>CM061241.1:7048333-8382916 GCA_030848705.1 Heracleum sosnowskyi | reverse complement strand
GGGAAAGCTTACATAGTCTATAATCTCAGAACCAACATTGTTATGGAATCTGTACATGTTGTTTTTGATGATCTCAAAATACAAGGTCTCTGTGATGAAGGTTTCCATGAAAGTCTTTCTTTTGCGAATGAGGAAGGAGATCAAGTGAATCATGTCAAGGCTATTGAGAAACAGCCTAAAGTTGTTGTATCTAACACAGATGAAAGCAGCAGTGAAGATGAAATTGCTGCATTGAGATTGAAAAGAATAGCTGCTGGCAGACCAAATGGTCATTTCGTTGACAGTCATGATGGAGGATTCGTTGACAGTCAGGATGAGCGTTTCGTTGACAGTCAAAATGGTCATACCATTGACAGTCACAGAAATGCCTCTAGAAGTGATCAATTAGGGACAACAAACTCAGGGGGAGTTTCTCAAGGACATATATTCAATCAAGGCAACCATGATCATGAAGCTACTTCTTCAAGAGCAAATCTACCTCCCTCAAGGAAATGGACTAAAGATCATCCCTTTGAACTAATTATAGGTGATGTTTCTTCAAAAGTCCAAACTAGAAGAGCAACTCAAGAAGAATGTTTATATAGTAGCTTTCTGTCTCAAGATGAGCCAAAGAAAGTTGAGGATGCACTTCTAGATCCAGATTGGGTTTTAGCTATGCAAGAGGAGCTAAACCAATTTGAGAGAAACAATGTTTGGAAGCTGGTGCCCAAGCCTAAGGACAGGAGTGACATAGGCACAAAATGGGTGTTCAGAAACAAGATGGATGAAAATGTCATAGTCACAAGGAACAAAGCTAGATTGGTTGCAAAAGGCTATTCACTGGAAGAGGGAATTGATTTTGATGAAACCTTTGCTCCTGTTGCAAGACTAGAAGCAATAAGGATTTTCCTAGCCTATGCAGCCCATGCCAATTTCAAGGTCTATCAAATGGATGTGAAGAGTGCTTTTCTGAATGGGGAACTGGAAGAGGAGGTGTATGTAAGTCAACCTCCTGGTTTTGAAGATGATGATTTTCCAGAATATGTGTACTTCCTCCTCAAAGCACTCTATGGTTTGAAACAAGAACCTAGAGCCTGGTATGACACACTTTCACAGTTCCTCCTTGAGAATCACTTCACTATAGTTACTGTAGATAAAACTCTTTTTCACAGGGTTGTGAATGGCTCTACTATACTTGTTCAAATTTATGTAGATGACATAATTTTTGGGTCTACAGATGAAAAACTTTGTCAAAAGTTTGCCAAGCTTATGCAAAGTAAATATGAAATGAGCATGATGGGAGAATTAACTTACTTTCTTGGTCTCCAAGTGAAGCAAGTTAATGAAGGCATTTTCATTAGTCAAACAAAATATATTCATGATTTATTAAAGAAATTTAACTTAATGGAATGCTCTCCTGCCAAAACACCCATGCCTACTGCCACCAAACTTGAATTGGATACTAAGGAAAAATCTGTGGACATTTCAAGTTACAGAGGCATGGTTGGCTCACTTTTATATTTAACAGCTAGTAGACCTGATATTATGTTTGCTACATGTCTTTGTGTTAGATTTCAGGCTGATCCTAGGGAATCCCATTTAGTTGCTATTAAAAGAATTTTCAGATATCTCAAAGGAACACCAAACCTTGGCATTTGGTATCCTAGAGAATCTGGCTTTGAACTAATTGGTTATTCAGATGTAGATTATGCAGGATGTAAAATTGATAGGAAAAGCACAACTGGCACCTGTCAATTCTTAGGAAACAAGTTTGTGTCATGGTTCAACAAGAAACAAAACTCAGTTTCTACCTCCACAGCCGAGGCTGAGTATATTGCAGCTGGAAGTTGTTGTGCACAGATTTATGGATGAAAAATCAACTACTTGATTATGGATTAAGAGTTGAGAAAATTCCTATCTTCTGTGACAACACTAGTGCCATTGCCATTACTGAGAATCCAGTGCAGCATTCTAGGACCAAGCACATTGACATCAAGTACCATTTCATTAGAGAACATGTTATGAATGGTACTGTGGAGTTACATTTTGTTTCAAGTGAACAACAACTTGCAGACATCTTTACCAAGCCACTTGATGAATCAACATTCTCAAGATTAGTAAGTGAGCTAGGTATGCTAAATTTATCTTAATTATTTCTGAGATTTTTGCAAGTTACAATGTAGCCAGAAATTTGCTATGTTTTTCTGTGAATTAATTTTCTCAGGAAAAAGTGCAGTTTTGTCTAAGTCAAAATTACTATGTCAACGAAACGCACCATTTCGTTGACAGTCTAACATTTTTCTGGGTGTTTCGTTGATAGCTCTTTTATATCAACGAAACGCAGATTTATCAACGAAATAGACGGGACCTTAAACGGCCAATTCTGATTCGTTGATATAGCGCAGTTAATCTGAACCGTTGAAAATTGTCACGTCTTTTACCACGATCTATGCATACACCCCTGTAAGTATAAATCATGGTAATAATTTAATTGTAACAGTTACATTTTTAGCCAATCCAGTAATTCATATTTATTATTGGACTTAATTTTTGAGAATTTTTTGGGGGAGTATTTAAGAAATTTTATTTTCTTTAATTCTTTTCTACCTGCTCTCAAAAATTCCAAAGGCCTTCTTACTCTTTCTCTCTCAAAGCAAATCACAGTTCAAGCTTTCTTTACTCAACAATGGCACCCATCGTGAAACTCATGTCTGCTGGAGGGTTCATTTACGAAAAGAACAACTCCATTCCTTTTGTTGTTAAGGAAAGCCCGAACAGAATCTTCTTCAAGATGATGGATTTTATGATGAATTGCAAACTGAGCTATGCAATGTTTCACTCTACACCACTCTACAATGAGATAATCGAGGAGATTTGGACCTCATGTGAGTACAGTGGGACAAATTGCACTTTGCAATTCACCATTCAAGGTAATGAGTACATAGTCAATTCTGATGTGTTGCAAGCATGCTTACACCTTCCTGAAATTAATTGCTCTGCTTTGCCTACATATACTGAAATGATTAACATGCTAAATTCCATAAACTACTCTTTGCCTACTGATAATCTGGGTAAAATAATTAGGAGAGGTTTGGTTAGGGAATACAGTTATTTAGCTGATGCATTCATCAAGGTCTTTTCTGGTAAAATTAGTAATTTTGATGCATTAACTAATTCCATGTTGATTCTATTTACCATGCTCCTAACTGATAGATATTACAACTTTAGCACCCAACTTATGTATGAAATTGGTGCTAAGTTGGGTGATAAGGCAAATAGGAAGAAAAATATCTACTATGCTAGATTTCTGATGATGTTGGCTAACCATGTTAGTCCAGCACCATTGGTTATCTCTAACCCTGTTTCTAGGTTTGATTACTTTGTACAAGAAAAGAGAGTATTGACAGACATACTGAGGCTGAACCACAATGGTGATGTTCCAGTGGTGTATCTGCCAATAATTGAGGTAACTATTGTTATCCCTGCTATTATAGCTGTTACTTCTACTGTTTTACCCAACCCTGTTGCTGTGGAGTCTGTAGTTGTGACCCAACAGGCTCCTGCCCCAGCAACAAAACTGTTAGATATAATTGCTGACGTTTGTTTATCAGTGTTTAAGCAACAGGTACTGACCAGAGTTTATCAGAAACCAGTCAGAGTTTAATTAAACTCTGACAGGGTAAAGAGTTTAAAGGAAGCCGGTCAGAGTTTATTTAAAGTCTGACAAGGTGATAGTTGAATTAGCTGTCGGTGCTGAATTGAAGATTCTAGAAGCAATATATTCTGAAGATGGAAAGAAGCAGAATATATTGATACAGCTAAGGAAATGGAATAGAAGATAAGAAGCAATCCTTAATTGATAACAATTGTATAGCTAATTTGTAGGAATATCAATTAGCTAAGGATTGTGTAACTGTGTACTATATAAACACAGATAGGTTATCCCTAGAAGGGATGCGATCATTGAATATATATTATTCTTGTAACCGAGAAGCTCTTTGTGATTCATTAACATCACTAAGAGAGAATTATTTAATATAATTCAGTTTGTTGATTTACAAACCTGTGTTCTTAATTGTTATTCTCATACATACTTGATTATATATTGTGTATTCGGCCTAACAATTGGTATCAGAGCCAAGGCTGTTTAATATATACAGTTTTACGATTCAAACACAGTAATAATCATGTCTGAAGAAAATCAAACTGCTCCCAAGGCTGAACAGGTTAAGCCTAATTCTGTGAGTCGATATGAAACAATCAGGGTTCCAATTCTCAGGCGTGTAGAGTATCCAATTTGGAAGGTGAAGATGACCATGTTTCTGGAGGCTACAGATCCAGAATATCTTGACAGAATATATGATGGTCCTCATATGCCAACAAAATTATCCCCTGTTGTTGATGGTCAAGAACAGAAGACTGTTCCAAAGGAAAAGAAAGATATGACTCCTGAGGACATCTCATCGATTGCAAAGGATGCAAAGGTTAGACATCTTCTCCACAGTGCTTTAGATAATGTTATGTCTAACAGAGTAATTGGCTGCAAGACTGCCAAAGAGATATGGGATGCTCTAGAAGTCAGATGCCAAGGAACAGGTGCTATCAAGAAGAATAGGAGGACCATACTAACTCAGGAGTATCAGCACTTTGATTCAAGACCTAATGAAACCTTGACTGAGACCCATGACAGATTTTGCAAACTATTGAATGATCTGTCTCTGGTTGATAAAGAATATGAACTTGAAGAGTCTAATCTCAAGTTTCTGTTATCTCTACCTGAAAAGTGGGATTTAAAGACAACCACAATAAGAGATAATTATGAACTTGCTGATACAGAACTTGATGAAATCTATGGGTTGTTGAAAACTCATGAACTGGAGATAGAACAAAGGAATAGAAGAATGAGTAAGAAGACAAAATCTGTAGCTCTCAAAGTCGAGGAGAAGCCCATTAAGAAGGAATCATCAAGGAAGAAAGCCAAGGGAAAGGCTTTAGTCATTAAATCTGAGAGTGAGTCATCAAACTCTGATGATGATTCAAACTCTGATGAAGTTTCTGATTCTGAGGATGATGAAGAACAAATGATGCAAATGGCTGCATTGATGGTAAAGACCTTTAAGAAGATGGGATTCAAGAACTTCAAGAAGGGAAAGAGATTCTCAAGGAAAGATTCAAATTCTGAAAGGAGAAGTTTCAGAAAATCTGATGGAAGGGAGACCAAGTCTGGCAAGAAGGATAAATCTGAAATCCAGTGCTACAAGTGTAAGGAGATGGGTCATTATGCCCCAGAGTGCAAGAAAGGCAAAACTGAGAAAGCACTTATCTCTAAAGGCAAAGACTGGGCAGATACTTCAGACTCTGATGATGGAGAAAACTATGCTCTTATGGCAACTGTCAGAGATGAGACTGAATCATCTGAAAATAAGGTACCCCTAACTACTTATGCTTATGATACTGATAATATCTCTGAGTTAAGAGTATATCTGAAAAGTGTTCATGTTAGCTATAGGGATCAGACCTTAGAGAATGAAAGAATTAAAACTGAGAATCTTAGTCTTAAAGATAGAAACAAGTTTCTTGAAGAAGAACTTGAAAATATGAAGCAGATTCAAAAAGAAAGAGATGATGCTGTTTATGTAGAACATGAGTTGCTGGAAAGATATAGGCAACTAGAATCTGATTTAGAAAAGGAAAGAAAAATAATCAAAACTTGGACAGATTCTGGAAGAGACTCTCATCAAGTGTTTCAGACTGATTCTGTAGGTTTAGGTTATTGTGAAAATGATGAACTTAGGTTTAAAGACAAGGTTAAGGTAAAACCACAACTTAAACCTGTGAAATTTGTTCCAGAAGCCAATAAGTTAAAATCTGTTGTAATAAGGGAAGCTGATATGGAATCAGATGAAGCTTGTGAAAAACAAGAAAATATTATAACAGAAAAACTTATGGAAGTAGAAGATGTTAGAAAACCAGTAAAAACTTGTGAAAAACAGGTTAATGTTGGCTTGATGACAGGAAAACAGTTCAATCATAAGTTGAAAGAGGTAAAGTCTGCCATGAAACCTAAAGGGTCCAAGAAAAATAGAAATGGAAAAGTAGGCATAAATAACAGAAATAATCATTTGCCTAATGCTGGTGCTTCAAGGAAAACATGTTACAATTGTGGAAGTTCTAATCATCTTGCTAGATTTTGCACTAAGAACAAACATATTAATTCTTTATCTTCTACATCAGGAGTAAAGAATGATTATGTAAGAGTTAAACCACAAACTTTATGCAAACACTGTGGGAGCACTTGGCATTCCATTTATACTTGCAAGAGTTATCATGCTATTTATCACAACTATTATGAGCTAAAACCCAACTTGAAATGGGTTAGAGCAAACTCTGCTAGTGTAAAATCTGACAATGTTAGTTTAAACTCTGATAATACTGATTCCGCTGCAAAAGCTAACACTGTTAAGAAAGACAAAGGATCCAAGCAAGTCTGGATCCTTAAAACTAACACTTAGTGTTTGTTTGTGATTGCAGGGTATAATAGAGAGCACACTTATCTTGGACAGTGGATGCTCAGGACATATGACTGGAAATAAAGCCCTGTTATCAGACTTTAAGGAGAAGGCTGGCCCAAAGGTTTCCTATGGAGATGGCAACATAGGACACACTCTGGGATATGGCAATATCAATCTTGGAAGTGTCATCATCACAAATGTAGCTCTAGTCTCAGGACTCAAGCATAATCTACTATCTGTGAGTCAAATCTGTGACAGAGGAAACCATGTAGATTTTCACACTGAATACTGTGAAGTTATCAGTAAATCTACTGGAAAAGTTGTTCTAGTTGGACATAGGCGCAACAACATTTATGAAGCAAGTTTGGTAACAAACTCTGATGGAAATATAGTATGTTTAACTGCCAGAATGTCAAATGAAGAGAGTTGGAATTGGCATAAGAAGCTCTCTCATCTCAATTTGAACAACATCAATGAGCTGATAAGAAAAGATCTTGTAAGGGGACTTCCAAAATCAATACTCAGTCTAGATGGCCTATGTGATTCTTGTCAAAAGGCCAAGCAAAGGAAGTCATCTTTCAAGAGCAAATCTGAATCTTCAGTAATGGAACCTTACCATCTTCTACATGTTGATCTCTTTGGACCAGTGAATGTGATGTCCATGGGCAGAAAGAAATATGCTCTAGTAATTGTTGATGAATATACTAGATATACATGGGTGTATTTCTTGTCAAAGAAGGATGAAACTGCTCAAATACTGATGGATCATGTAAATCTACTGGACAAAGGATCCCAGTACAAAGTCAGAATTATAAGGAGTGATAATGGAACTGAATTCAGAAACTCAATCATGGAAGCTTTCTGCAAGGAAAGAGGAGTGAAACAAGAATTTTCTGCACCTGGAACTCCACAGCAAAATGGTGTAGTTGAAAGAAAGAACAGAACTTTAATTGAAGCAGCCAGAACTATGCTTGATGAAGCAAAATTACCAACATACTTCTGGGCAGAAGCTGTTCAAACTGCTTGTTTTACTCAAAATGCAACATTGATCAACAAGCATGGGAAAACACCATATGAGATGGTGAAAAATAAGAAGCCAAATTTGAAATATTTTCATATATTTGGATGCAAATGCTTTGTGTTGAAAACTCATCCTGAACAGTTGACAAAGTTCGAGTTAAAAGTTGATGAAGGAATCTTTGTTGGCTATCCATTGTCAACAAAAGCATTCAGAGTTTACAATCTGAGAACTAAGGTGATCATGGAATCCATACATGTGTCATTTGATGACAAGAAAATAATTGGACTTGAAGACAAGGATGGATATGATCAACTACGTTTTGAAAATGAAGATATATTCTCTGATGATACAAACTCTGATGAAGCAAGTTTGACAAACTCTGACGACGCATACTCTGAACCTCTACTGGTAAATACTGGAGAAACTGGAAATTCTCAAATTGAACAAAATAGAGAACCAGTTGAGGGGGAGCGTGAAGAAGCTCAACAAGACACAGCAAGTGAGTCAGTTGAGGAAACTGATTCAAACTCTGACTGTTCAAACTCTGAACTATCAAATTCAGGGGGAGCCTCAGATGCTGTAGAAAGTCAACATATGAATCAGGAGAATATGGATCAAGGGGGAGGATCCAATAATGATACAAGAAACCACTTACCAACAGCAAGAAAGTGGACACAGGCACACACACCTGATCTCATAATTGGAGATCCTGATGCTAGTGTGAGAACTAGAAGTGCAACAAATAATGAGTGTCTGTATCATGCTTTCTTGTCTCAAACAGAACCAAAGAAAGTGGAGGAAGCTCTTCAAGATGCTAATTGGATTACAGCAATGCAAGAAGAATTAAATGAATTTGAAAGAAATGAAGTCTGGACACTTGTACCTAGACCAAAGAATAGATCAATTGTAGGTACAAAGTGGGTTTTCAGAAACAAGACTGACAGTGAAGGTGTGATTACAAGAAACAAGGCTAGACTTGTGGCAAAAGGTTATTCACAACAGGAAGGAATTGACTATGATGAAACCTTTGCTCCAGTTGCAAGATTGGAGGCCATAAGAATTTTTCTGGCCTATGCTGCACACAAGAAGTTTAAAGTCTTTCAGATGGATGTAAAGAGTGCTTTTCTAAATGGGAAGCTTGAAGAAGAAGTGTTTGTTGAACAACCACCAGGATTTGTAGATTCCAAGCATCCAGATTATGTCTACAGGCTTGACAAGGCCTTATATGGACTAAAGCAAGCACCAAGAGCATGGTATGAAACTCTTGCTCAATTTCTTTTAGAAAGTGGGTTCACAAGAGGTACAATTGATAAAACCTTGTTTTATTTCAATTATGGTGATGATTTGCTTTTAGTTCAAATTTATGTAGATGATATTATTTTTGGATCTACTAATGACAAACTCTGTAAGAAGTTTGCAAAGCTTATGCAATCCAGGTATCAAATGAGCATGATGGGAGAGCTTAGTTATTTTCTAGGCTTACAGGTCAAGCAAACAGATGATGGGATTTTTATCAATCAAGCAAAGTATACCAGAAATCTTCTAAAGAAATTTGGTATGCTTGATAGTTCATCTGCTACAACTCCCATGGCTACAGCAACGAAGCTTGACAAAGACACAGGAGCCTTAGTAGATATGACTAACTACAGAGGAATGATAGGGTCTCTACTGTATCTTACTGCAAGTAGACCTGATATCATGTATGCAACATGTCTTTGTGCAAGATTTCAAGCAGATCCCAGAGAGCCTCATCTAACAGCTGTAAAAAGGATCTTCAAATATCTCAAAGGAACCATAACCCTGGGTTTGTGGTATCCTAGAGAATCAGAGTTTAAGTTAATTGGTTACTCTGATGCAAATTTTGCAGGCTGTAAGATAGACAGAAAAAGTACAAGTGGAAGCTGTCAATTTTTAGGTGACAGATTGGTTTCTTGGTACAGTAAGAAACAGAAATCAATTTCTACATCCACTGCAGAAGCAGAGTATATAGCAGCTGGTAGCTGTTGTGCATAGATTTTATGGATGAAGAATCAATTGCTGGATTATGGGTTAAGGTACTCTAGAATACCTATTTTCTGTGATAACCAAAGTGCTATTGCTATGACAGGTAATCCGGTACAGCATTCCATGACCAAGCACATCAGCATAAGGTATCATTTTATCAGAGAACATGTGGAAGAAGGAAACATTGAGCTTCATTTTGTGTCTACAGACCAACAACTTGCAGATATCTTCACCAAACCTTTGAGTGAAGCTACTTTTACAAGATTGGTAAATGAACTTGGAATGATCTCTGGTTCTGACTAGAGATACGGGTTAGACTCACTTTTTATGTTCATGATTTCTTACATGTGTTAACTGTTATGTGAACCAGCATGTTAAACTCTGATGATAAACTCTGTGAAGTGTCAGTCATACTCTGAAAGTAAGCTCTGATGCTAAACTCTGTTGGTCATACTCTGATAGTTATAGTTTAATGTCATACTCTGATTGTAATTTTGTCTGAAACATTTGAACCAATGAAGAAATTTGTATGAAGCATAATTCTCAGTAAGTAATTGTAAATCCTTAAGAGTTGTATAGATTCTGATCTCAATTTTGTGCAGTAAGTTAACACAGCATGATACTGTCTCTGTATTTATACCATCTCTTAGTTTATTGATCCTATACACTGAGTCTGTATTAGCTGTTTGCATTTTCTCTCATACGTTAATTATATTTACTGATGAAAAGTCTAAACTCTGATTCTTAATTGAAAAGAATTCACCCTCAAATCAAAAGATGCCAAACAGAGCACAAATTCCTTTGAGATCATGTTGTGCCTAGGAAGATCCAGGAACTTATTGTATGAAATAAGGGCTAAAATCCTTGATTTTTGGTGACTAGTGCCAACCACTGATTACTGGAAAAATTAAATTAAAAATATATATATATATATATATATATATAAATATATATATATATATATATATAAATATATATAAAGGGGGTGAAAAATTAAAAGATATATCCAAATGAAAGGATATCAGAAAACAGAGTTTAGATATAAAATCAGATTTTATGTTATACATGAGAGTTTAGGCAACCAGTTTTTACTACTTTCGTTTGTGGATTTTATGCACTTTGAGATGATCTAAATATTGATTACGGTAAACTCTGCTATTGCACACACATATTTTCACACCTGTACAGATTGAGAAAAGAGTTTATTGACAAAGAAGGACAAATGGTAAACATTGATGTATTGTGTGACATATGCCGAGGTAACTTTGTTTTAATCTCTGATGGTTAAAATAATTTCTTTGTTTCAGACATTTTATAATTTTGAGATTAGACATTTGTTTTTCGAAAAAGTATGATTTGTGCTGTAATTTTGCATTAAACAGAGAAAAGAAAGAGTGTGTTTGATAAGTCCTGATGGTGATTAGTAGCGCTGATGAGTGTGTTAGTTTAATGTTTAAAGTGATATCATTTCTTTCACTTTACAATTACTATGCGATACTGATATGTAAAACAAAAAAAAATTGGATCTTTCTCATTAATCGATTCAAACTTTGTTTACATTCAGACAAGTTCATACTCTTGTCTAGCTATTTGTTCGACTAACAGGTTCTTATAGCATCTGGGATTTTCAAGGCTTGACAACTCCCTGATGTTGAATCATCATCATCATCCTCTCGAAATCTCTTTCTGGTTTGCAGCTTGCAGGATTCCAAGACGATTGTCTTCTTCGAACCCTTCAAGTAGCTCTGATAAAAGAGCATCATACAAATCTCCACAGCATCATCATCTGCAAGGATGGGCACATCATATGGCCCAGGACGAATGATGTGCACATATGGATTGGAGATAGGTCCTTCAGCTATCTCATCATCAGCGATGAGACCTTCATCATTAAGGAATGACAAAACAAGAAACTCATCAATGATATAGTTTGCTTGTTGACGCCAGTTTAGAATCAACACCTGAAGAGCTGCCTCAGAAGACAAGGCTAAAGAAACGAAGAGCCAATAGGGCAAAGTCTGTTGTTGACACCTCAGAGACTGAAACTGATGAAGAAACTCTTCATCAGAGAAAAAGAAGACTAGTGGCTGCACATCTTTTTGGTGCTGTAAATGTAACCATGGACAGAGTCTCTAAGGACACTGAAGCTCCTGCATCAGAGAATGAGGAGATTGTGGCTGAAGCTGTTTTTCAAGATACTCCTGAAATTGTTGTTGAGGAGGATATTTTAAATGCTGATGAGGACAGAGTGTTTGTAAACACTGAAGCTCCTGAAGTGTTTGTTCAGGAGGATGCTGCAAATGCTGAAGCTGTCAATCTAGACAGATTAAATACTGATGCTACTATGGATTTAGATGCTCCTACATCAAAGGCTAATGATGTAGTTGAGGAAGCTGCTACTCATTCTGATAGCAGAATTTTTGATCTTGAAGCACACACCTCTATACATTCTGATCATTATACAGAGGGTGTGGAAGCTGATCAAGTAACTGATCAGGTAGAAGAATCTCTGGCCACTCACACTGAAATTATTTCTTGTGATCTTGATAAAGGTGAGGAGGTTAATCAGATGCTCAAAGTCACAGAGAACATTGTTGAAGCTGTGATGAACAAGGACCAAGAGGCTGCTGATGAGCTAAACTCTGAGAATGTTATTCCTGAAGCTGTTGCAGCAGAGAAAATTGATGAAGCTGCACAGTTTACTGCTGAAAATATTCTTCCTGAAAATGCAGCAGACAATAATGAAGAAGCTGGAAATGATGCTGAGGGTTCTCATTCCCATCCTAGCATTCAAGTTTCATTGGCTGATGATGTCAATAGTGATGAAAGAATGGAAGTTAATAGATAGACCAATGAGCATTTCCAGAATATGTACTACAAAAATTGGGCTGATGCAGATTGCTTTTTCTCAGCACAACGGGCTGCAGATTTGCTATCTGATTCTGTCAAGAAGATATCAAATACTGATGTACTTACAAGTTTACAAGCAACTGTTGTTCAAGTCAAATCTCTTAATAATAGATTTGATGAGAATCAACAGATGTTTACAAATCTTAGGAATGAATTTTCTCTCAGGGATACAACTTTGAAGCTTGACAGATCATTTTACTCTACACAATTTAAGCAGCAAGCCAAGGATTCTGAGGAAATCAAGAAAAGGCTTGGAAAAGTTGAGGAGAATCAGGCTGAAATGTCTACTCAATTGAATTCTATTTCTAATGCTCTAGAATTGCTGACATCAGTATTACTTTCTGATGATGTCAAAAAGGGGAGAATGTACCTAAAGACAAATGCAAAGACATTCAAGCTCTGAGACAGAGGAATGATTCTACTGATGGGGGAAGCAAAGGAAATAAAAGAAAGGTCATTGCTCAAAGGCAAAGCAGGACTAGAGTAAACTCTGGTAGACAAATAAACTCTGAAAAGATAAACTCTGGTGGTCAATCTACTTCAAATCTCAAGAGTTTAGTTGTTTCAACTAATCCATCTACTGATGAAGAGATTGCTGCTAAGATAATCATGAAAGAGCATGGAAAGAATGTAACTATTGAAGATATCCAGGCTGAAGAGCAAATGCTTGCTGAGGAACACAAGAAAAATCTTGAAGCTGGAATCTATAAGAGAAAGGAAATCAAGGCTCCTAGAAAGAAAGAAGTTGGTATTTCTATCAAAGAGAATATTCAACAGAGTGTACAAAATACAAGGAGACCTGTGATTAGAAACTCTGATAAGGGTAAAGGCGTAATGATTGAAGAGCCTAACCTAAAGAAGAAAGATATTTCAACCTCTGACATTGCTCAAGTTGAAACAAGATTAGCTAAATCAACCTCTGACGCTGCTCAAGTTGATGTTTCTATTGAAGACATGACAATCTCTGACGTTGCTCAAGTTGTACAGAAATCTACACTACTTCCAGGATTCAGCAAATCAAAAATTCTTGAAGACTTAAAGCTTGAAGCTGTGAATTTCTCAGAAACCAGAACAGTATTGGGAAAAGAAGCCTTTGACAAATCTGGACTGGGTTCACACAGAGAGAGAAGAACTAATAACAGATCTCAAGACAAGTTTTCATTGGCAGAATTTGGAGTTGGAATTACTCAAGAAGGCCTTGACAAACTAGAATCTGTACAGATGATTTTTCACAAAGGAATCAAAAAGGAATTCTTGTTATATTTTATGGCTGATGGCAGAGTGTATAGATTTGGTGAATTTGATATCCAGTTAAAACTTTGGGAAGAGCTAGAGTATGTTCTATATCTACTTGAAGTAAAGAATAGAAGTACTTATGATGCTGCTCGAGTTTTGATGGAAAGGATGATGAAATCCAAAGTTTTGAGTGGAGCTGGAGTATCAAGTGCATACATTCCTAAATACAGAGATGCACATGGAAAGTTGGTAGAAATGAAAAGGAATAGTGCTAGGTTCAGAACTGCACTAAATAAAAAGGTTCTTGAGTTCAATCTAGAGTCTGATAAACCTTTTTATATCAGACTTGGTAATGAAATGAACAAAAACAACATATATTCTTTGAGGGCTGCCATTTATCAAATTGGTGAAGATGAACCAGAAATGAAGGAGCTGAAGAAGATTATGATTGCTGAATTGAATAGAGCTGAGAAGAAACTACTGTTAGATTATATCAGGACTGTGCCTGATATTCAAGAAATCAAGTAAAGTCTGACTGTAAGTTTTTAATATATTTTCTATTCTAAGTCAAATTTAAACTCTGTTTTAAATTAAACTCTGTTATATGTTAAACACTGCATTTGTTAAATGTTTTTGACATCATCAATTATATGTTTAACTTGTACATTTTATTATGAACAAGTTGGGGGAGATTGTTAGATATAATTGCTGACGTTTGTTTATCAGTGTTTAAGCAACAGGTACTGACCAGAGTTTATCAGAAACCAGTCAGAGTTTAATTAAACTCTGACAGGGTAAAGAGTTTAAAGGAAGCCGGTCAGAGTTTATTTAAAGTCTGACAAGGTGATAGTTGAATTAGCTGTCGGTGCTGAATTGAAGATTCTAGAAGCAATATATTCTGAAGATGGAAAGAAGAAGAATATATTGATACAGCTAAGGAAACGGAATAGAAGATAAGAAGCAATCCTTAATTGATAACAATTGTATAGCTAATTTGTAGGAATATCAATTAGCTAAGGATTGTGTAACTGTGTACTATATAAACACAGATAGGTTATCCCTAGAAGGGATGCGATCATTGAATATATATTATTCTTGTAACCTAGAAGCTCTTTGTGATTCATTAACATCACTAAGAGAGAATTATTTAATATAATTCAGTTTGTTGATTTACAAACCTGTGTTCTTAATTGTTATTCTCATACATACTTGATTATATATTGTGTATTCGGCCTAACAAAAACCAAAATCAAAGAAATCCTCCAAGCCAACCTCAGGTGCTTCCCAAAAGGCACATGTTGTAAAATCCACTACACAACCTAAGGGGAGTGGTGCAGGAGTTGTAAGAGGTGAGGGAAGGGGTGAACATAAAAGAAACCCTAAGGATAAGGAAGGAAAGATGAGTGAGATCTAGCCTAGCCCCATTGTGTCTTCCCAACAAGGCACAATGAGTAATATGGATTTAAGCACAAGTCTAGTTGCATCCTCCCAAAAGGATGTAATTATTGAAACAAGCTCTCCTCCAAGAGCACACTCCAAGAGGGTAAGGGACACTTCAAGCCCACAGTCTACTTTTTCCCAATACCAAAGGAGAGTGAAACAAAAATCCCAGGTTTCACAGGGTGCACACATACTGGAAGCAACACTTCCAGTATCTCAAATTCAGTTTAATGTAACCCCTATCTTTACTCTGGGGTTACAGTCCCATTCTTTAAACATCAATCTTGAACCAACTCCACAAAATTCACCAACTCAGTCATTAGATGTGGATATGATCCATTCATCTATCCCTGATTCTCCAACTCTTTTCTTGGAGAAGCCCCACTCTGAAATTGGTGACCATCACTTGTTAAGTGATTTGTTGGGCCACCAATCATCCTTTTCTGAAATTACAAGAGGATCTATGGAACAATCTCTAAAATTAATCACCACAGATTCTACTGTAATTTCACATTCTCAAAGTGCCTTCTTGACTTCATCAACGAAACAGTCTCTTTCGTTGACAAGTGTTTCTCCATCAACGGTATCCATACCGTTGACAATTCAAACTACCATACCGTTGATAGTTCATTCTGCACCTCTAATTGAAAATCAAGTTGTTTCCACAACTAGTGCAGATGATCTAGTGGTAGTTGAAACACTTCTAGGAATGGGAGGGAGTGAAACTGATAGGCTGGCTTGCAGCCAGGCAAAAGGAGAGGCTGAGAGTGAGAGGTTGACTATTTCTTCCAGTCAGGCAAAAGGAGAGGCTGAGGGTTCCACCTTAGTAGGTGAAGGTGAGGGTGTGAGAGGTGTGAGCCATGGGGAGCCCATGATGCAAGAAAATAGAGGAGAGAGAGAAGGGACTACAGGAGCAGCAAGGGAGGAAGCAGCCATTGCAAGTGAGTTAATGGAGGTTCATGAGGGAGAAAGGGAACTTACTTTCCAAGAGCATTATCAACAAACTCTGGATAGTATTTCCCTGGATCCTGAGACCTTTACTCATCCTGTGCCATCCTATCAAGTTATGGCTCAGCAGGGCAATGTGGAGGCAGAAAGGTCTTTCAACCTAATCCATACAACTGCATCTATGCAAAGAGCAAATGATGCAATCACCAATTTGTCTCCAGGAGCTGCAACAAGTGGTGAGTTTGATTTTTCTGATGGTGATGACAGTTTTGGTGACAATGTACAGGTGGCTATCACTTCACAGTCTGGGACTTCTGTAGTGCCCCCTACACCAAACTGGCTTTCTCAAGATATGCATGGAAGAATCAACTTGGATACTGCAATTACTAGGCAGTATAATGAGGCCTATCTGGCTCATGAGTCTGCAAGTGTCACTGACAAGAAATTCTACAAAGCCATCATGGATTCTCTGGAAATTCAAAGGCTACAGATGCTGCAGACTAGGAATGAAGCAAGGGAAATCAAGGATTCTATTGGGAACCTGAAGGATACTTCTGATAGGAGGCTTGATGAAAAGCTTCCTCTTCTCACTGTGTCCAAGATGAACAGGTTTTTCTCTAAGGAACCTGAGGTGGCTACCTCCTTGAAGACTCTCTCTTCTAGAGTGGACAAGGTGGAAGCTACTTTATCTCAAATGCAAAGGGAACAGGAGAAGTAAACCCAACTTTTAGCCCAGCTAGTGGCAGCTCAAGGACTCCCAGTCATTCCTTTTGATGATAACAAAAAGGGGGAGAAATATAAGGAGCTTAACATTCAAGTTACAAAGGTTATGGTCCCAGCCATTTCCCTGCAAAAGGAGCCACTAGCTATGGGAGAGTCAGGAAAGGATAAACTGGATGGTATTGACTTGATTAAACAAGCATCTATGAGGCTAACACTTGCTGAACAGATAAAAGACCATTGGGCTAACATAGATGCAAGAGTCAAGAAGATAGCTGAAACTACAAAGAATTCAAATTCATCAACGGACCAAGCTACTTCTACAATACCATCAAAGAATGCCATGGTTTTAGTATCAACGGAATGGGAGCCACAGACCAATTCTTTCTATGAGGTAAAGCCCCTTCTACATGGAGTCACTCAAGGTCCAAGGAAGGAAAAAGGACAAACTTCATGCATTAGGGATGTGGAACAAGCTACACTTCAAAGAAGCTTATCTCCCAAGTCCCCTGCTAAACCAAAGGGCAAAAAAATAGCAAGGATTTTCTATCCTGCACCTTATCCAGATGAGCTCAAGCTTCTTGGACTACTTATCACAAAATGCAAGGAAAGCAATGATCCTGAGATAAGGAAGCAAAGGGCAATTGTCTACAGGAATGGACAAGAAATCTGTGTTTGGGCTGGTCACCCAAACTTTGCTGAAGCTAAGGCTGAAGAGTCAGAAAGAGCAGCAATGCAAGCACTTGCAGTTGCTCAGTCTCTTGATGAAGAAGAAAGACAGCTAGAAGAAAAAGCCAGAGAGGAAAGGAGTACAAAGAAGAGCATAAGGCAACCAAAGGCAAGAGCTAGGAGAAACATAGCCTTTGAGAATGATGACTCTCAGAGTATTGCAACAGACTCTTCTGTACCTATTGCACCTCCAACAATTCCTGATCCAGTTTCTGGGGTAAAGTTAGCCTGTGATCCTAAACATCCTGTCAATTTCCATGAACAGCCAATTGAGCCAAAGGGAGAGCCAATTGAGTTTGATGAGGCCAACTTTCCAAAATTCCTCTTTGAAATGGATCCAAAGAAGAAATCTAAGCAGAGGGCTGCCAAGGCTAAGCCAATTCTTGTAAGGAGACCACAAGCTGAGAAACCCCCTACCAACCCAGAAGACTTCATCTACATTGCTGATATCAGGGAGGAGTCTGACCTACATATCAATCTTGATGACCTGGTTGAAGTGAGAGGAATAGCAGCTTCTTACAAACTACCAGAGAGATTGGTGTTTGCCTACAAGGGTGGGAGAGAACAGGTTTGGCCTCTACACAGGATTCTGGGAGAAGACTATCAGACACTGCTATCTGTGTTTAAATGTCTGAAGAAAGATTTTGGTTTTACCAAAACGGCCAAGTCTGAGGTTGTCTCCAAAATTTGCCAAATCAAAGCTAGCTGGAACAAGCCTGATGCACTTCCCAGAGTATTGAAGGTCCCTCAAACAGGAAAGAAAATTCATCTCCAACCTTTTTGGATGATGGAATTCAGAGACAAGGACAACTATAGAAGATTCTTCAGAATAGAAGACCAACTGGAAAAGGCATCCAATGAAACTCTCAGATTAATGCAATCTAGGTTGGGGAATCAAGATGAAGAAGAGAATATTTTCTACAGAAGACTTCAAGCTCGGATTGAGGAGAACAATGCAAGAAAAGGGAAGAAAACAAGACCACAGAGGCAAAGATGAAAAATCTGCTCAGACTAGAGGAGCAACTCTGTGCACTTGTTTTGTAAGATTTCCTACTTTGTATTTCAATTAAATTCAATGAAGCTTAATGCAATTTCTATTTTTATCATGTGTAATTTGACTGAGTGTTTTTGTTATCATCAAGGCTCTTGATTTATGGCTGTTATTCTATCAATCATAAATTGGGGGAGATTGTTAGGAATATGTTGTTCTTGATGATAATTATAAAAACACTTAGTAGATTTTGTATTAAGTCATTTTGTAACTGTCAACGGAATGGCATGCTTTGCAGCGTTTCGTTGACAGGACGCTCATCAACGGAATGAGTGATGCAACAACTGCATTGTACAATACTTCATAGTTTGATATGCATTTTGTTGTAGGTATTAGATAGGTTTTCTAAGTCATGTTGACTAAGTACTAGATAGGCAAAATAGGTTGGTGAATTGTAAATATATTATGCCTTGTAATTTTGCCTAAGTGAAGACATGTCAACGGAATGAAGATTACTCTATCAACGGAATGAAGACTACTCTATCAACGAAACGAGGGTTATACCATCAACGAAACAAAGAATAAAGCTATCAACGAAACACATCTCTCTACTATCAACGAATCATTATTGTTTTTCTGAATAGTTGACAAAGTGATAGTGACAGTTATCTGACAGATCAAAAGGGAGATATGGAAGTGTACTTTGCATTGGAAGCCATCAAAATGGTCACTGGAAATAAGGAAACATTCCAATTTCCAATTAGGTTCTTGGGAGTGATCATAATAAGCAAAAAGACAAAAGCAAAGATCTCCAAGGACCATTGGACAAAAGGGATGAAAAGCAAGCTACTGGCGGTTACCTTTAGTGTACTTTAGAGTAGCCAAAAATAGCATTGTAAACTTGGGAATATTTATAACCAAGTGTAGCAGTTAAAACAAAGTGTGAGAAGAAAAACAAATAGATTGTATTAGCTATCTTTGAGAGCATACTTCTCTACATTCTTGTAACTGAGCAGTTGTGTACATTTTGTATCACAGATTATTTCCGCAATAAAAACACTTCAGTTGGATCATCAAACAATCCAACTGAAATTATTTAAGTGCTTGTGTTTTTATTTTATAAGTTCGGTTTTATTTCGAAAGTTGTTTCAAGTTTAAAATATCTAGAATTGTATTCAACCCCCCCCCCCCCCCTTCTACAATTCTGTTTGGTCATTTGGGATTAACAACAACCTCTACCTGAAGTTACAATAATAGACCTCGCCGTTCTATACAAGGTTTAATAATACAAACCTACTCGAAAACAATTCTTACTAATTCAGCCTGCAACTATTCTGCTCACACCGGCAGTATACATCCTGTTGAACTAACTCAAGGGTGGTCTCGCCATTCCCTTGCTCTCGTAACACGAGGTGAATCGGCAACGTTTTCTTCATGCTGAAAGTTTTAATAAAGAAAGAATGAGCTAATAGCGCTCAGCAAGAAATCTATCCCAGTTTAAATCTCTAACCTTTAAGGTAGATAATCCATATATGATCAAAGATTTAACACTACTAGGGTTTGACCCCAAAATAGTCTATCGTTCAAAATACTGTATGACTTATAATCATACTCAATACTCTTCGTAGATCATTTAGAAATCCTTGGTATCAATATAATAAACCAAGTCTTAAAACATATCTTTCTAAAATAGATATTAACCATTGGAATCAAGGCTTAAAGCCTATCCATTGATTCAAAATACTATACAGTTCAACATACTACATATCTTAAATATCTTCTCAACATATATACACACATATCCATTTAGATATCTCATACTATTCAAAATACTGTAAAATATCAATAATGAACACCTTTGAAACTCCGTTCATACACAGAACGATATGTTTAAATATTCTTTTCGTCAAAACATGCCATACAGTTCAAATACTCTATGAGGTATAGTACTTTGTTAAAATATTATTAACAAGTATCCGTAACCGGTATTTAACCCAAGTTACCAAACATTTCTGAAATTCCAATCCTTGGAAAAACATGGGGAACTGTACAGGGCTACGCACTGGTATACGATGATCAGTCATCATACCATAGATTCTCTACTAGTAGATGGATAATCCCGAAGGTCATTACCCTAGCCGCATACGGGCTTTTAGATTGGACCGGCGTCACTCGGCCTCTTACACATTAGTAACCACATGGCGACATCAAGGCCACACAAGTGGACCCGCTCCCTGCCAACGATATTCCACTGGACTGGTGTCACCCAACCTCTTATTACATTTCCACCTGGCGACATCAAGGCCAGAAAAAAAAAATAGTTTTTATTTGCGGGACAGTGCGTTACTCGGCCACTTACGCGAAAATGTCTTTCCCCCAACTATCTATAACCGGAACGGATATTAATCCAGTTCCCCAAACATAAGCTTGTTAATAGGTTTTGTAAAAATACCCTTACTTCTGGTTTATGTCGGAAGTAAGTCACACTGTGGGTTGACCGTTGTCAACTGACCTCGATCCTCGAGTAAAACATTTCGAAATCACGACCTGGGAGTTTTGTAAAATATCTTTAGCTCTGATAATTCAGAAACCCAAAATATAATCACTTTTAATGAAAGAGGCAAGTGAAATCATATATTCACTTCCTGGAATGGATTCCCAATTTTATAAGTTTAAATCAAAATCATCATTCGAGATAAATAATTAAAGTATACACTACGCCATAGATGGCTTTCTACCACAGTTTTGCAGAGTGTTGCCATATAAAACTGTTGTAATAGACATGTTGATATCGTCTACTACAACACTGGAAAGTGGGTGTTAGCGTAGATATGATCAAGTGTTGCCCTATATGCATTATAAATAAAAACATTAAATCAAGTAATCATTTTAAAAAAAAGTAATGTAACTTTTGTGCTAAAATTTAAAGAAGTAATTAATGCTTCAATGATTACCTGTTATTAAAATTTATATTTATTTTTTTATTAATGTAAACCACAAACTTTAGTTGTTTATTAGAATATAAATTTATATTTTTAATAAAAATTTAAAAATAAAAAGTAGCAAAATTTGTAAAAGCAAATTATTTAATTTATTAAAATTATTAATTTGAAATAGGAGTTAACGATGATATTTTAATGAAAGTAGTGTTTTTTTAATAATTTTAGAATAAAGAAAGTATGAAAAAAGAAGAAATAAAAACAGGTGAGTAACATATTTGGAGAAAGTAGCAAGCGGCAAAACTACCGCCTTGCCAAAATTTTGTAAACAAAAACAAATTCTCTCTCTCTCTCTCTCTCTCTCTCTCTCTCTCTCTCTCTCTCTCTCTCATATTGTCTCAAAACTCTCATTCTCTCCGGTCCACAACTACTTCAATTAGGTTCAGGGGCTTCGATTTCAATTAGGGGTTCAAGAGTAAGGGGCTTCGAGATTAGGGTTTCGATTTAAGGGTAAGACTTAATCTGGGCTTATAAATTAGGGGTTCAAGTTTATGATATTTTGCTCCTTCATTTTAATTTGTTATATGTTATTGTTAATTTGTGTTGTTAATTGAGGTTTTTTATGTGTCCACGTATGTGTATGCATGTATATTCTCTCTTGTCTCTCAATTTTTCTCTGTTTCAGGTTATTGCCCTTCAATATAGGGCTTTTTGGATTTGAACCTCGATCTTAGGTATTTCAGCTCTCTGTCATTTTCAATTCGGTTCAAGCAATATTTTTCTTCAATTTGGGTTTTTTTTACTTTGTATTTTAGTTTGAATTTTCAGGTAATTTAGGGGTTTCAATTTGGAACTCACTGTGTGATTTGTGGATTAATTTTGAATTAAAGGTGTTTGCAGAAATGACTGAGACAATTAAGTTGATGTTACAATCATCACTAATTTATTAGTATTTATGAGTACTTCCTGTTTTTAGTTTTTGTTCCTGATTTTGACACAGATTGTTTCAAACAGGATTTTTACTATTTTCTCTTATGTACTTCCATGTACTATAAATATGTTTCAACTAAAGGGTTTATTAAACTAGTCTCACTTTATTATCTTGTTGTACTGAATCATAGATGCATGATAATAACTGACAGATACAAGATTTTACTACTGATTCAGCCTAGTTTGTTAACTTTATTGCTGTGTAAATTTTATCTAGTGTAACTCCTAGTTCGCTGAATACATACTATTTAGTACTTTATGCATCCAAGCTACCTTCAAATAGACTTAAAGATAAAAATGCTTTTCATGATTTATGATCAATTTCTTAAATTTACTACTTCACATACTCATATTTGTCTCTTTTTTTTCACAGAAACAATCCAGCTCTAAGCTTGAAGGCATCAATGGATCCCCCACGGGTGACTCAAGAGCTTGCAGACACCAAGAAGGCGTCAAGCCCCGAAGGTAATGATGTTTATCCAACATGGTTTAATAGCTCACTAAACGCACACATGTTTTTTATCTACTAATCAGGAATTCAAATTTAACAGTTGGCATTTTGCAATACTTAATAGTAGTATTTTGTTAACTGACAATATCAAGAACAGGTCCTTGTTATTGCTTGTGCAGATTCAAGGGTATGTCCATTCAACATCCTAGGATTTCAACCCGGAGTTGCTTTTGTGGTTCGTAATGTCGCAAATCTGGTTCCCCTTTCGAGGTACTGATAAGCTTTATCTGCTTTCTCTTTAGCATGATTTCAGTGCCTAATTTTAATCATAGATTGAGAATAAAACATCCTCTATTTGGTTGTATTTTTGAATTTTTATATCTTAAAAACTCTTCGTATGCAGACTGGACCCACGGAAACAAAGGCAGCTCTTGAGTTTTCAGTGAATACCTTAGACGTAAGTAGCGGCAGCTGTATCTACTTCAATTTCTCTTATTGTCTTCATAATTGAAACGAAGACCTTTTTTGAGGATCCGAAAGGTGATAGTGAATACCTTAGACGTAAGTAGCGGCAGCTATCAGGAATACACACAAGCTAAACTAGTTTGCGACACAAATTAATACAGAGTACATCAATACTTTAGTTGACTTCTACATTGCATACTATCAAATCTTGGATGGGTGTCATGTCAGATACCATTTGTAAACTTTAAACTATTCTTTCATCCAAATTAAGTGCATTACGATTTTCTGTAGGTTGAAAATATTTTAGTAGTTCGCCATAGCTGCTATGGAGGCATTCGTGTCGTATGCCAGACGAAGACAATTCAAGGTTTTGACTAAAGTTCAATATATGTTGTTGGGTTGACCAGTTTGTGTGCATATTATTGCCCCAATATAATTGTACTGATTTTTTTAATCTTATTTATCTACTTTAGAAGCTTTATTAGAAGCTGGGTAGTTACTGGAAAAAATACAAAAGTAAACACAAAGGCCGCTGCTTCCAATCTTAGCTTTGACCTGCAGTGCAGACACTGTGAAAAGGTATATTGTTTTTGTCTAGTACTACAGTTGGTTACTTGGTGTAGTGTTCTATTTTATGCTAGTATACCATCTAATAGTTTGCAAATGTTTCAGGTTTTTTTTATGTATGTTAGAAACTTTGTAGTCATTAATACATGCATGCTTTTTAAAATTAGGGACGTCAGGAAAGAACATTTAGTTTTATTTTATTTCGTTGCTTCTAGTTTCGTTTTTGTATATGGGCAATTATACCATACTTAAGTTGTACAAAGTCTTTAATGTCCAGGAAAAAATAAGATTGTACATAGTCTTTAAGGCTTATACCTTCTCTGGAGTATGATACAGAACTGGATCGCTTGCAAGATAGCTTTTAACATGAATACATACCGTATACTGGACCACCTGTCTATATACTGTTGAAGCTTTTAGTAACATAGTTGAACTACATTTTAATTTACTAACTAGTTGTAGCTCCTTTCTTCACAGTAATTAGATTTTAGGTGATCTATTAATGTTGTTTAAAACTAAATGAAGCAATAGTGCAATCCTAATCATGACTTGAATAGGTAATATCTATTAATGTTGATGACTTGATGTATGTTAAATTAAATATATTTTCCTTGAGAATATCATAAAGTGCATAGTTCTATCATATTTGTTAATCTTTTGGATGTGGTGTTGTTCGTGAATATGAAAAACAAACTGCTTTTGTCAAGAGTCAGTTGCAGCAGCTTGTCAGACCGATGTACAGAAATCCAGCAAGGTTGATGGAACACCATCCCATTGAGGGTAAGATGGATGCTGATTGGATGCTTGATTCAAGGAATTTGCTTCCAAGATCTGGGCCAGGGAACTACCCCAACCCTGAGTTCCAGAAGCAGGGTTCTGACCAGTGATAAGATTAACAATGTTGCTTCATTTACGTAACTAAACCATAGAAAATATTCTGAGATCAGCAGTTTGTGGTTGTACATGAGAGAATGAATCAGACCTTGCAGCAGATGTACTATTCAAACCAAGAGCTTCAGAACTAGCCGTTTGCCTTAGTTTTCTTTGATTCTGAAATTTTTATAGATTAAGTATTTTTTTATAGATTTTTTTTTCCATAAGTAAGGATCTTTTAGAAGCTTGTAAACCTTCCTTTGATGTTCTTTTTTTTTTAGAGTTGAGGATTATGAATTTTGTAATGTCATTGTTGATTATATTTAGTGAAATGAAAAAAAAAATATTTTAACCAATCTACTGCATTTATTATTGTGGAAAATAAATATAAAATATACATATGGATAATATCTTATTAAGTATATATAAATTGTAAAATATATATATATAAGTGGGGCCCACTCGTGGGTCCACCAGATTGTGGGGCCCACGTGTGGAGCCCAAATTTTTTTGAGCAAAGCCAACTCTACTGCAACATATTTTAATCTGTTGGCATAGGTAGAAAAGTGTTGGCGTTGACCCCAAAGGCAACGAGGAAAAAACTAACAGTGAAAAAGTGTTGCCTTTGAGATTTTTGAGGCTATGCCAACAAATTTTGAACTTCTGACAACGGTTTTCAAGGGTTGCAGAAGGCCATTTATGGCGTAGTGGTAGTTGGGAACCCCTATTATACTCTCGTAAACCCTTTTTGAGATCAAAAAATATTTCCGTAAATACTAGAACCTTAAATAATAATATCACAAGGTTCTATGATTTTTAAATCATTTTTGGAATATTTAATAAATATACAAATAATAAATATTGAATTATGATTCAATATAAATCCCCTTAAGTGAATATTCAAGCTAATATTCACTTAATTAAATAAATATCCAAATAATAAATATTGAATTATCATTCAATAATATTCCACTTAAGTGAATATTCAAAATAATATTCACTTAATTAAATAAATATTCAAAATAATATTTATAATAATATTATTTAATTATCTCACATTAAATATCCAATAATATATATATTGGAATATTTAATCAACATTTTAACATATAACTGTCCCTGGAACCCTCTAGCTTCTAACAGTATAATCAAGACCAAAATACTAATTTGACTCCCGGTCTAAGTTTTAAAATCCTTGTACGAGCGCTCTACCCTTAGAGCCTCTATAACACCTCGGTTTATATCTAATATTTATATAGCATATAAACCCTTATATCTGATAAAGCTTTCTATCAAAAGCGTAAACAGTTTATAAATATTTTCACAGCATTAAAGCAGAATATATCACAACAACATCACTTATATGATGTAGGGTTTGAAAACTGACATGCATCTATCATATGCATATACTATATCTCAACATTTTTATTACCATTACATATATATACGATGTAAGGTTTGAAAGCATGCATGATATAATATCATATGCATATACTACATCTCAACATTTTTAATACCGTTACATCTATATACGATGTAAGGTTTGAAAGCATGCATGATATCACATCATATGCATCATCAATATAAGTAATGGAAAACAACATGGAATGAGAAAACTTGCCATGGGTCCTTGGTTGTTAGGGGTTCGAGAATTTACCGGGAAATCTATAAACAAAGAAATACTCGATCAGTCCCCTGGCGTAATCATTCGCTCATAACAACTCACTCATAATACTTCGCTTATCCTTAAGACACTCACTTTAAGTCAACCATAAGTCAAACACGTCATGTAGTCATGTTATTCCTCAACAACGTTCGTGTTTTAATCGACTTGAAATAATCTTTTATCTCAGTCACAATGGGTGGTCAAAGTAGTACCCCTAGAGTTGACTTTTCATGGATTTACTATTACGTGACTCGCACTCTAACACTTTTAATAAATCAGAAAATTTACATTGAAATAAGAAACCACTTCTAAAATCATTTTGAGTATTTTTAATATTTATCATAAAAGTTTTGATCTCAAAACAGGGGTTTAACTTGGTGAAATGTATTTTCAAACTTGGATGAGCTACGGAAAGTTACTATTCGCACTACTTTCACTAAAATGCTCATATCTCCTTAACCGTTAACTGAAATGACACACCGTTTTCGCGTGCACGATCTAGAGAAAGAATGGAACAAAATGCTTGAAAATGTTTTTCTGGTTCAGGGGATGAAAATCCCGAGAGCAGCAGTTTAAGGCAGTAGAGTGCAGAAAAATAGAAAAATTATCTTTTTAACACAAAACCTTCTCGGTTATCTTACTAACTGTCCACACTATTATTCACCTTAGTTTCATGACCTATGTCCATTTTTAAGAGGCTTGATCATAAACTCAAAGTTCACATAGTGAACTACTTAGTTACTCGAAACCACTTTCACTAAAACGAGTGTTTCTCCTAACCCGTAAATCGAAACGATACGATTATTTCGCCAAAATAAACTACAAAACAAGACCTACATTATCATGGTCAGTAGTTATTTTTGTCATGTCTTGAAGGTACCCGAGGCTACTGCTCAATCAATCTAATGAAAATTCGACATGATAACGACGCTTAATCAAGATTCCCGTGTTTAAAACACTCCAACAATCCACCAATCAACAACGAATCAACCATACCTCTAATTCGTCATATCAACCAACTTATAATCTGCCCTAACAAGTTCATACCAATACTCACAAGTTCAACCATCAAAATAATCTCTAAACAATCACCATAACCAAGGATTCAATCTCTTATTCTTACTAACATAAACCATCATCAAACTAACCATAATAATCAAAGTATAACTAAGGGTTTGAGATGTTTATACCTTCCTTGATGCTTGGTATACACTAAATATAGCTTAACTATCCTTGCTTGAGCTTTAAATACCCTTAACTTGCTTAATCTTCAAGAACAAAATCAAGAACATAAGTTAGTATTTTCGAAATCACTATTCATGCCTCAACTTTGATCCAATATTTGACCATTCTATACTTCTTGGATGGCCATGAAAGTTTGAACGTACCTTGGGTATATATTGAGGGAGATATGGTCCAAAATTGGCGATTTTAGGACGAGTAGATTTGGAGTTATGAATTTTTATTTGCTCCTTGCTCATGCTGGGCAGAATTTGGAAGAAAATGGGGAAGATGAATATTTGCTTGATTTTTCTTTTTTTTTTCTTTTGTCAAAATGATGCTAAATGGATGCATCCAATTTGTGTGGTTATGGTTTAGTTTAGTCACCCCCTTGCCACATGTCAACTTGTTGTGGTTTGTGGTGAAAGTGGTGACAAGGTGGTGATTCATCACCTTGTCATCACCTTGTCACACCTATGTCATCCTCCTGCATCATGCTTATGTCATAATTGTATCATCGATCCTTTTATATGTTGCACTTGATGATCTTATATGATACTCCCCCTTCGGTTAGGGTTTAATCCATAATTCGTTACGCTTCTGTTTCGCGATAGGTTCAAGTGATTTTGAAAACGTTTCTCTGTACCAATGTCAGGAGATACTTCCTTGATCTTTCCATTTCCTTGGTTTAATATATGATCCTAGATTTCTCACCTTGGCTTAAGATATGATCATGGATTTCTCATTCGACATATTTTCTCAAAACGATCAAATCAATACATCCTTGATTGTCCAGTGAATAGTGATTTAAAACTCGAATGGAAATCTTCTGATTCTGATCGCGTTTACATTCACTTATTCTCCTTATACATCACTAATATAACTTCGAAACATTCATTCCATGTCTTCCATATAGTGTGGTCTGAAATATTTTTCATCAGCAAATTCACTATTCATCGACATTTACTATTCATCAAAAAATTTTAACTAAGTCCAAAATTTGGGGTTATTATATATTCTCTGTTACAGTATCTTGAACTGTGCGAATGTTTGACGAAAGACAAACAATATTTTAAAGCTTGTGAACTAGTGTTGTTCATCTTGCAGTATCTAGAACTGCGTACTTGTGATTTCTAAAGACCGTGCTAAGCCACGGATAGTGTCTTTCAAAACTATGAACTAAAGTTGTTCATATGGTGGTATTTTAATCTTCATATTAAGTATGAATACTTTATATTGGAAAGCTCTTTGTTCTACTATTATATTGTTGGACAAACTTTATACTAGTAACTACTTAACTTGCTGAGCATTCTTTCGCTCATTCTCGCTTTTAAAAATTATATTTCAGTACAAGGAGAACATAGTCAGTTGGCTCCATATCATGAGAGAAAGGGAATAGAAGGTTCACCCTTGAGAGAGTTCAGCTCAGGATGGATACCACAGAAGTAGATTGGATAGGCTTCAGCCATGTTAGCTATTAATGCGACTTCATGTAAAGGTTGTAATTAATAGTGTGAGATCCTGGTTAGTACATTTGGTTTGTAATAACTAATGTTACTGTGTAACGTTTCTAAGGCTATAACTTGTGTGAGTAAGAGATTGGGGTCTATGATGTGTTTTGATTGGATTATTGAGTTAATACATGTCATATACGATTGGATGGTGACGTGACAACCTAGATTCCTGACCCCAGATCTAGGGGTGTTACAGTTTGTACCAATGAAATCAGTAGGTGAAACCACAACACCTGAAGGTACTAGAGTTCCTCAAAGTTCTATTCCAAAGGAACTGTCTGAGTACACAGATACCGACAAGGAACTGATTCGATTGGATACAGGTTTGATGCTGATATTGACAGACTCCGCGGACAAGAAAATGAGCTATCAGTTAATGAACTGTGTGAGCGGGGAACAAATGTGGGATACCATAAACTTAATAATGGAAGGAACTGAAGACGTGCAGGAAAACAGATTGGACATCCTGACTTCTCAATATGAATCATTTAGGTCACTTCTTGGAGAAAGTATAACTCAGGTCTTTGTGAAGTATACTAAGCTGCTGAATGAATTATCCATGAAAGGGAAGACCTCTCCTCTGAGAGAGACAAACAGGAAGTTCATGATGACACTGCCCCATCATGTAGAACACAAGTCCTCATCCATAAGGGAAAGAATTGACTTTACTAAGATGCCATTGGAAATTATTTATGGCAAGCTGAAGACTTATGAGATGGAGCAAGAACAAAGAGTGATAATTTACGGACCAGGGACAGTGGACAACAAGAATTCTGCACTCGCAAGATCAGCTGCACTTGTAGTGGATGAACCAACAACTTCTGATATTCAGGTTCAAACCCCTAGAGCTGGAAAGGAGGTGATTATAGAAGCTGAAATGGATTCTGCAAATCTGGGTGCTGATGAAAGTGACTACTACACCCTAGAAGAGCTTGAGCAAATGGAAGACAAAACCATGGCGTACTTAGCTGCAAAGTTTAGCCAAATTTGTTTCAAGAGAAACCCTAAGTACAAGTTCAAGGGCTCAACAAACAGATTTCAGAAGAGCAAGTATTCACCAGGCACTGGCTTTAAGGGAGGCTACAAGACTGACATGATTGATAGAAGCAAATCAAGATGCTACAACTGCAATGAGTTAGGGCATTTCGCCACTGAATGCTGGAAGCCTCGTAAAGCAAGAGACAAGAAAGATGTCTATGACAAGAAAGATTCTTATGAGGACTTGAAGAAAGAAATTGCCAAGTTGAAACAGCAACTGGAAGCCTTATCTGGAAAGCAGAAAGGAAAAGCTTATATTGCAGTGGGTAAAAGTTGGGATGATACTGATTCGGATGAAGAGGAAGAGTATGTAAATCTTGCCCTAATGGCTGACTCTTCAGAGGAATCACCACAATCATCTCAGGTACCTATCTTAACTACTATTGACATGTCTAATTCTGAGTACAAGTAAATTGTGCAAGATCTAAGTGTAGAATTGTTTAATGTACACACAAGCATGCTAGCATCTGAAATGGAAAATGCTAAACTAGTTCTTAAGATTAAAAATCTAGAATCTAAGAATGAAGAACTAATGCTTGTAGTTGTTACGTTAGAAGATCTTAGACATAAGAATGAGTACTTAGATAACTAGGTCAAGTGTAATGATGAGATAGAGACAATCCTCAGGAAGTAGATTTCAGACCTAGATTTGAAGCTGAATGCCTTTTAAGAACTCTGCCCTAATTGCTAAGGAAATAATTGATACTCAGACCTTAGGGAATAAAACTGCTATAGGATTTGACTACAACAAAAGAACTGGAAAGAAGATAGTGGAATTCCCTGTGACATCTTCAGCTGTCAAGAAGGATACTCCACATATTCTTAAGAATGTAGATTGTCCAGTTTTTGTTAAGCCTGTTTCAGCACCTTTTAATGAGGATGATCTAGTCATAAGACAAGAATTGCTTGAGGAGGATTTATTGAAGGAAGTAGAGATAAAGACTAAGTTGCCTAGGAAGTCAGTAAAAACTAAATTACCTAAAACTGATATAGGCAATAAGGTTAGCAAGGCTAAAAAGAAACAGGAAAGCTAGTATTAATCAGAATATTGTTTCATCTTCTCCCATTGCATCTAGGAAGTTGTGCACTAATTGTAATTCTACTGGACACCTTACACATGCATGTAAAAAGGTTAAAGTAGAAACTGATGTCACTTCTGAACTGCATAACATGTCTGACATGCCTGATCTTTATGAACCATGTGGAAAGAAAGAGTGTTTACTTTGTGCATACAATATCATGCATGCTTATTTTAAGTTGATGAATGTATCTAGTAGCACTGATAGTAAAAATGATAAATCCACAGACAACATGAAAGTCAAACAAGTTAAGACCGACTTGAATGTTACTCCTGTTAAAGTATCTAAACCTTCAGGACCCAAACAAGTTTGGGTACCAAAGTCCGCTTAATCAATCCGTGATTGCAGGGTAAGGTTAAAAGCTCAAAGGTCGTGTGGATTCTGGATAGTGGCTGCTCCAGACACATGACAGGAGAAGAGTCCCTGCTTACAGGGGTGGTTAAGAAGACCGGCCCGATTGTAACCTTTGGAGATGACAACAAAGGATTCACTACGGGATATGGTAATCTGAGAATTGGGAATGTCATCATTGAAAACATCTCTCTTGTTGAAGGATTGAAGCACAATCTTCTAAGTATCAATCAATTCTGTGATAAAGGATACAATGTAGATTTCAGAAAGGACAAGTGCTTGATCACAAACAGGAAGGATGAGAAGCTTGCTCTACTGGGAGTGAGAAAAGGAAATTTGTTTATAGCTGACTTAAATTCTACCAGTGAAGGAGAAGTTACATGTTTCTACAGTAAGGCATCTTAAGAACAAAGTTGGCTATGGCATAAGAAGCTCTCACACTTGAACTTCAAAACTCTAAACTCTTTGGTAAAGAGAGAGTTAGTGAGAGGGTTTCCCCTGATGGAATTTTATCAGGAGGGACTATGTGAAGCATGTGAAAAAGGGAAGTCTAAGAAGGCATCACACAGAAGCAGAGAAATGACAAACATTGTTGAACCTCTTCAACTGATTCATATGGATTTATTTGGTCCAGTCAATGTTATGTCACTTTCAAGAAAAAGATATGCATTAGTGATGGTGGATGACTACTCCAAGTACACGTGGGTGTTATTCTTACATTCAAAGGATGAAGCAACACAACTAATCATTGATCACATCAAGAAGATAGAAGTGGAAGCTAAGCTACCTGTGCGGACAATCAGATCAGACAATGGAACTGAATTCAAGAATGCAGTTCTTAATGATTTCTGCTTAGAGAAAGGAATATCTAGACAGTATTCAGCACCAAGAACTCCTCAACAGAATGGAGTAGTGAAAAGGAAGAACAGAACCTTGGTTGAAGCAGCAAGGACAATGTTAAATGAATCAAAACTTCCCACTTACTTTTGGGCTGAAGCAGCGAATACAGCTTGCTACACTCAGAATCGAACCCTGATTAACAAAGATCATGAAAAGACTCTGTATGAGCTAATGGCCAACAAGAAACCAACAATGAAGTACTTTAATGTGTTTGGTGCAAAGTGCTTTGTAATAAAAGATGGAGACCATCTAGGCAAGTTTGATGCCAAAGCAGATGAAGGCATTTTTCTGGGCTATTCTCTGAAATCCAAGGCTTACAGGGTGTATGTGATTGAAGATAAGAAGGTGTTGGAAAGCCTAAATGTAACATTTGATGACACCAAAAGACCAGGCCTGCAAACTAGAGAGAACTCTGAATCCTTGGTATTTGAAAATCTATCAGGAGATCTCTCTGACATTGAAGATGAACCTGAAGTTGTTCCTGCTAATAATAATAATAATAATGATTCTGGACCAAGTGGTGACAGTGGTGGAGATAATCAGACTACTACTGGATCCACTAGTCAATCAACAGGGTCAACAGATCATACCGGCAACAACTCAGGGGGAGCAGGAGAAGGATCAACTAGTCACACTCCACAACATTTTAAACAAGGAGAATCACCAAGATCGCATCTGCCAAGACAAAGGGTATAGAATAGAGATCATCCCTTTCACTTGATCATTGGTGATCCGGACACAGGAGTGAGAACTAGGAGGACATCACAAAATGAATGTCACTATTCTGGGTTTCTTTCAGAAACAGAACCTAAGAAAGTTGAAGATGCCCTAAATGATCCAGATTGGGTGATTGCAATGCAAGATGAACTCAATCAGTTTGAAAGGCAGAAAGTTTGGAAGCTGGTACCCAGGCCTAAAGGAAAATCTGTTATAGGAACAAGATGGGTATTCAGAAATAAGTTGGATGAAGATGGCATTGTAACGAGAAACAAAGCCAGACTGGTTTCTAAAGGTTACTCTCAAGAAGAGGGTATAGATTATGATGAAACCTATGAACCAGTAGCAAGACTTGAGGCCATCAGAATTGTTAGGCCGATTACACAATATATAATCAATATAATTATGATAATAACAATAAAGAACACTGTTTATGAATCAACAACTGAATTATATAAATAACTCTTCTCTTTGTGATGTAAAATATCACAGAGAGCTGCTAGGTTACAAGAATAATGTTTTCAATAATCGCATCCCTTTTAGGGTTAACCTATCTGTGTTTATATAGTACACAGCTACATAGAATCAATCTCTAATTGATATTCCTATAAATTAGCTATACAAATTATATCAAATTAGGATTGCTTCTGTCTTCTGTTCCGTTTCCTTGTCTGTCTCAATATATCTTGCTTCTTTCCATCTTCAAGATATATTGCTTCTAGAATCTTCAATGTTAGCACCGACAGCTTTAGCAAACTCTCATCCCGTCAGACTTTATCAAACTCTGACTGGCTTCTAGTAAACTCTGATGAATACCTGTTGCTTAAACACTGATAAACACTCATCAGCAATTATATCTAACAATCTCCCCCAACTTGTGCATAATAAAAATGTACAAGTTAAAAGATAATTGATGATGTCAAAACATATAACAAATGCAGTGTTTATAACATATCAGAGTTTAACTTTTACTTAGAACAGAAAACTTTAAAAACTTACAGTCAGACTTTACTTAATCTCTTCAATATCAGGCACTGTCCTGAGATAGTCAATAAGCAGCCTCCTTTCAGCTTTTGCTAGCTCATCCACCATGATTTCTTTTAACTCCTTAAGCTCTGGATCACTTTCTCCAGTCTGGTAGATGGAAGCTCTCAGAGAATAAATGCTGTTCTTCCTCATTTCATTCCCTAGCCGGATAAAGTATGATTTGTCTGACTCTAGGTTGAATTCTAAAACCTTTATACCCAGTGCAGTATTGAACTTGGCACTGTTTCTCTTCATTTCAACAATCTTTCCATAAGCATCTCTATACTTAGGAATATATGCACTAGAAACACCTCCTCCAAGCATAGCTTTTGTTTTCAGCATCCTTTCTCTTAGAACTAGAGCAGCATTATGAGTACTTCTATTTTTGATTTTGAGAAGATATAGAACATACTCAAGCTCTTCCCATAGTTTCAATTGAACATCAGCTTCTCCTATTCTGTATACTCTTCCATCAGACATAAAGTATAACAGTACCTCTTTCTTTAACCCTCTATGATAAACCATCTGAACAGACTCTAGTTTATCAAGGCTCTCTTGAGATACCCCAATACCAGGTTCTGCCAGTGATGAATGGTCAAAAGGACTGTTATTTATTCTCTTTTCTCTGTGTGAACCCAATCCAGATTTATCATAATATTGCTTTCCATGTACTGTTCTGGTTTGAGAAAAGTTCACAGCTTCTAGCTTCAGAGTTTCAGAAAGTACAGGTCTTAAGAAACCTTGGAGTTGTGGAGCTAGCTGAGTTTGTACAACTTGAGCATTGTCAGAGGTTGTCACAACTTTAGTAGAAACATCAACATGAGCAACGTCAGAGGTTGATTTATTTGGCCTTGATTCAACTTGAGCAACGTCAGAGGTTGAATAATTCTTCTTTGGTAACTGTCCTTCTTCTACCAGTATACCTTTTCCTTTATCAGACTTTGCAATCATAGGCCTCCTTGTATATTGTAAACTCTGTTGAGAGTTCACATTCTCTTTAATAGAAATTCCCATTTCCTTTTTCCTAGGAGTCTTGGCCTTTTTATTGTATGTACCAGCTTCAATCTTTTTCTGGTGTTCTTTAGCAAGAAGCTTCATCTCAATATCCATATCTTCCATTGTGACTTGTCCATCATGTTATGTATTCTCTCCCCCTTTTTGACATCATCAGGAATAAAAACTGATGTCAGCAATTCTAGTGAAGTAGCAATCGAATCAATCTTAGTAGATATTGCAGCTTGATTGCTTTCAACATTGGTTAGCCTCTTCTTGATTTCTTCTTGATCCTTGATCAGAGATGAAAATCTAGCTCTATCTTGCTTCATTGCTAAATCCTTAAGAGCAATATCATTACTCAATCCAAGAACAACTTTGTTTGTCTCATCAAAGCGATTGTGCAATGACTTGACTTGAACAATGGTCGCCTTAAAATGAGTTAACAGCTCAGGATTAGAAATCTCTTCAGCTGACTTCTGTATAAAATCTGCAGCCCTTTGTGTAGAGAAAATGCAGTCTGCTCCTGACCAATTAGCATAATGCATTTCTCTGAAATGAGCTTCAGTTGCATTTTGAGTTTCTTTGATAGACTCTGCAGTAGGATCCCTTAGAAAAGGTATGGACTCATGATCATCAGAGTTTGAAAGTGCAACATTGATCCCAGAGTTTGCATGATCAGAATTTTCAGAAGTGTGATCAGCATTATCAAAATCAACTCTAGCTTCATTAACATTTTCTGCTATCTGCTCTGCAATATCTTCAGCAACATTGTCTGCAGTAGCCTCAGCATTTATCTTTTCAGCTTCAGGAATCTCAGAGTTTGCAGTTACAAAAACCTCTGTTTCAACAGGAACAGACTCTGCAACAATTTCTTCTGTTTGTACAGTAGTCTCTTTCAAAGTCTCTGCCATAGCTTCATCCATTTTCTCTATAGCAGCTTCATTTACCTGATCAACCTCCTCACCCATTTCAAGAATTTGATTTGTAACAGAGAGATTCTCTGTGTGAGTAGCAATGGACTCTTCAATAACCAGGGTGGGTTGATCAGTTGCCACTTCCTCAGTATCACAAACAAACTATTGGCGGTTACTATTGGGAGTGATCATAATAAGCATGAAGACAAAAGCAAATATCTCCAAGGACCACTGGACAAAGGGATGAAAAGCAAACTATTGGCGGTTACTCATTGTACTTTTAGTGTAGCCAAAAATAGAGTTATAAACTTGGGTTTATATAACCAAGTGTAGCAGTTACTTTAGAAAGGAGAGAAGAAAAACAAATAGATTGTATTAGCTATTTTTGAGAGCATTTTCTTCTCTACATTATTGTAACTGAGCAGCTGTGTACTTTTGTATCACAGATTATTTCCGCAATAAAAATCACTTCAGTTGGATCATCAAACAATCCAACTGAAATTATTAAGTGCTTGTGGTTTTTATTTTATAAGTTCAGTTTTAATTTGTAAGTTGTTTTTAAGTTTGAGAAATATCAAGTAATTGTATTCAACCCCCCCCCCCCCCTTTCTACAATTCTGTTAGGTCATTTGGGATTAACAATTGGTATCAGAGCAAGCTTCTAACATACAAGAAGTTTAAAGATCAAGACCAAAAACAGTAACCATGGTGAAGAAGGATGCAAGTGTAAAGATACCAGTTCTTGATAAGGACAATTACTTTCACTGGAAAGTAAAGATGCATTTACATCTCATGTCTATGGATGAGAGGTATGTAGACTGCATTGAGAAAGTTCCACACGTTCCCATGAAGTTTGCATCTAGAATTGGAGTGCTAGATGATGCTCCTGATGTGGAAATTCCAAAACTTGTCTCAGAATGGACTATTGAAGATGTTGCAGAAATCCATAAAGATAAAAGAACCATGAACATTCTGTTTAATGGTTTGGAGCAAGAGATGTTTGACAATGTCATAAACTGTACAACCTCCAAAGAAGTATGGGACACTGTTAGAACTCTCTGTGAAGGAACTGAGCAAGTTAGGGAAAACAAAATGCAGCTCCTCATACAACAATATGAGCATTTTCATTTTTAAGCTGGTGAAACCCTAAATGACACGTTTAGTAGGTTTCAGAAGCTTTTGAATGGATTAAAGTTGTATGGGAGGATCTATCAAACCAAGGATTCAAACCTTAAATTTCTTAGAGCTCTTCCAAAAGAATGGAAGCCTATGACTGTTTCTCTCAGAAACACTCAAGAGTACAAAGACTACACTCTTGAAAGGCTTTATGGAACCTTGAAGACATATGAGTTGGAAATGGAGCAAGATGAAGAAATTGAAAAGGTACAGAAGAAAGGTGGATCTATTGCATTGATTGCATCTGTGAACCAACTGGAAGATGACAATGAAGAAGCTGCAAAGGCCACAACTAGTCGGGCTAGTTGTAGGAGTGATGTTAACAAGGGTAAAGGCAAGATGACAGAAGAAGAAGAACCAGAACCAGCCAACTTGGATGACTTAGATGAGATTGATGAACACATTGCTTTTCTGTCAAGAAAATTCTCTAAGTTCAAGTTCAAGAGAAACTCAGAAGCAAGGCCACCAAGGAGAGACTTTCAACCCAGCAAAAATAACTGGATTGAAAAGTCTAAATCTAAATGTTTCAATTGTGGAATGCTTGGTCACTTTGCTGGAGACTGCAGAAAGCCCAAGGTTGAGAAGGGCAACAGGAAATTTGAGCTTGTTGATTATAAAAAGAAATACTTTGAACTTCTCAAGCAAAAAGAAAAGGCATTCATGTCTCAGGAGTATGATTGGGCTGGTAATGGTGAAGATTCTGATGATGATGTTGAATATGTCAACTTGGCTCTTATGGCTAACAATCATGAGCAGGAAGCAAGCTCCTCAAGCAACCAGGTAACAATTACTAATCTTTCTGAGCTTTCTAAAGAGGAATGCGATAGTGCAGTAAATGAAATGTCTACTGTACTATATAACTTGCGTGTTACTCTTAAATCACTTACCAAAGAGAATTCAAGAATAAAAGAGTCTAATCTGCTCTTAAGTGATAGGAATGCAATGTTAGAAGCACATCTCATTGAATTTGAGAAAATGAGGTGTGTTAGTAGGGATGCTAAGAAGGAACTTGAGAACGTGTTAGAAAGGGAAGAAATTCTTAAAATTCTTAAAACACAACTTGAAATAGAACAAAGTGTGATTGCTAAATGGAAAGATGCCAGGAATGTTGCTAACAACATCATTAATGTTCAAGGTATGGAATCTTTCTGTGAACAATCATGGAAAAAGAACAAAAAGAAGCTAGGGTATGTTGGTGAAACCTTAGAATTAGAAACAGAGTCAAAAAACAACAATGATCATTTGTTGAAGGTTGATATGTCAACGGAATGCAATGTTTCGTTGACAGATGAACCATCAACCGATCAGGCTGTTTCGTTGACAGAGAAAAGAAAAGAAGAACTCACTAGACTTAATAACAAGTATGGTCCTGTCACCAAGAACTTTGTTCAAGGTGAGTCTAGTAAATCAAAGAAAGTTGAGAAGCCTGTTGAGAGAGCTAATGTAGGTCACTTGTCCAACAAGCAATTGAAAGATAAGTTAGAGAATGTTCAAGTTGAGGCTAAGGGAAATAAAAAGAATAACAGGAATGGCAAAGTAGGGATTAACAAACACAACAATTACACACCTGATAAATATGCTCCTAGAAAGACATGTGTCAACTGTGGAAGTGTTAGTCATTTATCTACTAACTGCAAATCTGTTAAGAAGACTGCTAAAGTGAAAATGTCTAAGCCTACAATGAATGGTTCTATGCCTACAATGCCTGTTATTCCTAACATGTTTGCTCCATATGCACAATTTCAAAATCCATATGTCAGCATGTCATTTGTGCCTAGTCCATACATGAATATGTTTAATGTGCCACAAATGCCATGGAATATGAATAACATGTTTGTTCCTCCAACTATGCATGCTGTGAATGAAAATGTGAGCAACCCTCAGAAATCAACACCAAGGGTAAAGATTGATTTAAATGAATCTGAGCCCAAGGTGAAAAATGATATAAAAGGAAAAACAAAGGCTAACAAAACAGGACCCAAGGAAACTTGGATACCAAAATCAACTTGATTTGGTTTTGTTGTGTGCAGTGAGACATAAGGAATCTTTGGTACTTGGATAGTGGTTGTTCAAGACACATGACTGGTGATTCTACCCTGCTCACAGAGTTTCAGGAAAGAGCTGGCCCTTGTATTGCTTTTGGAGATGACAACAAAGGCTACATTAAGGGATATGGCTTGATTTGAAAAGAGAATGTCATCATAGATGAGGTTGCATTGGTGGATGGTCTTAAGCACAATTTGCTTAGTATCAGCCAACTTTGTGACAAAGGATTTTTAGTTACTTTTTCTAAAGAAGCCTGTGTTGTTTCTAAAGGAGGAGACAACAATGTGGTAATGACTGGATTCATAAGAGGTAATGTGTACATTGCTAACTTTAGTAGCACAAGTCCAGACACCATCACTTGTCTCTTCAGCAAGGCAAGCAAGGATGAATGTTGGCTATGGCACAATAAATTATATCATCTGAATTTTAAAGTTATGAATGATTTGGTGAGGAAAGATCTTGCTAGAGGAATTCCACAAGTGGAGTTCTCCAAGGATGGTTTGTGTGATGCCTGTCAAAAAGGGAAACAAAAGAAGGCATCATTCAAAAGCAAGACAGAGTCATCAATTGTCCATCAGCTTGAATTACTTCATATGGATCTGTTTGGCCCTGTAAATGTCATGTCTATCTCAAAGAAGAAATACTGTCTTGTGATTGTTGATGATTTTTCTAGATTTACATGGACCTTCTTTTTACACTCAAAAGATGAGGCAAGTGAAATCATTATCAATCACATCAAGATGGTAAACAATCATCCTGATTTCAAAGTAAGAAGGATTAGGAGTGACAATGGGACAGAATTCAAGAATTCAAGTATGAAGGTGTTCTGTGAAGAAAATGGTATTTTGCATGAGTTTTCAGCAGCAAGGACACCACAGCAAAATGGTGTAGTTGAAAGGAAAAACAGAACACTTATTGAAGCTGCAAGGACAATGCTAGATGAATCAAAGTTACCAACTTATTTTTGGGCTGAGGCAGTTAACACAGCTTGCTTCACTCAAAATATTTCTTTGATTAATCAGTCCAAGGGAATGACCCCTTATCAACTACTCAAAAGAAAGAAGCCACTATTGGATTTTCTTCATGTCTTTGGATGCAAATGCTTTGTTTTGAGGAATCAAGCTGAGCATTTGGGGAAATTTGAAGCAAAGGCAGATGAAGCAATATTTGTGGGATATGCAGCAGGGAAATCTTACAGAGTCTATAACCTCAGAACCAACATTGTTATGGAATCTGTACATGTTGTTTTTGATGATCTCAAAATTTAAGGTCTCTGTGATGAAGGTTTCCATGAAAGTCTTTCTTTTGAAAATGAGGAAGGAGATCAAGTGAATCATGTTAAGGCTACTGAGAAACAGCCTAAAGTTGTTGTATCTAGCACAGATGAAAGCAGCAGTGAAGATGAAATTGCTGCATTGAGATTGAAAAGAATAGCTGCTAGCAGACCAAATGGTCATTTCGTTGACAGTCATAATGGAGGATTCGTTTACAGTCAAAATGAGCGTTTCGTTGACAGCCAAAATGGTCATACCGTTGACAGTCACAGAAATGCTTCTAGAAGTGATCAATTAGGGACAACAAACTCAGGGGGAGTTTCTCAAGAACAATTATCCAATCAAGGCAATCATGATCATGAAGCTACCTCGTCAAGAGCAAATCTTCCTCCCTCGAGGAAATGGACTAAAGATCATCCCTTTGAACTTATTATAGGTGATGTTTCTTCAAAAGTCCAAACTAGAAGAGCAACTCAAGAGGAATGTCTATATAGCAGCTTTCTGTCTCAAGATGAGCCAAAGAAAGTTGAGGATGCACTTCTAGATCCAGATTGGGTTTTAGCTATGCAAGAGGAGCTAAACCAATTTGAGAGGAACAATGTTTGGAAGTTGGTGCCCAAGCCTAAGGACAGGAGTGTCATAGGCACAAAATGGGTGTTCAGAAACAAGATGGATGAAAATGGCATAGTCACAAGGAACAAAGTTAGATTGGTTGCAAAAGGCTATTCACAGGAAGAGGGAATTGATTTTGATGAAACCTTTGCTCCTGTTGCAAGACTAGAACCAATAAGGATTTTCCTAGCCTATGCAGCCCATGCCAATTTCAAGGTCTATCAAATGGATGTGAAGAGTGCTTTTCTGAATGGGGAATTGGAAGAGGAGGTGTATGTAAGTCAACCTCCTGGTTTTGAAGATGATGATTTTCCAGAATATGTATACTTCCTCCTCAAAGCACTCTATGGTTTGAAACAAGCACCTAGAGCCTGGTATGACACACTTTCACAGTTCCTCCTTGAGAATCAATTCACTAGAGGTACTGTAGATAAAACTCTGTTTCACAGGAGTGTGAATGGCTCTACTATACTTGTTCAAATTTATGTAGATGACATAATCTTTGGGTCTACAGATGTGAAACTTTGTCAAAAGTTTGCCAAGCTTATGCAAAGTAAATATGAAATGAGCATGATGGGAGAATTAACTTACTTTCTTGGTCTCCAAGTGAAGCAACTTAATGAAGGCATTTTCATTAGTCAAACAAAATATATTCATGATTTATTAAAGAAATTTAACTTAATTGAATGCTCTCCTTCCAAAACTCCCATGCCTACTGCCACCAAACTTGAATTGAATATTAAGGAAAAATCTGTGGACATTTCAAGTTACAGAGGCATGGTAGGCTCACTTCTATATTTAACAGCTAGTAGACCTGATATTATGTTTGCTACATGTCTATGTGCTAGATTTCAGGCTGATCCTAGGGAATCCCATTTAGTTGCTATTAAAAGAATTTTCAGATATCTGAAAGGAACACCAAACCTTGGCATTTGGTATCCTAGAGAATCTGGCTTTGAACTAATTGGTTATTCAGATGCAGATTTTGCAGGATGTAAAATTGACAGGAAAAGCACAACTGGCACCTGTCAATTCTTAGGAAACAAGCTTGTCTCATGGTTCAGCAAAAAACAAAACTCAGTTTCTACCTCCACAGCTGAGGCTGAGTATATTGCAGCTGGAAGTTGTTGTGCACAGATTTTATGGATGAAAAATCAACTACTTGATTATGGAATAACAGTTGAGAAAATTCCTATTTTCTGTGACAACACTAGTGCCATTGCCATTACTGAGAATCCAATGCAGCATTCAAGGACCAAGAACATTGACATCAAGTACCATTTCATTAGAGAACATGTTATGAATGGTACTGTGGAGTTACATTTTGTTCCAAGTGAACAACAACTTGCAGACATCTTTACCAAGCCACTTGATGAATCAACATTCTCAAGATTAGTAAGTGAGCTAGGTATGCTAAATTTCTCTTAATTATTTCTGAGATGTTTACAAGTTAAAATGCAGCCAGAAATTTGCTATGTTTTTCTGTGAATTAATTTTCTCAGGAAAAAGTAAAATTTTGTCTAAGTCAAAATTACTATGTCAACGAAACGAACCATTTCGTTGACAGTCTTAGCATTTTTCTGGGTGTTTCGTTGATAGCTCTTTTATATCAACGAAACGCAGCTTTATCAACGAAATAAGATGGGACGTTAACCGCCCAATCCTGATTCGTTGATTTGGCGCAATTAATCTGAACCGTTGAAATTTGACACGTCCGTTATCACGATCTATACATACACCCCTGTAAGTATAAATCATGGTAATACTTTAAAGGTAACGGTTATATTTTTTAAGCCAATCCAGTAATTTACATTGATTGTTGGATTTAATTTCTGAGAATTTTTGGGGGAGTATTTAAGAAATTCTATTTTCTTTAATTCTTTTTTTTACCTGTTCTCAAAAATTCCAAAGGCTTTTCTTTCTTCTTCTCTCTAACAAGCAATTCAGTTCGAAGCTTTTCTACACTCAACAATGGCACCCATAGTCAAGCTTATGTCTGCTGGAGGGTTTATCTATGAGAAAAACAACTCCATCCCCTTTGTTGTCAAGGAAAGCCCGAACAACATCTTTTTCAAGATGACGGACTTCATGAAGAATTGCAAGTTGGGCTATGCAATGTTTCACTCTACACCACTCTACAATGAGATAATCGAGGAGATTTGGACCTCATGTGAGTATAGTGGGACATATTCCTGAAAATAACTGTAATGCTTTGCCTACATACACTGAAATGGTTAACATGCTAAATTCTATAAACTACTCATTGCCTACTGATAATTTGGGTAAGATTATTAGGAGAGGTTTGGTTAGAGAATACAGCTATTTAGCTGATGCATTCATAAAGGTATTTTCTGGAAAAATTAGTAATTTTGATGCATTAACTAATTCCATGTTAATTCTCTTAACCATGCTCCTAACTGATAGATATTATAACTTTAGCACCCAACTTATGTATGAAATTGGTGCTAAGTTGGGTGATAAGGCAAATAGGAAAAAGAATATCTATTATGCTAGGTTTCTGATGATGTTGGCTAACCATGTTAGTCCAGCACCATTAGTTATCTCTAACCCTATTTCCAGGTTTGAGTGTTTTGTGCAAGAGAAGAGGGTTTTCACAGATATCCTGAGACTTAACCACAATGGTGATGTCCCAGTGGTGTATCTGCCCATCATTGAGGTAACTTCTTCTAACCCTGTTACTGTAGTTGCTACTTCTATTGTTTTCCCTACCAATGTTGCTATGGAGTCTGTAGCTGTGTCCCAACAGGCTCCTGCCCAAGCAGCAAAACCTAAATCTAAGAAATCCTCAAAGCCAACCTCAGGTGCTTCTCAAAAGGCACCTGTTGCAAAAACTACTTCACAACCTAAGGGGAGTGATTCTGGAGCTGTAAGAGGTGAGGGAAGGGGTGAACATCAAAGAAACCCCCAGAATAAGGAAGGAAAGGATAGTGTGTCCCAACCAAGCCCCATTGTGTCTTCCCAACAAGGCAAAATGAGTAAAATGGATTTAAACACAAGTCTAGTTGCATCCTCCCAAAAGGATGTGATTATTGAAACAAGCTCTCCTCCAAGAGCACACTCCAAGAGGGTAAGGGACACTTCAAGCCCACAGTCTACATTTTCCCAATACTAAAGGAGAGTGAAGCAAAAATCCAAGGGTAGACAGGGTGGACACACTCTGGAAGCAACACTTCCAGTTTCACAAATTTAGTTTGATGTAACCCCTATTATTACTCTGGGGTTACAATCCCATTCTCTAAACATCAACCTTGAACTATCTCCATCAAATTCACCAACTCATTCTTTAGATGTGGACATGATCCATTCATCTATTCCTGATTCTCCAACTCTTATCTTGGAGAAGCCCCACTCTGAAGCTGGTGGCCATCACTTGTTAAGTGATTTGTTGGGCCATCAACCAACTTTTTCTGAAGTTGCAAGAGGATCTGTGGACCAATCTCTAAAATCAATCACCACAGATTCTACTGTAATTTCACTTTCTCAAAGTGCTTTATTGACTTCATCAACGAAACAGTCTCTTTCGTTGACAAGTGTTTCTCCATCAACGGTATCCATACCGTTGACAGTTCAAACTACCATTCCGTTGATAGGTCATTCTACACCCCTTATTGCAAATCAAGTTGTTTCCACAACTAGTGTAGATGACCTGGTGGTAGTTGAGACACTTTTAGGTTTGAGAGGGAGTGAAATTGAGAGGCTGGCTTGCAGCCAGGCAAAAGGAGAGAATGAGAGTGAGAGGCTGGCTATTTCTTCCAGCCAGGCAAAAGGAGAGACTGAGGGTTCCACCTTTGTAGGTGAAGGTGAGGGTGTGAGAGGTGTGAGCCATGGGGAGCCCATGATGCAAGAAAATAGAGGAGAGAGAGAAGGGACTACAGGAGCAGCAAGGGAGGAGGCAGCCATTTCTAGTGAGTTAATGAGGGTCAATGAGGGAGAAAGGGAACTTACTTTCCAAGAGCATTATCAACAAACTCTGGATAGTATTTCCCTGGATCCTGAGACCTTTACTCACCCTGTGCCAGCCTATCAAATTATGGCTCAGCAGGGCAATGTGGAGGCAGAGAGGTCACTAAACCTAATTCATACAACTGCATCAATGCAAAGAGCAAAGGATGCCTTGACCAATCTATCGCCAACAGCTGTAGCAAGTGGAGACTTTGACTTTTCTGATGATGAGGACAACTTTGGTGACAATCTACAGGTGGCCACTACTTCACAGACTGGGACTTCTGTGGTGCCTCCTAGACCAAACTGGCTTTCTCAGGATATGCAAGGAAGATGCACTCTAGATGCTGCTATCTCAAGGCAGTACACTGAGGCATATCTAGCTCATGAGTCTGCAAATGCAAGGGACAAGAAATTCTACAAGGCCATCATGGATTCTCTGGAAATCCGAAGACTACAGATGCTACAGACAAGGATTGAAGCTACAGAAATCAAGGATTCCATTAGCAACCTCAGGGATGCTACTGACAGGAGGCTAGATGAAAAGCTTCCTCTTCTAACTGTGTCCAAGATGAACAGGTTTTTCTCCAAGGAACCTGAAGTGTCCTCATCCTTGAAGACTATTTCCTCTAGAGTGGACAAAGTTGAGGCTACACTTTCTCACATGCAAAAGGAACAGGAAAAGCAGACACATCTACTCACCCAGCTTTTGGCAGCTCAAGGACTCCCTATCATCTCACTTGATGATAACAAAAAGGGGGAGAAATCTAAGGATCTAGAGAAATCTAAAGAGCTTGATATACAAATCACAAAGGTTTTGGTTCCAGCCATTTCCTTACCAAATGAGCCACTAGCAATGGGGGAGCTTGGATAGAAGAAAAAGGATGGTATTGACCTGATTCAGGAAGCTTCTATGAGGATGAGACTTGCAGAACAGATTAAAGATCATTGGTCCAACATAGAAGCAAGGGTCAAGCAAATTGCTGAAACTGCAAAGAATTCAAATCCATCAACGGATCAACCATCAACGAATGCCATGGTTGTAACATCAACGGAATGGGAGCCACAGTTCAAGAGTTCTTATGTTATAGAACCCCTTCAGCATGGACTCTTTGAAGATTCAAGAAATGAGAAAGGGCAAGCTTCATGCTTTAGGAATGTGGATGCAAGAGGGATATCTCCAATATCACCTGTCAAACCCAAGGGCAAGAACACTGCAAGGATATTTTATCCTCCACCAAAGCCAGATGAGTTCAAAATCCTAGGGAAGCTGATTATTGAAAGCAAAGAAAGCAATCATCCAAGCATAAGGAACCAAAGGGCCATCATCTACAGGGATAGCAAGGAAATCTGCATTTGGGTTGGTCACCTAAATTTTGCTAAGGCCAAAGCTGAAGAATCTGAAAGGGCAGCAATGCAAGCTCTTGCAGTTGCTCAATCACTTGAAGATGAAGAAACCCTAAAGGAAGAAAAGGCCAAGGATGAAGCTGAGGAAGCTGGAAAGGAAAGGAAGAGTGTAAGGCAGCCAAAGGCTAGAGCAAAAAGGAATCTAAACTTTGATAAAGATGATTCTCAGGACACTGCCCAAGACTCTTCCACAACTAGTGCACATCAAATTCCTGTTGATCAACCTCATGAAGGAAAGTTGGCCTGTGATCCTGCACATCCTGTCAACTTTCATGATCAACCAATAATGCCAAAAGAGGAGCCTTTTGAATTTGATGAGGCCTACTTTCCAAAGTTTCTATTTGAGAAGGATCAACCAATGAAGACAAAGAAAAGGGCTGTCAAAGCAAAGCCAGTATTTATGAGAAAGCCACAACCTCAGAAACCCCCTGCAAATCCAGAGGACTGCATATACATTGCTGACATCAGGGAAGAATCCAGTCTACATCTTGACTTAGACAACCTGGTGAAAGTAAGGGGCATTGCAGCTTCTCAAAAATTGCCTGAGAGACTGGTCTTTGTATTCAAGGTTGGTAGAGAACAGGTGTGGCCTCTCTACAGAATTTTAGGAGAAGACTACCAAACACTACTCTCAGTGTTTAGATGCTTGAAGAAAGACTTTGGCTTCACCAAAACAGCCAAGTCTGAGGTGGTCTCCAAAATTTGTCAGATAAAGGCTAGCTGGAACAAGCCTGAGGCTCTTCCTAGGATGCTTAGAGTGCCCTCAACAGGAAAGAAGATCCATCTTCAACCATAGTGGATGATGGAATTCAAGGACAAGGACAATTGCAGAAGATTCTTCAGGATGGAAGACCAGCTGGATAAGGCATCTAATCAAACTCTAAAGTTTATGCAATCCATGCTTGGTGATCAAGATGAAGAAGAGAAGATCTTTTACAGAAGGCTACATGTCCAAATTGAGGAAAACAACTCTAAGAGAGGGAAGAAGACTATGCCACAAAGAAGACACAGATGAATCATTTGCTCAGTCTAGAGGAACACTTTTGGGCATTAGTCTTGTAAGTCTTGTATTTTGTCTAAAATATTATGAAGCTTAATGCATTTTCTACTTTTGTAATTTATGATGTATCTGAGTGTTTTTGTTATCATCAAGTCTCTTGATTTATGGCTGTTATTCTATCAGTCATAAATTGGGGGAGATTGTTAGGAATATGTTGTTCTTGATGATAAACATAAAACACTTAGTAGAATTTGTGTAAAGTCATTTTGTAGCTGTCAACGAAATGGCATGCTTTGCAGCATTCCGTTGACAGGAAGCTCATCAACGAAATGAGTGATGTAGCAATTGCACTATACAATACTTCTAGTTTGATATGCATTTCATTGTAGATATTGGATAGGTTTTCTAAGTCATGTTAACTAAGTACTAGATAGGCAAAATAGGTTGGTTAATTGTAAATATCTTATGCCTTGTAATTTTGCCTAAGTGAAGACATGTCAACGGAATGAAGATTACTCTGTCAATGGTATGGAGTTTACTCATCAACGAAATGAAGAATAAAGCTATCAACGAAACACATCTCCCTGCTATCAACGAATCATTATTGCTTTTCTGAATAGTTGACAAAGTGATAGTGACAGTTTACTGAACAGATCTAAAGGTGATGTGGAAGTGTACTTTGCATTGGAAACCATTAAAATGGATATGGGGAATAAGGAAACATCCCAGTTTCCAATTGGGCTCTTGGGAGTGATCATAATAAGCATGAAGACAAAAGCAAATATCTCCAAGGACCACTGGACAAAGGGATGAAAAGCAAACTATTGGCGGTTACTCATTGTACTTTTAGTGTAGCCAAAAATAGAGTTGTAAACTTGGGTTTATATAACCAAGTGTAGCAGTTACTTTAGAAAGGAGAGAAGAAAAACAAATAGATTGTATTAGCTATTTTTGAGAGCATTTTCTTCTCTACATTATTGTAACTGAGCAGCTGTGTACTTTTGTATCACAGATTATTTCCGCAATAAAAATCACTTCAGTTGGATCATCAAACAATCCAACTAAAATTATTAAGTGCTTGTGGTTTTTATTTTATAAGTTCAGTTTTAATTTGTAAGTTGTTTTTAAGTTTGAGAAATATCAAGTAATTGTATTCAACCCCCCCCCCTCTACAATTCTGTTAGGTCATTTGGGATTAACAATAGCAATCTCCAACAACCCAGTGCAACCATCGAGGACGAAGCACATCGACATCAGGTATCATTTTATCCGAGAGCATGTCATGAATGGAACTGTGGAGTTACATTTTGTACCCATAGAGGAACAAATTCAGACATCTTTACTAAACCGCTTGATGAATCCACTTTTTCTAAGGTGGTTGGTGAACTTAGGATGTTAAATCTTTCTAATTGATTTTGATTAGAAGTCAGGAACTGCAAGATAGTCCTAGTAAATACATGAGTTTAAGAATTTCTATATCCTTAGGACTCGTGAATTTATTTTCAGGAGCAATTCTCGTAAGTTAGAATTACTGTACTAATTTTATGTCATATTTATGGATGATATATCTTCTGGCATTTAACTAGTTAATAATTCTAAAATTATTTAGGTGCTAATATTTGTTCTAAATATTTAAGCATCTCTTTAATTCAAATTGATTTACTTTGTTTTAAACATTGTAGATTGATGCAACATAATCTATTGGATTTTAATTGGTTAATATCATTTAATGATATTTAGTCGATTTTATTCTAAGAAAATTGTGAATTTTATGTTAACTTTGAATTTTTGGTGAATAATTTTTTATCTAAAATAAATTCTGGGTTGACAGAAAATAAGAAATGTTTGATTTTTTGAACAAGAACAGGTTTAAAATTAAACAGGAAGCAAAAATGTATCGAATTAGGAAATTCGATAGTTTTTCTAAGTACTAGAAAAAATCTATCGAAAGCAATTTTTGATACTTTTTGGAAAAGAAAAGAGATCTATCGAAGTTATTTCTCGATAGTTTTTGAAATTGAAATTGAAATGTATCGAAGGGAATTTAATTTTTCAATATTTAAAATTCTCGATAGTTTTCAGAAAAGGGGTTCGATAGTTTTGGTTTTTAAAGCAAAAATCTTTCGATGGTTGTAGTAATTGTTGTTGGATCTGTTGTTATTGTTGTGCTAGAGCAGTAGTTTGTTGAGTGAGGGTATGCAAAAGCTGTATTACAACCGGATCTAAATGACCCGTTGGGGGTGTATTCTGTTGACCTTCTTGGTCAGTGGAATTATTCGCACGGGTATTTCGTCTAGGAGGCATATTGCTGATGAATAAACAATAACTGATTTAATCAAATAATTCATAAATAGAAGAGAAATAGAACACAATTGGTAGAACCATGATTTACGGATTTTCAACGGCGTAAGGGTACACTCGTTGCACAAGTAGAATAACAATTACAATATTGAAAATAAATAACAAGAGAATAATAACAGTTCTACAAAGGATGGTTATAATATATATATACATAGATTCGATACAAGCGTAGAACGCTTTCAAAAGTAAAGTGTGTCATAGCTGAACTACAACTGCCGATCAACAGTACAACAACAAAATACAACAACAATCCAAGGCGATACTATAAGCCTGGTGCACTGCTGGTACTATACTATGCATCTATGTACTATCTGACTGGAATCCACATAATACCCCAACCTCGTTTCTACCGTCTCATGGATCATCATCTCTGGTCTCCCATAGTGCTGGTCCGGCAATCTCCCCAATCTCCCTCATCATAAAGTCCAAAATCTCTCTCATCCCTACTGTAGTCTCTCCCTCTCTGCTAGTAGCTTGTCCATGCAACCTCGTCTCTACCAATGTCCTCACAACCCTGAGTCTCATATGTGTCTCTCCTACCTGATCCCTGAATCTATCTCTATCTCTAGCTACACCTGCCTCCGCTGAACGCATCCCACGCATCTCTAATACCTGTCTACGAAAGTAATCCCTCTCCTCTCTCATCCTCTGATAACGGTGATGTGGAACTGGTGGCTCAGAGATCTGGAACAAAGGTCCGGAAACTGAAGCCTGAGACCGCGGTGCTGCGGGTATGCGTCGAAGTGGAACGGGACAAGGTATAGGATCCCTCCTGACCACTATAGGTCCAGACTGAGGTAGTGTCGGTCGCGATGGTCCTGCTCTCATATCTGGTACAGGTCTCTCCTCTATCGGGTGCTCTGACGGATCTGAATCTGAACTAGAGCTAGGTGGCTGCAATTATAACCATACTCGATTACTACACATAATATCTCTAATCGACCTTCTACGACCATTAAGTGAATTCCTAACCCTCTATGTTATCCTGGACCCTAAATCCTAACTTGTTTCAAATGCCATAACATGTTTCTCTGATACCAACCTGTGACGCCCTCCAGACCCGGGACACAGATCTGGGGAGTCACTCGACCAACGAAACACAATATACCTGAATATAACACATGCATAATAATATAATAACATAAAATACCCCTTATCCAAGACCGCATCCAGATTATGGCATGAAACAAGCTTCTAAGTCATAATTATTACAAACCAGTTTTCAGAGTTATTACACAACTTAATATACAAAGCTAGACATCTAGTCTAACTTCCAAAGTAAGACAACTACCCGTCCAATGACAATCACTCGGTGTGGTCTCCTAGCATCTGGAGAACTATCACAAGCGCTGTGTCTGCTCATTCTCTCGCTTCACTGGAATAGGGTTAGAAACAAAACAAGTATGAGCCACAAGTGCTCAACAAGCATGATATATATCAATCACAGTTCCATAATGAAAGGAAAGATTTCAGTTATCTGAATCAACAATATACAAGTCAAACATAAGCTTTTAACTATCTTTATTGAAGAAAGAGGAATTAGAATTGGACTTTTACATTTTTCAAATACAAAGGTTGAGCTGCTGATCAGTCACGCATCAACCCCGGACAAGCTTATAGCATAGTCCTCCACTAGGATCCATGGCCATCTAGGCCTTAAGTTATTACGACCATAAATATGGCCCGACCATTACTGGTCTCATTTTAAAACATGCCAATTCTATCACAAAGTATAAGCAATAACATGCATAACAAGATAAGTACACAATGACGAGGTGTAATAGTTGCAAAAGAGCTTCAACTATTCAATATCAAATGAAGTCCGAGAAATAGATTCAGAATGGTTTCAATGGTACAACGTACTCATTTAAGAAGGTCAACAATGGTTATCATCAATATAAACTAAATTGAAGGTGAAGGTTTCTGATATCCAAAATGATTGTGGATTAAATCTAAAGTTAGGAATATTCAAGGAAATAGCATCAAGTGCTCAATACGGGTGAAGATTGAATAATCTGAATCGTTCTGATGGTAACATACATGTAATTCTGAAGAATAATAACAATTGAATCAACAAGTAAAGGCACAGATACTTGCCTGGTCTAGTAGCTGACAGAATTCTACCGAGCTCACTATACCTTCTCTTTTCCCTTGCTCCGGGAACTCGATTCTATAATAAACAACTCATTACAGTAAGTCTAACTATCCTCATTATATCCTCGATATATACTCATAATCATTTTTACATTTAAACAAGTAATCGGGTTCCTATCAGATGCCCGATCTATTTTACGGTAATTAAAACTCAGACATTAGCCCTCATACGGGCATTTACGGACTATTAAAACACATTATTCGACTCATATAAACCATATAGCACTTATAAATATTTTTAAAACAATATTCGAGGCTTATTTGAATTTAAATAAGTCACAAATAATTTTAAAATCAAAAATCGGATTTTTAATCCCAATATAAGTATTTAAAAACAATTAAATCAATTAATATAAAATTAATTGACAATTTCCAAATCCTCAAACTATTTTTAAATAATTAAATCAAGCTAGAAAATAATTAAACCTAATTTAAATTAATTAAATCTAATTAATAATTAATTATTAAGAATTAACTGATTAAAAGAATTAATCAATTAATTAAATTAATTATTAATTAAAAATAAGTAAAATAATTAAATTTAATCAGTTTTCGAATTTAAATAAATAAATATAATTTTTCAGAATTTTCTGAATTTAAAAATGTATTTTTAAAATAAAAATATGATTTTTATAAATATTTAAACTATTTTCGAATTAAATTTAAAAATAAAATTCAAAAACATTTTTCTGAAAATATTTTAGGGTTTCGAAGATTGAAACCGGTCAGGGAAACGGGTTACTGGATCGGGTCACGGGTCGCCAAGAACAATCCGGGTCGCGAAGAACTTGCCGGAAAATTTCCAGAATCCGGTGACCTGCCCAGAATCCGGCGACTCAAAAACACAATAAAATTTGGGGCTTTTGGTACCAAAACACTCCTAATAACCATACCAATACATTCCGATCAAAAACAAACCAAAAACATCACCGGAATCAAAAACCCGACTGTTTTCCGACGACCTTAACAAATTTTCCGATCTACTAAAATCGTACATGAAACTCTACGTTCTTTATACCAAAATGAAGCTAAGAACACATACAATGAAAGCCCTCTACCAAAAACAATGTCAGGTCATTCATATGAACGGACGAATCAAATTAAAAATTGGGCAAAAACCCTAGAATTCGAATTCTCAAATCTGAACATAAACATGAAATTAAAGCATGAATTCCTACTAATTAGAACCCTAGGAACATGTTGGAAGCAATCAATTGAACGGAGAATCAACAGAATGAAAATCCCCAATTCGAACATAAACCCTAATTTTAATTCGAAATTTGAAAAATTCATATAAAATCGAAAAATTACTAGATGATGATGAGGTTGGAAGATTCTGAAACTAGAGCTCAAGATCTTTGATTTGAGTACTTGAACTTTGAATTCTGATTTCAATAACACCTTCAAAATTGATTTTGATTATTCAAGAACACGAAGAACACGGTTCGGGGATTTTTATATTTTCGAGAATATGAAATGCAGTTTATACATGGAATAATGTATGATTCGTCTTTTTATATTTATTGAAAAATAATACCCCCAAACAACATTTTTGGATCGATATTGATCCACTAGTTCGCTTTAAAACCCTAATTTAGAAAAATACACGTTTTACGAGGTGATAACTATCCACAAAGATTGATAGTTATCCAAATCAATACATATCATTTATATAACTAAGAGTAATGTGCATTTTGTGTACTCGCACTTTAGTCAAGACACCACTTGCAATACTATAGTTCAAAATCGAGCAATTGCAATATCAATGTTTGTATTTCAATGCACTTTGTTGCATTCCGTTAACTGAGGTTAACTCCGTTATTAATTTAGGGAGTAAAGTGCACTTTGTGTACTCACACTTTACTCTAAAGTGCATTTTGTGTACCCGCACTTTGCTCAATACATCACTTGCAATACTTTAGTTCAAAATTTAGAGTACGCAAAATGCATTTTAGAGTAAAGTGCGAGTACACAAAGTACAATTTACTCCCTAAATTAATAACGGAGTTAACCTCAATTAACGGAATGCAACAAAGTGCAGTGAAATACAAACATTAATATTGCAACTGCTCGATTTTAAATTATAGTATTGCAAGTGGTGTCTTGACTAAAGTACGAGTACACAAAATGCACTTTACTCTATAACTAATGCTCATGAATACTGGGGCTATAACAGATGTATTATTGATACGAATAATATATCAATTACCCTAGAAAAATTAGGGTTAGGGTTTGGAATAATTTTTCTTCCTTTGAATAAAACAAATACTATTGATAGCATCGGATAATAAGGGATATAATAATACGAAGAAATCCTCCGATAATGATTCGGACAGGAATGACGAAAGAATAACAATGATGTACAAAATTTCAACGGGTCCCTTGAATTTTCAAAATGGGGCTTAAAATTGAAGACATTTTCAAATGACAAGATAATTGAACGGGGCTTTCGACACACCAATTTACACATAATTACTTAACAACCTTTATCATTAAAACTCAAAATACTTCATAATAATTATTCTAAACATATAATACAATTTATATTATTAATAAAGTTCACGGATCTTACATCAACAACCAAACTTCTTTGTGGGAGAGTTTTTAAAGCATTACCTGACAAAACCATGGAATTTCTTATTTCACACCTTAATCCATGTTTTTATTGCAATGCTTACAAATCTGCATGGTATTCCTCTGTTTCTTCAGAAACTATGGTTTGATATTGCTAACAACAGGCATATAAACATTGGAAGGCTTGTGATTGATCAAATAATTCTGTGCATGGGACCACTGGATGAAAGGACAGGCATAGATGATGTGCTTTGTTTCTATCCAAGGTTCCTACAGCTAATTCTTAATGATGTGTTAACAGCTGAAGAACGGGACATTTTTGAAGGTGAGGAGACCATGGATTGCATGAAGATGAAGAACAATGCAATAACAGCTCTTATCAAGAAGAACCATATTCCAGAGGTGCCTACTGTTCTCACTGAATATCTTAGAACGGTACCCCTACCACTTCTACCCCCAGGGGAACAGGTAAATGAAGGTAATATTCCTGAACCTGTTGTGGCTCCACAACCTGAACCTATGGATGTTGATCCAGCGCCCTCAGCGGCCATTCCTGACCAAGAGGTTGAAAACCCACAATCTCTAACCATGGTCATAGAGCCTTTGGACGAGCCAAATGAAATAGTAACCGAAGCTCCTACCCCTACTATACCAAACATTCAAACATCCATGAGTGTAGAGGGAGATAGTGCCTTAGCAGCACCACATAAGGAGATACGCCCTTCAATAACAACTATGCCTTCCTCTAAAAGGAGAAGAATAGAAACTGAGGCAACTGTTGAAACTTCATTTCAATCATCCAAAGAGCCCTTTACTAATTTTTCTGATGCTGATTGGGCAACGCTTACCAAAGCCATATATGAACCAATAGCTCAATCAAGTAAGGAAGAATTGACGGAAGCAACTGGTGTTCCGACCATATTACGGTCAGGATCACTGGTTGAAGGTTCTGAATTGAACCAAGAGTCTTCACAGACGTCGAGAGAAGGTTTTGACCTAAATGCACAATTTCAAGGATCATTGCCTAGCTCCCCAGATGGAACATATCTGGATCATGCGGGTACAGGGTCTGACGTAGGTGCAGATCGGCAACTCGGTGAAAATGAATCAATTTTAATTGAGGAATTAACTGAGGAAAAGTCTTCACAGCCTTTAGAGGAAGTTTCAGGATCTCTGCTGTTAATAGAGCCTGATTCTACCCTCCTAGAGATTCAAACTCTGGATCCTACAAAGGATACATCATCTAAGGATAATCAACAACTTGGTATATCCAAGGATGGGGACTTGCGAAGCCCCATTGCACCACCGGTGACCTCCTTAAGGATGGCTACGGTGAATTCTGATGCAGGTACAACTAGCAAGACGGGAATGAGTGAAACAAAAACACTATCACCTGGCCTGAGTGGGAAAGGAAAAATGAGTGCTACATCAACAGAAACGTTGAGTGAACACCCAGAGCCAAATGTGAGGAGTGAGACCCAAACCCTAACAAACATAGATGATTTGCTAATGCCTACAGACAAAGAGCTACATGTTCAATCCACTCTCAAGGAGATGACATTTCATGATCGTCAAGGAAATCCACTATTCAAAGTCCCACTGCGACCTTCCTTTGACCAAGGGATCTCCTCCGGTCCAGTTGATGCTTCTTTAACTACTATTCAACAGAAGATTGACTTGGCTGCAGCTGATTCCAGAAGAACCTACAGGGTCTTAGGCAGTGCAAATGGCACTATAACAGGTACTAAACATGTAGTGGACTCCCTGAAGAAGGAAGCTATGGAGGAACTGGTCGAATTGAGAGCAGACGTCAAGGAACTAAGAGATGGTTTTGTGAATGAGGTGCATGTCTTACAACAAGGACAAGAAGCTTTAACTGAAGACGTTCCGGTGATCCGGGATGGTCAAGCAAGGGTCAAGGATGCAATGAATACGCTGTCAAGAGTGGAGTCTCGCCTCAATAAGAGATTGGATAGAATCGAGCAGACTACTAACTCAAGACTGAATGACATTGACCTGAAGATTGATTCTGTGCAGGAAATGAACAAAGACATTACTTTATTCATGGAGAACCAAACTGACGGTATAGAGTCGATCTGGAATATGTTGAGAAACCAACAACCTGGTCCTTCATCGACCTATCATGCTGAGGATTACTTCATGGAGGATTCTTCAACTAAGGGGGAGAAAGAAGGATGGGGAAATGGGAAACTAATGAAAAGATGATATCCACTATTCCAGTGAGACAATACTGGATTGAAGACATTGTAGAAGAAGAAGTTGAAGAGGGATTTGAATTCATGCATGAGCAACAACCACTGGAAGAGCATGAACCATATTATCCAGAGCCAATTGAACATCCTATCTTGGATGATGATATGGAAGAAGCAAATCCTCTTACAACAGAACAAGAAGCTGCCTTGGAAAGATTAAAAGCTGAGAAAGCAGAAAGAGATGCCAGGCAAGCTGAGAAGGAAACTCACCAAGCAGTTCTGAGAAGTGAGAAGCTAAAAAGATTCAAGATGTATAGTGAAGCAAGGAAGAAGAAGAAGATTAATTTGGCATAGAAACAAGGAAAAGAATGGGAGGTAGCTTAAAACACTTTCTGCGGAGTTGAAGACGGTTTAGAAGTCAACGACAATGCTGAGGTGGAAGTTATCATTCAAGATATAAGAAGTGCAAATCAAGAAGATGATACTTACTTCACTGCATTGAGACATTCTCTGATCTTTCTGAAAGTTGGGGTTAAAGCAAATGGTGCATGGAACATACCGATTAATTTTATTGACAAAGGTACATTTGTGATTTCAACTAAGTTTTTCGAACAGAGAACATATACAGAACTGCAGGTGATGCTCATCAAGATCCAGAGAACCACAAAGCTAAATGAATTGCTCCGTGAGCATGTTAAGGAAATCTTGATGAAGGTCAGTCCAGAGATTACTGAAGATCCTCCTATGGTGAGATTCATGACGAATGACTTGTTCAGAATCTGCTATCTGACGGAGGACAAACTGAAAGATTACCCAAATAACTATCTGATATCAGTTGAGAAGTATCTTAGATCCAATGGATTCACATCTACGGAGAAGGACAAAGCAGCAGACACTCTAAGAAGATATCTGATGGAGAATGTTCCCTATTATAGGAAGAGAGTAGAGAAAGGATTGGAAGTGCATCCCAGACTGCCAAACATGCCAAAGCTAAACAAGAAAGATGTTAATATTGCATGGTTGTGGGCTGGAGTGGGTCAAGAGGTTGAGTATATCGGAAGACACATCAAAGGAGCGATCCTTAAACCTGGAGAACCACTAAACTATCCATCCGTGATTGATTATCAAGATGCTAACTCCAATCCAGTAGTTGAAGAAGGTGAGATTGAGATGGACTGAAGAATTGAAGCAAAGAACACAAGAACAATCTGCTCAGACTAGAGGAGCAACTTCATTGTAAAAAGTTTTAATGTTCTTTGAATTTTGAAATCTGGAAATGTATATATTTAATCCAGAATGCATTTAATATTATTAATCTGTCTTACTTTAATTAGTTTCATGTTTCCTTAGTTAGTTGAGTTATCCTCGAGGTATTTGCTTGTCGAACTCTAACAATCAAATACGGGGAGATTGTAAAGCATAATGTAACATAAGATGTAACAGAGATAGCTACAACTCAACAAAGGACAAGACAGACAATAATATTAACAGAAGCACAGGAATCCAGAAGTAAAGAAGAAAAGGTAAACTCGAAAAATCAAAATATGGTATGTATCCTTGAAGTCCGTAAACAGGTCACGGAAAGAAGTTCATTAATATGTTCAAGCCTCTGTGACAAATAAAGAAACAAGACTTTCAAGACTACAGAAGTATTTGAATGATTAAGAGTTAGTACCATAGGGTTCCAGTGATTTTATTGAAGCAACCAGAACGACAAAGGACTTATCAATAGCATTGAATTGAAGACATGGAAGTATTGATCGAGTGTTAGTCATCTGTGAACCAGACCAGTTGCACCAGTTGTCAGCACCTAAAAGATCAAGATGTTTATCGTCTCGGAAGAAGTTGATTTAAGTCTAAATCTGAAACATCCTGAAAGTCAAAAGAATATTACAAGGTATGTTTAGTTTAAACGGAAGTATAAATCACTTGATGAAAAGGAAAAGAAACTTCAAGGGTCAAAATGAAAAAGAAAGGATTCGATGGTTTTCTTTTTAGAAAAACCATCGAAGTGGATCAAGTGAAGTTGTGAAAGGCATATGTTTTAGCCTATTTGTTTACATCGAGGAATTAACTCAACATTAAACAAGTCTGTAATAAGTAAGTAATAATTCAAATTGTCACAGGAATCTCAGAAGATTATATCTGTCAAAGAATGAAGATTAAAGTCATCTACAGACTTGAAGTGAGTCTACATTGAAAAAAGCTCAATTTATTGATCAAGCCTCAATGAAGTATTCAAGCTCAGTGGATTTATTAAAGTGATGGAGATTTCAGGTGGTGACAGAAAAAGATACTGATTACGGAGTTCTTGAATGAGAAGGAAGTTGTTAGATATAATTGCTGACGTTTGTTATCAGTGTTTAAGCAACAGGTACTGACCAGAGTTTATCAGAAGCCGGTCAGAGTTTAATTAAACTCTGACAGGGTGAAGAGTTTAAAGGAAGCCGGTCAGAGTTTATTTAAAGTCTGACAAGGTGATAGTTGAATTAGCTGTCGGTGCTGAATTGAAGATTCTAGAAGCAATATATTCTGAAGATGGAAAGAAGCAGAATATATTGATACAGCTAAGGAAACATAATAGAAGATAAGAAGCAATCCTTAATTGATATCAATTGTATAGCTAATTTGTAGGAATATCAATTAGATAAGGATTGTGTAACTGTGTACTATATAAACACAGATAGGTTATCCCTAGATGGGATGCGATCATTGAATATATTATTCTTGTAACCTAGAAGCTCTTTGTGATTCATTAACATCACTAAGAGAGAATTATTTAATATAATTCAGTTTGTTGATTTACAAACCTGTGTTCTTAATTGTTATTCTCATACATACTTGATTATATATTGTGTATTCGGCCTAACAATTGGTATCAGAGCCAAGGCTGTTTAATATATACAGTTTTACGATTCAAACACAGTAATAATCATGTCTGAAGAAAATCAAACTGCTCCCAAGGCTGAACAGGTTAAGCCTAATTCTGTGAGTCGATATGAAACAATCAGGGTTCCAATTCTCAGGCCTGTAGAGTATCCAATTTGGAAGGTGAAGATGACCATGTTTCTGGAGGCTACAGATCCAGAATATCTTGACAGAATATATGATGGTCCTCATATGCCAACAAAATTATCCCCTGTTGTTGATGGTCAGGAACAGAAGACTGTTCCAAAGGAAAAGAAAGATATGACTCCTGAGGACATCTCATCGATTGCAAAGGATGCAAAGGTTAGACATCTTCTCCACAGTGCTTTAGATAATGTTATGTCTAACAGAGTAATTGGCTGCAAGACTGCCAAAGAGATATGGGATGCTCTAGAAGTCAGATGCCAAGGAACAGGTGCTATCAAGAAGAATAGGAGGACCATACTAACTCAGGAGTATGAGCACTTTGATTCAAGACCTAATGAAACCTTGACTGAGACTCATGACAGATTTTGCAAACTATTGAATGATCTGTCTCTGGTTGATAAAGAATATGAGCTTGAAGAGTCTAATCTCAAGTTTCTGTTATCTCTACCTGAAAAGTGGGATTTAAAGACAACTACAATAAGAGATAATTATGAGCTTGCTGATACAGATCTTGATGAAATCTATGGGTTATTGAAAACTCATGAACTGGAGATAGAACAAAGGAATAGAAGAATGAGTAAAAAGTCAAAATTTGTTGCTCTCAAAGTCGAGGAGAAGCCCATTAAGAAGGAATCATCAAGGAAGAAAGCCAAAGGAAAGGCTTTAGTCATTAAATCTGAGAGTGAGTCATCAAACTCTGATGATGATTCAAACTATGGTGAAGCTTCTGACTCTGATGATGATGAAGAACAGATGATGCAAATGGCTGCATTGATGGTGAAGACCTTCAAGAAGATGGGATTCAAGAACTTCAAGAAGGGAAAGAGATTCTCAAGGAAAGATTCAAATTCTGAGAAGAAGAATTTCAGAAAGTCTGATGGAAGGGATACCAAGTCTGGAAAGAAGGACAAATCTGAGATCCAGTGCTACAAGTGCAAAGAGATGGGTCACTATGCTCCAGAGTGCAAGAAAGGCAAATCTGAGAAAGCACTCATCTCTAAAGGCAAAGACCGGGCAGATACTTCAGACTCTGATGATGGAGAAAACTATGCTCTTATGGCAACTGTCAGAGATGAGACTGAATCATCTGAAAATAAGGTACCCCTAACTACTTATGCTTATGATACTGATAATATATCTGAGTTAAGAGTATATCTGAAAAGTGTTCATGTTAGCTATAGGGATCAGACTTTAGAAAATGAAAGAATTAAAACTGAAAATCTTAGTCTTAAAGAAAGAAACAAGTTTCTTGAAGGAGAACTTGAAAGTATGAAGCAGATTCAAAAAGAAAGAGATGATGCTGTTTATGTAGAACAGGAGTTGCTGAAAAGATATAGGCAACTAGAATCTGATTTAGAAAAAGAAAGAAAAATAATCAAAACTTGGACATATTCTGGAAGAGACACTCATCAAGTGTTTCAGACTGATTCTGTAGGTTTAGGTTATTGTGAAAATGATGAACTTAGGTTTAAAGACAAGATTAAGGTAAAACCACAACTTAAACCTGTGAAGTTTGTTCCAGAAGCCATTAAGTTAAAATCTGTTGTAATAAGAGAAGCTGATATGGAATCAGGTGAAGCCTGTGAAAGACAGGAAAATATTATAACAGAAAAACTTATGGAAGTAGAAGCTGTTAGAAAACCAGTAAAAACTTGTGAAAAACAGGTTAATGTTGGCTTGATGACAGGAAAACAGTTCAATCATAAGTTGAAAGAGGTAAAGTCTGCCATGAAACCAAAAGGGTCCAAGAAGAATAGGAATGGAAAAGTAGGCATAAATAACAGAAATAATCATTTGCCTAATGCTGGTGCTTCAAGGAAAACATGTTACAATTGTGGTAGTTCTAATCATCTTGCTAGATTTTGCACTAAGAACAAACATATTAATTCTTTATCTTCTACATCAGGAGTAAAGAATGATTATGTAAGAGTTAAACCACAAACTTTATGCAAACACTGTGGGAGCACTTGGCATTCCATTTATACTTGCAAGAGTTATCATGCTATTTATCATAACTATTATGAGCTAAAACCCAATCTGAAGTGGGTTAAAGCAAACTCTGCAAGTGTAAAATCTGACAATGTTAGTTTAAACTCTGATAATACAGATTCCGCTGCAAAAGCTAACACTGTTAAGAAAGACAAAGGATCCAAGCAAGTCTGGATCCTTAAAACTAACACTTAGTGTTTGTTTGTGATTGCAGGGTATAATAAAGAGCACACTTATCTTGGACAGTGGATGCTCAGGACATATGACTGGAAATAAAGCCCTGCTATCAGACTTTAAGGAGAAGGCTGGCCCAAAGGTTTCCTATGGAGATGGCAACATAGGACACACTCTGGGATATGGCAATATCAATCTTGGAAGTGTCATCATTACTAATGTAGCTCTAGTCTCAGGACTCAAGCATAATCTGCTATCTGTGAGTCAAATCTGTGATAGAGGAAACCATGTAGATTTTCATAGTGAATACTGTGAAGTTATCAGTAAATCTACTGGAAAAGTTGTTCTAGTTGGACACAGGCGCAACAACATTTATGAAGCAAGTTTGGTAACAAACTCTGATGGAAAAACAGTGTGTCTGACAGCCAGAATGTCAAATGAAGAGAGTTGGAACTGGCACAAGAAGCTCTCTCATCTCAATTTGAACAACATCAATGAGCTAATAAGAAAGGATCTTGTAAGGGGACTTCCAAAATCTATACTCAGTCTAGATGTCTTGTGTGATTCTTGTCAAAAAGCCAAGCAAAGGAAGTCATCTTTCAAGAGCAAATCTGAATCATCAATACTGGAACCTTATCATCTTCTACATGTTGATCTCTTTGGTCCAGTGAATGTGATGTCCATGGGCAGAAAGAAATATGCTCTAGTAATTGTTGATGATTATACTAGATATACATGGGTGTATTTCTTGTCAAAGAAGGATGAAACTGCTCAAACTCTGATGGATCATGTAAATCTACTGGACAAAGGATCAGAGCACAAAGTCAAAATTATAAGGAGTGATAATGGAACTGAATTCAGAAACTCAATCATAGAAGCTTTCTGCAAGGAAAGAGGAGTGAAACAAGAATTTTCTGCACCTGGAACTCCACAGCAAAATGGTGTAGTTGAAAGAAAGAACAGAACTTTAATTGAAGCAGCCAGAACTATGCTTGATGAAGCAAAATTACCAACATACTTCTGGGCAGAAGCTGTTCAAACTGCTTGTTTTACTCAAAATGCAACATTGATCAACAAGCATGGAAAAACACCATATGAGATAGTGAAAAATAAGAAGCCAAATTTGAAATATTTTCATATATTTGGATGCAAATGCTTTGTGTTGAAGACTCATCCTGAACAGTTGACAAAGTTCGAGTTAAAAGCTGATGAAGGAATCTTTGTTGGCTATCCATTGTCAACAAAAGCATTCAGAGTTTATAATCTAAGAACTAAGGTGATCATGGAATCTATACATGTGTCATTTGATGACAAGAAAATAATTGGACTTGAAGACAAGGATGGATATGATCAACTGCGTTTTGAAAATGAAGATCTATTCTCTGATGATATAAACTCTGATGAAGCAGAGTTGACAAACTCTGACGAAGCATACTCTGAACCTCTACTGGTAAATACTGGAGAAACTGGAAATTCTCAAATTGAACAAAATAGAGAACCAGTTGAGGGGGAGCGTGAAGAAGCTCAACAAGACACATCAAGTGAGTCAGTTGAGGAAACTAATTCAAACTCTGATAGTTCAAACTCTGAACCATCCAATTCAGGGGGAGCCTCAGATGCTGCAGAAAGTCAACATATGAATCAGGAGAGCATGGATCAAGGGGGAGGATTCAATAATGATGCAAGAAACCACTTACCAACAGCAAGAAAGTGGACACAGGCACACACACCTAATCTCATAATTGGAGATCCTAATGCTAGTGTGAGAACTAGAAGTGCAACAAATAATGAGTGTCTGTATCATGCTTTCTTGTCTCAAACAGAACCAAAGAAAGTGGAGGAAGCTCTTCAAGATGCTAATTGGATTACAGCAATGCAAGAAGAGTTAAATGAGTTTGAAAGAAATGAAGTCTGGACACTTGTACCTAGACCAAAAAATAGATCAATAGTAGGTACAAAGTGGGTTTTCAGAAACAAGACTGACAGTGAAGGTGTGATTACAAGAAACAAGGCTAGACTTGTGGCAAAAGGTTATTCACAACAGGAAGGAATTGACTATGATGAAACCTTTGCTCCAGTTGCAAGATTGGAGGCCATAAGAATTTTCCTGGCCTATGCTGCACACAAGAAGTTTAAAGTCTTTCAGATGGATGTAAAAAGTGCTTTTCTAAATGGGAAGCTTGAAGAAGAAGTGTTTGTTGAACAACCACCAGGATTTGTAGATCCCAAGCATCCAGATTATGTCTACAGGCTTGACAAGGCATTATATGGACTAAAGCAAGCACCAAGAGCATGGTATGAAACTCTTGCTCAATTTCTTTTAGAAAGTGGGTTCACAAGAGGTACAATTGATAAAACCTTGTTTTATTTCAATTCAGGTGATGATTTGCTTTTAGTTCAAATTTATGTAGATGATATTATATTTGGATCTACTAATGACAAACTCTGTAAGAAGTTTGCAAAGCTTATGCAATCCAGGTACCAAATGAGCATGATGGGAGAGCTTAGTTATTTTCTAGGCTTACAGGTCAAGCAAACAGATGATGGGATTTTTATCAATCAAGCAAAGTATACCAGAAATCTTCTAAAGAAATTTGGTATGCTTGATAGTTCATCTGCTACAACTCCCATGGCTACAGCAACGAAGCTTGACAAAGACACAGGAGCCTCAGTAGATATGACTAACTACAGAGGAATGATAGGGTCTCTACTGTATCTTACTGCAAGTAGACCTGATATCATGTATGTAACATGTCTTTGTGCAAGATTTCAAGCAGATCCCAGAGAGCCTCATCTAACAGCTGTAAAAAGGATCTTCAAATATCTCAAAGGAACCATAACCCTGGGTTTGTGGTATCCTAGAGAATCAGAGTTTAAGTTAATTGGTTACTCTGATGCAGATTTTGCAGGCTGTAAGATAGACAGAAAAAGTACAAGTGGAAGCTGTCAATTTTTAGGTGACAGATTGGTTTCTTGGTAAAGTAAGAAACAGAAATCAATTTCTACATCCACTGCAGAAGCAGAGTATATAGCAGCTGGTAGCTGTTGTGCACAGATTTTATGGATGAAGAATCAATTGCTGGATTATGGGTTAAGGTACTCTAGAATACCTATTTTCTGTGATAACCAAAGTTCTATTGCTATGACAGGTAATCCAGTACAGCATTCCATGACCAAGCACATCAGCATAAGGTATCATTTTATCCGAGAACATGTGGAAGAAGGAAACATTGAGCTTCATTTTGTGTCTACAGACCAACAACTTGCAGATATCTTCACCAAACCTTTGAGTGAAGCTACTTTTACAAGATTGGTAAATGAACTTGGAATGATCTCTGGTTCTGACTAGAGATACGGGTTAGACTCACTTTTTATGTTCATGATTTCTTACATGTGTTAACTGTTATATGAACCAGCATGTTAAACTCTGATGATAAACTCTGTGAAGTGTCAGTCATACTCTGAAAGTAAACTCTGATGCTAAACTCTGTTGGTCGTACTCTGATAGTTACAGTTTAATGTCATACTCTGATTGTAACTTTGTCTGAAACATTTGGACCAATGAAGAAATTTGTATGAAGCATAATTCTCAGTAAGTAACTGTGAATCCTTAAGAGTTGTATAGATTCTGATCTCGATTACGTGCAGTAAGTTAACAAAGCATGATACTGTCTCTGTATTTATACCATCTCTTAGTTTATTGATCCTATACACTGAGTCTGTATTAGCTGTTTGCATTTTCTCTCATAAGTTAATTATATTTACTGATGAAAAGTCTAAACTCTGATTCTTAATTAAAAAGAATTCACCCTCAAAACAAAAGATGCCAAAAAGAGCACAAATTCCTTTGAGATCATGTTGTGCCTAGGAAGATCCAGGAACTTATTGTATGAAATAAGGGCTAAAATCGTTGATTTTTGGTGACTAGTGCCAACCACTGATTACTGGAAAAAAAAATATATATAACAAAAAAAAAAAAAAAATAATAATAATAATAATAAAGAAAGGGGGTGAAAAATTAAAAGATATATCCAAATGAAAGGATATCAGAAAACAGAGTTTAGATATAAAGTCAGATTTTATGTTATACATGAGAGTTTAGGCAACCAGTTTTTACTACTTTCGTTTGTGGATTTTATGCACTTTGAGATGATCTAAATATTGATTACGGTAAACTCTGCTATTGCACACACATATTTTCACAAATGTACAGATTGAGAAAAGAGTTTATTGACAAAGAAGGACAAATGGTAAACACTGATGTATTGTGTGAAATACGCCGAGGTTACTTTGTTTTAATCTCTGATGGTTAAAATAATTTCTTTGTTTCAGACATTTTATGATTTTGGGTTTAGTCATTTGTTTTTCGAAAAAGTATGATTGAACAGAGAAAAGAAAGAGTGTGTTTGATAAGTCCTGATAGTAATTAGTTATGCTGCTGAGTATGTTAGTTTCTTGTTCAAAGTGATATCTTTTCTTTCACTTTACAATTACTATGCAATATTGATAATACTGAAATGTAAAGCAACAAAATGGGTCTTTTTCATTAATTGATTCAAACTCTATTTACATTCAGACAATTACATACTCATGACTAGCTAATCTTTCTGGTACATACTAATCACTATGGTTACAAAAGAGAAGATCTATTTTAACCAGGATAAGTATTTGAATGCTATATCTGAAGCAGAAGAGCTAGAGCCAGAAGCTATTGTGCTCTATTACTTCTGATGATAGCTACCCAGTTGTTCATCTGATCATTATACCATCTGGGATTTCTTGACAACATCCTGAAGATGAATCATCATCATCATCTTCTCGGATTCTCTTTCTGCTTTGCAGCTTGCAGGATTCCAAGACGACTGTCTTCTTCGAACCCTTCAAGTAGCTCTGATAAAAGAGCATCATACAAATCTCCACAGCATCATCGTCTGCAAGGATGGGCACATCATATGGTCCAGGACGGATGATGTGCACATATGGATTGGAGATAGGTCCTTCAGCTATCTCATCATCAGCGATGAGCCCTTCATCATTCAAGAATGATAAAACAAGAAACTCATCTATGATGTAGTTTGCTTGTTGACGCCAGTTTAGATTCAAGAAAGTCTCTACATCCATGAATTCAAAGGTTCCTGCCATTTGATATATGGTATTTGTTTTAATATGAGAATTGCCTGTTGTTAAAATGCTCTAGCTTTTATAGCATCTCACAGGGCAACTGAAAGGTTTTTGCGTGGTTCGAAGCTTGGGAACATGAAAGTGCGGAGTTCCAAGACAGTCCTTATTATTCTGACTGTTGAGCTCCTTCGTACTTTATTATTATGTTTCTGAGATATTCAAATCGATAATTTTATTATTATTGATGTTTTTTTAATAAGCGGATATGTGATGCAAGGTGTCTTCTCGTTTGCACGTCTGTATTGGAAGTTGTTCAATACAGCTGTCAGCGTCTGTACGTTTGACATGTGTCCCACTCACATGATTATAGGAGTAAGACAGTTGTGTATTCATGATTAAAAACTCTTCAGTTTTTAATCTTTAATTTTCTGATAAATACAATACACACATCTTTAGCTAGACTTTTCCCATCTTACACATACACATCTATTATCACACACATATTCACAAACATCTTTCTACACACAAACTCTGTTAAGCTTTCACATCGATTACTTGTTCTTTCTTCAAAATCTTCTAATGGCAACCACGGCTTTCGTTTCGTCTGGGTTAGAGTTCGTCCCTAACAACTATGCTGCTCCTTTGGCAAAAGAGAACGCACCGGCGGCGTTTCATTTGATTCAGGATTTCTTGTCAAACTCTGATGTTGGAACTGCTCTAATCGCCCCTTTGAAGCTGTCTGCATCTCAAATAAGGACTTTTTGGCAGACAGGCACTTATGATAATGGAGGAGAGTCTGGGTCTCCGTCCATAATTTTTGAATTTCAAGGAGAAGAGTTTGTAGTGACTCCAACTACTGTTCGTGATGCTCTGGGCCTTGAGGACTTTAATGCTTTCACAATCTCTGTTGGAGATTCTGAGTTAGTTCGTATGATGAGAGAAATAGGCTATTCTGGACCACTGACAAAGCTTGGTCAGTTGAAGCGACCGCTCTTGAGAAAGGAATGGAGTTTCTTTTTCGACTGCATAACAAGGGCGTTCGGGAAGAAGTGCACGAATTGGGATGCAATTCCCACTGATAGTCTGCAAATCGGGTATTCTCTTCTTTACGGAGGTAATTTTGATGTTGCTAGACTAGTTCTAAATAATATAGGTGAGAAAATGACTAAAAATAGAGGTGTAGTCTATTTTGCACGATTTTGTCAATTAATATTCTCTGAATGTGTTTCTGAAGTAGAGATAGCTGAGAATGATGTGATTCCATGTTTTAAATTACATAAACGAATATTCTCTGATCTAACCAATAAAGATAACAAGAAAGGAGATGTTGGTGTTTTGATGTTGCCTGAGCTTGTGCAACAATTCTTGATCAATTCACAACAACTACAATCACCATCAAATGCTGCAGCTGGGCCTTCTGTGTCTCAACCACAAAGGTCAAAGAAATCTACGGTAAAGGTTGGTTTGTAACACACTGAAGCTGAGGCATCAAATGTTGATGCTGTGCCTCAGAGAAAAAGAATGAAGAAAAGGTGAGCCCAAAGGGCAAAGTCTGTTGCTACTGATTCTATTGCAGACTCAGAGACTGAAACTGATGAAGAAACTCTTCATCAGAGAAAGAGAAGACTAGTGGCTGTACATCTTTTTGGTGCTGTAAATATAACCATGGACAGAGTCTCTAAGGTCACTGAAGCTCCTGCATCAGAGAATGAGGAGATTGTAGCAGAAGCTGTTCCTCAAGCTACTCCTGAAATTGCTGTTGAGGAGGATATTTTCAATGCTGATGAGGACAGAGTGTTTGTAAACACTGAAATTCCTGAAGTGTTTGTTCAGGAGGATGCTGCAAATGCTGAAGCTGTCAATCTAGACAGATTAAATACTGATGCTACTATGGATTTCGATGCTCCTACATCAAAGGTTCATGATGTAGTTGAGGAAGCTGCTACTCATTCTGATAGCAGAGTTTTTGATCGTGAAGCACACACCTCTATCTATTCTGATCATTATACAGAGGGTGTGGAAGCTGATCAAGTCACTGATCAGGTAGAAGAATCTCTAGCCACTCATACTGAAGTTATTTCTTGTGATCTTGACAAAGGTGAGGAGGTTAATCAGATTCAAAGAGAAGCAGAGGTTTTTGCTAAGGTAAACTCTGATATTCCTGCAGCTGTCGCAGAAGAGAAAATTGATGAAGCTGCACAGTTTACTGCTGAAAATATTCTTCCTGAAAATGCAGCAGATAATATTGACGAAGCTGGAAATGATGCTGAGGGTTCTCATTCACATCCTAGCATTCAAGTTTCATTGGCTGATGATGTAAATAGTGATGAAAGACTGGAAGTTAATAGACAGACCAATGAGCATTTCCAGAATATGTACTACAAAAATTGGGCTGATGCAGATTGCATTTTCTCAGCACAAAGGGCTGCAGATTTGCTATCTGATTCTATCAAGAAGATATCCAATACTGATGTACTTACAAGTTTACAGGCAACTGTTGTTCAAGTCAAATCTCTTAATAATAGATTTGATGAGAATCAACAGATGTTCACAAATCTAAGGAATGAATTTTCTCTCAGGGATACAACTTTGAAGCTTGACAGATCATTTTACTCTACACAATTCAAGCAGCAAGCCAAGGATTCTGAGGAAATCAAGAAAAGGCTTGGAAAAGTTGAGGAGAATCAGGCTGAAATGTCTACTCAATTGAATTCTATTTCTAATGCTCTAGAATTGCTGGCATCAGTATTACTTTCTGATGATGTCAAAAAGGGGGAGAATGTACCTAAAGACAAATGCAAAGACATTCAAGCTCTGAGACAGAGGGATGATTCTACTGATGGGGGAAGCAAAGGAAATAAAGGAAAGGTCATTGCTCAAAGGCAAAGCAGGACTAGAGTAAACTCTGGTAGACAAATAAACTCTGAAAAGATAAACTCTGGTGGTCAATCTACTTCAAATCTCAAGAGTTTAGTTGTTTCAACTAATCCATCTACTGATGAAGAGATTGCTGCTAAGATATTCATGAAAGAGCATGGAAAGAATGTAACTATTGAAGATATCCAGGCTGAAGAGCAAATGCTTGCTGAGGAACACAAGAAAAATCTTGAAGCTGGAATCTACAAGAGAAAGGAAATCAAGGCTCCTAAAAAGAAAGAAGTTGGTATTTCTATCAAAGAGAATATTCAACAGAGTGTACAAAATACAAGGAGACCTGTGATTAGAAACTCGGATAAAGGTAAAGGCATAATGATTGAAGAGCCTAACCTAAAGAAGAAAGATATTTCAACCTCTGACATTGCTCAAGTTGAAACAAGATTAGCTAAATCAACCTCTGACGCTGCTCAAGTTGATGTTTCTATTGAAGACATGACAACCTCTGACGTTGCTCAAGTTGTACAGAAATCTACACTACTTCCAGGATTCAGCAAATCAAAAATTCTTGAAGACTTAAAGCTTGAAGCTGTGAATTTCTCAGAAACCAGAACAGTATTGGGAAAAGAAGCCTTTGACAAATCTGGACTGGGTTCACACAGAGAGAGAAGAACTAATAACAGATCTCAAGACAAGTTTTCATTGGCAGAATTTGGAGTTGGAATTACTCAAGAAGGCCTTGACAAACTGGAATCTGTACAGATGATTTTTCACAAAGGAATCAAAAAGGAATTCTTGTTATATTTTATGGCTGATGGCAGAGTGTATAGATTTGGTGAATTTGATATCCAGTTAAAACTTTGGGAAGAGCTAGAGTATGTTCTATATCTACTTGAAGTAAAGAATAGAAGTACTTATGATGCTGCTCGAGTTTTGAAGGAAAGGATGATGAAATCCAAAGTTTTGAGTGGAGCTGGAGTATCAAGTGCATACATTCCTAAATACAGAGATGCACATGGAAAGTTGGTAGAAATGAAAAGGAATAGTGCTAGGTTCAGAACTGCACTAAATAAAAAGGTTCTTGAGTTCAATCTAGAGTCTGATAAATCTTTTTATATCAGACTTGGCAATGAAATGAACAAAAACAGCATATATTCTTTGAGGGCTGCCATTTATCAAATTGGTGAAGATGAACCAGAAATGAAGGAGCTGAAGAAGATTATGATTGCTGAATTGAATAGAGCTGAGAAGAAACTACTGTTAGATTATATCAGGACTGTGCCTGATATTCAAGAAATCAAGTAAAGTCTGACTGTAAGTTTTTAATATGTTTTCTATTCTAAGTCAAATTTAAACTCTGTTTTAAATTAAACTCTGTTATATGTTAAACACTGCATTTGTTAAATGTTTTTGACATCATCAATTATATGTTTAACTTGTACATTTTATTATGAACAAGTTGGGGGAGATTGTTAGATATAATTGCTGACGTTTGTCATCAGTGTTTAAGCAACAGGTACTGACCAGAGTTTATCAGAAGCCGGTCAGAGTTTAATTAAACTCTGACAGGGTGAAGAGTTTAAAGGAAGCCGGTCAGAGTTTATTTAAAGTCTGACAAGGTGATAGTTGAATTAGTTGTCGGTGCTGAATTGAAGATTCTAGAAGCAATATATTCTGAAGATGGAAAGAAGCAGAATATATTGATACAGCTAAGGAAACAGAATAGAAGATAAGAAGCAATCCTTAATTGATATCAATTGTATAGCTAATTTGTAGGAATATCAATTAGATAAGGATTGTGTAACTGTGTACTATATAAACACAGATAGGTTATCCCTAGATGGGATGCGATCATTGAATATATTATTCTTGTAACCTAGAAGCTCTTTGTGATTCATTAACATCACTAAGAGAGAATTATTTAATATAATTCAGTTTGTTGATTTACAAACCTGTGTTCTTAATTGTTATTCTCATACATACTTGATTATATATTGTGTATTCGGCCTAACAGAAGTGAATCACTGCTTAAAGTCAAACAGATAAAGAACAGACATTGTCGTTAGTCACTCATGAACCAGATAGTGCATCGAGTGTCACCGTACTATTGTGTTTGTTAATTATCTAAGTTTTAAGTGATTCTGGAATTGTTTAAGAAGTCAACTAATTCTATTTATTCTCTTATAAATAATTAATATTATTAAGTATATTATTTATTAATTTAATTCTGTAAAGAATTAATTTAATACATAATTTATTTAGTTAATTATTTAAATTAGAATAAATTTGAACTAGGAAGACTTAGGTTTGAACTAGGAAGACTTAGTTTATTAAACTAGGAAGACTCACAAGTGAGTCTTCCTGATTGTCTTCCTAAGCCAAATCTAAGTTTTCCCGAATGTCTTCCTAATGCATTCCTTGTCTTCCCGAGAGTCTTCCAAGGCCATTTTCACAGTTTTCCTCTAAGTCTTCCAAAGGCAATTCTGTTAAAGTTCTTGCACGTGGGATTAAAAGAAATGATATGGATTAGTATATATGTACAAGGCAGAAGACAGAAGATATTTAATTGACAAGATAACAACAACAGAAGAAAAGAAAAAGACAGAGCAACTCATATTCCATTCCTCTGTCTTCATTATTTCTTCATCAGAAAAGCATTCAATTTATGCCTGTGAATTAATTCTTGATTTGTTCTTAACATTTAATTCATAAGGATCATTTCACTTGTACTACTTTAGCTTTCTAGCGGATCATAATCCCTAGATTTTATATCGAACTACTTTTTAGTATTCGATCCTTTTTATTACAAAAATAGATAAATTCATGTCGAATTTATTCTAGATTTGTTTTATCAAGTTCTTTGTAATCAGTGATCAAAATTGTAACACCCCTCAAGTTTAATAGAGTTTCTATTTAACTTGAATATTGTTTCAGTTTTTATTCTGCATTAATTTGTTCTAAATTGTCTTATCTTAAAAGAACAAATTTCGATAAAACGGTATAGTTTGTATTCAACCCCCCTTCTACAAACTTATCAGGACCTAACAATTGGCATCAGAGCCTTTTGATTGATATACAAATCAAAGATCCAATTGTTTTGAGATTTTTTTTTCTTAAACTCTGAAATTTTTATTATTCCTAAAAATCTCAAAAGATGTCTACTACACAGAAGGTTGGTACAGTAAAGATTCCCATGTTCAGCAGGGAGCATTATTCAATGTGGAAGAAGAAAATGCTTCTATTTCTTAAAGTTGCTAATCCTAAATACTTTGATGTGTTGAAGAATGGTCCCAAAGTCCCTATGATTATTGAGGGAGAATTAATTGAGAATGATGTTGTTACTAGGGCTGCTAGGATGTACCCTAAGGATCCCAAGGATTTCACTCCTGGTGAAAAAGAGGATGTTACCTTGGATGCCTGTCTTCAGTTGATCCTTGTTGATTGTCTTGATCCTATCATGCATAATCATGTCCTAAACTGTGATACTGCCAAACACATTTGGGAAACCATAGAGATAATCAATGAGGGGACATAGGAAGTTAGAGAGAATAAGCTGGAAATTCTCACCTCTCAATATGAGCATTTCAGATCAAACCCTGGTGAAGGTATCTCTGAGGTTTTTGAGAGATACAACAAATTAATCAATGATCTGAATCTCAATGGGAAGCGCTACACTATCAAGGAAATTAACAAGAAGTTCTTACTTACACTTCCACGTCATTTGGAGCACATAATATCTGCCATTAGAGAAGCAAGAGATCTGGGAGAGATTGCTTTGGAAAGATTGTATGGTGTTCTGAAGACCTATGAGCTGGAGCAGAGGTAAAGTTCACTGACACTGAAATGATTCGTCATCTTGCTGGCACCTTAGATTGTGCACGCACTGAAAATGATAGAATAATTATTTTGAACACAGCTCTTGAACAGGAGGTAAAAGAATTAAAACTAGTGCATGTGTTAGGTCCAAAGTATCGTAGAAGGGGGGGTTGAATACGATACTCACAAATAATTTTAATTTCGTTCGCGGATTAATCTTTCAGTTCTATAACGAAATCAAACACACCAAACCAAATCAAGTTTCGGGGAATATATCTTTTTATAAATATAAACCTCGAGGGGTGCTACAATTTCTAATCTGTAGATTAGCGTCAATGAGTTTAAGGTTACACAAATACAAAACAATGATCAAGTTCTGAGCACTATTAATTTCTCTGATAATTTTCTCCGGCTCTTCTCTCTCTCAGTAATGTCTCTGTGTTAGAATCCTTAACTGAAGAAGACACATTCTTCACTCTGTATTAACTGCAGACTTTGATTTGAAAAACCATCGAACCAAACTTGTAGAAACAATCCTGGCCGTTGGATCTTCTTCAACTTGAAAAACAAGTATTACTTTCCACCTGCTCCCAATTAAAAAACCATCGAATGGTTTAAGAAACCATCGAATGAAACAAATCATTTTACCATTCGATAGTTTTTAAAACAAAACTATCGAATGCTAAATTGATTTATTTGTTTTTAATTCAATCACCTTAAACTCTCATTCGATAATTTTCTTAAAAGAAAAACTATCGAATTGATTTACTTGTCATTTGTCCTTTAGTAATAACTCCTGAGCTCCCGGGTGTTTAAGTAATAGACAGTATCAATTTCTTCTGAGACGATAAAATAACTTGATCTTTTCAGTGCCGTCACCTAGTGCAACTGGTCTGGTTCACAGATGAATAACACTTGATCAATTCTTATTTTATGACTTCAATTATAATGCTGCTGATACGTCCCTTGTCGTTCTGGTTGCTTCATCACTGGAATCCCGTGGTACTGAACCCTAAATCATTCACATACTTCTGTCGTCTTCAAAGTCTTGTTTCTATTGCTGTCACTGAGGCTTGAACATTTTCATGAACTTCTTTCCGTGACCTGTTTACGGACTTCAAGAATACATAACGTATTTTGATTTTTTGAGTTTACCTTTTCTTCTCTGATTCTGGATTCCTGTGCTTCTATTAATACTATTGTCTGTCTTGTCCTTTGTTGAGTTGTAGTTATCTCTTTTACATCTTATGTTACATTATGCTTTACAATCTCCCCCTATTTGATTGGATAGAGTTCGACAAGCAAATACTTCGAGGATAACTCAACTAACTAAGGAAGCATTAAACTACTTAAAGTAAGACAGAGTAATAATATCAATGCATTCTGGATCAGATATATATACATTTCCAGATTTCATAAATCAAAAAACAATTAAACTTTATACAATGAAGTTGCTCCTCTAGTCTGAGCTGATAGTTCTCTTGTTCTTTGCTTCAACATTCAGTCCATTCCAATCTCACCTTCTTCAATCATTGGATCGGAGTTAGCAGCTTGATAATCAATCACTGATAGATAGTGCAGTGGTTCTCCAGGTTTAAGGATTGCTCCTTGGATGTGTCTTCCAATATATTCAACCTCTTGACCCACTCCAGCCCATAACCATGCAATGTTAACATCTTTCTTGTTCAGCTTTGGCATGTTTGGCAGTCTGGTATGCACTTCTAATCCTCTTTCCACTCTTTTCCTATAGTAAGGAACATTCTCCATTAGAAATCTTCTAAGAGTGTCTGCTGCTTTGTCCTTCTCCGTTGATGAGAATCCAGTGGATCTAAGATACTTCTCAACTGAGATTAGATAGTTGCTTGGGTAGTCCCTCGGTTTGTCCTCAGCCAAATAGCAGATTCTGAACAAGTCATTCGTCATGAATCTAACCATTGGAGGATCTTCAGTAATCTCTGGACTGACTTTCATCACGATCTCCTTAACATGCTCACGGAGCAGTTCATTTAGCCTTGTTGTTCTTTGGATCTTGATGAGTATAGCCTGCAATTCTGTATATGTCCTCTGTTCTAAAAACTTAGTAGAAATCACAAATGTACCTTTCTCCAGGAAACTGATTAATAAGCTCCAGGCACCATTTGCTTTAACCCCAGCATTCAGACAGATTATAGAGCTTCTCAGTGCTTTAAAGTAAGTCTGATCTTCAAGATTAGCACTTCTGATGTCCTGAATAATGACTTCCACCTCCGCATTGTCGTTGACTTGTAATCCGTCTTCAACTCCACAAAAGGTTTTATAAGCCATTTCCCATTCAGTACCATCTTTCTTTGCCAGATCTATCATCTTCTTCTTCCTCACTTCATTATACACCTTCATTCTCTTTAGCTTTTCACTTCTCAGAATTGCTTGCTGTTTTTCCTTCTCAGCTTGCCTGGTATCTATTGCAGCTCTCTGAGCTCTTATTGCTTCCAAGGCAGCTTCTTCTTCATGTGATAGAGAATTTGCTTCTTCCATATCATCATCCAAGATAGGATGTTCTATTGGCTCCGGATAATATGGTTCATGCTCCTCTTGAATAGGTTGCTCATGCATGACCTCAAATTCCTCTTCACTTTTCTTGTCTTCCTCTACAAGCTCCTCAATCCAGTACTGTCTGATTGGAATAGCCTCAACAGTCTCCCAAACTCCCCATTTATCCTTCACCCCCTCTCCAACTTTCTCCCCCTTAGTTGAGGAATCCTCGATAAAAGCATCCTCGGCATAAAAGAAATTAGAAGGATCAGGTTGCTGATATGAAGAACCAGGTTGTCCAGATTGTTGGTTCTTTAGCATACTCCATATAGATTGTACTCCGTCACCTTGATTCTCCCAGAAATCCATAAGCTGCTTATTAAACTCATTTATAGAAGCTAGCGACAGGTCAATGTTCTCCAATCTTGAGTTGGTAGTCTTTTCCATGTGATCCAGCCTCTTGTTTAGCTTAGACTCCACTCGTGAAAGGGAATCCATTGCATCTTTTACCCGTGCTTGACCATCCCGGATAACCAGAACGTCTTCTCGTAAAGCTTCATGTCCTTGTGACAGTGCAGTTACTTCATTCATGAATCCATCTTTAAGTTCCCTGACGTCCATCCTCAGCTCGACTAGTTCTTCCATAGCTTCCTTCTTTAAGGAGTCCACTGCCTGCTTCGTACCTGTTATAGTGCCAGATGCACTGCCAATGACCCTGAATGTTCTTCTGGAATCAGCTGCAGCCAAGTCAACTTTCTCTTGAATAGACTTTAAAGAAACATTGTCTTGACTGGAGGAGATCCCTTGGTCAAAGGAAGGTCGCAGTGGAACCTTGAAAAGTGGAATTCCTTCTTTGTCCCGAACTGTCATCTCCTTGAGGGAAGATTGAACTTGTCGCTCTCTTTCTGTTGGTAACAGCAGATCATTAATATTAGGTAGGGTTAGGGTGTCACTCCTCACATTTGGCTCTGGGTGTACACTCAACGTTTCTGTCGGTGTTTGAATCATTTTTCCTTTCCCACTCAGGCCAGGTGTAAGTGTTTTTGTTTCACTCAAATCCTTTGTGCTGATTGTACCTGCAGAAGAGATCACCGTAGCCATCCTTAAGGAGGTCACCGGTGGTGCAATGGGGCTTCGCAAGTCCCCGTCCTTGGATAAACCAAGTTGCTGATCATCCTTAGATGATATATCCTTTGAAGGATCTAGAGTTTGAATCTCTAGGGGGTTAGAAACAGGCTCTTTTAACAGCAGAGATCCCGAATCTTCCCCGTGAGTCTGTAAAGACTTCACCTCAGTTGACTCCTCAATAGTAATTGATTCACTGTCAACGAGTTGCCGATCTGCACCTACGTCAGACCCTTTACCCGCAGGATCCAGATATGTTCCATTTGGGGAGGTAGACAATGACCTTTTAGATTGTGCATTTAGGTCAAAGCCTTCTCTCGACGTCTGTGAAGACCCTTGGTTCTGAGAACCTTCAACCAGTGAACCTGACCGTAATATGGTCGGAACACCAGTTGCTTCCGTCAATTCTTCCTTACTTGATTGAGCTATTGGTTCAGATATTGCTTTCGTTAGCGTAGCCCAATCAGCATCAGAAAAATCAGTAAAGGGCTCTTTGAATGAGAGAAATGAAGTATCAGCAGTTGCCTCAGTTTCTGTTCTTCTCCTTTTAGAGGAAGGCAGAGCTGCTGTTGAAGGGTGTATCTCCTTATGTGGTGCTGCTTTGGCACTATCTCCCTCTACACTCATGGATGGTTCTTTAATGGGTATAGTAGGGGAAGGAGGTTCGTTTATGTTTTCATTTGGCTCTTCCAAAGGCTCTTCGACCGTGGTTAGAGGTTGTGGGTTTGCAACCTCCTGGTCAGGAATGGCCACTAAGGGCTCTGGATCAACATCCATTGGTACAGGTGCCATTACAGGTTCAGGTTGTGGAATATTACCTTGATTTACCTGTTCCCCTGGGGGTAGAAGTGGTAGGGGCACCGTTCTTAGATATTCAGTGAGAACAGTGGGTACCCCTGGAAGATAGTTATCCTTCCTAATGAGAGCGGTTATGGCATTGCTCTTCATTCTCATGCACTCCTGGTTGGCTTCACCTTCAAAGATCTCTCGTTCATCATCTGTTAAGATATCATTGAGAATTAGCTGTAGGAACCTAGGATAGAAACAGAGCACATCTTCATTTATGCCTGTTCTTTCATCCAGTGGTCCCATGCATAGAATTACTTGATCAATCACTATCCGTCCTATGTTAATATGCCTATTGTTCGCAATGGCAAACCCTATATTTTGAAGGAATAAGGGAATGCCATGCAGATTTGTTAGCTTGGCAGTAAAAACATGTATCAGGGTGTGAAAGAAAAAATTCCATGGCTTTGGCAGGTAATGCTTTAGGAACTCTCCCACCAAGAAGTTAGGTTGTTGACTTCTGATAAGAGTGAAGAAAGCATGTATTTCCTCAGTTGTGGGATCCGGAACAAGGTTTTCTGTAGGAAAATGTAAGATTTGATTAAAATCATGTTCCGTTACCCTTATTGTTCTGACCCCTGGCACAACAAAACTGAAAGACCTTACGTTATTCTCACTTGTATCCGTGGCGGTTGTGTACAACGCAGTCAATTGATCAATACAAAGGACCACGGGAGTACTCACAGCGTATGCCACTAATGAACGTGTGTTCAAAAACTCTGCCCATGCACGAATTTGAGGATTCGTAATGGCTTGCAGATTTTGAAACGAGACATGATTAGTTTTGGTTACGATAAATTCTCCAGCCATTATTTTTCAAATTTCCAGAAAATAAATTTTAAACCAAAACTAAAATTTACCACTTAAATTTAATTAATTATTAATAATTAATCAAACTTATCACCAAATCCCTTAAAACTAAAATAACCCCTTTTAACACTAACACAGAAAAATCGAACACCTATGAACTGTAGAACCCTTGAATTCTAACCAATATTCAATTCAAAAGTCTACTTCGATGGTTTCTTATCCAGAAAGTGACAAAAACTCAAAAAACATTAACTTTTCACGGTTAGAAATCAATCAACGGTGACAAACAGTAAATATTTTAAGGTTTTCTTGATTAAACTTGAAGAAACTATCGAATGGAATTCGTGTACTGTGTGTATATCTTTGTAAGTATTGAAATCGACAAAAGCACTTCTCTCAGATCTGTGAAAATGAAAAGAAAAGAGCTAAGGCACGGTTAAATACTTTTGAAACTGACAGGGGCAAAATAGTCTTTTCAGGTTCGATAGTTTTTAAAAAGAACTATCGATGGTTTTCTTGTAGGGGTAAAAAGGTCAATTTTCTTCGATAGATTTTGAAAAACTATCGAATTATTTAAACATCAGAATTTAAACCAACCTTTTTGAAAAACCATCGAACGTTTTGCTTTTGAAAAACCAAAAACTATCGAGGGGTTTTGTAAGAAAAAAACTATCGAGAATTTGATTATTGAATTAATAAATTCACTTCGATACAGTTTTCTACTGAATTTTAAAATACATCGAGAATTTAAATATTAAATTAGGTAAATTCCTTCGATATATTTTAAATTAAATCTCAAAAACTATCGAGAAATGCTTTCGATAGTTTTTCTTTTCCTTTTCAAAAACTATCGAAAATTAACTTCGATAGATTTATCTATGTACTTGAAAAACCATCGAATTTCCTAAATTCGATATTTTTGCTTCTGTCTTTATTTTTAAAACCTGTTCATGTTTTAAAAAATCAGACTATTTTATTTCCTGTCAAGTTTTAATTTTAATAAATCTTTTAAAATTCACCAAAATCAATTCTTAACAGAAAATTCACAATTTTCTTAGAATAAAATCAATTAAATATCATCGAGTGATATTAACTAATTGAAATCTAATCAATTATGCTGCATTAATCTACAATGTTAAAAACAAAGCAAATTAATTCAAATTAAATAAATGCTTAAATATTTAGAACAAATATTAGCACTTAAATAATTTTTTGAATTAATAACCAATTAAATGCCAGGAGATATATCATCCATAATTATGACATAAAATTAGTGTAATAATCCTAACTACGAGAATTGCTCCAGAAAATAAATTCACGAGTCCTAAGGATATAGCAATTCCTAAACTCATGTATTCACCAGGACTCTCTGCAGTTACTGACTTCTAATCAAAATCAATTAGAAAGATTTAACATCCCAAGTTCACCAACCAGCTTATTGAAAGTGGATTCATCAAGCGGTTTAGTAAAGATGTCTGCAATTTGATCCTCTGTGGGTACAAAGTGTAACTCCACAATTCCATTCATGACATGCTCTCGGATAAAATGATACCTGATGTCGATGTGCTTCGTCCTCGAGTGTTGCACTGGGTTGTTTGAGATTGCTATGGCACTTGTGTTGTCACAAAATATAGGAATCTTTGTCAACAGAAGTCCATAGTCACGGAGTTGGTTTCTCATCCACAATATCTGAGCACAACAGCTACCAGCAGCAATGTATTCAGCCTCAGCTGTTGATGTGGACACTGAATGCTGCTTCTTGCTATGCCAGGAAATCAATCTTCTTCCAAGAAACTGACAGCTTCCTGAAGTACTCTTCCGATCAATCTTACAACCTGCAAAATCAGAGTCTGTGTATCCAATAAGATCAAATCCTGTATCTTTAGGGTACCAAATTCCAAGATTTGGGGTCCCCTTAAGATATCTAAATATTCGCTTAACAGCTATTAGATGAGATTCTTTAGGATCACTCTGAAATCTAGCACACAAGCATGTTGCAAACATTATATCTGGTCTACTTGCAGTGAGATAAAGTAATGAGCCTATCATACCTCTGTAGCCCGTGATGTCAACCTTCTTACCAGTTTCATCCTTATCAAGCTTAGTGGCAGTTGGCATAGGAGTCTTTGCTGTAGATGAGTCTTCCATTTGATACTTCTTAAGAAGATCCTTGATGTACTTAGACTGACAAATGAATATACCATCTTGTTTCTGGTATACTTGCAATCCAAGAAAGAATGACAATTCACCCATCATGCTCATTTCATAACGACTCTGCATTAACTTAGCAAATCTCTTGCATAGATCATCATTAGTAGAACCAAATATTATGTCATCAACATATACTTGCACCAATATCAAATCATTTTTATGCTTTTTGACAAAGAGAGTTTTGTCTACAACACCTCTTGTAAAATCATTTTCAAGTAAGAATTCAGAGAGAGTGTCATACCATGTCCTTGGAGCTTGTTTGAGTCCATAGAGAGCTTTGAATAGAAAGTACACAAAGTTTGCCAGTTTTGAATCCTCAAAACCTGGAGGTTGTTCCACATACACTTCTTCTTCTAACTCCCCGTTCAGAAAAGAACTCTTCACATCCATTTGATATACCTTGTAATTGGAATGTGCAGCAAATGCCAGAAACATTCTGATGGCCTCAAGTCTTGCTACTGGTGCATAGGTTTCATCATAATCTATACCCTCTTCTTGAGAGTAACCTTTAGCAACCAGTCTGGCTTTGTTTCTCGTTACAATGCCATCTTCGTCCAACTTATTTCTGAATACCCATCGTGTTCCAATAACAGATTTTCCCTTAGGCCTGGGTACCAGCTTCCAAACTTTCTGCCTTTCAAACTGATTGAGTTCTTCTTGCATAGCAATCACCCAATCTGGATCATCTAGAGCATCTTCAACTTTCTTAGGTTCTGTTTCTGAAAGAAACCCAGAATAGTGACATTCATTTTGTGATGTTCTCCTAGTTCTCACTCCTGTGTCCGGATCACCAATGATCAAGTGAAAGGGATGATCTCTATTCTATACCCTTTGTCTTGGCAGATGCGATCTTGATGATTCTCCTTGTTCTAGATGTTGTGGAGTGTGACTAGTTGATCCTTCTCCTGCTCCCCCTGAGTTGTTGACGGTTTGATCTGTTGATTCTGAAGACTGACTAGTGGATCCTGTATGTTGAGGATTTCCACTTTGGTCACCACTTGGTCCAGAATCATTATCATTATGATTATTATTAATGACTGTAACAACTTCAGGTACTTCTTCATTGTCAGAGAGATCTCCTGATAGATTTTCAAATACCAAGGATTCAGAGTTCTCTCCAGTTTGCAGGCCTGGTCTTTTAGTGTCGTCAAATGTTACATTAAAGCTTTCCAACACCTTCTTATCTTCAATCACATATACCCTGAAAGCCTTAGATTCCAGAGAATAGCCCAGAAAAATGCCTTCATCTGCTTTGGCATCAAACTTGCCAAGATGTTCTCCATCTTTAAGTACAAAGCACTTTGCACCAAACACATGAAAGTACTTCAGTGTTGGCTTCTTGTTGGCCATTAACTCATACGGAGTCTTTTCATGATCTTTGTTGATCAGGGTTCGATTCTGAGTGTAGCAAGCTGTATTCACTGCTTCAGCCCAAAAGTAAGTGGGAAGTTTTGATTCACTCAACATGGTCCTTGCTGATTCTGAGATTGCACCAATGTTCTTACTGTCTTAACTCCAGAATCAGAAACATGAGTTGACTGCGTAGTCTGACTTTGAGAAGTTTGAATTGTAGACTTCAAAACCGCAGCATCAGAGGTTTCTCCTTGTATCGCTTTGTCACCACCATCATCTCCAGTATCATCATCATTATTTCTTAATACTAGATCAGGTGTACATTTTGTCTGAATAACCTTCTCCCCCTTTTTGACATCAGGATTTGACAATAATTGCAAAATTAAGGAAAGAGAGGCTTGAATTTCAGTTACCTTAGTATCCAGAGAATCAATTCTTTGATTGATTGAGGTTTGTTCTGAAACAACAGATTTCACTTGGGATTCCACTACCCTTAGTTGTAAAGTAGTAGGCACCTTTGTAAAATTATTAAAGATATCAGTCCTCACTTTTTCAGTTGAACCCTTGATAGAATCAATCTCACTTTTCAGGCTTTTGGATAACAGAGTAGTAGCCTTCAGATGATTCTTCAAGTCTTGATTCTCTATAAACTTCACTGCATTATAGGCATGTTCAATAGCAGAAGAAAAACTGATAGATTCATCAGAATTGTGCCATGAATTGTTCCATTCATTCTGTCTAAATGCCTCTGCAGGATCAAAGGAAGGAGTAGACAAATCTTGTCTCTGATCTTTCCCAGTGAAAGCTTTGCCAGCCATATACGTACTTGATGAACCAAAATTAGTTCCAAGACTAATCTTGAGTGCTGTAGCAAGCTGTTCCTTCTCTTTTCTATTCTCATTATCATCATCACTATCATCATCAGAACTATCATCATCAGTATCAGGAGTAATATCAGGATCAGGAATAGCAATACCTTTCAGTTTATCCTGTGGTTCTGAGATAGGATGATCTATTGGTTTTGAACGAAGTGGCTGTATCAAAATAGGTTCATTATCAGGAGCACCACTAACGTCAGGATGAACATCGTCAGGATTTGATATGCTTGCATCAGTATTTGCTACCAATGGTTCTTGTGGAGCTTGAGGTTCAGAAGCTGCTTCAACACTTTGAGTTAAAGGTTCTTGTGTGCTTCCCTCATAGACAATGTTCTCGACCAATCTTTCAACAGAAGCTGTAGCTTTGCCTGCATCTTCACTTTGAGAAGATGGTTCTTGTGTAGCTGGAATGTTGATGTCTTCATTCTCCCTTTGAGAAAATGGTTCTTGTGTGACCATTCCACTAGCTAAGCCTTCACCCAAACTTTGATTGAGTGGTTCTTGTGTGGCAGGATCAACAGTAGCTGCTGAATTACTCTGAAATTCAGGTTCTTGTGGGCTTGATCCTTTCAGCTTCTTCTGTCTCTGATAGACTAACTCTTCTGCATTCCTCTTTTTCTTTGATGTAGGTGTAAGACCAACCAAGGAAGCAGTTGTAGAAACCTTCTCCCAAGAATGTCCTCGAATCTGAGATGGAGAGGCTGGAGAGTCTGATATAGAGACAACTGTTGTTGCTGCATCAGGAATACTAACATCAGGATTTGATGTCTGAATATCAGTATCCTTCATTTGCACTGTCAAAGGAATATGATACCTGCTCTTTGATAATTTCCTTGTCTTTTGTGGTTTTGATGAAGGTACCACAGCTTTAGTAGCAGTATCAGCAACTTCCTTGTTCACATTCATCACAGAGGATATAGGTAAGTCATCCTCTGAATCACTTTCATCAATCAACCTTAACTTCCTTTTCACAGGAACATTCTTAACAACCTTATCAGCTTTCTTCACCAGGACCCCTTGTACACCCCCTTGTATCTTCTTTTTAGTGAGTGATGTAGAGGAAAAATCCTTTGAACCTGATTGCCTTCCAGACACATCAGTTCTAGCTGATTTCTTTGATTTTACAACTAAAGTCTTTTGAGAGACAGTAGAGGTGGTTGTTAACTGTTTAGACTGTTTAGGTTGCATGCTTGTGTCAGGAACAAGGTGGGTTGGGCCTTGCACCATAGCATTAGAAAGTAGTCCATAACGAGTAGGCATTTTCTGGTGTAAGAAAAACCTAACCTCATCAGGAATAAAAGCATTTCCTATAAAACCATTTGCCTTATCACTGTTGACTAAGGACTTAATATTATTCTCAGTAATTCTACAGATTGGTAGAACTACATCATCCTCAAAAACAACATTAGGACAAAAGTGATTAAATATCAACTGTAAAAATCTAAGAAAACAGACAGAACCCAACTTATCTGATTTCCTATCACTTAAAGCTTTTAAGATAAAAGACCCATAATCAAACACTATAGAATGGATAAGAGAGTACCCAATTTTAAGAGATCCTGATGGAAGAGCATCAAAATTTGATGTCTTGTTCAGGAAACAGCGGCTGATTGTATCAAAGAAGAAATTCCATTCCTTTTTAAGCTTTGTCCTAAAGAGATTTCCATATCTCTTTACTTCTCCATTGTAGCCCAGTTTCTTGACAAACTCAAATAGAGCAGAGTCTGAAATCACCCTAGGAACTTTTTCACCCAGAATAGGCAAATGCAATGCCTCTTCAATAACAGCAGGGGTGACATGATGAGTTACCCCATTTGATTCGAACTGCATCAGAATGGTTCCTGTAGAACTTTGACCAAAAACAACTGTGTTCCAAACCTGCATTACAGACTTAAAAGAAACACTTGCAGGCTCTGTTAAAGCATACTTCAATGGGCTTGAAGTAAGAAAATCTTGAATTATATGGAACTCAGTAGGCAATTCTTGATGGTCTAGTATGGCTACAAAGTTATTAGTGGCAAAAGTAATATCACGAATTACTGTTTGTTTGTTCATGAAAGATGAAGACGCCATTGTAATGCTTTTGAAAACTCGAGAATTAAGATTTGAAGCAATTAGGGTATGAAAGCACAGAGAGAGATAAAAACGAAAAACTGATGATGAGAGAGTAATGAAAGATGTAAAACAATGAAAAGTATTTTGTTAAAACAAAATATTACTCTCAATGACAGGTGGCAAAATATGATTTGTGTATAACTAATTAGTGGACAGATTACGTGTGTCATTAAATAAAACTGCACCGCTTTTTATGTGTATGTATAGATATATCTATAATAGAGCAACACACGCGCGTATACAGTTGTCCTACTAAAACTCAATCGTCTATTAGCAGATACGGATGAAAAATTAGGCACAAATTTAGCAATGAAAATACTGACCTGTACATCAGAATTGACCAGTTGACTTCCTGTCAGGATTGAGTCCTATCAGGATTTGATCAAAGATACATACCTTTCTGAATAACCATCAGGATTTGACAGTTATCAGGATTTCCTCTCTGTAGCTTTTCTCAGAAATTCTCAAAGTTCATCATTCCAAGTTCATTCACCAACTTATTGAAAGTAGCTTCAGGCAGTGGCTTGGTGAATATATCAGCTAGTTGTTGATCAGTAGGAACAAAATGAAGTTCAATTGTTCCTTCCAGAACCTGTTCTCTTATAAAGTGATATCTGATACTTATGTGTTTAGTAAGAGAATGCTGAACTGGATTTCCTGTCATTGCAATAGCACTTTGGTTATCACAATAAATAGGGATTTTTGAGTATGACAGGCCATAATCTAACAACTGATTTCTCATCCACATTATCTGAGCACAACAACTTCCTGCAGCAATGTACTCAGCTTCTGCAGTTGAAGTGGAAATAGATTTCTGCTTTTTACTGAACCATGAAACTAGTCTTCCACCCAAAAACTGACAACTTCCTGAAGTACTTTTCCTGTCTATTTTGCATCCTGCAAAATCAGCATCTGAATAACCACACAACCCAAAATCTGATTCCCGTGCATACCAAAGGCCAAGTGAAGGAGTGCCTTTGAGATATCTGAAAATTCTTTTGACTGCAATCAGATGTGGTTCTCTAGGTTTTGCTTGAAATCTTGCACATAGACAGGTTGCAAACATGATATCTGGTCTACTGGCAGTGAGATACAATAAAGAGCCAATCATTCCTCTGTAGTGAGTTACATCTACCTCTTCACCTTGATCAGGATCAAGTTTGGTAGCTGTAGCTATGGGAGTTGAAGCAGGAGTACTGTCTTGCATGTTAAACCTTGTCAGTAAATTCCTTGTGTATTTAGACTGATTAATAAAAATCCCTTCATCAGTCTGTTTAACTTGAAGACCCAGAAAGTAACTCATTTCTCCCATCATGCTCATTTGATATCTTGACTGCATAAGCTTGGAAAACTTTTCACACAGCTTATTGTTTGTTGACCCAAAAATGATATCATCAACATAAATCTGAACTAACAGCAACTCCTTACCATGATTCAAATAAAATAGAGTTTTATCAATTTCACCTCTTTTGAATCCACTTTCCAGTAAGAATTGAGCTAAGGTTTCATACCATGCTCTTGGAGCTTGCTTTAGTCCATAAAGTGCCTTATCCAGTCTGTAGACATAATCTGGATATTTAGGATCAATGAAACCAGGAGGTTGTTCAACATAAACTTCTTCCTCCAGTTCACCATTTAAGAAAGCACTTTTAACATCCATCTGGAAAACCTTGAATTTCTTATGTGCTGCATAAGCAAGAAATATCCTGATGGCTTCTAGTCTTGCAACAGGAGCAAAAGTTTCATCATAGTCAATTCCCTCTTGTTGGGAATACCCCTTTGCAACTAGTCTTGCTTTGTTTCTGATAATGACTCCATCAGAATCAGTCTTGTTCTTGAAAATCCACTTTGTACCAACTATTGATCTATTCTTTGGTCTTGGTACCAGTTTCCAGACTTCATTCCTTTCAAATTCATTCAGTTCTTCTTGCATTGCAGTAACCCAATCAGCATCTTTAAGTGCATCTTCAACTTTCTTAGGCTCCTCCTTGGATAGAAAGTTATTATATAAACATTCATTCTGAGTTGCACTTCTTGTTTGAACACCTGCATCAGGATCTCCAATTATCAAATCAGGAGTATGATCTTTTGTCCATTTCCTTGCTGGTGTCAAATTGTTTCTTGAAGTAGATGCTCCCCCTGGATTGGTGTTATCTTGATTGAAAGAATTTGATTGATTTGAAGCTCTCCCTGAATTATTTCTATGCCCTCCTGATGTGTTATCAGGATCTTCACTTGAATCAGTATCTGAAGAATTCTGTCCTGATGATTGAGTTGACTCTGAACTTGTAGTTGAATGCCGTTGCTCCCCCTCAACATTAGCACTACTAGTTGTATCACTGTTGTTTGCATCATCAGTATTAGCACCATCAGTACCTGGTGAGTCATCAGGATTTGGTGACCCGTCAGTACTGGATGAATGGACAGCTTCTGATTCACTTTCTTCAGGTTCCTTGGAAGCTTCATTTTCAAATAACAATCTATCATGCGAGTCTTCAATGATTCCAGTTATCTTCTTATCATCAAAAGATACATGTATTGACTCCATGACAGTTCTTGTTCTCAAATTAAAAACTCTGAAGGCTCTTGATGTAGGATAACCTATGAATATTCCTTCATCAGCCTTTGTTTCAAATTTCCCTAGCTGTTCAGGATGAGTTCTGAGAACAAAACATTTACAGCCAAACACATGCAAATGCTTCAGACTTGGTTTCTTCTCTTTGAGTGACTGATAAGGAGTGACACCATGCCTGTTTATCAATGTGAGATTTTGTGTATAGCATGCTGTGTTGACTGCTTTTGCCCAGAAATATGTAGGTAATTTAGCTTCTTCCAACATAGTTCTGCCAGCTTCAATAAGAGTTCTATTCTTCCTTTCTACTACTCCATTTTGCTGAGGTGTGCCAGGAGCAGAGAATTGTTGAATGATTCCTTTGTATTTGCAGAACTCTTCCATCTTTGAATTCTTAAATTCAGTACCATTATCACTTCTCAGAATCTTGACTTTGTACTTTGTGGTTGTCTCAATCATCCTCACATGATCCAACAGAACTTCAGGAGTTTCATCTTTTCTATGCAGAAAATACACCCAGGTGAATCTAGAATATTCATCAACAATTACAAGAGTGTACCTTTTCTTACTGATGGACATGATGTTGACTGGACCAAACAGATCAAGATGTAGCATGTGATATGGTTCTTCAATAGAGGATTCTGATTTACTCTGGAATGATGTCCTTCTTTGTTTTGCTTTTTGGCATGCATCACAGAGTCCATCAGGTGTATATAAGACATTAGGTAATCCTCTTACTAACTCTTTCTTAACCAACTCATTGATGTTGCTGAAGTTGAGATGAGAAAGCTTCTTGTGCCAATTCCAACTTTCATCTACTGAAGCTTTACTGATGAAACTTGTAGGGGAGCCATCAGTATCTGAGAGAATGTTGGCTTCATATATGTTACCATGCCTGTAGCCAGTTAGTGCTATCTTCCCTGTTGCTTTACTGACTACTTCACAATGTGTGGAATAGAAATTGACATGATAACCTCTGTCAGTGATTTGACTAATACTCAACAAGTTGTGTTTTAGTCCCTTCACTAGAGCTACTTTTTCAATGATGACATTTCCAATGATTATATTGCCATATCCCAAGGTTTGTCCAATGTTGCCATCTCCATAAGACACAGTTGGGCCAGCTTTTTCCTCATATTCTGATAACAGGGCTTTGTTTCCAGTCATGTGCACAGAACATCCACTATCCATGACTAACACATTTTTCCTTTTACCCTGCATCAGAATAGTAACACACTAGTTAGAACACTTAGGAACCCATACATGTTGGGTTCCTTTCTCATGCAATTTATTAATTTTAACAGCAGAAGACTTTTTGACTTTAGCAGTCCTGACAGGATTTACTCCATCAGGATTTGCTTTGTCAGTATCAGTATTAACAAAAGCATGCTTCATTATGACATTTTCAGTTCTATCAGACTTTGTACTACTTTCAAACTTAGGCAATGGATCATAAAAGTTATAGTACAAATCATGATACTCTTTACATGTATAAATAGAATGCCATAGACTACCACAATGAAAACAGGAATTCTGTGGTTTGTAAAATACTGATCTATTCCTAACATCAGACTTAGGAATTTCAGCAATTTTCTTCTTACTCTTTTTACAATCAATAGCAAGATGATTAGAGTTACCACAGTTAAAACAACTCTTTCTAGGTGCATTTGGGATATACTTATAACCATTCTCTTTATTGATCCCAACTTTACCATTCCTGTTTCTCTTAACAGTAGCTTCCTTTTTCTTATCTGTAACCTCACAGATTTTATCTTTAAGCTGTTTCTGAGACAATAGACCTACATTCTTAGTAACTTTGTTCAAGACAGGTTTAGGCTAAACAATTTTAATTCCTTGAGTAGAAGAAGATCCCTTTTCAAAAGTAGAATTGGAATCCTTACCAAAAACAAAATTAACAGGAGTAATCTTAGATTTGGTTGAGTCTATAACATGTCTATAGGTCTTTGGACTAACTGTCTCATCAATGACAATTTTCTCTTTCAATTTCTTATCCTCATCTGACTTATATCCTAGACACTCTTTCCAATTCTTAGAGGTATTAATCTCATGAAATTTCCTACCAGAGTCTGTCCAGGTTCTGATTTTCTCATTAGCATATTCAAGTTCTTTTTCAAGGGAAGTACATTTAGATGTTATCTCTAAGTGCATGTGCTTAACATTATCACATTCTTTTTGTACTTCTTGCATACGAGAAAATTCAGCTTCTAATATCTCATTCCTCTTTCTAAGGTCAGACATCTCAGATAAGATTCTAGTATTCTCAGCAGTTTGACTTCTAAAGCTAATATGTAATGACTTTAGAAAACGTCTTAACTCAGAAGCATTATCAGTATCAAAATCAAAGATAGTATTTAGTACCTTATCATCAGGAGCAGTAGTTACATCAGCATTGGCCATTAACGCATAGTTGACTAACTCAGTATCAGATTCTGAGGAAGAGTCCATCCAATCCTTGCTTGATGTGATGAGTGCCTTTGTCTTGTTGCATTCAGAAGCAAAGTGACCCATACCATTACACTTGTAGCATCTAACCTTTGACTTGTCAAATTTGCTACCCTTGCTGTCCTTTTTGATATACTTGTCTTTGTCTGCTTTGAAGGTCTTTTTCTGAAAGTTGCCTTGTCTTCTATTCTTCCTGAACTTCATCCTTCTGAAGTTTCTGACAATCATAGCAACCATCTCTTCCATGTCTGAGTCAGAAGAGTCATCACCAGTATTGGCATCAGGATTGCCATCAGTATCTGATGAAGAGTCGTCAGGATCTGACTCAGCTACTCTTGCTTTCCTTCTAGAGACCTCCATAGCTTTCTCTTTTGATTTTGCTTCTACATTCAAAGCAATTGACTTTGCCTTGCTGCTTTTCTTGTTCTTTCTCTGTTGAACTTCAAGATCATGAGTTCTTAGCATCCCATAGATCTCATCAAGAGACACAATGTTCAGATCATACTGGTGTCTAATGATTGAGGTCTGAGTATCCCATTCTTCAGGTAAAGCTCTAAGAAATTTGGTGTTTGAATCTTCAGTTTCATATACTTTGTCAACTAAGGATAAGCTGTTCAATAGTGTCAGAAATCTATCATATAGATCAGTCAGGCTCTCTTCAGGTCTTGCATCGAATTGCTCATATTCTTGAATCAATAGAGCCCTTCTGTTTTTCTTAACAGATGCAGATCCCTGGCACTGAGTTTCCAAAGTATCCCAGATTTCTTTTGAAGACTTGCATGCTATCACTCTGTTTGACATAACAGCATCAAGACCATTATGCAAGATATTCTTTATCTTTGGTTCTCTGAGTACATGAGCTTTTTCTTCTGGAGTCCATTCAGATTTAGCTTTGACCACATAATGTTCTGGTACTGTATCTGTTCGTTCTACGAACTTTGTTGGTATATATGGTCCATCACGAATCCTGTCCAAGTAGTCAGGATCCATAGCCTCCAGGTACATCAACATCTTTACCCTCCATGTGGGATATTCTGATATCTTCAAGATGGGAATCTTCATGCTTTCATACTTGGTTGTCGACATCTTTAGATCGTATCTGATTCAGAATTAAATCAGTTTGCTCTGATACCAATTGTTGCCCAGTAAATAACAATTGTAGAAGGGGGTTGAATACAATTGTATAAGATTCTCGACTTTATATAACACAAATATGAAAGATCAATAACAATAACAATAACAGCTTTATTAACTTTGATATAAAACTGTTACAAACTCTCTTAAGAAATTCTGATGTTCTTAAGAGCTTCTCGCTTACAAAAACTCTCTCAAGAAATTCTGTTCTTAAGAGCTTCTCTCCGATTATGTTCTCTCTCTAATGAATACATAAATCGAAACCAAAACTGTGTTTATATAGTGCACACAGCTTCTCTATCAATAACAAGATAAGTCCTAATCATAATAAAGATAGAAACATATCTTTAATCGATAGCTGCATTCTACAAACCAGGAACAAACTTCCATGTTTATCTAGACTCCAAATATAACTCGAAGTAGGAATCCTGATCAGCTTCAAGTCCTGATGATCAAACCTGATCATAGTCTGAGTAGGAATCCTGATGATCAATAAGATACTGACGCTTGATCAAATACTGATGACCATGCAATACTGATGACGTCAGCAATCCTGATCAGTTGAGTCTAGCTTCTGACGATCATTGAATTCTGATCTAACAATCTCCCCCAATCTCATACTTTGTGAAATAAAGTATAGATTCCAAATATTCAATGATGTCAAAAACATGTATCAAAATGTACGAGTATCTTCAGAAACAACTTATCTGTTCAAGCTTTGTGATAGAACAGATTCATCTTCAAGAAGTTGAATAATAAACTTTCTTCTTTTTCTTCAAGAATTTGAATCAGTCTTTCCTTAAGATTTCTGAGTTCTTCATCTTCCTCATTAATCTGGTAGATAGCTGCTCTGAGATTCTGTATGGAGTTTCTCTGTAGACTGTGCTCTTCAAGCAAAAGATAAGCAATTTCCTTCCCATCAGGATTGAGAGAAAGATGAGTCATGCCAAAATTTACTTCTTTAACAGCAGTACCCCTTTGCATTTCCACATCCTGACCTCTTTGATTTAAGTACATGGGAGTATAATTACCATTGAAATTACTGTTTCCATCCAGTCTTCTTCTTATATTTGACAAAATCATGTCACTCCATTCTTTGTACACTTGGTTCTTCCATCTTAACAGATAGTGAACATATTTTAGTTCCTGTGTAGTTTTCATCAGCAGATCTTGAATAGATAGAATCTTCACACTACCATCTTTCATGAAGTACAGAAGCTTTTCTTTCTTTTCAAAACCATCATGACAATCTATAACTATATCAACAGCTAATAAATTGTTCAGGTTTTCAGAAGTTAAAGTACCTCCAATTTCTGTCAAGGAGTAAGGATCAACATATGACATATTCAGATATTCACCATCTCTGTGTCCAATACCTCCTCTTGAATTACTTGATAATTGCTTCAGATTTGAAAACATCTTTAACCAGAGTGTTTTTGATCTAGACATATCAGACAAATCAACAACACTTGAAGCGCTTGTAATAATTCCACCAGACTGAAAATTGATAGGTGTATCACAACTTAATGTGCTAATATGTTTCCACTTCTTGTATTTCTCCTTTTCATGAGCGTAGCTTCTTTCAAGTAAAGATTCTTGTCTGCTTGAATTTCTCCATTTTCTTTCATTTGAAACTTTAAGCCTTTGTAGATAGAGATTGAAATCTTTATTTGTTCTTCTTGTAATATCTCTTCTTCTGGCTTCTTCTTCTTCATCTACTTCTTTGTTGTGACAATCAACAACAGTAGATAAGATTATCAAATCAACCTCTTGCAGAATTTCAGATTCGTCAGGATCTTGAATATTGTCAGGATTAGAATCTTCAATTTGATTTGTATTACTGAGAGTTGATTTTCTTGATTTTCTTTTCAATTCTGGTTCTTCTTCAACAATTCCATCATCACCAAAAGTAGATCTGTCAGGAACTACTAGAGTTTGAATAGGTTCAGGAATTTCTTCAATTCTTAACCCTCTAGACCTTGTCTGTCTAGGTACTGTTTGAGTTGAAGAACCTCTTCTACTTCTTCTAGCACCTCTCCTACCTCTGCTTCCTCTACCTCTAGCAGGAGCAGTATAGCTTTCCATTGTCTCTCTTTGTAGTCTCAAGAATTCTTCATGTGAGAGATCTGGATATTCTTCACTTGCTGTAGAGAGTGCTTTTCTTGCATATAATTGTTGAACTCTTTTATCAGTGTGATATAGAGTAACAATTCTGCCATCTTTTGTAGAAAACTTCTGGAATAAATTTGATGCATCTTCAGGATTATCAATAATCACATCTTCATCACCTTCAGGAATTGTAGCAAGAATGTGTCCATGACCAGGTGTCAGGATTTGATCTTCCGTCAGGATCTGAGATTGCACCAATGTTCTTACTGTCTTAACTCCAGAATCAGAAACATGAGTTGACTGCGTAGTCTGACTTTGAGAAGTTTGAATTGTAGACTTCAAAACCGCAGCATCAGAGGTTTCTCCTTGTATCGCTTTGTCACCACCATCATCTCCAGTATCATCATCATTATTTCTTAATACTAGATCAGTATGGTCCAGTATCATCAACATGGTCCTTGCACTCAACATGGTCCTTGTTGCCCAGTAAATAACAATTGTAGAAGGGGGTTGAATACAATTGTATAAGATTCTCGACTTTATATAACACAAATATGAAAGATCAATAACAATAACAATAACAGCTTTATTAACTTTGATATAAAACTGTTACAAACTCTCTTAAGAAATTCTGATGTTCTTAAGAGCTTCTCGCTTACAAAAACTCTCTCAAGAAATTCTGTTCTTAAGAGCTTCTCTCCGATTATGTTCTCTCTCTAATGAATACATAAATCGAAACCAAAACTGTGTTTATATAGTGCACACAGCTTCTCTATCAATAACAAGATAAGTCCTAATCATAATAAAGATAGAAACATATCTTTAATCGATAGCTGCATTCTACAAACCAGGAACAAACTTCCATGTTTATCTAGACTCCAAATATAACTCGAAGTAGGAATCCTGATCAGCTTCAAGTCCTGATGATCAAACCTGATCATAGTCTGAGTAGGAATCCTGATGATCAATAAGATACTGACGCTTGATCAAATACTGATGACCATGCAATACTGATGACGTCAGCAATCCTGATCAGTTGAGTCTAGCTTCTGACGATCATTGAATTCTGATCTAACAATCTCCCCCAATCTCATACTTTGTGAAATAAAGTATAGATTCCAAATATTCAATGATGTCAAAAACATGTATCAAAATGTACGAGTATCTTCAGAAACAACTTATCTGTTCAAGCTTTGTGATAGAACAGATTCATCTTCAAGAAGTTGAATAATAAACTTTCTTCTTTTTCTTCAAGAATTTGAATCAGTCTTTCCTTAAGATTTCTGAGTTCTTCATCTTCCTCATTAATCTGGTAGATAGCTGCTCTGAGATTCTGTATGGAGTTTCTCTGTAGACTGTGCTCTTCAAGCAAAAGATAAGCAATTTCCTTCCCATCAGGATTGAGAGAAAGATGAGTCATGCCAAAATTTACTTCTTTAACAGCAGTACCCCTTTGCATTTCCACATCCTGACCTCTTTGATTTAAGTACATGGGAGTATAATTACCATTGAAATTACTGTTTCCATCCAGTCTTCTTCTTATATTTGACAAAATCATGTCACTCCATTCTTTGTACACTTGGTTCTTCCATCTTAACAGATAGTGAACATATTTTAGTTCCTGTGTAGTTTTCATCAGCAGATCTTGAATAGATAGAATCTTCACACTACCATCTTTCATGAAGTACAGAAGCTTTTCTTTCTTTTCAAAACCATCATGACAATCTATAACTATATCAACAGCTAATAAATTGTTCAGGTTTTCAGAAGTTAAAGTACCTCCAATTTCTGTCAAGGAGTAAGGATCAACATATGACATATTCAGATATTCACCATCTCTGTGTCCAATACCTCCTCTTGAATTACTTGATAATTGCTTCAGATTTGAAAACATCTTTAACCAGAGTGTTTTTGATCTAGACATATCAGACAAATCAACAACACTTGAAGCGCTTGTAATAATTCCACCAGACTGAAAATTGATAGGTGTATCACAACTTAATGTGCTAATATGTTTCCACTTCTTGTATTTCTCCTTTTCATGAGCGTAGCTTCTTTCAAGTAAAGATTCTTGTCTGCTTGAATTTCTCCATTTTCTTTCATTTGAAACTTTAAGCCTTTGTAGATAGAGATTGAAATCTTTATTTGTTCTTCTTGTAATATCTCTTCTTCTGGCTTCTTCTTCTTCATCTACTTCTTTGTTGTGACAATCAACAACAGTAGATAAGATTATCAAATCAACCTCTTGCAGAATTTCAGATTCGTCAGGATCTTGAATATTGTCAGGATTAGAATCTTCAATTTGATTTGTATTGCTGAGAGTTGATTTTCTTGATTTTCTTTTCAATTCTGGTTCTTCTTCAACAATTCCATCATCACCAAAAGTAGATCTGTCAGGAACTACTAGAGTTTGAATAGGTTCAGGAATTTCTTCAATTCTTAACCCTCTAGACCTTGTCTGTCTAGGTACTGTTTGAGTTGAAGAACCTCTTCTACTTCTTCTAGCACCTCTCCTACCTCTGCTTCCTCTACCTCTAGCAGGAGCAGTATAGCTTTCCATTGTCTCTCTTTGTAGTCTCAAGAATTCTTCACGTGAGAGATCTGGATATTCTTCACTTGCTGTAGAGAGTGCTTTTCTTGCATATAATTGTTGAACTCTTTTATCAGTGTGATATAGAGTAACAATTCTGCCATCTTTTGTAGAAAACTTCTGGAATAAATTTGATGCATCTTCAGGATTATCAATAATCACATCTTCATCACCTTCAGGAATTGTAGCAAGAATGTGTCCATGACCAGGTGTCAGGATTTGATCTTCCGTCAGGATCTGAGATTGCACCAATGTTCTTACTGTCTTAACTCCAGAATCAGAAACATGAGTTGACTGCGTAGTCTGACTTTGAGAAGTTTGAATTGTAGACTTCAAAACCGCAGCATCAGAGGTTTCTCCTTGTATCGCTTTGTCACCACCATCATCTCCAGTATCATCATCATTATTTCTTAATACTAGATCAGTATGGTCCAGTATCATCAACATGGTCCTTGCACTCAACATGGTCCTTGTTGCCCAGTAAATAACAATTGTAGAAGGGGGTTGAATACAATTGTATAAGATTCTCGACTTTATATAACACAAATATGAAAGATCAATAACAATAACAATAACAGCTTTATTAACTTTGATATAAAACTGTTACAAACTCTCTTAAGAAATTCTGATGTTCTTAAGAGCTGCTAGCTTACAAAAACTCTCTCAAGAAATTCTGTTCTTAAGAGCTTCTCTCCGATTATGTTCTCTCTCTAATGAATACATAAATCGAAACCAAAACTGTGTTTATATAGTGCACACAGCTTCTCTATCAATAACAAGATAAGTCCTAATCATAATAAAGATAGAAACATATCTTTAATCAATAGCTGCATTCTACAAACCAGGAACAAACTTCCATGTTTATCTAGACTCCAAATATAACTCGAAGTAGGAATCCTGATCAGCTTCAAGTCCTGATGATCAAACCTGATCATAGTCTGAGTAGGAATCCTGATGATCAATAAGATACTGACGCTTGATCAAATACTGATGACCATGCAATACTGATGACGTCAGCAATCCTGATCAGTTGAGTCTAGCTTCTGACGATCATTGAATTCTGATCTAACAATCTCCCCCAATCTCATACTTTGTGAAATAAAGTATAGATTCCAAATATTCAATGATGTCAAAAACATGTATCAAAATGTACGAGTATCTTCAGAAACAACTTATCTGTTCAAGCTTTGTGATAGAACAGATTCATCTTCAAGAAGTTGGATAATAAACTTTCTTCTTTTTCTTCAAGAATTTGAATCAGTCTTTCCTTAAGATTTCTGAGTTCTTCATCTTCCTCATTAATCTGGTAGATAGCTGCTCTGAGATTCTGTATGGAGTTTCTCTGTAGACTGTGCTCTTCAAGCAAAAGATAAGCAATTTCCTTCCCATCAGGATTGAGAGAAAGATGAGTCATGCCAAAATTTACTTCTTTAACAGCAGTACCCCTTTGCATTTCCACATCCTGACCTCTTTGATTTAAGTACATGGGAGTATAATTACCATTGAAATTACTGTTTCCATCCAGTCTTCTTCTTATATTTGACAAAATCATGTCACTCCATTCTTTGTACACTTGGTTCTTCCATCTTAACAGATAGTGAACATATTTCAGTTCCTGTGTAGTTTTCATCAGCAGATCTTGAATAGATAGAATCTTCACACTACCATCTTTCATGAAGTACAGAAGCTTTTCTTTCTTTTCAAAACCATCATGACAATCTATAACTATATCAACAGCTAATAAATTGTTCAGGTTTTCAGAAGTTAAAGTACCTCCAATTTCTGTCAAGGAGTAAGGATCAACATATGACATATTCAGATATTCACCATCTCTGTGTCCAATACCTCCTCTTGAATTACTTGATAATTGCTTCAGATTTGAAAACATCTTTAACCAGAGTGTTTTTGATCTAGCCATATCAGACAAATCAACAACACTTGAAGCGCTTGTAATAATTCCACCAGACTGAAAATTGATAGGTGTATCACAACTTAATGTGCTAATATGTTTCCACTTCTTGTATTTCTCCTTTTCATGAGCGTAGCTTCTTTCAAGTAAAGATTCTTGTCTGCTTGAATTTCTCCATTTTCTTTCATTTGAAACTTTAAGCCTTTGTAGATAGAGATTAAAATCTTCATATGTTCTCTTTGTAATATCTCTTCTTATGGCTTCTTCTTCTTCATCTACTTCTTTGTTGTGACAATCAACAACAGTAGATAAGATTATCAAATCAACCTCTTGCAGAATTTCAGATTCGTCAGGATCTTGAATATTGTCAGGATTAGAATCTTCAATTTGATTTGTATTGTTGAGAGTTGATTTTCTTGATTTTCTTTTCAATTCTGGTTCTTCTTCAACAATTCCATCATCACCAAAAGTAGATCTGTCAGGAACTACTAGAGTTTGAATAGGTTCAGGAATTTCTTCAATTCTTAACCCTCTAGACCTTGTCTGTCTAGGTACTGTTTGAGTTGAAGAACCTCTTCTACTTCTTCTAGCACCTCTCCTACCTCTGCTTCCTCTACCTCTAGCAGGAGCAGTATAGCTTTCCATTGTCTCTCTTTGTAGTCTCAAAAATTCTTCATGTGAGAGATCTGGATATTCTTCACTTGCTGTAGAGAGTGTTTTTCTTGCATATAATTGTTGAACTCTTTTATCAGTGTGATATAGAGTAACAATTCTGCCGTCTTTTGTAGAAAACTTCTGGAATAAATTTGATGCATCTTCAGGATTATCAATAATCACATCTTCATCACCTTCAGGAATTGTAGCAAGAATTTGTCCATGACCAGGTGTCAGGATTTGATCTTCCGTCAGGATCTGAGATTGCACCAATGTTCTTACTGTCTTAACTCCAGAATCAGAAACACGAGTTGACTGCGTTGTTTGACTTTGAGAAGTTTGGATTGTCTTCATAACAACAGCATCAGAGGTTTCTCCTTGTATCGCTTTGTCACCACCATCATCTCCAGTATCATCATCATTATTTCTTAATACTAGATCAGGTGTACATTTTGTCTGAATAACCTTCTCCCCCTTTTTGACATCAGGATTTGACAATAATTGCAAAATTAAGGAAAGAGAGGCTTGAATTTCAGTTACCTTAGTATCCAGAGAATCAATTCGTTGTTTGATGGAGGTTTGTTCTTAAACAACAGATTTCACTTGGGATTCCACTACCCTTAGTTGAAAAGTAGTAGGCACCTTTGTAAAATTATTAAAGATATCAGTCCTCACTTTTTCAGTTGAACCCTTGATAGAATCAATCTCACTTTTCAGGCTTTTGGATAACAGAGTAGTAGCCTTCAGATGATTCTTCAAGTCTTGATTCTCTATAAACTTCACTGCATTATAGGCATGTTCAATAGCAGAAGAAAAACTGATAGATTCATCAGAATTGTGCCATGAATTGTTCCATTCATTCTGTCTAAATGCCTCTGCAGGATCAAAGGAAGGAGTAGAAAAATCTTGTCTCTGATCTTTCCCAGTGAAAGCTTTGCCAGCCATATACGTACTTGATGAACCAAAATTAGTTCCAAGACTAATCTTGAGTGCTGTAGCAAGCTGTTCCTTCTCTTTTCTATTCTCATTATCATCATCACTATCATCATCAGAACTATCATCATCAGTATCAGGAGTAATATCAGGATCAGGAATAGTAATACCTTTTAGTTTATCCTGTGGTTCTGAGATAGGATGATCTATTGGTCTTGAACGAAGTGGCTGTATCAAAATAGGTTCATTATCAGGAGCACCACTAGCGTCAGGATGAACATCGTCAGGATTCGATATGCTTGCATCAGTATTTGCTACCAATGGTTCTTGTGGAGCTTGAGGTTCAGAAGCTGCTTCAACACTTTGAGTTAAAGGTTCTTGTGTGCTTCCCTCATAGACAATGTTCTCGACCAATCTTTCAACAGAAGCTGTAGCTTTGCCTGCATCTTCACTTTGAGAAGATGGTTCTTGTGTAGCTGGAATGTTGATGTCTTCATTCTCCCTTTGAGAAAATGGTTCTTGTGTGACCATTCCACTAGCTAAGCCTTCACCCAAACTTTGATTGAGTGGTTCTTGTGTGGCAGGATCAACAGTAGCTGCTGAATTACTCTGAAATTCAGGTTCTTGTGGGCTTGATCCTTTCAGCTTCTTCTGTCTCTGATAGACTAACTCTTCTGCATTCCTCTTTTTCTTTGATGTAGGTGTAAGACCAACCAAGGAAGCAGTTGTAGAAACCTTCTCCCAAGAATGTCCTCGAATCTGAGATGGAGAGGCTGGAGAGTCTGATATAGAGACAACTGTTGTTGCTGCATCAGGAATACTAACATCAGGATTTGATGTCTGAATATCAGTATCCTTCATTTGCACTGTCAAAGGAATATGATACCTGCTCTTTGATAATTTCCTTGTCTTTTGTGGTTTTGATGAAGGTACCACAGCTTTAGTAGCAGTATCAGCAACTTCCTTGTTCACATTCATCACAGAGGATATAGGTAAGTCATCCTCTGAATCACTTTCATCAATCAACCTTAACTTCCTTTTCACAGGAACATTCTTAACAACCTTATCAGCTTTCTTCACCAGGACCCCTTGTGCACCCCCTTGTATCTTCTTTTTAGTGAGTGGTGTAGAGGAAAAATCCTTTGAACCTGATTGCCTTCCAGACACATCAGTTCTAGCTGATTTCTGTGATTTTACAACTAAAGTCTTTTGAGAGACAGTAGAGGTGGTTGTTAACTGTTTAGACTGTTTAGGTTGCATGCTTGTGTCAGGAACAAGGTGGGTTGGGCCTTGCACCATAGCATTAGAAAGTAGTCCATAACGAGTAGGCATTTTCTGGTGTAAGAAAAACCTAACCTCATCAGAAATAAAAGCATTTCCTATAAAACCATTTGCCTTATCACTGTTGACTAAGGACTTAATATTATTCTCAGTAATTCTACAGATTGGTAGAACTACATCATCCTCAAAAACAACATTAGGACAAAAGTGATTAAATATCAACTGTAAAAATCTAAGAAAACAGACAGAACCCAACTTATCTGATTTCCTATCACTTAAAGCTTTTAAGATAAAAGACCCATAATCAAACACTGTAGAATGGATAAGAGAGTACCCAATTTTAAGAGATCCTGATGGAAGAGCATCAAAATTTGATGTCTTGTTCAGGAAACAGCGGCTGATTGTATCAAAGAAGAAATTCCATTCCTTCTTAAGCTTTGTCCTAAAGAGATTTCCATATCTCTTTACTTCTCCATTGTAGCCCAGTTTCTTGACAAACTCAAATAGAGCAGAGTCTGAAATCACCCTAGGAACTTTTTCACCCAGAATAGGCAAATGCAATGCCTCTTCAATAACAGCAGGGGTGACATGATGAGTTACCCCATTTGATTCGAACTGCATCAGAATGGTTCCTGTAGAACTTTGACCAAAAACAACTGTGTTCCAAACCTGCATTACAGACTTAAAAGAAACACTTGCAGGCTCTGTTAAAGCATACTTCAATGGGCTTGAAGTAAGAAAATCTTGAATTATATGGAACTCAGTAGGCAATTCTTGATGGTCTAGTATGGCTACAAAGTTATTAGTGGCAAAAGTAATATCACGAATTACTGTTTGTTTGTTCATGAAAGATGAAGATGCCATTGTAATGCTTTTGAAAACTCGAGAATTAAGATTTGAAGCAATTAGGGTATGAAAGCACAGAGAGAGATAAAAACGAAAAACTGATGATGAGAGAGTAATGAAAGATGTAAAACAATGAAAAGTATTTTGTTAAAACAAAATATTACTCTCAATGACAGGTGGCAAAATATGATTTGTGTATAACTAATTAGTGGACAGATTACGTGTGTCATTAAATAAAACTGCACCGCTTTTTATGTGTATGTATAGATATATCTATAATAGAGCAACACACGCGCGTATACAGTTGTCCTACTAAAACTCAATCGTCTATTAGCAGATACGGACGAAAAATTAGGCACAAATTTAGCAATGAAAATACTGACCTGTACATCAGAATTGACCAGTTGACTTCCTGTCAGGATTGAGTCCTATCAGGATTTGATCAAAGATACATACCTTTCTGAATAACCATCAGGATTTGACAGTTATCAGGATTTCCTCTCTGTAGCTTTTCCTCAGAAATTCTCAAAAATCATCATTCCAAGTTCATTCACCAACTTATTGAAAGTAGCTTCAGGCAGTGGCTTGGTGAATATATCAGCTAGTTGTTGATCAGTAGGAACAAAATGAAGTTCAATTGTTCCTTCCAGAACCTGTTCTCTTATAAAGTGATATCTGATACTTATGTGTTTAGTAAGAGAATGCTGAACTGGATTTCCTGTCATTGCAATAGCACTTTGGTTATCACAATAAATAGGGATTTTTGAGTATGACAGGCCATAATCTAACAACTGATTTCTCATCCACATTATCTGAGCACAACAACTTCCTGCAGCAATGTACTCAGCTTCTGCAGTTGAAGTGGAAATAGATTTCTGCTTTTTACTGAACCATGAAACTAGTCTTCCACCCAAAAACTGACAACTTCCTGAAGTACTTTTCCTGTCTATTTTGCATCCTGCAAAATCAGCATCTGAATAACCACACAACCCAAAATCTGATTCCCGTGCATACCAAAGGCCAAGTGAAGGAGTGCCTTTGAGATATCTGAAAATTCTTTTGACTGCAATCAGATGTGGTTCTCTAGGTTTTGCTTGAAATCTTGCACATAGACAGGTTGCAAACATGATATATGGTCTACTGGCAGTGAGATACAATAAAGAGCCAATCATTCCTCTGTAGTGAGTTACATCTACCTCTTCACCTTGATCAGGATCAAGTTTGGTAGCTGTAGCTATGGGAGTTGAAGCAGGAGTACTGTCTTGCATGTTAAACCTTGTCAGTAAATTCCTTGTGTATTTAGACTGATTAATAAAAATCCCTTCATCAGTCTGTTTAACTTGAAGACCCAGAAAGTAACTCATTTCTCCCATCATGCTCATTTGATATCTTGACTGCATAAGCTTGGAAAACTTTTCACACAGCTTATTGTTTGTTGACCCAAAAATGATATCATCAACATAAATCTGAACTAACAGCAACTCCTTACCATGATTCAAATAAAATAGAGTTTTATCAATTGCACCTCTTTTGAATCCACTTTCCAGTAAGAATTGAGCTAAGGTTTCATACCATGCTCTTGGAGCTTGCTTTAGTCCATAAAGTGCCTTATCCAGTCTGTAGACATGATCTGGATATTTAGGATCAATGAAACCAGGAGGTTGTTCAACATAAACTTCTTCCTCCAGTTCACCATTTAAGAAAGCACTTTTAACATCCATCTGGAAAACCTTGAATTTCTTATGTGCTGCATAAGCAAGAAATATCCTGATGGCTTCTAGTCTTGCAACAGGAGCAAAAGTTTCATCATAGTCAATTCCCTCTTGTTGGGAATACCCCTTTGCAACTAGTCTTGCTTTGTTTCTGATAATGACTCCATCAGAATCAGTCTTGTTCTTGAAAATCCACTTTGTACCAACTATTGATCTATTCTTTGGTCTTGGTACCAGTTTCCAGACTTCATTCCTTTCAAATTCATTCAGTTCTTCTTGCATTGCAGTAACCCAATCAGCATCTTTAAGTGCATCTTCAACTTTCTTAGGCTCCTCCTTGGATAGAAAGTTATTATATAAACATTCATTCTGAGTTGCACTTCTTGTTTGAACACCTGCATCAGGATCTCCAATTATCAAATCAGGAGTATGATCTTTTGTCCATTTCCTTGCTGGTGTCAAATTGTTTCTTGAAGTAGATGCTCCCCCTGGATTGGTGTTATCTTGATTGAAAGAATTTGATTGATTTGAAGCTCTCCCTGAATTATTTCTATGCCCTCCTGATGTGTTATCAGGATCTTCACTTGAATCAGTATCTGAAGAATTCTGTCCTGATGATTGAGTTGACTCTGAACTTGTAGTTGAATGCCGTTGCTCCCCCTCAACATTAGCACTACTAGTTGTATCACTGTTGTTTGCATCATCAGTATTAGCACCATCAGTACCTGGTGAGTCATCAGGATTTGGTGACCCGTCAGTACTGGATGAATGGACAGCTTCTGATTCACTTTCTTCAGGTTCCTTGGAAGCTTCATTTTCAAATAACAATCTATCATGCGAGTCTTCAATGATTCCAGTTATCTTCTTATCATCAAAAGATACATGTATTGACTCCATGACAGTTCTTGTTCTCAAATTAAAAACTCTGAAGGCTCTTGATGTAGGATAACCTATGAATATTCCTTCATCAGCCTTTGTTTCAAATTTCCCTAGCTGTTCAGGATGAGTTCTGAGAACAAAACATTTACAGCCAAACACATGCAAATGCTTCAGACTTGGTTTCTTCTCTTTGAGTGACTGATAAGGAGTGACACCATGCCTGTTTATCAATGTGAGATTTTGTGTATAGCATGCTGTGTTGACTGCTTCTGCCCAGAAATATGTAGGTAATTTAGCTTCTTCCAACATAGTTCTGCCAGCTTCAATAAGAGTTCTATTCTTCCTTTCTACTACTCCATTTTGCTGAGGTGTGCCAGGAGCAGAGAATTGTTGAATGATTCCTTTGTATTTGCAGAACTCTTCCATCTTTGAATTCTTAAATTCAGTACCATTATCACTTCTCAGAATCTTGACTTTGTACTTTGTGGTTGTCTCAATCATCCTCACATGATCCAACAGAACTTCAGGAGTTTCATCTTTTCTATGCAGAAAATACACCCAGGTGAATCTAGAATATTCATCAACAATTACAAGAGTGTACCTTTTCTTACTGATGGACATGATGTTGACTGGACCAAACAGATCAAGATGTAGCATGTGATATGGTTCTTCAATAGAGGATTCTGATTTACTCTGGAATGATGTCCTTCTTTGTTTTGCTTTTTGGCATGCATCACAGAGTCCATCAGGTGTATATAAGACATTAGGTAATCCTCTTACTAACTCTTTCTTAACCAACTCATTGATGTTGCTGAAGTTGAGATGAGAAAGCTTCTTGTGCCAATTCCAACTTTCATCTACTGAAGCTTTACTGATTAAACTTGTAGGGGAGCCATCAGTATCTGAGAGAATGTTGGCTTCATATATGTTACCATGCCTGTAGCCAGTTAGTGCTATCTTCCCTGTTGCTTTACTGACTACTTCACAATGTGTGGAATAGAAATTGACATGATAACCTCTGTCAGTGATTTGACTAATACTCAACAAGTTGTGTTTTAGTCCCTTCACTAGAGCTACTTTTTCAATGATGACATTTCCAATGATTATATTGCCATATCCCAAGGTTTGTCCAATGTTGCCATCTCCATAAGACACAGTTGGGCCAGCTTTTTCCTCATATTCTGATAACAGGGCTTTGTTTCCAGTCATGTGCACAGAACATCCACTATCCATGACTAACACATTTTTCCTTTTACCCTGCATCAGAATAGTAACACACTAGTTAGAACACTTAGGAACCCATACATGTTGGGTTCCTTTCTCATGCAATTTATTAATTTTAACAGCAGAAGACTTTTTGACTTTAGCAGTCCTGACAGGATTTACTCCATCAGGATTTGCTTTGTCAGTATCAGTATTAACAAAAGCATGCTTCATTATGACATTTTCAGTTCTATCAGACTTTGTACTACTTTCAAACTTAGGCAATGGATCATAAAAGTTATAGTACAAATCATGATACTCTTTACATGTATAAATAGAATGCCATAGACTACCACAATGAAAACAGGAATTCTGTGGTTTGTAAAATACTGATCTATTCCTAACATCAGACTTAGGAATTTCAGCAATTTTCTTCTTACTCTTTTTACAATCAATAGCAAGATGATTAGAGTTACCACAGTTAAAACAACTCTTTCTAGGTGCATTTGGGATATACTTATAACCATTCTCTTTATTGATCCCAACTTTACCATTCCTGTTTCTCTTAACAGTAGCTTCCTTTTTCTTATCTGTAACCTCACAGATTTTATCTTTAAGCTGTTTCTGAGACAATAGACCTACATTCTTAGTAACTTTGTTCAAGACAGGTTTAGGCTAAACAATTTTAATTCCTTGAGTAGAAGAAGATCCCTTTTCAAAAGTAGAATTGGAATCCTTACCAAAAACAAAATTAACAGGAGTAATCTTAGATTTGGTTGAGTCTATAACATGTCTATAGGTCTTTGGACTAACTGTCTCATCAATGACAATTTTCTCTTTCAATTTCTTATCCTCATCTGACTTATATCCTAGACACTCTTTCCAATTCTTAGAGGTATTAATCTCATGAAATTTCCTACCAGAGTCTGTCCAGGTTCTGATTTTCTCATTAGCATATTCAAGTTCTTTTTCAAGGGAAGTACATTTAGATGTTATCTCTAAGTGCATGTGCTTAACATTATCACATTCTTTTTGTACTTCTTGCATACGAGAAAATTCAGCTTCTAATATCTCATTCCTCTTTCTAAGGTCAGACATCTCAGATAAGATTCTAGTATTCTCAGCAGTTTGACTTCTAAAGCTAATATGTAATGACTTTAGAAAACGTCTTAACTCAGAAGCATTATCAGTATCAAAATCAAAGATAGTATTTAGTACCTTATCATCAGGAGCAGTAGTTACATCAGCATTGGCCATTAACGCATAGTTGACTAACTCAGTATCAGATTCTGAGGAAGAGTCCATCCAATCCTTGCTTGATGTGATGAGTGCCTTTGTCTTGTTGCATTCAGAAGCAAAGTGACCCATACCATTACACTTGTAGCATCTAACCTTTGACTTGTCAAATTTGCTACCCTTGCTGTCCTTTTTGATATACTTGTCTTTGTCTGCTTTGAAGGTCTTTTTCTGAAAGTTGCCTTGTCTTCTATTCTTCCTGAACTTCATCCTTCTGAAGTTTCTGACAATCATAGCAACCATCTCTTCCATGTCTGAGTCAGAAGAGTCATCACCAGTATTGGCATCAGGATTGCCATCAGTATCTGATGAAGAGTCGTCAGGATCTGACTCAGCTACTCTTGCTTTCCTTCTAGAGACCTCCATAGCTTTCTCTTTTGATTTTGCTTCTACATTCAAAGCAATTGACTTTGCCTTGCTGCTTTTCTTGTTCTTTCTCTGTTGAACTTCAAGATCATGAGTTCTTAGCATCCCATAGATCTCATCAAGAGACACAATGTTCAGATCATACTGGTGTCTAATGATTGAGGTCTGAGTATCCCATTCTTCAGGTAAAGCTCTAAGAAATTTGGTGTTTGAATCTTCAGTTTCATATACTTTGTCAACTAAGGATAAGCTGTTCAATAGTGTCAGAAATCTATCATATAGATCAGTCAGGCTCTCTTCAGGTCTTGCATCGAATTGCTCATATTCTTGAATCAATAGAGCCCTTCTGTTTTTCTTAACAGATGCAGATCCCTGGCACTGAGTTTCCAAAGTATCCCAGATTTCTTTTGAAGACTTGCATGCTATCACTCTGTTTGACATAACAGCATCAAGACCATTATGCAAGATATTCTTTATCTTTGGTTCTCTGAGTACATGAGCTTTTTCTTCTGGAGTCCATTCAGATTTAGCTTTGACCACATAATGTTCTGGTACTGTATCTGTTCGTTCTACGAACTTTGTTGGTATATATGGTCCATCACGAATCCTGTCCAAGTAGTCAGGATCCATAGCCTCCAGGTACATCAACATCTTTACCCTCCATGTGGGATATTCTGATATCTTCAAGATGGGAATCTTCATGCTTTCATACTTGGTTGTCGACATCTTTAGATCGTATCTGATTCAGAATTAAATCAGTTTGCTCTGATACCAATTGTTGCCCAGTAAATAACAATTGTAGAAGGGGGTTGAATACAATTGTATAAGATTCTCGACTTTATATAACACAAATATGAAAGATCAATAACAATAACAATAACAGCTTTATTAACTTTGATATAAAACTGTTACAAACTCTCTTAAGAAATTCTGATGTTCTTAAGAGCTTCTCGCTTACAAAAACTCTCTCAAGAAATTCTGTTCTTAAGAGCTTCTCTCCGATTATGTTCTCTCTCTAATGAATACATAAATCGAAACCAAAACTGTGTTTATATAGTGCACACAGCTTCTCTATCAATAACAAGATAAGTCCTAATCATAATAAAGATAGAAACATATCTTTAATCGATAGCTGCATTCTACAAACCAGGAACAAACTTCCATGTTTATCTAGACTCCAAATATAACTCGAAGTAGGAATCCTGATCAGCTTCAAGTCCTGATGATCAAACCTGATCATAGTCTGAGTAGGAATCCTGATGATCAATAAGATACTGACGCTTGATCAAATACTGATGACCATGCAATACTGATGACGTCAGCAATCCTGATCAGTTGAGTCTAGCTTCTGACGATCATTGAATTCTGATCTAACAATCTCCCCCAATCTCATACTTTGTGAAATAAAGTATAGATTCCAAATATTCAATGATGTCAAAAACATGTATCAAAATGTACGAGTATCTTCAGAAACAACTTATCTGTTCAAGCTTTGTGATAGAACAGATTCATCTTCAAGAAGTTGAATAATAAACTTTCTTCTTTTTCTTCAAGAATTTGAATCAGTCTTTCCTTAAGATTTCTGAGTTCTTCATCTTCCTCATTAATCTGGTAGATAGCTGCTCTGAGATTCTGTATGGAGTTTCTCTGTAGACTGTGCTCTTCAAGCAAAAGATAAGCAATTTCCTTCCCATCAGGATTGAGAGAAAGATGAGTCATGCCAAAATTTACTTCTTTAACAGCAGTACCCCTTTGCATTTCCACATCCTGACCTCTTTGATTTAAGTACATGGGAGTATAATTACCATTGAAATTACTGTTTCCATCCAGTCTTCTTCTTATATTTGACAAAATCATGTCACTCCATTCTTTGTACACTTGGTTCTTCCATCTTAACAGATAGTGAACATATTTTAGTTCCTGTGTAGTTTTCATCAGCAGATCTTGAATAGATAGAATCTTCACACTACCATCTTTCATGAAGTACAGAAGCTTTTCTTTCTTTTCAAAACCATCATGACAATCTATAACTATATCAACAGCTAATAAATTGTTCAGGTTTTCAGAAGTTAAAGTACCTCCAATTTCTGTCAAGGAGTAAGGATCAACATATGACATATTCAGATATTCACCATCTCTGTGTCCAATACCTCCTCTTGAATTACTTGATAATTGCTTCAGATTTGAAAACATCTTTAACCAGAGTGTTTTTGATCTAGACATATCAGACAAATCAACAACACTTGAAGCGCTTGTAATAATTCCACCAGACTGAAAATTGATAGGTGTATCACAACTTAATGTGCTAATATGTTTCCACTTCTTGTATTTCTCCTTTTCATGAGCGTAGCTTCTTTCAAGTAAAGATTCTTGTCTGCTTGAATTTCTCCATTTTCTTTCATTTGAAACTTTAAGCCTTTGTAGATAGAGATTGAAATCTTTATTTGTTCTTCTTGTAATATCTCTTCTTCTGGCTTCTTCTTCTTCATCTACTTCTTTGTTGTGACAATCAACAACAGTAGATAAGATTATCAAATCAACCTCTTGCAGAATTTCAGATTCGTCAGGATCTTGAATATTGTCAGGATTAGAATCTTCAATTTGATTTGTATTACTGAGAGTTGATTTTCTTGATTTTCTTTTCAATTCTGGTTCTTCTTCAACAATTCCATCATCACCAAAAGTAGATCTGTCAGGAACTACTAGAGTTTGAATAGGTTCAGGAATTTCTTCAATTCTTAACCCTCTAGACCTTGTCTGTCTAGGTACTGTTTGAGTTGAAGAACCTCTTCTACTTCTTCTAGCACCTCTCCTACCTCTGCTTCCTCTACCTCTAGCAGGAGTAGTATAGCTTTCCATTGTCTCTCTTTGTAGTCTCAAGAATTCTTCATGTGAGAGATCTGGATATTCTTCACTTGCTGTAGAGAGTGCTTTTCTTGCATATAATTGTTGAACTCTTTTATCAGTGTGATATAGAGTAACAATTCTGCCATCTTTTGTAGAAAACTTCTGGAATAAATTTGATGCATCTTCAGGATTATCAATAATCACATCTTCATCACCTTCAGGAATTGTAGCAAGAATGTGTCCATGACCAGGTGTCAGGATTTGATCTTCCGTCAGGATCTGAGATTGCACCAATGTTCTTACTGTCTTAACTCCAGAATCAGAAACATGAGTTGACTGCGTAGTCTGACTTTGAGAAGTTTGAATTGTAGACTTCAAAACCGCAGCATCAGAGGTTTCTCCTTGTATCGCTTTGTCACCACCATCATCTCCAGTATCATCATCATTATTTCTTAATACTAGATCAGTATGGTCCAGTATCATCAACATGGTCCTTGCACTCAACATGGTCCTTGTTGCCCAGTAAATAACAATTGTAGAAGGGGGTTGAATACAATTGTATAAGATTCTCGACTTTATATAACACAAATATGAAAGATCAATAACAATAACAATAACAGCTTTATTAACTTTGATATAAAACTGTTACAAACTCTCTTAAGAAATTCTGATGTTCTTAAGAGCTTCTCGCTTACAAAAACTCTCTCAAGAAATTCTGTTCTTAAGAGCTTCTCTCCGATTATGTTCTCTCTCTAATGAATACATAAATCGAAACCAAAACTGTGTTTATATAGTGCACACAGCTTCTCTATCAATAACAAGATAAGTCCTAATCATAATAAAGATAGAAACATATCTTTAATCGATAGCTGCATTCTACAAACCAGGAACAAACTTCCATGTTTATCTAGACTCCAAATATAACTCGAAGTAGGAATCCTGATCAGCTTCAAGTCCTGATGATCAAACCTGATCATAGTCTGAGTAGGAATCCTGATGATCAATAAGATACTGACGCTTGATCAAATACTGATGACCATGCAATACTGATGACGTCAGCAATCCTGATCAGTTGAGTCTAGCTTCTGACGATCATTGAATTCTGATCTAACAATCTCCCCCAATCTCATACTTTGTGAAATAAAGTATAGATTCCAAATATTCAATGATGTCAAAAACATGTATCAAAATGTACGAGTATCTTCAGAAACAACTTATCTGTTCAAGCTTTGTGATAGAACAGATTCATCTTCAAGAAGTTGAATAATAAACTTTCTTCTTTTTCTTCAAGAATTTGAATCAGTCTTTCCTTAAGATTTCTGAGTTCTTCATCTTCCTCATTAATCTGGTAGATAGCTGCTCTGAGATTCTGTATGGAGTTTCTCTGTAGACTGTGCTCTTCAAGCAAAAGATAAGCAATTTCCTTCCCATCAGGATTGAGAGAAAGATGAGTCATGCCAAAATTTACTTCTTTAACAGCAGTACCCCTTTGCATTTCCACATCCTGACCTCTTTGATTTAAGTACATGGGAGTATAATTACCATTGAAATTACTGTTTCCATCCAGTCTTCTTCTTATATTTGACAAAATCATGTCACTCCATTCTTTGTACACTTGGTTCTTCCATCTTAACAGATAGTGAACATATTTTAGTTCCTGTGTAGTTTTCATCAGCAGATCTTGAATAGATAGAATCTTCACACTACCATCTTTCATGAAGTACAGAAGCTTTTCTTTCTTTTCAAAACCATCATGACAATCTATAACTATATCAACAGCTAATAAATTGTTCAGGTTTTCAGAAGTTAAAGTACCTCCAATTTCTGTCAAGGAGTAAGGATCAACATATGACATATTCAGATATTCACCATCTCTGTGTCCAATACCTCCTCTTGAATTACTTGATAATTGCTTCAGATTTGAAAACATCTTTAACCAGAGTGTTTTTGATCTAGACATATCAGACAAATCAACAACACTTGAAGCGCTTGTAATAATTCCACCAGACTGAAAATTGATAGGTGTATCACAACTTAATGTGCTAATATGTTTCCACTTCTTGTATTTCTCCTTTTCATGAGCGTAGCTTCTTTCAAGTAAAGATTCTTGTCTGCTTGAATTTCTCCATTTTCTTTCATTTGAAACTTTAAGCCTTTGTAGATAGAGATTGAAATCTTTATTTGTTCTTCTTGTAATATCTCTTCTTCTGGCTTCTTCTTCTTCATCTACTTCTTTGTTGTGACAATCAACAACAGTAGATAAGATTATCAAATCAACCTCTTGCAGAATTTCAGATTCGTCAGGATCTTGAATATTGTCAGGATTAGAATCTTCAATTTGATTTGTATTGCTGAGAGTTGATTTTCTTGATTTTCTTTTCAATTCTGGTTCTTCTTCAACAATTCCATCATCACCAAAAGTAGATCTGTCAGGAACTACTAGAGTTTGAATAGGTTCAGGAATTTCTTCAATTCTTAACCCTCTAGACCTTGTCTGTCTAGGTACTGTTTGAGTTGAAGAACCTCTTCTACTTCTTCTAGCACCTCTCCTACCTCTGCTTCCTCTACCTCTAGCAGGAGCAGTATAGCTTTCCATTGTCTCTCTTTGTAGTCTCAAGAATTCTTCACGTGAGAGATCTGGATATTCTTCACTTGCTGTAGAGAGTGCTTTTCTTGCATATAATTGTTGAACTCTTTTATCAGTGTGATATAGAGTAACAATTCTGCCATCTTTTGTAGAAAACTTCTGGAATAAATTTGATGCATCTTCAGGATTATCAATAATCACATCTTCATCACCTTCAGGAATTGTAGCAAGAATGTGTCCATGACCAGGTGTCAGGATTTGATCTTCCGTCAGGATCTGAGATTGCACCAATGTTCTTACTGTCTTAACTCCAGAATCAGAAACATGAGTTGACTGCGTAGTCTGACTTTGAGAAGTTTGAATTGTAGACTTCAAAACCGCAGCATCAGAGGTTTCTCCTTGTATCGCTTTGTCACCACCATCATCTCCAGTATCATCATCATTATTTCTTAATACTAGATCAGTATGGTCCAGTATCATCAACATGGTCCTTGCACTCAACATGGTCCTTGTTGCCCAGTAAATAACAATTGTAGAAGGGGGTTGAATACAATTGTATAAGATTCTCGACTTTATATAACACAAATATGAAAGATCAATAACAATAACAATAACAGCTTTATTAACTTTGATATAAAACTGTTACAAACTCTCTTAAGAAATTCTGATGTTCTTAAGAGCTGCTAGCTTACAAAAACTCTCTCAAGAAATTCTGTTCTTAAGAGCTTCTCTCCGATTATGTTCTCTCTCTAATGAATACATAAATCGAAACCAAAACTGTGTTTATATAGTGCACACAGCTTCTCTATCAATAACAAGATAAGTCCTAATCATAATAAAGATAGAAACATATCTTTAATCAATAGCTGCATTCTACAAACCAGGAACAAACTTCCATGTTTATCTAGACTCCAAATATAACTCGAAGTAGGAATCCTGATCAGCTTCAAGTCCTGATGATCAAACCTGATCATAGTCTGAGTAGGAATCCTGATGATCAATAAGATACTGACGCTTGATCAAATACTGATGACCATGCAATACTGATGACGTCAGCAATCCTGATCAGTTGAGTCTAGCTTCTGACGATCATTGAATTCTGATCTAACAATCTCCCCCAATCTCATACTTTGTGAAATAAAGTATAGATTCCAAATATTCAATGATGTCAAAAACATGTATCAAAATGTACGAGTATCTTCAGAAACAACTTATCTGTTCAAGCTTTGTGATAGAACAGATTCATCTTCAAGAAGTTGGATAATAAACTTTCTTCTTTTTCTTCAAGAATTTGAATCAGTCTTTCCTTAAGATTTCTGAGTTCTTCATCTTCCTCATTAATCTGGTAGATAGCTGCTCTGAGATTCTGTATGGAGTTTCTCTGTAGACTGTGCTCTTCAAGCAAAAGATAAGCAATTTCCTTCCCATCAGGATTGAGAGAAAGATGAGTCATGCCAAAATTTACTTCTTTAACAGCAGTACCCCTTTGCATTTCCACATCCTGACCTCTTTGATTTAAGTACATGGGAGTATAATTACCATTGAAATTACTGTTTCCATCCAGTCTTCTTCTTATATTTGACAAAATCATGTCACTCCATTCTTTGTACACTTGGTTCTTCCATCTTAACAGATAGTGAACATATTTCAGTTCCTGTGTAGTTTTCATCAGCAGATCTTGAATAGATAGAATCTTCACACTACCATCTTTCATGAAGTACAGAAGCTTTTCTTTCTTTTCAAAACCATCATGACAATCTATAACTATATCAACAGCTAATAAATTGTTCAGGTTTTCAGAAGTTAAAGTACCTCCAATTTCTGTCAAGGAGTAAGGATCAACATATGACATATTCAGATATTCACCATCTCTGTGTCCAATACCTCCTCTTGAATTACTTGATAATTGCTTCAGATTTGAAAACATCTTTAACCAGAGTGTTTTTGATCTAGCCATATCAGACAAATCAACAACACTTGAAGCGCTTGTAATAATTCCACCAGACTGAAAATTGATAGGTGTATCACAACTTAATGTGCTAATATGTTTCCACTTCTTGTATTTCTCATTTTCATGAGCGTAGCTTCTTTCAAGTAAAGATTCTTGTCTGCTTGAATTTCTCCATTTTCTTTCATTTGAAACTTTAAGCCTTTGTAGATAGAGATTAAAATCTTCATATGTTCTCTTTGTAATATCTCTTCTTATGGCTTCTTCTTCTTCATCTACTTCTTTGTTGTGACAATCAACAACAGTAGATAAGATTATCAAATCAACCTCTTGCAGAATTTCAGATTCGTCAGGATCTTGAATATTGTCAGGATTAGAATCTTCAATTTGATTTGTATTGTTGAGAGTTGATTTTCTTGATTTTCTTTTCAATTCTGGTTCTTCTTCAACAATTCCATCATCACCAAAAGTAGATCTGTCAGGAACTACTAGAGTTTGAATAGGTTCAGGAATTTCTTCAATTCTTAACCCTCTAGACCTTGTCTGTCTAGGTACTGTTTGAGTTGAAGAACCTCTTCTACTTCTTCTAGCACCTCTCCTACCTCTGCTTCCTCTACCTCTAGCAGGAGCAGTATAGCTTTCCATTGTCTCTCTTTGTAGTCTCAAAAATTCTTCATGTGAGAGATCTGGATATTCTTCACTTGCTGTAGAGAGTGTTTTTCTTGCATATAATTGTTGAACTCTTTTATCAGTGTGATATAGAGTAACAATTCTGCCGTCTTTTGTAGAAAACTTCTGGAATAAATTTGATGCATCTTCAGGATTATCAATAATCACATCTTCATCACCTTCAGGAATTGTAGCAAGAATTTGTCCATGACCAGGTGTCAGGATTTGATCTTCCGTCAGGATCTGAGATTGCACCAATGTTCTTACTGTCTTAACTCCAGAATCAGAAACACGAGTTGACTGCGTTGTTTGACTTTGAGAAGTTTGGATTGTCTTCATAACAACAGCATCAGAGGTTTCTCCTTGTATCGCTTTGTCACCACCATCATCTCCAGTATCATCATCATTATTTCTTAATACTAGATCAGGTGTACATTTTGTCTGAATAACCTTCTCCCCCTTTTTGACATCAGGATTTGACAATAATTGCAAAATTAAGGAAAGAGAGGCTTGAATTTCAGTTACCTTAGTATCCAGAGAATCAATTCGTTGTTTGATGGAGGTTTGTTCTTAAACAACAGATTTCACTTGGGATTCCACTACCCTTAGTTGAAAAGTAGTAGGCACCTTTGTAAAATTATTAAAGATATCAGTCCTCACTTTTTCAGTTGAACCCTTGATAGAATCAATCTCACTTTTCAGGCTTTTGGATAACAGAGTAGTAGCCTTCAGATGATTCTTCAAGTCTTGATTCTCTATAAACTTCACTGCATTATAGGCATGTTCAATAGCAGAAGAAAAACTGATAGATTCATCAGAATTGTGCCATGAATTGTTCCATTCATTCTGTCTAAATGCCTCTGCAGGATCAAAGGAAGGAGTAGAAAAATCTTGTCTCTGATCTTTCCCAGTGAAAGCTTTGCCAGCCATATACGTACTTGATGAACCAAAATTAGTTCCAAGACTAATCTTGAGTGCTGTAGCAAGCTGTTCCTTCTCTTTTCTATTCTCATTATCATCATCACTATCATCATCAGAACTATCATCATCAGTATCAGGAGTAATATCAGGATCAGGAATAGTAATACCTTTTAGTTTATCCTGTGGTTCTGAGATAGGATGATCTATTGGTCTTGAACGAAGTGGCTGTATCAAAATAGGTTCATTATCAGGAGCACCACTAGCGTCAGGATGAACATCGTCAGGATTCGATATGCTTGCATCAGTATTTGCTACCAATGGTTCTTGTGGAGCTTGAGGTTCAGAAGCTGCTTCAACACTTTGAGTTAAAGGTTCTTGTGTGCTTCCCTCATAGACAATGTTCTCGACCAATCTTTCAACAGAAGCTGTAGCTTTGCCTGCATCTTCACTTTGAGAAGATGGTTCTTGTGTAGCTGGAATGTTGATGTCTTCATTCTCCCTTTGAGAAAATGGTTCTTGTGTGACCATTCCACTAGCTAAGCCTTCACCCAAACTTTGATTGAGTGGTTCTTGTGTGGCAGGATCAACAGTAGCTGCTGAATTACTCTGAAATTCAGGTTCTTGTGGGCTTGATCCTTTCAGCTTCTTCTGTCTCTGATAGACTAACTCTTCTGCATTCCTCTTTTTCTTTGATGTAGGTGTAAGACCAACCAAGGAAGCAGTTGTAGAAACCTTCTCCCAAGAATGTCCTCGAATCTGAGATGGAGAGGCTGGAGAGTCTGATATAGAGACAACTGTTGTTGCTGCATCAGGAATACTAACATCAGGATTTGATGTCTGAATATCAGTATCCTTCATTTGCACTGTCAAAGGAATATGATACCTGCTCTTTGATAATTTCCTTGTCTTTTGTGGTTTTGATGAAGGTACCACAGCTTTAGTAGCAGTATCAGCAACTTCCTTGTTCACATTCATCACAGAGGATATAGGTAAGTCATCCTCTGAATCACTTTCATCAATCAACCTTAACTTCCTTTTCACAGGAACATTCTTAACAACCTTATCAGCTTTCTTCACCAGGACCCCTTGTGCACCCCCTTGTATCTTCTTTTTAGTGAGTGGTGTAGAGGAAAAATCCTTTGAACCTGATTGCCTTCCAGACACATCAGTTCTAGCTGATTTCTGTGATTTTACAACTAAAGTCTTTTGAGAGACAGTAGAGGTGGTTGTTAACTGTTTAGACTGTTTAGGTTGCATGCTTGTGTCAGGAACAAGGTGGGTTGGGCCTTGCACCATAGCATTAGAAAGTAGTCCATAACGAGTAGGCATTTTCTGGTGTAAGAAAAACCTAACCTCATCAGAAATAAAAGCATTTCCTATAAAACCATTTGCCTTATCACTGTTGACTAAGGACTTAATATTATTCTCAGTAATTCTACAGATTGGTAGAACTACATCATCCTCAAAAACAACATTAGGACAAAAGTGATTAAATATCAACTGTAAAAATCTAAGAAAACAGACAGAACCCAACTTATCTGATTTCCTATCACTTAAAGCTTTTAAGATAAAAGACCCATAATCAAACACTGTAGAATGGATAAGAGAGTACCCAATTTTAAGAGATCCTGATGGAAGAGCATCAAAATTTGATGTCTTGTTCAGGAAACAGCGGCTGATTGTATCAAAGAAGAAATTCCATTCCTTCTTAAGCTTTGTCCTAAAGAGATTTCCATATCTCTTTACTTCTCCATTGTAGCCCAGTTTCTTGACAAACTCAAATAGAGCAGAGTCTGAAATCACCCTAGGAACTTTTTCACCCAGAATAGGCAAATGCAATGCCTCTTCAATAACAGCAGGGGTGACATGATGAGTTACCCCATTTGATTCGAACTGCATCAGAATGGTTCCTGTAGAACTTTGACCAAAAACAACTGTGTTCCAAACCTGCATTACAGACTTAAAAGAAACACTTGCAGGCTCTGTTAAAGCATACTTCAATGGGCTTGAAGTAAGAAAATCTTGAATTATATGGAACTCAGTAGGCAATTCTTGATGGTCTAGTATGGCTACAAAGTTATTAGTGGCAAAAGTAATATCACGAATTACTGTTTGTTTGTTCATGAAAGATGAAGATGCCATTGTAATGCTTTTGAAAACTCGAGAATTAAGATTTGAAGCAATTAGGGTATGAAAGCACAGAGAGAGATAAAAACGAAAAACTGATGATGAGAGAGTAATGAAAGATGTAAAACAATGAAAAGTATTTTGTTAAAACAAAATATTACTCTCAATGACAGGTGGCAAAATATGATTTGTGTATAACTAATTAGTGGACAGATTACGTGTGTCATTAAATAAAACTGCACCGCTTTTTATGTGTATGTATAGATATATCTATAATAGAGCAACACACGCGCGTATACAGTTGTCCTACTAAAACTCAATCGTCTATTAGCAGATACGGACGAAAAATTAGGCACAAATTTAGCAATGAAAATACTGACCTGTACATCAGAATTGACCAGTTGACTTCCTGTCAGGATTGAGTCCTATCAGGATTTGATCAAAGATACATACCTTTCTGAATAACCATCAGGATTTGACAGTTATCAGGATTTCCTCTCTGTAGCTTTTCCTCAGAAATTCTCAAAAATCATCATTCCAAGTTCATTCACCAACTTATTGAAAGTAGCTTCAGGCAGTGGCTTGGTGAATATATCAGCTAGTTGTTGATCAGTAGGAACAAAATGAAGTTCAATTGTTCCTTCCAGAACCTGTTCTCTTATAAAGTGATATCTGATACTTATGTGTTTAGTAAGAGAATGCTGAACTGGATTTCCTGTCATTGCAATAGCACTTTGGTTATCACAATAAATAGGGATTTTTGAGTATGACAGGCCATAATCTAACAACTGATTTCTCATCCACATTATCTGAGCACAACAACTTCCTGCAGCAATGTACTCAGCTTCTGCAGTTGAAGTGGAAATAGATTTCTGCTTTTTACTGAACCATGAAACTAGTCTTCCACCCAAAAACTGACAACTTCCTGAAGTACTTTTCCTGTCTATTTTGCATCCTGCAAAATCAGCATCTGAATAACCACACAACCCAAAATCTGATTCCCGTGCATACCAAAGGCCAAGTGAAGGAGTGCCTTTGAGATATCTGAAAATTCTTTTGACTGCAATCAGATGTGGTTCTCTAGGTTTTGCTTGAAATCTTGCACATAGACAGGTTGCAAACATGATATCTGGTCTACTGGCAGTGAGATACAATAAAGAGCCAATCATTCCTCTGTAGTGAGTTACATCTACCTCTTCACCTTGATCAGGATCAAGTTTGGTAGCTGTAGCTATGGGAGTTGAAGCAGGAGTACTGTCTTGCATGTTAAACCTTGTCAGTAAATTCCTTGTGTATTTAGACTGATTAATAAAAATCCCTTCATCAGTCTGTTTAACTTGAAGACCCAGAAAGTAACTCATTTCTCCCATCATGCTCATTTGATATCTTGACTGCATAAGCTTGGAAAACTTTTCACACAGCTTATTGTTTGTTGACCCAAAAATGATATCATCAACATAAATCTGAACTAACAGCAACTCCTTACCATGATTCAAATAAAATAGAGTTTTATCAATTGCACCTCTTTTGAATCCACTTTCCAGTAAGAATTGAGCTAAGGTTTCATACCATGCTCTTGGAGCTTGCTTTAGTCCATAAAGTGCCTTATCCAGTCTGTAGACATGATCTGGATATTTAGGATCAATGAAACCAGGAGGTTGTTCAACATAAACTTCTTCCTCCAGTTCACCATTTAAGAAAGCACTTTTAACATCCATCTGGAAAACCTTGAATTTCTTATGTGCTGCATAAGCAAGAAATATCCTGATGGCTTCTAGTCTTGCAACAGGAGCAAAAGTTTCATCATAGTCAATTCCCTCTTGTTGGGAATACCCCTTTGCAACTAGTCTTGCTTTGTTTCTGATAATGACTCCATCAGAATCAGTCTTGTTCTTGAAAATCCACTTTGTACCAACTATTGATCTATTCTTTGGTCTTGGTACCAGTTTCCAGACTTCATTCCTTTCAAATTCATTCAGTTCTTCTTGCATTGCAGTAACCCAATCAGCATCTTTAAGTGCATCTTCAACTTTCTTAGGCTCCTCCTTGGATAGAAAGTTATTATATAAACATTCATTCTGAGTTGCACTTCTTGTTTGAACACCTGCATCAGGATCTCCAATTATCAAATCAGGAGTATGATCTTTTGTCCATTTCCTTGCTGGTGTCAAATTGTTTCTTGAAGTAGATGCTCCCCCTGGATTGGTGTTATCTTGATTGAAAGAATTTGATTGATTTGAAGCTCTCCCTGAATTATTTCTATGCCCTCCTGATGTGTTATCAGGATCTTCACTTGAATCAGTATCTGAAGAATTCTGTCCTGATGATTGAGTTGACTCTGAACTTGTAGTTGAATGCCGTTGCTCCCCCTCAACATTAGCACTACTAGTTGTACCACTGTTGTTTGCATCATCAGTATTAGCACCATCAGTACCTGGTGAGTCATCAGGATTTGGTGACCCGTCAGTACTGGATGAATGGACAGCTTCTGATTCACTTTCTTCAGGTTCCTTGGAAGCTTCATTTTCAAATAACAATCTATCATGCGAGTCTTCAATGATTCCAGTTATCTTCTTATCATCAAAAGATACATGTATTGACTCCATGACAGTTCTTGTTCTCAAATTAAAAACTCTGAAGGCTCTTGATGTAGGATAACCTATGAATATTCCTTCATCAGCCTTTGTTTCAAATTTCCCTAGCTGTTCAGGATGAGTTCTGAGAACAAAACATTTACAGCCAAACACATGCAAATGCTTCAGACTTGGTTTCTTCTCTTTGAGTGACTGATAAGGAGTGACACCATGCCTGTTTATCAATGTGAGATTTTGTGTATAGCATGCTGTGTTGACTGCTTCTGCCCAGAAATATGTAGGTAATTTAGCTTCTTCCAACATAGTTCTGCCAGCTTCAATAAGAGTTCTATTCTTCCTTTCTACTACTCCATTTTGCTGAGGTGTGCCAGGAGCAGAGAATTGTTGAATGATTCCTTTGTATTTGCAGAACTCTTCCATCTTTGAATTCTTAAATTCAGTACCATTATCACTTCTCAGAATCTTGACTTTGTACTTTGTGGTTGTCTCAATCATCCTCACATGATCCAACAGAACTTCAGGAGTTTCATCTTTTCTATGCAGAAAATACACCCAGGTGAATCTAGAATATTCATCAACAATTACAAGAGTGTACCTTTTCTTACTGATGGACATGATGTTGACTGGACCAAACAGATCAAGATGTAGCATGTGATATGGTTCTTCAATAGAGGATTCTGATTTACTCTGGAATGATGTCCTTCTTTTTTTTGCTTTTTGGCATGCATCACAGAGTCCATCAGGTGTATATAAGACATTAGGTAATCCTCTTACTAACTCTTTCTTAACCAACTCATTGATGTTGCTGAAGTTGAGATGAGAAAGCTTCTTGTGCCAATTCCAACTTTCATCTACTGAAGCTTTACTGATGAAACATGTAGGGGAGCCATCAGTATCTGAGAGAATGTTGGCTTCATATATGTTACCATGCCTGTAGCCAGTTAGTGCTATCTTCCCTGTTGCTTTACTGACTACTTCACAATGAGTGGAATAGAAATTGACATGATAACCTCTGTCAGTGATTTGACTAATACTCAACAAGTTGTGTTTTAGTCCCTTCACTAGAGCTACTTTTTCAATGATGACATTTCCAATGATTATATTGCCATATCCCAAGGTTTGTCCAATGTTGCCATCTCCATAAGACACAGTTGGGCCAGCTTTTTCCTCATATTCTGATAACAGGGCTTTGTTTCCAGTCATGTGCACAGAACATCCACTATCCATGACTAACACATTTTTCTTTTTACCCTGCATCAGAATAGTAACACACTAGTTAGAACACTTAGGAACCCATACATGTTGGGTTCCTTTCTCATGCAATTTATTAATTTTAACAGCAGAAGACTTTTTGACTTTAGCAGTCCTGACAGGATTTACTCCATCAGGATTTGCTTTGTCAGTATCAGTATTAACAAAAGCATGCTTCATTATGACATTTTCAGTTCTATCAGACTTTGTACTACTTTCAAACTTAGGCAATGGATCATAAAAGTTATAGTACAAATCATGATACTCTTTACATGTATAAATAGAATGCCATAGACTACCACAATGAAAACAGGAATTCTGTGGTTTGTAAAATACTGATCTATTCCTAACATCAGACTTAGGAATTTCAGCAATTTTCTTCTTACTCTTTTTACAATCAATAGCAAGATGATTAGAGTTACCACAGTTAAAACAACTCTTTCTAGGTGCATTTGGGATATACTTATAACCATTCTCTTTATTGATCCCAACTTTACCATTCCTGTTTCTCTTAACAGTAGCTTCCTTTTTCTTATCTGTAACCTCACAGATTTTATCTTTAAGCTATTTCTGAGACAATAGACCTACATTCTTAGTAACTTTGTTCAAGACAGGTTTAGGCTTAACAATTTTAATTCCTTGAGTAGAAGAAGATCCCTTTTCAAAAGTAGAATTGGAATCCTTACCAAAAACAAAATTAACAGGAGTAATCTTAGATTTGGTTGAGTCTATAACATGTCTATAGGTCTTTGGACTAACTGTCTCATCAATGACAATTTTCTCTTTCAATTTCTTATCCTCATCTGACTTATATCCTAGACACTCTTTCCAATTCTTAGAGGTATTAATCTCATGAAATTTCCTACCAGAGTCTGTCCAGGTTCTGATTTTCTCATTAGCATATTCAAGTTCTTTTTCAAGGGAAGTACATTTAGATGTTATCTCTAAGTGCATGTGCTTAACATTATCACATTCTTTTTGTACTTCTTGCATACGAGAAAATTCAGCTTCTAATATCTCATTCCTCTTTCTAAGGTCAGACATCTCAGATAAGATTCTAGTATTCTCAGCAGTTTGACTTCTAAAGCTAATATGTAATGACTTTAGAAAACGTCTTAACTCAGAAGCATTATCAGTATCAAAATCAAAGATAGTATTTAGTACCTTATCATCAGGAGCAGTAGTTACATCAGCATTGGCCATTAACGCATAGTTGACTACCTCAGTATCAGATTCTGAGGAAGAGTCCATCCAATCCTTGCTTGATGTGATGAGTGCCTTTGTCTTGTTGCATTCAGAAGCAAAGTGACCCATACCATTACACTTGTAGCATCTAACCTTTGACTTGTCAAATTTGCTACCCTTGCTGTCCTTTTTGATATACTTGTCTTTGTCTGCTTTGAAGGTCTTTTTCTGAAAGTTGCCTTGTCTTCTATTCTTCCTGAACTTCATCCTTCTGAAGTTTCTGACAATCATAGCAACCATCTCTTCCATGTCTGAGTCAGAAGAGTCATCACCAGTATTGGCATCAGGATTGCCATCAGTATCTGATGAAGAGTCGTCAGGATCTGACTCAGCTACTCTTGCTTTCCTTCTAGAGACCTCCATAGCTTTCTCTTTTGATTTTGCTTCTACATTCAAAGCAATTGACTTTGCCTTGCTGCTTTTCTTGTTCTTTCTCTGTTGAACTTCAAGATCATGAGTTCTTAGCATCCCATAGATCTCATCAAGAGACACAATGTTCAGATCATACTGGTGTCTAATGATTGAGGTCTGAGTATCCCATTCTTCAGGTAAAGCTCTAAGAAATTTGGTGTTTGAATCTTCAGTTTCATATACTTTGTCAACTAAGGATAAGCTGTTCAATAGTGTCAGAAATCTATCATATAGATCAGTCAGGCTCTCTTCAGGTCTTGCATCGAATTGTTCATATTCTTGAATCAATAGAGCCCTTCTGTTTTTCTTAACAGATGCAGATCCCTGGCACTGAGTTTCCAAAGTATCCCAGATTTCTTTTGAAGACTTGCATGCTATCACTCTGTTTGACATAACAGCATCAAGACCATTGTGCAAGATATTCTTTATCTTTGGTTCTCTGAGTACATGAGCTTTTTCTTCTGGAGTCCATTCAGATTTAGCTTTGACCACATAATGTTCTGGTACTGTATCTGTTCGTTCTACGAACTTTGTTGGTATATATGGTCCATCACGAATCCTGTCCAGATTGTCAGGATCCATAGCCTCCAGGTACATCAGCATCTTTACCCTCCATGTGGGATATTCTGATATCTTCAAGATGGGAATCTTCATGCTTTCATACTTGGTTGTCGACATCTTTAGATCGTATCTGATTCAGAATTAAATCAGTTTGCTCTGATACCAATTGTTGCCCAGTAAATAACAATTGTAGAAGGGGGTTGAATACAATTGTATAAGATTCTCGACTTTATATAACACAAATATGAAAGATCAATAACAATAACAATAACAGCTTTATTAACTTTGATATAAAACTGTTACAAACTCTCTTAAGAAATTCTGATGTTCTTAAGAGCTGCTAGCTTACAAAAACTCTCTCAAGAAATTCTGTTCTTAAGAGCTTCTCTCCGATTATGTTCTCTCTCTAATGAATACATAAATCGAAACCAAAACTGTGTTTATATAGTGCACACAGCTTCTCTATCAATAACAAGATAAGTCCTAATCATAATAAAGATAGAAACATATCTTTAATCAATAGCTGCATTCTACAAACCAGGAACAAACTTCCATGTTTATCTAGACTCCAAATATAACTCGAAGTAGGAATCCTGATCAGCTTCAAGTCCTGATGATCAAACCTGATCATAGTCTGAGTAGGAATCCTGATGATCAATAAGATACTGACGCTTGATCAAATACTGATGACCATGCAATACTGATGACGTCAGCAATCCTGATCAGTTGAGTCTAGCTTCTGACGATCATTGAATTCTGATCTAACAGTCCTATTCTTCCTTTCCACTACTCCATTCTGTTGAGGAGTTCTTGGTGCTGAAAACTGTCTTGATATTCCTTTCTCTGAGCAGAAATCATTTAGAACTGCATTCTTGAATTCAGTTCCATTGTCTGATCTGATTGTCCGCACAGGTAGCTTAGCTTCCACTTCTATCTTCTTGATGTGATCAATGATTAGTTGTGTTGCTTCATCCTTTGTTTGTATGAACAACACCCACGTGTACTTGGAGTAGTCATCCACCATCACCAATGCATATCTGTTTCTTGAAAGTGACATAACATTAACTGGACCAAATAAATCCATATGAATCAGCTGTAATGGTTCAGTAATGCTTGTCATTCCTTTGCTTCCATGTGATGCTTTCTTCGACTTCCCCTTTTCACATGCTTCACATAGTCCCTCCTGATTGAATTCCATCAGGGGCAACCCTCTCACTAACTCTCTCTTTACCAAAGAGTTCATAGTTTTGAAGTTCAGATGTGAGAGCTTCTTGTGTCATAGCCAACTTTGTTCTGAAGATGCCTTTGCATAGAAACATGTAACTTCTCCTTCACTGGTAGAACTTAAGTCAGCTATAAACAAATTTCCTTTTCTCACTCCCAGTAGAGTAAGCTTCTCATCCTTCCTGTTGGTGATCAAGCACTTGTCCTTTCTGAAATCTACATTGTAGCCTTTATCACAGAATTGACTGATACTTAGTAGATTGTGCTTTAATCCTTCAACAAGAGAGATGTTTTCAATGATGACATTTCCAGCTTTCAATTTACCATATCCCGTAGTGAATCCTTTGCTGTCATCTCCAAAGGTTACAATCGGGCCGGTCTTCTTAACCACCTCTGTAAGCAGGGACTCTTCACCTGTCATGTGTCTAGAACAGCCACTATCCAGAATCCACACAACCTTTGAGCTTTTAACCTTACCCTGCAATCACAGATTGATTAAGCGGACTTTGGTACCCAAAATTGTTTGGGTCCTGAAGGTTTAGATGATTTAACAGGAGTAACATTCAATTTAGTCTTACCCTGTTTGATATTCATAGTATCTGTGGATTTAACATTACTAGAGCTATTGCTACTATCAGACATCAACTTAAAATAAGCATGCATGATGTTGTACTTACATAGCAAACACTCTTTCTTTCCACAGGGTTCATGATTATCAGGCATGTCAGACATGTTATGCATTTCAGAAGCATTAGCAGTTTCTACTTTAACCTTTTTACATGCATGTGTAAGGTGTCCAGCAGAATTACAAATAGAACACAACTTCCTAGATGCAATGGGAGAAGATGGAACCAATTCCTGATTAACAATCTTTTTCCTCCCATTCCTGTTCTTTTTAACATTACTAGCTAAGGAACCTACTTCAGTTTTAGGTAAATCAGGTTTAGGTAATGCATTCTTTACTGATTTCCTAGGTAACTTAGTCTTTACCTCTTTTTCCTTCAATAAATCCTCCTCAAGCAATTCTTGTGCTATGAAAAGATCATCCTCATAAAAGAGAGGTGGAAACGGCTTAACAAAAACTGGACAATCAACATTCTTAAGAACATGTGGAGTATTCCTTTTGACAACTGAAGGTGTCACAGGGAATTCCAAAATCTTCTTACCAGCTTTCTTGTTATAGTCAAATCCTATAGCAGTTGTATTCTCTACGGCCTGAGTATCAATGATTTCCTTAGCCACTAGAGCGGAATTCTTAAAAGCATTCAGCTTCAAATCTAGATCTGAAATCTGCTTCCTGAGGATAGTCTCTATCTCATCATTACACTTGACCTTGTTCTCTAAGTACGCATTCTTTTGCTTAAGATCTTCTAATGATACAGCTACAAGCTCTAGTTCTTCATTTTTAGATTCTAGCTTTTTAATCTTAAGAACTAGTTTAGCATTTTCCATTTCAGATGCTAGCATGCTTGTGTGTACATTAAACAATTCTACACTAAGATCTTGCACAGTTTTCTTGTACTCAGAATTAGACATATCAATTGTAGTTAAGATAGGTACCTGAGATGATTGAGGTGATTCCTCTGAAGAGTCAGCCATTAGAGCAACATTTACATATTCCTCCTCTTCATCCGAATCAGTATCATCCCAGTGCTTTCCCTCTGCTATGTAAGCCTTCCCTTTCTGCTTTCCAGAGAATGCCTCCAACTGATGTTTAAGCTTGGCATTCTCCTTCTTCAACTCATCATAAGAATCTTTCTTTCCATAGACATCTTTCATGTCTCTTGCTTGACGAGGCTTCCGGCATTCAGTGGCGAAATGCCCTAACTCATTGCAGTTATAGCATCTTGATTTGCTCCTATCAATCATGCCAGTCTTGTAGCCTCCCTTAAAGCCTGTACTAGGTGTATAATTGCTCTTCTGGAATCTGTTGGTTGAGCCCTTGAACTTGTACTTAGGGTTTCTCTTGAAACGAATATGACTAAACTTTGCAGCTAAGTACGCCATGGTTTTGTCTTCCATTTGCTCAAGCTCTTCTAGGGTGTAGTAATCACTTTCATCAACACCCAGATTCACAGAATCCATTTCTGCTTCTATTATCACCTCCTTTCCAGCTCTAGGGGTTTGAACCTGAATCTCAAAAGTTATTGGTTCATCCACTACAAGTGCTGCTGATCTCACAAGTGCATTGTGCTTGCTGTCCACTGTCCCTGATCCGTAGATTATCACCCTTTGTTCCTGTTCCATCTCATAGGTCTTCAACTTGCCATAGATCATCTCTAATGACATCTTTGTGAAGTCAATTCTTTCCCTAATGGATGATGACTTGTGTTCTACATGATGGGGCAGCGTCATCATGAACTTCCTGTTCGATTCTCTCAGTGGATAGGTCTTTCCTTTCATTACCAATTCATTGAGGAGCTTAGTATATTTCTCAAAGACCTGAGTTATACTTTCTCCTGGCAGGGACCTAAACGCTTCATATTGAGAAGTCAGAATGTCCAATCTGTTTTCCTGAACGTCTTCAGTTCCTTCCATTATTAGGTTAATGGTATCCCACATATGTTTCCCGCTTGTACAGTTCATCAACTGATAGCTCATTTCCTTGTCCGCGGAGTCCGCCAATATCAACATTAAACCGGTGTCCAATCGAATCAGTTCTTTGTCAGAATCTGTAAATTCACTTATCTCCTTAGGTTGGGTGCCTGAAGGAATCCTGCTACCATCAGGAGCTGTAGATTCACTAACTGGTTTCATTGGTACAAACGGTCCATTTTCTAATATGCCAATATACAACGGATTAGATGCCTTGATAAATAACAGCATCTTCATCTTCCACAAACCGAAATCATCTCTAGTAAACGGGGGAACTTTAATACCAGCGGTTGTCTTTGGAGCACTCATGGTTTCTGAAAATTTCAAATTGTTTAAAATTCAAGAAATTCCAATTAAATGAAAAATTTTGAAAGTTAAAAAAATTTGCTTCGTATTTTCACGCTACGTTTGATTTTGGTCTCATTCACCAGATCTGATTTGTATATCAATCAAGTAGCTTTGATACCAATTGTTAGGTCCAAAGTATCGTAGAAGGGGGGGTTGAATACGATACTCACAAATAATTTTAATTTCGTTCGCGGATTAATCTTTCAGTTCTATAACGAAATCAAACACACCAAACCAAATCAAGTTTCGGGGAATATATCTTTTTATAAATATAAACCTCGAGGGGTGCTACAATTTCTAATCCGTAGATTAGCGTCAATGAGTTTAAGGTTACACAAATACAAAACAATGATCAAGTTCTGAGCACTATTAATTTCTCTGATAATTTTCTCCGGCTCTTCTCTCTCTCAGTAATGTCTCTGTGTTAGAATCCTTAACTGAAGAAGACACATTCTTCACTCTGTATTAACTGCAGACTTTGATTTGAAAAACCATCGAACCAAACTTGTAGAAACAATCCTGGCCGTTGGATCTTCTTCAACTTGAAAAACAAGTATTACTTTCCACCTGCTCCCAATTAAAAAACCATCGAATGGTTTAAGAAACCATCGAATGAAACAAATCATTTTACCATTCGATAGTTTTTAAAACAAAACTATCGAATGCTAAATTGATTTATTTGTTTTTAATTCAATCACCTTAAACTCTCATTCGATAGTTTTCTTAAAAGAAAAACTATCGAATTGATTTACTTGTCATTTGTCCTTTAGTAATAACTCCTGAGCTCCCGGGTGTTTAAGTAATAGACAGTATCAATTTCTTTTGAGACGATAAAATAACTTGATCTTTTCAGTGCCGTCACCTAGTGCAACTGGTCTGGTTCACAGATGAATAACACTTGATCAATTCTTATTTTATGACTTCAATTATAATGCTGCTGATATGTCCCTTGTCGTTCTGGTTGCTTCATCACTGGAATCCCGTGGTACTGAACCCTAAATCATTCACATACTTCTGTCGTCTTCAAAGTCTTGTTTCTATTGTTGTCACCGAGGCTTGAACATTTTCATGAACTTCTTTCCGTGACCTGTTTACGGACTTCAAGAATACATAACGTATTTTGATTTTTTGAGTTTACCTTTTCTTCTCTGATTCTGGATTCCTGTGCTTCTATTAATACTATTGTCTGTCTTGTCCTTTGTTGAGTTGTAGTTATCTCTTTTACATCTTATGTTACATTATGCTTTACAGCATGTTAATCAGGATGAACTTATTGAAAAAATAGCATTTCTTTAGAATAGGGTTAAATGTTATATTCAACTGGAAACCATTCTTAAACAAAAGAATAGTGAGCTTAATACTAAAGCCAATGCTTACTATAATTCTTGCAAGACTGCTAAAGATATTTTCAACCAACAAGCTATTGGTAATCATGTTAGTATAGGTTATGGTTATAATGAGGCCATTGGATTGCTTGAAATTAATTCCCCTTGTAGAGTCAGAACTGAAGGAAGGGGTGTTCCATATGTTCTTAAGGGTATTGAAACACCCTTCTGTAAAGAATCCGAGGCAGATCCTCTAAATGAATACTCTATCATTATTGCTGAGGAGATTCGTGAAGAAGATATTGCTTTGGAAGTTGCACAGTCCAAAAAATGTATATCTGATATTCCAGTCAAAGTTGCTACAACTAAAAAGATTAAATCAGATATCCATAAGTTGGATCAAAACAACTGTAGAACTAACATTCCTGCTGTTAATTCTTCTCATAAAGCATGTGGTGTGATTAATTGCATGTCTTGTGCTTTCAATGTTATGTATGCTTATTTTAATAGTAAGCATGTATCTAGTGATAAGACTGCTCCACGTCAACATGTTAATAATAAGAAGCATGTTAAAGCTAAGACTACTAGTCCTCCTAAGATTAGAGTGGATTCATTTATCCCTAAGCCTACTCAGAAATGTGTTAAGGCTGGCTATAAATGGAAACGCTCTTTTGTGAAAGAGGTTGAAGTAGTTTTAGTTAAAAATGTTGTTTTGCCTGACAAAGGCCAGTTCTTTAAGTATGCCGAACCCAATCAAGTGTGGGTTCCGAGGAAGGACTAATCAATCTGATATTGCAGGGATTTAAACAGGTAAACTGTGTTATGTGGATTCTTGACAGTGGATGTTCAAGGCATATGACCGGAGATAGAGCCCTGCTATCAGATTTGGTTGAGAAAGCTGGCCCAGTAGTTACCTTTGGAGATAACAGCAAGGGTATTACGAAAGGATATGGCTGTTTGAAGTACGGAAATGTTATCATTGAAGATGTATCATTTGTGGAAGGTCTGAAGTTCAATCTTCTCAGCATCAGTCATTTCTGTGACAGAGGATATGTTGTTTCCTTTGAAAGAGAGAAGTGTCAGATCCTTCACAAGAAGAATGGAAAGCCTGCTCTTCAAGGAGTAAGGAAAGGTGACTTGTTCATAGCTGATCTGAACTCTGGATCCAAAGATGAAGTAAATTGTTTTTATGCTAAAGCTTCATCAGATGATAGTTGGCTATGGCACAAGAAGATGTCTCACCTTAACTTCAAAACCATGAACTCTTTAGTCAAGAGGGAATTGGTTAGAGGTTTGCCTCAGATGGAATTTACACAGGAAGGACTGTGTGAGGCATGTCAGAAAGGAAAGTCAAAGAAAGCTTCTCACAAGGGCACTGACACATCATCAATAACTGAACCCCTTCAGCTACTGCACATGGATTTTGTTTGGTCCAATTAATGTGATGTCCATGTCGAAGAAACAATATGCACTTGTGATTGTTGATGACTATTCAAAATATACATGGGTTTTATTCCTACATTCCAAGGATGAGACCCCACACCTGGTGATTGACCATATAAATTTGATTGAGCTTGATTCTAGATTCCCTGTTAGAGCCATAAGGTCAAATAATGGTACTGAATTCAAGAATGCAATTCTAAATGACTTTTGTGCTGATAAAGGAATAACAAGACAGTACTCTGCCCCTAGAACTCCTCAACAAAATGGAGTAGTGGAAAGAAAGAATCGTACTTTGATTGAAGCTGCTAGGACTATGTTAAGTAAGTCCAAACTCCCAACGTACTTTTGGGCTGAAGCAGCGAATACAGCTTGTTATACTCAGAATCGAACTTTAATCAACAAGGACTTAATGAAGACTCCTTATGAGATCATGAACAACAAGAAACCAACTGTCAAGTACTTTCATGTATTTGGAGCAAAATGCTTTGTGCTTATAGATGACAATGTGAAACGTGGCAAGTTTCATGCAAAGGCACAAGAAGCTATTTTTGTTGGTTATTCCAGAAGATCTTACAGAGTCTACTTGGTTGGCAGTCACACAGTAAAGGAAAGTGTCAATGTTACTTTTGATGACACTAAGTTCCCTAATATCCAAAAAGAAGACTCATCTGAAAAGCTGATGTTTCATAACTTGCCAGACTCAGAATCAGATGATGTAGCCCCACCTGAAGTTATTGCTGGTAATGATAATAACAATGATGATAATGATCATGGTGGTGGTGGTGGAAACACTGGTAACAATGGAGATACCACCAACACTGGAGAAGAATCATCAAGGCAATCAAGCAACAACTCAGGGGGAGCAAATGAAGGATCATCTAGTCACTCACAACATCAAAGTGAATTTCAAGGCGAATCATCAAGATCAAATCTTCCAAGACAGACTGTATGGAATAGAGCTCATCCCTTTGAGTTGATCATTGGTGATCCAGGTTTTGGAGTTAAAACTAGAAGTGCAACTCAGAATGAATGTCATTATTCAGCATTTCTATATGAAATGGAGCCAAAGAAAACTGAGGAAGCACTGACTGATCCAGATTGGGTGATTGCTATGCAAGATGAACTCAATCAGTTTGAACAACAGCAAGTCTGGAAGCTGGTACCCAGGCCAAAGAACAAGAAAGTAGTTGGTACAAGATGGGTATACAGGAACAAGCTAGATGAAGATGGCATTATTACAAGGAACAAGGCAAGACTGGTTGCACAAGGGTATTCTCAAGCTGAAGGCATTGATTATGATGAAACCTATGCACCAGTGGCTAGACTTGAGGCCATCAGGATGTTCTTAGCATTTGCTGCTTATTCCAATTTTAAAGTCTATCAGATGGATGTTAAGAGTGCATTTCTGAATGGTGAGCTTGATGAAGAAGTTTATGTGGAACAACCCCTGGCTTTGAAAATCAGGAGCTGCTGGACTTTGTGTACTTTCTCTTCAATGCTATCTATGGTCTCAAACAAGCCCCAAGAAAATGGTATGACACTCTCTCTGGTTTTCTTTTAGAAAATGGTTTTGTTAGAGGTATCATAGACAAAACTCTTTTTTCAAAGAAACATAAAAGTGATATGATATTAGTCCAAGTCTATCTGGATGACATCATATTTGGGTCTACTATTGATAATCTCTGTAAGAGATTTGCTGAGCTTATGCAGAGTAAGTTTGAAATGAGTATGATGGGTGAGCTGAAGTTCTTTCTCGGATTGCAAGTAAGTCAAAGGTCAAATTGTATATTTATTTGTCAATCCAAGTATCTTAAAGAACTCCTCAAGAAGTATCACATGGAGGATTCAGCATCAGCAAGGACTCCATCTTCAACAGCCATGAAACTTGGAGCTTCTGACAATTCTATCAAGGTAGATGTTACAAGCTACAGAGGTATGATTGGCTCCTTACTCTATATTACTGCTAGTAGACCAGATATTATGTATGCTACATGCTTGTGTGCAAGGTTCCAAGCGGACCCTAGAGATGTACATCTCGTTGCTGTTAAAAGAATCTTGAGATATCTTAAGGGTACACCTAATTTAGGTATCTGGTACCCTAAAGATTCTGGTTTTAACCTTGTTGGATATACAGATTCTGATTATGCAGGTAGTGTTGTGGATAGAAAGAGTACCTCTGGGAGTTGTCAATTCCTAGGAGGTAGGTTGATTTCCTGGTATAGCAAGAAACAGCAAACAGTTTCCAATTCAACAGCAGAAGCTGAATATATTGCTGTTGGAAGCTGTTGTGCTCAGATCTTATGGATTAGAAATCAATTAAAGGACTATGGCTTTGCATTAGACAAAATTCCCATTTTGTGTGATAATACAAGTGCCATAGCAATCTCCAACAACCCTGTATAGCACTCGAGAACGAAGTACATTGATATCAGGTATCATTTTATCAGAGAGCATGTCATGAATGGAACTGTGGAGTTACACTTTGTACCCACAGAAGAACAGACTGCAGATATATTCACTAAATCTGTTGACGAATCCACATTTATCAAGTTAGTTGGTAAATTGGGTATGTTAACCAGTCTTAGTGATTAACTATATCTCTGTCATGTTTGTTCTTTCAAAAAGTCATTTTCTCTTGTCATTTAAATGATATTTACTACCAATTCTCATTTAATATTACATGCTTGTAAATTTAAATAGCTCTGAATATTTTATTTTCTTTAAAAATATTTTTCTCATATTTTTTAGTGGAGAAATGTATTTTTATTGAAAATATATTTATTTAGAATTATTTAGGTGTTTTTCAGATTGTATATATTGTTGTTTAAATAATTCTGCAAGTTTATATTATTTTTATGCAATTTTATATAATTATGCATATTTTTCTAGAATTTATGGAATTTTCTGTGAATTTTTCTAGATTTTTATAAATATTTCATGCATTTTTATTACTTTTATGCATTTTTCTGTAAATATTTTAATTAATTCTGAATTTTTCCTAAGTCTTCCCAGTTTTATACTAGGAAGACTACCGGGAAAACTAAGAATTTTTCTACTTTGTTTTGCATTTTCTGTTTTATGATTAATTAATTTTAAGTCTTTTCCTAAGTCTTCCCAGTAGTTGCTGTAAATATTTTCTGTTTTTCTTTTATTCAATTTTTTCGGAAGACTTTCTAGTTTGTACTAGGAAGACTACCGGGAAGACTATCCTAAGTCTTCCCGATTGTCTTCCCAGTACAATCTTTAAAAAAAAACGTTTGACTGTCTTTTGTTTTGAATTTCAACAGTTATTTTATTATATATATATATATATACATACAGTACATACAGTTCTTTTTCTTATCAGTTTGTTTTTTTATCTCTTAAGGTTTTGAAAACCCCTCTTCGAATTCTCTCATTTGCTTTGTAGTTACCTGTGTTCATAATCAATATTGCTCAAGTATTCACTTAGCATAACCATTTCTGTTCTTTCAAATCAAGATTTAGAGCCGAATTGATGTCCAAATTTTCTTTTTTTTTCTCGACTTAAGTGTTCTTGAATGTGCTGAGTTTATATTTTAGTGATCTTTGCATTACTGTGAAAGTAGAATTGTAGTGTGTTAAACTGGTGTGTGTGTTTGAGATTCATTTGCCCAATTTCATTTGCATTCAAAAGTTCTAGTTCGAATATTTAGGATCATATTTTTAAAATTGGTTAATTTTAATAGAAATTTAATTTTGTGGATTTTAAGTAATTTTAATTAATTCTAAAAATCCCTAAAATTTTAATTTTATTTTAAATTGATTAAAAAGTTTCTTGTTTTATTCTAAATGGATCCTAATTTTGAACTTGTTTTAAATAATTATGTTGGGTATTTTGATCCGTCTAAGTGTAAAGTGGAACGTTTTAGACCGTGGATTCAATTTTTAAATAGCGAGACTTGTGTTAGTCATGCTATTTGTGCCAATGCACTTCTTAAAATTGATCCATTAAGGATGTTGTGTTCGAGTGCTGTTATTGCTGAAGATTCTAAATATTTTTCTTTCAATATTTTAAATCAGCAATATACAGTCACTTTTGAGTTATTTTGTGATGTGTTGCATTTTCCAAAGGACAGGTTTGATCCCTTACCCTCTGATGATGAGTTATCACAGTTCTTTGTGAATATTCATTATCAGGGTCCCTTTCAAATGGTTAAATTGTCCAAAAGCTTTGTTGTTAGGGAATGGGATCTGTTCTTTGATACTATAGCAAGGGTATTTGGTAACTGCACAAAAACAAATTTTCATTGCATTACCAGTCTTAATCAGTATATTGCCTATGCTATAGTATTTGGTCGTAGATTGAATTTTGCTGAGATTCTGTGGAACCTAATGCTGAACAGGCTTGCTCACTCTAGGAGAGATTCTGATAATGGTGTGAAAGTAAAGTGTTGGTACCCTCGCTTTCTCACTCTTATCACTAATCATCTTCTCACTGCTGAGCAGGTAGAACTGTTTCGGGAAGCTAGATTTGAAACCTCTCCAACCACAGACACCAAATTCTACACCAGACTTGATGTCTCATCCAAATTCCTCAATATACCTGTTCTTGTTTCACCATTGATGAGTCAATTCATTAATCTTTCTATCTTTGGTGAACAAGTTCCTCAACCACATCCAGTTCCATTACAGGTAGTTATTCCTAACTCTGGTTCTTCTTATGGTACTTCAATTGAAACCCAAGTGGTTGTTAGGGCTGACCCAGAGGTTGTAGAACCACAATCTCTGACCCAGGTCATAGAGCCAAAAAGAGAGTCAAACACTTCTGATACACAACCTGAGCCTAATATTCAAACCAGTTCAAGAAGAGTTAGTGATATAGCTGAAATGAGTGTTCCCACAGCTCTGTCTCCACCCTTAAAGAAAAGAAGAACCTATAGGGAGGCAACTGTAAGCTCGTCTGTATCCTCTCAAAAGGATATGGACATTGATATGGCCACTAAACAGTCTCTGGAGACATCCTCTCAACAGGGTGGATCTATTGAAATTCGCCATCGGGCCATGGCATCTTGTACTGAGTCAAGCACTCTCCCATTACTCACAATGGGAGAAGATAACCAAATAGATGACACTCAGGACACTATGCAAGGAGAGCACTTAGATTTTGACTTTGAAACAGTGCCTACCATAGTTACGGTAGAAGTGCCTTCACAGGCATCAGAGGGAAAATCTGATTCTTTGCCACCTATTATAGAATCATTTTCTCCCCTCCCAGAGGGAACATCTCTGGCTCCCTTAAGGGATTTTCCACTCGCAGTTTTTACTGGAGAAAGTGGAAGGCAACCTAATGAATCCAACACTGAAGCAATTCAGTTTCAAATTCAATCTGATTTGGATTTCATTGGGTATTGGGAATTACGAACTCCCATTGCACCACCACTGACCACTCTTGAAGGGGCTAGGGTGATTTTTCATGCAGGTTCATCTTCTGAAAATCCAGAAAGACAGTTAGTGGTGAGAGATATGAGTCAAACACCGAGTGATACACAAGCACGTGAGTTGAGTGAAACACCACTGAGAGCAATTGAAGTGAGTGCACACACTAACACAAACACTTCTTTGTTGAACCAGCTAGCTGATCTACAAAGGATGTTACAAGAAACCCAGGCTGAGAATAATCTTCTGAAAGCACAAGTGGTTGCACAATCTACCACCTCTGTATCAAATCAGCTGGGTACTGTGAAAGATGACTTGCAAGGATTAAAGAATAATCTACTCTCGAGGCTGAATTCAATCCAACAATCTCAAGTACTGGTGGCTTCAGACATCTCTGATCTTACAACTTCAAATGCTCAGATATCGGAGAGTGTCAAGGAGATTGCTTCTATTTCTACCAAGGTGGACTTTATTCTGTAAACATCTGATGAAAACCAGAGGTTTAATGAAGAAAGGATGTCTCGGATTGAAGGAGGAATGGAGCATTTGAATGAAGGGATGAAGCACTTGTATAACATGATCAAAAAATCACATCAACCTACTGAAGTGCAAAGAACATTCTTTGAGGGAGATGATGGTGATGATGATGAGGATGATGATGCTGATGAAGGAGGAGATGGAGCAATAAGGGGAAGACATGAGGTGAATCCTGAAGCTACTAAAGTAAAGTCTGTAGAGGATTCCTCAACTAAGGGGGAGAATTTGGAGAAACAAGGAGGAGATCAGGTCGGAGGCTCAAACAAGGACAAAGGGAAGCAGAAGTTAACTTTTTCTGATGCTGACTATTATCAAGGTGAACAGGGTGATTTTGACTATGTAGAATCTGAAGAAGCCCCTGAAGATATCTTTGGTAATGTGGAGTTTGAAGAAGAAGCTGATTATGCTGACTGGGAAGAAGAGTCAAATATTGATCTTGTCTTTGAAGCTGAGTTAGTGAGACAGAAGGCTGATCTGAAAAGAAGAGATGAGGAGAATGTAAAGGTATCTGACATCATTTCTAAGCATCTTGTCATTCAAAAAGCTGAACAACAAGAAAAGCAAAGGCTTCACAATCTGAAGGTCAATGAGAGAAAATTGTATGTGAGGCTGAAGCAAGGAGAAGAATGGGACAAGGCTAGAGAGATGTTTGCACATCAAGAAGGAACTAACAATGATGCAAAGTTTCTTGGGATGTTGGAAAGATACAAGAAGGTCAATCCAGACAACACAGTATATATGAAAGCTCTTCATGCAGAGATTTCAAGGATCACAACTGGATATGACAGAGTTAGAGAGGAGTTGAAGATCTATGTTTACACTCATAATGAGGGAACTTTCTTAGTGTCTCTCAATCTTCTGGAAAGCAGAACTCTCTCTGAACTATGGGTCTTCATGTGCAAAGTAAAAAGAACTTCTCCATTAGCTGAGCTGCTGCATGATCAGCTAAGAGACTTTGCAATGAAAGCTAGTCCACAAGTGGTGGAAGTGCCTTATGAAGTAAAATTTTTTAAAGGAAGGGCACTTCAGACTTGTGGTGTGGATCCAATCTCTCTGAAAGATTTTCCAGCCAAGCATCTTGTCTACTTGGAGAACATGTTGAGGACTTCAGGATTTGCCACACAAGAGAAGACAGAAGTTGCTGATTTGATTCAAGACTATTGCATAGCAAATATCAAAAGATATCATCAAATGAAGAATAGGCTGAAGAAAGTCACAACTCAACCTGTCAGACCTAGTGGCATTACTTCTGAATCTGATCGTGTTCTGGACAAGGATTTGCTTGAAGCACTTGAAGAAGGAGAGATGATTGAGTCTGAAAATTGAAGAAGCTCTGGTTGTAAATATTAAATGTTTAGAGCTTAGGTGATTCAAGATAGGATAAATGTATTCATATGTTCAGTCTAGAGGAACATCTATCTTGTACTTACCTGTAATGTTTGAATCTGGATAATGTTAAATGAAATCCAGAACCTTGTGTTATTATTTACTTAGCTTTTAATGTCTTATTTCTACTTGTTTAGTTAGTTGAGTTATCCTCTAGGTATTTGCTTGTTATTCTCTAACAAACAAATAGGGGGAGATTGAAAGGCATATGTTTTAGCCTATTTGTTTACAACGAGGAATTAACTCAACATTAAACAAGTCTGTAATAAGTAAGTAATAATTCAAATTGTCACAGGAATCTCAGAAGATTATATCTGTCAAAGAATGAAGATTAAAGTCATCTACAGACTTGAAGTGAGTCTACATTGAAAAAAACTCAATTTATTGATCAAGCCTCAATGAAGTATTCAAGCTCAGTGGATTTATTAAAGTGATGGAGATTTCAGGTGGTGACAGAAAAAGATACTGATTACGGAGTTCTTGAATGAGAAGGAAGTGAATCACTGTTTAAAGTCAAACAGATAAAGAACAGACATTGTCGTTAGTCACTCATGAACCAGACAGTGCATCGAGTGTCACCGTACTATTGTGTTTGTTAATTATCTAAGTTTTAAGTGATTCTAGAATTGTTTAAGAAGTCAACTAATTCTATTTATTCTCTTATAGATAATTAATATTATTAAGTATATTATTTCTTAATTTAATTCTGTAAAGAATTAATTTAATACATAATTTATTTAGTTAATTATTTAAATTAGAATAAATTTGAACTAGGAAGACTTTGGTTTGAACTAGGAGGACTTAGTTTATTAAACTAGGAAGACTCACAAGTGAGTCTTCCTGATTGTCTTCCTAAGCCAAATCTAAGTTTTCCCGAATGTCTTCCTAATGCATTCCTTGTCTTCCCGAGAGTCTTCCAAGGCCATTTTCACAGTTTTCCTCTAAGTCTTCCAAAGGCAATTCTGTTAAAGTACTTGCACGTGGGATTAAAAGAAATGCTGTGGATTAGTATATATGTACAAGGAAAAAGACAGAAGATATTTAATTGACAAGATAACAACAACAGAAGAAAAGAAAAAGACACAGCAACTCATATTCCATTCCTCTGTCTTCATTATTTCTTCATCAGAAAAGCATTCAATTTATGCCAGTGAATTAATTCTTGATTTGTTCTTAACATTTAATTCATAAGGATCATTTCACTTGTACTGCTTTAGCTTTCTAGCGGATCATAATCCCTAGATTTTATATCGAACTACTTTTTAGTATTCGATCCTTTTTATTACAAAAATAGATAAATTCATGTCGAATTTATTCTAGATTTGTTTTATCAAGTTCTTTGTAATCAGTGATCAAAATTGTAACACCCTTCAAGTTTAATAGAGTTTCTATTTAACTTGAATATTGTTTCAGTTTTTATTCCGCATTAATTTGTTCTAAATTGTCTTATCTTAAAAGAACAAATTTCGATAAAACGGTATAGTTTGTATTCAACCCCCCTTCTACAAACTTATCAGGACCTAAAAAGTTGAATGAAAAACCATCGAAGGATTGTTTTTCCATTCGATAGATTTTATTTAAAATCTATCGAAGGAAAGAAAAACAAATCCTTTCGATAGTTTTAAATATAAGGAGCAGGTGAAATTTGTATCACTTTGTCAGGTTGATGGAAAACTTGGACGGCCAGGATTCTTCCTCAAGCCTTCGATAGTTTTCAAAGACTACAATTGGAGAGTGAAGACAGTGTCTTCTTCAGTTAGTGTTTTCATAGAACATCATTTACGAAGAGAGAGTTTTGAGCTTGAAATTGACAGAGAAATTAATAGTGCTTTGAATTCTATCATTGTATTGATTTTGTGTAACCTAAACTCATTGAAGCTAATCCTACGGATTAGAATTGTAGCACCCCACGCGGTTTATATTTATAAAACGATATATTCCCCGACTCGTGTTTTGATTTGGTGCATTTGATTTCGTATTAGAACTGAAAGAATTATCCGCGAACGAAATTAAATAATTTGTGAGTATCATATTCAACCCCCCCTTCTACGATACTTTGGACCTAACAATTGGTATCAGAGCTTCTTGATTGACTAACAAATCAGATCCGGTTAATGAGACCAAAATCAAACAAGGCTTGAAAATTTGAAGCAAATTTTTTAACTTTCAATTTTTTTCATTTATTTGGAATTTCTTGAATTTTAAACAATTTGAAATTTTCAGAAACCATGAGTGCTCCAAAGACAACAGCTGGTATTAAAGTTCCCCCCTTCACTAGAGATGATTTCGGTTTGTGGAAGATGAAGATGCTGTTATTTATCAAGGCGTCTAATCCGTTGTATATTGGCATATTAGAGAATAGACCGTTTGTACCAATGAAATCAGTAGGTGAAACCACAACACCTGAAGGTACTAGAGTTCCTCAAAGTTCTATTCCAAAGGAACTGTCCGAGTACACAGATACCGACAAGGAACTGATTCGATTGGATAAAGGTTTGATGCTGATATTGACAGACTCCGCGGACAAGGAAATGAGCTATCAGTTAATGAACTGTGTGAGCGGGGAACAAATGTGGGATACCATAAACTTAATAATGGAAGGAACTGAAGACGTGCAGGAAAACAGATTGGACATCTTGACTTCTCAATATGAATCATTTAGGTCACTTCATGGAGAAAGTATAACTCAGGTCTTTGTGAAGTATACTAAGTTGCTGAATGAATTATCCATAAAAGGGAAGACCTATCCTCTGAGAGAGACAAACAGGAAGTTCATGATGACACTGCCCCATCATGTAGAACACAAGTCCTCATCCATAAGGGAAAGAATTGACTTTACTAAGATGCCATTGGAAATGATTTATGGCAAGCTGAAGACTTATGAGATGGAGCAAGAACAAAGAGTGATCATCTACGGACCAGGGACAGTGGACAACAAGAATTCTGCACTCGCAAGATCAGCTGCACTTGTAGTGGATGAACCAACAACTTATGATATTCAGGTTCAAACCCCTAGAGCTGGAAAGGAGGTGATTATAGAAGCTGAAATGGATTCTGCAAATCTGGGTGTTGATGAAAGTGACTACTACACCCTAGAAGAGCTTGAGCAAATGGAAGACAAAACCATGGCGTACTTAGCTGCAAATTTTAGGAAACACTAAACATAATAGACTTTTAAGTTTGCAGCATGCCAAGTTCTTGGCATTTCAATCCCTTCGAGGGTTTCCAATTTGTATGAGCCTCGTCCAAATACGTTCTTGACCAGATACGGTCCTTCCCAGTTTGGAGCCAACTTTCCTTTATGTCCAACTCCAGATGCCTCAATCTTTCGGAGCACCAAATCTCCTTGACGAAAGAATCTCTCTTTAACCCTTAGGTTGTAATAAAAAAATGCTCGTTTTTGGTGTTCAACTGTCTTGGCGTTTGCTTCATCTCTAACTTCATCAATTAGATCTAAAGCCAGCCTCATGCCTTCTTCATTTGCCTCTGGCTCATAGGCTTCAATTCTTGTAGATGTGTGAGTAATCTCCACTGGAACCACTGCTTCTGCTCCATATTCTAACAGAAACGGGGTTGCTCCTATGGTGACTTTACAAGTTGTATGATATGCCCACAGTATGGGGAACAATTCGTCCACCCAAGTGTTCCTAGAGCGTTCAACTCTTTTCTTCAGTCCTTTCAGGATAATTCGATTTGCCACTTCAGCTTGTCCATTTGCTTGAGGATGAGCAACAGAAGTGAAGCGTAACTCAATATCATTCTCCTCGCAATACTTCTTGAAATCTTCATTGTTGAACTGAGTTCCATTATCCGTGACCAAAATTCGTGGAATCCCATACCTGCATATTACATTTTCCCAGAAGAAATGCATTACTTGCTTGGTGGTTATCTTGGCTAAAGGTTTAGCCTCAATCCACTTGGTGAAGTAGTCGACTGCCACTATCAAGAACTTTCTCTGTGCACTTGCCATTGGAAAAGGTCCAAGTATATCCATTCCTCACATGGCAAATGGAACAGGTGAATTTATAGACGTCAACATCTCAGGTGGTTGTCTAATCACTGGTGCATGCTTTTGGCACCGTTCACACCTCTTCACATAACTTTTAGCATCTGCAAGCACGTTTGGCCAATAGAAACCTAGGCGAGTGATTTTATGAGCAAGGGCCCTGCCCCCCAAGTGCTGCCCACAAATTCCTTCATGTACTTCCCTTAGGGCCAATTCTGCCTCCTGGGGTCTCAAACATTTCATGTAAGGGACAACGAAAGACTTTTTATATAAGATTCCCTCAATTAAGGTGTACCTTAGTGCTCTCACATATAACTTTCGTGCCTCTAAAGTATCACTGGGTAACCAACCAGTTTCTAGATGAGATTTGATGGGATCCATCCAGCAGCTAGCAACATCAATGGGTGCTATTAACTTTCCATTGATGTTTGGGGTCTTCAAGACTTGGAAGTATACACTCCATGTATAGTTCTCAATTTCAGAAGAAGCAAACTTGGACAAGGCGTTAGCCTTCATGTTTTCTTCTCTTGGAATGTGTTCCACATAACATTCATCAAACTAAGTCATAATGGCTTTAACAAGCTTCAGATACTTAGCCATGACTTCATCTCTAGCCTCAAACTCTCCATTCACCTGGGAAACTACCAGCCTCGAGTCTCCACATACTTTCAGAGTCTTAACTCTCAAGGCTCCAGCCAGCCCTAAGCCAGCTATCAGGGCTTCATACTCAGCTTCATTATTCGTTGTTGGGAAGTCCAGCTTTAGTGCATACTCTATGAGGAATCCATCGGGACTTTGCAGCACTAAACCTGCTCCACTTGATTTTGTTTTTGATGCCCCATCAAAATAGAGTACCCAACATTCTTTGGACACCATGTCTTCATCTTTCCTGTCTTCTTCTTTTCCTTCCAATACTACTTCCTGCCCCCCGACTTCCTGGTTATCAATAGTGCATTCAACCATGAAGTCAGCGAGTGCTTGAGCTTTTATCGCCGTTCGAGGCTTATACTTGATGTCAAATTCTCCCAACTCTATAGCCCATTTGATCAATCTTCCACTAACTTGAGGAGTGTGCAAGATATTTCTTAGAGGCTGATTGGTCAAGACTTCTATCTTGTGCGCCTGGAAGTATGGGCGTAACTTTCTTGTGGCCATGATCAGGGCTAAGGCAAACTTCTCTCTCATAGAGTAGTTTATTTCTGCTCCATGTAGAATCTTGCTCACGTAATAAATGGGTTTCTGAACTTTTAATTCTTCATTTACCAAAACAGCTCCAAGGGCAGTGTTAGAAACTTCTAGGTATAAGTAGAGAATCTCTCCTGGTTTTGGTTTTGCCAACAATGGTGCCTCAACCATGTACTTCTTCAAGGCCTCAAAGGCCTCCTTGCTTTCTGTTGTCCACTCAAATTTTTTCACATTTTTCAGTGCTTTAAAGAAAGGTAAGCACTTCTCTCCTGACTTGGAGATGAATCTCCCCAATGCTGCTACTCTTCCCGTTAGCTTCTGAACATCCTTGACGGACCGTGGTGGCTCCATGTCCAGGATTGCTTTGATTTTGTCGGGGTTAGCCTCAATTCCTCGTTTAGAAACCATAAGGCCTAAAACTTTTCCTAACCCTGCACCAAAGGCACACTTTGCTGGATTTAACATCATTCTATGGTGCCTCAGTACTTCAAATGCTTCATGTAGATGGTTTATATGATCTGCCTTATTGATGCTTTTAACCAACATGTCATCCACATAGACTTCCATGGTTTTTCCAATCAGGTGTTCAAAAATTTTGTTCACCAACCTTTGATATGTTGCTCCTGCATTCTTAAGCCCAAATGCCATAACCAAATAAAAGTAAACACCAAAGTCAGTGATAAATGATACCTTGGAGATGTCATCTTTGTGCATTTTGATCTGGTTGTATCCACTGAAGCCATCCATGAAGCTTAACATCTCGTGCCCAGCTGTGGCATCTATCAGAGTATCAATTCTTGGCAAGGGAAAACAATCCTTAGGACATGCAACATTCAAGTCTATGAAGTCCACACACATCCTCCATTTTCCATTGGCTTTTTTTGACCATTACTGGGTTAGCCAACCATTCTGGAAATTGAATTTATTCAATAAACCCGGCTTCCAAAAGCTTATCTACTTCCTGCTTGATGGCCTCTTGCCTCTCTGGAGCAAAATTTCTCTTCTTTTGTTTCACAGTCTTCCTTTCGGGATTTACGTTTAATTTGTGAGTTATCAACTGGGGATCAATCCCTGGCATATCGGCCGCTATCCAAGCAAAAACATCATTATTTTCTTGAAGAAAGGATATGAACTTGCTCTTCAATGGTTCAAGTAACAATGCTCCAATGTAAGTGACTTTTTCTGGTTCACCAGGAACTAAGGGAATTGGGATTAAATCCTCAGCCGTTTTCCCTCTTTTTTCTTCATTATCTCTAGTGTCCATATCTTCAATGGGAAGTACCTGCCCCCCCCCCCCCGACTCCATCAGGCCTTAACGCAACTACATAACAACTTCTGGCCATCCTTTGATCACCTCGTTCCTCACCAATCCCATTTCTTGTTGGGAACTTTATTTTCAGATGGTAAGACGAGGCAACATCCTTGAATGCATGAAGACCCGTCCTTCTTAGGATCGCATTATAGGTTGAGGTTGCCTTTATAACTATAAACTTCAACATTTGAGTAGTCGTTTTCGAATCTTGCCCCATTGTCATAGGGAGTTGGATTGTACCTTCCACCTTCGATTCCACTCCATTGAATCCATATATGGGCATATTTGAAGGTGTCAACTGAGAATTAGTATAGCCCATCTTGATGAAAGCATCATGGAACAAGATGTCTACTGAAGCTCCATTATCAACCAAAACCCTTTTCGTCTCAGAATTGCCTATCACAGGTACGATGACTAGGGGATCATCATGGGGAAATTTCACTCCCTCTAAGTCAGAATCATCAAAACTTATTGTTATTTCCGTCTTGGCACGCTTCAGTGCTTCTCCTACAACGTTCATTACTTCTCGGGCATAAGCTTTTCTTGAGTTTCGGGAGGACCCAGCAGCAGTTGGTCCTCCAAATATCATGTTGATGATAAGCCCTCGGGGTTTGGGATTGCGATCTTGATCGTTGTCCCTTTTGTCATAATCCTTCCTTTCATAGTTTCCTCTTTGATTTCCTTGATTCCCATCCTTAGTGAACTTATTAAGTTTTCCTTTTTGAATCAAAAACTCGATCTCATCTTTCAACTGTCTGCAATCATCCGTGTCATGACCAACTTTTTTGTGGAACCGATAAAATTGATTCTGATTCCTTTTAGACAAGTCAGCCCTCAGTGGCTTCGGCCATCGGAGATCTTCCTCCTTTGCAATTTCCATTAGAATTTGGCTCCTGGGAGTGTTCAATCTTGCATACTCCGTGAACCTTGGTCCGAAATTGTTCTTCTTGGGTGGAGAATCAGAATCCTTTGATGTTCTAGGATACTTTTCTTTAACATCATATTCTTGAGTCTCCTTTATTTTCTTTGCATTCCCGCTCCTGCCAGCAGCAGGTTCATATTTCCTCATGCTTTCTTCAACCTTGATATATTTCCCAGCCTGGTCTTGTAACTTTAACATGCTTTCCAGGGGGTGCTTAGCCAGGAACCGTTTAAAATGGTTATCAGTGGTTCCTTGCTGTAGGGCTATCATTGCTACTTTGTCTTCCAGATACGGGACCTTCAGGGTCTCTCTAGTGAATCGATTTATGTAGTCCCTCAAGGCTCCCATAAGGGATGCAGAATTCTTATCATGCACCCTTCCACTAACAAATTGATTGATAAACGCCTTGCTCAACTCCTTAAAAGATCCAATAGAATTGGGAGGTAAACGACTGTACCAGCGCTGAGCCATGCCCGCTAGGGTTTGTGGAAACGCTCTGCACTTGACTGCATCATTGGTCGGCTGCAACAGCAGTGCATTAGAGAAAGTTCTCACGTGATTCGCGGGATCTCCTGTTCTATCATAAGCTTTGATCGTTGGCATCTTAAATTTTCTGGATATATTAGCTTTCATGATATCCTGAGTAAAAGGTGGTGTAGGATCATTAGGATCTCCTAGGGGTAACAAAACACTAGGATCACCCCTTGGGGCTTCAGTCCTCTTGGTTCTTCTCGGTGCCGGATCCAAATTGATCACCGGGACTCTTCCAGTTGCTTGGCTTTGTGCTTTTGTAGCCTGTTCTTCTGCCAGTAATTTCTTGAGTCTTGCAGCCTCTGCCTCATGGGCCGCAATCCTTTCCTTAGTGGTTTGGGGTTGTTCCCGATTTGTTTGAGAAGAACGTCTTCTCCTTGGGGCAACATCCCTCTCTTCTCCAGTTGAGTAATTCTCATCCTCAGTATAGGGACCTGAGTAGTCTTGAATCAAGGAGGTCTGTCTAGTTTGAGTTTGTTGATTTTGGGGTCCCAGACCTTGAATATAAGAGGGAACATATGCTTCATGGTAGTTTGGATTGATACCACTGCTCTATGCCGTAGGTCGAGGTGGCATGCCATAAGTCGGCATCCCAAGGGTTTGAGTTGCATATTGGGGAAGATCTGTGGTGTGAATTTGAAGGCCACGTGGTGCATTCATGAGTAGTGGAGAGGTTGTGATAGGTTGTTGGAGAGTAGTCTCTTGAGGATTAGGTCCATGAACGACCATTTGCAGGGGATTCGTCCCTTCAACCGAAATTGGGATCTCTGGTCCTTGAGTAGTGGTGAGGGGGATATTCACCCCTTGAGTGCCAGTGGTTGGTTTCCATGAGTCTCCATTTCAGAGGTAAGAGGCAGTCCTTCAGAAGTCTGAGTTTCTCGAGTCGTTTTTCGTGTGTTTTCCATGGTTGATGTTGTCTTCCCACATATGGCGCCAAATGTTATGGAATAAAAAACGTACTTTGAATTTTAATGCTAGGGTATCAGAGCTTTCAAGCTTTAATGGTTGTTCTCGTGTTTCGTGGCTAAATCTGCCCTCACAAGATGCCTATGTATCTGTTATTCCCAGACAATGAATCAAGATTGTAGAAGGGGAGGTTGAATACAATCTTTAAAAAATCTTCTCGATTCTTGATAGTGAAAATAAAAACAAGAACAGAAACACAAATATGATGACACAAGAATTAAAAATTCAGGTGGATTTTTTTTGTCCACGTGAGAGATTTTTATTGAAGAAATCTCTGTGATGTTTATGAATAAACACACAGCTGCAAATACACAACTCTAGCTTCGGCAATTTACAAGGATATTTCTTTCTGCTCTGTAAATCGCCTAACTGATTTCTTAGTTCTAGAGTTATGCTACTACTTGGTTATATAACCCAAGTTTACAAAGATATTTGAATAGCTAATAATACAAAAAGTAAATCTGTTCAGAGTCCTTGTTTCTTCATTCTGAGCAGTGGTTCATGTGTTGGTAGCTTGCCCTTCTTGGCTGATTGTCTTTTATAGAAATGCTACCTTTAACCATGCAAACAGAATGCTTCTTTCTTCTCGTGACCTTTCCAGAATTATTGGGTTCCATGCTCTGTGTAGTCTGCCAACCCATGTGCTCTGACTTATCTGTCCCTTTCACAAGTACAGAGTGTATCCGTAGAAGCTACTTGAATTATATATGTTGACAGTGTCTTGATCACTCAGTACTGTTATCCACAGATAGTACAATGTCCATATCCGTAGAAGGCTAATTATGCTATCCGTAGACAGTCAATTTCACGTATGCAGAATTACAAGGCATCAACTATTTACAATTAGCCTCCCTATTCTACATATCTATTGATAGTCAACATGACTCATTTAACCTATCAAGACTACTTCAACTTTAATCTTTAGAAATACACAAACATGTTACATTGAGTCTTATCCGTAGATAAGCTTCCCATCTACGGATACTGCAAGAGCATACAATCCGTTGATAGCTTCATTTACTTGTACAATTTTTACTAAGTTAATTTGGTTATTATCAAGAAACAACATAGTTCCTAATAATCTCCCCCAATTTATGCCTGGTTGAGAATCAGACATAAATTAAGAGTCTTGATGATAACAAAACCACTTCCAACATATAGATAATAACAGTAAAAATTGTGTTAAGCTACATGAAATGAAAAACTGAAGAGTAGAGATAGTTACATAGAGAGTGCTCCTCTAGACTGAGCAGAATTAAATTTTTTTCTTCTCTCTTGGAGGTTGAATCTTTTGTCTCCCTTCCTTAGCATAATTTGCCTGGATTTGATCTTTAAGCTTTCTGTAGAATGCATCTTCTTCAGCAATTTTTGGATCTAACTTGCCTTGTAACCATCTAAGGTACCTATTGCTGGCCTTAGACAATTGATCTTCAATCCTGAAGAATCTTCTACAGCCCTTTTCATCCTTGAATTCCATCATCCAGTAAGGTTGAAGATGGATTCTTTGTCTATTAAAAGGGATCTTCGGCTTCCTCGGCAAACTATCAGGAGAACTCCAGCTGCTCTTGATTTCCTCAATCTTCTTCAACACAGCACTCCTGGCAACCTCATAGAATCCCCTTGTGTTTTTGAAGCCTGGAAAGACTTTCACCAAGGCAGAGTATCCTTCATTCAACACTTGTTGCAAGGGCCATGCTCTCACCTTTCCTCCTTTGTAGACAAAAGTTAGTCTTACAGGCAAATCTCTGAACTTGTATGTGCCTTTGATTTCACTAACTTCATCAAGGAATAGATCCATGGTTGAGTACTCCTGTATTTCTGCAATGTACAAAAAGTTTGCCTTGTTCTCAACTGGTTTGGCAACTTTTGGTGCAACATTCAGCTTGATTGGTCCTTGTTGAGCTTTCTTGACTAGTACCCTTTTCTTTGACATCTTTTCTGCCTCAATTATGAACTTAGGGAATACCAAGTCTTCAAACTCAATAGTTCTTCTTTAAACTCTACAGGAGTCCCATGGTAGGTGGTTTGAGATTGAGTTGAAGCTGGGACAGGGTCTTCAAAGACAATCCTCCTCTGTATATCTCTTTTCTCTTCTACCTTCTCAGGAGAGACATGCCTATGTGATCTTTTCTTCCATCTAGTTGGCTTGGATTTAGGCATTGTCTTCCTTTTCTTCCTAGTAGGGGCCTCTTCCTCTACAGCCTCACTAATATCTTCCTCCATTTCCCTCACTAGTTCTTGGGCTAGTCTCGCCTGTCTCTCAGGTTTAGATTCATAACCCTGGGGATTGGCTTCTCTCCTTATCCTGGAAATCTCTTCTGCTTTGGCTTCATTGAACCTGGGATGGCTGCTTGTGATATTAATTTCCTTGCCATTTCTGTAGATAACAGCCAACCCTTATCTCAGCTTTACATCATTGGTATTCTTTAGATCCCTGATAAGAGTTGCTAACACCTTAGACTCATTAGGCTTGGGGAGTGGATAGTCCACCTATAGTTTGTTCTTGCCATGATGTCTAGGTGGTGATCCAATCCTGCCACTGAAGATAGGTTCAAACTCCTTGACAATAGAATGTTCAACATCATAATTGCTTTTCAGAACAATGGTGTCAGGAGTGAGGAACCTCGGAATTGTTGTGTGGACATGATGGCTGCTTGATGATGAAGTCACAGCCTGGAAGATGGATTCCTTGATCAGCTTTTCAGAATTGAGAAAGACTTGGACATCCTTAGCTTGAGGAGAGACCACCTTTGTGAGTTGAAACTCACTTGGATTAGCTATGATTTGAGGTGACTCCCATTGGCTTGATGGCACACCTTGAGTTATTGGTACAGAGACCACTTGTGCACTCTCCCCCTTACTTGAATTCTCCCTCTTTTTGTTATCATCAAGGGTTTGACTGACACCAGTTGACTGCAGCAACTGTTGCAGAAGCTGAGTCTGTAAATTCTGGTTAGCCAGGAAGGTGTCCATTTTCTTCTCCATCTTATCCATCCTCCCAGTAAGAGCATCCACATCCTTTACCAACTTGTCTTGCTTGCATCTTTGAGATGTGGAAGGAGCAACAACATCAATTCTTCTTGCCAAAGCGTCCTTCACCCGATCCATATGGTTCTTGATGTCATCAGTGTTGGCTCGTTGTTGCAGGATGTGTGCTTGATGAAGCTGAAGTGATGCCACAAAGTTCTGAACTGAGGTGGCATGTTGTGAATTTGATGTTTGAGCTTCACCAAATACCCTTTGATAATTCCTGAGAATGACTGCCTTGGTGTCTTTATGGGCATAAGAATTGGAGAAAAACCAAGTAGGCATCTCTTGGAGAGTGGAAGGGCCTTCATCTCCTCCTTCACCACTCTCAGAATCATCACTGTCTTCATCATAGCTGAAATCTTCACCAGCTCCTGGAGGCAGATTCTGAATAGCTTCCTTTGCCCTAGACATTGATTCAGTTGTGTGTACTAAATTCAACATCCTTTCTGCCTCCACATTGCCCTGTCCAGCCAAGACTTGATAGGTTGGATCAGGATGAGTAAATGTCTCAGCATTCAGGTTGACTTGATCCAACTCATTTTGATATTCAAGTTGGAACAGTCTCTCCTTGTTTGCATCACTGACATCCATTGATTCACTTGCAATGGCTGAGTCTTCCATCCTTATCTCTCATGTACCTGCTTTTCTCTCATTTTCTCTCTTTTCTTGCATCAGGGACTCCCTCTGGCTCACACCTCTCACACCCTCACTGCAATAACCTCAAATTTTGGACTTAGTTAAAAAAAAAAATTGATGAATAGTAAAATTTCCCCTGATGAATAGTAAATTTGCTGATGGAAATATTTTCAGACCACACTATATAGAAGACATGGAATGAATGTTTTGAGGTTATATTATTGATGTATAGGAAGAATAAGTGAATGTAAACGCAATCAGAATCAGGAGATTCTCATTCGAATTTTTATCACTATTCATCGGACAATCAAGGATGTATTGATTTGATCGTTTTGAGGAAGTATGTAGAATGAGAAATCCGTGATCATACCTTAAGCCAAGGTGAGAAATCTAGGATCATATATTAAACCAAGGAAATGGAAAGATCAAGAGAGTATCACCTAGCATTGGTACAGAGAAACGTTTTTAGAATCACTTGAAACTATCGCGAAACAAAAGCGTAACGAATTATGGATTAAACCCTAACCAAGGGAGAAGTATCATAGAAGATCATCAAGTATAACATATAAGAGGATTGAGGATACAAATTATGACACGAGCATGATGCAGGAGGGTGACAAGATGATGACCAAGTGATGACAAGGTGATGAATCACCACCTTGTCACCACTTTCACCACAACCACAAGTTAAAAAGGGCATGTGTCTTTGATGACAAAACTAAACTACAACCACACAAAATGGATGCATCCAATTTAGCATTATTAGACAAGAAAAAAATCAAAGAAGATGCATCCAAGAAGAACACAACTTTCGACCAAATACATGCTTCCATTTCCTTAAAAACAATTATACCACTTCCACTTCTCCAAAAATTGCAAGGATGGATTCTAAAGCTTCCATATTTCCAAATTAAGGTAACCTCTTGATCCTAGCTTCATCCATGGATGATTTCATGTTCAAAAGTTGAATCAAAGATGAGCATGAATAGTGTTTTGGAATAGTAACTTATGATTTCTTGATTTGTGCTTGAAGATTAAGGTTGGTTAAGGATGTTTAAGGATCAAGCAAAGATATATAAGCTATTGATAGTCCTTACCAAGCATAAAGGAAGGTATAAACATCTCAAACCTCTAGTTATAATTCGATTTTTATGATTAGTTTGATGATAGTTTGAGATAGTATGGATTAAAGGTTGAATCCTTGGATATAATGATTGTTAGTGATTATCTTGATGGTTAAACTAGTAAATGTTGGTTTTGAATTTTTGGTTAAAGATCATGGGTTAGTTTAGATGATGAATTAGAAGTATGGATGGTTTGGTTGTGTTGATGAATGAATTTGAGTGTTTAAAACACGGGAATCGCGTTTAAGCGTCGTTACCATGTCGGATTTCACTTAGGAAGTTTGGACAGAGATTACGAATACCTTGTAGACATAACAATGAGGTTTTCTGATCATGTAGGCTCTGTTTTGTAGTTTATTTTGGCGAAATAATCGTATCGTTTCGATTTACGGTTTAGGAGAAACGTCCGTTTTAGTGAAAGCAGTTTCGAGTAACTAAGTAGTTCATTGCATGAACTTTGAGATAGGGATCAAGCCCTTTAAAAATGTAATTGGGTTGAGATATGAAAATGGATACTAGCATGGATTGTTAGGAAGGAAACCTAGGAGATTTCGTGTTAAAAAGATAATTTTTCGATTTTATAAAAATGTCGGAACCAAAGCTGCGCGAGGAGTAAGTGGTTCTGCACTCTACTGCATTGAACCTGCTGTTCTCGGGATTTCATCCCCTTAACCAGAAAAACATTTTCAAGCATTTTGTTCTATTCTTTCTCTGGATCGCGCACGCGAAAACGGTGTGTCATTTCGGTTAACGGTTAAGGAGATATGAGCGTTTTAGTGAAAGGCGTGTGAATAGTAACTTCCGTAGCTCATCCAAGTTTGAGAATACATTTCACCAATCTAAACCCTTGTTTTGAGATCAAAACTTTTATGATAAATATTACAAATACTCAAGATGATTTTAGAAGTGGTTTCGTATTTAAATACGAATTTTCCGATTTATTAAAAGTGTTAGAGTACGAGTCGCGTAATAGTAACTCTATTAAAAGTCAACTCTAGGGTACTACTTTGACCAACCGTTGTAACTAAGATAAAGGATTATTCCGAGTTGATTAAAACACGAACATTGTTGAGGAATAACGTGGCTACATGATGTGTTTGACTTATGGTTGACTTAGAGTGAATTGTTATGGGCGAATGATTACGCTAGGGACTGATCGAGTATTTCTTTGTTTATAGATTTCCCGGCAAGTTCTTGAACCCCTAACAACCAAGGACCCGAGGCAAGTTTTCTAATCTCATGCTGTATTTTAGATTTCATTATAGTGATGATGTATATGCATATTATAAATGCAAGTTTTCAAACCCTACATCATATAAGTGATGTTGTTGTGTTTATGATATATTCTGCTTTAATACTATGAAAGGAGTTATAACTGATTATGCTTGGTAAAAAAGCTTTGTGTTATATAAAGATTTATATGCTATGTAAATATTAGATATAAATCGAGGTGTTATAGAGGCTCTAAGTATAGAGCAGTCGTACGATGATTTTAAACTATTAGACCGGGAGTTAAATTACTATTTTGGTCTTGATTATACTGTCAGAAGCTGGAGGGTTCCAGGGACATTTATATTTTAAAATGTTGATTAAATATTCCAAAATATATATTATTGGATATTTAATGTGAGATATTTAAATAATATTATTATAAATATTATTTGGATATTTATTTAATTAAGTGAATATTATTTTGAATATTCACTTAAGTGGAATTTTATTGAATAATAATTCAATATTTATTATTTAAATATTATTTAATTAAGTGAATATTATTTTGAATATTCACTTAAGAAGAATCTTATTGAGTGATAATTCAATAATTATTACTTGAATAATTATTTAATTAAGTGAATATTATTTTGAATATTCACTTAAGTGGATTTATATTGAATAATAATTCAATATTTATTATTTGAATATTTATTAAATATTTCAAAAATGATTTAAAAATCATAGAACCTTATTTAAATATTACATAAGGTTCCAATAGTTAATTAAAATATTTTCTGATCTCAAAAAAGATTTATGTGACTATAGTAAGGGTTCCCAACTACTTTTAAATTATTTATCCTGAATGAGGATTAAGGTTTTGGACTTATCAAAAATTGGGAATCCATTCCGGGAAGTGAACATATGATTTCACTTGCCTCTTTCATTAAAAGTGAATATGTTTTCGAGTTCTGATTTATCAGAGCTAAAGCTATTTTACTAAAACTCCCGGGTCGTGATTGCGAAATGATTTACTCGAGGATCGAGGTCAGTTGACAATAGTCAACCCCCATTGTATTATTACTTCCTCAACATTTCCGGAAGTAAGTATGGTAATAATTTCATACCTATCAACGAGCTAGTCTACGCTCGGGGAACGACGATTTAAAATCGGTTCCAGATATAAGGATAGGATTCATCAAGGGACTGGAAATAACTCATACTCGACAATGAAACAGGTGTCAGGTAGTATGAGGTCATACTCGACAATGAAACAGGTGTCAGGTAGTATGAGGTCATACTCGGCAATGAAACAGGTGCCAGGTAGTATGACCATATGCTCGGCAATGAAACAGGTGCCATGTAGCATAATAAGCCCGTATGCGGCTAGGGTGATAATCGTGTTAAGATGTCGTCCATCTACTGATCATCGTGTATCGTGGTGGTTCCAGTATGTCCCCTTCTTCCCTCTAATTGGAGTTGTGCTGCACATTGTAACAAAAGCCTAGGCGCTGAGTTGCGGATAATGTGGCAGTGATGAGTAATGATGTTCCTCATACAGTAGTTGTACTGTATGGCATGTTTTGACGAAAAGAAAAATAAATATATCATTCTATATACGAATGAAGTTTTAAAGGTTTTCCTTTATGATATCAGCTTACATATATGATTATGCTGCTATATCTTATTATCGAGCCATAGTGCTCATTCTTGCTTCATTTATGAGAAGGTGTTCATTACTGATATTTTACAGTATTTTGAACAGTATGAGATATCTAAATAGATATGTGTGTATATACGTTGAGAAGGTATTTAAGACATACAGTATATTGAACTGTATAGTATTTTGAATCACTGAATAGGCTTTAAGCCTTGATTCCAATGTTAAAATTTATTTTAAAAAGATATGTTTTGAGTCTTGGTTTATTATACTGATACCAAGGATTTCCAAATGATTACGAAGAGTATTTGAGTATGATTATAAGTCCTACGGTATTTTGAACGGGATACTATTTTGGGGACAGACCCTAGTAGTGTTAAAAGCTTTGATCCCATATGGATTATCTTCCTAAAAGGTTTAAAGATTTAAACTGGGATAGATTTCTTGTTGAGCGCTATTAGCTCATTCTTGCTTTATTAAATCTTTCAGCATGAAGAAAACATTGTCGATTCACCTCGTGCAAGGGAATGGAGAGACCACCCTTGAGTTAGTTTAGCAGGATGGATACTGCCAGTGGGAGCAGAATAGTTGCAGCTTAAATTAGTGAGAATTATTTTTGAGTAGGTTTGTATTACTAAACCTTGTATAGAATTGTGAGGTCTATTATTTTAACTTCGGGTAGAGGTTGTAAATGATAGATGAGATCCTGGATAGTACATTTGATTTGTAATAACAAATGTTACTTTTGTTGCTTATTTCCAAGGCTATAACTTGTGTGTGTGCGTAAGTGATTGGGGTCGTTGGAGTTATATTATTAGAATGCATGTATTGTATAATTGATGGAGTGTGACAACCCAGATTCCTGACCCCGGATATGGGGGTGTTACACTCACCTTCACCTACTAAGGTGGAACTCTCAGTGCTCACTTTTACCAGACTGGAAGAAATAGTCTTTCTCTCTTGCTCTTCCTCTCCTTTTGCCTGGTTGCAAACCAGCCTCTCACTCTCAGTGACTTCACTCCCTTCCCTCAAGCCTAGAAGTGTTTGAACTACTACTAACTCATCCACACTTGAAGTGGAAATACTTGAAGTTTGAAGTGCAAGTATGGAAGTGTTGGGTTTTATACTAAACTATTCATTAGTAGTATATAAACATTGTCCATTTTATTGAGAATCTTGATTGCATATTTTTACATTGTCTATTTATTATATATTGTGGATAATTTAGTATCAAATGGGATAACAGAAGATTAAATTATCAGTGTCTATATATAATATAAAGGGTTCACATTTTAAGTGGAATTAGACAAACCACTGGAATAACTGAAGTATTATTTGGGAATAGTTTATCTTGACTATTAAATAATACTTGTATACTTTGTGTATATTGAACATGATCAAATTTAGAATTGTTCCCTTAAACTGATTAAGAAGGTGAACTAAGATTCTATGTTATTATTAATGCTTAGGTTCTTAATCCGGATATAGTAATTGACACGTGTATATTATTTACATGCTTTGATTTATATATGAAATAATTCTTTTGAATTATATCATTATATTTTGGGTGATGGAATAATATATATGGTGAATATTATTTATTGAAGGAATCCGTGTCCTGATAATATTCGGGTTAATGATGTCCCCTTGAAAGCTCAAAAGGATTTAATTATGTGAAACCCTGCAGGTGGATTTATTCCGGCATAATTAAATAAAGGTAGAGTGGATGATCAAGGATATAAGATGTTAATTAAATGAATTATCAGTAATTTATTTAATTAATGGGCATGCGCTATTTTAAACATGGGGAATTTAATAAGCAAATAATATTGGAACCGAATTAATTAATTAAGTTGCGGTATTAGGAAAGGTAGTGCAAATATTAATTCTTTAGTGGATTGAATTAATATTTAATTACATTGGGCTAGGCCCAGGATGTAATTAAAAGGCCCAACCTAATTATCCATGATCCCTATTGTAGCCCTATATATATTCTTATTCTCTTCTTGCTAGGATTGGTTAAGAAAAATATTGTAGCCACCTAGGAGCAAGAAGAGAGGTTAACTTGAGAAGACGGAGGCCACACTTCGCTCAAGGGAATTTGGGAATACAATAGAAGAGCGTGGAATCAACCGTTAACAAGGTGATTTTCTTTTCGCACTCCTTAATTGTGTATCATAAAATGTAGTAGAACCCCAAGTCCGTGGTTCCCAACAATTGGTATCAAGAGCCTGGTTATGGGTTCTATGTTTTATGATATGATGTCCATGTCGTAATTAAAATTGGTTATGTATGTATAGTGGTATGCTTGGATAATAATCTTTTGCAGGTTGTTTAGTATCCACTATTATGGCCTCGTTTTATTTTAATTATGTGTTTGGATCCCACGTGGTTTAATCGTGGTTATTTTTTGTTTTGGTTTCCACGTGGTTTATCGTGGTTGTAAATCACGAGGGTTGATCGTGCTAGTTTTGTTTTCTATTATGATTTTGTAATCTTGTAATCATGATTTGTATTCATGTTAGATTATGATCTGATGTAATAGAATAGGTATGTTATGTTGTATGTAACTATTTGATCGACGGAGTTGCAAGAAAACAAAGTTCTTCCGCTGATGCTACAAGATTTCGCCTATGCAACTTCGAACTGTTGTAACTTTTGCATACGGTGTCGGATTTCGATGAGTAATACCTTTTCGAAAAGGGATTTCGATGTTCTACACGATTGAAAAGTGACGTTGTCGAAGTTTCATGTGCGTCTGAGCTCGTTTAGACCCTCAAACAGCGAGTTGAAGTTTTCGCAGGATTTTCGGATGAAATTTTTTTTTGGCCATAATAGTGGATTTATTTTTTATTTTAATTTTTCTGCTATTTAATTTTAATTATTGCATTAAATAATTATTATGTGTGTTGTTAATTATGTGTGTAATTTTAATTGCATGGTTAACATAAATAGGACGACATGGACATAAATTTTCATTTATTGCTTTAATTAAATGTTTTATGTTATTAAATTATGTGTGTATTTGGAATGCATGTTAGACATAATTATAATGACATAGGCCCCATTTAATTATGTAGAGATGTATGCTATGCTATGTTATGTGTTCTTTGTATTGTTATTTTGATAACATGTGGACCTCGAAGAAATAACATAGGGCGATGCATCTAGATAAAATTACTCATGTTAAAATACTAAGTGGGAGAGGGAATTAATTTGATATTAGATCCCATGGTCATCCATTATTGGTTGTATGTAATTTAACAATAGGACGATTATGAATCGGATATATGTCACCCATCGTGGCGTATGATTTATGACATCTGGGTAGTGTTAAGGATATTACTAGGACAATCTTCTTAAGTTAATCACGAATAATGAAAGGTAAGCTCACCCCATCGTGACATACCAAGTTTCATAGAATTCGAGAAAAAAGTTGGACATTCCTTGATTGATGTTGATAATGGATATTTCTGTCTTAGGGGTTGTGTTTTTAAGCGAGTCCGTCTGTGACTTCACCGAAAACACCTGGGATTTATCCATTGATACATCGAACGGATGGGTCTGACTAAAGGCAACTTAAGATCTAAATAATGGTATACACTTAGCTATGAAAGATAATATATAGTCCACCCTAACGTGGCGTATTATTTAGTAGTAGGACCGAAGTAATATTTAAATTTAAATGGTATATATGTCATCCATCATGGTGTACCAGATATTTATGGAATTTAAATATTAGTGCATTAATTTTAATTAATTGTTAGAGGAAACAAATAGGTTTTAAGATATATGCAATTTTCTGATTAAGTGTTATATGCATGATTCTCAGGATATAATGGGCTTTAATCCACTTTTCACCATACTTAAGGATAACAAACTTACCGGACCTAACTATATTGAATGGAAACACAATTTGGACATAGTGTTGACTGCTGAAGAGTTTAAATTTTGTACTGTTGAACCCAAACCGGACCACCCTGCTGCCGATGCTCCGGATGAGGATAAAGAGTATTTTAAGAAGTGGACTAAGGCAGATGAGATGTCGCGATGTTACATTCTGGCAGCAATGTCGGGTGTTTTGCAACATCAGCATCAGGCCATGACCACTGCTGCAGATATGCTCTACAATCTCAAGGAGCTTTTCGGAGATCAGAATAGGGCTGCTAGGCAAGTAGCAATGAAGTCTCTAATGAACACTCAGATGGCTGAAAAAACACCTGTAAGGGACCATGTTCTTCTGATGATGTCTCATATAAATGAACTAGAGGTCCTTGGTGCTGATATTGATGCGGAAACGCAGGTCGATATCATACTTATGAGTTTGCCAAAAAGCTTTGAGCCGTTTCGCTTGAATTACAACATGAACAAGAAGTTGTATAGTCTTGCAGAACTTCTGACAGAGCTTCAGGCAGCGGAATCATTATTTCAGCAGCATGTTCAGGTAAATGTGGCTGAGAAAGTTTCTTCTTCAAAGCCGAAAGGAAAGAAGAAGAAGAAGGTTCAGACACAGAAAGTTGTGAAACCATTGGGAGTTCATAATTCAGTGAAGAAGCCTAAGGGCAAGTGCTTCAAGTGCAAGCAGTCGGGTCACTGGAAAAAGGATTGTCCTCTGTCTAAGAAGAACAATGCTGATATGTCTCTTTCTCTTGTTACAGAAACATATATAGCGGCTATGTCTACGAGCACTTGGTGTGTAGACACAGGAGCCACTGATCATGTTTGTAATTCCATGCAGGGGTTCCAGAAAACCAGGCTGCTTAGAGATGGCGAGATATATGTGTTCATGGGAGATGGTACGAAAGTAGCAGTGGTTGCAGTTGGAGTTATTTCTTTATCTTTTGGTTATGATAGGATTTTGGTTTTGAATAATTGTCTTTATGTACCTTCATTTAGAAGGAATTTAATTTCGGTTTCTAAACTTGCTATGGATGGTTATAATGTTTGTTTGGATCGTAATGTTTCCATTATGATGAATAAATGAGTTATATGTTCTGGTACATTGCAAGACAATTTATATATTATTAATCCTATAGAACCAATGCTGCAACCAAGTGAAATTAATAATACACTTTCTACCTCTAGTAAAAGAAAGGAACCTTCTGGATTGAACCAAACATATCTTTGGCACTTGAGATTAGGTCATATTAACTTAAGGAGGATTCAAAGATTGGTAGTAGATGGGCCTTTAGGCTCGTTGGCAGTGGAGCCATTTCCAGTCTGTGAATCTTGCTTGGAAGGAAAAATGACCAGTAGACCTTTTAAGGCAAAAGGAAATAGAGCCAAAGATGTGTTAGAATTGGTTCATACTGATTTATGTGGACCTATGAATATCCAAGCGAGAGGTGGGTATGAATATTTTGTCACTTTCATTGATGATTATTCGAGATATGGATACATTTATCTGTTGCACCGCAAGTCTGAGTTCTTTGAAAAATTCAAAGAGTACAAAGCAAGTGCGGAAAAGCGACATTCAGGAAAATGTATCAAGTCACTACGATCAGATCGTGGGGGCGAATACCTGCTTGGAGAATTTAGAGAATATTTATCAGAACATGGGATTTCATCCCAGTTGACTGCACCTGGCACACCTCAGCAGAATGGTGTAGCAGAAAGAAGGAACCGGACTCTTTTAGAGAGTGTTAGATCGATGATGAGTTATTCGAATTTACCCAAGTCGTTTTGGGGGTATGCTCTAGAAACAGCGGCTTATCTTCTAAACTTGGTACCTTCTAAGTCAGTTCCAAAAACTCCAAAAGAATTGTGGACTAGTACCAAACCTAGTTTGAAACACATTCGGATTTGGGGTTGTCCAGCACATGTGCTGAACAAGAACGTGACTAAGTTAGATTCTCGTACAGAAGTGAGGCTGTTTGTGGGTTATCCCAAGGGAACAAAAGGGTATTTGTTTTATAGTCCTAAGGATCGGGATATCATTGTAAGCACCAATGCTAGATTCTTAGAGGAAGACTATATAATGAATCACAAACTCATGAGTACTGTTGTTTTAGAGGAACTAGTGGGAGGACAAGATAATTCTAATATGCCACCGGTACAAGTAGAACAACCACAAGTAAATGAACAACCTATCACTAATACCACTCCAATGCTTCGTCGTAGTGGGAGGGTTGTTAAACAACCTGAGAGGTTCATGTTTTTGGGAGAGTCTTCGGACTTAGTCTCTGGTGAACATGATGAGGATCCCAGGACATACGAAGAAGCAATGCAAGATAAGGATGCAGATCTTTGGCAAAAGGCTATGCAATCTGAGATGGAATCTATGTATTCCAATAAAGTCTGGGATCTCGTGGAACCACCCAGTGGTGTAAAACCCATTGGATGCAAGTGGATCTACAAAAGAAAAAGAGGATCTGACAAAAAGGTGAAAGCCTGGAAAGCAAGACTTGTTGCGAAAGGGTATACTCAGAAACAAGGAATTGATTATGAGGAAACCTTTTCTCCGGTAGTCATGCTTAAGTCAATCCGGATTCTTTTATCTATAGCAGCTCATCTCGATTATGAGATTTGGCAAATGGATGTCAAGACAGCTTTCCTAAATGGAAGTCTTGATGAAAACATCCATATGCAGCAACCAGAGGGATTCATCAAAGAGGGCCAAGAGCATCTAGTGTGTAAGCTTAAGAAGTCCATTTATGGACTGAAACAAGCTTCCAGGGAGTGGAACATTCGTTTTGATCAGGCCGTCCAGACAAATGGTTATGATCAGAGTCCAAGCGAAGCATGTGTGTATAGGAAAAGTGAAGGAAATGCAGTGGTTTTTCTAGTACTATATGTAGATGACATTTTGCTCATTGGAAATAATGTAGAGATGTTGTCATCTATTAAGGCATGGTTGTTCAAACAATTTGAAATAAAAGACTTAGGTGAAGCCGCATACATTCTTGGGATCAAAGTTATAAGAGATCACAAGAAAAGAACGTTGGCTTTATCTCAAGAACCGTACATTGATGAGGTATTGGCTCGTTTTAACATGCAGGACTCTAAGAAGGGTAATTTACCTTTTAGACATGGAGTCTCTCTATCAAAGGAGCAGTGTCCTAAGACACCTAAGGAGATAGAGAACATGAAAGCAGTTCCTTATGCTTCAGCATGTGGAAGCTTAATGTATGTCATGTTATGCACGAGACCTGATATTTGCTTTGCCGTAGGCATGGTCAGTATATATCAGTCCAATCCAGGTCTGGAACATTGGAGTGCAGTAAAAACGATACTTAAGTACTTGCGAAGGACTAAGAAGTATATGTTAATTTACAAGGCTTCAGACTTGTTTCCTGTGGGTTATACCGATTCAGATTTCCAGACAGATAGGGATAAGAGGAAGTCAACCTCGGGGTGTGTTTTTACTTTAGGAGGTGGAGCTGTAATATGGAGGAGTGTGAAACAGAAATGCATCACAGACTCAACCATGGAAGCTGAATATGTGGCAGCCTCTGAGGCAGCCAAGGAGGCTATATGGTTTCGGAATTTCCTGCTGGATTTGAATGTAGTTCCTAATTTGCCACGGCAAATCACAATTTACTGTGATAATACTGGTGCTGTTGCAAATACAAAGGAACCACGAGAACATAAAGCAGCAAAACACATTGAGCGTAAGTATCACCTCATACGACAGTTCGTTAAGCGAGGAGATATTATTGTGACTGATATAGCATCAAAGGACAACCGGGCTGATCCTTTCACGAAGAGTTTACCAGCTAAGGTTTTTGAAGAACACGTGGAGGAGATAGGAGTCAGATGTCTGGTCACGGAATAGTTATTTAAACTGGTAGCGGATTATATTAATAAACACTGATATACTCAAAGAATAGCTTGAGTATAAGTGGGAGATTGTTGGGTTTTATACTAAACTATTCATTAGTAGTATATAAACATTGTCCATTTTATTGAGAATCTTGATTGCATATTTTTACATTGTCTATTTATTATATATTGTGGATAATTTAGTATCAAATGGGATAACAGAAGATTAAATTATCAGTGTCTATATATAATATAAAGGGTTCACAGTTTAAGTGGTAGTGCAAATATTAATTCTTTAGTGGATTGAATTAATATTTAATTACATTGGGCTAGGCCCAGGATGTAATTAAAAGGCCCAACCTAATTATCCATGATCCCTATTGTAGCCCTATATATATTCTTATACTCTTCTTGCTAGGGTTGGTTAAGAAAAATATTGTAGCCACCTAGGAGCAAGAAGAGAGGTTAACTTGAGAAGACGGAGGCCACACTTCGCTCAAGGGAATTTGGGAATACAATAGAAGAGCGTGGAATCAACCGTTAACAAGGTGATTTTCTTTTCGCACTCCTTAATTGTGTATCATAAAATGTAGTAGAACCCCAAGTCCGTGGTTCCCAACAGGAAGGAGTATCCGTAGAGGTAGTAGAAGTATATGTCAATGGATAGCTGATTTGGGGCATATCCGTAGACAAACAAACACTTATCAACGGATGAGAAATATCCGTAGATGAAGGAAAAGAAGTAGCTCTTGAAATTGAGACTAAGGCTGAATCTGTGGAGATTGATTTTAAAGTTGAAGCCACAGATGGAGCCAGAGTCTGAGAAATGACAGATTGGTGGTCCAACAAATCATCAATAAGATGATGATCACCAATTTCAGAGTGGGGCTTCTCCAATAAGGTTAAAGATGGAGAATCAGGAATTGATGTGAGAATCATACCCACATCCAGAGAGAGTGTAGGTGAGCTTGGTGTTTCTGTTTCAGTTTGAATGATTAGAGAATGGGGTTGTGACTCCACATTTACTGGAGCCACATCAAACTGAATTTAAGATGGTGTCATTGACACTGTGTGTGATCCCTGTGCAAACCCAGATTGTTTAGACCTTTTTCTCCTTGTATAGGCCATGGATGTATCTGTGGGGCTTCTGGTGTCCCTATCCCTCTTGTGTCGTGTCCCTGGTTGGGGACTCTTTTCAATAGCAACATCCTTTTGGAAGGATGCCACTAGGGATGTGGTAGTTTCCTTTTCAACCACTGCATCTTTTTGAGAAGATACAGGGTGGCTAGGCTGGGACACACTTATCTCACCCTCCTTGTTCTTGGGGTTTCTTTGATGTTCACCCCTTCCCTCACCTCTCACTACCTCCTTCACACTCCCCTCAAGGGCTTGGGTAGTTTCTGTAACAGGTGCCTTTTCAGAAGCACCTGAGGTTGGCTTTCTGGATTTGGATTTGGGAATTTTAGAGGTGACCACTTGGGTAGGAGGCTGTTGGACAGTTCCAGCCTCCATTGTGGTACTGAAATTCAAAGAAATAACAACAAAGGTGGGAACAGTTGAGGAAATTACCTGACTCACCTGTGCCTCTTGAGCTGCATTGAAAATTGGTGGATACACCAATTGAACCTCCCTGTTGTGGTTCAGCCTATTCAAGTCCTCAAGGACTCTCTTATTCTGAACCCAACACTCCTTGGAGTTTGCAGGGAATTGGATCACCAAGTCGCTTTCTACATGGTTAGCCAGCAACATAAAGAATCTAGTATAATAGATATTCTTACTTCTAGATGCTTTATTCCCTAATTTAGCGCCTAGTTCATAAAGAATTAGGGATCCTAGGTTATAAAAGCTATCATTAAGAAGCATGTAAGCAATATCTAGCATGGAAGAAATAACAGCATCATAGTTGCTAATTTTACCAGAAAACACCTTTAGAATGGCATCAAAGAAAAAGCTCCATTCTTTGACCATGCCTTTTCTTTGAATCTTACTCAGATTACCAGTAGGTAAAGCATAGTTAATCAAATTCAGCATGTTAACTATATCAGTATCACTATGCTTTTCTAATCTACTATTATGAGGTAAATTCAAGCAGGCAGAAATAATGTCACTATTAATCACATGTTCCTTACCTTGAAGAACAAAAGTAATTGTAGCATTCACATAATCAAAAACAGCTGATTCCCAGATAGCTTCGAACATAGCTTTGGAGAGCTTGCAGTTCTGGAAGAACCTCATCATAGTGTGATATGAGGTAGTCTTCTCTTCGAAGTCCACCAGAGTAGTGAAATTGTTCTTCTCGTATGTGAACCCAGTGAGTGACATTGTTTTGCTGGTAGGTGCCATTGATGAAAGCTTTGAACTTGCAGAGAGAAATTAGCTTTGAGAGAAAAGAGGGTTTCTTGCCTTAGAGAATTTTTTGGAAAATGATAGAAGAAGATGAGCTGAGAGTAAAATTTAATTTATACTCCCCCAAAATAATTCACTAAAACAATCAGAATAATTGAAAGAAATTATCTAATTGGGCAAGAAAGTAACCGTTTAAAAGTAATGGATTGAAAAGTAAAGCCACGAATTTATTGTAATTACATACACGTACTGTACGCAGGTAACTACAGATAAGATTGTGACTTTAACGGTTATGATTAAACTAAACTGTCTACGGATAGGATTTTACCTTGGGATTTGATATCCGTAGAGGTGTAAAACCAGTATCCGTAGACAAGAAAAATCCAGTGTCAGAAATGACCATCAACGGATAGGGGTATCCGTAGAAGGAGAAATTTTGAATTGGACAATATTCTTCTTTTTTAGAGAGTTTTAATTCTCATGAAAATCATGTTGACACTGGCTGCATTACAAATCATCAGACATTTAAATAAATCAAGAATAGTTAAGCATACCTAGCTCACTTACCAACCTTGAGAATGTTGATTCATCAAGTGGCTTGGTAAAAATGTCTGCAATTTGCTGCTCACTTGGAACAAAATGAAGTTCCATAGTACCATTCATCACATGTTCCCTGATGAAGTGATACTTTATGTCAATGTGCTTGGTCCTTGAGTATTGCACTAGATTCTCAGTTATGGCAATTGCACTAATGTTGTCACAGAATATTGGAATCTTGTTAACTGTTAGACCATAGTCTATTAGTTGATTTTTTATCCAAAGTATCTCTGCACAACAACTTCCAGCAACAATGTAATCTGCCTCAGCTGTAGAAGTAGAGACATAATTTTGCTTCTTACTGAACCATGAGACAAGCTTGTTTCCTAGAAATTGACAGGTGCCTGTTGTACTTTTTCTGTCAATCTTGCAACCTGCATAGTCTGCATCTGAATAACCAATTAGATCAAAACCAGATTCTCTAGGGTACCAAATGCCAAGGTTTGGTGTTCCCTTGAGATATCTGAAAATCCTTTTGATAGCAGTTAAGTGAGACTCTCTAGGATTAGCCTGAAATCTAGCACAAAGACATGTACCAAACATAATGTCAGGTATACTAGCTGTTAAATATAGAAGTGAGCCTACCATGCCTCTATAACTTGAAATGTCCACAAATGTTTCCTTAGTATTTGTTAGGAATATGTTGTTCTTGATGATAATTATAAAAACACTTAGTAGATTTTGTGTTAAGTCACTTTTGTAACTATCAACGGAATGGTATGCTTTGCAGCTTTCGTTGACAGGTAGCTCATCAACGGAATGAGTCTCATCAACAAAATGAGTAATGTAGCAATTGCACTGTACAATACTTCACTGGTTGATATGCATTTGTTGTAGGTATTAGATAGGTTTTCCAAGTCATGTTGACTAAGTACTAGATAGGCAAAATAGGTTGGTTAATTGTAAATATACTATGACTTGTAATTTTGCCTAAGTGAAGACATGTCAACGGAATGAAGATTACACTATCAACGGAATGAAAAATGTACCATCAACGGAATGAAGAATAAAGCTATCAACGAAACACATCTCACTGCTATCAACGAATCATTATCACTTTTCTGAATAGTTGACAAAGTGATAGTGACAGTTTTCTGATAGATCAAAAGGTGATGTAGAAGTGTACTTTGCATTGGGAGCCATCAAAATGGACACTGGGAATGAGGAAACATTCCAATTTCCAATTAGGTTCTTGAGTGTGATCATAATAAGCATGAAGACAAAAGACAAGATCTCCAAGGACCATTGGACAAAAGGAATGAAAAGCAAGCTACTGGCGGTTACCTTTAGTACATTTTAGAGTAGCCAAAAATAGCATTGTAAACTTGGGATATATAACCAAGTGTAGCAGTTCATTTTATAGTAAGTGAGTGAGATAGAATAACTTTGTATTAGCTTATTTCAAGAGCACTCTCACTCTACATTAGGAACTGATCAGCTGTGCTACTTTTGTAACACAGATTATTCCCGAAATAAAATCATCTCAGTTGGATCCTCAAAACATCCAACTGAAATTTTATATTTGCTTGTGTGATTTTATTTTATTTGTCAAGTTATTTCAAAGTTGTTTTTAAGTTTAAAAATATCTAGAATTGTATTCAACCCCCCCCCCCCTTCTACAATTCTGTTAGGCTATTTGGGATTAACAATTGGTATCAGAGCAAGCTTCTAACATACAAGGAGTTTAAAGATCAAGGCCAAAACAGAAACCATGGTGAAGAAGGATGCAGGTGTAAAGATACCAGTTCTAGATAAGGACAATTACTTTCACTGGAAAGTAAAAATGCATCTACATCTCATGTCTATGGATGAGAGATATGTAGACTGCATTGAGAAAGGTCCACACTTTCCCATGAAGTTTGCATCTAGAGTTGGACTGCCAGATGATGCTGAAGATGTGGAAATTCCAAAGCCTGTCTCAGAATGGACTATTGAAGATGTTGCAGAAATCCATAAAGATTAAAGAACCATGAACATTTTGTTTAATGGTTTGGAGCAAGAGATGTTTGACAATGTTATCAACTGTACAACTTCTAAAGAAGTATGGGACACTGTTAGAACACTCTGTGAAGGAACTGAGCAAGTAAGGGAAAACAAAATGCAACTCCTCATACAACAATATGAACACTTTCATTTTAAAGCTGGTGAAACCCTAAACGATACATTTAGTAGGTTTCAAAAGCTGTTGAATGGATTAAAGTTGTATGGGAGGGTCTACTGTAAGATCCGGGAAAATTACGTGTTATTATATGATATGAAATGAGATTTTAATTTCATATTAAGAGTTATTAAATGATTTATCTGTTTAAACGTGCTAAATTATTCGTTAAATGATTGAATATGTGACAATGTGATGCTATGTGATATGTGTGGGGAATTTGAAACTATTTTGAAAAGGGTGTTATACTATTTTATTTTATTATAATTATTGAAAAGAAAATTTGGATCGTTCCCAAATTATTCGGGCAATTGGTATATCGTTCGTACCAATATTTCATTCGTTAAAGTGGAAAGTATTCGAAAATATTCGTAATAGAAGTATTTTGGTTCGTATATCTATTATTAAACGATACTTGTAGTCATCTGTACTTTATGGATGATTATCGTCTCGTAAAACGTGTATTCTGCTTTATTAAAGATTTAAAGTGTTTTATCTGTTAAATTGTATTTAAAGCGATCTATCGGATCAGTATCGATCCAAAAATGTCGTTTGGGGTATTATTTTCCGTTTAATATAAAAAGGCAAATCGTACTTTGTTTTGCGTATAATAAAGCATAATTACAGTTAAAAATCTAAAAACCCCTGAAACGTGTTCTTCGTGTTCTTGAGAATCAAACCAACTTTTGAAAGCGTTATCGGATTCCGATTTCGATGTTCTTGTAACCAAAATGAATCTCTCATCATCCTCTACCTAAATCCACCATCAAAATTCATGTGGGTATGATTTTCTGATTTTTCCGATTTTTAATCTATTTATTTATTTCGAATTTATTGATTTAATTTGGGGTTTTCTTTGTTATTGATTGTTCTTGGTAATTGATGATGTGAATAAGTTGTATGTATTGTGCTGAGTGTTTTGATGATTTTTATTTGATTTTTAGAGCTTTAATTCGAGCTAATCGGAAATTTGAAGCTCGCCGGTTTTCTTTAAGTTTTGGCCGGACTTTTGACCCGTTGATGGGTTCTTGATTGTGTTCTAGCGGTTGTATAGATCGTAGGATTTAGAGTTTATTCATGTATTCAGTTTTGAGTTTCGTGTACGGTTTCCGTTCACCGAAAAACGGGCCGTCGCCGGCTGTTTCCGTTTCTGGGATGTTTTCTGTCATGCTTGCGAGTGATTTTAGCAGGTTTTGGGAAGCCCAGGAATTCCTGAGTAAAAGCCCCTTGAAACGAAGTGTTTTCGAAGTGTTTTAGGCGTCGCCGGAAAATTTTCCGATGGCCGGACGTCGGCCGGAAACTGGGTTTCCCAGTTTCCGGTGGTGTTCTTGACCGACCCGTTTTGTGTTCTTCATGACCCGTTTTCAAAACCCTAACCCGACCCGGTTTGATCCAGAAAACCCTAATTGATTTTCGTGAATAGTGTTTCTGGATTTTTAATTTTAAAATAATTCAAAAATGGTTTTAAAAATTCTAAAAATCATATCTTTAATTTAAAAATACATTTTATTATTCTGAAAATTTTATAAATTCATAAATATTTATTTAAATTCGAAAATTGATTAAATTTAATTATTTTAATTATTTTTGATTAATAATTAATTTATTTAATTAATTGATTAATTCTTTTAATCAGTTAATTCTTAATAATTAATTATTAATTAGATTTAATTAATTAAAATTAAGTTTAATTATTTTCTAGCTTGGTTCATTTATTTAAAAATAGTTTGAGCATTTAAAGAGTGTCAATTAATTTTTTTAATTGATTTAATTGCATTTAAAATACTTATATTGGATTTAAAAATCCGATTTTTGATTTAAAAATTGTTTGTGGCTTATTTAAATTCAAATGAGCTTTGTGTGATGTTTTAAAAATAGTTATAAGTGCTATATGATGTGTATGAGTTGTGTAATGTGTTTTATAGTCCGTATATGCCCGTACTAGGGCTAGTATCTGAGTTTTAAATATCGTAAATTAGACCGGGCGTCCGATACGTAACCGGTCACTTGTTTAAATGTGTTATGTGAATGATGTGAATTATCTGTTGTTGAGTCATGCATGCGTATTAATTGTGTGGAGACTTGTTTGAGTAATTGGTTGTGTCTAATGTTATCACGAGGGGTAGATAGGATAGAAATTTGTCGGTTATGTTAGAAAGTGAGATTTACGAGGCCGTTGACTTGGATGTTGACTTTTTATAGCATGGGGATTGTCGTCAAGTGAGTTACGTGGATTACTTATGTGGTGGATTGCGATTGGTCTATCAATTGAGATGTGGATGTTTATGCAACAGAGATATCGGTAAGGTCGGTAAGTGCGTCGAAGTTAAGTTACAATCATTTATGGAATGTGAAATCATACGTTGAAGACTAAGTACCGTCTCATGTTTGACTATCGAGGCTGGCACGTGGATTCGAAATGGTAGAAGCAGACTAGTGGTATTCGCAAGAGCGTCAAAGCAAAGAAGGACGGAAGTCGAGAATCGTGCGATAAGACAGAATAAGGAGGGATCGTATTGTTTCAGCGTTACGAAATAGCTAAGGACCAGAGGCAAGTGTTTATACCCTTGCTTATTAATTAAGGGATATTATCTTGAATTATTAGTATGCATGTTGAATGCTTATTACTGAATTTTCAAATGTTGATTTCTTTTGCATTGAATTGCAAGTATGTTATTTAATCTCGTAAATTGACGAGTACTCTTTTATACCTTTTGAGTTTAGATTCATATTTTCATATTGATTGGAAAGATATACTTATTATATTGAAAAGTTTGAAGAGATAATTATGGGCCGTATACTAAGGCTCTCTTTTAAAAGACATGATTTTAAAATATTAGGTTGGAATATTGCCAACCCTAGATGAGTGGGAACTTACGAACCCTATGTTGAAAACGTTATTTTAAATTCCGAAGTTGTGGTACTTGTTCTACAAGTATTCCATTTTTCCATCCTGCACCCTTGCAACTATTATTATCATTTCTTGTTAATGCGATCATCTGATCCATTCCCTGATTCGAATTCATTTATGCTGTGCATGATTTAGTTTACTTCCTTCAAATACGAGGCTTATCTATTATAAGTATATGTTCGAAGGACTTGAACTATTTCTGCCAGAAGTTAATAAACCTTTGTTTTCTTCATTTATAAACTTCACCCTGAATTTTTCTTAAACTTGAACTTGACTTTCTTGTCACTTACCAGATTGTTGAATCTTAACTAATTCTTCCATAATGTGATGAATTGAACTGTTAAGGCCATCTAGAGCCTGTTCTTTGAACCCTATTCCATATTGAGTTATTGCAAATTCTGTTGATATCATAATGCCTGTTTCATATCAGATTCAATCTTGTTAAGCATGTTATTGTTTATTCTTTGAACCCTACTCTATATTGACTTGTTACACTTTTCTGTTGATATCATATTGTCTGTTTCATATCAGACTTAACCTTGTTGAGCATGTCATTGTTTATTCTTCATTATATCCCAGTTGTTACATCGAACTCGTCGATGCTTATTATATTGTCACTTTTCCTGTGCACCTCCCCATATTGTGTCGATCTAGTCGATACTAGATTATATTGTTATTCCTTAATGGATTCTTCATAATTGAACTGTTTCCTGGAACGTGAGTTTTCCAGCAATTGTTGTATTAGGTTGTCGATTCTTCCGACACCTGATTGTCGAAGTAAGGTTGTCAATTGTTCTGACACCTGACGTATATAATATAGAATTGGAATGTTTTTAAAAATGGACCAATTATTGGTCGATGTAATTAAGGCCCAGATTGGCCTAGGATCCAGTAGAGGACTATGACATGAGCTAGTCCGGGGTTGATGCGTGGCTGGCCAGCAGCACAACCTTTGTATTTGATAATTGTTAAAAATCCAATTCTAATATGAATTTTCATTTCTAGGATGAGTTACATCCATATACTTTGTACTTGTGAGATATGACCTGATTCTCAGGTTTATTCGTTGCGTGAAGTTGTTGGTTTGTTGATTATTAATAGTGGTTTCAATCTTGCTGAAATCGCTTACTCTTAATACATTCGGATTCCAAATAGTTGAAATCCACTTCCTTGATTCCATTGGCAGTCGTGAGATATCTATCTTGTTGAGTTTTATTCATACCGCATATCCAGTCGGTACCATGTTGAAGTCTTGAAGTGCGTTCTTTATTTCTTAACCGAGCGTGTTGGCTCATTCTTGCCCCTTGATTATTCTAACCTTCCAGAGTTGTTGATTTCGGAAAATGTCGTGAATAGACCTGTTATCTTCAAATTGGTATTTTTGTACAAACTATGGTCTTGAAGACGTACGAGTTATATTTATTTCATATTTTCTACATACTATTGTAGTTATTGTTGATTCGGTCATCGTAACGACCTATATAAATCTTTTGTGTTTTAAAACTATTCGGTTGCGAGAAGCTAAATGAGATATTGTGATAAATTACCAAACTTACTTTGAAAATATTAGAGATTACAAATGTTTAAGCCATAGGCTTGTTTATTTGAAAATCCAAAGCTTATTTTGGAACTTTATATATAATATTTAATAATGCGCTTGCTGAGCAATTCATTCGCTCATACTTGTTTTATTCATATATATTTTAGCCTGCCGGAAAGAAGGTGTATTGGCGAGAGTTGTCCGCGTAGCTGATCAGAGATGTGGAAAGATATTAGCGTAAAGACGTCTTGATCCAGAGCATTGGAGCTAGTGAGAGGTTTTGTATATAGATGTTTTCTATTGCTTAATATATTGTATAAGATTAGTTGCCTGGTATACTTCTTATCGAAGTTATACTAGTGTATTAGAATTTTGTAAAGAGAATGGTTGTAAAGAAGAAAGATTGTTGTAATGAATTTGGATTCTTGTTTCTAGCACTATAACCTTTAAAGATTCTTGGTAGAGTTGGGGTCACAGATATTATTATTATTGTGTTGATTTTATATTGAACAGGTTGTTTGGATTAAGAGTGCAGTGTGACGACCAAATCATTGACCCCGGATTTGGGGGCGTTACAGTTGGTATCAGAGCAAGGGTTATAGTAAAACTAGAAACGAGAGTGTGTGGGAGTGTATATAGTTATATAAGGAACGTCAGAGCTCATTTAGAGTTCGTATTGGACTATTGGATATAGTACCGCTGAGTGAGTTAAGATAGAGGTATTTGATTGAGATAGTTGTGCTGAAATGGATAGAACTTCTTGCGTTTGTAGACGTCTGAGGCGGAATCTTCGAGGACTATTACGAGTCGACGACGACGTACGATATTGATGACCTTGCGACGTGGAAAAGAAGGGCTGAAATCGAATAACGTGGAGAAGAAGGGCTGAAATCGAATAACGTGGAAAAGAAGGGCTGAAATCGAATAACGTGGAGAAGAAGGGCTGAAATCGAATAACGAGCTATCGAAGGAGTCGACGGAGGAGTCATATGTGAAGACCTTGGTAATACCTTCCCATCCTAAGGAAATATTTGACATTTCTTTAAGCGAAACTTGTGTTGGTGAATATATTCCACCTTTTGACTTTGTACTTGATACTTTTGATCAATCATGATTGCAATTGCATCAGAGGTTGTTGCGACATCTATTTCAATTTGTAAAGCCTGTTGAAAATATGTTATTTAAATTCCAACTCCTTCATTCTTCCGGAGTGGATAACTCTAATTGTGATGTAACACTATTTGTTGATACTTCCTTTCTGGTTGTTCTTCTTTTCTGAAATAACACCTTTGGAATTTATTCAATTTCAATCCAAGGTGTGTATTTGAGAATTCTTATCGAAAGGCCCTGATTGTTATTCTGACTCTAAATTTCTTTCATATTTCTCTACTCCAACTGAGATAAACAACCCTATTTATAGGGGACACAAGGACTATCTGTCTATGTGATAGAAGTCTGACGGGACGCCGTCACTTGTGTGTTGTGAAATACAAGAAGGCTAATTACCTTTAGTACTGTCTTAATAGAGACACACAACATTGAGTTCATGTGATCAAATTGGTCTCTCAGTAATCCTTTCACTTCCAATAATGTTGCTTTGGAATATACAGATTTGGTAACCCCAATTGTGGGACATTTGCTACGATATAGAATCTTTTCACTTCAAACTATCATGAACTTCTTACTTCAAATAATCTGGGAGGTATGCCATTAGGGTGAACTGGAATTTACCCTACCTTACCGAACGAAGAAATTGCGATTGAATTACCATGAACGAAAGCGGACTACGATGCGATTAGAATACTAGTAACATATAACGGGGCCAGTTGTTCTCTTTCTATCGATTAACGTTACGATGTGGAAAAGGTGAAGTTAGATAATTCAAGAGTTGATTGGAAATTTGGGGAAAAATGTGTAACTGTGCTGATGATATCCCATGTTGTGGAAGATGAACATAATAGATTTTTGTCTCAATGAGAAGAACTTTTAAAATTTGATGATAGGCTAATAATGGAGAATGAGTTAATCTTTGAGTATTTCAGGATTGTATGAGATGGTTGCAAGTCTTTTGTTCACGATAGTTAAGGTAGATTTTACCAGTCAATGTGGATGTATAGAATGAGAATCAAGATAATGTCGAGTTGATCAAGCTGTTTGGGAAATGAGATGGAACCATGGAAAAGGTGTCATGAGTGTTACTGTGAAGATAGGAAAAGAAGATGAAGAGGTGTTAATAAGGATTTAAAGACAATGGATGAGGTAATGAAGGGTTGTTTTCAGCTGAAGAGTTAATTGGCATGAAAGGTATGTGATTGTTGAAAGCAGTTGTTAGATATATTGGAAATAGGTAGAGTTGACCCAAGAACGTGGATGGCTGATAGTATGAGTAGTAAAGGAGAGAATTGAGATGTAAATATCTTCGGTAAAAGGATTAGAAAGGATGAAGTTTTAAGGTTATGATAACAAGAGATTAATTAAAAGAAATGACGGACATAAGGATTCAACCAGGATTGATTAAAGAGAAAGGGCTACATAAAGGAAAGAGTTATGAAAAGAGAAATGGAATTCAGTTACAGGAGGGAACGAGAAAGAATAAGGGATAAGAAGGAAATGTAAGGATATATAAGAGGTTTAAAAAGGATAGTAATGTTGGTGAGTATTTAAGTGCTTGGGATGCTAGAAGATGAAGACAGAGTAACAGAGGTATAGTAGACGATTACAACTAAAGAGATTCCTGAATGGAGACGAAGACATGTTGAGATAAACTGTGGTATGGAGTTGCTAAGGCTTAGAGCTTATCGTGGTGTTATTTAGGTTATTATTGACCGATTAATGAGAGATAATGGTACGGCATGGAATGACGAGTTCAATTGTATTTGACAGAGATCCGCGACGTAATTGAAGAATTCAGACAGACTATGATTGTGTACTAAATTTTGAAGGTAATTGGGAGGATCGTTTACCGATGATTAGATTCCCTTACGACGACAGTTACTATGACAATTTTGAAATGCTACCTTACGACGATTTATTGCGTGTTGGGAAAGTTGCGTATAAGTTTGCGTACCACTCCATGAGTGGTGTATTCATAGTGTATTTCGTAGAGTGTGAACCTATAGAGATCCAGTTAAATTGTTTTGTGTTGAGTAATCGATTGAGATATTGAGCCAGTATGAGAGAGTATTTAGTAATAGAGGAGTCAAATTAGTATGAGTATGAGGAGAAATCCTAAGGTTGAAAAGTCAACCTAGGAATTTGAGAATGAGATGTTGAAAATTATCCACCTACGTTTGCGCGAGCTGATTCTGAGGACAGAATCCTGTTAAGGGGGGAAGGATGTAAGATCCGGGAAAATTACGTGTTATTATATGATATGAAATGAGATTTTAATTTCATATTAAGAGTTATTAAATGATTTATCTGTTTAAACGTGCTAAATTATTCGTTAAATGATTGAATATGTGACAATGTGATGCTATGTGATATGTGTGGGGAATTTGAAACTATTTTGAAAAGGGTGTTATACTATTTTATTTTATTATAATTATTGAAAAGAAAATTTGGATCGTTCCCAAATTATTCGGGCAATTGGTATATCGTTCGTACCAATATTTCATTCGTTAAAGTGGAAAGTATTCGAAAATATTCGTAATAGAAGTATTTTGGTTCGTATATCTATTATTAAACGATACTTGTAGTCATCTGTACTTTATGGATGATTATCGTCTCGTAAAACGTGTATTCTGCTTTATTAAAGATTTAAAGTGTTTTATCTGTTAAATTGTATTTAAAGCGATCTATCGGATCAGTATCGATCCAAAAATGTCGTTTGGGGTATTATTTTCCGTTTAATATAAAAAGGCAAATCGTACTTTGTTTTGCGTATAATAAAGCATAATTACAGTTAAAAATCTAAAAACCCCTGAAACGTGTTCTTCGTGTTCTTGAGAATCAAACCAACTTTTGAAAGCGTTATCGGATTCCGATTTCGATGTTCTTGTAACCAAAATGAATCTCTCATCATCCTCTACCTAAATCCACCATCAAAATTCATGTGGGTATGATTTTCTGATTTTTCCGATTTTTAATCTATTTATTTATTTCGAATTTATTGATTTAATTTGGGGTTTTCTTTGTTATTGATTGTTCTTGGTAATTGATGATGTGAATAAGTTGTATGTATTGTGCTGAGTGTTTTGATGATTTTTATTTGATTTTTAGAGCTTTAATTCGAGCTAATCGGAAATTTGAAGCTCGCCGGTTTTCTTTAAGTTTTGGCCGGACTTTTGACCCGTTGATGGGTTCTTGATTGTGTTCTAGCGGTTGTATAGATCGTAGGATTTAGAGTTTATTCATGTATTCAGTTTTGAGTTTCGTGTACGGTTTCCGTTCACCGGAAAACGGGCCGTCGCCGGCTGTTTCCGTTTCTGGGATGTTTTCTGTCATGCTTGCGAGTGATTTTAGCAGGTTTTGGGAAGCCCAGGAATTCCTGAGTAAAAGCCCCTTGAAACGAAGTGTTTTCGAAGTGTTTTAGGCGTCGCCGGAAAATTTTCCGATGGCCGGACGTCGGCCGGAAACTGGGTTTCCCAGTTTCCGGTGGTGTTCTTGACCGACCCGTTTTGTGTTCTTCATGACCCGTTTTCAAAACCCTAACCCGACCCGGTTTGATCCAGAAAACCCTAATTGATTTTCGTGAATAGTGTTTCTGGATTTTTAATTTTAAAATAATTCAAAAATGGTTTTAAAAATTCTAAAAATCATATCTTTAATTTAAAAATACATTTTATTATTCTGAAAATTTTATAAATTCATAAATATTTATTTAAATTCGAAAATTGATTAAATTTAATTATTTTAATTATTTTTGATTAATAATTAATTTATTTAATTAATTGATTAATTCTTTTAATCAGTTAATTCTTAATAATTAATTATTAATTAGATTTAATTAATTAAAATTAAGTTTAATTATTTTCTAGCTTGGTTCATTTATTTAAAAATAGTTTGAGCATTTAAAGAGTGTCAATTAATTTTTTTAATTGATTTAATTGCATTTAAAATACTTATATTGGATTTAAAAATCCGATTTTTGATTTAAAAATTGTTTGTGGCTTATTTAAATTCAAATGAGCTTTGTGTGATGTTTTAAAAATAGTTATAAGTGCTATATGATGTGTATGAGTTGTGTAATGTGTTTTATAGTCCGTATATGCCCGTACTAGGGCTAGTATCTGAGTTTTAAATATCGTAAATTAGACCGGGCGTCCGATACGTAACCGGTCACTTGTTTAAATGTGTTATGTGAATGATGTGAATTATCTGTTGTTGAGTCATGCATGCGTATTAATTGTGTGGAGACTTGTTTGAGTAATTGGTTGTGTCTAATGTTATCACGAGGGGTAGATAGGATAGAAATTTGTCGGTTATGTTAGAAAGTGAGATTTACGAGGCCGTTGACTTGGATGTTGACTTTTTATAGCATGGGGATTGTCGTCAAGTGAGTTACGTGGATTACTTATGTGGTGGATTGCGATTGGTCTATCAATTGAGATGTGGATGTTTATGCAACAGAGATATCGGTAAGGTCGGTAAGTGCGTCGAAGTTAAGTTACAATCATTTATGGAATGTGAAATCATACGTTGAAGACTAAGTACCGTCTCATGTTTGACTATCGAGGCTGGCACGTGGATTCGAAATGGTAGAAGCAGACTAGTGGTATTCGCAAGAGCGTCAAAGCAAAGAAGGACGGAAGTCGAGAATCGTGCGATAAGACAGAATAAGGAGGGATCGTATTGTTTCAGCGTTACGAAATAGCTAAGGACCAGAGGCAAGTGTTTATACCCTTGCTTATTAATTAAGGGATATTATCTTGAATTATTAGTATGCATGTTGAATGCTTATTACTGAATTTTCAAATGTTGATTTCTTTTGCATTGAATTGCAAGTATGTTATTTAATCTCGTAAATTGACGAGTACTCTTTTATACCTTTTGAGTTTAGATTCATATTTTCATATTGATTGGAAAGATATACTTATTATATTGAAAAGTTTGAAGAGATAATTATGGGCCGTATACTAAGGCTCTCTTTTAAAAGACATGATTTTAAAATATTAGGTTGGAATATTGCCAACCCTAGATGAGTGGGAACTTACGAACCCTATGTTGAAAACGTTATTTTAAATTCCGAAGTTGTGGTACTTGTTCTACAAGTATTCCATTTTTCCATCCTGCACCCTTGCAACTATTATTATCATTTCTTGTTAATGCGATCATCTGATCCATTCCCTGATTCGAATTCATTTATGCTGTGCATGATTTAGTTTACTTCCTTCAAATACGAGGCTTATCTATTATAAGTATATGTTCGAAGGACTTGAACTATTTCTGCCAGAAGTTAATAAACCTTTGTTTTCTTCATTTATAAACTTCACCCTGAATTTTTCTTAAACTTGAACTTGACTTTCTTGTCACTTACCAGATTGTTGAATCTTAACTAATTCTTCCATAATGTGATGAATTGAACTGTTAAGGCCATCTAGAGCCTGTTCTTTGAACCCTATTCCATATTGAGTTATTGCAAATTCTGTTGATATCATAATGCCTGTTTCATATCAGATTCAATCTTGTTAAGCATGTTATTGTTTATTCTTTGAACCCTACTCTATATTGACTTGTTACACTTTTCTGTTGATATCATATTGTCTGTTTCATATCAGACTTAACCTTGTTGAGCATGTCATTGTTTATTCTTCATTATATCCCAGTTGTTACATCGAACTCGTCGATGCTTATTATATTGTCACTTTTCCTGTGCACCTCCCCATATTGTGTCGATCTAGTCGATACTAGATTATATTGTTATTCCTTAATGGATTCTTCATAATTGAACTGTTTCCTGGAACGTGAGTTTTCCAGCAATTGTTGTATTAGGTTGTCGATTCTTCCGACACCTGATTGTCGAAGTAAGGTTGTCAATTGTTCTGACACCTGACGTATATAATATAGAATTGGAATGTTTTTAAAAATGGACCAATTATTGGTCGATGTAATTAAGGCCCAGATTGGCCTAGGATCCAGTAGAGGACTATGACATGAGCTAGTCCGGGGTTGATGCGTGGCTGGCCAGCAGCACAACCTTTGTATTTGATAATTGTTAAAAATCCAATTCTAATATGAATTTTCATTTCTAGGATGAGTTACATCCATATACTTTGTACTTGTGAGATATGACCTGATTCTCAGGTTTATTCGTTGCGTGAAGTTGTTGGTTTGTTGATTATTAATAGTGGTTTCAATCTTGCTGAAATCGCTTACTCTTAATACATTCGGATTCCAAATAGTTGAAATCCACTTCCTTGATTCCATTGGCAGTCGTGAGATATCTATCTTGTTGAGTTTTATTCATACCGCATATCCAGTCGGTACCATGTTGAAGTCTTGAAGTGCGTTCTTTATTTCTTAACCGAGCGTGTTGGCTCATTCTTGCCCCTTGATTATTCTAACCTTCCAGAGTTGTTGATTTCGGAAAATGTCGTGAATAGACCTGTTATCTTCAAATTAGTATTTTTGTACAAACTATGGTCTTGAAGACGTACGAGTTATATTTATTTCATATTTTCTACATACTATTGTAGTTATTGTTGATTCGGTCATCGTAACGACCTATATAAATCTTTTGTGTTTTAAAACTATTCGGTTGCGAGAAGCTAAATGAGATATTGTGATAAATTACCAAACTTACTTTGAAAATATTAGAGATTACAAATGTTTAAGCCATAGGCTTGTTTATTTGAAAATCCAAAGCTTATTTTGGAACTTTATATATAATATTTAATAATGCGCTTGCTGAGCAATTCATTCGCTCATACTTGTTTTATTCATATATATTTTAGCCTGCCGGAAAGAAGGTGTATTGGCGAGAGTTGTCCGCGTAGCTGATCAGAGATGTGGAAAGATATTAGCGTAAAGACGTCTTGATCCAGAGCATTGGAGCTAGTGAGAGGTTTTGTATATAGATGTTTTCTATTGCTTAATATATTGTATAAGATTAGTTGCCTGGTATACTTCTTATCGAAGTTATACTAGTGTATTAGAATTTTGTAAAGAGAATGGTTGTAAAGAAGAAAGATTGTTGTAATGAATTTGGATTCTTGTTTCTAGCACTATAACCTTTAAAGATTCTTGGTAGAGTTGGGGTCACAGATATTATTATTATTGTGTTGATTTTATATTGAACAGGTTGTTTGGATTAAGAGTGCAGTGTGACGACCAAATCATTGACCCCGGATTTGGGGGCGTTACATCTACGAAACCAAGGATTCAAACCTCAAATTTCTTAGAGCTCTTCCAAAAGAATGGAAGCCTTTGACTGTTTCTCTTAGAAACACTCAAGAATACAAAGACTATACTCTTGAAAGGCTTTATGGAACCTTAAAAAAATATGAGCTGGAAATGGAGCAAGATGAAGAAATTGAGAAGGTACAAAAGAAAGGTGGATCTATTGCATTGATTGCATCTGTGAACCAACTGGAAGATGACAATGAAGAAGCTGCAAAAGCCACAACTAGTCGAGCTAGTTGTAGGAGTGATGTTAGCAAGGGTAAAGGCAAGATGACAGAAGAAGACTTGGATGACTTAGATGAGATTGATGAACACATTGCTTTTCTTTCAAGAAAATTTTCTAAGTTCAAATTCAAGAGAAACTCAGAAGCAAGGCCACCAAGGAGAGACTTTCAACCTAGCAAAAATAATTGGGTTGAAAAGTCTAAATCTAAATGTTTCAACTGTGGAATGATTGGTCACTTTGCTGGAGATTGCAGAAAGCCCAAAGTTGAGAAGGGCAACAGGAAATTTGAGCCTGTTGATTATAAAAAGAAATACTTTGAACTTCTCAAGCAAAAAGAAAAGGCTTTCATGTCTTAGGAGTATGATTGGGCTGGTAATGGTGAAGATTCAGATGATGATGTTGAGTATGTCAACTTGGCTCTAATGGCTAACAATCATGAGCAGGAAGCAAGTTCCTCAAACAACCAGGTAACAATTACTAATCTTTCTGAGCTTTCTAAAGAGGAATGCGATAGTACAGTTAATGAAATGTCTACTGTATTATATAATTTGCGTGTTACTCTTAAATCACTTACCAAAGAGAACTCAAGAATTAAAGAGACTAATTTGCTCTTAAGTGATAGAAATGCCATGTTAGAAGCACAACTCATTGAGTTTGAGAAAATGAGATGTGTTAAAAGGGATGCTAAGCAGGAACTTGAGAAAGTGTTAAAAAGGGAAGAGATTCTTAAAACACAACTAGAAATAGAACAGAGAGTGATTGCAAAATGGAAAGATTCCAGGAATGTTGCTAGCAACATCATTAATGTTCAAGGTATGGAATCTTTCTGTGAACAATCATGGAAAAAGAACAAAGAGAAGCTAGGGTATGTTGGTGAAACCTTAGAATCAGAAACAGAGTCAACAAACAACAATGGTCATTCGTTGAAGGTTGATACGTCAACAGAATGCATCATTCCGTTGACAGATGAACCATCAACCGATCAGGCTGTTTCGTTGACAGAGAAAAGAAAAGAAGAACTCACTAGACTTAATAACAAGTATGGTCCTGTCACCAAGAACTTTGTTCAAGGTGAGTCTAGTAAATCAAAGAAAGTTGAGAAGCCTGTTGAGAGAGCTAATGTAGGTCACTTGTCCAACAAGCAATTGAAAGATAAGTTAGAGAATGTTCAAGTTGAGGCTAAGGGAAATAAAAAGAATAACAGGAATGGCAAAGTAGGGATTAACAAACACAACAATTACACACCTGATAAATATGCTCCTAGAAAGACATGTGTCAATTGTGGAAGTGTTAGTCATTTATCTACTAACTGCAAATCTGTTAAGAAGACTGCTAAAGTGAAAATGTCTAAGCCTGCAATGAATGGTTCTATGCCTACAATGCCTGTTATTCCTAACATGTTTGCTCCATATGCACAATTTCAAAATCCATATGCCAGCATGCCATTTGTGCCTAGTCCATACATGAATATGTTTAATGTGCCACAAATGCCATGGAATATGAATAACATGTTTGTTCCTCCAACTATGCATGCTGTGAATGAAAATGTGAGCAACCCTCAGAAATCAACACCAAGGGTAAAGATTGATTTAAATCAATCTGAGCCCAAGGTGAAAAATGATATAAAAGGAAAAACAAAGGCTAACAAAACAGGACCCAAGGAAACTTGGGTACCAAAATCAACTTGATTTGGTTTTGTTGTGTGCAGGGAGACAAAAGGAATCTTTGGTACTTGGATAGTGGTTGTTCAAGACACATGACTGGTGATTCTACCCTGCTCACAGAGTTCCAGGAAAGAGCTGGCCCTTGTATTGCTTTTGGAGATGACAGCAAAGGCTACACTAAGGGATATGGCTTGATTTCAAGAGAAAATGTCATCATTGATGAGGTTGCATTGGTGGATGGTCTAAAGCACAATTTGCTTAGTATCAACCAACTTTGTGACAAAGGATTTTTAGTTACTTTTTCAAGAGAAGCCTGTGTTGTTTCTAAAGGTGGAGACAACAATGTGGTAATGACTGGATTCAGAAGAGGGAATGTGTACATTGCTGACTTTAGTAGCACAAGTCCAGACACCATCACTTGTCTTTTCAGCAAGGCAAACAAGGATGAAAGTTGGCTATGGCACAAGAAATTGTCTCATTTGAATTTCAAGGTTATGAATGACTTGGTGAGGAAAGATCTTGCTAGAGGAATTCCACAGGTGGAATTCACCAAGGATGGTTTGTGTGATGCCTGTCAAAAAGGGAAACAAAAGAAGGCATCATTCAAAAGCAAGACAGAGTCATCAATTGTCCAACAGCTTGAGTTGCTTCATATGGATTTATTTGGCCCTGTAAATGTCATGTCCATTTCAAATAAGAAATACTGTCTTGTGATTGTTGATGATTTTTCTAGATTTACATGGACTTTCTTTTTGCACTCCAAAGATGAGGCAAGTGAAATCATTATCAATCACATCAAGATGGTAAACAATCATCCTGATTTCAAAGTAAGAAGGATTAGGAGTGACAATGTGACAGAGTTCAAGAATTCAACTATGAAGATGTTATGTGAGGAAAATGGTATTTTGCATGAATTTTCAGCTGCAAGAACACCACAGCAAAATGGTGTAGTTGAAAGGAAAAACAGAACACTTATTGAAGCTGCAAGGACAATGCTAGATGAATCAAAGTTACCAACTTATTTTTGGGCAGAGGCAGTTAACACAGCTTGCTTCACTCAGAATATTTCTTTGATTAATCAAGCCAAGGGAATGACCCCTTATCAACTTCTCAAAAGAAAGAAGCCACTATTGGATTTTCTTCATGTCTTTGGATGCAAGTGCTTTGTTCTGAGAAATTAAGCTGAGCATTTGGGGAAATTTGAAGCAAAGGAAGATGAAGCAATATTTGTGGGATATGCAGCAGGGGAAGCTTACAGAGTCTATAATCTCAGAACTAACATTGTTATGGAATCTGTACATGTTGTTTTTGATGATCTCAAAATTCAAGGTCTCTGTGATGATGGTTTCCATGAAAGTCTTTCTTTTGAGAATGAGGAAGGAGATCAAGTGAATCATGTTAAGGCTATTGAGAAACTGCCTAAAGTTGTTGTGTCTAGCACAGATGAAAGCAGTAGTGAAGATGAAATTGTTGCATTAAGATTGAAAAGAATAGCTGCTAGTAGACCAAATGGTCATTCCGTTGACAGTCATGGTGGAGGATTCGTTGACATACAAAATGAGCATTTCGTTGACAGTCAAAATGGGGTTTCCGTTGACAGTCATAGAAATGCTTCTAGAAATGATCACTTAGGGACAACAAACTCAGGGGGAGTTTCTCAAGGACAAATATCTAATCAAGGCAATCATGATCATGAAGCTACATCTTCTAGAGCTAATCTACCTCCCTCAAGGAAATGGACCAAAGATCATCCCTTTGAACTCATCATAGGTGATGTTTCTTCAAAAGTCCAAACTAGAAGAGCAACTCAAGAGGAATGTCTATATAGTAGCTTTCTGTCTCAAGATGAGCCAAAGAAAGTTGAGGATGCACTTCTAGATCCAGATTGGGTTTTATCTATGCAAGAGGAGCTAAACCAATTTGAGAGAAACAAAGTTTGGAAGCTGGTGCCCAAGCCTAAAGACAGGAGTGTTATAGGCACAAAATGGGTGTTCAGAAACAAGATGGATGAAAATGGCATAGTCACAAGGAACAAAGCTAGATTGGTTGCTAAAGGCTACTCACAGGAAGAGGGAATTGATTTTGATGAAACATTTGCTCTTGTTGCAAGACTAGAAGCAATAAGAATCTTCCTAGCCTATGCAGCCCATGCCAATTTTAAGGTCTATCAAATGGATGTGAAGAGTGCTTTTCGAAATGGGGAATTGGAAGAGGAGGTGTATGTGAGTCAACCTCCTGGTTTTGAAGATGATGGATTTCTTGGTGAACTGCAAGCTCGGTTATGCGATGTTTCACTCTACTCCGCTTTATAATGAAATCATAGAGGAGATTTGGACCTCCTGTGAGTACAGTGGGACTAACTGCACTTTGCAATTCACCATTCAATGTAAAGAGTATATTGTCAATTCAGATGTATTGCAAGCATGCCTTCATATTCCTGAGAATAATTGCTTAGCTTTACCCACAAATGCTGAAATTGTTAACATGCTTAATTCAATAAATTACTCTTTGCCAACTGAGAATTTAGGTAAAATTATTAGGAGAGGTTTGGTAAGGGAGTGGAGTTATTTAGCAGATGCTTTCATTAAAGTATTCTCTGGTAAAATTAGTAATTTTGATGCTTTAACTAACTCCATTCTAATTTTGCTTACCATGCTTCTCACTGATAAGTACTATAACTTTAGCACTCAATTGATGTATGAACTAGGTGCTAAGTTAGGAGATAAGAAATCTAGGAAAAAGAATATTTATTATGCTAGATTTCTAATGATGTTGGCCAACCATGTTAGTCCAACACCATTAGTTATCTCTAACCCAAATTCCAGGTTTGATTGTTTTGTCCAAGAGAAGAGGGTGCTAACAGACATCTTGAGGCTCAATCACAATGGTGATGTCCCAATGGTGTATTTGCCAGTTATTGAGGTAACACTTTCTCACCCTGTAAATTTAAATGTTACTTCAGTTTCTGCTTCTGCTACTAATGTTGTTGCAATGGAGTCTGTAGCTGTGACCCAACAGGCTCCTGCCCCTGCAACTAGACCTAAATCCACAAAGTCTAAATCTACCAAGCCAACCTCAGGTGCTTCTCAAAAGGCACCTGTTGTAAAATCCACTGCACAACCTAAGGGGAGTGATGCTGGTGTAGTGAGTTGTGAGGGAAGGGGTGAAAATCAAAGAAACCCCAAGGATAAGGTGGGAGAGGTGAGCGTTTCCCAGACTAGCCCCATTGTGTCTTCCCAACAAGGCACAATGAGTAACATGGACATTAGCTCAAGTCTAATTGCATACTCTCAAAAGGATGTAGTTATTGAAACAAGCTCTCCTCCAAGAGTACACATCAAAAGGGTAAGGGACACATCTAGCCCCCAAACATCTATCTCCCAATACCAAAGAAGGGTAAAACAAAAATCCCAGGTCACACAGGGTGCAGACACACTGGAAGCAACAATTCCAGTTTCTCAAATTCAGTTTGATGTAGCCCCAATTTTTACTCTGGGGTTACAGTCCCACTCCCTCAATATTAATATTGAGACACCTTGTAATAACCCCAAATTTTGGACTTAGTTAAAAAAAAATTTGATGAATAGTAAATGTTGATGAATAGTGAATTTGCTGACGAAAAGTTTTCAGCCCACACTATGTAGACGACATGGAATGAATGTTTCGAAGTGATATTAGTGATGTATAGGAAGAATAAAAGAATGTAAACGCGATCAGAATCAGAAGATTCCCATCCGAGTTTTAAATCACTATTCACTGGACAGTTAAGGATGTATTGATTTGATCGTTTTAAGAAAGTAGGTGGAATGAGAAATACATGATCATATCTTAAACCAAGGTGAGAAACCTAAGAATATATATTAGACAAAGGTAATGAAAGGATAAAGGAAGTACCCTAGCTTTGGTACAGAGAAACGTCTTTAGAACCACTGGAAACTATCGCGAAACAAAAGCGTAATAAATTATAATTTAAACCCTAACCAAAGGAGGAGTATTATATGAGATCATCAAGTGCAATATATAAAAGAATTGAGGATGCAAAGGATGACATAAGCATGATGCAAGGGAATGACACAAGCATGACAAAGTGATGACAAGGTGATGAATCACCACCTTGTCACCACATTCACCACCACCACAAGTTCAAATTTAGCCTTGTCATTGGTGACAAGTCTTGTTATTAGCCACACAATTAATTGGCAAGGTATTAAGGCTAATTAGACAAAAGAAAAAGGAAAGAAAAACAAAGCAAAACAAATCAAAAAGAGATGCATCAAGGAAGAACAAACTTTCGGCTATTTCTTCTTCACCAATCCCTTAAATATTTTGCTCCAACTTCCACTCAACCATAATTCATGATCTTGGGCTCTAAATCACCCTCTTCCAATATCCATGGTAGATCTTCAATCTTAGCTTCATTCATGGATGATTTCATGTTCAAAAATTGAATCAAAGATGAGCATGAATAGTGTTTGGGAATAGTAACTTATGATTTCTTGATTTGTTCTTGAAGATTGAGGTTGGTTAAGGATGTTTAAGGATCAAGCAAGGGTATATAAGCTATCGATAGTCCTTAACAAGCATCAAGGAAGGTATAAAACCTCTCACCCTTATGATTATACTATGATTATTAGTGATTATGTTAAGAATGATTAGTGGTAGTATGATTAAGAGCATGTGTGCATGATTTTGAGATTGTTTAATGGTTGATTTGTGGATGAACTTATGAACTTGAGTGTGACCTTGTTTGGACAGAAAAATGTTAGTGTTAGCTTGAGTTTGATTGGTGGTTGGTTGATGGTTGATTGTAGATTGGATTGAGTGTTTAAAAACACGGGAAGTACGCATAAGCGCCGTTACCATGTCGGATTTTACTTAGGTAGTTTAGACAGAAACCATGACTGCAAAACAGGGCATAAACTTGAGGTTTCTGACCATTAGCATGTAGGCTCTGTTTCCTAGATTACTTTGGCGAAAGAATTGTATCGTTTTGGTTTACGGTTTAGGAATAGCATCCGTTTTAGTAAAAGCGGTTTCGCGGAACAAGATAGTTCATTGTATGAACTTTGAGATAGGGATCAAGCCCTTTAAAATTGGAATTGGATTGAGATATTAAAATGGATACTAGTATGTATAATAAGGAAAGGAAGCCTAGAAGAGTTCGAGTTAAAAAGATAAGTTGGTGATTTTATAAAAATACGCGAACGAAGGTTGCGCGAGTGAAATACCCTTAAGGGGATGGTTTAAAACAAGGAAGTGGTAAAGGATAAATACTTGGGATTTGTGAATGGATTTCCACCCAAACTTTTGACTTAAGAGTTTAAGGAATGTCATAAGGTTATAAGCGGCCAAGAGCGAGACATTTGATGTTCGTTAATAGAACGTTAGTGCTTAAGTTAAATGCACTTTAAATGATTAAGCCAAGGGGCTGATCGGGTATTTCTTTGTTTATAGATTTCCCGGCAAGTTCTTGAACCCCTAACAACCAAGGACCCGAGGCAAGTTTTCTCATCCCATGCTGTATTTTAAAGTACAAGATTATGATATTATGCATATGTTAGATGCATGCTTTCAAACCTCACATCGTATACAGATGTGCTGGTATTAAAAATGATGAGATGTGATGTATGCATATGATAGATGCATGCAAGTTTTCAAACCCTATACCATATAATGATGCTGTTGTGATATATGTTGTGGTATTGCTATATATGCTGCTTAATGCTGTGAAATAACGTAAAACTGTTTTCGCTTTGTAAAAAGATGTATAAGGTATAAGGTTTATATGCTAGATAAACACTAGATATAAACCAAGATTAAAGGTTAAAGACTCTAAGTCAAGAGTACTTGTACGATGGTTTGAAAACTTAGACCGGGAGTCAAATTATTATTTTGTTTTAAACTACTGTCAGAAGCTGGAAGGTTCCAGGGACAGTTATATTTTAAGGATTTATTAAATATTCCAGTATCTATATTATTGGATATTTAAGGTGAGATATTTAAATAATATTATTTGAATATTGTTTGAATACTATTTAATTAAGTGAATATTATTTTGAATATTCACTTAAGTTGTTTTATATTGAATAATAATTCAATTCTTATTATTTGAATATTATTTAATTAAGTGAGTATTATTTTGAATATTCACTTAAATGATTTTATCTTGAAGAATAATTCAATTCTTATTATTTGAATATTATTTAATTAAGTGAATATTATTTTGAATATTCACTTAAGTGGTTTTATATTGAATAATAATTTAATATTTATTATTTGGGTATTTATTAAATATTCCAAATATGATTTAAAAATCATATAACCTTATTATATGATTAAAAGTTCTATTATTTACACAAAAATATAAATTTCTGATTTTCAGAAAAGGTATTAAAATAGAGATTCCCAACTATTATCTTAAGATAGTTAAAGGTAGTTAAATGCGATTAAATATTTCCTAATTTATCAAAAATTGGGAATCCAGTTTTAAAGGTCGAGCAAATGGTTTTGCTTCTTCTATTCCTCGAGAATACTCGTATCTTGGGTTGACTTCCCTATCTAATCCGAGTATTCCAATCTTTATAATTTCAGAAAAATTCCGATTAACTCCCAAGTCGTGATTTTAAAAAGGGTTTATGACATATCCTCTGTCAGTTGGCAACGGCCAACCCACATCTTGTTATTACTTCCTCAAAATTTCCGGAAGTAAGTATGATAAAGAGTTTAAACCTATCAACGAGCTAGCATGACGCTCGGGGAACGACGATTAAGTTCGGTTCCGGTTATAATGATAGGATTCATCAAGGGACTGGAGGTGTTATATAAGCAGAGGCATTACGAGTACCGGGACGCACATGCAAATTTAGCAGAGGTACTACGAATGCCGGGACGCAACTTTAGCTGAGGTACTTCGGGTACCGGGACGCTAATGATAGCCCGTATGCGGCTGGGGTGATAACCATGAAAAGGTTTTCGTCCACTACTAGTAAAAAGAAATGTTTTGCGATACAACGACTGATCATCGTGTATCGTGGTGCTCCAGTATATCCCCTTCTTCCACTTGGAATTGTGCTGCACATTGTAATGAAAGCCTAGGTGCTGAGTTACCGATAATGTGACAGAAATTGAACAATGATGTTCCGTGTATAGTATTTGAACTACATTGCATGTTCTGACGAAAAGAGTATCCAGTATATCATTCTATATACGAATGAGGTTTTAAAAGCTTTCAGCTATGATATCAGCTCACATATATGATTATGTTGTTGTATATTATTGTCGAGCTATAGTGCTCATTCTTGCTTCTTTTATATATCACAACCCAACAGCTTCAAAAAGGTGTTCATTACTGATATTTTACAGTATTTTGAACAATATGAGATATCTAAATAGATATGCATGTATATATGTTGAGAAGTCATTTAAGATATACATTATATTGAATTGTATAGTATTTTGAATCAATGGATGGGTTTAAGCCTTGATTCCACTATTAATATCTATTTTAAAAAGAGATGTTTTGAGACTTGGTTTATCATCTTGATACCAAGGATCCCTAAAAGGATTTACGAAAAGTATTTGAGTATGATTATAAATCATACGGTATTTTGAACGATATACTATTTTGGGGATAAACCCTAGTAGTTTTTAAACATGGATCCAATATGGATTATCTTCCTAAAAGGTTTAAAGATTTAAACTGGGATAGATTTCTTGTTGAGCACTATTAGCTCATTCTTGCTTTATTAAATATTTCAGCATGAAGAAAACATTGCTGATTCACCTCGTGTTACGAGAGCAAGGGAATGAAGAGACCACCCTTGAGTTAGTTCAGCAAGATGGATACTGTCGGATCTAGCAGAACAGCTGTAGACTGAGTTAGTAAGAATTGTTTTCGAATAGGTTTGTATTATTAAACCTTGTATAGAATTGTGAGGTCTATTATTTTAACTTCAGGTAGAGGTTGTAAATGATAGATGAGATCCTGGATAGTACATTTGATTTGTAATAACAAATGTTTCTTATTGTTGCTCATTTCCAAGGCTATAACTTGTGTGTGTGTGCGTAAGTGATTGGGGTCAATTGGAGTTATATTATTAGAATGTTGTAAGTAATACAGGTATTGTACAATTGATGGAGCATGACAACCCAGATTCCTGACCCCGGGTCTGGGGGTGTTACAGAAATGGTATCAGAGCGTTAAGTTATAAACTTGGATATGAGAGTGTTAAGAGTTGTAAGTGAGAGAATGACGTGAGGACTCATATATAGTTCGTTAAGTGGACTACCGGAGGTAGTGCCATTGAGGATGTTAAGACTAAAGAGTTTAGTTGGGAACTTATCGGAGGACCGATAGGACCGTTGAAGATCATCATAATGATGAGACGAATGTTTAGAATTGTACCCGGATTATCAAGGGGATTAAGAAAAGACGCGGAGCAAAGTCTCGGTCGCAGTTGAGGTAAGGTCGGAATGGCCAATACCAGTGGATAACTTGACTTAGTAAGAACCTAAGTGTTTGTAGTTCATCGTAGTTTGCCACGAGAAGGCAGCACATGTGAAGATTGAGACGTTTACAGTCCTTTACGCAATCCGAATTACTAAATTGCGTGGACTAGTTAAGGCATTACCTTGTGTATGAGGTCCAAGCCTTGAGAACAACGATTCCACCAGAGTTGGTGTCTTTTCCGTCGATGGGTATTTTGTTACCTAAGAGGAAGACTTTTGCGTACATATAGTACCAGAACGTTATCGTGAGACGAACGCGCTAAATCGCATCGCGAGTATATTTCGTACGATAGGCCATGAGGGCTCAATTCAGAAATCAATGACATGAAGAATTGATAGCGTGATTCTAATAAAGACACATATGGTTGCAACGAGCAATGCGACAATCTCAGGACCTACGAGGAACGAGACCTATGGTGGCCTGGGGATTTGATTATTCGATACGACTAGTGTTGAGAAATTACATAAACGTTGATGGACCTCCACCTTTGTGGATAGGTGATGCGGCCGTAAGAGGCCCAATCTCTGAACGACTATCGCGGAAGGACAAATATGTTCGAACTCCCGACCTGTTTACGAACTTGTACAATGTTGAGGTACCGTTGGTTAGTACCCTAAGGCATAAAGGCAGAAAGAAAGGATCATTCTTGGAAAAAGTGATGTGAACACTCAGAGGGACTAATTGACCCATTTTGGTATCTACTTGCTGGTGCATTACTCGATCTAAAACTGTTCATACCCATGTTACCTTGAATAGTTCATGTCAGGTAACGCTTCCAGTTTTCTACTTCATTTGGGATGCAACCAACAACTGTTATATTCAGTTATTCATTTTCTTTCCTCCACTCATTACCTTAAAGGTTAAATACGCAGAATTAAGTTACCATTACTCACCGGAGCATATTGTTCATGTTCCAGGACGACCTGAAGAGGGAACCATTTTTCATCTATCCTTCTAGGTCTATATTTTATTCTTTATTCTTTTATGTATTCAAGGAATGTTCAGTTAATATTCCCTTCATTATTTGACGAGTATTCTTTAACGATTATCTTGAAATGTGATTTCTTCTTTCATACTTGGACTCCTCAGTCGAGTTCATAAATATCAAACTGTTTATTTAAAAACATGGATGATATATATTTCAGAAATTACTCGAGAATTCTTCTCTCTATTTAAGATGAGATTTGTACATCTGACGTTGAAATCGTAGAAAGGATATCAATTTGATATTGATAGTCCGAATTCAATCCTATTGGAAAATTTGACAAAGTTTATGTACGGAGACACCTTTGGGTGGACCGTTTCACTGATAAGAAATGTTTATTGAGAGGTTATCGATTGTTCCGATACCAAGAATTTTCTATTCAGATCATACATTTTATTCAAGGATTATAATTACCTTGTTCGTCCCAAACTTATTTACTCTTTCTTTTAATTCGTTATCCGAGTAGTCAAAATTGTGTTTCTTCTTTGACTACGATGTTGAGAGTTTGTACTATTAAATTGAAACTGGCTAATTGTATGTGCCATTGCAATTTACTAGTTAATTGTTCTAACTAGTTGAAATTTTAATGATATGATGAAAATCTAGCTAATCATCCTAGCTAGATGCTGCGTCCCAAACTAATCGAACTAGCAAAATTTTGTTCAGCTAGTTGTTAATGTTTATTGAAATGAACTAGTTATTGTATCACTAAGTTCAACTTTCGGTCAAATTTATATAAATGAATTCACGATGCATTTGTATGCAGTGAAGTATGGTGGGAAGATTTTCAAACGATAATTTGATTGAGACCTAACCAGGTCGCCCCCTCAGCGAGAATTTTATAAAGTTTTTTTTATATAAAGCATTCAGTTGCTTGAAGTATTCTTGGTACCATGTAAATATTTTCCTTAGTATTTGGAAAAGTAGAGTGTTGAAGCTGAGAGCTAAAACGAATGAGTACGACAAGTTATGAATTGAAGTTTACGGAAATTGCCAAGGTTGTTTCGCATGATGCGAATTCAGAATAACGAAACGTTTGAAACGACTGATTTTGTTACCTTGGATAATGAAACGATTGTGATAGAAAGAATGTAAGAATTCAGATTGTCGGACGAGGAAATGTTTGACCTCCAAGAAGATGAAACTTGTTTAGCGACTGTGATGGATACGAAACGGAAAGCACCGAGTATGCGGAATATCCCTGTCATCAACGAATTCGAGGATGTATTTCCAGAAGATCTTTCGGGGTTACCACCCGATAGAGAAATAAAGTCTGGTTTAGAATTAGCTCCAAGAACGGCGCCAGTTTTGAAGGCCCCGTACCGACTAGCTCCAGCCGAGATGAAGAAATTAGTCGCTCAATTGTAGAAATAGTTAGGGGAAGGAATGATAAGACCAATTACGTCACTGTGGGATACGCCAGTGTTAATTGGTGAAGAAAAAGGGACGACAACATGAGGTTGCGCCTAGACTATCGAGAGCCGAATAGGCTAACGATTAAGAAGTAATACCTCTGCCAAGGATCGATGATTTGTTCGACTAACTACGCGATGCGGTTAAATTTTCGAAGATTTATTTGAGAACTGGATACCACCAATTGAAGATTAAACCCGAGGACGTGCCCAAGACTGCGTTTCGCACTAGGAATGGACACTACGAGTTTTAGTGATATCGTTTGGGCTAACGAATGTCTTGCATCTTTCACGGACGTGCTGAATAGACTTTTCAAGAAGTATTTGGACAAGTGTGTCATAGTTTTATCGATGATATTTTAGTCTGCTCCTAAAAAGAGGAAGAACACGCAGAACGTTTGAAGACGGTGTTAGAAGCAATGCGGAGAGAAAAGTTTCCAAGAATTAAAGAAGAGACTAATCACTGCCCTGTGCTAGTACTGCCAGACGGGAAGAGAGATTTGGTGATCTACCGCGACGCACCGCATAAAGGATAAGGGTGTGTGCTTATGCAGCACGGAACAGTAATTGCGTATGAATCCAGACAGTTAAAGGGGAACGAAATCAGATACCCTACGCATGACTTAGAATTGGCAGCGATAGTTTTCGCTTTAAATAGTTGGAGGCACTAATTGCATGGGAAGAAGTGCGAGATTATACAAATCATAAGAGCATTAGATACACTCTCCCAGAAAGAACTTAACATGAGAACAGAAAAGATAGCTAAGGCTAATCCAGAATTATGACGGTGGGATTCTATACCACCCAGGGAAGGCCAATGTGGTGGCCGATGCCCTTAGTCTGAGAGACTTAAGATGATAACATCATCGGATAAAGTTAATCCAAGGATTTGAGGAAATGGAAATTGAAGTTAAAATAACCGGAAATGGTACTGAGAGACTATTTGAGATTGCAATGCAACCGGATTTGCTACAGAAAATACAGTTATGTCAAGAACGAATGACAAGTGAAGGTAGGAAGTCAATGTTGGAGAAAGCATTAAAGACTGAGAAAGATAATAGAGGAATCATAAGGTATTTTTACCAAGTTGGGATTCCTAATGATCAAGAGATAAAGGATGCTAATTTTCAGAAAGACTAATAAGAGGAACTGAAAGGATGAAGTTTGAAGTTAAGAGTACAACAAGGATTATTTAAAAGTCCTGATTGAGACTGAATAAATTAAGGAATAAAGATCTGTCATAAAGAGACAGCTACACCGAGATTAAAGAAAGTTAAGGAAATGTTATAAGTGACCGGATAAATAAAAGGATTTATCGATTGGCAAACGAATATTGGATATGTCAGAAAATGAAGGCAGAACAAAGACCTAGTTGACTATCACAGTTAGTAGAGATTCCTGATTAGGAATGTAATTTTACTATAATGGATTCTGTGATAGGATCAACAAGAATCGAGTTGGACTATGACGTCAATTGAGCTATAATTGATGAATCAAATGGGTCTACTCATATTTTGTTTTAGCAAAAGATCTTAAATCGAAAAGTTGCGAAATAGATAATTGGGTGACGTGGAGTTCCAGTCACCATCGTGTCAGATAAGGACCAATGAATGAACTCCAGGTTCGGGAGTAGTTTTCCAAACGTGTTTGGCAACGGGAGTGAGTGCGAGCACTATGCAGGATCCGCAGACCGACGGACCGACCGAAAGAAACATTTCAGAAAACCGAAGTTACGGTAAGCGTTGTACCGCCGATTGCAAGAATAATCGGATGTTGATAGAAAATGGGTGTATAAGAATACAACCAGAATTGGCTTATATAAAACGCCCGGTAGATATCACAGACCGGAATGAGTAAGTGTTGTAAGGAACCAGAGGGTTGAAGAGTCAACCTGGAAACTGGAAGATTCCTATATTGAAAGAGTAACCTCGGTTGTTTTCTTAGATTCCGGGACGGAATCCTTTTAAGTAGGGGAGACTGTAATAACCCCAAATTTTGGACTTAGTTAAAAAAAATTTTGATGAATAGTAAATGTTGATGAATAGTGAATTTGCTGACGAAAAGTTTTCAGCCCACACTATGTAGACGACATGGAATTAATGTTTCGAAGTGATATTAGTGATGTATAGGAAGAATAAAAGAATGTAAACGCGATCAGAATCAGAAGATTCCCATCCGAGTTTTAAATCACTATTCACTGGACAGTTAAGGATGTATTGATTTGATCGTTTTAAGAAAGTAGGTGGAATGAGAAATACATGATCATATCTTAAACCAAGGTGAGAAACCTAAGAATATATATTAGACAAAGGTAATGAAAGGATAAAGGAAGTACCCTAGCTTTGGTACAGAGAAACGTCTTTAGAACCACTGGAAACTATCGCGAAACAAAAGCATAATAAATTATGATTTAAACCCTAACCAAAGGAGGAGTATTATATGAGATCATCAAGTGCAATATATAAAAGAATTGAGGATGCAAAGGATGACATAAGCATGATGCAAGGGAATGACACAAGCATGACAAAGTGATGACAAGGTGATGAATCACCACCTTGTCACCACATTCACCACCACCACAAGTTCAAATTTAGCCTTGTCATTGGTGACAAGTCTTGTTATTAGCCACACAATTAATTGGCAAGGTATTAAGGCTAATTAGACAAAAGAAAAAGGAAAGAAAAACAAAGCAAAACAAATCAAAAAGAGATGCATCAAGGAAGAACAAACTTTCGGCTATTTCTTCTTCACCAATCCCTTAAATATTTTGCTCCAACTTCCACTCAACCATAATTCATGATCTTGGGCTCTAAATCACCCTCTTCCAATATCCATGGTAGATCTTCAATCTTAGCTTCATTCATGGATGATTTCATGTTCAAAAATTGAATCAAAGATGAGCATGAATAGTGTTTGGGAATAGTAACTTATGATTTCTTGATTTGTTCTTGAAGATTGAGGTTGGTTAAGGATGTTTAAGGATCAAGCAAGGGTATATAAGCTATCGATAGTCCTTAACAAGCATCAAGGAAGGTATAAAACCTCTCACCCTTATGATTATACTATGATTATTAGTGATTATGTTAAGAATGATTAGTGATAGTATGATTAAGAGCATGTGTGCATGATTTTGAGATTGTTTAATGGTTGATTTGTGGATGAACTTATGAACTTGAGTGTGACCTTGTTTGGACAGAAAAATGTTAGTGTTAGCTTGAGTTTGATTGGTGGTTGGTTGATGGTTGATTGTAGATTGGATTGAGTGTTTAAAAACACGGGAAGTACGCATAAGCGCCGTTACCATGTCGGATTTTACTTAGGTAGTTTAGACAGAAACCATGACTGCAAAACAGGGCATAAACTTGAGGTTTCTGACCATTAGCATGTAGGCTCTGTTTCCTAGATTACTTTGGCGAAAGAATTGTATCGTTTTGGTTTACGGTTTAGGAATAGCATCCGTTTTAGTAAAAGCGGTTTCGCGGAACAAGATAGTTCATTGTATGAACTTTGAGATAGGGATCAAGCCCTTTAAAATTGGAATTGGATTGAGATATTAAAATGGATACTAGTATGTATAATAAGGAAAGGAAGCCTAGAAGAGTTCGAGTTAAAAAGATAAGTTGGTGATTTTATAAAAATACGCGAACGAAGGTTGCGCGAGTGAAATACCCTTAAGGGGATGGTTTAAAACAAGGAAGTGGTAAAGGATAAATACTTGGGATTTGTGAATGGATTTCCACCCAAACTTTTGACTTAAGAGTTTAAGGAATGTCATAAGGTTATAAGCGGCCAAGAGAGAGACATTTGATGTTCGTTAATAGAACGTTAGTGCTTAAGTTAAATGCACTTTAAATGATTAATCCAGGGGACTGATCGGGTATTTCTTTGTTTATAGATTTCCCGGCAAGTTCTTGAACCCCTAACAACCAAGGACCCGAGGCAAGTTTTCTCATCCCATGCTGTATTTTAAAGTACAAGATTATGATATTATGCATATGTTAGATGCATGCTTTCAAACCTCACATCGTATACAGATGTGCTGGTATTAAAAATGATGAGATGTGATGTATGCATATGATAGATGCATGCAAGTTTTCAAACCCTATACCATATAATGATGCTGTTGTGATATATGTTGTGGTATTGCTATATATGCTGCTTAATGCTGTGAAATAACGTAAAACTGTTTTCGCTTTGTAAAAAGTTGTATAAGGTATAAGGTTTATATGCTAGATAAACACTAGATATAAACCAAGGTTAAAGGTTAAAGACTCTAAGTCAAGAGTACGTGTACGATGGTTTTAAAACTTAGACCGAGAGTCAAATTATTATTTTGTTTTAAACTACTGTCAGAAGCTGGAAGGTTCCAGGGACAGTTATATTTTAAGGATTTATTAAATATTCCAGTATCTATATTATTGGATATTTAAGGTGAGATATTTAAATAATATTATTTGAATATTGTTTGAATACTATTTAATTAAGTGAATATTATTTTGAATATTCACTTAAGTTGTTTTATATTGAATAATAATTCAATTCTTATTATTTGAATATTATTTAATTAAGTGAGTATTATTTTGAATATTCACTTAAATGATTTTATCTTGAAGAATAATTCAATTCTTATTATTTGAATATTATTTAATTAAGTGAATATTATTTTGAATATTCACTTAAGTGGTTTTATATTGAATAATAATTTAATATTTATTATTTGGGTATTTATTAAATATTCCAAATATGATTTAAAAATCATATAACCTTATTATATGATTAAAAGTTCTATTATTTACACAAAAATATAAATTTCTGATTTTCAGAAAAGGTTTTAAAATAGAGATTCCCAACTATTATCTTAAGATAGTTAAAGGTAGTTAAATGCGATTAAATATTTCCTAACTCATCAAAAATTGGGAATCCAGTTTTAAAGGTCGAGCAAATGGTTTTGCTTCTTCTATTCCTCGAGAATACTCGTATCTTGGGTTGACTTCCCTATCTAATCCGATTATTCCAATCTCGATAATTTCAGAAAAATTCTGATTAACTCCCAGGTCGTGATTTTAAAAAGGGTTTATGATATATCCTCTGTCAGTTGGCAACGGCCAACCCACATCTTGTTATTACTTCCTCAAAATTTCTGGAAGTAAGTATGATAAAGAGTTTAAACCTATCAACGAGCTAGCATGACGCTCGGGGAATGACGATTAAGTTCGGTTCCGGTTATAATGATAGGATTCATCAAGGGACTGGAGGTGTTATATAAGCAGAGGCATTACGAGTACCGGGACGCACATGCAAATTTAGCAGAGGTACTACGAATGCCGGGACGCAACTTTAGCTGAGGTACTTCAGGTACCGGGACGCTAATGATAGCCCGTATGCGGCTGGGGTGATAACCATGAAAAGGTTTTCGTCCACTACTAGTAAAAAGAAATGTTTTGCGATACAACGACTGATCATCGTGTATCGTGGTGCTCCAGTATATCCCCTTCTTCCACTTGGAATTGTGCTGCACATTGTAACGAAAGCCTAGGTGCTGAGTTACCGATAATGTGACAGAAATTGAACAATGATGTTCCGTGTATAGTATTTGAACTACATTGCATGTTCTGACGAAAAGAGTATCCGTTATATCATTCTATATACGAATGAGGTTTTAAAAGCTTTCAGCTATGATATCAGCTCACATGTATGATTATGTTGCTGTATATTATTGTCGAGCTATAGTGCTCATTCTTGATTCTTTTATATATCACAACCCAACAGCTTCAAAAAGGTGTTCATTACTGATATTTTACAGTATTTTGAACAGTATGAGATATCTAAATAGATATGCATGTATATATGTTGAGAAGTCATTTAAGATATACAGTATATTGAATTGTATAGTATTTTGAATCAATGGATGGGTTTAAGCCTTGATTCCAATATTAATATCTATTTTAAAAAGAGATGTTTTGAGACTTGGTTTATCATCTTGATACCAAGGATCCCTAAAAGGATTTACGAAAAGTATTTGAGTATGATTATAAATCATACGGTATTTTGAACGATATACTATTTTGGGGATAAACCCTAGTAGTTTTTAAACATGGATCCAATATGGATTATCTTCCTAAAAGGTTTAAAGATTTAAACTGGGATAGATTTCTTGCTGAGCACTATTAGCTCATTCTTGCTTTATTAAATATTTCAGCATGAAGAAAACATTGCCGATTCACCTCGTGTTACGAGAGCAAGGGAATGAAGAGACCACCCTTGAGTTAGTTCAGCAAGATGGATACTGTCGGATCTAGCAGAACAGCTGTAGACTGAGTTAATAAGAATTGTTTTCGAATAGGTTTGTATTATTAAACCTTGTATAGAATTGTGAGGTCTATTATTTTAACTTCAGGTAGAGGTTGTAAATGATAGATGAGATCCTGGATAGTACATTTGATTTGTAATAACAAATGTTTCTTATTGTTGCTCATTTCCAAGGCTATAACTTGTGTGTGTGTGCGTAAGTGATTGGGGTCAATTGGAGTTATATTATTAGAATGTTGTAAGTAATACAGGTATTGTACAATTGATGGAGCGTGACAACCCAGATTCCTGACCCCGGGTCTGGGGGTGTTACACACCTCCACAAAATTCTCCAACACAGTCATTAGATGTGGATATGATCCATTCATCTATTCCTGATTCTCCAACTCTATTCTTGGAGAAGCCCCACTCTGAAATTGGTGGTCATCACTTGTTAAGTGATTTGTTGGACGACCAATCCTCTTTTTCTGAAGCTACAAGAGGATTTGTGGAACCATCTCTAAAGTCAATCGCCACAGATTCTACTGTAATTTCACTTTCTCAAACTCCTTTCTTGACTTCATCAACGAAACAGTCTCTTTCGTTGACAAGTGTTTCTCCATCAACGGTATCCATTCCGTTGACAGTTCAAACTACCATTCCGTTGATAGCTCATTCTGCACCTATTATTGAAAATCCAGTTGTTCACACAACTAGTGCAGATGACCTAGTGGTAGTTGAAACACTTTTAGGAATGAAAGGGAGTAAATCTGAGAAGCTGGCTTGCAGCCAGGCAAAAGGAGAGAATGAGAGTGAGAGGCTGACTATTTCTTCCAGCCAGGCAAAAGGAGAGATTGAGAGTTCCACCTTAGTAGGTGAAGGTGAGGGTGTGAGAGGTGTGAGCCATGGGGAGCCCATGATGAAAAAAAATAGTGGAGAGAGAGAAGGGACTACAGATACTCAAAGGAAGGAACCAGCCATTGCAAGTGAGTTAATGGAGGTTAGTGAGGGAGAAAGAGAATTGTCTTTCCAAGAGCATTATCAACAAACCCTGGATAACATTTCTCTGGATCCTGAAACCTTTACTCACCCTGTGCCAGCTTATCAAATCTTGGCTCAACAGGGCAATGTGGAGGCAGAGAGGACTTTAAATCTAATTCATACAACTGCATCCATGATGAGGGCTAAGGACGCAGTTGCCAATTTGTCTCCAAGAGCTGGTGGAAGTGATCAGTTTGCTGATTTTTCAAGTGATGATGAGAGTCTTGATGCTGATTTCCAAGGGGTGTCTACCACTACACAGACTGGGACATATGTGATGCCTCCTAAGCCAAGATGGCTCTATCAAGATTCACTTGGATATCAAGGGTTGGATGCTGCAATTACAAGGCAGTATAATGAAGCTTACTTGGCTCATGAGTCTGCACCTCCAAATGAGAAGAAATTCTACAAAGCCATTTTGGACTCTCTAGAAATCCAGAGGCTACAAATGCTACAGACAAGGATTAAGGCCAGGGAAATCAAGGATCAAATTGCAAGCTTCATGGACTCCAATGATAGGAGATTTGATGAAAGACTTCCACTTCTCACTGTGACCACAATGGACAAATTCTTCAGAAGGGATCATGAGGTGGCAACCACTTTGAAAACCCTTACTGATAGGGTGGACAAAGTGGAAGCCACATTAACTCATATGCAACAGGCACAGGAGAAACAAACTCAGCTTTTGACCCAGTTAGTGGCAGCTCAAGGTCTCCCTCTCATCACTCTTAGTGATAACAAAAAGGGGGAGAAATCAAAGGAGCTAAATGTTCAAGTCACAAAAGTTATGGTCCCAACCATTTCTTTACCACATGAGCCACTAGCTATGGGGGAGTCTATCAAGGGTAAAATGGATGGAATTGACCTAATTCAACAAGCATCTATTAGACTACAACTTGCAGCACAGATAAAAGAGCAATGGTCTAGTATAGATGCACGGGTTAAGAAGATAGCTGAAACTGCAAGAAACAAACATCCATCAACGGATCAAGCTACTTCTACAGCAACGGATGAGCCCATCCCTTCATCAACGAATGCCATGGTATTAGTGTCAATGGAATTGGAGCCACAGACTAAATCCTCATATGATCTAAAGCCTCTTCTACATGGAGTAATTCCTGGTCCAAGGAAAGAAAAGGGACAAACTTCATGTATTAGAGATGTGGACCCAACTACCTTTCAGAAATGCTTATCTCCAAAATCCCAAGATAAACCAAAGGGCAAGAATATTGCTAGGACTTTCTATCCTCCTCCATTTCCAGATGAGCTCAAGATTCTGAGTGAACTTATCATAAAAGGAAAGGAAAGCAATGTGCCTGAGATCAGGAATCAAAGAGCAATAGTCTACAGGAATGGGCAAGAAATCTGTGTTTGGGCTGGTCACCCAAATTTTGCTGAAGCTAGAGCTGAGGAATCAGCTAGGGCAGACATGCAAGCTCTTGCAGTTGCCCAAGCTCTAGATGAAGAGGAAAGACAGCAAGAAGAAAGAGCTAGAGCTGAAGCTGTTCAAGGAAAAAGAAAAAGTATAAGGCAACCTATAACAAGAACTAAAAGAAACTTGGCTTTTGATAAAGATGATTCTCAAAGCACTGTCACAGATGCACCTGTAACAGCAATGCCTTCAACCTTTTCTGATCAAGATTGTGGAGCAAAATTAGCTTGTGATCCTGAACATCCAGTTAATTTTCATGATCAACCAATTGAGCCAAAGGAGGAGCCAATTGAGTTTGATGAAGCTAATTTTCCCAAATTTCTGGTTGAGATGGAATCAAGGAAGAAATCAAAGCAGAGGGCTACTAAGGCTAAACCAATTCTTGTGAGAAGGCCACATGTTGAAAAACCACCTCCAAGCCCAGAAGACTTTATCTACATTGCAGATATAAGGGAGGATTATTACTTAAACCTATATCTTGATGACTTGGTGGAAGTGAGAGGAATTGGAGCTACTCATAAACTACCAGAGAGATTAGTGTTTGTCTACAAGGGTGGAAGGGAACAGATTTGGCCTCTACACAGAATTCTAGGAGAGGACTATCAAACTTTGCTAGTGGTGTTCAAGTGCTTAAAGAAAGATTTTGGGTTCACCAAAACTGCTAAGTCTGAGGTTGTCTCCAAGATATGTCAAATAAAATCTAGCTGGAACAAGCCTAATGCACTTCCCAAAACTCTAAAGGTCCCTCAAACAGGAAAGAAAATTCATCTCCAACCTTTTTGGATGATGGAATTCAGAGACAAGGACAACTGTAGGAGATTCTTCAGAATAGAGGACCAATTGGAAAAGGCATCTAATGAAACTCTTAGATTTATGCAATCCAAGTTGGGTGATCAAGATGAAGAAGAGAAGATTTTCTACATGAGGCTCCAAGCTCAAATTGAGGAGAACAATGCCAAGAAGGGGAAGAAAACAAGGCCACATAGACAAAGATGGTAAATCTGCTCAGGCTAGAGGAGCAACTCTGTGCACTTGTGTTGTAAGATTTTCTACTTTGTTTTCAATAAACTTTAAAGTATCATGAAGCTCAATGCAATTTCTACTTTTGTAATTTGTAATTTGCTTAAGTGTTTTTGTTATCATCAAGGCTCTTGATTTATGGCTGTTATTCTATCAGTCATAAATTGGGGGAGATTGTTAGGAATATGTTGTTCTTGATGATAATTATAAAAACACTTAGTAGATTTTGTGTTAAGTCACTTTTGTAACTGTCAATAGAATGGTATGCTTTGCAGCTTTCGTTGACAAGTAGCTCATCAACGGAATGAGTCTCATCAACAAAATGAGTAATGTAGCAATTGCACTGTACAATACTTCACTGGTTGATATGCATTTGTTGTAGGTATTAGATAGGTTTTCCAAGTCATGTTGACTAAGTACTAGATAGGCAAAATAGGTTGGTTAATTGTAAATATACTATGCCTTGTAATTTTGCCTAAGTGAAGACATGTCAACGGAATGAAGATTACACTATCAACGGAATGAAGAATGTACCATCAACGGAATGAAGAATAAAGCTATCAACGAAACACATCTCACTGCTATCAACGAATCATTATCACTTTTCTGAATAGTTGACAAAGTGATAGTGACAGTTTTCTGACTGATCAAAAGGTGATGTAGAAGTGTACTTTGCATTGGGAGCCATCAAAATGGACACTGGGAATGAGGAAACATTCCAATTTCCAATTAGGTTCTTGAGTGTGATCATAATAAGCATGAAGACAAAAGACAAGATCTCCAAGGGCCATTGGACAAAAGGAATGAAAAGCAAGCTACTGGCGGTTACCTTTAGTACATTTTAGAGTAGCCAAAAATAGCATTGTAAACTTGGGATATATAACCAAGTGTAGCAGTTCATTTTATAGTAAGTGAGTGAGATAGAATAACTTTGTATTAGCTTCTTTCAAGAGCACTCTCACTCTACATTAGGAACTGAGCAGCTGTGCTACTTTTGTAACACAGATTATTCCCGAAATAAAATCATCTCAGTTGGATCCTCAAAACATCCAACTGAAATTTTATATTTGCTTGTGTGATTTTATTTTATCTGTCAAGTTATTTCAAAGTTGTTTTTAAGTTTAAAAATATCTAGAATTGTATTCAACCCCCCCCCCCCCTTCTACAATTCTGTTAGGCTATTTGGGATTAACAGTATTCAATTCAAGTTTAGTGGCAGTTGGCATGTGTGTTTTTGCAGGAGAGCAATCCAATTAGATCAAACTTCTTCAATAAATCAAAGATATATTTAGTTTGACTAATAAAGATTCATTCTTTCACTTGCTTAACTTGTAAGCCAAGGAAATAGGTTAGTTCACCCATCATGCTCATTTCATATTTACTTTGCATAAGTGTAACACCCCCAGACCCGGGGTCGGAGATCTGGGTTGTCACGATCCCTTGTTCCGTACAAACACTTAATACTTGAACCATGAAACAATAAATCAACACACATGGTGACCCCACCATCAATATAATCACGCTAGTTATGTCTCAGAAATGAACTTACAATAACAGTAGTCATAAGATCCATAAATTAAAGTTATTACAACCCAAAAGTAAAATACTTGCAACCTACTACCAGTATGATTTCTATGTGAAACCATATGGTAGCGCAAAAGTTTGTTCTTGTTCATTAATATACATAAGTGATACTTATAATTAAACCGGAGCAACAAGAGTTACACTCCGAACCAACTCAGTACTTCTACCTGATCAACTGTAACAACCATGCTACGGGCGGCCTGTATGTCCCTGACGCGCTTCCGAGCGGTACGACGAATCCTGGCCATCTACTCTAGCTGTTTTGTTATGATATATATGTATAGAAAGAAAAAGCAAGAGTGAGCACTCAGCCCAGCAATAATACAATACAGCATAAGCATATAAGTAAGCTTATATCATAAAAGGAAAACCTTTAAAACTTCATTCGTATACAGAATGATATATTTATTTCTCTTTTCGTCAAAACATACCATACAGTACGACTATTGTATGAGGAACATCATTACTCATTACTGTGACGCCCTCCAAACCCGGGGTACAGATTTGAGGAGTCATCCGACCAACGGAATACTATTTAACACATGCATAATATATATAAAGACACAATTACCCCTTGACCAAGACCGCATCCAGATTATGGCAATGAACACAAGCTACTATAATCTTTTATTATTACAAACCAGTTTTATCAGAGTTATTACATCACAACTAAAGTTCAAATCTAGACATTAAATCTAGAAAAGCAAAACAACAACTACCCTGCCAATAACAGTGACTCGAGGGGCTCTCCTGACTGCTGGTGAACTATCGGTCACGCTATGCCAACTCATACTCTCGCTTCACTGGAATAGGGTTAGAAAACAACAAGCAAGAGTGAGCCAAAATTGCTCAGCAAACATCAACGAATCATTTCTATCACGGTTGTAAGGATATGAATTTAAGATATCAGAATCAACAATATTTAGCTAACACATGCTTTGTATCAATAATGATTGAAGTAAAGAATTAGAATTTGGCTTATACATTTTATTCAAATCAAAGGTTGTGCTGCTGGCCAGCCACGCATCAACCCCGGACTAGCTCATGTCATAGTCCTCTACTGGATCCCAGGCCAATCTGGGCCTTAAGTTATTCCGACCAATTACTGGTCCATTTTTAAAAAAAACACATGCCAATTCTATAATAGGGTATAAACAATAACATGCTCAATAAGATAAACTGAATGTATAGTAATTGCAAAAGAGTTTCAACTGTTCAGTATCAAGTGAAGGTCGAGAAATAATCATGGAGTAATTTCAATGGTACAGTGTACTCATTCAATAAGGGAATCAATATTGGTAATCGTTAATCAATAACCGTAAATGAGTAGTCAAGATGGAAGTCAAATAATCAAAGGTTGTCAATGATAATCAAAGGATGATAAATAGCAACAATAGGTGGTAAACAATAATCAAGTAAATTGGAAATAAGGGTTTCCGATGCAGATCAAATCAAAGAATCAAGAATTTCTAAGGAAATGGAATCAGTTGTCCAAATGCGGTTAAAAGATGGATAATTTGAATTGTTCTGGGGATAACGGTATTCAAGTAATCAAGACCATAATAATTTTTATCACAAGTAAAGGCACAGATACTTGCCTGGTCTAAGCTGCTGTCGGATCGACTCTGCTCACTCTACTTTCCCCTTTCCCTTGCTCCGGGAACTCGATTCTATAATTAAACAACTCATCACAATAAGTCTAACTATTCTCGTTCTACTCTCGACACTTATTCAATCAATAATCACATTTAAACAAGTAACCGGTTACGTATCGGACGTCCGGTATAATTTACGATATTTAAAACTCAGATATTTGCCCTAGCACGGGCATATACAGACTATAAAACACGACACACAATTAATATGAACCATATAGCACTTATAAACATTTTTAAAACATCATACGGAACTCATTTGAATTTTTAGTAAGTCGTTACAAATTTTAAATCAAAAATCGGATTTTTAAATCCAATATAAACATTTAAATGAAAATAAATCAATTAATAAAATTAATTGACACTCTTTAAATACTCAAACTATTTTTTAAATAATTAAATAGGCTTGAAAATAATTAAACTGAATTTTTAATTAATTAAATCTAATTAATAATTAATTTTTAAGAATTAATTGATTAAAAGAATTAACCAATTAATTAATAAATTAATTATTAATTAAAAATAATTAAAATAATTAAGTTTAATCAATTTTCGGATTTAAAATAATAAATATAATTTATCAGAATTTTTCTGATATTAAAATATATTTTTAAAATAAAAATATGAATTTTTTTAGTTTTTAAACTATTTTCGAATTAAATTTAAAAATAAAATTCAAAAACAGTTTTCTGAAAATGAATTAGGGTTTTGAAGATTGAAACCGGGTCGAAAAATCGGGTAAACGGGTCGGGAAGAACGAATCCGGGTCACCAAGAACAACCCGCCGGAATCTGGGTTTTCCAGAATCCGGCCGGCGTCCGGTGGCCGGACTTCGCCGTTTCCGATCAAAACAAAACCAAACTATAGGGCTTTTGTTCGCTTTTGCAAGACAAACACAACCCACATACACACACATCTGTCCCATGCCGGAATCGTGCCCAGAATTCATTCAAAGAACTCGCCGGCGACGACCTCGGCCGGAAACCCGATCTACTTAAATCCTACATGAAACTCAAAGATTAATATACCAAAATGAAGCTTATAACTCATACAATAAAAGCCCTCTACCAAAAACAATGTCAGATCAATATCAAGAACGTACGAATTGAAAGAAGAAATCGGGTCAAAACCCGAAAATCAAACCCGACTAAATCGAACATAAACATGAAATTAAAGCATGGATTCTTGCTAATTAGAACCCTAGGAACATGTTAGAAGCAACCAATTGAACGGAGACTCAATAGAATGAAAATCCCCAAATCGAATCAAGAACCCTAATTTTAATTCGAAACTTGTAAAATCAATATAAAATCGAATACTTACCAGATGATGATGAGGTTGGAAGATTCTGAAACTAGATTTTTGGGGCTTTGATTTGAGTATAAGAACTTCAAATTTGGACTTCAATAACCCTTAGAACGAATTGATTGAAGATCAAGAACACAAAATAATTATTTGGGAATTTCGGATTTTTTGAGTAATTTCTGAAGAATTGCTAGGGTTATGAAGTCTGATTGGTCATTTTATATTTTTGGAAAAATAATACCCCAAATAACATTTTTGGATCGATATTGATTCGTTAGATCGTTTAAAAACCCTAATTAGGTCAAAAACACGTTTTACGAAAAGTAAGGGGTTAAAAAGGTTGATGATTATCCAAATTGATATATATCATTATATAACTAATGCTCAAGAATACTAGGGCTATAACAACTTCAATATTGATATAGAACGATAAATCCGTCCCCTTAAGCAATTAGGGTTCGGAACGATTTTTCCTTTTTCGGATCAAAAATTGAAATTAATTTGCAGAATCAAATAGGTAGGGTTAAATAGAATCCCATAACCCTTTCGATAACGATTCGAATACGAAAGACGAAGAATTAAAAATGAATGTACGAAATTTCAACGGGCTCTTGAATTATCAAAACGGCTCAAATTTGAAGAAAATTCCAAATGACGAAATTTTTGAAAGGGGCTTCCGACTCACCATTTAGCACATAATCACACACTAAATATCATATAATAATATTCCAATATTCCAAAATAAATATTTTAGATTAAATATATCATTTAATCAAATAATAAAATTCACGGATATTACATCCTTCCCCCCTTAATAGGATTCTGTCCTCAGAATCAGATCAAGGAAACAACTGGGGATACTTCTCTAACATCTCACTCTCTAACTCCCAGGTAGACTCTTCTACTTTAGGATTCCTCCACAAAACTCTCACTAACGCTACTGTCTTATTCCTTAGTACTTTCTCCTTACGATCCACTATCTGAATTGGTCGTTCTACATACGATAAATCTGCCTGGACCTCTATTGGTTCATACTCTATTACATGATTCGAATCTGGTCGATACCTCTTAAGCATAGATACATGAAATACATTATGAACGTGCTACATATGCGGTGGCAATGCCAACTCGTAAGCTACTTCGCCCACTTTCTTCAAAATCTCAAACGGCCCAACATATCTCGGACTCAACTTCCCTTTCTTTCCAAATCTAACTAATCCTTTCCATGGTGAAACCTTTAGTAACACTTGCTCTCCTTCTTCGAATCCCACATCCTTTCTGGCTAGATCCGCATACTTCTTCTGTCGGTCTTGAGCTGTTATCAATCTTCTCTGAATCAATTGAACCACTTCTTTTGTTCGTTGTACTAGTTCTGGTCCTATCATTTTCCGTTCACCAACTTCTTCCCAATATACTGGAGATCGACACTTTCGTCCATACAAAGCTTCGTACGGTGGCATTCCGATGCTCGCGTGAAAACTATTATTATATGAAAATTCCACCAAGGGTAGATGATCGTCCCAACTGCCTTCAAAATCAAGTGCACACGTCCTAAGCATATCTTCAATAGTCTGAATTGTCCTTTCGCTTTGACCGTCCGTCTGCGGATGATAAGCCGTACTCATTCTCAACTCGGTGCCCAAACACTCTTGAAAACTCCTCCAAAATCTTGAATTGAATCGAGGGTCTCTATCAGACACTATCGATACTGGAACTCCATGTCGTACTACGATTTCTTTTATGTACATATGAACTAACTTATCCAGCGAGAATCTCTCGTTAATCGGAAGAAAATGCGCAGATTTCGTCAATCGATCCACGACAACCCAGATGGCATCATGGTTAGCTTTGGTTCTAGGCAATCCTACTACAAAGTCCATCGCAATGTGTTCCCACTTCCATTCGGGAATCTCCAATGGTTGAAGTAATCCACTTGGTCTCTGATGTTCCGCCTTAACTCTTTGACACGTAAAGCATTTACTTACCCATTCCGCAATCTCTCTCTTCATATCTGGCCACCAAAAGTTCGTCTTTAGATCTCGATACATCTTCGTACTCCCTGGATGAATTGAATACTTCGAGTTATGTGCTTCGTGCAGAATCTCACTTTTCAGTTCCGTTACGTTAGGTATCCATATCCGAGAAGCAAATCTCAAGATCCCTTTGTCGTCCGGTTGGCTACATATTTCCTCACCTGTCATTTTACTCACATCGTCGTTCATAACTTGCTCTTGGCACTTTCGTATCTTCTCCAACAATTCAGGTTGAAACGTCATGGTATAAATTATTTCCGTCGCGTCCTTCGGATTAATTACTTCGATTTCCAATTTCTCAAATTCCTTGTATAATTCTTTGGTCATCATTAGTGTATTTAATCTCTCTTTTCTGCTCAATGCATCTGCTACCACATTTGCCTTGCCGGGATGATAGTTGATAGAAACGTCGTAGTCCTTGATTAGTTCTAACCATCTTCGTTGCCTCATGTTCAGCTCTTTCTGAGTAAAGATATACTTCAAACTTTTGTGATCGGTGTAAATTTCACATCTCTCTCCATACAAGTAGTGTCTCCATATCTTCAAAGCAAACACAATAGCTGCTAACTCCAAATCGTGTGTAGGGTACTTCTGTTCGTGGGGTCTCAACTGTCTTGACGCATAAGCAATCACCTTGTCATGTTGCATAAGTACGCATCCTAATCCTTTGTACGACGCATCACTATAGATTACGAAATGACCTTGATCGTCTGGTAACATCAATACCGGTGCCGTAGTTAGTCTTTTCTTTAACTCTTGGAAGCCTTCTTCGCATTTATCGTTCCATATGAATCGCTCGCTTTTCCTTGTCAGCTTGGTCATTGGAGTAGCTATCTTCGCAAAATCTTGCACAAATCTCCGGTAGTATCCGGCTAATCCCAAGAAACTTCTGACTTCAGTCGGTGTCCTTGGTCTCTCCCAATCTTTCACTGCCTCTATCTTTGCTGGGTCCACTTTGATGCCTTCGCTGCTCACCACGTGTCCTAAGAAATGAACTTCTTTCAACCAGAATTCACACTTGGAAAACTTCGCGTATAGTCCTTCTTGTCTCAACGTTTCTAACACAATTCGCAACTGGTCTGCATGCTCTTCTTCTGTCCTTGAGTATATCAAGATGTCGTCGATGAATACCACTACAAACTTGTCCAAATATCTCTTGAAAATCCTGTTCATTAGATCCATAAAAGCTGCGGGTGCATTCGTTAGTCCAAACGCCATTACTAAAAATTCATAGTGCCCATACCTTGTTCGAAAGGCTGTCTTCGGTATGTCGTCCGGTCTAATCTTCAATTGGTGATATCCTGACCGTAGGTCGATCTTCGAAAAATGTACCGCTCCCTTCAGCTGGTCAAACAGATCATCTATTCGAGGTAACGGATACTTGTTCTTAATGGTCAGCTTGTTCAACTCCCGATAGTCTATACACAATCTCATGCTTCCATCCTTTTTCTTGACAAACAGTACTGGTGCTCCCCACGGTGAAACGCTGGGTCTAATAATTCCTTTTTCTAGCAAATCTTGCAGTTGATCAGCCAATTCCTTCATCTCCACTGGTGCCATTCTGTAAGGGGCCTTCGATACTGGCTCCGCGCCCGGTACTAAGTCTATCGCAAATTCAATTTCTCTATCTGGAGGTAAACCTGGTAATTCTTCCGGAAAAACATCTGGAAACTCATTTACGACTGGAATATCTTCTAACTTAGAAACTTCCTTATCTATATCTATTACATAAGCTAGATACGCCTCACAACCTTGCCTTAATAACCTCTTAGCCTGAATCATTGTCAGGAACCTCTTTCTTTGTTTCTCTCCTCTAAATATTATCTCTTTCTTTTCTAGGGTAATCAAAGTAACCCTCTTATTCTTACAATCAATACTTGCATCATGCTCAGTCAACCAATCCATCCCTAATATCACATCAAATTCACCTAACTTAAAAGGTAACAAGTCAACATAAAAATGATTTCCCAAAATCTCTATCTCACAACGGGGATAATATGAACTGACCGCGATACGATCCTGATTAGCTATCTCTATAGTCAACACTCCACTTAAAGGTTTCATTACGCAATTCAATCTACGAGCAAACGTTTCAGAAATAAAAGACTTCGTCGCTCCCGAATCTATTAACACTTGTGCAGGAATAGAATTTACTAGAAGTGTACCTGCCACCACGTCGGAATCTCTCACTGCTTCTCCCATTGACATATTGTAGGTCCTGGCTAACGGCTGGACGTTAACAACTGGGGGTGCTTCAATTGCCCGAATCATATTGTTCACGGTTGCTGGTGCTCTGCAGTCCTTAATCATGTGACCTGGTTTCTTACACCGATGACACACGATGCCTATCTTGCAATCCCGGGAATAATGTCCCTTCTGATTGCATTTAAAGCATGTGACAGTCAATCGATGGCATATCCCTAGATGTCGCTTCCCGCATGTCTTGCATTCTGGTAGTGGGGGTCTAGAAAGTCCCTGCTGACCGCCGGTTAGTAGACGGTTATCTTGTCCTACGTTTCCGGTGTCTGGTTTCCTGAAACTTGTATTCCTTCCGTGCTGAAATCCCAGCTTCTTATTTGCTTGTCCTTGAAAACTTCCCTGCTGCTGTCCCTTATCGGGTATCCCTGCTTTCCTTTTCTTGTTCTCCTTCTCTCTCATGTAAGAATCACTCTCTGCCTCCGCAATCATTGCCTTTTGGACCACCGCTGCATAGGTGTCCAACTCCAATACAGCTAACTTACTACGAATCCAAGACCTCAGTCCCTGCTGGAACCTCTTGGCCTTCTTCTTTTCCGTATCCACATAGGTTGGAACAAACCTTGACAACTCCGTAAACCTTGTTTCATATTGGGGCACTGTCATGCTTCCCTGCTTTAATTCCAAAAACTTCAATTCCATCTGATCTCTCATATAGTCCGGAAAATATCTTTCCAAAAACAACTCTGTGAATCTTGCCCACGTAATCAATCCCTCGGGCTCCATAGCCCTACTCGTTTCCCACCAATAACTAGCCTCATTCTTCAGAAAATAGCTTGCATACTCTGTCTTCTTATCCTCTGTCACCTCTATCAAGGCAAAAGCCTTTTCCATCTCTTTCAACCATGCCTTAGCCTCTACAGGGTCTGCTGATCCTTTAAATTCTGGAGGTTTTGCTGCCTGGAAAGATTTGAACGTAACTGCCGGTGCTGCTTGCTGGTGCTGTTGTTGATGCTGCTGATGCTGATGTTGCTGATGCTGTTGCTGCTGTTCTAAGAGCTGTTGCTGAAATGCACGTTGCTGCTGTGCTAATGCGGCAGTCTGTTGAGTAAGGGTATTTAACAACTGGATTACCATCGGGTCCACACGGCCCGTGGGAGGTGTATTTTGTTGACCTTCTTGGTCAGAAGTATCAGTTGAACGGGTTTGTCGTCTAGGAGCCATATCGCTGATGAATAAACAATAATTGGCTTAATCAAACAGTTCATATAAGAGAAGGAAGGATCACAATTGATATCTCGAAGGTTTACAGATCTTCTCAACGGTGTATGGATACACTCGTTGCAATAAGTAGAATAACAGTTATGATACTGGAAATGAATGACAGGGGAATAAATACAGTTCTATAAAAGAGGTTTATCATATATATATAGATAGAGTTAGTACAAGCGTAGAACGCTTCAAAAGAGAATATATCATGGCTGAACCATAACTGCCGACCAGTAATACAACAACAAAAATGCAACAACCACCCGAGGCGTTCCTATAAGCCCGGTGCACTGCTGATTCTACAATATGCATCTATATACTAACTATCTAGAACCATACATCCATGTCATATCTGTCTACTACCGATACCTGCTCACAGATCACCTGCTCCTGCCGGCCATAACGGGGGTCCTGAAACCTCTGCAATCTCACTCATCGCATAATCCAAAATCTGTCTCATCCCTGCTACTGTCTCTCCCTCTCGACTAGAAGCTAATCCATGCAATCGAGTCTCAACCAAAGTCCTCGTAACCCTAAACCTCATCTGAATGTCTCTCATCTGATCTCTAAGTCTGTCTCTCTCTCTGACAGCGGCTGCCTCGATCGAACGAATCCTACCCATCTCCATAACCTGTCCATAAAGGAAATCCTTCTCTCTTCTCACCCTCTGATACACATGGTGTGGAACTGGCGGCTCACATAACTGATACAAAGGCCCACAAACTGATGCCTGAGACGCTGGTGCTGGGGCTACTTGTCGGAGTGGAATAGGACAAGGTATCTGATCTCTCCTGACTACTGGGCCCTGATGCCTAGGCTGATATCGCACTGGCCGAGACGGTCCTGCTCTCTCAACGGGTGTAGGTATCTCTGCTATCGTATCCTCGGAAGGGTCTGAGTCTGAACTAGAACTAGGGGGCTGCAATTATAACCACATTTAATTACTACGCGTAATATCCCTAGTTGACCTCCTAATATCCTTACGTGACTTCCTAACTCTCTATGTTATCCTGGACCCTAAGTCCTAACTTGTTTCAAATGCCATAACCTGTTGCTCTGATACCAACTGTGACGCCCTCCAAACCCGGGGTACAGATTTGAGGAGTCATCCGACCAACGGAATACTACTTAACACATGCATAATATATATAAAGACACAATTACCCCTTGACCAAGACCGCATCCAGATTATGGCAATGAACACAAGCTACTATAATCTTTTATTATTACAAACCAGTTTTATCAGAGTTATTACATCACAACTAAAGTTCAAATCTAGACATTAAATCTAGAAAAGCAAAACAACAACTACCCTGCCAATAACAGTGACTCGAGGGGCTCTCTTGACTGCTGGTGAACTATCGGTCACGCTATGCCAACTCATACTCTCGCTTCACTGGAATAGGGTTAGAAAACAACAAGCAAGAGTGAGCCAAAATTGCTCAGCAAACATCAACGAATCATTTCTATCACGGTTGTAAGGATATGAATTTAAGATATCAGAATCAACAATATTTAGCTAACACATGCTTTGTATCAATAATGATTGAAGTAAAGAATTAGAATTTGGCTTATACATTTTATTCAAATCAAAGGTTGTGCTGCTGGCCAGCCACGCATCAACCCCGGACTAGCTCATGTCATAGTCCTCTACTGGATCCCAGGCCAATCTGGGCCTTAAGTTATTCCGACCAATTACTGGTCCATTTTTAAAAAAAACACATGCCAATTCTATAATAGGGTATAAACAATAACATGCTCAATAAGATAAACTGAATGTATAGTAATTGCAAAAGAGTTTCAACTGTTCAGTATCAAGTGAAGGTCGAGAAATAATCATGGAGTAATTTCAATGGTACAGTGTACTCATTCAATAAGGGAATCAATATTGGTAATCGTTAATCAATAACCGTAAATGAGTAGTCAAGATGGAAGTCAAATAATCAAAGGTTGTCAATGATAATCAAAGGATGATAAATAGCAACAATAGGTGGTAAACAATAATCAAGTAAATTGGAAATAAGGGTTTCCGATGCAGATCAAATCAAAGAATCAAGAATTTCTAAGGAAATGGAATCAGTTGTCCAAATGCGGTTAAAAGATGGATAATTTGAATTGTTCTGGGGATAACGGTATTCAAGTAATCAAGACCATAATAATTTTTATCACAAGTAAAGGCACAGATACTTGCCTGGTCTAAGCTGCTGTCGGATCGACTCTGCTCACTCTACTTTCCCCTTTCCCTTGCTCCGGGAACTCGATTCTATAATTAAACAACTCATCACAATAAGTCTAACTATTCTCGTTCTACTCTCGACACTTATTCAATCAATAATCACATTTAAACAAGTAACCGGTTACGTATCGGACGTCCGGTATAATTTACGATATTTAAAACTCAGATATTTGCCCTAGCACGGGCATATACAGACTATAAAACACGACACACAATTAATATGAACCATATAGCACTTATAAACATTTTTAAAACATCATACGGAACTCATTTGAATTTTTAGTAAGTCGTTACAAATTTTAAATCAAAAATCGGATTTTTAAATCCAATATAAACATTTAAATGAAAATAAATCAATTAATAAAATTAATTGACACTCTTTAAATACTCAAACTATTTTTTAAATAATTAAATAGGCTTGAAAATAATTAAACTGAATTTTTAATTAATTAAATCTAATTAATAATTAATTTTTAAGAATTAATTGATTAAAAGAATTAACCAATTAATTAATAAATTAATTATTAATTAAAAATAATTAAAATAATTAAGTTTAATCAATTTTCGGATTTAAAATAATAAATATAATTTATCAGAATTTTTCTGATATTAAAATATATTTTTAAAATAAAAATATGAATTTTTTTAGTTTTTAAACTATTTTCGAATTAAATTTAAAAATAAAATTCAAAAACAGTTTTCTGAAAATGAATTAGGGTTTTGAAGATTGAAACCGGGTCGAAAAATCGGGTAAACGGGTCGGGAAGAACGAATCCGGGTCACCAAGAACAACCCGCCGGAATCTGGGTTTTCCAGAATCCGGCCGGCGTCCGGTGGCCGGACTTCGCCGTTTCCGATCAAAACAAAACCAAACTATAGGGCTTTTGTTCGCTTTTGCAAGACAAACACAACCCACATACACACACATCTGTCCCATGCCGGAATCGTGCCCAGAATTCATTCAAAGAACTCGCCGGCGACGACCTCGGCCGGAAACCCGATCTACTTAAATCCTACATGAAACTCAAAGATTAATATACCAAAATGAAGCTTATAACTCATACAATAAAAGCCCTCTACCAAAAACAATGTCAGATCAATATCAAGAACGTACGAATTGAAAGAAGAAATCGGGTCAAAACCCGAAAATCAAACCCGACTAAATCGAACATAAACATGAAATTAAAGCATGGATTCTTGCTAATTAGAACCCTAGGAACATGTTAGAAGCAACCAATTGAACGGAGACTCAATAGAATGAAAATCCCCAAATCGAATCAAGAACCCTAATTTTAATTCGAAACTTGTAAAATCAATATAAAATCGAATACTTACCAGATGATGATGAGGTTGGAAGATTCTGAAACTAGATTTTTGGGGCTTTGATTTGAGTATAAGAACTTCAAATTTGGACTTCAATAACCCTTAGAACGAATTGATTGAAGATCAAGAACACAAAATAATTATTTGGGAATTTCGGATTTTTTGAGTAATTTCTGAAGAATTGCTAGGGTTATGAAGTCTGATTGGTCATTTTATATTTTTGGAAAAATAATACCCCAAATAACATTTTTGGATCGATATTGATTCGTTAGATCGTTTAAAAACCCTAATTAGGTCAAAAACACGTTTTACGAAAAGTAAGGGGTTAAAAAGGTTGATGATTATCCAAATTGATATATATCATTATATAACTAATGCTCAAGAATACTAGGGCTATAACAACTTCAATATTGATATAGAACGATAAATCCGTCCCCTTAAGCAATTAGGGTTCGGAACGATTTTTCCTTTTTCGGATCAAAAATTGAAATTAATTTGCAGAATCAAATAGGTAGGGTTAAATAGAATCCCATAACCCTTTCGATAACGATTCGAATACGAAAGACGAAGAATTAAAAATGAATGTACGAAATTTCAACGGGCTCTTGAATTATCAAAACGGCTCAAATTTGAAGAAAATTCCAAATGACGAAATTTTTGAAAGGGGCTTCCGACTCACCATTTAGCACATAATCACACACTAAATATCATATAATAATATTCCAATATTCCAAAATAAATATTTTAGATTAAATATATCATTTAATCAAATAATAAAATTCACGGATATTACAATTACTGTCACATTATCAGTAACTCAGCACCTAGGCTTTTGTTACAATGTGCAGCTCAACTCCAATTGGAGGGAAGGGAATGTACTGGAACACCCGATACACGGTGATCAGCCGTTGTATCGTAACTTTTCTTTTCTACTAGTAGAAGGACGACTTCCTGTTCGGTTATCACCCTGGCCGCATATGGGCCATTGTACTAAGAGATCACTACCTCGGCGCCTATTTTGTCACCGGGCAAGCCTTAGCACTCAAGAGATCACTACCTCGGCGCCTATTTCGTCACCGGGCAAGCCTTGATAAATTTGGCACTACCCCGGCACCTATTTCATTGCCGTGTAGGCCTTTCCAATTCCCATGATGAAAAACATTAATGAAACGGAAATCAAAATTTAATTCCATATTTCCCAAGTACGAATACTCGTCAAAACTTTGTAACCGTTTAGAACACCTTACTCCAGAGTAATTGAAAGGAGTAAGTCAAAGTGTGGGTTGACATTAGTCAACGAGACTACCGATGATTACTACGTATTTTGAAATCATGACCAGGGAGTTTATTGAAATTTCAGAGTTCAGCGAGTTTGAAATACTCTACTTGAATGGGGGAGCCATCCCCTAGTTATAAGTATTCTAGAGGAACAGTGGAAGTAAAACTATGTTCTCGAATTCTTGAACTAGATTCCCAGTTTTCGATGAGTTGGAAAATACTAACCGCATTTAATTACCTTTAACTATCTTAAGATAATAGTTGGGAATCTATATTTTAATACCTTTTCTGAAAATCAGAAATTTATATTTTTGTGTAAATAATAGAACCTTTAACCATATAATAAGGTTCTATGATTTTAAATCATATTTGGAATATTTAATAAATACCCAAATAATAAATATTAAATTATTATTCAATATAACTACTTAAGTGAATATTCAAAATAATATTCACTTAATTAAATAATAATCAATTAATAAATATTGAATTATTATTCAATATAAACACTTAAGTGAATATTCAAAAATAATATTCACTTTAATTAAATAATATTCAATTAATACTTATTGAATTATTATTCAATATAAAACACTTAAGTGAATATTCAAAATAATATTCACTTTAATTAAATAATATTTATTATAATACTATTTAAATATCTCACCTTAAATATCCCATAATATAGATATTGGAATATTTAATAAATCTTTAAAATATAACCGTCCCTGGAACCTTCCAGCTTTTGGCAGTAGTTTAAAATAATTTGACTCCCGGTCTAAGTTTTAAAACCATCGTACAAGTACTCTATACTTAGAGTCTTTAACCTTTAACCTTGGTTTATATCTAGTACTTATCTAGCATATAAACCTTATACCTTATACAGCTTTTTACAAAGCGAAAACAGTTTTACGTTATTTCACAGCATTAAGCAGCATATATAGCAATACCACAAAATATATCACAACAGCATCATTATATGGTATAGGGTTTGAAAAACTTGCCTTGGGGTCTTGGTGGTGTGGTAGTGGGGGCTTGAGAGTGTGCGCGTCGATCTATAACAAGATATACAATTACAGTCAGTCCCCTAGAACCATTTAATGCGCTATAACTCAAGCACTACAGTTCTACCAATGAAAACTAAACGTCTTGCTCTTGGTCATCTATAACCTCGTGACATTCCGTAAACTTCTAAGTCAAAAGCTTGGGTGAAAACCATTCACAAATCCCAAGTTCTTTTACTTTACCATTTCCTTGTTTTAAACCATCCCCTTAAGGGTATTTCACTCGCGCAACCTTTGTTCTCGCATTTTTCTAAAATCACAAACTTATCGTTTTGACACGAAACCTTCTAGGTTACTTTCTAGACTATACATACTAGTATTCATTTTAATATCTCAATCCAATTCCAATTTTAAAGGGCTTGATCCCTATCTAAAAGTTCATACAATAAACTATCTAGTTACGCGAAACCGCTTTCACTAAAACGGACATTTCTCCTAAACCGTAAATAGAAACGACACGATTCTTTCGCTAAAACAATCTAGGAAACAGAGCCTACATGCTCATGGTCAGAAAATTCATGTTTATTCCCTGTATTACAACCATGGTTTCTGTCTAAACTACCTAAGTAAAATCCGACATGGTAACGGCGCTTACGCGTACTTCCCGTGTTTTTAAACACTCAATCCAACTACAATTCAACCATCAACCAACCACCAATCAGACTCAAGCTAATACTACCATTTTTCTGTCCAAACAAGGTCATACTCTAATTCATAAGTTCATCCACAAATCAACCATTAAACATGCTTAAAATCATGCATACATGCTTCATTCTAACATAGTTCTAATCAATCACTTCTAACTACTAGATCAAAGCATAATCTTAAAAAGAAAGAAGTTTTATACCTTCCTTGGATCTTAACAAAGTCTATATATGGATGATATATCCTTCCTTGCTCCTTAACTATGCTAATCAAACCTAAAATCATCAAAACAAAACAAGATTCTATGAGTTTACTATTCACATCACTATTCATCATCAACTTTGAATCCATTTTTGACCAAGCTATGATCCATGGATGAGGCTAAGATTAGAGATCTCCCTTGGATATTGGAAGAGGGTGATTTAGTGTAATAACCCGAATTTTTGGAATAATTTAAAACTTTTCTTATTATAATTAAGTGCAACAGTGAATAGTGATATTGGTGGATGAATAGTGATTTTGAGGGTTAAGAAAATTTTTCATGCCACCTATGTACGAGACGTAGTGTGGATATTTCAAAGTCATATTAGTGATCTACGGAGTAAATAAGTGAATGCAAAGACGATCGGAATTCAGAAATTCCAAATTTTATTTTGGTGAAGTATTTGACCGGGCAGTGAATTATATATTATTATATTCAAGAAATGAGATATTAAATTAAGGATTTGAGGATTTAATATTTTGGAATTTTATTATATTTGATTTGAGAATTTAGAACGAAAACCACTGAGATAGTGAAACGAAGATTCTAGAAACCGCTGAAACTTTATAACAAGGAGATTAAGAATATTCGGAAAAGCGTGAGAACCGTTTCTGAGAACAAGTAATAAAAAGAGAATAAACGAGGAATATTGGAATTAAGATCGAGTTAAGGTATTGTACCACAGTGGAGTAATAAGGTGCAACGTATAAGTCGTAACATATTAATCGTATTAAAACGATACAAGATTACATCAACAAAGAGCTAGTAGTGGAGCATGACTAGATTTCCACTAAACACAAGTTTGGTAGTGGAAAATGACATAAGAATCCACTAACTACAAGCTAATTAGTGGAAGATGACATAAGACACTAGATATTATCCTAATAATGCAAGATGAGATCATAAAACAAGAAGCAACCAAGCAAGCACTTATTTTCTCTCCAAGAACACTCCATTCGGCCAAAACACACAGCAGCTCTGTAAAACGACCATATCTCCCTCATTTCTCAATGGAATATTTCGTTCTATAGCTTGTTGGAAAGGTATTGAGAAGCTCTACAACTCTTCTTTAGGAACCTCGTCCAGAAAAGCATGGTAAGGACCTCGTTTTTGCAGTTCCTTGAACGGATGAATAGTACTTTCAAGGAACTAACTTTAATTTCTTGTTTTCTTTGGATGATCTAAGTTGTATTAAGGCTATACAAGGACTAACCAAGGTTGATCAATGTCTTTACACACATCAAGAAAGGTATAAACCTCATGAACCCTTAGTTGACTTTGAGTTTTATGGATGTTCTTGATGATTGTTAGCTTAGTTAAAATTATGGTGTTAAGTATAAGCATGTTAGCATGATCTTGTAGTTGATTAAGCCCTATGTTGATTAAGATGTTAAAGTATGATATCCCTGGACTGATTGAGATTAGAATCATGTGTATAAGAAGTATGTATGCCCGGTGTGGCTTGGTTTGATGATTATGATTTTTGGAACGTCCGATTTATAGCCGTCGTAATGCCCAATTCATTCAAGGCTGTTTTGAGCAAGAATTACGAGCTGGTCTGGTAATATTTTTGAACAGAACTGACCATGAACATGTAGGTCTTGTTTTAAGGTTTGTTTTGATATAAAGATCATGTCTATACGATTTGCGGTTTAGGAGAAAAGTGAGTTTTAGTAAACGCCATTCGGAAGAATGACTCATCTCTGTTCAGCAACTTTGAGGCTATATTTGGACCACTTCGGAGCCATATTAAAATGTGAAATTTTGAGGAATAATACTAGAGACAGTTAGGGAGGCTCACGAAAACGATTCGGATTAAAAAGATTATTTTTCGATTTTATAAAAATGTTGTAGTCGAGGTCGCGCAAGTGAAAACCACTGAAAACGAGACTTAGAAACCAAGGCTCCAAATGGTTAAGTATAACTTGGGTTTGAGAATGGATTTCGAACCAAACTTGTGATATAAGTATTTGACGAATAACATGGACTTAGTATGAGCCTATAACGAGCTAGTAATGCCTTGGTTGTGTTTCGCTTACGTGTTTAAGCATTGAGTTATAAGTGGTTTATCGAGGGGATTAACCGTGTGTTTTCGTTTGACTTTGTCTAGATTGTCCGGCATCGTCGCGAACCCCTATCACTTCTCGAGCATCAGGCAAGTTTACTAACCCTTACTCTATAGTTAGAGTGGGCATATTTTTGAATGTTAATACTTGTTGATTCAAAAACATATCTATATATATATATTCTTTGTTCCCAGTATCTGGCAAGTTTCTAAAACCATACTTTGAAGTATACATATATATTAGATGCAAGTTTTCTAAATCCCATGCTGTATTTCAGATTACATTATACTGATGATGCATATGATATTATAGATGCAAGTTTTCAAACCTCACATCGTATATAGATGTGATAGTATTAAAACTATTGAGATTATAGTATATGCATATGATAGATGCATGCTTTCAAACCTTACATCGTATATAGATGTAACGGTAATAAAAGATAGTGAGATATATATGTTATGTGTTTCTGATTTCGAAATGATACTTGGGGTGCTAAGTAAATGTAAGACCCCAGATTTTGGGTAGAATTAAAACTTTTATTATATGTTGATGTAAATATGGATAGTGGCAATGACTTTGAGAATCAAGTTATGAAATGAATATGAATTTCGGTTTTCAAACATTTTGAGAATAGTAAGAATGGACTGAACATATAAATAAGAACAATCAATCTAGAAGACAAGAATACAATACTCCAGGGAAGGAAAGAATTTTTATGTCATCCAAATCAATATCTGGAATACATCCGACAACTCCGTAAACAAGATAGCGTACGCCCGAGAAAGCACTAGAACGTTTTCTAAGTGCAAAGAGTAGAGAGAAAATAGATCAGGAATATTGGAACGGATTTTGATCCAAAGTATTATAGAAAAACCACTGATGAATAGTAACTTTTGATGAATAGTAAATTTTTGTCGTTTAAAAAGTTTTTCAGACCACCCTATATACGGAACGATATAATGAACTTTCAAAGCTGTATTAGTGATCTACGATGAAAATAAAGGAATGCAAAAGCTGTCAGAATTGGAAAAATAGCATTTCCGTTTTCTCCGAAATTTCACCATTAACGGACGGATTAATCATTATTTGGGAATATTGAAGGATTTAGATTATCAATTCCATGGATATGGATTTAATAAAAGAATTAGAGATATTAAGAACGATTACGATAAACTACTTCGATAGAACACTTAAGAAACCCTGCGAACTTTTTACGCGATTAAACGGAGACGGAACAACGAGACATTACAGGATTAAAATACAGACATGGAAGTAACATGTAACAAGATTAATTCGAGGAATGCAACATTTGGATCATTCATGTGAAAAGAAACAAACTAGTAAAGCTGCTTTGCCACCATGACCCTCCAGTGCTTGACATGTGTCCCTGCTTGCCACCATGACCCTCCATGGCTCGACACGTGTCCCTGTGACTAGCCAAAGTGTGGTGACTCACCCCTCTCTTATACAAAAAAATCAGCATTATCTTCATTATTAACCAAAACAAAGAAAAGAAAAAGAAGAAGGAAAATTCGGGAGAAAAGAGAGAAGAAAAATGGTGGAGAAAGAATTGATCATAACTTGAGTTTCTCTCGGCGGTTTTTGGCGATCCACCACTCAAATCGAAGCTCTCGAGAAGCTCTATGCAACCATGGTAAGAGCTCGCTTCACCTCTGTGTTTTACCCATTCGATTCAGTGATTAACAGTTGGAGAAGATGATGAATAGTCACTTGTATCTTGTTTTGTTTTGTTTTGATAATGAGTTTGTAGCTTCCAAAGGTTGTATTAAGCAAGAATCTAAGGTTACATAAGGAATATATCAGCAAGAAAGCTTGGAGGAAGGTATAAACCTCTGCCCCTTTTGACTTATATGAGTTTTAGTATGGTTTTGATGTTTATGTAGAGTTAAAAGCATGATTAAGTAATTAGATAAATTGTTGGTTGAGTTTGGAGGATGGGTTATGAATTTTGTTGTGATTATTCCTGGAGGATTTGACTGAGTGGAGGGTGTATAAGGTGGATGGTGAGTTTGGAATTGATTGGTATTGATTTGGGTGTGTTTTGAAAATGGAAAACGTTACGATTATAGCCGTCGTAATGCCCATTTGATTTAAGGCTGTTTTAAGCAAGAATTACGAACTGGTCTGGTAATATTTTTGAATAGAACTGACCATGAACATCTAGGTCTTGTTTTAAGGTTTGTTTTGGTATAAAGATCATGTCTATACGATTTACGGTTTAGGAGAAAAGTGAGTTTTAGTAAACGCCGTTCGGAAGAATGACTCATCTCTGTCCAGAAACTTTGAGGCTATATTTGGACCACTTCGGAGACATATTAAAATGTACAACTTTGAGGAATAATACTAGAGACAGTTAGGAAGGCTCACGAAAACGATTCGTATTAAAAAGATTATTTTTCGATTTTATAAAAATGTTTTAGTCGAGGTCGCGCAAGTGAAAACCACTGGAAACGAGACTTAGAAACCAAGGTTCCAAATGGTTAAGTATAACTTGGATTTGGGAATGGATTTCAAACCAAACTTGTGATATAAGTATTTGACGAATAACATGGACTTAGTATGAGCCTATAACGAGCTAGTAATGCCTTAGTTGTGTTTCGCTTACGTGTTTAAGCATTAAGTTATAAGTGGTTTATCGAGGGGATTAACCGTGTGTTTTCGTTTGACTTTGTCTAGATTGTCCGGCATCGTCGCGAACCCCTATCACTTCTCGAGCATCAGGCAAGTTTTCTAAATCTATACTTTGAAGTATTGATTATATATTACTGCTGTTGCCATGTGTGGAGTTATACAGTTGTGCGATACATGTTATATATTGTATAAAATAGAGTTTGATTTGGATTTATGTATGAGCTTTGAGATAAAGTAGTTATAAACCGGCATACCTTGTAGCTCTAGAGATAAGAGCATACTTCTTGTTTTCGACTCTAGACCGGGAGTCAGTATTTGAAATATGGAGATAGCCGTGGAAACCCGGAGGGATTCCAGCGGCAGTGTACCAATTATTTTGAGGACTGCTATTATTAAACATTAATTATATTTCTAGAAAGTATTAATTACCTGGAAATGATTTGAGGAATGTTATTTGAATATTACCTCATTCAGAGGTTGTTACGTGGAAATGATTTGGTAATTGGCTTATAAGCTAGGTATGGGATATCAGTTATAAGCCAGGTTTTATAAAGGCCCTAGGTTAAGGGCGTATGATATTTCTTAAGATCAGTAGTGATTATAGTTTGTGTATGATAAAGGTTATTTTTCCGATAAAGATATCGGGTAACCGTTATTCGAGGATTAATTATTTTTATTTAAGAATATTATTTATATACATTTGAGGATTATCGACTTACAGAATATTGTTTATATTCATTTGAGATTTATTTAATTAATGAATATTACTTTTGAATATTCATTTGAGATTTAATTATTTAAAGGATATTATTTTCGAATATTCATTGGAGGTTCACTTATTTGAGAAATATTATTTTTTGAATATTCATTTAAGGATTATTTATTTAATGAATATTATTTTCAAATATTCATTTAAGGTTTACTTATTTAGTAACTATTGTTAGTTATTTTCAAATCAGAAAAAGGTTCCCAAAAGCTTTTTTTTTCCATTTGAATCTGTCTTTTAAGAAAATTCAAATGCTCGCTCCACTATCAAAAATATGGGAAACCTGATTTAAGTAACTGCTCTTCATTTTAAATTCTCAACTCAAAACTGTCAAGGGACAGGTATTTTCTCCGAGCAACGAAACTGCTGCAAGTCAAATATTGTGTTACCACCTCAACGATCGAGGGGTAAATTCCTGGAACAAGTCGATATCCATTAACAAGCATCGCTTGGGAAATATTGGAGAATCTTCCTTTCCAACCTAGATATAACTACTTAGTGGAGTCGTATCAACAAGTATCACACTTGGGGAAAGGAGGACGATCTTTACGTTTCAGAGTCATGGATTTAATCTGAACTAGGAGCAACGTGTAAGAGGTCGAGTCGCGCCGATCCATCATTTTATTGGCCCAACCGTTGGCCGGGAGATCCAGAAAGGCGGTAGACAATGTCAGGCTGTCGTGATTCTTCCATCTACATGTAGAAAACATATAATTTTGTTGTACAAACCTGCTACTGATCATAGTAAGGTTGGTACGACGGGCGCGGAGAAGGCTCCAGTATTGGTTCATCATCCAATTTGGATATTCCTGCAACATGTATTGGGGTGAAGAACCAATCGTGTTGGCAGGGGGTCGAGAAGTGTTTGGAATTGAAGTGACAATAAATCCATGCAACTTCATCTTTTATTTTATGAGTATGACTCTGATAAAACCTGATTAAGGATATATATGACTCTGTGGATACCTTACATAACATGAGTTATGGTAAGGGAGTTGCTTATATTGAATTTTCCTTATAACTTCATCTTTTAAGTTATGTGTTGATATTCTGCTTACATAGCAGATATTTTTGGAAAGGTTATATTGGTTTACTTTGAAACCTCATCTTTTATATTATACTAGAACTTTGTTCATAATATAGCAAGAGTCTGCAGAAATATTATGAAAATGATATTTGAAGTACAATAATAGTACTGTTTTTGGGAATACATTCCGATAAGGATATAATTTCAGTATCGAGATATTTTGACAAATTATTGTCTTATACCCGCTTTATTCTGGGTTGAGTTAAAGGCAGAATTATGCCACACTTTCATTACCTTGCTGAGCTATCGCTCACTCTTGCTATTGTTTTATATATATTATATAGCAGCGAAGCAGGATGCCAATGGGTCGGCACATACCTCGCAAGGCGTTTCCGTAAACAGTTTCTAGCAGTGATCTCGAGAGTAGTACGAACCAATCGAATCAGGCTACAGCTTTTGGTATTCAACTTATGTATAGATATGAATGGTATGAGAGGATTGTGAGCATCAGAAGGCTAAGTTGGTAATGTAGCATTACTTAGAAATTGTATCAGTGACAGATTCAAAAGACACTTGGGTATTGTAATAATAATTATTTATTCCGCAGTTGTTGTATTGTGTCGTTTCTGAGACTCTAACCTGTGTGTGTGTGTGTGTGTGTGTGTGAGACTTATATTGTGGGGTCATGAGCTGGTGAATTATGAATGGTGTGAGTAATACAGGTAAGGCAAGGAGAACATGGATTGTGACAACCCTAGATCCCTGACCCCGGATTTGGGGCTGTTACAGAAATGGTATCAGAGCGTTAGGTTACAGTCCTCAGAAACGATAGGAGATTGAGTCTTACAATACCCTTAATAATGATAAGGACATCTAGAGCTCAAATTGAGTTCGTAGTCGGGTTAGAGGACATGACCCTGACCGTTTAAGATGAAGCCCGAGAGGGGACTTCTTCTAGGAAACCGTACTTAGGACTTCATGGTTAGTCACCTCGAATCGTATAAGTTATAGATGGATGGGACTCTGAGATGCCGGATCCCGAGGCCTTCGAGTAGGCATTTGATGATGCGCTCCTTGAAATGGACGGAGACCCGATAAAGAAAGATCCATAGGAGGATCTAGAGGAAGACCCCATGGTGGGTCAAGGGAAGAAACTTGTAGGAAATGTGCCGATTGATAAAGATGTGGTGTATTACTTGAGGTCGTATAATAGGACCAGACGAACCTTCAGAGGTTAAATAAGTGACGAGACGAGAGTTTAAGGATCGTTCATGATTCATCAAGAGGTATGACAAAGAAAATGGAGTAGAGTCTCCAAAGCAGAAGAGGTAGAGGCAGTATAGCCAGTATCAGTGGATTGATTCGACTTGAACGAAACCTGTTACTCGTAGTCGGTTATAGTTGCCCATAAGGAGGCGGCATACGTAAGAACCAAGGTGTTTAGATTTTCACGAACGATTAAGGGTACTTAGTTGCCTAAGAATAGTGAAAGGAATTGATTTGGCTATGAGGTTTCAATCCCCCCACGACCAGCGATTCCACTGGAAAGAGTATCTATTACATCATTGAAGGATTTTATAATCCCAAGGAGAATTTTGGGTATATGTACCATGCAAATGTTATTGTAAGACAAGCACGCTAAGGCGGAATCGAGAACGAGATTTACCACCCTCAGGAAACCAGGAAGGAATTATGAGGATAGAACAGAAAGGTCGGAAATCAGATCCGAGCATTAGTAGTAGGTAAATGTATTGATCAAGTTTCCCTGATTTTGGAAAGAAATTCAGCAAATTTTGGCAAACCTTGTCTTTCTGATTACCAGAGGATGTCACCAAAGAGAGTGGAAATTAGAGTGAACCCTGTGGATTGGATAAGATAGCCGTTATATGGGTTGGTGGACAGACCCTGATTGCTATAATTGATTGTAGAGATAAAATGATGAAGTTGAGATTGGACGGTAAAGGCGAAATATATTTAAGGACCAAGACGGACTGAGAAGTTCCGGGATTGACTTAAATGAAAAGGCTATTGTGCCAAAAGTGTTAAGCTTATGTAGCACACGGGAGTGATATGGGAGAAGGAATATTGGGTATAAGGTGATTGAAATAGAGACCGGATTTAAGCTTGTAGTTTCTAACGACCTTCCGAAGTGCCGCCCAGTCGACATGTGGAATTGTCATTGCTATGGGCGACAACAGTATCGAAGTCTTCTTATAGAACAGGACGCTTACTTGAGATGTTTGCGCCTAGTCGAATAGAATTCCCTGCGGTTGCAAATGTTAATGGTTGAATCCTTAACGACTATTATGAGTCGGCAATAACGTAAGTATCGAGCGCCTTAGGGGGTGCATGGAGAAGAAAAGCTTTAGAATTGAACGATTATCCATTAGAGGAGCCGACATAAAAGGCATCCGTAGAGACCTTGGTAGTACCCTCCCCATTTGCAAATTATGTGGGATACCTCCCCAATCTATGATCTATCTTGACCTCTCTCCAGGAAAGAATTTTGATAAAGGGTATATTCCCTCTTTGAAGTTATTTTGTAACACTTGTGTTAAATCATATTTAATTTCAATTGTGTAGGGGCTGTCACAATGCCTACTTTCAGGTTTTCGAAGCCCTGTCAAATGATGTTATTTAAGCTTTGACTTTTCTTCAAATAATGAATAACCCTATGATGATACCTCACCACTTGCTTGTTAAGTACCAGTATCTTTTTGGTTATTCTTTCCTTTGGAAACCGCACCTTTGGAATCTGTTCAATTTTAATCCAAGGTGTTCCTTTGAGAAATATTGTCGAAAGGCGATAATCATTAAATTGATCTCGAATTGCTTTCATACTTTTCAACTTCCACTGAGACGAACAACCCTATACTTATAGGGGCTACAAGGACTATCTGTCTGTGTGATAGAGGTCTGATGGGACGCCATCACTTGTAAGTTGTGAAATACAAGAAGGCTAATTACCTTTAGTAATGTCTCAATCGAGGCACACAACGTTGAGTTCTTATGATCATGTTGATCTCTCGGTAAATTCTTTTACCTCCAATAAGGTTACCTTAAAACTCATAACCTTATGATCACCAGTGTGTGACGTTTTCTTTGATATGAGAGCTATCTTTCAAGGCCCCATAATTTTTGTTATCCTCATTGAATTCCAAGGGGAGGCCAACCAGACCAAATAAGTCAAAATTCGCTGATAGGAATTAGATTCGCAACGAAATCGCCTATGACAGGAGCGAATCCCTAAGACGAATAGAATGTTAGTGACATATCAATGAAATTGGTTTATTCTCCCAATGATATTATGATAATGGAAAGCGTGTCAATTGATATATGTGAAAGGAATAGCGATGTGCCGTGAACTCCAGTGACGACGGTGTTAGATAGATGCCCTACAGTGAGATTGAGATTTTGGAGGAGTTGTTTACGAATGGACACTACCTCTGGGTTAGCAAGATAAGTACTGACGATGGAGTCAGAGGGAGCTGGTATTGTGACTTGGGAGAGGTGCAGCGTGTGTGGTTCTAGAGGAATAATTTTCGGAAATATGTGGACACCCGGATGAAAATGAAAGTTAAAGAGTTAAAACCAGAAACCATGACTGTAACCGAGTATGAGGCCAAGTTTTCCGAATTATTGAGGTTTGTTCCGGAGTTTGTGAACACAGAATAAAAGAAAGCCAGTAGGTTTCAACCAGGGCTACCTCCAACAAGCAGCCCACTGTCAGGCCATTTAAATAGCATGTGCCCTTCTACACTGTTTAGACAGAGCTAATGCATTGTTGTATATCAATATGTTGCGTGACGATTAAACCTTAAGGCCGAGACGCTGAGGGAATAATTACAAGTAGAAATAGCCAATCGAGGGATTTTCCCATAAGACTGGTACATCCAGGTTGTGAACTGGAAATATGAGGTCGACACTTTTGATAGACCTGATCCCTTTCAAGTTAGGAAAAGTGGATATTATAATAAGAATGGGTTGGTTGACACCCAATGGGGCCCAGACTGATTGTAAGGGAGAGAGAGTAATAAATAAAGAACGGAGACAGATTCAGAGATTCTTGAATATAGTTCAGACTAAGAAACTATTACGCCAGAGATACGAGGCTTAATTAGCTCTTATGGTTGACGCCAAGAAAAGAGGTACCAAGTATAGAGGAAACTACAATGGTTTTGGGAGATTGTACAAGATCTTAATGCGCTACCAAATATCGATTGGGATGACATGAGAATGAATACCGAGTATTCAGAGTATAGTGGGAATGAAAGAGTTAGTGACTCAGTTACAAGAGTTGTTGTATAAGGATATGATAAGACCCAGTGTACCACCGTGGAGAGCCCGGTGTTGTTGTAAGAGAGAAAGATTTTAGCACAAGATTATATATCGAACCTCGAGAGTTGTATGAGTTTGACATGGAGAATAGGTACCCTTGTAAATGATTGTTTGATCAGCGGAAGAACGCTGTGTATTTCCAATTTATTTAAGAACTGGGTATCACCAGTTGGAAGTTAAATCAGAGGATATGCCCAAGACTGCGATTCGTACTAGGAATAGACACTTCGAGTTTTCAGCGAAGTTATTTTGGGTTGACTAATGCACCCACAAATTTTATGGAATGTAATGAATTGGCTTTGAGTTACCCATGATAGTAGATAGCATGAGATGGAGAAATGGCTAGAATTGACCTAGGATTATGACGGTGAGATACACTACCATCCGGGGAAGGCCAATGTGGTGGCCGATACCCTTACTTTAAAATGAGACAGAGATGGATTCCGAATGATCGGGAATTAAAGGATGAGATTTTACACAACACCCAAGTTAGTCCAACAAACTAGAAGGACAAAAGATTTCACCAACAAGCGGCTAGTGACAACCAAGACAGACAGAGAAAGTATGCGGACTAAGCCCGCGAGTATAGAGATAGTACTGCTACTGATAAGCTAAATGGCATGTTGATGGATGACAAGCAAGTTTATGTTGGTGTATTTTCTGTACAAACAAGATAGAGAATATGAGGTTAGAGATTCGTGATGCTAAAAGATATCCCCATTTGTTTTCAGAGTGATTCCGGGACGGAATCCTTTTAAGGAGGGGAGACTGTAAGACCCCAGATTTTGGGTAGAATTAAAACTTTTATTATATGTTGATGTAAATATGGATAGTGGCAATGACTTTGAGAATCAAGTTATGAAATGAATATGAATTTCGGTTTTCAAACATTTTGAGAATAGTAAGAATGGACTGAACATATAAATAAGAACAATCAATCTAGAAGACAAGAATACAATACTCCAGGGAAGGAAAGAATTTTTATGTCATCCAAATCAATATCTGGAATACATCCGACAACTCCGTAAACAAGATAGCGTACGCCCGAGAAAGCACTAGAACGTTTTCTAAGTGCAAAGAGTAGAGAGAAAATAGATCAGGAATATTGGAACGGATTTTGATCCAAAGTATTATAGAAAAACCACTGATGAATAGTAACTTTTGATGAATAGTAAATTTTTGTCGTTTAAAAAGTTTTTCAGACCACCCTATATACGGAACGATATAATGAACTTTCAAAGCTGTATTAGTGATCTACGATGAAAATAAAGGAATGCAAAAGCTGTCAGAATTGGAAAAATAGCATTTCCGTTTTCTCCGAAATTTCACCATTAACGGACGGATTAATCATTATTTGGGAATATTGAAGGATTTAGATTATCAATTCCATGGATATGGATTTAATAAAAGAATTAGAGATATTAAGAACGATTACGATAAACTACTTCGATAGAACACTTAAGAAACCCTGCGAACTTTTTACGCGATTAAACGGAGACGGAACAACGAGACATTACAGGATTAAAATACAGACATGGAAGTAACATGTAACAAGATTAATTCGAGGAATGCAACATTTGGATCATTCATGTGAAAAGAAACAAACTAGTAAAGCTGCTTTGCCACCATGACCCTCCAGTGCTTGACATGTGTCCCTGCTTGCCACCATGACCCTCCATGGCTCGACACGTGTCCCTGTGACTAGCCAAAGTGTGGTGACTCACCCCTCTCTTATACAAAAAAATCAGCATTATCTTCATTATTAACCAAAACAAAGAAAAGAAAAAGAAGAAGGAAAATTCGGGAGAAAAGAGAGAAGAAAAATGGTGGAGAAAGAATTGATCATAACTTGAGTTTCTCTCGGCGGTTTTTGGCGATCCACCACTCAAATCGAAGCTCTCGAGAAGCTCTATGCAACCATGGTAAGAGCTCGCTTCACCTCTGTGTTTTACCCATTCGATTCAGTGATTAACAGTTGGAGAAGATGATGAATAGTAACTTGTATCTTGTTTTGTTTTGTTTTGATAATGAGTTTGTAGCTTCCAAAGGTTGTATTAAGCAAGAATCTAAGGTTACATAAGGAATATATCAGCAAGAAAGCTTGGAGGAAGGTATAAACCTCTGCCCCTTTTGACTTATATGAGTTTTAGTATGGTTTTGATGTTTATGTAGAGTTAAAAGCATGATTAAGTAATTAGATAAATTGTTGGTTGAGTTTGGAGGATGGGTTATGAATTTTGTTGTGATTATTCCTGGAGGATTTGACTGAGTGGAGGGTGTATAAGGTGGATGGTGAGTTTGGAATTGATTGGTATTGATTTGGGTGTGTTTTGAAAATGGAAAACGTTACGATTATAGCCGTCGTAATGCCCATTTGATTTAAGGCTGTTTTAAGCAAGAATTACGAACTGGTCTGGTAATATTTTTGAATAGAACTGACCATGAACATCTAGGTCTTGTTTTAAGGTTTGTTTTGGTATAAAGATCATGTCTATACGATTTACGGTTTAGGAGAAAAGTGAGTTTTAGTAAACGCCATTCGGAAGAATGACTCATCTCTGTCCAGAAACTTTGAGGCTATATTTGGACCACTTCGGAGACATATTAAAATGTACAACTTTGAGGAATAATACTAGAGACAGTTAGGAAGGCTCACGAAAACGATTCGTATTAAAAAGATTATTTTTCGATTTTATAAAAATGTTTTAGTCGAGGTCGCGCAAGTGAAAACCACTGGAAACGAGACTTAGAAACCAAGGTTCCAAATGGTTAAGTATAACTTGGATTTGGGAATGGATTTCAAACCAAACTTGTGATATAAGTATTTGACGAATAACATGGACTTAGTATGAGCCTATAACGAGCTAGTAATGCCTTAGTTGTGTTTCGCTTACGTGTTTAAGCATTAAGTTATAAGTGGTTTATCGAGGGGATTAACCGTGTGTTTTCGTTTGACTTTGTCTAGATTGTCCGGCATCGTCGCGAACCCCTATCACTTCTCGAGCATCAGGCAAGTTTTCTAAATCTATACTTTGAAGTATTGATTATATATTACTGCTGTTGCCATGTGTGGAGTTATACAGTTGTGCGATACATGTTATATATTGTATAAAATAGAGTTTGATTTGGATTTATGTATGAGCTTTGAGATAAAGTAGTTATAAACCGGCATACCTTGTAGCTCTAGAGATAAGAGCATACTTCTTGTTTTCGACTCTAGACCGGGAGTCAGTATTTGAAATATGGAGATAGCCGTGGAAACCCGGAGGGATTCCAGCGGCAGTGTACCAATTATTTTGAGGACTGCTATTATTAAACATTAATTATATTTCTAGAAAGTATTAATTACCTGGAAATGATTTGAGGAATGTTATTTGAATATTACCTCATTCAGAGGTTGTTACGTGGAAATGATTTGGTAATTGGCTTATAAGCTAGGTATGGGATATCAGTTATAAGCCAGGTTTTATAAAGGCCCTAGGTTAAGGGCGTATGATATTTCTTAAGATCAGTAGTGATTATAGTTTGTGTATGATAAAGGTTATTTTTCCGATAAAGATATCGGGTAACCGTTATTCGAGGATTAATTATTTTTATTTAAGAATATTATTTATATACATTTGAGGATTATCGACTTACAGAATATTGTTTATATTCATTTGAGATTTATTTAATTAATGAATATTACTTTTGAATATTCATTTGAGATTTAATTATTTAAAGGATATTATTTTCGAATATTCATTGGAGGTTCACTTATTTGAGAAATATTATTTTTTGAATATTCATTTAAGGATTATTTATTTAATGAATATTATTTTCAAATATTCATTTAAGGTTTACTTATTTAGTAACTATTGTTAGTTATTTTCAAATCAGAAAAAGGTTCCCAAAAGCTTTTTTTTTCCATTTGAATCTGTCTTTTAAGAAAATTCAAATGCTCGCTCCACTATCAAAAATATGGGAAACCTGATTTAAGTAACTGCTCTTCATTTTAAATTCTCAACTCAAAACTGTCAAGGGACAGGTATTTTCTCCGAGCAACGAAACTGCTGCAAGTCAAATATTGTGTTACCACCTCAACGATCGAGGGGTAAATTCCTGGAACAAGTCGATATCCATTAACAAGCATCGCTTGGGAAATATTGGAGAATCTTCCTTTCCAACCTAGATATAACTACTTAGTGGAGTCGTATCAACAAGTATCACACTTGGGGAAAGGAGGACGATCTTTACGTTTCAGAGTCATGGATTTAATCTGAACTAGGAGCAACGTGTAAGAGGTCGAGTCGCGCCGATCCATCATTTTATTGGCCCAACCGTTGGCCGGGAGATCCAGAAAGGCGGTAGACAATGTCAGGCTGTCGTGATTCTTCCATCTACATGTAGAAAACATATAATTTTGTTGTACAAACCTGCTACTGATCATAGTAAGGTTGGTACGACGGGCGCGGAGAAGGCTCCAGTATTGGTTCATCATCCAATTTGGATATTCCTGCAACATGTATTGGGGTGAAGAACCAATCGTGTTGGCAGGGGGTCGAGAAGTGTTTGGAATTGAAGTGACAATAAATCCATGCAACTTCATCTTTTATTTTATGAGTATGACTCTGATAAAACCTGATTAAGGATATATATGACTCTGTGGATACCTTACATAACATGAGTTATGGTAAGGGAGTTGCTTATATTGAATTTTCCTTATAACTTCATCTTTTAAGTTATGTGTTGATATTCTGCTTACATAGCAGATATTTTTGGAAAGGTTATATTGGTTTACTTTGAAACCTCATCTTTTATATTATACTAGAACTTTGTTCATAATATAGCAAGAGTCTGCAGAAATATTATGAAAATGATATTTGAAGTACAATAATAGTACTGTTTTTGGGAATACATTCCGATAAGGATATAATTTCAGTATCGAGATATTTTGACAAATTATTGTCTTATACCCGCTTTATTCTGGGTTGAGTTAAAGGCAGAATTATGCCACACTTTCATTACCTTGCTGAGCTATCGCTCACTCTTGCTATTGTTTTATATATATTATATAGCAGCGAAGCAGGATGCCAATGGGTTGGCACATACCTCGCAAGGCGTTTCCGTAAACAGTTTCTAGCAGTGATCTCGAGAGTAGTACGAACCAATCGAATCAGGCTACAGCTTTTGGTATTCAACTTATGTATAGATATGAATGGTATGAGAGGATTGTGAGCATCAGAAGGCTAAGTTGGTAATGTAGCATTACTTAGAAATTGTATCAGTGACAGATTCAAAAGACACTTGGGTATTGTAATAATAATTATTTATTCCGCAGTTGTTGTATTGTGTCGTTTCTGAGACTCTAACCTGTGTGTGTGTGTGTGTGTGTGTGTGAGACTTATATTGTGGGGTCATGAGCTGGTGAATTATGAATGGTGTGAGTAATACAGGTAAGGCAAGGAGAACATGGATTGTGACAACCCTAGATCCCTGACCCCGGATTTGGGGCTGTTACAGTAAAAGTTATTGATATGAAGTTGAACTTATAAGCTATGGATATAGTAATATTTTGGAGCTGATGTGCTAAGTAAAACCCTCAGTAGGGGGAATATACTCTGCATTTATACTTTGGACCGGGAATGGTATCAGTTGTTATCTAGAGATATATTATATATTCTCTATATTTATTTTACATACTAAGAATGGTATCAGTTGCTATCTAGGGTTATTTTATTGTGTTATTACAATTAATCTCGATAAGTGGTTTACAAATTAAAGATCATTTGGAGTTTAATCTATTAAGGGTATATTTTAAATATATGATGAATAGTTGTTATCTACCCTTTTTGATAAGAAAGTACTTGAGAATTATTTCTAAATAAAAATTCTTTATTAATTATAGTTTGATTTAATTATTTAAAGCCCTACTTCTTAAGGAAGTATTTTGTGAAAACTATTTTTAAACCCTAGATAGCTAATAAAGTTTTACTCAGGCATTTATAAATATAATTAGAGAAGGTTCCCAAAACTATTTCCCGTTTAAGTCTATATTCAGAAAGACTTAAATGTTCCCTCAAACTTCAAAGATACATGGAACCTTTCTCAAGATTTTATGTTCGTTCCAAGTGGACTGCCCGGTCCTAAATCTTTTCGAAACTATTCATTTAACAGTTTTGTATGCTATCATCAAAATGATTTTGATTACTTCCTCAAGATTCGAGGGGTAAGATCAGTGGAATTAGTTGCATCCATGAACAAGCATCAGCTTGGGAAATATGGGTGAATTTTCCTTTCCAACCAGATATGACTACTTTGTGGAGTCGTATACTTGGGAAAAAGGGAAAGGAACTTTATGTTTCAAAGTTATGGATTTTCTTGAACTCGGAGAATATGTAAGGGACTGAGTGGCGACCTGTCCCCTAAGGGAATTACGAGGAGACTGACAGTCTATGAACTGGTCTGTACTTCCCTTAGATTATCAGATAGTGCCCGACCGTAGGATGAGAGAAGAGCATCGGAGGCCCCTAAGGAATGGGTACCCCTAAGGAATGGGTATGCTCTTCCCCCTACAACCGATTGGCGGGGAGGTAGTGGTCAGTTAGCGTCTACCCTATTTTCCCTTCTACGTAGAAAAACAGCAGTGGGGATTGCCTGACGACTGATCATCGTAGGGGTATCCCTGTCGCCCAGAATCTCCGTCTACAGTTCATCATCCATGAAAGAAAATGTTTTATGCAAGTTATCAGAGAAAGAACATGTTTTAAGCGAGATTCCAGAAAAGAAAAGTTTATTCAAGCTATTCCAGTTATTCAAGTTCATGCAAGTTGTTCAAGTTTAGAAAGTGGATTGGAAATATTTTGCCTTGTCTTTATTTCCAGAATATGATATGAGATAAATGTTTGATATGAAAGATGATATTTGGAAATTCCTACAACTTCATCTTTTATTTTATGAGTTATGACTCTGATAAAACCTGGTTAAGGATATATATGTATAAGTGGATTTTGGGTTATGGAAACCTTATATTGAATTTCCTTATAACTTCATCTTTCAAGTATATGTTGATAGTCTGCTTATATTTCATATAGCAGATATTTTACAGAAAGGATATACTGAGTTATCTTGTTATTTCATCTTTTATACTATACTAGAACTTTGTTCATAGTATAAACATTGAAAGTTGCAGAGTATTATGAAACGATATTTGAAATACCACAATGGTACTATTTTTGGAATACATTCCGATAAGAAGATGATTTCAGTATCAAGATATTTTGACAAGTTATTGTCTTATACCCGCTTTATTTCTGGGTTGAATTAAAGGCAGAATTATGCCATACTTTCATTACCTTGCTGAGCTATCGCTCACTCTTGCTATTATTTTATATATATTATATAGCAGCGAAGCAGGATGCCAATGGGATGACACGTACCTCGCAAGGCGTTTCCATAAACAGTTTCAGCAGTGATCCCGGGAGTAGTACGAACCAATCGAATCAGGCTACGGCTTTGGTATTCAACTTATGTATAGACATGAATGGTATTAGAGGATTGTGAGCATAAGAAGGCTAAGCTGGTAATGTACCACTACGTAGAAATTGTATCAGTAACAGATTCAAAGACATTTGGGTATTGTAATAAAAAATTATTTATTCCGCAGTTATTGTATGGTGTCGTTTCTGAGACTCTAACCTGTGTGTGTGTGTGTGAGACATATATTGTGGGGTCATGAACAGGTGAATTATGAATGGTGTGAGTAATACAGGTAAGGCAAGGAGTACATGGATTGTGACAACCCTAAATCCCTGACCCCGGATTTGGGGCTGTTACAGAGATGGTATCAGAGCGTTAGGTTACAGTCCTCAGAAACGATAGGAGATCGAGTCTTACAATACCCTTAAGAATAATAAGAGCATCTAGAGCTCCAATTGAGTTCGTAGTCGGGTTAGAGGACATGACCCTGACTGTTTAAGATGAAGCCCGAGAGGGGACTTCTTTTGGAAACCGTACTTAGGACTTCATGGTTAGTCACTTCGATTTGTATGAGTTAAAGATGGATGGGACTCTGAGATACCAGATCCCGAGGCCTTCGAGTAGGCATTAGATGATGCGCTCCTTGAAATGGACGGAGACCCGATAAAGGAAGATCCATAGGAGGATCTAGAGGAAGACCCCATAGTGGGTCAAGGAAAGAATCTTGTAGAGGACGTGTTGATTGATAAAGATGTGGTGTGTTATTTGAGGTCGTATAATAAGACCGGACGAACCTTCAAGGGATAAATAAGTGACGAGACAAGAGTTTTAGGATCGTTATGATTCATCATGAGATATGACAAAGAAAATGGAGTAGAGACTCCAAAGCAGAAGAGGTAGAGGCAGTATAGCTAGTATCAGTGGATTGATTCGACTTGAACGAAACCTGTTACTCGTGGTCGGTTATAGTTGCCCATAAGGAGGCGGCATACGTAAGAACCAAGGTGTTCAGATTTTCACGAACGATTAAGGGGACTTAGTTGCCTAGTATAGTGAAAGGAATTGCTTTGGCTATGAGGTTTCAATCCCCCACGACCAGCGATTCCACTGGAACTAGTGTCTATTACATCATTGAGGGATTTTATTATCTCAAGGAAAATTTTGGTTATATGTACCATGCAAATGTCATTGTAAGACAAGCACGCTAAGACGGAATCGAGAACGAGATTTACCACCCTCAGGAAACCAGGAAGGAATTATGAGGATAGAACAGAAAGGTCGGAAATCAGATCCGAGCATTACTAGTAGGTAAATAGATTGATCAAATTTCCCTGATTTTGGAAAGAAATTTAGCAAATTTTTGGCAAACCTTGTCTTTCTGATTACCAGAGGATGTCACCAAAGAGAGTGGAAATTAGAGTGAACCCTGTGGATTGGGTAAGATAGCCGCTATATGGGTTGGTGGACAGACCCTGATTGCTATAATTGATTGTAGAGATAAAATGATGAAGTTGAGATTGGACGGTAAAGGCGAAATATATTTAAGGACCAAGACGGACTGAGAAATTCCGGAATTGACTTAAATGAAAAGGCTATTGTGCCAAAAGTGTTAAGCTTATGCAGCACACGGGATTGATATGGAAAAAAAAAAGGAATATTGGATATAATGATGATTGAAATAGAGACCGGGTTTAAGCTTGTAGTTTCTAACGAGCTTCCGTAGTACTGCCCAGTCGACATGTGGAATTGTCATTGCTATGGGCAACAACGGTATCGAAGTCTTCTTATAGAACAGAACGCTTACTTGAGATGTTTACGCCGAGTCGAATAGAACTCCCTGCGAGTGCAAATGTTGATGGTTGAATTCTTAGCGACTATTATGAGTCGGCAATAAAGTAAGTATCGAGCACCTTAGGGTGTACCTGGAGGAGAAAAGCTTTGGAATGGAACGATTATCCATTGGAGGAGCCGACATAAAAGGCATCCGTAGAGACCTTGGTAGTACCCTCCCCATCTGCAAATTATGTGGGATATTTCCCCAATCTATGATCTATCTTGACCTCTTTCCAAGAAAGAATTCTGATAAAGGGTATATTCCCTCTTCGAAGTTATTTTATAACACTTGTGTTAAATCATAATTAATTTCAATTGTGTTAGAGGCTGTCACGATGCCTACTTTCAGGTTTTCGAAGCCCTGTCAAATGATGTTATTTAAGCTTTGACTTTTCTTCGAATAATGAATGACCCTATGGTGATACCTCACCACTTGTTTGTTAAAGTACCAATATCATTTTGGTTATTCTTTTCCTTGTATTTTCTTTAGAAACCGCACCTTTGGAATCTGTTCAATTTTAATCCGAGGTGTTCCTGTGAGAAATATTGTCGAAAGACGATAATCATTAAATTGATCTCGAATTGCTTTCGTACTTTTCAACTTCCACTAAGACGAACAACCCTATACTTATAGGGGCTACAAGGACTATCTGTCTGTGTGATAGAAGTCGGATGGGACGCCATCACTTGTAAGTTGTGAAATACAAGAAGGCTAATTACCTTTAGTATGTCTCAATCGAGGCACACAACATTAAGTTCTTATGATCATGTTGATCTCTCGGTAAATTCTTTTGCCTCCTATGAGGTTATCCTAAAACTTATAACCAGTGTGTGACGTTTTCCTTGATATGGGAGCTGTCTTTTCAAGGCCCCATAATTTTTGTTATCCTCATTGAATTCTAAGGGAAGGCCAACCAAGTCAAATAAGTCAAAATTCGCTGATAGGAATTAGATTCGCAATGAAATCGCCTATGACAGGAGCGAATCCCTAAGACGAATAGAATGTTAATGACATATCAATGAATTGGTTTATTCTCCCAAGGATATTATGATAATGGAAAGGGGATCAAGTGATATATGTGAGAGGAATAGTGATGTGTCGTGTACTCCAGTGACAACGGTGTTAGATAGATGCCATATAGTGGAATTGAGATTTTGGAGGAGTTGTTTACGAATGGACACTACCTCTGGGTTAGCAAGATAAGTACTGGCGATAGAGTCAGAGGGAGCTGGTATTGTGACTTGGGAGAAGTTGACATTATAATAAGGACGGGTTGGTTGACACCCAATGGAGCCCAGACTGATTGTAAGAGAGAGAGAGTAATAAATAAAGGATGGAAACAGATTCAGAGATTCTTGAATATAGTTTAGACTAAGAAGCTATTACGCCAGAGATCCGAGGCTTAATTAGCTCTTATGGTGGATGCCAAGAAAAGAGATACCAAGTAAAAAGGGAACTATAATGGTTTTGGGAGATTGTACAAGGTTTTAATGAGCTACCAGATATCGATTTGGATGACATGAGAATGAATACCGAGTATTCCGAGTATAGTGGGAATGAAAGAGTTAGAGACTCAGTTATAAGAATTGTTGTATAAGGGTATGATAAGGCCCAGTGTATCACCGTGGGAAACCCCGGTGTTGTTCGTAAGAGAGAAAGATGTTAGCACAAGATTATGCATCGAACCTCGAGAGTTGAATGAGTTCGACCTGGAGGATAGGTACCCTTGTAAATGATTGTTTGATCAGCGGAAAAACGCTGTGTATTTCCAAATTTATTCAAGAACTGGATACCACCAGTTGGAAGTTAAATCCGAGGATATACCCAAGACTGCGATTCGTACTTGGAATAGACACTTCGAGTTTTCAGCGAGGTTGTTTTGGGTTCACTAATGCACCGACAAATTTTATGGAATGTAATGAATTGGCTTTGAGTTACCCGTGATAGTAGATAACATGACATGGAGAAGTGGCTAGAATTGACCTAGAATTATGACTGTGAGATACACTACCATCCAGGGAAGGCCAATGTGGTGGCCGATACCCTTAATTAAAATGAGACAGAGATGGATTCTGAATGATCGGGAATTAAAGGATGAGATTTTACACAAAATCCAAGTTAGTCCAACAAACTAGAAAGACAAAAGATTTCACCAACAAGCGGCTAGTGACAACCAAGATAGACAGAGAAAGTATGCGGACTAAGCATGCGAGTACAGAGATAGTACTGCTATTGATAAGCTAAATGGCAAGTTAATGAATGACAAGCAAGTTTATGCTGGTGTATTTCTGTGCAAACAAGATAGAGAATATGAGGTTAGAGATTCGTGATGCTAAAGATATCCATGGAAAGAATTAATGAGATTTGGAAAGAATAGGGAGTGAGCCCGAGACTCATTGGGCCATCTGAGATTTTAAAACGCGTCAGGAAGGTGGCCTACGAGCCAGCCTTACAGCCCACCAAACTTGTAGAATGGTCATAACGGGGTTCATGTGTCAATGCTACGTCAGTATACTATAGATGCCCGGCATATGTTAGAGTACGATCAGGTAGATATACCACCTGGTCTGACTTACAAAGAACAACCTGTGGAAATCACGGATAGAAAAGAGCAAGTGCTAAGTGACGAGGTTGCCAAGCTAGTGAGAGGTTTGTGGAAAATCAAGAGGTGGAAGAATCCACCTGGGAGTTAGAAAGTGCAATGGAAGAGAAGTACCCCCAGTTACTCCTAAGTTGATTCCGGGACGGAATCCTTTTAAGGAGGGGAGAATGTAATAACCCGAATTTTTGGAATAATTTAAAACTTTTCTTATTATAATTAAGTGCAACAGTGAATAGTGATATTGGTGGATGAATAGTGATTTTGAGGGTTAAGAAAATTTTTCATGCCACCTATGTACGAGACGTAGTGTGGATATTTCAAAGTCATATTAGTGATCTACGGAGTAAATAAGTGAATGCAAAGACGATCGGAATTCAGAAATTCCAAATTTTATTTTGGTGAAGTATTTGACCGGGCAGTGAATTATATATTATTATATTCAAGAAATGAGATATTAAATTAAGGATTTGAGGATTTAATATTTTGGAATTTTATTATATTTTATTTGAGAATTTAGAACGAAAACCACTGAGATAGTGAAACGAAGATTCTAGAAACCGCTGAAACTTTATAACATGGAGATTAAGAATATTCGGAAAAGCGTGAGAACCGTTTCTGAGAACAAGTAATAAAAAGAGAATAAACGAGGAATATTGGAATTAAGATCGAGTTAAGGTATTGTACCACAGTGGAGTAATAAGGTGCAACGTATAAGTCGTAACATATTAATCGTATTAAAACGATACAAGATTACATCAACAAAGAGCTAGTAGTGGAGCATGACTAGATTTCCACTAAACACAAGTTTGGTAGTGGAAAATGACATAAGAATCCACTAACTACAAGCTAATTAGTGGAAGATGACATAAGACACTAGATATTATCCTAATAATGCAAGATGAGATCATAAAACAAGAAGCAACCAAGCAAGCACTTATTTTCTCTCCAAGAACACTCCATTCGGCCAAAACACACAGCAGCTCTGTAAAACGACCATATCTCCCTCATTTCTCAATGGAATATTTCGTTCTATAGCTTGTTGGAAAGGTATTGAGAAGCTCTACAACTCTTCTTTAGGAACCTCGTCCAGAAAAGCATGGTAAGGACCTCGTTTTTGCAGTTCCTTGAACGGATGAATAGTACTTTCAAGGAACTAACTTTAATTTCTTGTTTTCTTTGGATGATCTAAGTTGTATTAAGGCTATACAAGGACTAACCAAGGTTGATCAAGGTCTTTACACACATCAAGAAAGGTATAAACCTCATGAACCCTTAGTTGACTTTGAGTTTTATGGATGTTCTTGATGATTGTTAGCTTAGTTAAGATTATGGTGTTAAGTATAAGCATGTTAGCATGATCTTGTAGTTGATTAAGCCCTATGTTGATTAAGATGTTAAAGTATGATATCCCTGGACTGATTGAGATTAGAATCATGTGTATAAGAAGTATGTATGCCCGGTGTGGCTTGGTTTGATGATTATGATTTTTGGAACGTCCGATTTATAGCCGTCGTAATGCCCAATTCATTCAAGGCTGTTTTGAGCAAGAATTACGAGCTGGTCTGGTAATATTTTTGAACAGAAATGACCATGAACATGTAGGTCTTGTTTTAAGGTTTGTTTTGATATAAAGATCATGTCTATACGATTTGCGGTTTAGGAGAAAAGTGAGTTTTAGTAAACGCCATTCGGAAGAATGACTCATCTCTGTTCAGCAACTTTGAGGCTATATTTGGACCACTTCGGAGCCATATTAAAATGTGAAATTTTGAGGAATAATACTAGAGACAGTTAGGGAGGCTCACGAAAACGATTCGGATTAAAAAGATTATTTTTCGATTTTATAAAAATGTTGTAGTCGAGGTCGCGCAAGTGAAAACCACTGAAAACGAGACTTAGAAACCAAGGCTCCAAATGGTTAAGTATAACTTGGGTTTGAGAATGGATTTCGAACCAAACTTGTGATATAAGTATTTGACGAATAACATGGACTTAGTATGAGCCTATAACGAGCTAGTAATGCCTTGGTTGTGTTTCGCTTACGTGTTTAAGCATTGAGTTATAAGTGGTTTATCGAGGGGATTAACCGTGTGTTTTCGTTTGACTTTGTCTAGATTGTCCGGCATCGTCGCGAACCCCTATCACTTCTCGAGCATCAGGCAAGTTTACTAACCCTTACTCTATAGTTAGAGTGGGCATATTTTCGAATGTTAATACTTGTTGATTCAAAAACATATCTATATATATATATTCTTTGTTCCCAGTATCTGGCAAGTTTCTAAAACCATACTTTGAAGTATACATATATATTAGATGCAAGTTTTCTAAATCCCATGCTGTATTTCAGATTACATTATACTGATGATGCATATGATATTATAGATGCAAGTTTTCAAACCTCACATCGTATATAGATGTGATAGTATTAAAACTATTGAGATTATAGTATATGCATATGATAGATGCATGCTTTCAAACCTTACATCGTATATAGATGTAACGGTAATAAAAGATAGTGAGATATATATGTTATGTGTTTCTGATTTCGAAATGATACTTGGGGTGCTAAGTAAAAGTTATTGATATGAAGTTGAACTTATAAGCTATGGATATAGTAATATTTTGGAGCTGATGTGCTAAGTAAAACCCTCAGTAGGGGGAATATACTCTGCATTTATACTTTGGACCGGGAATGGTATCAGTTGTTATCTAGAGATATATTATATATTCTCTATATTTATTTTACATACTAAGAATGGTATCAGTTGCTATCTAGGGTTATTTTATTGTGTTATTACAATTAATCTCGATAAGTGGTTTACAAATTAAAGATCATTTGGAGTTTAATCTATTAAGGGTATATTTTAAATATATGATGAATAGTTGTTATCTACCCTTTTTGATAAGAAAGTACTTGAGAATTATTTCTAAATAAAAATTCTTTATTAATTATAGTTTGATTTAATTATTTAAAGCCCTACTTCTTAAGGAAGTATTTTGTGAAAACTATTTTTAAACCCTAGATAGCTAATAAAGTTTTACTCAGGCATTTATAAATATAATTAGAGAAGGTTCCCAAAACTATTTCCCGTTTAAGTCTATATTCAGAAAGACTTAAATGTTCCCTCAAACTTCAAAGATACATGGAACCTTTCTCAAGATTTTATGTTCGTTCCAAGTGGACTGCCCGGTCCTAAATCTTTTCGAAACTATTCATTTAACAGTTTTGTATGCTATCATCAAAATGATTTTGATTACTTCCTCAAGATTCGAGGGGTAAGATCAGTGGAATTAGTTGCATCCATGAACAAGCATCAGCTTGGGAAATATGGGTGAATTTTCCTTTCCAACCAGATATGACTACTTTGTGGAGTCGTATACTTGGGAAAAAGGGAAAGGAACTTTATGTTTCAAAGTTATGGATTTTCTTGAACTCGGAGAATATGTAAGGGACTGAGTGGCGACCTGTCCCCTAAGGGAATTACGAGGAGACTGACAGTCTATGAACTGGTCTGTACTTCCCTTAGATTATCAGATAGTGCCCGACCGTAGAATGAGAGAAGAGCATCGGAGGCCCCTAAGGAATGGGTACCCCTAAGGAATGGGTATGCTCTTCCCCCTACAACCGATTGGCGGGGAGGTAGTGGTCAGTTAGCGTCTACCCTATTTTCCCTTCTACGTAGAAAAACAGCAGTGGGGATTGCCTGACGACTGATCATCGTAGGGGTATCCCTGTCGCCCAGAATCTCCGTCTACAGTTCATCATCCATGAAAGAAAATGTTTTATGCAAGTTATCAGAGAAAGAACATGTTTTAAGCGAGATTCCAGAAAAGAAAAGTTTATTCAAGCTATTCCAGTTATTCAAGTTCATGCAAGTTGTTCAAGTTTAGAAAGTGGATTGGAAATATTTTGCCTTGTCTTTATTTCCAGAATATGATATGAGATAAATGTTTGATATGAAAGATGATATTTGGAAATTCCTACAACTTCATCTTTTATTTTATGAGTTATGACTCTGATAAAACCTGGTTAAGGATATATATGTATAAGTGGATTTTGGGTTATGGAAACCTTATATTGAATTTCCTTATAACTTCATCTTTCAAGTATATGTTGATAGTCTGCTTATATTTCATATAGCAGATATTTTACAGAAAGGATATACTGAGTTATCTTGTTATTTCATCTTTTATACTATACTAGAACTTTGTTCATAGTATAAACATTGAAAGTTGCAGAGTATTATGAAACGATATTTGAAATACCACAATGGTACTATTTTTGGAATACATTCCGATAAGAAGATGATTTCAGTATCAAGATATTTTGACAAGTTATTGTCTTATACCCGCTTTATTTCTGGGTTGAATTAAAGGCAGAATTATGCCATACTTTCATTACCTTGCTGAGCTATCGCTCACTCTTGCTATTATTTTATATATATTATATAGCAGCGAAGCAGGATGCCAATGGGACGACACGTACCTCGCAAGGCGTTTCCATAAACAGTTTCAGCAGTGATCCCGGGAGTAGTACGAACCAATCGAATCAGGCTACGGCTTTGGTATTCAACTTATGTATAGACATGAATGGTATTAGAGGATTGTGAGCATAAGAAGGCTAAGCTGGTAATGTACCACTACGTAGAAATTGTATCAGTAACAGATTCAAAGACATTTGGGTATTGTAATAAAAAATTATTTATTCCGCAGTTATTGTATGGTGTCGTTTCTGAGACTCTAACCTGTGTGTGTGTGTGTGAGACATATATTGTGGGGTCATGAACAGGTGAATTATGAATGGTGTGAGTAATACAGGTAAGGCAAGGAGTACATGGATTGTGACAACCCTAAATCCCTGACCCCGGATTTGGGGCTGTTACATTTAGAGTCCAAGATCAAGATTTATGGTTGAGTGGAAGTTGGAGCAAAATTTTTAAGCTCTTGAAGATGAAGAAATAGTCGAATGTTGCTTCATGGAAATGGATGCATCTTGTTGTTTTGTTTTCTTTGATTTTCTTTTCCTTTTGTTTGTCTAATTAATCTTTAACACTTAGTAATTGATTTGTGTGGCTAATAAAAGGACTTGTCATCAATGACAAGGCTAATTTGAACTTGTGGTGGTGGTGAAAGTGGTGACAAGGTGGTGATTCATCACCTTGTCATCACTTTGTCATGCTTATGTCATTCCCTTGCATCATGCTTATGTCATCCTTTGTATCCTCAATCCTTTTATATATTGCACTTGATGATCTCATATAATACTCCTCCTTTGGTTAGGGTTTAATCCATAATTTATTACGCTTTGGTTTCGCGATAGTTTCAAGTGGTTTTAAAGACGTTTCTCTGTACCAAAGCTAGGGTACTTCCTTTATCCTTCCATTACCTTTGTCCAATATATAATATTAGGTTTCTCACCTTGGTTTAAGATATGATCATGTATTTCTCATTCCACATAATTTCTTAAAACGATCAAATCAATACATCCTTAACTGTTCAGTGAATAGTGATTTAAAACTCGAATGGGAATCTTCTGATTCTGATTGCATTTGCATTCACTTATTCTCCTTATACATCAATAATATCACTTCGAAACATTCATTCCATGTTGTCTACATAGTGTGGTCTGAAAAACTTTTCATCAGCAAAATTACTATTCATCAGTGGAAATTTACTATTCATCAAGGTTTTTAATTATTACAAAAATTTGGGATATTACAATAAGTTTGGCAAACCTTTTGCAAAGTTTCTCATCTGTAGAGCCAAAGATTATGTCATCTACGTAAATTTGAACAAGTATGCTAGATCCATTAACATTTCTAAAGAAAAGAGTGTTGTCAACAGTACCTCTAGTGAAGTGATTCTCTAAAAGAAACTGTGACAGAGTATCATACCAGGCTCTAGGTGCTTGCTTCAGTCCATAGAGTGCCTTGAGTAGGAAGTAGACAAATTCTGGATAATCTGGATCTTCAAAACTAGGAGGTTGACTGACATACACCTCCTCTTCCAGTTCCCCATTCAAGAAGGCACTCTTGACATCCATTTGATAGACTTTGAAATTGGCATGGGCTGCATAGGCTAGGAATATCCTTATTGCTTCCAATCTAGCAACAGGGGCAAATGTTTCATCATAATCTATTCCTTCTTCTTGAGAATAGCCCTTAGTAACCAATCTAGCTTTGTTCCTTGTGACGATGCCATTTTCATCCATCTTGTTTCTGAATACCCACTTTGTACCTATAACACTTCTATCCTTAGGTTTGGGTACCAGCTTCCATACTTTGTTTCTTTAAAATTGGTTTAGCTCTTCTTGCATGGCTAATACCCAATCTGGATCTAAAAGAGCATCCTCAACTTTCTTTGGTTCTTCTTGAGAAAGAAAGCTGATGTATAGACATTCATCCTAAGTAGCTCTCCTAGTTTGGACATTTGAGGATGCATCACCAATGATCAGTTCAAATGGGTGATCCCTTGTCCATTTTCTTCTTGTAGCAGGTGCATGTTTTGGAGATGTAACATCATTCTCATTAGCATGATCATGTGAGGTTGATCCTTGACTCAGAGAAACTCCCCCTGAGTTTGTTGGGGTGGTAACTCTGTGTTGTGATCCACCTACGGATGCTCCAAGTTGGCTTCCTACGGATGCTCCAATTTGGCTTCCTACGGATGCTCCATTCTGGTTTCCTACGGATGCTCCATTTGTCCCTTCTATGGATAGTTCATTTGAACTTGAGTTATCCGTATTAGAGACAATCATTCTTGGAGGAACTGATTCATCCACATGATCATCATCTTCATCATCAAAGTAGAGACCTTCCACCTCATTCTCAAATCTGAGAGTTTCATAAAAACCCTCATCTATAGGACCTTGTATTCTGGCATCATCAAAAACATGTACAGATTCCATAACAATGTTGATTATGTGATTAAAAACCCTGTAGGCTTTTCCAGCTGCATATCCCACAAACGTGGCTTCATCTACCTTTGACTCAAATTTTCCAAGATTTTCACCTTGATTTCTCAATACAAAGCACTTGCATCCAAAGACATGTAGAAAATTCAAGGATGATTTCCTTCCTTTGAGCAGCTGATATGGAGTCATCCCTTTTGCTTGATTGATCAAAGAAATATTTTGAGTGAAACATGCAGTGTTAACTGCTTCAGCCCAGAAATAAGTAGGTAACTTTGATTCTCCTAGCATTGTTCTTGCAGCTTCAATTAGAGTCCTATTTTTCCTTTCTACCACTCCATTTTGTTGTGGTGTTCTTGCTGCAAAAAACTCATGGATGATTCCATTCTCCTCACAAAACAGCCTTGATAAGTGGATTTCATATCCACTAGGATCGTCCTAAATTGGCTTAAATTGGTTGTTTTGTTCTCAAGTTTGTGATATGTTTGGTGTTAGTAAATGCAGAGTTGAGTTGTCAGCAGAGATGTGGAGTTCTTGTGGTTTGCAGAAGTGTTTTGAGCATTTCTGTGAAGGCCAAGTGGTTGCGGAGCGAGAGAGCGCAAGGAAATCCTAAACTTGGAAGGATTGGAGAATAAAGAGCTCAATTTGGAGATTTATTAGAAGGAAATTCGGATTTGTTGGGCTACCTGCACATAATTCACTGTTTGGGCCATATCTTGAGATCTAGAAGTCAGAATTGGACGATTTAACAGTCCACGCGAAGATAAAGGAATTCTGGACAGTAACCAAGCGCCCCCATGCCCTTATAGGCGCGCCCGCTCCCTAAACATGCTGAAGAAGGCAATTTCAAGTCAGAAAAGGAAAGTTGCCAGAAGACCAGTTAGCCCTGCAGCCTATATAAACTATTGGTGGACGAATTCTGAGATATACATTGAGATAGATACATACATATCCATCCACCGGTGAGGAGAACAAGAAGACGGCTGATTACGAAGATCTAGATTTCATCTTTTCTTTGTATTCTTCTAATTAGGCGATACTTTGGATTCTCGTTGGTTTTCGTTTGTTCTTTCTTAAACCCTAGCACTTTTATTCAGTATTCTAGACTTATTATTATCATGTTTTCATCAGAACCCACGATGATGAAAGGTTCGATTATGAACTAATCGTCGTCGTGGGATTCTAACAGATGTATCTATGGATTTTAGTAGTTGATGGTTTTAAAGATGTGTGTGTGATGGCTAATTGATATCCTAGTTTGGTTGTGCTTATTCTTCTTGGATGCGTAGCTAAGATCTAAGTTGTTTGTTAATCTCTATCGATTGCGAAAGTGGATATAGAGGTTTAGAACTTGCCATGCTAGCATAGGTTTATGTATGTTTGTCATGCATGATTCGTAGGTGATTTTAGCCATCTTACCTGCCCTATGTAATCTGAATGGATAACTTGCTCGTTAAACCGTTATGTTTTCAAATCTTATAGACATATAGGGTCTAAGCATAATTGGTGTCTGCTTAACTTCTATCTCTTTTGTGGATGTTTGAGTGGTTTGGTATACATATACTGAAAGGTAGCGTGTACTGATTTCGTGTTATCCGATTAGTTGTCATAACCTTCACATGCATTGATTAAAGACAAAAGACTCTAGATGAAGTATTTAATGAAGTTAGGATCCCATGTTTTATTCTCATAAGTAATTCAACAGCAATCTTTAGTTTAATATTGTATTGGTATTTTGTTTAGTTAATTTAGTTAATCAAACACAACTTTGATACTTGTCTTAGCATTGAACGATTGCCATACATTGTTGCATAAGTGCATAACTACAATAACCAAAACAGTCTCTGTGGGAACGAACTCTACTTATTCTTATATTACTTGTGACCGCGTATACTTGCGTGATATTGTGTGAACAAGTTTTTGGCGCCGCTGCCGGGGACTCGGTGTTATATATATTGTTTATGTGCTTGTCATCAGTGGTCGTTAACGTTCACTGACTCAGATTATTCTTTCATCAATTTTACTTTGTTTGGTGAGTTTCAGGTACTCTAGCGAGCGTGTATGCGAATACGTTCTCAATCTCGGAAAGAAGAACTTGAATTGAATCTAGTTATGGGAGAACCAGTTGCAGAAACGAAGGCTTTGAAGGATTATTCTTAGCCAAAAATCAATGACATTCAATCTAGCATTGTCAGGCCAGCCATTGCAGTGAATACTTTCAAAATCAAGCCTGGCACGATTCAGATGGTGCAGAACTCAGTTCAGTTTGGGGGTGCTCCGACGGAAGACCCTACTATGCATATTAGGGACTTCATTGAGATATGCGACACTTTCAAATTCAACGGAGTGTCAGAAGATGTTGTGAAGCTGAGACTTTTCCCATTCTCTCTGAGGGATAAGGCTAAAGGCTGGTTGCACTCTCTACCAGCGGGTTCTATTACTACATGGGAGGATCTTGCTCAGAAGTTTCTCAGTAAATTCTTCCCGATGGCTAAAACAGCTGCAATCAGGAATGCTCTTACTCAGTTTGCACAACATTCTGGAGAAACTTTATGTGAAGCTTGGGAGCGCTACAAGGACATGCTTAGGAAGTGTCCTCATCATGGAATGCCTGATTGGATGGTGATCAATTGTTTCTACAAAGGACTGGGAGGTCAATCTCGACCAATGCTTGATGCGGCATCAGGTGGAGCTTTGTGGGCTAAAAGCTACGATGAAGCTTATGAACTAATTGAGATGATGGCTGCTAATGAATACCAGAATCCAACTCAGAGGTTATCACAAGGAAAGGTAGCAGGAATTCTGGAAGTGGATGCAGCTACGGCAATAGCAGCTCAGTTGAAGGCTCTTTCTATGAAGGTGGATTCTCTGTCTAACTATGGAGTTCAGCAGGTGGCTAGTGTGTGTGAGCTATGTGCAGGTGCACATGATACGAATCAGTGTGCCATATCTAGTGAATCGGCGCAGTTCGTGAGCAATTTTCAGAGGCCACAGCAGCCAGTGCCTAATGCCTATCATCCGAATAACAGGAACCATCCAAATTTCAGCTGGAGTAACAATCAGGGTGGTCAGTAGCAACAACCACAGCAGCCATATCAGCAGTATCAAGGACAGTAGTATGGAGCTAAGCCATTCAACTCTTCTGGTTTTCAGCAGCAGTATGCTCCAAGGCAACCGTATCAACCACCAGGTTTTCAACAACCATCTCAGGGAAGTGTTGGGCAATCATCTAATGAAAAATCTGAATTGGAGGAATTGAGGTTAATGTGCAAGAGCCAAGCTGTTTCAATCAAGACTCTAGAGAATCAAATCGGTCAGATTGCCAATGCCTTGTTGAATAGACCACATGGAACTCTCCCTAGTGATACGGAAGCTAATCCTGGCAAAAGGGAGGTCAAGGAACATGTAAAAGCAGTTACCTTGCGATCTGGAAAGGTTACAGGGGACCAGAACTCAGAAACGGAGCAAAACGGAAAATTTTATGGATTCCCAACAGAAGGTGGGCGCGCCCGCGCCCTAGGAAGCGCGCCCGCGCCTGAGGTTCTGTCAGAGAATGAAGAAAAAGTGGAAAAATCAAGTTTGGGGGGAAACGAAGCGGAAAAGCGTGACAATTCGATTGAGAAATCTGTTCTGAAGCAGAATACAGAGATCAAGGAGGTCTATCCTCCTCCGCCATTCCCTAAACGTCTTCAGAAGCAGAAGTTGGATAAGCAGTTCGCTAAGTTTCTGGAAGTTTTCAAGAAGTTGCATATCAATATACCTTTTGCGGAAGCTCTTGAACAGATGCCGAGCTACGCGAAGTTCATGAAGGGTATTCTATCACGGAAGTTGAAACTCGAAGACTTGGAGACCGTTGCTTTAACTGAAGAGTGCAGTGCTATCCTACAGCAGAAGTTACCTCCAAAACTCAAGGATCCAGGAAGTTTCACCATACCGTGCACAATCGGCAATCTATCTTTCAACAAGTGCTTGTGTGACTTGGGAGCTAGTATTAATCTGATGTTGTTGTCTATCTTCATGCAACTTGGGCTGCCGGAGCCTAAACCTACAAACATGTCCTTACAGCTGGCTGATCGGTCGATCACATATCCAAGGGGTATAGTGGAGGATGTCTTGGTTAAAGTGGATAAGCTCATTTTTCCTGCTGATTTTGTTATTCTGGACTTTGAGGAAGACAAGAAGATTCCGATTATCTTGGGAAGACCGTTCTTAGCTACAGGCCATACTTTGATCGATGTGCAGAAAGGAGAGCTTACAATGAGGGTTCAGAATCAGAAGGTCACTTTTAACGTGTTCAAGGCAATGAAATTTCCAACTGAGGAAGAAGAGTGCTTTAATTTGGAGATGGTCAATTCTGCCGTCAATACAGAAGTTGAACAACCGCTGAAGTCAGATACAGTGGAGAAAGTCTTGATAGGGAATTTTGATATCGAAGACGAAGAAAGAGCAGAGCAACTTCAGTTGTTGAATGCACCTCTGTGGAAAAGAAAAATTGATGCGCCATTCGAATCTCTTGGATTAGCAGAGCTGAATAATTCTCAGGAGCGACTTAAACCATCTATGGAAGAAGCTCCTACACTTGAACTCCAACCACTGCAGGATAAATTGAGGTATGGTAAAGTCTACGAGAGCAACAGGCTATATAAGGAGAAGGTTAAGGACTGGCATGAAAGAGGGGTGGTGAAGCATTCATTTGTGCTTGGTCAACGAGTTCTGCGTTTCAAGTCTCGTTTCAGATTTTTTCCAGGAAAGCGTAAGTCGAGGTGGTCGAAGCCTATCACGGTGAAATCAACATTTCCGCATGATGCAGTAGAGATTTTCCATAAGTTTCCGGACGAAGCGTTCAAGGTTAATGGTCAGTGGCTGAATTATGATGTTGGTAATACGGTGAACCGTGAGTCGACGTTCACCGTTCTTGCGACTGGATGAAAATGGATTCACGTCAAGCTATTGACGTAAAACAAGCGCTTCGTGGGAGGCAACCCACGTGAATATGCAGTATTAGTATTCTGTTTAAAAAAAAATCATGAACAGTAGCAGAGCGCGCCCGCGCCTGGATGAGCGCGCCCGCACAGGGTTACTGTTCACAGAAGCAAAAAAAAAAAAGTTTGTGTTGTTTCCCCTAGGATCCATCTGGGATTCAGCGTGAGGTTGATAGGTCCTTTGGGTACTGCATTCCGAGCTACTGGAGTTGACATCACTTGGCCTACTTTTGGAGTGGATTCTGTTTATCCACCACTGGATACACCACCCGAGGAGGGTGGTCCTGCTGATGATTAGGTATTCTCTGCATCTTTCCTTTTTATTACCTTCAATGAGGACATTGAATATAGTAAGTTTGGGGGTGGTAATTAGGGAAGGTTAGTGTGTGTGTCATATAGGTTTCATATTGCATATGTAGTTAGTTTATTCATATTTTTGCATGTTTTTGTCATATAGAGCATTCTGTTTGCATTAGTGTTTTTATATATTATGTGAGTCCATTTAGTTGCATTGGCATAACATATTTCATGATCCCGTAGGACTTGACTATTTCCGTTGGTGAGTCGATGTTGATGGGAGTGTGGTTGTGATGAATAGAGGGTTGATTAAGTTCCTATGAATTGACTTGCATGCCAGAAACAAAATAATTTCATAAGTCTCATTGGTTGCTTTTAGATTTGATCAGGCCATGTTGTGTTTGGATGTTGGAATTTAACCGCTTGCTTATATTTAGAATGTCTTCTATTCTCTTGAAATTCAAAGAAGCACTTAAGTCTAAGTTTGGGGGAAAACAGGGATTTCATGCTAGTTGTCAATAAAGGCTAGGCGTCAAATGGCTAGTAGCCGGCTCATTGAAAAGATGAGTAGTCTAGGGTGGGATGAGAAAAAGGCAAAGCGCACTCATTCCGAAATAAAAAAAAAGGCAAAAGGAAAAAAAAAGTTGTGTTAGTTGTTTTATGCAGAATTGATCAGGTTGAGCTCTTTAATACTCGAGCAATTAAGTTCTAGGGGACTTTGTGCCTAGTGACCTAAGACTTTTCCGGTCTGGGATCCACTAACCTAACGCTCGTTACATGGGTATTATTGTATAAGCCTTTTGGGGTCTCATCCATTGCACGGTCAAATAAGCATGTGTGTTGTAATAAAGCATGAATTCCTGTCTAGCTCAAACGGATTTTGAGGTGTCTTTAAGTGGTTTCTTGTGTCTAGAGTTCATTTTGTTTATAAGCTTGTGGTTGTTTTGGTGAAGAATAGGATATGGTCTTGATTTAGTCTGAGAGTTTATTGATGAGTATTGCACACACGCACGTTTCTGTGTTTGTATGGTTAGTATAAGGGGATTTGGTCGAACTCTGTTTGAAAGATTGCATTCCTTGAGATATTGGCTTGTTGATTGGTTATGGTTAGTCTGAGGGGATCATTTGCATTATCATATTAGTTGCATTCATGCATTGCATTATAGTTAGTAGAGTCTATTTATGCTTGAGGACAAGCATCGGTTTAAGTTTGGGGGTGTGATAAGTGGATTTCATATCCACTAGGATCGTCCTAAATTGGCTTAAATTGGTTGTTTTGTTCTCAAGTTTGTGATATGTTTGGTGTTAGTAAATGTAGAGTTGAGTTGTCAGCAGAGATGTGGAGTTCTTGTGGTTTGCAGAAGTGTTTTGAGCATTTCTGTGAAGGCCAAGTGGTTGCGGAGCGAGAGAGCGCAAGGAAATCCTAAACTTGGAAGGATTGGAGAATAAAGAGCTCAATTTGGAGATTTATTAGAAGGAAATTCGGATTTGTTGGGCTACCTGCACATAATTCACTGTTTGGGCCATATCTTGAGATCTAGAAGTCAGAATTGGACGATTTAACAGTCCACGCGAAGATAAAGGAATTCTGGACAGTAACCAAGCGCCCCCATGCCCTTATAGGCGCGCCTGCACCCTAAACATGCTGAAGAAGGCAATTTCAAGTCAGAAAAGGAAAGTTGCCAGAAGACCAGTCAGCCCTGCAGCCTATATAAACTATTGGTGGATGAATTCTGAGATATACATTGAGATAGATACATACATATCCATCCACCGGTGAGGAGAACAAGAAGACGGCTGATTACGAAGATCTAGATTTCATCTTTTCTTTGTATTCTTCTAATTAGGCGATACTTTGGATTCTCGTTGGTTTTCGTTTGTTCTTTCTTAAACCCTAGCACTTTTATTCAGTATTCTAGACTTATTATTATCATGTTTTCATCAGAACCCATGATGATGAAAGGTTCGATTATGAACTAATCGTCGTCGTGGGATTCTAACGGATGTATCTATGGATTTTAGTAGTTAATTGTTTTAAAGATGTGTGTGTGATGGCTAATTGATATCCTAGTTTGGTTGTGCTTATTCTTCTTGGATGCGTAGCTAAGATCTAAGTTGTTTGTTAATCTCTATCGATTGCGAAAGTGGATATAAAGGTTTAGAACTTGCCATGCTAGCATAGGTTTATGTATGTTTGTCATGCATGATTCGTAGGTGATTTTAACCATCTTACCTGCCCTATGTAATCTGAATGGATAACTTGCTCGTTAAACCGTTATGTTTTCAAATCTTATAGACATATATGGTCTAAGCATAATTGGTGTCTGCTTAACTTCTATCTCTTTTGTGGATGTTTGAGTGGTTTGGTATACGTATACTGAAAGGTAGCGTGTACTGATTTTGTGTTATCCGATTAGTTGTCATAACCTTCACATGCATTGATTAAAGACAAAAGACTCTAGATGAAGTATTTAATGAAGTTAGGATCCCATGTTTTATTCTCATAATTAATTCAACAGCAATCTTTAGTTTAATATTGTATTGGTATTTTGTTTAGTTAATTTAGTTAATCAAACACAACTTTGATACTTGTCTTAGCATTGAATGATTGTCATACATTGTTGCATAAGTGCATAACTACAATAACCAAAACAGTCTCTGTGGGAACGAACTCTACTTATTCTTATATTACTTGTGACCGCGTATACTTGCGTGATATTGTGTGAACAAGCCTCATTGTGGAATTCTTGAACTCAGTGCCATTATCACTCCTGATTCTTCTTACATTGAGATCAAGATGATTGTTAGCAACCTTGATGTGATTGATTATGATTTCGCTTGCCTCATCTTTGGAGTGCAAAAAATATGTCCATGTAAATTTAGAAAAATCATCTACAATCACAAGGTAGTATCTTTTCTTTGAGATTGACATGACATTTACTGGTCTAAACAAATCCATGTGTAACAGCTGTAGAGGTTGCTCAATTGATGAGTCCAGTTTGCTTCTGAAAGAAATCTTCTTTTGCTTCCCTTTCTGGCAAGCATCACAAAGTCCATCCTTAGAAAATTCCAACTGAGGAAGTCCTCTTACTAGGTCTCTTCTTACCAAATCATTCATAGACTTGAAGTTCAAATGTGACAGTCTTTTGTGCCATAGCCAACTCTCATCCTTGCTTGCTTTACTCAGAAGACAAGTGATAGAATCTGAACTTGTTGAGTTGAAGTCAGCTATTTACACATTACCTTTTCGGTATCCTGTCAACACCACATTGTTGTTTTCCTTGCTGGATACAACACATGCTCCTTGATTGAATAAAACTGAGAAACCTTTATCACACAGTTGACTGATACTCAGCAAGTTGTGCTTAAGTCCATCAACCAGTGCTACTTCATCAATGATGACATTATCCTTTGAAATCAAGCCATATCCCTTAGTAAAACCTTTGTTGTCATCTCCAAAAGTATTGCTAGGGTCAGCTTTCTCCACAAACTCTATGAGCAGGGTAGAATCTCCAGTCATGTGCCTAGAACATCCACTGTCTAAGTACCATAGATTCTTCCTGTATCCCTGCACACAACAAAACCAAATCAAGTTGATTTTGGTACCCAAGTTTCCTTGGGTCCTCTCTTGTTAGCTTTGTCGTTCTTGTCATTTTGCACCTTAATCTCAGGTTGAGTTAAATCAACTTTGACCCTGGGTGTTGACCTCTGAGAGACAATATGCTGAGGATGTTCATATGCAAACATGTTTGACACATGCATTTGAGAATTTTGTGCATACATAGCATTCATGTGTGGCATGCTCCATGTCATTTGTGGCATTGTGAATGCATTCATATGAGAATTTGAAACAAATGGCATATTGGCATACAAATTTGATGCTTGATCAGTATGTGCAAACATGTTATGCATAACAGGCATAGACATATTGGGTGCATGCATTGGCATTTGAACAGATGGAGTTTTAACAGTTTTGCAATTGGTAGTTAAATGATTAACACTACCACACTTTACACAAGTTTTCCTAGGAGCATACTTGTCAGGTGTATAGTTGTTATTCTTGTTAATCCCTACCTTACCATTTCTGTTCTTTTTCTTTTTAACCTCAGCCTTAACCTCTATATTCTCAACCTTGTCCTTCAATTGCTTGTTGGACAAGTGACCTATGTTAACACTCTCAGCTTTGGTTTTGCTACCTTTTCCCTGAACAAAATTTTTGCTGGTTGGACCATACTTTTTGTTCAGCTTCTCAAGTTTCTCTTGACTAAAACTTGATGTACACTTCTTTGGACAAATCACTTCTGTAGAAGTGTTGTCCATCAACGGATGCTTGCTATCCGTAGAGGCATTACCCTCCAACGGATGCTCACTATCCGTAGAAGTGTCATCTCCTAGACTCTCAACATCTAGTTTTTTTTTATCTTTTCTTGTTGATTCCTTGTAGAATGTATCCACGCCTTGAGCCTTAATAATGTTTGTGGCAACATTCCAGGAATTAGTCCATCTTGCTATAGTTTCCTGTTCTTTAGCTAATTGTGCTTTGATAGATTCTTCTCTTTTAAGCACAATCAGCAAATCATCCTTGGCAACTTGACACTCTACTCTCATTTTCTCAAACTCAATAAATTGTGTTTCCAGAAGAGCATTCCTATCACTTAACAACTGATTAGAAGTTTTAATCATGATGTTCTCATTAGTAAGTGATTTAAGAGAAATACACATATGATACAATTTAGTGGACATGTCATTAATTGCACTATTGCATTCCTCAGTAGAAAGCTCAGAGAGATTGGTGGTAATTACCTGATTGGATGATGAACTGGCCTCCTGCTCGCTTGAATTAGCCATCAGTGCAAGGTTAATAAATTCAGTGTCCTCCTCAGGATCATTCCCATCTTCAGCCCAGTCATAATCATGTGTTATGAATGGTATACCCTTTTGCTTGAGAAGATCAAAGTATTTCTTCTTGTAATCAACAAGCTCAAACTTCCTGTCACTCTTCTCAGCCTTTGGTTTCCTGCACTCATTGGCAAAGTGACCTCCCATTCCACAATTGAAACATTTAAATTTGGACCTCTCAACAAAGTCCTTCCTGAATGGTTTGGACACATCAGAGTTTCTCTTGAATTTGAGCTTTGAAAATTTTCTTGACAGAAAAGCTAAATGTTCATCTAGCTCATCCATCTCCTCTTGATTGGAGGGCTCACTTTCTTCAATCATCTTTCCTTTGCACATTCTTGATTCAGCTCTACCTTCACAAGCACTTTGTCTTGGTGTAGTTTCAGTAGCTTCTTATTTCATGTCCTCAGCCTTTTCAACACTTTCTACTAGAGCAACTGTTAGGTCCTGATAAGTTTGTAGAAGGGGGGTTGAATACAAACTATACCGTTTTATCGAAATTTGTTCTTTGAATAATTTAAAATTTTAGAACAAATTAATGCAGAATATAAATGAAACAAGATTCAAGTTAAATATAACTTATATTAAACTTGAAGGGTGTTGCAAATACAATAAGGATTACAAAGTATTTATCTCAAACTAATTAATACAAATTTAGAATAAATTCGACATGAACTTTTCTAATATTTGTAATAAAAAGATCGAATGCTAAAAGCAAGTTTGAGATAAATTCTAGGGATAAAAATCCGCTAGATAATCAAAGCAATACAAGTAATCAACTTCTAATGGTTTGGATTTAACAATACAAATTAGAATTAATTGCTTGAGAAGAAATGAGATTTAATGGTTCTTCTGTTCTTGAGAGTAAATGCTTCAGTATCTTTTCTTTTTGATTAACTGTGTTCTGCTGTCTGTTCTGCCATCTCTTTATTACAAATGCAATAAGCCTTGTATGACCTGTTTATTAAATCATAAAGATTTAATAAAACAATTCATACACTTGTATGACCTGCCAAAATGTGCTCGGTAGAACCTTGTATCAGCAGTATGACCTCAGAAACTGTCCGGTATGACCTTGCATTATTTTACCAACTCTCGGTATGACCAAGGGAAAGCAATCTGTATGACCTGACAGAATTGAATGGTATGACTTGAAGTATAACTCGGTAGAACCTAGGGTATTAAAACAATAGGTCATACCGAGTCTTCTAAACAGGTCATACCGAGATTTAAAAAGAAAATCCTTTTAATTTATTTAGATAGATTAAATTCTAGATTAAATTAATTCTTTTATAGAATTAATTTAATAAATAATTTAAACAACTAACTTAATTAATTTAATAAATTAATTAATTCTGATAGAATTAATTTATTAATTAAATTGAATTAATAAATTAAAGAAGATAATTTAAAATCCTTGCATTCCTCTATCTTCTGAAAACCACTGAATATAGATGATTGAATTCCACTGATTGATGTCGTCATTCGATGCACTGTCTGGTTTCATGAATAACTGACTTCAATGATAATTCTTCATCTTTAAAACATTTAAAGCTGTGGCTTCTTTTCTTTAGCTTTGACTAAACTCTGTATCCTGTACTTCTTCCGTCACCAACTGGAAATCTCTGTCACTGTAGTACATCCACTTACTTGAATACTTCACTGAGGCTTGAACAATAAATTGAACTTCTTTCAATGTAGAATAACTTCAAGTTTGTAGATGACTTTGGTTCTCCATTCTCTTGACAGATAAAACCCTCTGAGATTCCTGTGACATATTAACTTATTATTTACTTATTACATACTTGTTTAACTTAAGTTGTTTCCTCGGAATATTAACAGGCCTAAACATATGCCTTTCAATCTCCCCCTATTTGTTTGTTAGAGAATAACAATCAAATACTTAGAGGATAACTCAACTAACTTAAACAAGAAATAGAAATGACTTTTAAGAGCCAAGTAAATAATAACACAAAGTTCTGGATTTCATTTAACATTTTCCAGATTCAAACATTACAGGTAAGTACAAGATAGATGTTCCTCTAGACTGAACATATGAATACATTTATCCTATCTTGAATCACCTAAGCTCTAAACATTTAATATTTACAAACAGAGCTTCTTCAAATTTCAGACTCAATCATCTCTCCTTCTTCAAGTGCTTCAAGCAAATCCTTGTCCAGAATACGATCAGATTCAGAAGTAATGCCACTAGGTCTGACAGGTTGAGCTGTGACTTTCTTCAGCCTATTCTTCATTTGATGATATCTCTTGATATTGGCAATGCAATAGTCTTGAATCAAATCAGCAACTTCTGTCTTTTCTTGTGTAGCAAACCCTGTTGTCCTCAAAATGTTCTCCATATAGACAAGATGCTTGGCAGGATAATCTTTCAAGGAGATGGGATCCGCACCACAAGTTTGAAGTGCCCTTCCTTTATAAAATTTAACTTCATATGGCACATCCAAAACTGGAGGACTAGCTTTCATGGCAAAATCTCTAAGCCGATCATGCAACAGCTCACATAGAGGTGAAGACCTTTTAATCTTTGTCATGAACACCCAAAGCTCAGAGAGAGTTCTACTTTCCAGAAGATTGAGAGAAACTATGAACGTTCCCTCATTATGAGTGTAGATGTAGATCTTCAACTCCTCTCTGACTCTGTCATATCCAGTAGTAATTCTTGAAATCTCCGCATGAAGAGCTTTCATATAGATTGAGTTGTCTGGATTGACCTTTCTATACCTTTCCAACATGCTAAGAAACTTTCCATCATTTTCTGACCTTGTCGAATGTGAGAACATCTCTCTAGCTCTATCCCATTCTTCTCCAAGCTTCAACCTCACATATAACTTCCTGTCCTTGACCTTTATATCATGAAGCCGTTGCTTTTCTTGATGTTCAGCTTTTTGGATAACTAGATGCTTTGAGATGATGTCAGATACTTTAACATTCTCCTCCTCTCTTCTCTTCAGATCAGCTTTCTGTCTTAACAGCTCAGCTTCAAAGGCAGGATCCACTTCAGGTTCATCTTCCCAGTCAGCATATTCAGCCTCTCCTTCAACCTCCACTTCACCAAAGATCTCTTCAGGGTTTTCTTCAGATTCAATATTGTCAAAATCTCCCTGTTCACCTTGATAGTAGTCAGCATCAGAAAAAGTTAACTTCTGCTTCCCTTTGTCCTTTACAGAACCAGAACCTCCAGCTTCTCCTCCTCTATTCTCCACATTCTCCCCCTTAGTTGAGGAATCCTCTACAGATTTATCTTTATCAGCCTTAGGATCCTCCTTCCTACTTCCTTCTCCTCCTGCTTTATCCTTGTCATCATTGCCCTCTTCATCATCATCACCCTCGAAGAATTTCTTCTGTTCAGTATTGGGTTGATGTGAGTTCTTGATCATGTTATACAGATGTTTCATGCCCTCGTTCAGATGTTCCATACCTCCTTCAAGTTTGGCAAACCTCTCATCATTGAAGTACTGATTTTCATCAATAGTATCCTGAATTGAGTCTACCCTAGTTGAAATAATAGGAATCTGCTTGACAGACTCCCTGATCTCAGCATTAGAAACCAGCAGCTCTGACATATCCGAAGCCATTAAAACCTGTGATTCTTGAACAGCATTCATCTTGGGGATCAATGTGACCTTCACTCCTTGTATCTCATCTCTAATATGACCCAGCTGAGTAGTTACAGAGGTGGAAGAAGAAGACTGTTCAACCACTTGTGCCTTAAGAATTTCTTTTTCAGCCTGGGTCTCTTGAAGTTGTTTCTGTAGACCAGCTATTTGAGCCAATAACGAAGCAGTGTATGTGTCATTGTGTGCACTCATCTCAATTTCTCTCGATGGTGTTTCACTCACCTCACGTGCTTGTGTATCACTCTGTGTTTGTCTCTCAAAACTAACCACTAGCTGTCTATCCATGATTGGAGTTGAAGTACCTGCAGAAAAAATCACCATAGCCCCTTCTTGAGAGGTCACTGGTGGTGCAATGGGAGTTCGCGAATCCCAATCCATGGTAAAGTCCAAAAATTCATCCGAAATTGAAAACTGAATTGCTTCAGGGATGGACTTACCATGTTGCCCTTCACTTTCTCCAGTTAAAACTGCGAGTGAAGAATCCCTTAGGGGAGCCAGAGATGTTCCCTCTGGGAGGGGAGAAAATGGTTCTGTTATAGTGGGCAAAGAACCAGATTTTCCCTCTGAAGCCTGTGAAGGCTCTTCTACCGTGACAATGGTAGGCACTGTTTCAGTAAGCATTCCTATGTGCTCTCCACTCAGAGTGTCCTGTGTATGAGTCTCTACTATTGTTTCAGAAGTATTTGCTCCCATTGTGATTAATGGGAGAGTGCTTGACTCTGTACAGAATGCCATGGCCTGATGGCGAAATTCAATAGATTCTGTTAGGCCGAATACACAATATATAATCAATATATGTCTGAGAAGAACAATTAAGAACACTGTTTATGATCAATAAACTGAATTATATAAATAACTCTTCTCTCAGTGATGTTAAAGAATCACAGAGAGCTGCTAGGTTACAAGAATAATGTATTCAGTATTCGCATCCCTTTTAGGGTTAACCTATCTGTGTTTATATAATACACAGTTACATAATCAATCTCTAATTGATATTCCTATAAATTAGCTATACAAATCATATCAAATTAGAATTGCTTCTGTCTTCTGTTTCGTTTCCTTAACTGTCTCAATATATCTTGCTTATTTCCATCTTCAAGATATATTGCTTCTAGAATATTCATATTAGCACCGACAGTTAATGAACTTCTTCACCCCGTCAGACTTTATCAAACTCTGACTGGCTTCTAGTAAACTCTGATGAGTACCTGGTACTTAAACACTGATGAACAAACGTCAGCAATTATATCTAACAATCTCCCCCAACTTGTGCATAATGAAGATGTACAAGTTAAATAGATAATTGATGATGTCAAAACATATAACAAATGCAGTGTTTAAATATAACAGAGTTTAACTTTAACTTAGAACAAAAAACTTTAAAAACTTACAGTCAGACTTTACTTAATCTCTTCAATATCAGGCACTGTCCTGAGATAATCGATGAGAAGTCTTCTTTCAGCCTTTTCTAGCTCTTCTACCATGATCTCTTTCAATTCCTTGAGCTCTGGATCACCTTCTCCAGTCTGGTAGATAGCAGCTCTCAGAGAATAAATGATGTTCTTTCTCATTTCATTCCCTAGTCGGATATAATAAGATTTGTCTGACTCCAGATTGAATTCCAAGACTTTAATACCCAGTGCAGTATTGAACTTAGCACTGTTTCTCTTAGAACTAAAGCAGCATTGTGAGTACTTCTATTTTTGACTTTGAGAAGGTATAAAACATACTCAAGCTCTTCCCATAGCTTCAATTGAACACCATCTTCTCCTACTCTGTAAACTCTTCCATCAGACATAAAGTATAACAGAACCTCTTTCTTCAATCCTCTATGATAGACCATCTGTACAGACTCTAGTTTATCAAGGCTCTCTTGAGATACCCCAATACCAGCTTCTGCCAGTGATGTTTGATCTAAAGGTCTGTTATTTATTCTCTTTTCCCTGTGTGAACCTAAACCAGACTTATCATAAGTTTCTTTTCCAAGTACTGTCCTGGTTTGAGAAAAGTCCACAGGTTCTAGCGTCAGAGTTTCAGAAAGTACAGGTCTTAAGAAACCTTGAAGTTGTGGAGCTAGCTGAGTTTGTACAACTTGAGCCTTGTCAGAGGTTGTCACAACTTTAGTAGAAATATCAACATGAGCAACGTCAGAGGTTGATTTGTTTATCCTTGATTCAACTTGAGCAACGTCAGAGGTTGAATAATTCTTCTTTGGTAACTGTCCTTCTTCTACCAGTATACCCTTTCCTTTATCAGTATTTGCAATCACAGGTCTCCTTGTGTATTGTATACTCTGTTGAGTATTTTCTTTGATAGAAATTCCAATTTCTTTCTTTCTAGGAGCCTTTACTGATTTCTTCTTATAAGTACCAAAATCAACTTTCTTTTTATGTTCTTCAGACAGCATCTTCATTTCTGCTTCCAAATCCTCAACTGTCACTTCACCATCATGCTCATCTAAAAACAGCTTGGCTGCAATCTCTTCATCGGTTATGGGATTAGCTGAAATCACTAGACTCTTAAGTCTTGAAGAAGATTGAGCATGAGTACCAAAACCAGTAGCACCAGAGTTTATCATATCAGAGTTTGTTTGTCTAGCAGAGTTTGACCTAAGTCGCCCTTGCTCTTGAGAAGACTTTGACCTTTTCTCTGTTTCCCTGCTTCCACCATCATTTGAATCATCCCTCAGTCTCAAAGTTGGAGTTCTTCTGCATTTGTCTTTAGATATCTTCTCCCCCTTTTTGACATCATCAGGAATAAAAACTGATGTCAGCAACTCTAGTGATGCAGCAATAGAATCAATTTTTCCAGACATCAAAGTCTGATTCTCTTCAACCTTCAGTAACCTGGAGCTAAAATCCTTTTGTTCTTGACACAGGGAAAGATATAAAGATTTATCCTTTTTCAATGTAACTTCCCTGGCAACTATGTCATTTCTCAGTCCATCAATAACCTTATCAGTAGTATCAAAGCGATTATGCAATGATTTGACTTGGACAATTGTGGCTTTGAGATGAGTTAAAAGTTCAGGATTTTGAATTTCCTTAGAAGACTTGGTCACAAAATCAGCAGCTCTTTCATCAGAAAAGATAGTTTCTCTGCTTGACCAATTAGAAAAATACATTTCCTGAAAGTGAGCGTCTGTAGCATGTTGAGCAGAAACTCTTTGAGATGTATCAACAGAGTTTGCAGAAGAAGCAACATTAGAAGAAATAGAAACATCTTCGTCAGCATTATCTTGTGCTCTCTCAGGAAGATCAGAGTTTACAACTATATTTTCTGCAGCTTCTTCAACAATATGCTCTACAGTAATGTCAACATTCTCTGTTGCAACATCATCTTTCTCAGCATCTTCTTCTACTGCTGGAACAGCTTCTTCTACAGATCTTGCTGCCTGATCAACCTCTTCACCAACTTCAATAACTTGATTAGTGACAGAGAGAATCTCTGTATGAGTTGCCATGGACTCTTCAATTTCCAGAGTGGCTTGATCAGCTGCCACATCCGCAGTGTCACAAATACAGACAGTAGGATGTGCTTCAATCTCTTCTTCATTGTCCATCTCCAATATAGGTTCAAGGAACACCTCAGGAGCTTCATCAGAATTTACTCTGTCCACTATAGGCACAGTAGTGTTATCATCGACAACAATCTCCTTAACAACAACATCAGCCTCATCAGTAACAACCTCCTGATTTTCAGCTTCAGGAGCTTCAGCGTTTACAAAAACTATGTCCTCATCAGCAGTAGTTACAACATGCTCCTCAACAAAATCTTCTGGAGCTTCATGCTGGACAGCTTCAGCATTTGGATCAGAAACATCCAACTCCTCAAAGAGATAATCAGCCACCAACTTTCTTCTTTTCTGATGTGAAATCTCACTGTCAGCAAAAGATGGCCTATTTGCCCTTCTTTTCTTCCTTGAAGTTCCAGCAGATGTTGACACCCCAATATCAGTAGATGATCTAACAGCCCTTGCAGGTTTAGTACCAATATGCTTAGTCCTACCACCCCTTGCAGGTTTGACAGATGTTGATGAAGGTAGCTCTGTTTGTAAAGGCTCAGGTTGAGGCTCTGATTGAGAAGAAGCCTATGTTGGTGGATTTGCTTGATCATTTATAAACTGTTCCACATAGGCAGGTAGCAACAAGTCTCCAACAACCCCTTTCTTAACATCCTTATTGATAAGATCAGAAATATCCTCTTGTGTAATTTAAAACAAGAAACATCTTCATCAATTACTTCTACCCCTTCAACGCAGTAAGAGAATAAAATCTGACAAAATCTAGAAAAGTAAACTACTCTTCTATTTTCTGTCATTTTCTCCCCTAAGTTATTCAAAACAAGTCGTGCAAAATCAAAATGATTATCATATAACAGAGAGTACCCGATTTGCAGACTGTCTGTGGGAATAGCATCCCAGTTGGTGCATTTCTTTCCGAACGTCCTTGTAATGCAATCAAAGAAGAAGCTCCACTCCTTCCTTAAGAACGGTCGTTTCAACTGTCCAATCTTAGTCAAGGGTCCAGAATACCCAATCTCTCGCATCATCCTTATCAAATCTTCATCACCCATTCCAATAGTATACGACGAAAACTCAGGAAACCCCATTGCAGCCCGAATGGTTCCAGCAGTAATTACATACTCTGTTTCTTTAAATTCAAAGATAATAGATGGGTTACCAGTCTCACCACCATCATCATACATCCCGGACTCCCAAAACGCCTTGATTTGTAAACCAGAAAGTTTTGCTGGTTCAACTAAAGCACGCCCAATCGCTGACTGAGCAAGAAAATCTTGAATCATATGGAAAGCTTCTGGTGCGTTGGCAGTGTTTAATGGTGCTGCATAATTATTTGGAACAAATTCTAACCCAGAAGAAACAAAAGCTGTAGTCGCCATTAGTAAGATTTGAAAGAAATCAAAGAAACTGATGCAAAAGCTTCGAAAGAGTTTGAAAGTAGGAAAGTGTTTGTGAATATGTGTGTGTGAATTAGATGTGAATTGAAGTAAAATGTGAAAGGTTTAGACGTATGTTTGTGTATTGTATAAATATGAAATTCAAAATTAAAAATTGAACAGTTTTTAATCATTAATACACAACTGTCTTACTCCGTTAACTGTGTGAGTGGGACACGTGGCACACATGCAATGACCGACAACAAATAATTGACAGTTTCCAATGCGCATGCGCAGTAAAAACAGCAATTATTACCGCCCTTTACACTTTTCTAAACACTCAACCTCTCTCCTCTGTTTAATACAAATTAGAACCGTTACCAATCATACTCTTTTATTTTCAAGAATGTTTTCTCAAAATTGTTAACTGTCTGAAACAAATAATTAATTTTAATCATCAGAGATTAAAATAAAATTACCTCAGCGTAGAGTACACAGTTCATCAGTGTTTACCAATCCTCCTCCTTTATAAATAAACTCTTTTCACAAACTGTACAGGTGTGAGTATTTGTGTGTGAATTAGCAGAGTTTACTGAATATGAATATTTAGATCATCTCAAAGTGCATAAAATCCACAAACTAAAGCAGTAAAAACTGGTTGCTCAAACTCTCATATAAAATAAAATCTGATTTTTATATCTAAACTCTGTATTCTGATATCCTTTCATTTGGATATATCTTTTATTTTCACCCCCTTTATAATTTTTTTTTTATTATTTTTCCAGTAATCAGTGGTTAGCACTAGTCACCAAAAATCAAAGATTTTAGCCCTTATTTCATACAATAAGTTCCTGGATCTTCCTAGGCACAACATGATCTCAAAGGAATTTGTGCTCTTTTTGGCATTTTTTGATTTGAGGGTGAAATATTTGTAACTAATTTTCAGAGTTTAGACTTTTCATCAGTTAATACAATTAATTTATGAGAGAGAGTGCAAACGGCTAATACAGACTCAGTGTATAGGATCAATAAACTAAGAGATGCTATAAATATAGAGACAGTATCATGCTGTGTAAAATTTCTGCACATTTTGTAATCAGAATTTATAATACTTAGAAGAATTCATGATTACTTACTGAAAATCATGCTTCATACACTTTCTTCATCGGTCTATATGTTTCAGACAATATCACAATCAAAGTTTAACATTAGAGTTTAACCGACAGAGTATGACTAACAGAGTTTACTATCAGAGTTTAACATACTGGTACAAATAGCAGTTAACACATGCAAAGAATCATGAGCATAAAATCATGTATAGAGTTTGAATCTAACCAGTATCTCTAGTCAAAACCAGAGATCATTCCAAGTTCATTTACCAGCCTTGTAAAGGTAGCTTCACTCAAAGGTTTGGTGAAGATATCTGCAAGCTGTTGGTCTGTAGAAACAAAATGAAGCTCAATGTTTCCTTCTTCCACATACTCCCTGATAAAATGATACCTTATGCTGATGTGCTTGGTCATGGAGTGCTGTACCGGATTACCTGTCATAGCAATAGCACTTTGATTATCACAGTAAATAGGTATTCTAGAGTACCTTAATCCATAGTCCAGCAATTGATTCTTCATCCATAAAATCTGTGCACAACAGCTACCAGCAGCTATATACTCTGCTTCTGCTGTGGATGTGGAAATTGATTTATGTTTCTTGCTGTACCAAGAAACTAATCTGTCACCTAAAAATTGACAGCTTCCACTTGTGCTTTTTCTGTCTATCTTACAGCCTGCAAAATCTACATCAGAGTAACCAATTAATTTAAACTCTGATTCTCTAGGGTACCACAAACCGAGGGTTATGGTTCCTTTGAGATATTTGAAAATCCTCTTTACAGCTGTTAGATGTGGCTCTCTGGGGTCTGCTTGAAATCTTGCACAAAGACATGTTGCATACATGATATCTGGTCTACTTGATGTCAGATAAAGAAGAGACCCTATCATTCCTCTATAGTTTGTCATATCTACTGAGGCTCCTGTGTCTTTGTCTAGCTTTGTTGCAGTAGCCATGGGAGTTGTAGCAGATGAACTATCAAGCATACCAAATTTCTTGAGAAGATTTCTGGTATATTTTGCTTGATTGATAAAAATCCCATCATCTGTTTGCTTGACCTGTAAGCCTAGAAAATAACTAAGCTCTCCCATCATACTCATTTGATATCTTGACTGCATAAGCTTGGCAAATTTCTTACAGAGTTTGTCATTAGTAGACCCAAAAATTATGTCATCCACATAGATTTGAACTAACAGCAAATCATTACCAGTATTAAAGTAGAACAAGGTTTTGTCAATTGTACCTCTAGTGAACCCACTTTCTAAAAGAAATTGAGCCAAAGTTTCATACCATGCTCTAGGTGCCTGCTTTAGTCCATATAATGCCTTATCAAGCCTGTAGACATAATCTGGATGTTTGGGATCTACAAACCCTGGTGGTTGTTCAACAAACACTTCTTCTTCAAGTTTCCCATTGAGAAAAGCACTTTTCACATCCATCTGAAAGACTTTAAATTTCTTGTGAGCAACATAGGCCAGAAAAATCCTTATTGCCTCCAGTCTTGCAACTGGAGCAAAGGTTTCATCATAATCAATTCCTTCTTGCTGTGAATAGCCTTTTGCCACAAGTCTAGCCTTATTCCTTGTAATCACTCCATCACTGTCTGTTTTGTTTCTGAAAACCCACTTTGTACCAACAATAGATCTGTTCTTTGGTCTTGGTACAAGTGTCCAGACTTCATTCCTCTCAAATTCATTTAACTCTTCTTGCATTGCTGTTATCCAATTAGCATCTTGAAGAGCTTCTTCCACTTTCTTGGGCTCTGTTTGAGATAAGAATGCATGAAACAGACATTCATTATTTGTAGCACTTCTAGTTCTTACACTAGCTTCTGGATCTCCAATTATCAAGTCAGGTGTATGGGATTGTGTCCACCTTCTTGCTGTTGATAATTGGCTTCTATTTTCATTATTAGATCCTCCCCCTTGATCCATGCTCTCCTGATTTTCTTCTCGACCATTCGCATTCTATGAGGCTCCCCCTGAATTGGACTGTTCAGTATTTGAACTTTCAGAGTTTGACTCAGAGTTTTTGTTGGATTCTTCATTTGACTCTCTTTCGGAATTTGAGTCATCACTTTGAAAAGTTTCTGAAGTTTCTTCACGCTCCCCCTCAACTGGTTCTCCATTTTGTTCTGACAGAGAAAATTCTTCAGAGTTTACCAGTAGAGGATCAGAGTATGCTTCGTCAGAGTTTGTTGGATTTGCTGCATCAGAGTTTACATCATCAGAGTATAGATCTTCATTTTCAAAGCGAAGTTGATCATGATATTCTTCATCTTCTATTCCAGTTATTTTCTTGTCATCAAATGACACATGTATAGATTCCATGATCACTTTTGTTCTTAGATTGTAGACTCTGAATGCTTTAGTTGATAGTGGGTATCCAACAAAAATTCCTTCATCAGCTTTTAAGTCAAACTTGGTCAACTGTTCAGGATGAGTTTTCAACACAAAACACTTGCATCCAAAAATATGAAAATATTTCAGATTTGGCTTCTTATTTTTCACCATCTCATATGGTGTTTTCCCATGCTTGTTGATCAGTGTAGCATTTTGAGTAAAACAAGCTGTTTGAACAGCTTCTGCCCAGAAATAAGTTGGCAATTTTGCTTCATCAAGCATTGTTCTGGCAGCTTCGATTAGGGTTCTGTTCTTCCTTTCAACTACACCATTTTGCTGTGGAGTTCCAGGTGCAGTAAATTCTTGCTTCACTCCTCTTTCCTTGTAGAAAGCTTCCATTACATAATTTCTGAATTCAGTACCATTATCACTCCTTAGAATTTTCACTTTGTACTGTGATCCTTTGTCCAATAGCTTCACATGATCCATTAGAATTGAGGCAGTTTCATCCTTCTTTGCTAAGAAATACACCCATGTGTACCTAGTGTACTCATCAACAATAACTAGAGCATATTTCTTTCTGCCCAATGATATTATATTTACTGGACCAAAAAGATCAACATGTAGAAGATGATAAGGTTCCACAACTGAAGATTCAGATTTACTCTTGAAAGATGACTTCCTTTGCTTGGCCTTTTGACAAGAATCACATAGACCATCTAAGCTGAGTATTGACTTTGGAAGTCCCCTTACAAGATCTTTTCGAATCAGCTCATTGATGTTGTTCAAGTTTAGGTGAGAGAGCTTCTTATGCCATTTCCAACTCTCTTCACTAGACATTCTTGCAGATAGACACACAGTTTTTCCTTCAGAGTTTGTTACCAAACTTGCTTCATAGATGTTATTGTGCCTGTGTCCAACTAGAACAACTTTCCCTGTAGATTTACTGATAACTTCACAGTGTTCAGTATGAAAATCTACATGGTATCCTCTGTCACAGATTTGACTCACAGAAAGCAGATCATGCTTGAGTCCTGAGACTAGAGCTACATTTGTTATGATGACACTTCCAAGATTGATATTGCCATATCCCAGAGTATGTCCTATGTTGCCATCTCCATAGGAAACTTTTGGGCCAGCCTTCTCCTCATAGTCTGATAGCAGGGCTTTATTTCCAGTCATATGTCCTGAGCATCCACTGTCCAAGATAAGAGTGCTCTCTTTTATGCCCTGCAATCACAAACAATCACTAAGTGTTAGATTTAAGGATCCAGACTTGCTTGGATCCTTTGGCTTTCTTAACATTGTTAGCTTTTGCAGCGGAATCACTATCAACAGAGTTTAAACTAACATTGTTAGACTTTACACTTGCAGAGTTTGCTCTAACCCACTTCAAGTTGGGTTTTAGCTCATAATAGTTGTGATAAATAGCATGATAACTCTTGCAAGTATAAATGGAATGCCAAGTGCTCCCACAGTGTGTGCATAAAGTCTGTGGTCTAACCCTAACATAATCATTCTTTACTCCTGATGTGGAGGGTAAAAAGTTAATATCTTTGTTCTTCTTGCAAAACCTGGCAAGATGGTTAGTACTACCACAACTATGACATGTTTTTCTAGGAGCAGCAGAATTAGGCAGATAATCATTTCTTTTATTAATGCCTACTTTTCCATTCCTATTCTTCTTAAACATTTTCTGTTTGTTGACAGACCTTACTTCTTTGAGCTTATGTTTGAATTGTTTTTCTGTCATCAAACCAACATTAACCTGTTTTTCACAGGTTCTTACTGGTTCTTTAACAACTTCTATCTCAATCTTATTCTCTGTTATTGAACCAATATTAACTTGTTTTACACAAGTTTCAACTGGTTCCGTAACAGCTTCTTTTACTACAACAGACTTTAGCTTACTGTATTCCGGAACAAATTTCACAGGTTTAAGTTGTGGTTTCACTTTAACTTTATCTTTAAACCTAAGTTGATCTCCCTCACAGTAACCTAAGCCTACAATATCTGTCTGAAAAACCTGATGTGTGTCTTTTCCAGAATTTGTCCAGGTTTTAATTACTTTTCTCTCTTTTTCCAACTCAGATTCTATTTCCCTATATCTTTTAAGCAATTCCTGTTCAACATAAACAGCATCATCTCTCTCCTTTTGAACTTGTTGCATGTTAACAAGTTTCTCTTCAAGAAATTTATTCCTCTCTTTAAGACCTAGATTCTCAGATTTGATTTTTTCATTTTCTAAAGTCTGATCCCTATAACTAACATGTATGCTTTTAAGATAAATTCTTAATTCAGATATATTATCAGTATCATAAGCATAAGTTGTTAGGGGTACCTTGTTTCCAGATGACTCAGCTTCATCTTAAACAGTTGCCATGAGAGCATAATTGACTCCCTCATCTGAGTCTGAAGTGTCTGCCCAGTCCTTGCCTTTAGTGATGAGTGCTTTCTCAGATTTTCCTTTCTTGCATTCTGGAGCATAATGACCCATCTCTTTACACTTGTAGCACTGGATCTCAGACTTGTCTTTCTTTCCAGACTTGGTATATTTTCCCTCAGACTTTCTGAAATTTCTCTTATCAGAATTTGAATCTTTCCTTGAGAATCTCTTTCCTTTCTTGAAGTTCTTGAATCCCATCTTCTTGAAGGTCTTCACCATTAAAGCAGCCATTCTCATCATCTCTTCTTCATCATCCTCAGAATCAGAAGCTTCATCATCAGTATTTGAGCCATCATCAGAGTTTGATGACTCACTGTCAGATTTAATGACTAAAGCCTTTCCTTTGGTTTTCTTTCTTGATGATTCCTTCTTGACAGGCTTTTCTTCAACTTTAAGAGCAACAGATTTTGTCTTCTTTCCAGATCTTTTGTTTCTCTGTTCTATTTCAAGTTCATGAGTTTTAAGCAACCCATAGATTTCATCAAGATCTGTATCTGCAAGATCATAATTGTCTCTGATTGTTGTCGCCTTTAAATCCCATCTTTCAGGTAGGGATAGAAGAAACTTGAGATTTGACTCTTCAAGTTCATACTCTTTATCAACCAGGGACAAATCATTCAACAATTTACAAAATCTGTCATATGTATCTGTCAAACTTTCATCAGATCTAGAGTCAAAGTGTTCATACTCCTGTGTTAGAATAGTCTTCCTGTTTTTCTTTATAGCACTTGTTCCTTGACACCTGACTTCCAAAGCATCCCAAATCTCTTTGGCAGTCTTGCAGCCAATCACTCTGTTAGACATGACATTATCTAAGGCACTGTGTAGTAGATGTCTAACCTTTGCATCCTTTGCAATTGATGAGATGTCTTCAGGAGTCAAATCTTTCTTTTCTTTTGGAACAGTCTTTTGTTCTTGCCCAGTAACAACAGGAGACAATTTAGTTGGCTTATGAGGACCATCATTGATTCTATCAAGGTATTCTGGATCTGTGGCTTCCAGAAACATGGTCATCTTCACCTTCCATATTGGATATTCACTTGGTCTGAGAATTGGAACCCTTATAGTCTCATATCGACTCACAGAAGTAGGTTGAACCTTCTGAACATTAGAACCTGCATTAGAACCTTCCTGAGAGTTGTCAGTCATGATTATACTTGTGTTTGGATCGATAAACTGTATATACTAATCAGCCTTGGCTCTGATACCAATTGTTAGGCCGAATACACAATATATAATCAATATATGTATGAGAAGAACAATTAAGAACACTGTTTATGATCAATAAACTGAATTATATAAATAACTCTTCTCTCAGTGATGTTAAAGAATCACAGAGAGCTGCTAGGTTACAAGAATAATGTATTCAGTATTCGCATCCCTTTTAGGGTTAACCTATCTGTGTTTATATAATACACAATTACATAATCAATCTCTAATTGATATTCCTATAAATTAGCTATACAAATCATATCAAATTAGAATTGCTTCTGTCTTCTGTTCCGTTTCCTTAACTGTCTCAATATATCTTGCTTCTTTCCATCTTCAAGATATATTGCTTCTAGAATATTCATATTAGCACCGACAGTTAATGAACTTCTTCACCCCGTCAGACTTTATCAAACTCTGACTGGCTTCTAGTAAACTCTGATGAGTACCTGGTACTTAAACACTGATGAACAAACGTCAACAATTATATCTAACAGATTCATCCTGTTGAGAGGATGTCTCTAGTAACTGTTCATTGGCCTTTTCAGAATCCATATCCTTTTGGGAGGATACAGACTGGCTTACAGATGCCTCAAGGAGTGTTCTTCTCTTCTTTAGTGGAGGAGGCAGAGCTGTGGGATCACTCGCATTAAAATCTACTTCAAGTTGCTCTCTCAATCTTGTTGTAGCTGGTTGTTCTAGGGGAGCGGTCAATGGATTTGACTCTGTGTGTGGCTCTATGACCGGGGACAGAGATTGTGGTTCTACAATCCCTTGGTCAAGCCTAAGAACCTCTTGGGTTAGTGGAGCAGTTGAGAGAGGATATATTACCTGAAGTGCCATGGTGTTAGGAGGCACCATTGAAGTTCCTGCTGACGAGGATCCAACCACTGGATGTTCAATAAAGAGAAGAGGTAACTGTGGTTGCAGAATCTCTCGCGGATATGATTGTGGAACTACGGGTCTCCTTCCAGACCTGGAACTGGTGGACAAAGTTGAATATATGGAAGGATTAGTGTGTGCGGGGACTTGAAAAGGAGTGTTTTGAAAAAGTGTTTTATGTTCATCAGAAAGAACATGATCCAACACTAGAGAAAGGAAACGAGAATAAAAGCATCCAACTTTCTTTCCATTCGCAATATCTCTAGTGTAATTGAAAATCCTCCTTATCAATAGATCCCACACAAGAGTTCCTATGTCCAATCTTAGGTTGAAAACAGCAGCATATGCAATGTTTTGTAAGACAGAAGTGATGACTGGAAAGTTGTTTTTGATAGAATTACTAAAAACTTTGGCTAGGCAGTCAAAGAACAAATCCCACTCACATGCTAGATTACCCTTATTCAGACGAGGAAGAACAATATTTCCTTGGTAATCATACTAGAGAAAAATTGAACTAACTCGTCATCAGTAGGGAATCCAACAAGATTATCAAGTGGAAAATGAAGCACTTGACAGAAGATCTCCTTAGTTACTGTATACTGAGCATCAGAAATATTAAACGTGAAAGATTGCATATCTTCAGCAACAACAGCAGTTAAGCATAATAGACGAAGGGGTTCAATCTTTAAATCAACAGAAGCAGTGATAGCATAGCTAACAATTGATTGTTCATTTAAAAATCGAATCCACGGCCTAAAACGTTCAACAGAACACTTAAGGGGATCACAATAGCCAACCTAATTATTAAAACGTTCAACAACAAACTCAGCAGCCATTTTAAAAAATAAAATAAAATAAAATAGAGCAGTAATTAATAATAATATTAAACAGAGAAGAAATAAAATCCCAAGTAATTCACAAGAAAAATTTGCAATAGTTCGTTGTTCTAGGAATAAAACACAAACTAGAGCAAAGTTACCTAAGTAAAAACTTGAGTTAGAAGGGAATGAGAGAAAAGAACTTGAGGTTATCAGCTATTTATAGGAAATAAACCTGATGGGCTCGGTATGACCTAAAGGCAGGTCATACCGAGTTTTTGATAGAGGTCATACCGAGAAATAGCCAACAGTTCTTCAGGTCATACCGAGAAAACTAAATTAAAAACTGAATAATACTAATAAAAATAAAATAACAAACTAGTATGACCTAAAGATAGGTCATACCGAGTTCTAATATGACCTGGGAGAAGGTCATACCGAAATCTAACAAATAAAAAATAAACAGAAAATAAAATAAAATTCCAATATGACCAAACCTAAGGTCATACCGAATTTTATTTGACAAAAAACTAAGAATACAAATAACAGTCAGAAAAAAAAATAAAATGCAGAAAACTGTTTATAAATAAAAAATATTTACATTAAAACTAGAAAAATTCATAGAAGAATTCTATAAATTCTAGAAAAATATGCAGAAAATTATGAAAAAGCATTAAACTAATATAAACCTGCAGAAAAATTTAAACAACAATATTTACAATCTGAAAAAGAAACTTAAATGATTCTAAATAAACATATTTTCAATAAAAATACATTTCTCCACTTAAAAAAATGAGAAAAATATTTTTAAAGAAAATAAATTATTCAGAATATTTAAATTAACAAGCTTTACACAATAAACATGGATTGACAATGTTTAACATCTTAAATTGACAAGAGAAAATGATTTAGTTAAGAACAAACCTACCGGAGATATTGTCAATCACTAAGACTGTTCAACATACCCAATTTACCAACTAACCTGATAAATGTGGATTCATCAACAGATTTAGTGAAAATATCTGCAGTCTGTTCTTCAGTGGGTACAAAGTGTAACTCCACAGTTCCATTCATAACATGCTCTCTGATAAAATGATACCTGATATCAATGTGCTTCGTTCTCGAGTGCTGCACAGGGTTGTTGGAGATTGCTATGGCACTTGTATTATCACAAAAAATGGGAATTTTGTCTAATGCAAAGCCATAGTCCTTTAATTGATTCCTTATCCATAAGATCTGAGCACAACAGCTTCCAGCAGCAATATATTCAGCTTCTGCTGTTGAATTGGAAACTGTTTGCTGTTTCTTGCTATACCAGGAAATTAACCTACCTCCTAGGAATTGACAACTCCCAGAGGTACTCTTTCTATCCACAACACTACCTGCATAATCAGAATCTGTATATCCAATAAGATTAAAACCAGAATCTTTAGGGTACCAGATACCTAGATTAGGTGTACCCTTAAGATATCTCAAGATTCTTTTCACAGCAACAAGATGTGCATCTCTAGGGTCCGCTTGGAACCTTGCACACAAGCATGTAGCATACATAATATCTGGTCTACTAGCAATAAGATAGAGTAAGGAGCCAATCATACCTCTGTAGCTTGTAACATCTACCTTGATAGACTTGTCAGAAGCTCCAAGTTTGATTGTTGTTGAAGATGGAGTCCTTGCTGATGTTGAATCATCCATGTGATATTTCTTGAGGAGTTCTTTGAGATACTTGGATTGACAAATAAATATACCATTTGACCTTTGACTTACTTGCAATCCAAGAAATAACTTCAGCTCACCCATCATACTCATTTCAAACTTACTCTGCATAAGCTCAGCAAATCTCTTACAGAGATTATCATTAGTAGACCCAAATATGATGTCATCCACATAGACTTGGACTAATATCATATCACTTTTGTGTTTCTTTGAAAAAAGAGTTTTGTCTATGATACCTCTAACAAAACCATTTTCTAAAAGAAAACCAGAGACAGTGTCATACCATTTTCTTGGGGCTTGTTTGAGACCATAGATAGCCTTGAAGAGAAAGTACACAAAGTCCAGCAGCTCCTGATTTTCAAATCCAGGGGGCTGTTCCACATACACTTCTTCATCAAGCTCACCATTTAGGAATGCACTCTTAACATCCATTTGATAGACTTTAAAATTGGAATAAGCCGCAAATGCTAAGAACATCCTGATGGCCTCAAGTCTAGCCACTGGTGCATAGGTTTCATCATAATCAATGCCTTCAGCTTGTGAATACCCTTGTGCAACCAGTCTTGCCTTGTTCCTTGTAACAATGCCATCCTCATCTAGCTTGTTCCTGTATACCCATCTAGTACCAACTACTTTCTTGTTCTTTGGCCTGGGTACCAGCTTCTAGACTTGCTGTTGTTCAAATTGATTGAGTTCATCTTGCATAGCAATCACCCAATCTGGATCAGTCAGTGCTTCCTCAGTTTTCTTTGGCTCCATTTTAGATAAGAATGCTGAAAAATGACATTCATTCTGAGTTGCACTTCTAGTTTTAATTCCAACATCTGGATCACCAATGATCAGCTCAAAGGGATGAGCTCTATTCCACATAGTCTGTCTTGGAAGATTTGATCTTGATGATTCGCCTTGAAATTCACTTTGATGTTGTGAGTGACTAGTTGATCCTTCATTTGCTCCCCCTGAGTTGTTGCTTGATTGCCTTGATGATTCTTCTCCAGTGTTGGTGGTATCTCCATTGTTACCAGTGTTTCCACCACCATCACCATGATCATTATCATCATTGTTATTATCATTACCAGCAATAACTTCAGGTGGGGCTTCATCATCTGAATCTGAGTCTGGCAAGTTATCAAACTTCATTTTCTCAGATGAATCTGCTGTTTGGATATTAGAGAATGTAGTGTCATCAAAAGTAACATTGACACTTTCCTTTACCGTGTGACTGCCAACCAAGTAGACCCTGTAAGATCTTCTGGAATAACCAACAAAAATAGCTTCTTGTGCCTTTGCATCAAACTTGCCACGTTTCACATTGTCATCTATAAGCACAAAGCATTTTGCTCCAAATACATGAAAGTACTTGACAGTTGGTTTCTTGTTGTTCATGATCTCATACGGAGTCTTCATTAAGTCCTTGTTGATTAAAGTTCGATTCTGAGTATAACAAGCTGTATTAGCTGCTCCAGCCCAAAAGTACGTTGGAAGTTTGGACTCACTTAACATAGTCCTTGCAGCTTCAATCAATGTACGATTCTTTCTTTCCACTACTCCATTTTGTTGAGGAGTTCTAGGGGCAGAATACTGTCTTGTTATTCCTTTATCAGCACAAAAGTCATTTAGAATGGCATTCTTGAATTCAGTACCATTATCTGAGGGAATCTAGAATCCAGCTCAATCAACTTTATATGGCCAATCACCAGGTATGGGGTCTCATCCTTGGAATGTAGGAATAAAACCCATGTATATTTTGAATAGTCATCAACAATCACAAGTGCATATTGTTCTTTTGACATGGACATCACATTAACTGGACCAAACAAATCCATGTGCAGTAGCTGAAGAGGTTCAGTTATTGATGATGTATCAGTGCCCTTGTGAGAAGCTTTCTTTGACTTTCTTTTCTGACATGCCTCACACAGTCCTTCCTGTGTAAATTCCATCTGAGGCAAACCTCTAACCAATTCCCTCTTGACTAAAGAGTTCATGGTTTTGAAGTTAAGGTGAGACATCTTCTTGTGCCATAGCCAACTATCATCTGATGAAGCTTTAGCATAAAAACAATTAACTTCATCTTTGAATCCCGAGTTCAGATCAGCTATGAACAAGTCACCTTTCCTTACTCCTTGAAGAGCAGGCTTTCCTCTTGTGAAGGATCTGACACTTCTCTCTTTCAAAGGAAACAGCATATCCTCTGTCACAGAAATGACTGATGCTGAGAAGATTGAACTTCAGACCTTCCACAAATGAAACATCTTCAATGATAACATTTCCGTACTTCAAACAGCCATATCCTTTCGTAATACCCTTGCTGTTATCTCCAAAGGTAACTACTGGGCCAACTTTCTCAACCAAATCTGATAGCAGGGCTCTATCTCCGGTCATATGCCTTGAACAGCCACTGTCAAGAATCCATATAACACGGTTTACCTGTTTAACTCCCTGCAATATCAAATTGATTAGACCTTCTTCGAAGCCCAAAATTGATTGGGTCCGGCATACTTAAAGAACTGACCTTTGTCAGGCAAAACAACATTTTTAGCTAAAACTACTTCAACCTCTTTCACATAAGAGCGTTTCCATTTATAGCCAGCCTTAACACATTTCTGAGTAGGCTTAGGGATAAATGAATCCACTCTAGTCTGAGGAGGACTAGTAGTCTTTGCTTTAACATGCTTATTATTATTAACATGTTGACGTGGAGTAGTCTTATCTTTAGATACATGCTTTTTATTAAAGTAAGCATACATAACATTAAAGGCACAAGACATGCAATTAATCACACCACATGCTTTATGAGAAGAATTAACAACAGGCATGTTAGTACTACAGTTGTTTTGATCCAACTTATGGACATCTGATTTAGTCTTTTTAGTTGCAACAACTTTGACTGGTTTATCAGATATACACTTGTTGGACTGTTCAACTTCCAAAGCAAGATCTTCTTCACGAATCTCCTCTGCAATGATGATAGAGTCTTCATTCAGAGGTTCTGCTTCAGACTCCTTATAGAAGGGTGTTTCAATACCCTTAAGCACATATGGAACACCCCTTCCTTCAGATCTCACTCTACAAGGGGAATTAATTCCAAGCAATCCAATGGCCTTATTATAATCATAACCTATACTGACATGATTACCAATAGCTTGTTTATTGAGAATCTCTTTAGCCGTCTTATAAGAGCTGAAATAGGCATTAGCTTTAGTCTTCAGCTCACTAATCTCTTTCTTAAGAATGGTTTCCAGTTGAATATAACTTTTAACCCTATTCTCAAGAAAAGCTATTTTCTCAACAAGTTCATCCTGATTAACATGCACTAGTTTTAATTCTTTTATCTCATTCTCAAGATTTGTGTTTAAAAGAATTATTCTATCATTTTCAGTGCGTGCACAATCTAAGGTGCCACCAAGATGACGAATCATTTCAGTATCAGTAAACTTTACCTCTGACATGTATGCAGATGAAGTGCTTGCCTCTTTAGCCACTAAAGCAAGGTTCCCAATCTCACCTGCTTCTTCATCACTGTCAGTGTCATCCCAACTCTTTCCCTCAGCAACATAGGCTTTCCCAATCTTGTTCTTCTTGCTAGAATCAAATGTGTTTCTAGTCACTTGCTTTGGCTTTCTACATTCAGTAGCAAAGTGACCCAACTCATTGCAATTGTAGCATCTGATTGTGCTCCTTTCCACAGTTCCAGTTTTGTAGCCACCCCTTGTGCCACTTGAAGAGGAAGATCCACCTCTCTGAAATCTGGGCCTGAACTTAAGATTGGGATTCCTCTTGAATCTGAACTTCCCAAACTTCCTGACTATCAAAGCCAAATCACCATCCTCCAACTGATCAAGTTCTTCTAAAGAATAGAAGTCACCACCAGATTGATCAATGGATGTTAATCCATATTCAGCATCAATAACATTCATGTTAGAACTGGAAGGTTGAACAGCCTTCACTTCCAGTTTCTGTGGGACTTCAGCAGCCAGTGCAGTAGAAGTACTAACAATCTTCCCAGTTCCATACAGCTCCCTTTGTTGAATCTGCTCCAACTCATAGGTCTTTAGAACACCATACAATCTCTCCAAAGCAATCTCATTCATATCTCTTGCTTCTCTAATGGCAGATATTTTGTGCTCCAAATGAGGTGGAAGTGTAAGAAGGAACTTCTTGTTAATCTCCTTGTTGGTGTAGTGCTTCCCATTGAGATTCAGATCATTGATTAATTTGTTGTATCTCTCAAAAACCTGAGAGATACCTTCACCAGGGTTTGATCTGAAATGCTCATATTGTGAGGTGAGAATTTCCAGCATATTCTCCCTAACTTCCTCTGTCCCCTCATTGATTATCTCTATGGTTGCCCAAATGTGTTTGGCAGTATCACAATTGAGGACATGATTATGCATGATTGGATCAAGACAATCAATAAGGATCAACTGAAGACAGGAATCCAAGGTAACATCCTCTTTCTCATCAGGAGTGTAATCCTTGGCATCTTTAGGGTACATTCTAGCAACCCTAGTCACAACATTATTCTCAATGAGTTCTCCCTCAATAATCATAGGGACTTTGGGACCGTTCTTCAGCACATCAATGTATTTAGGATTTGCAACCTTAAGAAATAGGAGCATTTTCTTCTTCCACATTGGATAATGCTCCTTGCTGAACATTGGGATTTTGACTGTACCCACTTTCTGTGTAGTAGACATCTTTTGAGATTTTTTAAGAAAAATAAAAAATCAGAGTTTAAGAAAAATCTCAAAACAATTGGATCTTTGATTTGTATATCAATCAAAAGGCTCTGATGCCAATTGTTAGGTCCTGATAAGTTTGTAGAAGGGGGGTTGAATACAAACTATACCGTTTTATCGAAATTTGTTCTTTGAATAATTTAACAATTTAGAACAAATTAATGCGGAATATAAATGAAACAAGATTCAAGTTAAATATAACTTATATTAAACTTGAAGGGTGTTGCAAATACAATAAGGATTACAAAGTATTTATCTCAAACTAATTAATACAAATTTAGAATAAATTCGACATGAACTTTTCTAATATTTGTAATAAAAAGATCGAATGCTAAAAGTAAGTTCGAGATAAATTCTAGGGATAAAAATCCGCTAGATAATCAAAACAATACAAGTAATCAACTTCTAGTGGTTTGGATTTAACAATACAAACTAGAATTAATTGCTTGAGAAGAAATGAGATTTAATGGTTCTTCTGTTCTTGAGAGTAAATGCTTCAGTATCTTTTCTTTTTGATTAACTGTGTTCTGCTGTCTGTTCTGCCATCTCTTTAATACAAATGCAATAAGCCTTGTATGACCTGTTTATTAAATCATAAAGATTTAATAAAACAATTCATACACTTGTATGACCTGCCAAAATGTGCTCGGTAGAACCTTGTATCAGCAGTATGACCTCAGAAACTGTCCGGTATGACCTTGCATTATTTTACCAACTCTCGGTATGACCAAGGGAAAGCAATCTGTATGACCTGACAGAATTGAATGGTATGACCTGAAGTATAACTCGGTAGAACCTAGGGTATTAAAACAATAGGTCATACCGAGTCTTCTAAACAGGTCATACCGAGATTTAAAAAGAAAATCCTTTTAATTTATTTAGATAGATTAAATTCTAGATTAAATTAATTCTTTTATAGAATTAATTTAATAAATAATTTAAACAACTAACTTAATTAATTTAATAAATTAATTAATTCTGATAGAATTAATTTATTAATTAAATTGAATTAATAAATTAAAGAAGATAATTTAAAATCCTTGCATTCCTCTATCTTCTGAAAACCACTGAATATAGATGATTGAATTCCACTGATTGATGTCGTCATTCGATGCACTGTCTGGTTTCATGAATAACTGACTTCAATGATAATTCTTCATCTTTAAAACATTTAAAGCTGTGGCTTCTTTTCTTTAGCTTTGACTAAACTCTGTATCCTGTACTTCTTCCGTCACCAACTGGAAATCTCTGTCACTGTAGTACATCCACTTACTTGAATACTTCACTGAGGCTTGAACAATAAATTGAACTTCTTTCAATGTAGAATAACTTCAAGTTTGTAGATGACTTTGGTTCTCCATTCTCTTGACAGATAAAACTCTCTGAGATTCCTGTGACATATTAACTTATTATTTACTTATTACATACTTGTTTAACTTAAGTTGTTTCCTCGGAATATTAACAGGCCTAAACATATGCCTTTCAGCAACATATCCAGTTTTTTTTGGACTTTCTCAATTTCTTCATCCTGCTCTATTTCCATCTCATATATTTTTAGGGTTTCATACAGTCTCTCAAGAGTAAAATCCTTATACTCTTGAGTGTTTCTCAAGGAGACAGTCATGGGCTTCCACTCCTTTGGCAAGGCTCTGAGAAATTTAAGATTTGAATCCTTGACTTGATACACTCTTCCATACAACTTCAATCCATTCAATAATTTTTGAAATCTACTAAAAGTATCATTCAAAGATTCTCCACTCTTGAAGTGAAAGTGTTCATACTGTTGTATGAGGAGCTGCATCTTGTTTTCTCTTACCTGCTCAGTCCCTTCACATATGGTTTGGACAGTGTCCCAAATCTCCTTTGCTGCAGAGCAGTTGATAACATTGTCGAACATATCAGAATCAAGACCATTGAACAGAATATTCATGGCCTTATTTTCTTTATGAACCGCAATGATGTCCTCAGGAGTCCATTCTGAGCGTAGCTTTGGAATTGTGCTTGGAGCTCCTGCAGGTTCCTGAGCTATTGAGGTGTTTGGCTTCATCGGTACATGAGGGCCATGTTCTATGCACTCTACATAAGCTTCATCCATGGACATAAGATGTAGACGCATTTTTACTTTCCAGTGAAAGTAGTTTTCTCTATCAAGAACTGGTATTTTGACTCCATGATCCTTCCGACCCATGATTCGGTTGTCTTTGATCTTTAAACTTCTTGTATGTTAGAAGCTTGCTCTGATACCAATTGTTATTCCCAGACAATGAATCAAGATTGTAGAAGAGGGGGTTGAATACAATCTTTAAAAAATCTTCTCGATTCTTGATAGTGAAAATAAAAACAAGAACAGAAACACAAATATGATGACACAAGAATTAAAAATTCAGGTGGATTGTTTTTGTCCACCTAAGAGATTTTTATTGAAGAAATCTCTGTGATGTTTATGAATAAACACACATCTGCAAATACACAACTCTAGCTTCGGCAATTTACAAGGATATTGTTTTCTGCTCTGTAAATCGCCTAACGGATTTTTTAGTTCTAGAGTTATGCTACTACTTGGTTATATAACCCAAGTTTACAAAGATATTTGAACAGCTAATAATACAAAAAGTAAATCTGTTCAGAATCCTTGTTTCTTCATTCTGAGCAGTGGTCCATGTGTTGGTAGCTTGCCCTTCTTGGCTGATTGTCTTTTATAGAAATGCTACCTTTGACCATGCAAACCGAATGCTTCTTTCTTCTCGTGACCTTTCTAGAATTACTGGGTTCCATGCTCTGTGTAGTCTGCCAACCCATGTGCTCTGACTTATCTGTCCCTTTCACAAGTACCGAGTGTATCCGTAGAAGCTACTTGAATTGTATCCGTTGACAGTGTCTTAATCACTCAGTACTTCTATCCGCAGACAACACAATGTCCATTCCGTAGAAGGCTAATTAAGCTATCTGCAGACATTCAATTTCACGTATGCAGAATTACAAGTCATCAACTATTTACAATTAGCCTCCCTATTCTACATATCTATTGATAGTCAACATGACTCATTTAACCTATCAAGACTACTTCAACTTTAATCTTCAGAAATACACAAGCATGTTACATTGAGTCTTATCCATAGATAAGCTTCCCATCTACGAATACTGCAAGAGCATACTATCCGTTGATAGCTGCATTTACTTGTACAATTTTTACTAAGTTAATTTGGTTATCATCAAGAAACAACATAGTTCCAAATAGGCGTCAGGAGCCTTGCATTTAGGGTAGAATTAGGTGACTTGGGGGCCAAGTCGCCTTCTTAGATCAGGATTGTGAATCCTATTTTGAAAGAGGTTGACTCCTATTAGGTTTGTATGCCTTGGAGGCCAATCTTTGAAGTATTTGACACACTTTGGACTCTTTTATGAGCTGTAGATTTCCCCTTATTTATTAATTACGAAATTAATAAATAATTAGGGTTTTGAGCCGTATTTATCAGGCCTTGGAACAATCTAGGTCTAATTGATGTATCATTAATTATGTTCCTAGGGTTATTTTTAGCCCATATCAATATTTAAATATCTAAAATACTACTCCCTCTGTCCCCCTGAATTCTTTACATTGGGGGATGAGGACTCAGTACGCATTTTAAGACTTCTTTAATATATACTTTGATAAATTATTTTAAATTTTTTCTTCTTTTGAATAAAAATATAATGTTTAAATTTTTATTTAGAAAAAGAAAGTTTTAAAAATAAGTTGTAGAGCTATACTTTATAGGAGCCTTAAAATGCGTGCCAAGTAGTGTAAAAAAACTGTAAAGAAATGAGAGGGACGTAATGAGTACTAAAGGTTACGTCAACAATCTATTAAATATAAATATTTATATTGTTAGATATATACCAAAGTGTTTTTACTTAATTACCCTTACTTATTTATAAAACAAATATTAAATAATAACATTAATTATTTATAACTAATTACCTTTTCCCGCTAAAACACATTACCCAATTTATTTATTTATTTACTAAAACAACTAATGTTCTAAAAATAAAACGGGAAACATATATATATAACCGATTACCATTTTCAGCTTGATATTTGTACCTTAGTCCTTTTTAAAATTTTGTAAGAGCAAATAAATACAAATCGTTAAATACGTTATTTTAAAACTTTTTATATTTAAATATTTAAAATACTACTAAAGGTTACGTCAACAATATATTAAATATAAATATTTATATTGTTAGACATTTACCTCCCCTCTCCCCCAAAAAAAAGAATATTTACTCTTTGGACCCATGAAGTATGGAAAGTGCCAAACATTGGACAATTTATTAGATATATACATATTAAAATTTTATCAAATTATATATAATTATTAAAATCTATATAAAAATAAATAAAATATTAAAAACGACCTATAGCTAAAAATGTATCTTCAATTATTTCAAATTATTATCCTTTTTTTATAAAATTCATCAAATTATATATAATTACTAAAATTTATATATAAATAAATAAAATATTAAAAACGACCGTGCACACATAGCTAAAAATGTATCTTCTATTCTTTCAAATTAATATCCTTTTTTATAAAATTATTACGGGAAATTCAGGTAAATTATTACCAAATTCATATCTTAAATTTTTTATATATAATATCAAAAAAAATCCGTGCATCGCACGGGTTTTAAGCTAGTATTATTAAAGATGAAACATTAAAAGTTTGGTTGGTTGGTCGGTACAATTTTTTGGTAATTCGTGTTTTTACTTAATTATCTATAAAAAACATTATTAAATAATAAAATTACCTATTTATAACCAATTACTTTTTTCAGATAAAACACATTACCTTTTCTATTTTTCTAACAAAATTTCTTCTTTTTCAAAAATATCACGGACATTTACCCTTTTCAACTAAATCATGTTATATTTTCTAATTTTTCTTACTAAACCTCTACTTTTTCCAAAAATATCACGGCAAATCCTTATTTATTTATTTAAAATCTATTTTAATATTTTTACCTATTTTAACATATATATTTATTTTTTCTAACAAATACAATTATTTAAAATTAAAAAATAAATAATAAAATATCAATTATTAAAAACAATCCCGTATTTTAGAGCAAGAATTATTGTTTTCGATCTATATATTGATCATTTTTGTAGGTTACCGAACGAATTCCCAAACAAACGACGTCGCTGCCCTGCTAGAGTCTCCGCCTCTTTTTGCTTCATTTTGCTCCAGCAGGTAAAAACAAAAATCTAGCTAGGGTTTGAATACTGTATTAGTAGTAACACATATATTATCTGTAAGCCATCTCTTGTCAATATATACATGTGTTTAACTCCATCGTTTAGGTACCGTGTTGTATGTATTTGCTCAACTTGTTAATTTTTGATGCGTACTATTTTCATTCAATCAAATTGTTAAATTAGTCTATTTTTAATTGTAAATGTAGTACAATTATTAGGCTTTTGCTCAATTTCATTTGTTGTTATGCTAGAATTCTCTGGATATATTGAGTTGTTTCATTTACGTGTCCCCGCCCGAGTTAGATTGGCAGTGCCTGGAGTAAATCTAGATGCCCGTTTAAGGTTGATTGATGGTGCTTGGAGTAGATCTTAATCGGGAAACGCCTATTAGGTTTTTAGTTTCAGCAACATGATTAAAGTATATATATATATACACTGCAGGTTACTATTTAGCTGCACAACTTGTGTCAGGTTACTCTATAGAGGTGCTTGATGATTGCATCTTGTTGTACAATTTCTGTCTTTAAGTATCGTAGGTGTGAGTCCAACATAGGGTGTGCTTCCGAGGGCCACTTGTCGAATTTTTTTATTTGGCATTTGAAATATTTAAAATGAATTTAGTTTTATGTCAAGACCAGAAAGCTTTGGTTGCAACTTGGAAGTTAGTAACCACTTCACTTTTACACAAAGGGTAAGAAACTAATAAGCCGAACTATCGAAAAGTGTTAGCCATTTAGTTTTGTAGTTTCTGTGGTGGCAATTATATAAACAACTATTACAGATTTTTTTTTCTGCATCAGTGACTGTCACTATAAGAAAAGATTCTGCTTCCTTTAGCTAAATAAAAAACCACTGTCTTCTTTAACAGTATAATATGTTTTTTATGGAGCTTCTACACTAAAATAAACAGTGATCCTAGATAAAGATTTTTTTTTTTCATTTTCGTCTTCTGTAATTCATCATGTTTCTGTCTTAAAAAATTTGTGGTCTATACACTGTATATAGTGACAGAAGAAAGGGAAATAATTAAGTTTAATCAAAAACTGGATTCTTTTAAAGATGATTTAGTGCACAAATTTGTTAGAGTACTTTAATTAAAATATTTGTAGTACAACAACAATAACATCAACAACAATAATAAATGAAAGCAATAAAAGTAATTCTAATTAATTTTAAATTCTAGTGCTAATACTTAATTCTGTGTAAAATAAAATTTCAATTTCTTAGATGTCAATTTATCATTTATAGACTATTAGAAACTACACTTTTGATTCTAGTTTTTGTGTGATAAAGTGATAAAATTAATATAATGATAAAATTATAGTCAATACAGATAATATATATTGTACATATGATATTTATCTTCAAAAAGAAAGTATAGATAAATTTTAAACAGAAAAGTAGAAAACATGTAATTTTCTCTTGTAGTTGATAGATGGTCGGATATATTAGAAAGTGACCAAAATTTTGATATAATTTTGACCTCACTAATCTACCAACATGATTTTACAGCATTTTTTTAGAGTGGTGTATAGTTTGACATACATATGGAGAAGGAGAAGATGCTGGTGATTCTGTATGCTTCTCAAACAGGAAATGCAATGGATGCAGCTGAAAGAATAGGCCGCGAAGCTGAGCGGAGAGGCTGCCTTGTTTCCCTTCTCTCGATCGATGAATTTGATCCTGTAATCCTGAACCCCTTCACTATACTATTATTGTATCTCCCAAACTTGTTTTTGCGTTTAACTTAAATTTTGTTTATAATCAAACTTTAATAGTATTTTAAACTTTGATTTTACTTTAACAATTCGTATATATGCTGCTTGTGTAATTGTTCGATTGGGATAAATTTTTTCAATAAGTACGATTAAATATTACGTATGTAAACTGAGGATTTTGTTTTTACTATAGTAGTTGTTAACAAGTAATGTTTAAGTTACCTTAAATCTTGTCTTCTAATTTTCAATTTTCCCTTTAAATGCATTTCAGAGTTCATTACCCTACGAGGAGAATGTAATTTTTGTAGTTTCCACTACAGGTCAGGGTGACACACCAGATCCCATGAAGGTTGTTAGCATTTCCATGCTTGTCTTTTTGGAATAAATCAGTCACTTACATCCTGGTCTAATTGGTTATGTTTTTGCAACTTAGGCATTTTGGAAACATCTGCTGCAAAGGAATCTTAACCACCATTGGCTGAAAGGAGTTCATTATGCAGTGTTTGGATTGGGTGATTCAGGTTATCAAAAATACAATGTAAGATACACTATACTAATATTGCTTATATTTACCTCATTTTTATCAGGTAGAATTGTATTGTGGTTCGTTAAATATATATCTCTATTTTCTTTTTGGAGTTTGTTGCAAAGAAGCTTGATAAAAGACTTTCTGATCTTGGGGCAGTTGCAATCATTGAAAGAGGTCTTGGAGATGATCAGCATCCTTCAGGGTAATAAGTCCTGCCTTACAGTTGCAGTAATATAATGACGTAATATGACGTCTTTAATCATTGCATTAAGCTCTTTTAAGGCTCTGATCACATTGTATTTTATGTTTCTTTCAAACAACAAGACGTTTATATGAATATATTTATTTTCTTTACCTCTTTTTTTTTTATTTTTTTTAATGCTTATTTGAAATAAAGATCCAGAGGCATGATTTCAGGTATGAAGGTGCTCTAGATCCTTGGATGTCTTCTTTGTGGAATACCTTGTATCAATACAATCCCGCTTTACTACCAAGAGGTCCAAATTTTACAATTGCAAACGCAAATTTGATGGATCAACCCAAATTCATTATTACGTATCACGAAGCTGATGGATTGCATTCACACTTTTCAACGGTCACAGGTAACGAGCTTCTTCCAAATGTTGACTACTAGTAATTTGGCACATTATTTTCATCTATGTATTTCCTCATCCTCTGACGTGTTCCCTGCAATGTTAAAGCTCCTGCACAAGAAAAGATTGAGAAGCAATATTTATTTTCTTGATTATTTGTATTACTTTATAGTAGCAAATTAGCAATCTAGTATTATGGCAGAATTATATTTGATATAAATTGTGGCGTGCAGACTAGTTCTTTATATTGCATATTTTGAGAACCGCAAGAAAGTTTACACTTCTATATTGCGAGGGCAAGTCAATTAATATGTTGGTCATTGATAGACAGTAACTATTCCATTCTCAAGTATAGAGGCCAGTGCCTTCTGGGTAAGTATTTTGGCAGGTCTTCAAAAAAATTCGAAAAATCTGATATTCGTTCGAAATATCTGTATTCGTATCCGGAATAAAGCGAATATTATCCATATTCGAAATGAAGCGGATATTATCTGTATCTGAATCCGATAGTTGCAGATACGAATATGGATTTAGTCATATCCGTATCTGATAATATCCGAATCCGAAATTAAATAAATATAATATATAAATAATATATAATTAAATTATAATTATTTATATAATTACATGTAAGTTAGAATTTATTTTATTAAGTTTATATAATATAGATACACTTGTATATCTTTAATTGTTAAAGAATATCCTTTATTATAATACACGAGTCCTGTCTACCACATAAGTCTATCACATATCAGTTAACGAATCAGAAATCTTTGAATTATTTTAGGACCAATCAGATGTCAATCCTAAATTTTAGACCAATCACAATAAACTAAAAACTTTCCTCATATAATTTATTAACCAAGGGTGGTTAAACTATTCATACAATCTGATTAACCAATTAAATTCAATGATTATTTTGTTTTTAATTAGATTTTAAATTAATTATGACTTTACTCATAATTAGATTTTAGATCAATTATAATTTTCCTCATATAATTTTATAAACCGTTAAACGATCCATACAACCCGATTAACCAATCAACATTCAACAATTTATTTTATTTTTAATTTAAATTTAAATCTATTAAAACTTTGCTCGTATAATTTTATTAACCAGTGGCGGGTAGAATATCCATACAATAATATTAATAATTATTAATATGATTATTATTTTTGATTAATATTAATCAGATGTCAATCTTAAATTTTAGACTAATCACAATAAACTAAAAACTTTCCTCATATAATTTATTAACCAAGGGTGGTTGAACTATCCATACAATGTGATTAACCAATCAAAATTCAATGATTATTTTTAAAAAAAAAATAGAATTTAAATCCATTAAAACTTTCCTCATTTAATTTTATTAACCAAGGGTTGGCCAATCCTAAATTTTAGACCAATCACAAGAGTCTAAAAACTTTCCTCATATAATTTTAAACTAGAATTTAAATTCATTGAAACTTTTCTCATATAATTTTATTAAACTGTTAACCAGACAGATTTTAATACTAAATTTTAGACCAATCACAAGAGCCATCTATAATATATATAATTGTATTACGTTTAGGGTACCCATCTATATTATTAATTGAAGTGAAGTAGTTCAAAGATTGTGAAGTGATGCGGTCAATATCATCAAATGTTGACGAGAATCTTTGTGGTCAAAGGTAATGAAGTACTATATACAAAATCCTTAAAGTATAGCATATTAAATGTAAGTTTAAAATTTATTCTAATGAATTTAAAACCTTCATCATAAGAAGAAAATGAAAACCTGTATTCTGGAAAATTGAAAATCATTACAGGAAAGATTTAGACATTCACTATATCTTTGAATGATTGAAAGTTAGTACATATCAATACAATATACTTCGCCTCGAATTTGGTAAAATTAGTTCAAATTCTAGATTTTCAACGCCCTAACAAGAATTTAAAATCACCTCATACAATATTAATTTTGATGTGGTGAACATAAAATTTTCGATTCAAATAATTAATTGTGATATTTGTCCAACACCAAATTTGTCTTTCTCATTCTTAATAACTCAATCATTTTGTTTCTTTTGAATCAGGTGCATGATTCAGCTAATAATGATAATTTTATTGTGATAATCTAGAGTCAAAATCGAGAACAAATAATGCATATCCACGTCAATGATGTTGGAGTTAAAAAAAAGTATAATTCTAAAATGGGTTAGGACGTTCAACATTCTTATTGATTTAAAAACTGATGGTACATTTCAAACAAATTCTAATATCGTATTTTATGTTATTTTGTTATGATGGTAACATTTTATATATTTGTTCAATCAATATTTAATGCGTTGAATATTTAATTTTTAACTATAAATATTTATTTTCTTAGCAACCAATAGCATAATTAGGGATGGGCGTCGGATCACTTCTGGGTCGGGGAAAGTTATCCCCGACCCCGACCCCGAAATCAGTCCTCCAACCCGCCCGATCCCGTACGAGACGGGCATCGGATCGAGGTCGGCGCGGCGGGGAGAATGTCCATCCCTAAACATAACTTATTTTACATGCGTGCCGCGTGCGTATATTTAGGTAAACATATATGAAAAATAATATGAGTTCTGTTATATAATATATTTTTAATTATTTTAAAATTTAAAAAATTTTGAGAGTGTGTTTTCGGTGCGTAGCACGGGTAAAATCCTAGTAATTATATAAGTTGTAGATAATTGTATAGGGTCCTACTCTAGTAGAAACCACTCTTAAAATAGAAACTATCTTAAAATAGAAACTAGAAACTAAATAATTTTTTTAAAAAATCACGTCGAAATATAACACATGGTATGCAAATTGATCGTTGGGAGAGAAAAAAAATATAGTGAAGTCGGATTTCGAAAAAAAATCACCGATTGACGGGAAAAATCAAATTAAAAACGGAGGGGATTAGGTGGAATTGTGTATGGGAGGCTGTATTTTAATTGTATGTGTGCCTCTAGGGGCCATTACATTAGATTGATCTAATGGACTTAAATTAGTTTCTATTTTAACTTTGATTTCTATTTGATCACTCGCCTATATATATATATATATATATATATATATAGATATATTATACAAATTTAATATTTAAAAGTAAACAAAATTATACTAAAAAATTAAATTTTTGAAAAAAATAAAATAGACTTGGAAAAATTTAACTTTTAGTTCAGTTTAATTTTATTTAATTTTTAATATTTTTTTGAATTAAAATTTAATTAGAAAACTAAAAATTTCTGACTGAAAACCGGGTTCGGATATATCCGTATCCGATAGTGCCCGTCGGATTCGAATTTGGATATTTTTATTTAAATATTTTCGAATTCGGATACGGATTCAGATACGAATTCAGATTTCCGGATTCGGATACGTCAGATCCGTATCCGAATTATCCATTTGACAGCCCTACACTAGAGAATAATACAGATTTATAATGAGCTCTACATAGGTCCCCTATTATTAGGAGACTCTGCGTCCATCCTGGTGCTTCAAGCATTATTGTACCTGTAGTAGGATATATATAATTTCCAGTTACTTTATGGGCTTAACGATAAGCGCATTCTTGTGCAACTTCCAGCAGTGCAGTTTTTAACCAAGGAGCTGTATCATTTCTCCCTATCAGATTTTATTGACCTCTTTTCCTGGATATTTTGTCAATCTGTCGTCCTTTCTTCAATGTAGTACTCTCAGTAATAGAATTTTAGGACTGGAAAGCTCTTTAGGTGTCAATATTTCCACGTCATGATTACATATAAAAAACTGTGAAGCATAAGCTCTTTCCACATTTTATTAATAACAGGCCTCACCAACAGGTTATTGACCAATTTATAAGGACTTCCAATTAAGCTGTAATTATCTTATTGTTTGTTCATTATAGTGCAACGCAGACAGTTGTATTACGATGGCCTAACGTTTTCTTATGTCTATTGGTGTACTGTTCGACATTAAACATAACAGATTTGGAGTGCCTTGAAAAGAAAATTGAGGGAGCTCGATCCATGTCTCCCGGTAAATTTTCTCATGAGAAGACTAGGCCTGACTCCTCCTTGAAAGTGGTAATTGCATCCTTTTCCATGTTTTATTTTTAGCTGCGAAAAATACTTGAACTGATTCTCTTTGCTCAGTTCATCTTTGTTTAAAATACGTTTCATCATCTTCCCAACCCCAAAGAATGTTGAACAGATCCTTTTGCTCAGATATTCTGGGTCTTATCATGTTACATCATCTTCCCATCCCTCCCCCCTTCCAGAAAGAATATAAAAAATAAAAAATTTTAAAGTGGACCTTTTGATGGATTTGGTATAATGTGTGTCGGTTAACATGATATTAAATATATATAATAATTAGTTCTTTTTGATTTAGTTATTGGAGTCCTATTTTTCGTTCGTCAGAATTCATTCTTCCAACAGTCTCCTAACAACTATTAGAGTTGTATTGTAATTGGACACATTTTTATATAATATGTAACTTTATTAAATATTAAATTTGTAATATTTTTTTTGATATAACTTTTCATAAAAATTTAGAAACGTGCTTTGTACTGGCTACCTATAATGAAAGATGCTAGCTCGTCATATGAATTCATTCACTTGTACTTTTCGTAATTTGTTTAGTTCATTGGTGTAGATAAATAATTTTTCACTTTGTGAAGATGATTCGGAGACAGATGTGCGTCACTTGGAATTTGAAGCTATTTCATCGGTAAGTCAAAGTTCATTATATTTTGTAATTTTTCAATGTCAAGTGTATTATTCTGTAATTTTGTAAGTTCACAACTTATTTTCAAGTATTTGATTGAGCTCCTGGTCTTTCGTTAAGTGCACCTTACTGGTTTATGTATTAAAAATTTGAATGAAAAGAAAGAATATAAATATATTTGTCAGCAAACTTTTCAGGATTTTTGTATGAGGTCATTAGACAATTTTTCTAATCACCTCATTTATTTATTTTTGGTTCTGACTTGAGTCCCTCCGACATCAATATCTATTTCAATTAATTGGCAGATAACAGTAATTATGGTAGTTGCTTGAGTTGGGTTAAAAATTGGGTTTATTAAATGTAGCTATATATTGAAGAGATTTCAAGTGAAGGTATATGATGAAAACTAAACAAAGATATTCCGACATAGAGAGCCGGTCATTTAAGAATGAAGGAAAAAATGAGCAATAACAAATGAAGGAGAGATCATCATTTTTTGTTTAGAGTTTTGTTCGTAGGAAAACAGAGTGAATGTAGAAGCTATACCATATTTGGATTTATTACAGAAATTATTGAAGATCTGTTGAAAACACCCAACGTTGGTTAGAAATGACGGAGTGAATGCGATTTCACCTTTCATTGTGAAACCTGAAAGAGATGGGCGGTTCAAAAGTTAATTATTCCCAATGGAAGTATTTGATTCGAATCAGACTTTTTTGAGGATTTAATTACCTAATACGAAAGCAAGGATATTTTAGTTATTCAAGTCATATAGTAATTTGTATATTTTCCCTTTGGTAAATTAAAGTTATTAGTAATTGTAGGTTTTTTGGGATATTTCCTTGATACAAATGTTTTTATATACACATTATCTATAATTTTCTATGACTATAATTAAATCTATGTCATGCTTTCGAAATGGATGACTACGTATTATGTCAAATATTTGGGTAGATAAAATTATTATCACAGTTTTTTCACTAATATTTTTTCATGCATGTTGCCCTGATAATTCATTATTGTGTTGATTAAAAGTTAGAACGCAAACGGTATAATACACATACATGTAGATCAATGCTTATACAGACTCCTCTTCAACAAAATACTAATTAGGCACTTAAAATCAATTATAATTTAATATGTTCTAGTAGTTACTTCTTATCAGAAATAAACATTAGAAGCTAAATTAGCCCTGTTTGCACCGACAGGACGTATCTAGTATTAGTAGTAGAAAATTATGATTTTTTTTATTGGACACCCTCGTTATGGTCTCCTTGAGATCGAGTCAAAGTTAAAATCTAAGTTATTTTATTGGACAATGGACATGTAAGACCTCTCATTGAAAAAACAAATTTATGTACACATAATAGTCAAATATAAACTTAAACATGCATTCATTAAAATCAAGGAACTAAAATCTCTAATTATATAAAATAAAATCGTAGATTATGCATATTGGTTGTCACCTGTTGTCTTAACTCTGCTGTAAAGATTTTTGTTTTCTTTTTTGATCATTACTCTCCTTGATCTCAGAGCCTTTGGCCTCTACTTCCAGAAGCTATAACATGTATTATGAGTTTGTACTTTAGATTATCTTCTTACAATTATTTTCCTTGGCATTTCTATTTCTATAGTCCATCTATTACGACGTTGGTGATGTTCTTGCGGTTCTTCCTGAACAGAGCCCTGTTGCAGTAGATGCATTTATTAAGCGTTGTAATGTAAATCCTGAATCTTACATCACGGTATGTATTTTATCTACAGATGATATGTGTCCCCAGTTTAATTCTCTCTTTTCTAATGTACTTTGAGACTAAAAAATCTTGTGTAAGTATCTTTCTTATTCAGATGTATAATCTAAAGATTTTAGAGCAATTACTTTTATTGGATTTGTTGATAAATCATTTCAGTTATTACTTGTTTCAGCTATTTGCAGAACAGTCTGTTCAATTTCTTACTGTAGTGTAATATAAAGGTACAGTAACATTAGGAGGGAACCTGAATACAGGTTGGGCACATTGTCAAAAGAAAACATGAATCCTTCTCGTGTCTGCAAAATTCACGAATTTATCTGTGAATCTGTCGGCTCACAAATGAAATACCAGATTCTCAACAAATATGACCATTTTTTATTAGTAATGTGGACTGTATATTTGCTTCTTGTCTCAGATTCAACATAGAGATAAAGCACATGAGGCCTCAGAGGTACCTGTGAGATTAAAAGATTTTGTGAAGTTCAATATGGACATTGCATCAGCTTCCCCGAGACGCTATCTTTTTGAGGTATAATTCTTTCTTGTTGGCTTTTGTTTCCGTATTTCACCTGCTAAGATGCATCGAAATCTAATGTGTGGTTCCTTATGCTTTCACTTGTTGCCTGCTTTTGTTCCATTTTGCTTTCGGAGTTTGTAGGCCTCGACCTTATTAGTGTTGCTTAACTGTACCTTGCGTGCAGTCATCATGAAAACGAGAAGTTCTAACATTTATATAGAACTGAGAATAAGTTATTGTTGAAATATAATATAAGATCCATTTGGGGCCTTCCTCTAAAACCTTAAGGTTTTTAGAGCAACTGGTTACTTAACATTAACATGACATGGTATCAGAGCTCTGGTAGGCGGGGGTCTCAAGTTCGACTCCCTGCCACCCCCAATATTCTCACAATTTATTATGGAGACGAAGGCAAATTAATGTCCTAAAGATGGGGGCCTCCACTCTTCAACCCAAAAATGGGCTTTCGAGTCAGAAGAGTGTTGAAATCTATACTATTATATTAAAGACGAAACATTAAAAGTTTTTGTAGTCTGGTCCTCCATAGTTTGGTCATCCAATCTCTAACCATTAGATCCTATAAATTAAATTAATGAGAGCCATTGGATATAATACTAAATATTTTTTGGTATGTTGTGATTTTACTTAATTGTCCTTACTTAATTGTACTTCGTGTTTTTACTTAATTACTCTTACTTATTTATAAAAATATATTATTAAATAATTATATTACCTATTTATAACCATTTACCTTTTTCACCTAAAATATATTACTTTTTTTTATTTTTTCTGAAAAATTCCCTTACTTTTCCAAAAATATCACGGGCAATTACCTTTTTTAACTAAAACATATAAGTTTTTTTATTTTTGCTTACTAAAACCCCTCCTTTTTCAAAAATATCACAGACAGTTTCATTTATTAAAATAAATTAATAAAATCATAATTGTTAATAACTAACCAATTACCTATTTTAGCCAAAGTGTATATTCTTTTTTATATTTTCTAACTAAAATTTTTACTTTTCTATTTTTCCTAACTAAAACCTCTCATTTTCGAAAAATATCACGCGCAGTTCTTTTTAATGAAATAAAATAATAATATTTATAATTAATAATAAGTTAGCTTTTTTTTGCCAAAGCGCATATTCTTTTTTATATTTTTTAACTAAAATTTGCAATTCCATTTAGTGAGATAAAATAGTAATATTATAAATACTAATAATTAGCCGATTACCTTTGTTAGCTTTGAGCCAAAGCGTATATTTTTAACTAAAATTTTTCCTTTTCTAAAATTATCTCAGATGACATCTATCTATACTATACTATTATATAATAGCCGAAACATTGAAAGTTTTGATTTTCGATTTTCGGTAATTTATTCTATTTAATCTATCTATCTGAACTATTATATAATAGCCGAAACATTGAAAGTTTTGATTTTTGATTTTCTCACATATTTAACATAACTACAAACTCTTTCGATTATAGTGTAGTTACAATTCAAAAACATCACCTTTTTTTAGAAAATATTTATATTTATATTTATATTATTACAACAGAATATATTGATAATTTGGACGGTTACCTTGACTGACATGCTTACTAAGCTAATAAACTTTTATAAAATCTATAATTTTTTAGATTTGAAGTATTAAAGTAGTACTTTTAATTCTTTTTAAAAAGGTAGCATTTTCAGAAGTATTAAAATCTCAAAAAATTTAAAAGTAAATTTCAAAATTAATATTAAAGTCGCCCGTGCTTTGCACGGGTTATAGACTTGCATAATATAAGATCCATTTGGGGCCTTCCTGTGACACCTTAAGGATTTAGAGCAACTAGTTATTTAACAGTTATACAATTTATTTCTGACGCAATGCTGGTCTACTATATATATATATGAAAGTTCCTGTCGACCAAAAAATGTATTTGTTGTAATGTATTTCATGCCTTCAGTCTGATTCAATGTGTGTATATATATATACACATATATATATATATATTTTGTATTAAGGTATAATAATTAATTTGTCTATGTAAATATTTTAGTGCATTTATTTCTTAAATGCTCGACTAATTGATCTGGCCATATTTTTATCTAGAGGCTCTATGTACTAGAGTTGGGACTTATTGAAATGGCGTCTAGCTTTCATATGTAATGTCTATACTTGAAGCATTCCATCTCAAACAACTTCGTATTTGACCTGTTTTTCATTTAATTTTATTACTTCTATCAGTTTTTAGAATAGTGCTAAATGACCATTTAAGTTTTTTGATGCCGAAAAACAAAATATATGACTGCTCATCATATTCCTCCGAATTAAAGATCACCAAATATTTTTCTCAAACCTTTCTCCACTACACACATAATATGTACATCTATACTATATTATTAAAGACGAAACATTGAAAGTTTTGTAGTCTGGTCAGTTTTTGTAGTCTGGTCACTCAATTCATAGCCGTTAGATATTTTTGATCAAATCGATGAGAACCGTTAGATAAAATATTAAAATTATTATATAGAATATCTTTTCTATTTTTCCTAACTAAAACATCTCATTTTCCAAAAATATTGCAAACAATTTCATTTACTAAAATAACATAATAAAGTTATAATTGCTAATAACTAACTCATTACATTTTTTAGCCAAATTGTATATTCTTTTTTATATTTTCTAACTAAAATTTCTACTTTTCTATTTTTCCTAACTAAAACCTCTCATTTTTCAAAAATATCACGAACAGATCTATTTAATAAAATAAAATAATAATATTATAATTATTAATGACTAACCGATTAGATTTTTTTCTAAAACGTATATTCATTTTATATTTCATAACTAATATTTCTCTTAACTAAAACCTCAAAAATATCACGATCTATTCCATTTAGTAGCATAAAATACTAATATTATAAATCTATCTATCTATCTATACTATATTATTAAAGACGAAACATTGAAAGTTTTGGTACCCGTTTTTTTGGTACGGTACTTGCCTTATTTAATTGTTTATTTAATTATTATAAAAATTATTATAATCAGTTACCCTTTCGGTTAAAATGCATTACCATTTTTTTCTAAAAAAATCACGAGCAATTTCCTTTTCAGCTAAAACATGTTACTTTTTCTATTTACTTTACTAAAATCACTCATTTCCCAAATATATCACGAGCAAACACTTACTTATTTATTTTAAAACATATTTTAATACTTTTAATTGATAATTACATTTCCCCTATTTTTCTAGAAAAATCACGGGCAATTACCTTTTTTGGCTAAAACATGTTATATTTTCTATTTTTCTTACTAAAATATCTACTTTTTCAATTATATCACGGGCAAACCCTTGCTTATTTACTTTAAAATCTATTTTAATAATTTTAATTAACAATTATCTTTTTCAACTAAAATATGTCACCTTTTGTATTTTCTTACTAAAACCCCTCTTTTTTTCAAAAATATCGTTACTTTTATATTTTAAAATTCAACGAAAACATGTTACTTTCTATTTTTCTTACTAAAACCCCTCTTTTTCCAAAATATCACGGGCAAACCGTTACTTATTTATTTTAAAATCTATTTCAATACTTTTAATTATTTAAAAATATTTAACACGCCTACTTATTTTTTTTAAAAATGCAATTAATAAAATATAAAATATAAAAAATAAAATTAACAATTATTAAAAATAATTCGTGCATCGCACAGGTTTTAAGCTATATTATTAAAGACGAAACATTAAAAGTTTGGTAGTCGGATGGACGGACGGACGGTCGGAACTTAATGATTTTATTTAATTGCCCTTACTTATTTTTTCAAAAACTATCACTAAATAATAACATTATTTATAACCAATTACCTTTTCAGCTAAAATACATTACCTTTTTTTATTTTTTTTCTAACAAAATCTTCTCTTTTTCTAAAAAAAAACACGGGCGGTTATCTTTTTTAACAAAAACATGTTACTCTTTCTATTTTTTCTTACTTAAACCCCTCATTTTCCAAAAATATCACGGGCAAACCCTTACTTATTTATTTTAAAAATATATTTTTTTATTTTAATAATTAAATGTATTAAAATCTATTTTAATACTTTTAATTATGAGCACTTTATTAGCTGAAACATGTTACTTTTTCAATTTTTTCATTTTCTAAAGAAATTATTATTAAATAATTACATTTTTATAACCAACTATCTTTTCAGCTAAAATACATTACTTTTTCTATTTTTTCTAACAAAATCCTCTATTTTTCTAAAAACAATCACCGTCAATTATCATTTTCAACTAAAACATGTTACTCTTTCTATTTTTCTTAACTAAAAACCCTAATTTTCCAAAAATATCCCGGGAAAATCCCTACTTATTTATTTTGAAACCTATTTGAATACTTTTAATTACGGGCACTTACCTTTTCAGATAAAACATGTCACTTTTTCTATTTTTCCTTACTAAGACCCATACCTTTCCAAAAATATCACGGATAAACAATTATTAATTTATTTTAAAATTTATTTTAATACTTTTAATTATTTAAAAAAGTTTAACATGCCTACTTATTTTTTTTAGCAAATGCAAATTAATAAAATATTAAAACATAAATAATAAAAATAATAATTATTAATAACAATTCGTGCATCGCACGGGTTTTAAGCTAGTATATATATATATATATAAATTGTGCAAAAGTTAACATTTAAATTAATGGGTACCAATACTAATGCATGTGTAATCAATTTGTGGTTAAAGATCTAATAGTTCAAACATGGAAAATGCTATTGTTTGGTGTCACAAGAATCTTAATTTTTTTTGGTGGCAGTGATGGATCAGGTATTCGACAATAACCCTTGTAGACATGCATCCTGCTAGTGTAAAATATATTATGCACTTATTCATGACCTTAATGTTGATTTCTGGAAAAGCTCTTGGTTCAAACTTTGGACATAATTTCAAAGAACATAACTGCTTGTTCAGCGAGATGAGTGTGACAGAACTTTGTGACCTTTTTCTTTGATGTCTCATGAATCATGATGCACACATAATTTGATACTTTTCTCTCGGTTTACATAAACTTTTACAGGTCATGAGTTTTTTCTCTGCTGCTCCACATGAGAAGGAAAGACTGCAGTATTTTGCCTCAGCAGAAGGCAGAGATGATTTATATGAATACAATCAAAAAGAACGGAGAACTGTATTAGAGGTTAAATCTCTCCCTCCCTTTCCTTCTTCTGCTAATCTCTCGAGCAACTCTAATGCTTCTCATTGTGCCGGGCTCAGTTATTGTAATATTAAGTTTAGACTCCTCCTTGCCATACATTCTAAATGTAGCCAGGGACGGATATACAGGACTTCACCGGGCTTAGGCCCGGGATGATTTGAGAAAATGATGCTATTAGTTATACATATTTTGAAATATTTTAGCCCAACTATTTATCGAGCCCAGCTAGTGACTTGTCAAGCCCACCCTATTTTTAATTTCCAGTTCCGTTCCTGAATGTAGCACTGAGTTATTGTGAACTGGGACAAAGGGATTGCTCACAGCACAATTGATATTATGCTACAGGTATTAGAGGACTTCCCATCTGTACAAATGCCTTTGGAATGGTTAGTTCAGCTGGTTCCTCAATTGAAAACAAGGGCTTTCTCCATTTCTTCCTCGTGTTCAGCTCATCCCAACCAAGTACACTTGACGGTTAAAACTGTTTCTTGGACTACACCTTTTAAGAGGAAGCGAGTTGGTCTCTGCTCATCATGGCTAGCTAGACTTGCTCCTGAGCAAAGTATGGGTCTCGACTACAGTTAATTTTCATGAAACAATCTTATCGATTTTCATTTTCTGATACCTGTCATTTCTTAATTATTTCTTAATAGGAGTCCAGATTCCAGTGTGGTTCAATAAGGGTTCTCTTCCATCCCCACCACCATCACTTCCCCTCATTCTTGTTGGACCGGGAACTGGTTGTGCACCTTTTCGTGGATTTGTGGAGGAAAGAGCATTGCAAAGTAAATCTGGTCCAACTGCTCCAGTTCTTTTCTTCTTTGGTTGTCGAAATGAAAAGTATGACTTTTTATATAAAAGCTTTTGGGAGTCTCATTTAAAAAGTCAGGGAGTACTCTCAGAAGACAACGGTGGAGGGTTCTCTGTTGCCTTCTCTAGGGACCAAGCAAAGAAGGTTTATGTGCAACATAAAATGCGGGAACAGAGCACAAGGATATGGAATTTGCTCAGTGAGGGTGCCGCTATTTATGTTGCAGGTTCTTCGGACAAAATGCCTGCAGATGTGTTCTCAACCTTTGAGGAAATAATTTGCAAAGAAAGTGGGGTTTCAAGTGAAGCTTCTGTAAGGTGGCTCAGGGCATTGGAGAAGGCTGGCAAGTACCACGTGGAAGGATGGTCTTAAGTTCTTGCTGGTTCCGTAAATTCGCAGCCAGCATTGGCTAGGAAGCATAATCTTATGCTTCTGATTTAAGTGTCGAGGCAAGGTAGACTTGCAATGTGATATAGGTGAAGGATACAGAATGTTAGATGTAGGTTGGAGATACATACAGTATTTGGGCTTTTGGAAACATTTCCCATGCAAGTAGCTTGGACTGTTATTTAGAAAAAAAAAATGATAACTTTGGTTGTTGTAATGATAATTTTTCAAGTGATGGGTTATTGGATGAGGTATATAAATATGTTTCTCTTATACGAGGTGTTTAGTGCGGTTATTACCCATGGTTACTGTATAGATTATTACTAGGCTATTAGATTGATCATTCTGCAGGTAGAAACCTCAGTCACAGTTTGATAATTATATTCCGTCCGTCCCATTTAATTGTTAACATTTGAGAAATAGTATAGTTATATTAATTTTTAATTTTTTTTCTTCTGCATAATAGTTAAATGTTTAAACTTTTATTCAAAAAAGAAATTTTTTAAAAATAAGTTATGGATCTATACCCGAGCCCTCTCTCAAATGTGACCGGGGGAGTAGCATACAACCCTGTGATGATTATAGCATACATGATACATCACCAAGACACAAAGATCTGATGGAAGTAAGCTTTTTGTGTGGAAATTGGAAATAATCAACGAATGTTTTAGGGTGTCGCAGAGGAACAGGTTGTATATATATATATATATATATATATATATATATATATATATATATATATATATATATATAGGCCCAGCTAACTTAAAGAGCGTTATATGAAGTAGTAGGGTCATTTATTTATGGGTTAAATCTCAAACTGGCAACTGAAGTGAAGACCATATATCACTTTCATCACTCAACTCAGCGGGGTATCGTTTCAATCACTAAAGTCGTCATAAATATCAAACAGATAACTCTAAATATGTATTCGAAAAGTAAAAATAACTTTTCTCGAGTTCTACACATATTTCTTGAATGCTACCGCAACCAAATGAAAAGTTATGAACTCTAGTATTTATGATATTATATTCAGATTTTAAAAAAATTATTTACTATTTATTTTTAATTTTATAGTTATTTACTTTGATTTAATTAACAATAAATAGTAAATGAATTTTTTAAAATCTAAATAAATTATCTGAAATACTAGAATTCATAACTTTTCATTTGGTTGTAGTAATATTAAAGAAATATGTGTAGAACTCGAGAAAAGTTATTTTTACTTTTCGAATACATATTTAGAGTTATCTGTTTGATATTTATGACGACTTTAGTGATTGAAACGATACCCCGCTGAGTTGAGTGATGAAAGTGATATATGGTTTTCACTTCAGTGGCCACTTTGAGATTTAACCCATTTATTTATCCCATCTGCCCCTTATTCATTGCATGCCAAATTTCTCTAGTTCCGTAAGGCTAAAATATGTGAAACTTGGGTATCAATTTCTAATCAACCACATTATCACCTTGCTTCTCATCCCAATTATGGTTTGTATTTCCGTTGAGATGTTCTGAATCGGGCCGCAACAACTACTTAAGATGTTGCAATCTATCCAGCTTGACACTCTTCAAGTTCTTTGCTCCACTTTCCTCATCATCTTTATTTCCACTACAACAACTACTTAAGATGTTGCAATCTATCCAGCTTGACACTCTTCAAGTTCTTTGCTCCACTTTCCTCATCATATTTATTTACACTGTTTACTTCATGTCCAAACCCAGATCCATTTATTTAGTGGACTATGCTTGTTACAAACCTCCGGTCACTTTTCGCATTCTCAACTTTCATGGAACATTCTAGACTCATTCTCAAAGACAACCCTAAATAAGTTGAATTCCAAATGCGCCTTTTAGAGCGCTCTGGACTTGGACTTGGTGAAGAAACTTGTCTTCCTCCAGCCATTCATTACATCCCTCCAAAACCTACAATGAAAGCTGCTCGTGGCGAAGCTGAGCTTGTTATTTTCTTCCGCATTGATTCTTTATTACAGAAGACAGGTCTAAAGCCTAAAGACATTGATATCTTGATAGTCAATTGCAGCATGTTTTCGCCAACACCTTCGTTATCAGCTATGATTGTAAACAAATATAAACTTAGGAGTAACATAAGGAGTTTTAATTTGTCCGGTATGGGATGTAGCGCTGGTTTAATTTCCATTGATTTGGCTCGAGATTTACTTCAAACTCATTCTAATTCTAATGCTCATGTTGTGAGTACTGAGATAATAACTCCAAATTATTATCAGGGTAAAGAGCGTGCCATGCTACTCACAAATTATCTGCGCATGGGTGGTGCCGCTTTGCTGTTGTCTATAAGAGACGAGAAAAAAGTCGTTCCAAGTATCGATTTGTTCATAGAGTCTATACTCACAAGGGCAGTGAGGATAAGTCATATCGTTGTGTTCATGAACAAGAGGATCATCAAGGAAAATCAGGCATTCATTTGTCTAAAGATATTATGGCCATTGCTACTAAGGCTCTCATATCAAACAGTACTACTATTGGTCCATTAGTTCTTCTGGCATCAGAATAGCTACTATTTCTCTTCACTCTCATTGGTCGAAAAATCTTCACTAAATGGAAAGCCTATATTCCTGATTTCAAGCTGGCGTTCGAGCATTTTTGCATCCATGTTTGTGGACGTGTAGTGATCGATGATCTGCAGCTGTCTTCGAAACACGTAGAGGCCCCAAGAATGGCATTGAAGGGTTTCATGCATACAAACGCAACGGAAAAACGCGTAAAAACAAAAAAATATAATGAAACCTTATGCAGGATCCATGCGAAAAACTGATGTTTAATTTGGAATTGAGTTCTTTACTGTTAGGAATTATGTTGATTCTTGATGATAACCAAACTAGTTTAGTGAAAATTGTATAAGTTAAAATATAGCTTTCAACGGATAACATGTGTATACAGTATCCGTTGAAGGGTAGCTTATCTACGGATAAGACTCTATGTAACATGCTTATAGAATTCTGTATTAGCAGTTGAAGTATTAGTTTTCTAAGTCATGTTGACTATCAACGGATATGTAGAATAGGGAGGCTAATTGTAAATAATCTATGTCTTGTAATTTTACATAAGTGAAATTGAGCTTCAACGGATGGAGTCACAATACTTCAACGGATGCTACTCAAACAACCTCAACGGATGCCATCTTCATTATTTGTACCTGACACTGTGAAAAGGATAGTTCAGACAGAGCACATCTTGTATTATTAGAGCATTCTGTAGAGCATTCTGTTTTCTTTGGTCAGGAGTGACATTACTACAAAGGGTATTCAGCCAAAAAAAACCAGCCTCCAACAAAAGGACCACTACTCAGAATGGAGAAACAAGTCTTTTTGGACTCTATCAATTCTGTATTATTAGCTGTCCAATTTGTCTTGTAAACTTGGGTTATATAACCAAGTGTAACACTGTTTTAGAGGTTAAGAAATCAGTTAGGTCATTCAAGAGCAAAAGCAAAATATTCTCTGTTATTTGATGAATGTGACGCCCTCCCAATCTGGGGTCATGATCGGGGAGTCACTACAAACTCTATACAATAAACCCGTAAACAATATAATATAAGCATGCAGACTCGACCCCAACTCTACCCTGGATCTTTAAACAATTGATGGTATGAAACAAGCATCCACTATCTAATTCAATAATACATAACATAAGTCTCAAAAGTTATTACAACCAAGTCTTAAAAGTTCTATGTTCCCTCCTTACAAGACGCCGTCTACAAGTGGTCATCACCTATATACTTCCTAGCTGTCTGAAAAGTCCGTACCATCTTCTCGCTTAACTGTGGGTTAGAATAGGGAAAAAGAATGAGCCAAATGCCCAGCAAGTAATAATATGACCATATAGTTAACCACTGGGAAACAGTTCCAATATCAATATGTATGACATGGGTATAATAAAATCCGTATCAAGGGATTATCAGAATAATGAATTGAATATACAGTTTCAAAGCAGTTTCCAATATCAATATATATGGCATGGTTTTAGCAGAATCCATATCAAAGGATTATCAGAACAATGACATAAATATGCAATTTCAAAGGGTAAACCAATTTCATTATCAAGATATCCGTTTTCAAGAAAAGCATTAAGTGATTTTTGGAGATTTTTCACAACGCACCGGACAATACGGGTGATCAGCCACGTAAAGTCCCCATACCGGACACACAGTCCCTCTGGTCCTTGAATTGGGTCCCATTAGGCAACACATTGGCCTTTAGACTAGTCCATCCCTAGTCCATTTATTATAATTAAAAAGTGCTGGACCGGCGTTACTCGGCCTCTTACGCCTCCAATCTTAGGAATCCATGGAAACCATAAATCAGAATTTAAATGAGTCTAAACTTTATTCCTTTTTAAAACATGTTCAGATATAAAGAAGTCTTTTGGAAATCAGATAAGTTCAATCAAAACAATCTGGATTTCTATTAGTGGAATATAAGAATTATTTATCATCGGGTATGTTTTGGTAATGTACTAGAATGAGAGTTAGGTGTATTCACTTTCAGGTATAAAAGGGAATGCATAAGTATATGATCAAATTCAGGTTATAGAATCATAGGTCATCAGGTTTCGATTCATGGTTATGAACAGGGTATCAAGGTTTAAGGATAAAGATCTAAACAAAGCATGGTATATAGTTCAACATGGTATATATGAACAAAGATAAGGGTTATCAATGAACAATAGGTGTTTTCAGAACTAAAAGTATATCAAGGCAAGATAGCAATTCATATGTGTCAAAATGAAACAATGGAATCGAAATACGAAAGCAAGTTTGTATTACTTGCCTTAAGTAGCTAAAAGGGGTAATGAGCAATCACTGATTCTCCACCTTAGTCTTTCCTTTGTCTCTAAGTTCCACTTCCTTGGACTCTACAAAAGAATATATTCTATCTTAGTATGTCCTCTCTAAAATGCTAATCCTGTATTCTAAACTACCCAACGCATCCTAAACGCGTAAACACATAATAGGTACACCACATTTCAACCATGTGATATGCAACAACCATATAAACGCACACCGTCATTTAAATACACATAACATGCTCCTTATACATATATATATATATATACAATAATATATCTTTCAAATCATACCACATTTGGCATTCCTTAAATCAATTTGATCATGCCAACCATATCCTTAACGCTCTTACAACAATGTTTTTCATCTCAAAAAGCTGAAAAATCTGCTGCGCATACTTTACTAAAACATTTTTCATAAATCCAAAAATAATCAAACAATTACCAAATTTGACAGGCTACTTCCGGATTACTAATCCAACTTAGCATAAAAGTTTCAACTTCAGAACACTTTATTTAGATTAAAAACGAACTGTATAAACTAGGTGCTGAAACACAGAAAAATCCCTGCTGCGCAACTTTAAGTAAAACAAGCATAACTTTTTATTCGTTAACTCTATTGATACAAGGTTTGCGCGTGCACAAACTAGACTCTAATTAAAACAATTACATCCTAGACTCTCTGTCTAAAACAGGCAGCAACAATTCGCAATGTAGCAAAACAGAACAGGCAGTTCCTGGAAATTCAACATTCTTCAATTATACTTTTAAACACTAACATTCTTATTTCACAAAACTTATCACAACTAATCATCAATTAACCACACTCAACACTTCTTGGTTTGGCTGCCCCAATTCTCAAAAACCAAAACCTCATTGACAAATACTCAAACTATATACATATAATCACTAAATACCGAAATTAACTAACATGCTCACTATAATTCAAATCCGAGCAAAACCCAACTTAAACTTTCAAATTAAAATCGAGTACCAATCATGTATAATCTGAAATTCTTTAACTTAATCCAATAATTAACATGCAATCACTATAACCTTGAATTTACACATCAAACATCCATTATAATCAAATTTCAAACTAATTATCAAAAGAGGAAAAATCGAAAATACACATGCACTTCGGTTTTTCAACATGCAATTCATAACTCCACTAAATACTAGTATTAATACAATAATCGGACTCAAAAGCATCATCATCGTCCCCGTCGGCTCGCCGGAGCTCATTGCCGACGGCGGCATGATTTGGAGGTGCCCGGAAAATTGGGTTTCCTTCACAAATCTCACCGGTAAGCAATTTAAACAACCCAATAATCACAGAATCATCATCAAGCAAGGATTTCGGGATTTAATCAAGATCAAATCGCCAAAACCCCTTTGCATGCAACTGATACACACATGAATACACACGGCCATACACACGCATACACACACACACATATGCGCATATATATATATACACATAATTATCAATATATTTGAGAGATTGAGTGAGAATGAGAGAGATTTTTACAGAAGAAAAATCGAGAGAGAGAGAGAGAAGAGAGAGTCGAACGGCAAAGTGGAGAAAGGGGAAAAACTGGGTGCAGGGGTTTTATAAGCCCAGGGGCAAAACTGTACTTTGCTAATTAAAAATCTGATTTTTTTAATAAACGAAAACCAACATAAATGCCTTTCCAAAATTCGAAATAAAATAAAGATAATATCTAAAAATCAATTTTTAAAACAAAGAATACGAATTTACAAGCTCACCCATATTTTTAAAATATTTTTATGATCAAAATTGAATTAAATATGAATTTTCAAAGTTTTGATCACATAAATGATATTTAACTCATAAAATCAGTTTTAAATCCTGAAAGCCAAAAATAAATTCCTCCACTAATTTTAGAAAATACTAGAATATAAAATAAAGGTTGTGAAAAAGATTTCACAATAAAAAGAGTCTCCGATGATTTTATAAAATTCCCGGAAGGTCAAAAAGAACTAATTTTTAATAAGAAATTCATATAAAATGCATTTAAAAGCATACACTGATATGGGTTGAAATATAACCCTAGAAATAATTAATGATATATTAATTAGACCTAGTTTGGTCAAAGAATTAGGCCCGACAAAAGGCCCGAAACCCTAATTATTTATTAATTTCGTAATTAATAAATAAGGGAAATTATCAGCTCATTAAATGAGTCCAAAATATAATAATATCTTCATAGAAGGATCCAGAATCCCAATCAAATAATATGATGAGTCATAACACTTATCAGATAAGGATAATACTTGCCTGCCAAGTAATATACTCCTAATCAGTTATCAATTACAAATCTTATCAGTTTAGTCTCCTAAACTTACTCTAAATACAAGGCTCCAAACGCCTATATAAGGACCCACGTCCCTCATCCTAGAACTACGTTTTATTGACTTGATTCTCTATACAGCAGAGATACGTAGGCATCTTGTGAGGACCGATTTAGTCTCGAAACACAAGAGCAGTCATTAAAGCTTGAACGCTCATAAACCCTAGCATTTAATTTACAAGGTACGTTTTTTAATCCATAACATTTGGCGCCGTCTGTGGGAAAACAACATCAACCATGGCAAACACGCGAAGAACAACTCGAGCTTCTGAAGAACTTCCTATCACCTCCGGGGCTGATACTCATGGAAGTCAACCACCACCAATTACCAGCACTGAAGGGACGAATATCCCCACCAACACTCAAGGACCAGAGATCCCAATTGAAGGGACGAATCCCCTGCAGGTGGTCATTCATGGATCTAATCCACAAGAGACCACTCACCAGCAAGCAATCACAACCTCCCCACTACTCATGAGTGCCCCGAGGGGCCTTCAACTACATACTACTGATCTCCCTCAATATGTGAATCAGACCCTTGGGATGCCTACCCATACCAGGCCCCCTCGACCCCCGGTGGGCGGTAGTGGTACCACTCTGGTACACCATGAGGCCTACGTGCCCCCTTACGTCCAAGGTTTGGAACCCCTGAACCGACAAACCCAAACTCTTCAAATGTTTCGAGACGATTTCTCTGGGCCTTATACTGAGGATGAAAATTATAATACTGATGATGACTATCCCCCGCGAAGGAGACGTTCTGCAAACAAGGAGCCAACCACTCAGGAAAGGATTGCAGCCTATGAGGCAGAGGTTGCAAAACTCAAAAAGAAGTTAGAGGAAGAAGAGGCTGCAAGAGCAGCCGGGAAGACTCCGGTAATTAATCTGGATCCTACTCCTTCGAGATCCCGAAGGGTTGAAATCCCAAGAGGAGATCCTACTGTATTGTTGCCCCTAGGAGATCCTAACGATCCTACACCACCCTTCACACAAGAGATAATGAAAGCCACTATATCCAGGAAGTTTAAAATGCCAACCATCAAAACTTATGATGGAACGGGAGATCCCGCAAATCATGTAAGAACCTTCTCAAATGCACTGCTGTTGCAGCCTGCCAATGACGCTGCAAAGTGTAGGGCATTTCCACAAACCCTGGCGGGTATGGCTCAACGTTGGTACAGTCGCCTTCCGCCCAATTCTATTGGATCCTTCAAGGAGCTGAGTAAGGCATTCATCAATCAATTTGTTAGTGGAAAGATACACGAGAAAAGTTCCGCCTCTCTTATGGGGATTAGACAAGGCAAGAATGAAACATTGAGAGAATACTTGAGTAGATTCACTAAGGAAGCTATAAAAGTCCCAGATTTGGAAGATAAAGTGGCTATGATAGCCCTACAGCAAGGAACTACCGATGACCACTTCAGGAGGTCTTTGGCCAAACATCCCCCCGAAAACATGTTGTCACTACAAGATAGAGCTGGGAAATATATCAAAGCTGAGGAGAGCATGAGAAAGTACGAACCCATTGCTACTGGCAATGGAAATTCAAAAAAGAGAAAAGATGCTCCAGAATATGATGCAAGAGAGAAGTATCCTAGGACATCAAAGGATTCAGATTCACCACCCAAGAAAAGCAATTTTGGGCCAAAGTTCACAGAATATGCAAGATTAAACACTCCCAGGAGTCAAATTCTGATGGAGATAGCAAAGGAAGAAGATATCAAATGGCCGAAGCCTATGAGGGCCGATGTGTCAAAAAGAAATCAAAACCAATACTGTCGGTTTCACAAAGAAGTTGGCCACTAGACAGATGACTGCAGGCAGCTGAAAGATTAAATTGAGTTCTTGATTCGAAGAGGAAAGCTTGGTAAGTACACCAAAGATGGAAACCAGGGAAGTCAGAGAGGAAATTATGAAAGGAAAGACTACGATAGACGGGACAATGATCAAGACCGAAATCCCAAGCCCCGAGGGCCTGTCATCAATATGATATTTGGAGGGCCAACTGCGGCCGGACCTTCCAGAAACTCTAGAAAAGCTTATGCCCGTGAGGTGATGACTGTGGTTGGAGAAGCACCGAAGCGTGCCAAGACTGAAGTATCTTTGAATTTTGACGATTCAGACCTTGAGGGAGTGAAATTTCCCCATGATGACCCTCTGGTCATAGTACCTGTGATTGGGAACTCAGAAACGAAGAGAGTTCTTGTTGACAATGGAGCTTCAGTGGACATCTTGTTCCATGATGCTTTCATCAAGATGGGTTACACTGACTCTCAGCTAACACCCTCAAACATGCCCATATATGGGTTCAATGGAGTAGAATCGAAGGTAGAAGGCACGATTCAACTCCCCATGACAATGGGACAAGGTTCAAAGACGTCTACTCAAATGCTGAACTTCATAGTTATCAAAGCGACTTCAACCTACAATGCAATTATGGGAAGAACGGGTCTTCATGCATTCAAGGCTGTTGCCTCATCTTATCATTTGAAGATCAAGTTCCCTACCAGAAATGGAATTGGCGAAGAGAAAGGCGATCAGAAAATGGCTAGAAGTTGTTATGTAGCCGCGTTGAGGCCTGATGGAGTTGGGGGCAGGTTCTCCCAATTGAGGACATGGACATCAGAAACGATGAAGAAAGAAGAGGAAAGCCAGCTGAGGATCTTGTTCCCATTCCCTTGATCCCAGGAGAACCAGACAAGGTCACCTACATTGGAGCTCTACTACCTGAATCTATGAAAAGCAAGTTGACATCCTTTCTTCAAGAAAACAACGATGTATTTGCTTGGACAGCAGCTGATATGCCGGGGATTGATCCCCAATTGATAACCCACAAATTGAATGTGGATCCTGAAAGGAAGACAGTGAAACAAAAGAAAAGAAATTTTGCTCTAGAAAGACAAGAAGCCATCAAGCAGGAGGTAGAAAAACTCTTGGAAGCAGGCTTCATTGAAGAAATTCAGTTCCCTGAATGGTTGGCTAACCCAGTGATGGTCAAGAAGGCTAATGTAAAGTGGAGAATGTGTGTAGACTTCACCGACTTGAATGATGCATGCCCTAAGGATTGTTTTCCCTTACCAAGGATTGATGCTTTGATAGATGCCACTGCTGGGCACGAGATGCTAAGTTTCATGGATGGTTTCAGTGGGTATAACCAAATCAGGATGCACAAGGACGACATCTCCAAGGTATCATTCATCACCGACTTTGGTGTTTTCTGTTATTTAGTCATGGCATTTGGACTTAAGAATGCAGGGGCAACATACCAAAGATTGGTGAACAAGATTTTTGAGCCACTGATTGGTAAAACAATGGAAGTTTATGTGGATGACATGCTAGTCAAGAGCCTCGACAAGGCAGACCATATAAAGCATCTTCGAGAAGCATTTGAAGTGCTGAGGCACCACAAGATGATGTTAAACCCAGCGAAGTGTGCCTTCGGGGTTGGCTCAGGAAAGTTTTTAGGTCTGATGGTCTCCAAGAGGGGAATCGAAGATAACCCCGACAAGATCAAGGCAATCCTAGACATGGAACCACCCAAGTCTGTTAAGGATGTGCAGAAATTGACAGGAAGAGTGGCAGCTTTGGGAAGATTCATCTCCAAGTCAGGAGAAAAATGCTTACCTTTTTTCAAAGCACTAAAGAATGTGAAAAATTTCGAGTGGACACCTGAAAGCCAAGAAGCCTTTGAGGCCCTGAAGAAATACATGGCTGAAGCACCACTGTTGGCAAAACCAAAGCCAGGAGAAATCCTCTATCTATACTTGGCAGTATCCGACACTGCCCTTGGAGCTGTTTTGGTAAAGGAAGAATTGAAGGTTCAGAAACCCATCTACTATGTGAGTAAGATCCTGCATGGGGCATAAATAAACTACTCTACCATAGAGAAGTTTGCCTTAGCCTTGATAATGGCCTCAAGAAAGCTACGTCCGTACTTCCAGGCGCACAAGATAGAGGTTTTGACTAATCAACCTCTAAGGAACATTCTGCACAGCCCTCAGGTTAGTGGAAGATTGATCAAATGGGCTATTGAATTGGGGGAATTTGATATCAAGTATAAGCCTCGTACGGCCATAAAAGCTCAAGCACTCGCTGACTTCATGGTCGAATGTACCATTGACAACCAAGAAGTCGGGGGGCAGGAAGTAGTAGTGGAAGACAACAAAGATGAAGGCACGGTGTCCAAGGAATGTTGGGTGCTCTATTTTGATGGGGCATCAAAAACAAAATCAAGTGGAGCAGGTTTGGTGCTACAAAGTCCTGATGGATTTCTTATAGAATATGCACTAAAGCTAGACTTCCCGATGACAAACAACGAAGCTGAGTACAAAGCTCTGATAGCTGGTTTGGGCCTAGCTGGGGCCCTGAGAGTTAAGACTCTCAAAGTATGTGGAGACTCAAGGTTAGTCGTTTCTCAAGTAAATGGAGAGTTCGAAGCCAGAGATGAAGTCATGGCTAAGTATCTGAAACTTGTCAAAGCCATCATGACTCAGTTCGATGAATGCTATGTGGAGCACATCCCAAGGGAAGAAAACATGAAGGCAGATGCCCTGTCAAAGTTTGCCTCTTCTGAAATCGAGAATTATGCAGGAAGTGTATACTTCCAAGTCTTGAAGACCCCGAGCGTCAATGGAAAACTGATAGCACCCATTGGTATTAAGAGTTGTTGGATTGATCCTATTAAAGCTCATCTGGAAACTGGGTGGCTGCCCAACGACACTTCAGAAGCACGAAAGCTATACGTCAGAGCACTAAGGTATTCCCTAATTGAGGGAATCCTATACAAAAAGTCTTTCATCATTCCTTATCTGAAGTGTTTGAGACCTCAAGAGGCAGAAGTGGCCCTGAAAGAAGTTCATGAAGGGATTTGTGGACAGCACTTGGGGGGCAGAGCTTTGGCCCATAAAGTTACTCGTCTAGGTTTCTATTGGCCAAGTATGCTTGCTGATGCAAAAAGTTATGTGAAGAAATGTGAACGGTGCCAGAAGCATGCACCAGTGGTTAGACAACCACCTGAGATGTTGACATCCGTAAGCTCACCTATCCCTTTTGCTATGTGGGGAATGGATATACTTGGGCCATTTCCAATGGCAAGTGCGTAGAGAAAATTTTTGATAGTTGCAATTGACTATTTCACTAAGTGGATTGAGGCTAAACCTTTGGCCAAGATAACCACCAAGCAAGTGATGCACTTCTTTTGGGAGAATGTGATATGCAGATATGGAATTCCACGAATCCTGGTAACGGACAATGGAACCCAATTCAACAATGACGAGTTCAAGAAGTATTGTGATGAGAATGATATCAAGTTGCGCTTCACTTCTGTTGCCCATCCTCAAGCAAATGGGCAAGCTGAGGTTGCAAATCGAATTATCCTAGATGGACTGAAGAAAAGAGTTGAGCGCTCCAGAAACACTTGGGTAGACGAATTACTCCCCATACTTTGGGCTTACCGTACCACTTGCAAAGTCACTACCGGGGCAACTCCATTTCTACTAGCTTACGGAGCAGAAGCAGTGGTTCCTTTAGAAATCACTCATGCATCTCCTAGAGTTGAAGCTTATGAGCCAGAGGCGAATGAAGAAGGCTTGAGGCTAGCTTTAGATTTAATTGACGAAGTTAGAGATGAGGCGAATGCCAAGATAGTTGAACATCAGAAACGAGCATCTTTCTACTACAACCTAAGGGTTAAAGAGAGATTCTTTCGTCAAGGGGACTTGGTCCTTAGAAAGATTGAAGCATCTGGAGTTGGACAAAAGGGAAAGTTAGCCCCAAACTGGGAAGGACCATATCGCGTCAAGAGCGTATTTGGTCGTGGCTCGTACAAGTTGGAAACCCTTGAAGGGCATGAGGTGCCAAGGACTTGGCACGCTGCAAACTTGAAAGTTTACTATGTTTAAGTGTATCCAAATTGGACTCACTATTAGGACAAGTAGAAATAAGGTCGACGAAACCAATCCAAGTTTTTAAACTTGAGGTAGAAGTAGCAAACTATGTAAGGGTTCAACCCATTTCTTCAAGTTATGAATTTATTCAGCAATTTCCAAAATATTCTACAAAGCATTGCATATTGATTCAAAGTACGAATTAAGTACGCAAACACGAGAAATTAAAAGGCATGAAGAAAATAAGTTAAATAACTTCCAATAAAGTTAAAGTTATGCCCGAAGGCAGAATTACATAAAATAAATAAAAGCTACAAACAGCTATGGCTCCTCAGAGCCAGACTCCTCTCCAGAACCCTCTCCCTCACTAGCCTCCTCTTCACCAGACTCCTCCTCACCAGAGCTGGATTCCTCTAACTCTTCATCAGGCTGGGAGGCATGTTCAGGATTGAGAATCCTGTCATCCTCATCCATATCATCCACTCCAGCCAAGGCCTTCTCCAACTGATTAGGAGCATGGGGGCTGGGGAAGTCGGAAATAGTAAGGGATCCAAGAATTCTCCTCGATACCTCAGCCAAAGCCTCATCCCATCCTTGGGTGAACTGGACGGGGAAAAGAAGATCATCATGCTGAGTAATGATCTCCTGATACTCAGCAGAATCAAAGTACTCATCAATGATGCGATCCTTCCCCTTCCTTAGCTCGACCAGCTCAGCTTGAGCCTCCAACAGCTCCTTCTCCCTTCGACCCAAGGAAGCTTTAAGAGAACCAACCTCCACCTGGGCTTGATCATACTTAGCCTTGTTGGCCTCAGAAGATGAGCGCCAGGCTTTGGCTTGAAATAAAGCCCCTTGAAAATTGGCATTAGCCTACAAATAAAACACAAGTTAGAAATAATAACTTGGGGCATAAAAAAAAAAGAAAAAAAGAAGCTTACAGCAGCAAAGGCCTGGGCTCCTGCAGACTCTGCCCCTTCCAGGGTGGAGTTAGAAACAAAATCCTTGTAGTCACAAGGAGTCAATGAATGGTGTGACCATTCAACAGCATGAGCAGACACCCCCACTATGGTGTCCTTTTTCCTTATCCCCCAGTTGGGGCGCCATACAGAACTCTTAGTTGAGGCCTCGACCTCATCAACCTCAGCCACATGAGGCCTCAAAATAGCAGGGCCTTGCTCGGTCAGCCTAGGATCCTTCAAGCAAGCCCTCTTGATCCTTGCTGTCTGCCCGCCTTCTGGCTCATTCTGCTTGTTGATAAACTCAGCAGCTGCAAACAAAAGTCAAGGAAAACAATTGGTATAAGGCAATCTTGATACAACTATAAGAAAATAAGAAAAAGAATTACCCTTTTCAGAAACTCTTGAAAGTTCCAGAGACTTAAGTAGAAACTCGTCCAGGAGCTCCCAAGCCATGGTGGCATAGTTATCCTTGGTGAGTTCAGCATAGGCAAGGGCCTCCTCCTCAGTCAGATCTATGTCACCAGGACTACCATCCGAAACTCTACTAAATGAGCTTTGGAATAAGGTGCCCCAGTCCCCTCCATCCCACACCAAATACATAAATTCATTTCTCCACTTGGGATTGTTGTCGGGAATGGATTTTGGGTGAAAGATGGGGGGTGTTGTGGGCCGATGACTAATATATACCCAACCCAAAGTTTTGGAAGAGCTATTTTTAAATTGAAAAATCCTTCTAAAGAGAGCAACAGAAAGAGGGAAATTGTTTTTCAAACACAAAACAATAAAGCACATAATAAGTCTCCAAGCATTGGGAGGGAGTTGACAAGGATTGATTCCTACATCAGCTAGAAGTTCAGGAATGAAAGGATGGAATGGGAATCGAACACCTGCAGCCAGGACCCCCTTGTAAATGCAAAGAGCATTTGGGCGCCAATGGCAGGAACGATCCCCAGGTTCAGCTAAGACTAACCTATAAGGTGGCCTAATTCTATACATATTCTTGTAATTAGCAATTGCATCAGCATCATTAAATCTGTTGCTATGGTTAAATGAATCTAAATGCGACACTGAGGGATATACATCACTACGTTCTAATATCATATCTTGCAAAGACATAGTGGGAGAACGAATGATGATACCTCTTTTGGACGCTTGATTCATTTTCTGAAGACGGCTAGCAGAACGATCGGCCATTCTTAAAATCTTCAACAAAAACTCAGAAAAATCTTCAAATTTATGAAGAATCTTCTTAGGGATGAAGATCACTGCCCAGAAAAGCGTAGTAAAACCCAGAAAATGCAGAAAAACCTTCAACTGATGAAGATTATAACTTAGAAAATGCAGAAAAACCTTCAACTGATGAAGATTATAACTTAGAAAATGCAGAAAAACCTTCTTGGGAAGAAGATGAAACTCAGAAATTTAGAGAGAGACTTGAGGAGAGAAAACTTTGGAAAGTGAATAGTGAGAAATGTTGAGTGAGATTTCACTTATTTATAAGGAAAGTAACCGGTTGTTTAACTGGTAAAAGGAGAAGCCAACCGGCTATTACCAGTCAAAAAGCCCATAAACATTTTTGGCTATTTAAACGAAGGCCCGGGAGAAAGGCCCATTGGGAATAAAGGCTATAGGCCCAACACAAAGGAAAAGAAGCCCGATATGGCCCAGGAACTTGAAGGCCCATTTTATTCAGGCCCAATAAGAGCAAAAGCCCAGTGTAAAAAATACCTGAAAAATGGATTCAACAATAACCACGGCCCAATATAAATAAAGGCCCATACGAGTTAAAAGCCAAACAGACACTAGGCCCATTGCCATTAAGCCTATCAAAAAGAAGCCCACGAAAATTCTAAATTCAAATTAAATTTGGATTTCAGGTCGAGAATTTGAGTTCGAATTAAGCTTGGAGGATAAGCTCGAACACCACGTCCTGAAACCTATTTGAGGTCGAAAACATATGTAAGAATTGATCCATTCAAGCTCGAAAGAAAACGAGGTCGACATGCTCGACCTCACACCCCTCCTAGTCGAAAAGACTAAACAAAGTCCTGCTCGAAATTATATTAATTCCTGGCCGAATATTTCTGGTCGAAATTATACTAAAAGTCTTGTTCGACCGGCTCGACCTCACCTTAGCTGAGATCGAAGTTTCTACTCGAAAATGCATAGAGATCCTGATCGAAATTCCAGGTCGAAACAATGCAAAAACCAAGCACGAAAAATCCTATTCGAAAAATAGCTAGGATTCCTAGTCGACATAGTCGACCTCGCCATTCTTTCCTGGTCGATTTCGACCAGGATTCCTGCTCGAATTTACACTGCATCCTGGTCGAACAAACCTGTTCGAAAACGAACTAAAAAATGAGTTCCACACGTTCGATCTGAAGACAGTTTGAGGTCGAAAAACTGAATAAAGTTCCTGGTCGAAATTACACGAGGTTGAGGTCGAAACTTTGAGCTCGAAAATACACTGTAATTCCTGGTCGATGTTGTCGACCTCGTTCCCATTCCAGGTCGAATTCGACCTCGATTCCTGGTCGAAAATGACTTGGAATCCTGGTCGAAAATGACCTGGATCCCTGGTCAAAATGACCAAATTCCACGACAATTTGAGGTTGAAAAATGCCTTGAAAGATGAAAAATTTCTGGAAAAATATGAAATAAATTTCTACTAAAATCTCAATTGATTTTCCTAGAAATTGGGGGGCAAATGATATGGGTTGAAATATAACCCTAGAAATAATTAATGATATATTAATTAGACCTAGTTTGGTCAAAGAATTAGGCCCGACAAAAGGCCCGAAACCCTAATTATTTATTAATTTCGTAATTAATAAATAAGGGAAATTATCAGCTCATTAAATGAGTCCAAAATATAATAAAATCTTCATAGAAGGATCCAGAATCCTAATCAAATAATATGATGAGTCATAACACTTATCAGATAAGGATAATACTTGCCTGCCAAGTAATATACTCCTAATCAGTTATCAATTACAAATCTTATCAGTTTAGTCTCCTAAACTTACTCTAAATACAAGGCTCCAGACGCCTATATAAGGACCCACGTCCCTCATCCTAGAACTACGTTTTATTGACTTGATTCTCTATACAACAGAGATACGTAGGCATCTTGTGAGGACCGATTTAGTCTCGAAACACAAGAGCAGTCATTAAAGCTTGAACGCTCATAAACCCTAGCATTTAATTTACAAGGTACGTTTTTTAATCCATAACATACACATATATTTTAATCCATACCATTCACCAAGTAAACATCTAATCATCACATTTTCAAATATCTACCTTTCACACAATATTCACATATCATAGAACCCAAATATTATCAAATATTAATACTGTACAAGCGTTTTTCTGAGTCGTTATAACGAAGCTAAACAATGTATGCAGCTGTGTGTTTATTCATAAACATCACAAAGTGTTAATCCCAAATGACCTAACAGAATTGTAGAAGGGGGGGGGGGGTTGAATACAATTCTTGATATTTTCTTAAACTTAAAATACTTTATAAAATAAAACTGAACTGAATAAATAAAAACACAAGATATAAATAATTCAGTTGGATTGTTTGATGATCCAACTGAAGTGTTTTTATTGCGGAAATAATCTGTGATACACAAGTACACAGCTGCTCAGTTACAGAGTTGTAGAGAAGAATGCTCTCAAGGATAGCTAATACAAACTATTTGTTTTTCTTCTCTTACTCTATCTTAACTGCTACACTTGGTTATATATTCCCCAAGTTTACAATACTATTTTTGGCTACACTAAAGTACACTAAAGGTAACCGCCAATAGTTTGCTTTTCATCCCTTTGTCCAGTGGTCCTTGGAGATCCTTGCTTTTGTCTTCATGCTTATTATGATCACTCCCAAGAGCCCAATTGGAAACTGGGATGTTTCCTTATTCCCCATGTCCACTTTAATGGTTTCCAATGCAAAGTACACTTCCACATCACCTTTAGATCTGTTCAGTAAACTGTCACTATCACTTTGTCAACTATTCAGAAAAGCAATAATGATTCGTTGATAGCAGGGAGATGTGTTTCGTTGATAGCTTTATTCTTCATTCCGTTGATGGTGTTTCTCTCGTTTCGTTGATGAGTAAACTCCATACCGTTGATGGTGTATCCTTGTTTCGTTGATAGAGTAATCCTCATACCGTTGACATGTCTTCACTTAGGCAAAATTACAAGGCATAACATATTTACAATTAACCAACCTATTTTGCCTATCTAGTACTTAGTCAACATGACTTAGAAAACCTATCTAATACATACATCAAAATGCATATCAAACTGTGAAGTATTGTACAGTGCAATTGCTACATCACTCATTTCGTTGATGAGCTACCTGTCAACGGAATGCTGCAAAGCATGCCATTTCGTTGACAGTTACAAAATGACTTAATACAAAATCTACTAAGTGTTTTTATAATTATCATCAAGAACAACATATTCCTAACAATCTCCCCCAATTTATGACTGATAGAATAACAACCATAAATCAAGAGCCTTGATGATAACAAAAACACTCAGTCAAATTACACATGATAAAAGTAGAAATTGCATTGAGCTTCATTGAATTTAATTAAAATACAAAGTAGAAAATCTTACTAAACAAGTGCACAGAGTTGCTCCTCTAGACTGAGCAGATTTTTCATCTTTGCCTCTGTGGTCTTGTTTTCTTCCCTTTCCTTGCATTGTTCTCCTCAATCTGAGCTTGAAGTCTTCTGTAGAAAATCTTCTCTTCTTCATCTTCATTCCCCAACTTGGATTGCATTATTCTTAGAGTTTCATTGGATGCCTTCTCCAGTTGGTCTTCTATTCTGAAGAATCTTCTACAGTTGTCCTTGTCTCTGAATTCCATCATCCAAAAAGGTTGGAGATGAATCTTCTTTCCTGTTTGAGGGACCTTCAATACTCTGGGAAGTGCACCAGGCTTGTTCCAGCTAGCTTTGATTTGGCAGATTTTGGAAACAACTTCAGACTTAGCTGTTTTGGTAAAACCAAAATCTTTCTTCAGGCATTTGAACACAGAAAGCAGTGTCTGATAGTCTTCTCCCAGAATTCTATGTAGAGGCCAAACCTGTTCTCTCCCACCCTTGTAGACAAACACCAATCTCTCTGGTAGTTTGTAAGAAGCTGCAATTCCTCTCACTTCAACTAGGTCATCAAGATTGATGTGTAGGTCAGACTCCTCCCTGATATCAGCAATGTAGATGAAGTCTTCTGGGTTGGTAGGAGGTTTTTCAGCTTGTGGTCTCCTTACTAGAATTGGCTTAGCCTTGGTAGCCCTTTGCTTAAATTTCTTCTTTGGATCCATCTCAAAGAGGAATCTTGGAAAGTTGGCCTCATCAAACTCAATTGGCTCTTCCTTTGGCTCAATTGGCTGATCATGGAAATTAACAGGATGTTTAGGATCACAGGCTAACTTTTCCCCTAGAGCTGGATCAGGAATTGTTGGAGGTGCAGTTGGTACAGAAGAGTCTGATGCAATACTCTGAGAGTCATCATTCTCAAAGGCTATATTTCTCCTAGCTCTTGCCTTTGGTTGCCTTGTGCTCTTCTTTGCACTCCTTTCCTCTCTGGCTTTTTCTTCTTGCTGTCTTTCTTCTTCATCAAGAGATTGAGCAACTGCAAGTGCTTGCATTGCTGCTCTTTCTGACTCTTCAGCTTTAGCTTCAGCAAAGTTTGGGTGACCAGCCCAAACACAGATTTGTTGTCCATTCCTGTAGACAATTGCCCTTTGCTTCCTTATCTCATAGTCATTGCTTTCCTTGCTTTTTGTGATGAGAAGACCAAGAAGCTTGTGCTCATCTGGATAAGGTGCAGGATAGAAAGTCCTTTCTGTATTTTTGCCCTTTGGTTTAGCAGGAGACTTGGGAGATAGGCTTCTTTGCAATGTAGCTTTTTCCACATCCCTAATGCATGAAGTTTGTCCTTTCTCCTTCCTTGATCCTTGAGTGACTCCATGTAGAAGGGGCTCTACCTTATATGAAGAATTGGTCTGTGGCTCCCATTCCGTTGATGCTAAGACCATGGCATTCGTTGATGGCTCTGTAGAAGAAGCTTGATCCGTTGATGGATTTGAACTCTTTGCAGTACCAGCTAACTTCTTGACTCTTTCATCTATCCTGGACCAGTGGTCTTTAATTTGTTCAGCAAGCTGTAGCTTCATAGATGCTTGCTGAATCAGGTCAATGCTGTCCAGTTTAGCTTTACCTGACTCCCCCATAGCTAGTGTCTCCTTTGGCAGGGAAATGGCTGGGACCATAACCTTTGTGATTTGAATGTCTAGCTCCTTAGATTTCTCCCCCTTTTTGTTATCATCAAGAGAGATGACTGGGAGTCCTTGAGCTGCCACTAGCTGGGCCAATAGTTGTGTCTGCTTCTCCTGTTCCTTTTGCATCTGAGATAAAGTAGCTTCCACCTTGTCCACTCTAGAAGAGAGAGTCTTCAAGGAGGTAGCCACCTCAGGTTCCTTAGTGAAAAACCTGTTCATCTTGGACACAGTGAGAAGAGGAAGCTTTTCATCTAGCCTCCTGTCATTAGCATCCTTGAGATTGCTAATTGAGTCCTTGATTTCTCTAGCCTCAATCCTTGTCTGCATCATCTGTAGCCTTTGGATTTCCAGTGAATCCATAATAGCCTTGTAGAATTTCTTGTCATTGGCATTTGCAGACTCATGAGCCAGATAGGCCTCATTGTACTGCCTTGTGATTGCAGCATCTAGGGAGATCCTTCCTTGTAAATCTTGAGAAAGCCAGTTTGGTGTAGGAGGCACCACAGAAGTCCCAGTCTGTGAAGTAGTGGCCACCTGATTGTCACCAAAGCTGTCCTCATCATCAGAGAAATCAAACTCACCACTTACTGCAGCTCCTGGAGATAGATTGGTCAAGGCATCCTTTGCTCTTTGTATTGATGCAGTTGTATGTATTAGTTGTAGTGACCTCTCTGCCTCCACATTGCCCTGTTGAGCCAAAACTTGATAGGCTGACACAGGATGAGTAAAGGTCTCAGGATCCAGGGAAATACTATCCAGAGTTTGTTGATAATGGTCTTGGAAGGTAAGTTCCCTTTCTCCCTCATTGACCTCCATTAACTCACTAGCAATGGCTGCTTCCTCCCTTATGACTCCTGTAGTCCCTTCTCTCTCTCCTCTATATTCTTGCATCATGGGCTCCCCATGGCTCACACCTCTCACACCCTCACCTTCACCTACTAAGGTGGAACTCTCTATCTCTCCTGTTAGGCCGAATACACAATATATAATCAAGTATGTATGAGAATAACAATCAAGAACACAGGTTTGTAAATCAACAAACTGAATTATATTAAATAATTCTCTCTTAGTGATGTTAATAAATCACAAAGAGCTACTAGGTTACAAGAATAATAATTCTATGTTCGCGTATCCCTTCTAGGGATAACCTATCTGTGTTTATATAGTACACAGCTACATACAATCCTTATCTAATTGATACTCCTATAAATTAGCTATACAATTATTATCAATTAAGGATTGCTTCAGTCTTCTATTCCGTTTCCTTAGCTGTATCAATATATTCTGCTTCTTTCCATCTTCAGAATATATTGCTTCTAGAATCTTTATCTTTGCACCGACAACTAAGTCAACTATCACCCTGTCAGACTTTAACAAACTCTGACCGGCTTCCATATAAACTGTGACGCCCTCCAAACCCGGGGTACAGATTTGAGGAGTCATCCGACCAACGGAACACTATTTAACACATGCATAATATATATAAAGACACAATTACCCCTTGACCAAGACCGCATCCAGATTATGGCAATGAACACAAGCTACTACAATCTTTTATTATTACAATACCAGTTTTATCAGAGTTATTACATCACAACTAAAGTTCAAATCTAGACATTAATCTAGAAAAGCAAAACAACAACTACCCTGCCAATAACAATGACTCGAGGGGCTCTCCTGGCTGCTGGTGAACTATCGGTCACGCTATGCCAACTCATACTCTCGCTTCACTGGAATAGGGTTAGAAAACAACAAGCAAGAGTGAGCCAAAATTGCTCAGCAAACATCAACGAATCATTTCTATCACAGTTGTAAGGATATGAATTTATGATATCAGAATCAACAATATTTAGCTAACACATGCTTTGTATCAATAATGATTGAAGTAAAGAATTAGAATTTGGCTTATACATTTTATTCAAATCAAAGGTTGTGCTGCTGGCCAGCCACGCATCAACCCCGGACTAGCTCATGTCATAGTCCTCTACTGGATCCCAGGCCAATCTGGGCCTTAAGTTATTCCGACCATAAATATGGCCCGACCAATTACTGGTCCATTTTTAAAAACACATGCCAAATCTATAATAGGGTATAAACAATAACATGCTCAATAAGATAAACTGAATGTATAGTAATTGCAAAAGAGCTTCAACTGTTCAGTATCAACGAAGATCGAGAAAGAATCATGGAGTAATTTCAATGGTACAGTGTACTCATTCAATAAGGAAATCAATATTGGTAATCTTTAATCAACGACCGTAATCGGTAGTCAAGATGGAAGTCAAATAATCAATGGTTGTCAATGATAATCAAAGGATGATAAATAACAACAATAGGTGGTAAACAATAATCAAGTGAATTGGAAATAAGGGTTTCCGATGCAGATCAAATCAAAGAATCAAGAATCTCTAAGGAAATGGAATCAGTTGTCCAAATGCGGTTAAAAGATTGATAATTTGAATTGTTCTGGGGATAACGGTATTCAAGTAATCAAGACAATAATAAATTTTATCACAAGTAAGGGCACAGATACTTGCCTGGTCTAAGCTGCTGTCGGATCGACTCTGCTCACTCTACTTTCCCCTTTCCCTTGCTCCGGGAACTCGATTCTATAATTAAACAACTCATCACAATAAGTCTAACTATTCTCGTTCTACTCTCGACACTTATTCAACCAATAATCACATTTAAACAAGTAACCGGTTACGTATCGGACGTCCGGTATAGTTTACGATATTTAAAACTCAGATATTTGCCCTAGTACGGGCATATACAGACTATAAAACACAACACACAATTAATATGAACCATATAGCACTTATAAACATTTTTAAAACATCATACGGAACTTATTCGAATTTTAATAAGTCATTACTAATTTTTAAATCAAAAATCGGATTTTTAAATCCAATATAAACATTTAAATGAAAATAAATCAATTAATAAAATTAATTGACACTCTTTAAATACTCAAACTATTTTTTTAAATAATTAAATAGGCTTGAAAATAATTAAACTGAATTTTTAATTAATTAAATCTAATTAATAATTAATTTTTAAGAATTAATTGATTAAAAGAATTAACCAATTAATTAATAAATTAATTATTAATTAAAAATAATTAAAATAATTAAGTTTAATCAATTTTCGGATTTAAAATAATAAATATAATTTATCAGAATTTTTCTGATATTAAAATATATTTTTAAAATAAAAATATGAATTTTTAAAGTTTTTAAACTATTTTCGAATTAAATTTAAAAATAAAATTCAAAAACAGTTTTCTGAAAATGAATTAGGGTTTTGAAGATTGAAACCGGGTCGAAAAATCGGGTAAACGGGTCAGGAAGAACAATTCCGGGTCGCCAAGAACAACCCACCGGATTCTGGGTTTTCCAGAATCCGGCCGGTCTCCGGCCGCCGGAATTCTTCGATTCCGTCCAAACACAAATCAAACCAGAGGGCTTTTGTTCGCCTTTTCAAGCCAAACAAAACCCACACATCAAAACATCTGTCCCTAGCCGGAATCGTGCCCAGAATCCGTTCAAAGAATTCTCCGGCAACGACCTCGGCCGGAAACCCGATCTACCTATTCCGTACATGAAACTCAAAGATTAATATACCAAAATGAAGCTTATAACTCATACAATAAAAGCCCTTTATCAAAAACAATGTCAGATCAATATCAAGAACGTACGAATCGAAAGAAGAAATCGGGTCAAAACCCGAAATCAAAACCCGACTAAATTGAACATAAACATGAAATTAAAGCATGGATTCTTGCTAATTAGAACCCTAGGAACATGTTAGAAGCAACCAATTGAACGGAGAATCAACAGAATGAAAATCCCCAAATCGAATCAAGAACCCTAGTTATAATTCGAAACTTGTAAAATCAATATAAAATCGAATACTTACCAGATGATGATGAGGTTGGAAGATTCTGAAACTAGATTTTTGGAGCTTTGATTTGAGTATAAGAACTTCAAATTTGGACTTCAATAACACTTAGAACGAATTGATTGAAGATCAAGAACACAAAAATAATTTTTGGGAATTTTGGATTTTTTGAGTAATTGCTGAAGATTTGCTATGAGTTATGAAGTCTGATTTGTCTTTTTATATTTCTGGAAAAATAATACCCCAAATAACATTTTTGGATCGATATTGATTCGTTAGATCGTTTAAAAACCCTAATTAGGTCAAAAACACGTTTTACGAAAAATAAGGGGTTAAAAAGGTTGATGATTATCCAAATTGATATATATCATTATATAACTAATGCTCAAGAATACTAGGGCTATAACAACTTCGATATTGATATAGAACGATAAATCCGTCCCCTTAAGCAATTAGGGTTCGGAACGATTTTTCCTTTTTCGGATCAAAAATTGAAATTGATTTGCAGAATCAAATAGGTAGGGTTAAATAGAATCCCATAACCCTTTCGATAACGATTCGAATACGAAAGACGAAGAATTAAAAATGAATGTACGAAATTTCAACGGGGCCTTGAATTATCAAAACGGCTCAAATTTGAAGAAAATTCCAAATGACGAAATTTTTGAAAGGGGCTGCTGACTCACCATTTAGCACATAATCACACACTAAATATCATATAATAATATTCCAATATTCCAAAATAAATATTTTAGATTAAATATATCATTTAATCAAATAATAAAATTCACGGATATTACATAAACTCTTCACCCAGTCAGACTTTATCAAACTCTGACTGGCTTCTATATAAACTCTGATATGTACCTGGGACTTAAACACTGATGAACAAACGTCAGCAATTATATCTAACAATCTCCCCCAACTTGTTCATATTAAAATGTACAAGTTAAAAAGATAATTGATGATGTCAAAACATATAACAAATGCAGTGTTTAAAATATAACAGAGTTTAATTTTAAAACAGAGTTTAAATTTAACTTAGAACAGAAAACATAAAAACTTACAGTCAGACTTTACTTGACTTCTTCAATATCAGGTACTGTCCTGAGATAATCAATCAACAACTTTCTCTCAGCTCGATCTAGTTCAGCAATCATATCCTTCTTCAGCTCCTTCAATTTTGGTTCATCTTCACCAATTTGATAAATGGCAGCCCTTAAAGAATAGATGCTGTTCTTGTTCATTTCATTGCCAAGTCTGATATAAAAAGCATTATCAGACTCTAGATTGAACTCTAGAACTTTCTCATTTAGTGCAGTCCTGAATCTAGCACTATTTTTCTTCATTTCCACCAACTTTCCAGTATGATCCCTATACTTTGGAATGTAGACACTTGATACTCCTCCTCCAAGCATAGCTTTAGATCTCAGCATCTTTTCTCTCAATACTTGAGCAACATCATGAGTAAATCTAGTTTTGACTTTTAAAAGATAAAGTACATACTCCAGTTCTTCCCATGATTTGAGATTGACATCAGATTCTCCAACTTTATAAACTCTTCCATCACTCATGAAGTATAACAAAAACTGCTTCTTCAATATTCTGTGAAAAATCAACTGAACAGATTCTAACTTATCAAGGTTTTCTTGTATAACCCCAATACCAGATTCTGCCAGTGAAATGTTATCTTGAGATCTGTTATTTGTTCTTCTCTCCCTGTGTGAACCCAGTCCAGATTTATCAAAGGCTTCTTTTCCCAATACTGTTCTGGTTTCTGAGAAATTCACAGCTTCAAGCTTTAAGTCTTCAAGAATTTTAGGTTTGGTGAATCCTGAAAGTTGTGTAGATTTCTGTACAACTTGAGCAACGTCAGAGGTTGTCATAACTTTGGTAATAACATCAACTTGAGCAGCGTCAGAGGTTGATTTAGCTAATCTTGTTTCAACTTGAGCAATGTCAGAGGTTGATTTAAACTTCTTATTCAGGTTAGGCTCTTCAATCATCACGCCTTTACCTTTATCAGCATTTGAACCACTAAGCCTCCTTGAGTACTGTAAACTCTGATCAGAGTTTACATTCTCTTTGATAACAATTCCTTTTTCTTTCTTTCTAGGAGCCTTGATTTCCTTCTTCTTGTAGATTCCAGCTTCAAGATTCTTCCTGTGTTCCTCAGCAAGCATTTGCTCTTCAGCTTGGATATCTTCAATTGTAACATCTTTTCCATGTTCTGCCATAAACACCTTAGCAGCAATTTCCTCATCAGTAGATGGCTTATCAGAGATTATCAAACTTTTATATCTTGAACCACTGGCAGAGTTTACATGTCCCTTTCCAGAGTTTGATCTTTTATCAGAGTTTGATCTTCTTGAAAGTAATCTTCTATCATCATTTGATCTTAAGCTCTTTCCATCTCGTCCCTTGTTTCCACCATCATTACCATCATCCCTCCGTCTCAGAGTTTGAGTGTCTTTGCATTTGTCACTTGGTACACTCTCCCCCTTTTTGACATCATCAGAAAGTAGTACTGATGTCAACAACTCAATAGCAGTAGAAATTGATGTTAGTTGGGCAGACATAGCAGTCTGGTTGTCCTCAACTTTCAACAATCTAGAGTTAAAATTCTTTTGCTCTTTACACAAAGAGATGTATAGAGATTTGTCCTTTTGCTGTGTAAGCTCTCTCGTAGCTATATCATTCCTTAATCCTGCAATCACCTTGTCAGAATCATCAAAACGATTGGTTAATGATTTGATTTGTACAATAGTTGCTTTGAGATGACTGAGAAGTTCTGGATTTTTAATCTCTTTAGAAGACTTTGTCACAAAATCTGCAGCTCTTTCATTGGAAAAGATAGTATCCTTGCTTGACCAATTAGAGAAGTACATATCTTGATAATACGCAGTAGTAGCTCTGTTGACTTCTCTTTCTTCTTCAGAGTTTGCTTGAATGTCAGACAACTCTACTTGTATATCAGGATTGGAATGAACAGGACTAGCTTCAGCATTGTCATCCTCTGCTTCATTCTCTGTAAGAACATTTTCTGCCATTCTTTCAAGATCATTAGAGTGTGCAGTATGACTAAACTCTGCTTGTTGAACAATCTCAACAACAGATTGTTGTAGAGCTTCAAGAACAAGAACATCCTCAGAGTTTGCAACAAACTCTGCTTCAAAAGGAACATTCTCTGTTGCATCCTTGTCAGCAACATCAGGATTTGCAGCAACAGTTTCTGTAGCTTTAGCAGCTAAAGTTTGATCAACTTCCTCACCTTTCTCAAGGTCAAGAGAAATAATCTCAGTGTGAGAAGCCATAGATTCTTCAAGTTGAACAGTATCTTGATCAGCTTCCAAACCCTCTGTGAAATGTTCAGAGTTGATAGAGAGGTTTGCTTCAACTTCCATATAAGCCTCCTGAACAATATTTTCAGGAGCTGCATCTGCAATCTCAACATTTGCTCTATCCTCTGTGGGCATAGGAGCATCATTTGCAGCTTCCTCAACTACATCATCAGACTTTGATGTAGGAGCTTCATCTTGAAGAACAGTCTCCATAAAAATTCTATCTTCAGGAACAGCTTCAACTTCTGGAATCTCAATTTCAATATCATCAACAACAGTTGAAGAGATATTCTCAGCACCAAACAGATGTGCTGCTACCAATCTTCTTTTTCTCTGATGAAGAGTTTCTTCATCAGTTTCAGTCTCTGCATCAACAGCATCAGCAGCATCAGACTTTGCCCTATTGGCTCTTCTCTTCTTCATTCTTCTCTTCTGAGGCATATCATCAGCATTTGATGCCCCAGCTTCAGTGTTTATGTTGACAGACTTAACAGCCCTTACCTTAGATTTCTTTGACCTTTGTAGTTGAGACACAGAAGGCCCAGCTTCAGTGTTTGCTAGCTGTGGTTGTTGTAAGTTATCCAGAAATTGTTGCACAGACTCAGGCAACATAAAGAGACCAGCATCTCCTTTCTTGTTATCCTTGTTGGTAAGATCAGAGAATATACGTTTGTGCAGTTTAAACGAGAGGATAACATCATCCTCTACTATCTCAACATTTGGGCAGCAAAAATTGAATATCAATTGACAAAACCTAGAGAAATAAACAACATTTCTATTCTCTAGCATCTTCTCACCAATATTAGTTAAAACTAATCTAGCAACATCAAATTGACTGCCATAGAGAAGAGAATACCCGATCTGTAGACTATCCGTGGGAATCGCATCCCAATTGGTGCACTTCTTTCCAAAAGCCCGAGTAATGCAATCGAAAAAGAAGCTCCATTCCTTGCGCAAAAGAGGCCTTTTGAGTTGACCTATCTTTGACAATGGTCCAGAGTATCCTATCTCCCTCATCATTCTGACTAACTCAGAATCTCCAACAGAGATTATGAAAGCATTAAAGTCTTCAAGGCCCAAAGCATCACGAACAGTAGTAGGAGTAACAGCAAATTCTTCTCCTTGAAACTCAAAAATGATAGATGGAGATCCAGACTCTCCTCCATCATCTTAAGTACCTGTCTGCCAAAAAGTCCTTATTTGTGACGCAGACAGCTTCGATGGTGCGGTGAGAGCAGTTCCAACATCAGAGTTTGACAAGAAATCTTGAATCAAATGAAACGCCTCCGGTGCGTTCTCATTTGCTAAAGGAGCTGAGTAATTGTTAGGAACAAATTCTAACCCGGAAGCAATAAACATTGTTGTAGCCATTAGAACAGTTTAGAAGAAAGCAAACAGAGAATAGATTATAGTGTATGCAGTGAAAGTGTTTGAGACAATGTGTGTGAGTAAAAGCTTATGAAAAGTTGAGGTGTGTAAAAGATTGAACCGTGTATGTGTAGTATATTTAAATAATAACTGTGAAGATTAAAACTCAAACGTTTTAATCATTACTACACACAGCAGGCGTCTTTGAAAAGTGTGTGAGTGGGACAGGTGTCAAACGTGTATACGCTGACAGCTGTATGTAACAACTTTCAATACACATGCGCAGTAAAAATAGCCATAATTACCGCATGTCACATTGTTCAAAATACTTAATCTCTCTCTTTTCTGTTTAATACAAATATGAACCGTTTGTTATCATACTCTTTTGAATTTCAAAACAAATGTCTAATCTCAAAATTATAAAATGTCTGAAACCACTAAAATTTATTTTAATCATCAGAGATTAAAATTAAATTACCTCAGCGTATTTCACACAATACATCAGTGTTTACCATTTGTCCTTCTTTGTCAATAAACTCTTTTCTCAAACTGTACAGATGTGAAAATATGTGTGTGCTATAGCAGAGTTTACCGAATATTAATATTTAGACCATCTCAAAGTGCATAAAATCCATAAACTAAAGTAGTAAAAACTGGTTGCCTAAACTCTCATGTATAAAATAAAATCTGATTCTTATGTCTAAACTCTGTATACTGATATCCTTTCATTTGGATATATCTTTTATTTTTCACCCCCTTTATATATATATATATATATATATTTTTATTTATTTATTTATTTATTTTTTTTTTTTTTTTTCCAGTAATCAGTGGTTGGCACTAGTCACCAAAAATCAAAGATTTTAGCCCTTATTTCATACAATAAGTTCCTGGATCTTCCTAGGCACAACATGATCTCAAAGGAATTTGTGCTCTGTTTGGCATCTTTTGATTTGAGGGTGAATTATTTGCAATTAATAATCAGAGTTTAGACTTTTCATCAGTTAATATAATTAATTTATGAGAGAAAATGCAAACAGCTAATACAGACTCAGTGTATAGGATCAATAAACTAAGAGATGCTATAAATATAGAGACAGTATCATGCTGTGTTAACTTACTGCACATATTTGAGATCAGAATCTATATAACTCTTAAGGATTCACAATTACTTACTGAGAATCATGCCTCATACAAATTTCTTCATTGGTCCATATGTTTCAGACAAAATTACAATCAGAGTATAGCATTAGACTCTTACTTTCAGAGTATGACCAACACTTTATGACTAACAGAGTTTAGCAGCAGAGTTTACTCTCAGAGTTTATGATACTGGTACTCATAACAGTTAATACATGCAAGGAATCATGAGCATAAAAAATCAAACATGTATAGTTTTTGAGTCTAACCCGTATCTCTAGTCAAAACCAGAAATCATTCCAAGTTCATTTACCAATCTTGTAAAAGTAGCTTCACTCAAAGGTTTTGTGAAGATATCTGCAAGTTGTTGGTCTGTAGACACAAAATGAAGCTCAATGTTTCCTTCTTCCACATGTTCCCTGATAAAATGATACCTTATGCTGATGTGCTTGGTCATGGAGTGCTGTACTGGATTTCCTGTCATAGCAATAGCACTTTGGTTATCACAGAAAATAGGTAGTTTAGAGTACTTCAAACCATAATCCAGCAACTGATTCTTCATCCACAGAATCTGTGCACAACAGCTACCAGCAGCTATATACTCTGCTTCTGCAGTGGATGTGGAAATAGACTTTTGTTTCTTGCTATACCAAGAAACCAATCTGTCACCTAAGAATTGACAGCTTCCACTTGTACTTTTTCTGTCTATTTTACAGCCTGCAAAATCTGCATCAGAGTAACCAATTAGCTTAAACTCTGATTCTCTAGGATACCACAAACCCAAGGTTATGGTTCCTTTGAGATATTTGAAAATCCTTTTTACAGCTGTTAGATGAGGCTCTCTGGGATCTGCTTGAAATCTTGCACAAAGACATGTTGCATACATGATATCAGGTCTACTTGCAGTAAGATACAGTAAAGACCCTATCATTCCTCTGTAGTTTGTCATATCTACTGAGGCTCCTGTGTCTTTGTCTAGCTTTGTTGCTGTAGCCATGGGAGTTGTAGCAGATGAACTATCAAGCATACCAAATTTCTTGAGAAGATTTCTAGTATATTTTGCTTGATTGATAAAAATACCATCATCTGTTTGCTTGACCTGTAAGCCTAGAAAATAACTAAGCTCTCCCATCATGCTCATTTGATACCTGGACTGCATAAGCTTTGCAAACTTCTTACAAAGTTTGTCATTAGTAGATCCAAAAATAATATCATCTACATAAATTTGAACTAAAAGCAAATCATCACCAGAATTGAAATAAAACAAGGTTTTATCAATTGTACCTCTTGTGAACCCACTTTCTAAAAGAAATTGAGCAAGAGTTTCATACCATGCTCTTGGTGCTTGCTTTAGTCCATATAATGCCTTGTCAAGCCTGTAGACATAATCTGGATGCTTGGGATCTACAAATCCTGGTGGTTGTTCAACAAACACTTCTTCTTCAAGCTTCCCATTGAGAAAAGCACTTTTTACATCCATCTGAAAGACTTTAAACTTCTTGTGAGCAGCATAGGCCAGAAAAATTCTTATGGCCTCCAATCTTGCAACTGGAGCAAAGGTTTCATCATAGTCAATCCCTTCCTAGGCAAGGCCGAATACACAATATATAATCAAGTATGTATGAGAATAACAATCAAGAACACAGGTTTGTAAATCAACAAACTGAATTATATTAAATAATTCTCTCTTAGTGATGTTAATAAACCACAAAGAGCTACTAGGTTACAAGAATAATAATTCTATGTTCGCGTATCCCTTCTTGTTGTGAATAACCTTTAGCCACAAGTCTAGCCTTGTTTCTTGTAATCACACCTTCACTGTCAGTCTTGTTTCTGAAAACCCACTTTGTACCTACAATTGATCTATTCTTTGGTCTAGGTACAAGTGTCCGGACTTCATTTCTTTCAAATTCATTTAACTCTTCTTGCATTGCTGTAATCCAATTAGCATCTTGAAGAGCTTCCTCCACTTTCTTTGGTTCTGTTTGAGACAAGAAAGCATGATACAGACACTCATTATTTTTTGCACTTCTAGTTCTCACACTAGCATCAGGATCTCCAATTATGAGATCAGGCGTGTGTGCCTGTGTCCACTTTCTTGCTGTTGGTAAGTGGTTTCTTGCATCATTATTGGATTCTCCCCCTTGATCCATGCTCTCCTGATTCATATGTTGACTTTCTGCAGTATCTGAGGCTCCCCTGAATTGGATGGCTCAGAGTTTGAACTGTCAGAGTTTGAATCAGTTTCCTCAACTGACTCACTTGCTGTGTCTTGTTGAGCTTCTTCACGCTCCCCCTCAACTGGTTCTCTATTTTGTTCAATTTGAGAATTTCCAGTTTCTCCAGTATTTACCAGTAGAGGTTCAGAGTATGCTTCGTCAGAGTTTGTCAGAACCGCTTCATCAGAGTTTGTCGATACTGCTTCATCAGAGTTTACATCATCAGAGAATAAACCTTCATTTTCAAAACGCAGTTGATCATATCCATCTAAGTCATCAAGTCCAGTTATTTTCTTGTCATCAAATGACACATGAATGGATTCCATGATCACTTTAGTTCTCAGATTGTAGTCTTCAAGGCCCAAAGCATCACGAACAGTAGTAGGAGTAACAGCAAATTCTTCTCCTTGAAACTCAAAAATGATAGATGGAGATCCAGACTCTCCTCCATCATCTTAAGTACCTGTCTGCCAAAAAGTCCTTATTTGTGACGCAGACAGCTTCGATGGTGCGGTGAGAGCAGTTCCAACATCAGAGTTTGACAAGAAATCTTGAATCAAATGAAACGCCTCCGGTGCGTTCTCATTTGCTAAAGGAGCTGAGTAATTGTTAGGAACAAATTCTAACCCGGAAGCAATAAACATTGTTGTAGCCATTAGAACAGTTTAGAAGAAAGCAAACAGAGAATAGATTATAGTGTATGCAGTGAAAGTGTTTGAGACAATGTGTGTGAGTAAAAGCTTATGAAAAGTTGAGGTGTGTAAAAGATTGAACCGTGTATGTGTAGTATATTTAAATAATAACTGTGAAGATTAAAACTCAAACGTTTTAATCATTACTACACACAGCAGGCGTCTTTGAAAAGTGTGTGAGTGGGACAGGTGTCAAACGTGTATACGCTGACAGCTGTATGTAACAACTTTCAATACACATGCGCAGTAAAAATAGCCATAATTACCGCATGTCACATTGTTCAAAATACTTAATCTCTCTCTTTTCTGTTTAATACAAATATGAACCGTTTGTTATCATACTCTTTTGAATTTCAAAACAAATGTCTAATCTCAAAATTATAAAATGTCTGAAACCACTAAAATTTATTTTAATCATCAGAGATTAAAATTAAATTACCTCAGCGTATTTCACACAATACATCAGTGTTTACCATTTGTCCTTCTTTGTCAATAAACTCTTTTCTCAAACTGTACAGATGTGAAAATATGTGTGTGCTATAGCAGAGTTTACCGAATATTAATATTTAGACCATCTCAAAGTGCATAAAATCCATAAACTAAAGTAGTAAAAACTGGTTGCCTAAACTCTCATGTATAAAATAAAATCTGATTCTTATGTCTAAACTCTGTATACTGATATCCTTTCATTTGGATATATCTTTTATTTTTCACCCCCTTTATATATATATATATATATATTTTTATTTATTTATTTATTTATTTATTTATTTTTTTTTCCAGTAATCAGTGGTTGGCACTAGTCACCAAAAATCAAAGATTTTAGCCCTTATTTCATACAATAAGTTCCTGGATCTTCCTAGGCACAACATGATCTCAAAGGAATTTGTGCTCTGTTTGGCATCTTTTGATTTGAGGGTGAATTATTTGCAATTAATAATCAGAGTTTAGACTTTTCATCAGTTAATATAATTAATTTATGAGAGAAAATGCAAACAGCTAATACAGACTCAGTGTATAGGATCAATAAACTAAGAGATGCTATAAATATAGAGACAGTATCATGCTGTGTTAACTTACTGCACATATTTGAGATCAGAATCTATATAACTCTTAAGGATTCACAATTACTTACTGAGAATCATGCCTCATACAAATTTCTTCATTGGTCCATATGTTTCAGACAAAATTACAATCAGAGTATAGCATTAGACTCTTACTTTCAGAGTATGACCAACACTTTATGACTAACAGAGTTTAGCAGCAGAGTTTACTCTCAGAGTTTATGATACTGGTACTCATAACAGTTAATACATGCAAGGAATCATGAGCATAAAAAATCAAACATGTATAGTTTTTGAGTCTAACCCGTATCTCTAGTCAAAACCAGAAATCATTCCAAGTTCATTTACCAATCTTGTAAAAGTAGCTTCACTCAAAGGTTTTGTGAAGATATCTGCAAGTTGTTGGTCTGTAGACACAAAATGAAGCTCAATGTTTCCTTCTTCCACATGTTCCCTGATAAAATGATACCTTATGCTGATGTGCTTGGTCATGGAGTGCTGTACTGGATTTCCTGTCATAGCAATAGCACTTTGGTTATCACAGAAAATAGGTAGTTTAGAGTACTTCAAACCATAATCCAGCAACTGATTCTTCATCCACAGAATCTGTGCACAACAGCTACCAGCAGCTATATACTCTGCTTCTGCAGTGGATGTGGAAATAGACTTTTGTTTCTTGCTATACCAAGAAACCAATCTGTCACCTAAGAATTGACAGCTTCCACTTGTACTTTTTCTGTCTATTTTACAGCCTGCAAAATCTGCATCAGAGTAACCAATTAGCTTAAACTCTGATTCTCTAGGATACCACAAACCCAAGGTTATGGTTCCTTTGAGATATTTGAAAATCCTTTTTACAGCTGTTAGATGAGGCTCTCTGGGATCTGCTTGAAATCTTGCACAAAGACATGTTGCATACATGATATCAGGTCTACTTGCAGTAAGATACAGTAAAGACCCTATCATTCCTCTGTAGTTTGTCATATCTACTGAGGCTCCTGTGTCTTTGTCTAGCTTTGTTGCTGTAGCCATGGGAGTTGTAGCAGATGAACTATCAAGCATACCAAATTTCTTGAGAAGATTTCTAGTATATTTTGCTTGATTGATAAAAATACCATCATCTGTTTGCTTGACCTGTAAGCCTAGAAAATAACTAAGCTCTCCCATCATGCTCATTTGATACCTGGACTGCATAAGCTTTGCAAACTTCTTACAAAGTTTGTCATTAGTAGATCCAAAAATAATATCATCTACATAAATTTGAACTAAAAGCAAATCATCACCAGAATTGAAATAAAACAAGGTTTTATCAATTGTACCTCTTGTGAACCCACTTTCTAAAAGAAATTGAGCAAGAGTTTCATACCATGCTCTTGGTGCTTGCTTTAGTCCATATAATGCCTTGTCAAGCCTGTAGACATAATCTGGATGCTTGGGATCTACAAATCCTGGTGGTTGTTCAACAAACACTTCTTCTTCAAGCTTCCCATTGAGAAAAGCACTTTTTACATCCATCTGAAAGACTTTAAACTTCTTGTGTGCAGCATAGGCCAGAAAAATTCTTATGGCCTCCAATCTTGCAACTGGAGCAAAGGTTTCATCATAGTCAATCCCTTCCTAGGCAAGGCCGAATACACAATATATAATCAAGTATGTATGAGAATAACAATCAAGAACACAGGTTTGTAAATCAACAAACTGAATTATATTAAATAATTCTCTCTTAGTGATGTTAATAAACCACAAAGAGCTACTAGGTTACAAGAATAATAATTCTATGTTCGCGTATCCCTTCTTGTTGTGAATAACCTTTAGCCACAAGTCTAGCCTTGTTTCTTGTAATCACACCTTCACTGTCAGTCTTGTTTCTGAAAACCCACTTTGTACCTACAATTGATCTATTCTTTGGTCTAGGTACAAGTGTCCGGACTTCATTTCTTTCAAATTCATTTAACTCTTCTTGCATTGCTGTAATCCAATTAGCATCTTGAAGAGCTTCCTCCACTTTCTTTGGTTCTGTTTGAGACAAGAAAGCATGATACAGACACTCATTATTTTTTGCACTTCTAGTTCTCACACTAGCATCAGGATCTCCAATTATGAGATCAGGCGTGTGTGCCTGTGTCCACTTTCTTGCTGTTGGTAAGTGGTTTCTTGCATCATTATTGGATTCTCCCCCTTGATCCATGCTCTCCTGATTCATATGTTGACTTTCTGCAGTATCTGAGGCTCCCCTGAATTGGATGGCTCAGAGTTTGAACTGTCAGAGTTTGAATCAGTTTCCTCAACTGACTCACTTGCTGTGTCTTGTTGAGCTTCTTCACGCTCCCCCTCAACTGGTTCTCTATTTTGTTCAATTTGAGAATTTCCAGTTTCTCCAGTATTTACCAGTAGAGGTTCAGAGTATGCTTCGTCAGAGTTTGTCAGAACCGCTTCATCAGAGTTTGTCGATACTGCTTCATCAGAGTTTACATCATCAGAGAATAAACCTTCATTTTCAAAACGCAGTTGATCATATCCATCTAAGTCATCAAGTCCAGTTATTTTCTTGTCATCAAATGACACATGAATGGATTCCATGATCACTTTAGTTCTCAGATTGTAGACTCTGAATGCTTTTGTTGACAATGGATAGCCAACAAAGATTCCTTCATCAGCTTTTAACTCGAATTTGGTCAACTGTTCAGGATGAGTCTTCAACACAAAGCATTTGCATCCAAATATATGAAAATATTTCAAATTTGGCTTCTTATTTTTCACCATCTCATATGGTGTTTTCCCATGCTTGTTGATCAGTGTAGCATTTTGAGTAAAACAAGCAGTTTGAACAGCTTCTGCCCAGAAATAAGTTGGTAATTTTGCTTCTTCAAGCATAGTTCTGGCTGCTTCAATTAAAGTTCTGTTCTTTCTTTCAACTACACCATTTTGCTGTGGAGTTCCAGGTGCAGAAAATTCTTGTTTCACTCCTCTTTCCTTGCAGAAAGCTTCCATAATTGAGTTTCTGAATTCAGTTCCATTATCACTCCTTATAATTTTGACTTTGTGCTGTGATCCTTTGTCCAGTAGATTTACATGATCCAACAGAGTTTGAGCAGTTTCATCCTTCTTTGATAAGAAATATACCCATGTATATCTAGTATATTCATCAACAATTACTAGAGCATATTTCTTTCTGCCCATAGACATCATATTCACTGGTCCAAAGAGATCAACATGTAGAAGATGATAAGGTTCCACTACTGAAGATTCAGATTTGCTCTTGAAAGATGACTTCCTTTGCTTGGCCTTTTGACAAGAATCACATAGGCCATCTAGGCTGAGTATTGATTTTGGGAGTCCCCTTACAAGATCCTTTCTTATTAGCTCATTGATGTTGTTCAAATTGAGATGAGAGAGCTTCTTATGCCAGTTCCAACTCTCTTCATTTGACATTCTTGCAGTCAGACACACTGTTCTTCCATCAGAGTTTGTTACCAAACTTGCTTAATAAATGTTGTTGTGCCTGTGTCCAACTAGAACAACTTTTCCAGTAGATTTACTGATAACTTCACAGTATTCAGTATGAAAATCTACATGGTTTCCTCTATCACAGATTTGACTCACAAATAGCAGATTATGCTTGAGTCCTGAGACTAGAGCTACATTTGTGATGATGACACTTCCAAGATTAATATTGCCATATCCCAGAGTGTGTCCTATGTTGCCATCTCCATAGGAAACCTTTGGGCCAGCCTTCTCCTCAAAGTCTGATAGTAGGGCCTTATTTCCAGTCATATGTCCTGAGCATCCACTGTCCAAGATAAGTGTGCTCTCTTTTATATCCTGCAATCACAAACAAACACTAAGTGTTAGTTTTAAGGACCCAGACTTGCTTGGATCCTTTGTCTTTCTTAACAGTGTTAGCTTTTGCAGCGGAATCACTATCAACAGAGTTTAAACTAACATCGTCAGACTTTACACTTGCAGAGTTTGCTCTAACCCATTTCAGATTGGGTTTTAGCTCATAATAGTTGTGATAAATAGCATGATAACTCTTGCAAGTATAAATGGAATGCCAAGTGCTCCCACAGTGTGTGCATAAAGTCTGTGGTCTAACCCTAACATAATCATTCTTTACTCCTGATGTAGAAGGTAAAGAATTGATATTTTTATTCTTTGTGCAGTAATTAGCAAGATGATTAGAACTACCACAATTATAACATGTTTTCCTTGGAGCAGCACCAGTAGGCAAATGATTATTTCTTTTATTTATGCCTATCTTTCCATTCCTATTCTTCTTGGACCCTTTTGGTTTCATGGCAGATTTTACCTCTTTTAGCTTATGATTGAACTGTTTTCCTGTCATCAAACCAACATTAACCTGTTTTTCACAAGTTTTTACTGGCTTTTTAACAGCTTCTCTTTCCATAAGTTTTTCTGTTATAATATTTTCCTGTCTTTCACAGGCTTCATCTGATTCCATATCAGCTTCTCTTATTACAACAGATTTTAACTTATTGGCTTCTGAAACAAATATCACAGGTTTAAGTTGTGGTTTAACCTTAACCTTGTCTTTAAACCTAAGTTCATCATTTTCACAATAGCCTAAACCTACAGAATCTGTCTGAAACACTTGATGAGTGTCTCTTCCAGAATCTGTCCAAGTCTTGATTATCTTTCTTTCTTTTTCTAGATCAGATTCTAATTGCTTATATCTTTTCAGCAACTCCTGTTCTACATAAACAGCATCATCTCTTTCTTTTTGAATCTGCTTCATCTTTTCAAGTTCTCCTTCAAGAAACTTGTTTCTATCTTTAAGACTAAGATTCTCAGCTTTAATTCTCTCATTCTCTAAAGTCTGATCCCTATAGCTAACATGTACGCTTTTCAGATATACTCTTAACTCAGATATATTATCAGTATCATAAGCATAAGTAGTTAGGGGTACCTTATTTTCAGATGATTCAGTCTCATCTCTGACAGTTGCCATTAGAGCATAATTTTCTCCATCATCAGAGTCTGAAGTATCTGCCCAGTCTTTGCCTTTAGAGATGAGTGCTTTCTCAGATTTGCCTTTCTTGCACTCTGGGGCATAGTGACCCATCTCCTTACACCTGTAGCACTGGATTTCAGATTTATCCTTCTTGCCAGACTTGGTCTCCCTTCCATCAGACTTTCTAAAACTTTTCCTTTCAGAGTTTGAATCTTTCCTTGAGAATCTCTTTCCTTTCTTAAAGTTCTTGAATCCCATCTTCTTGAAAGTCTTCACCATTAAAGCAGCCATCTTCATCATCTCTTCTTCATCATCCTCAGAATCAGAAGCTTCATCATCAGTATTTGGGCCATCATCAGAGTTTGATGACTCACTGTCAGATTTGATGACTAAAGCCTTTCCTTTGGCTTTCTTTCTTGAAGATTCCTTCTTAATGGGCTTCTCCTCAACTTTGAGAGCAACAGATTTTGTCTTTTTACTCAATCTTCTATTCCTTTGTTCTATCTCCAGTTCATGAGTTTTCAACAACCCATAGATTTCATCAAGATCTGTATCAACAAGCTCATAATTATCTCTTATTGTGGTTGTCTTTAAATCCCACTTTTCAGGTAGAGATAACAGAAACTTGAGATTAGACTCTTCAAGCTCATATTCTTTATCAACCAGAGACAGATCATTCAACAGTTTGCAAAATCTGTCATAAGTCTCAGTCAAGGTTTCATTAGGTCTTGAATCAAAGTGCTCATACTCCTGTGTGAGTATTGTCTTTCTGTTCTTCTTAATAGCACCTGTTCCCTGGCATCTGACTTCTAAAGCATCCCATATCTCTTTGGCAGTCTTGCAGCCAATTACTCTGTTAGACATAACATTATCTAAAGCACTGTGAAGAAGATGTCTAACCTTTGCATCTTTTGTAATTGATGAGATGTCCTCAGGAGTCATATCTTTATTTTCCTTTGGAACAGTCTTTTGTTCTTGACCATCAACAACAGGGGACAATTTAGTCGGCATATGAGGACCATCATAGATTCTGTCAAGGTATTCTGGATCTGTAGCCTCCAGAAACATGGTCATCTTCACCTTCCAAATTGGATACTCTACTGGCCTGAGTATTGGAACCCTGATTGTTTCATATCGACTCACAGAATTAGGCTTCACCTGTTCAGCCTTGGGAGCAGTTTGATTTTCTTCAGACATGATTATTACTGTGTTTGAATCGTAAAACTGTATATATTAAACAGCCTTGGCTCTGATACCAATTGTTAGGCCGAATACACAATATATAATCAAGTATGTATGAGAATAACAATCAAGAACACAGGTTTGTAAATCAACAAACTGAATTATATTAAATAATTCTCTCTTAGTGATGTTAATAAATCACAAAGAGCTACTAGGTTACAAGAATAATAATTCTATGTTCGCGTATCCCTTCTAGGGATAACCTATCTGTGTTTATATAGTACACAGCTACATACAATCCTTATCTAATTGATACTCCTATAAATTAGCTATACAATTATTATCAATTAAGGATTGCTTCAGTCTTCTATTCCGTTTCCTTAGCTGTATCAATATATTCTGCTTCTTTCCATCTTCAGAATATATTGCTTCTAGAATCTTTATCTTTGCACCGACAGCTAAGTCAACTATCACCCTGTCAGACTTTAACAAACTCTGACCGGCTTCCATATAAACTCTTCACCCAGTCAGACTTTATCAAACTCTGACTGGCTTCTATATAAACTCTGATATGTACCTGGGACTTAAACACTGATGAACAAACGTCAGCAATTATATCTAACATCTCCTTTTGCCTGGCTGGAAGAAATAGCCAGCCTCTTACTCTCATTCTCTCCTTTTGCCTGGCTGCAAGCCAGCCTCTCAGTTTCACTCCCTCTCAATCCTAAAAGTGTCTCAACTACCACCAGGTCATCTACACTAGTTGTGGAAACAACTACATTTTCAATAAGGGGTGTAGAATGACCTATCAACGGAATGGTAGTTTGAACTGTCAACGGTATGGATACCGTTGATGGAGAAACACTTGTCAACGAAATAGACTGTTTCGTTGATGAAGTCAAGAAAGCACTTTGAGAATGAGAAATTACAGTAGAGTCTGTGGTGATTGATTTGAGAGATTGGTCCACAGATCCCCTTGCAACTTCAGGAAAAATTGGTTGATGGCCCAACAAATCACTTAACAAGTGATGGCCACCAGCTTCAGAGTGGGGCTTCTCCAAGATTAGAGTTGGAGAATCAGGAATAGATATATGGATCATGTCCACATCTAAAGATTGAGTTGGTGAATTTGATGGAGATAATTCAAGATTGATGTTTAGAGAATGGGACTGTAACCCCAGAGTAATGATAGGGGTTACATCAAACTGAATTTGAGAAACTGGAAGTGTTGCTTCCAGTGTGTGTGCACCCTGTGAAACCTGGGATTTTTGCTTCACTCTCCTTTGGTATTGGGAAAATGTAGACTGTGGACTTGAAGTGTCCCTTACCCTTTTGGACTATGCTCTAGGTTGAGAGCTTGTTTCAATAATTACATCCTTTTGGGAGGATGCAATTAGACTTGTGCTTAAATCCATTTTACTCATTGTGCCTTGTTGGGAAGACACAATGGGGCTAGGCTGGGAAACACGTACCTCACCTTCCTTATCCTTGGGGTTTCTTTGCCTTTCACCCCTTCCCTTACCTCTCACAACTCCAGACTCACTCCCCTTAGTTTGTGTGGTAGTTCTTACAACAGGTGCCTTTTGAGAAGCACCTGAGGTTGGCTTGGAGGATTTCTTAGATTTTGGTTTTGTTGCTGGGGCAGGAGCCTGTTGGGTCACAGCTACAGACTCCATAGCAACTGGATTGGATGAAACAATGGAAGTAACAGCTATACTAACAGGGATAGCAGTAGTTACCTCAATGATTGGCAGATACACCACTGGAACATCACCATTGTGGTTCAGCCTCAGTATGTCTGTCAATACTCTCTTTTCTTGCACAAAGCACTCAAACCTGGCAGTAGGGTTAGAGATAACTAATGGTGCTGGACTAACATGATTAGCCAGCATCATCAGAAACCTTGCATAATAGATATTTTTCTTCCTATTTGCCTTATCACCCAACTTAGCACCAATTTCATACATAAGTTGGGTGCTAAAGTTGTAATATCTATCATTTAGAAGCATGGTTAGGAGAATTAACATAGAGTTAGTTAATGCATCAAAATTACTAATCTTTCCAGAAAAGACCTTAATGAATGCATCAGCTAAATAACTGTATTCCCTAACCAAACCTCTCCTAATAATCTTACCTAAGTTATCAGTAGGCAAAGAGTAGTTTATAGAATTTAGCATGGTAGTTATTTCAGTGTTAGTAGGCAAAGCATCACAGTTATTATCAGGAATATGTAAACATGCTTGCAAAACATCAGAATTAACTATGTACTCATTACCTTGAAGAGTGAATTGCAGTGTGCCGTTTGTTCCACTATACTCACATGAGGTCCAAATCTCCTCGATTACTTCATTGTAGAGTGGTGTAGAGTGAAACATCGCATAGCTCAACTTACAGTTCCTCATGAAATCCATCATTTTGAAAAAGATGCTGTTCGGACTCTCCTTAACGACAAATGGAATGGAATTGTTCTTCTCATAGATGAACCCACCAGCAGACATAAGCTTGACTATGGGTGCCATTGTTGAGTGAGGAAAAGCTTCGAGCTGTATTGCTTGTTAGAGAGAAGAAGATAGAAAAACTTTTGGAATTTTTGAGAACAGGTAGAAATGAAATAAAGAAATTAAAATTTCTTAAATACTCCCCCAAAAATTCTCAAAAATTAAGTCCAATAATTAATCTAAATTACCTGATTGGCTTAAAAAGTAACCGTTAGAGTTAAATATTACCACGATTTATGCTTACAGGGGTGTATGTATAGATCGTGATAAAGAACGTGAAATTTCAACGGTTCAGATTAAAAAGCGCTACATCAACGAATCAGGATTGGGCGGTTAAAGTCCAGTCTTATTTCGTTGATAAAGCTGCGTTTCGTTGATATAAAAGAGCTATCAACGAAACACCCAGAAAAATGCTAAGACTGTCAACGAAATGGTGCGTTTCGTTGACATAGTAATTTTGACTTAGACAAAATTTCACCTTTTCCTGAGAAAATCAATTCACAGAAAAATTATAGCAAGTTCCTGGCTGCATTTTAACTTGCAAAAATCTCAAAATAATTAAGAGAAATTTAGCATACCTAGCTCACTTACTAATCTTGAGAATGTGGATTCATCAAGTGGCTTGGTAAAGATGTCTGCAAGTTGTTGTTCACTTGGAACAAAATGTAACTCCACAGTACCATTCATAACATGTTCTCTAATAAAGTGGTACTTGATGTCAATGTGCTTGGTCCTTGAATGCTGCACTGGATTCTCAGTAATGGCAATGGCACTAGTGTTGTCACAGAAAATAGGAATTTTCTCAACTCTTATTCCATAATCGAGTAGTTGATTTTTCATCCATAAAATCTGTGCACAACAACTTCCAGCTGCAATATACTCAGCCTCGGCTGTGGAGGTGGAAACTGAGTTTTGTTTCTTGCTGAACCATGATACAAGCTTGTTTCCTAGAAATTGACAGGTTCCTGTTGTGCTTTTCCTGTCAATTTTACATCCTGCATAATCTGCATCTGAATAACCAATTAGTTCAAAACCAGATTCTCTAGGATACCAAATGCCAAGGTTTGGTGTTCCTTTGAGATATCTGACAATTCTTTTAATAGCAACTAAATGGGATTCCCTAGGATCAGCCTGAAATCTAGCACATAGACATGTAGCAAACATAATATCAGGTCTACTAGCTGTTAAATATAAAAGTGAGCCAACCATGCCTCTGTAACTTGAAATGTCCACAGATTTTTCCTTAGTATTCAATTCAAGTTTGGTGGCAGTAGGCATGGGTGTTTTGGCAGGAGAGCATTCCATTAAGTTAAACCTCTTTAACAAATCATTAATGTACTTGGTTTGACTAATGAAAATGCCTTCATTAACTTGCTTTACTTGAAGACCAAGAAAATAAGTTAACTCTCCCATCATGCTCATTTCATACTTACTTTGCATAAGCTTGGCAAACTTTTGACAAAGTTTTTCATCTGTAGACCCAAAAATTATGTCATCTACATATATTTGAACAAGTATTGTAGAGCCATTCACAATCCTATGAAAAAGAGTTTTATCTACAGTACCTCTAGTGAAGTGATTCTCAAGGAGGAACTGTGAAAGTGTGTCATACCAGGCTCTAGGTGCTTGTTTCAAACCATAGAGTGCTTTGAGGAGGAAGTATACATATTCTGGAAAATCATCATCTTCAAAACCAGGAGGTTGACTTACATACACCTCCTCTTCCAATTCCCCATTTAGAAAAGCACTCTTCACATCCATTTGATAGACCTTGAAATTGGCATGGGCTGCATAGGCTAGGAAAATCCTTATTGCTTCTAGTCTTGCAACAGGAGCAAAGGTTTCATCAAAATCAATTCCTTCTTCCTGTGAGTAGCCTTTTGCAACCAATCTAGCTTTGTTCCTTGTGACTATGCCATTTTCATCCATCTTATTTCTGAACACCCATTTTGTGCCTATGACACTCCTGTCCTTAGGCTTGGGCACCAGCTTCCAAACATTGTTCCTTTCAAATTGGTTTAGCTCTTCTTGCATAGCCAAGACCCAATCTGGATCTAGAAGTGCATCCTCAACTTTCTTTGGCTCATCTTGAGACAGAAAGCTGCTATATAGACATTCTTCTTGAGTTGCTCTTCTAGTTTGGACTTTTGAAGACACATCACCTATAATAAGTTCAAAGGGATGATCTTTAGTCCATTTCCTTGAGGGAGGTAGATTTTCTCTTGAAGAAGTAGCTTCATGATCATGATTGCCTAGATTAGATATTTGTCCTTGAGAAACTCCCCCTGAGTTTGTTGTCCCTAATTGATCACTCCTGGTAGCATTTCTGTGACTGTCAACGGAATGACCATTTTGACTGTCAACGAAACGCTCATTCTGACTGTCAACGGAATGACCATTTGGTCTACTAGCAGCTATTCTTTTCAATCTTAATGCATCAATTTCATCTTCACTGCTGCTTTCATCTGTGCTAGATACAACAACTTTGGACTGTTTCTCAATAGTCTTATCATGATCCATTTGTTCTCCTTCCTCATTCTCAAAAGAGAGACTTTCATGGAAACCTTCATCACAGAGACCCTGAATTTTGAGATCATCAAAAACAACATGTACAGATTCCATAACAATGTTGGTTCTGAGATTGTAGACTCTGTAGGCTTTCCCTGCTGCATAACCCACAAATATTGCTTCATCTGCCTTTGCTTCAAATTTCCCCAAATGCTCAGCTTGATTTCTCAGAACAAAGCACTTGCATCCAAAGACATGAAGAAAATCCAATAGTGGCTTCTTTCTTTTGAGTAGCTGATAAGGGGTCATTCCTTTGGCCTGATTAATCAAAGAAATATTCTGAGTGAAGCAAGCTGTATTAACTGCCTCAGCCCAAAAATAAGTTGGTAACTTTGATTCATCTAGCATTGTCCTTGCAGCTTCAATAAGTGTTCTGTTTTTCCTTTCAACTACACCATTTTGCTGTGGTGTCCTTGCTGCTGAAAACTCATGCAAAATGCCATTTTCTTCACAGAACACCTTCATGCTTGAATTCTTGAATTCTGTCCCATTGTCACTCCTAATCCTTCTTACTTTCAAGTCAGGATGATTGTTTACCATCTTGATGTGATTGATAATGATTTCACTTGCCTCATCCTTGGAGAGCAAAAAGAAAGTCCATGTAAATCTAGAAAAATCATCAACAATCACAAGATAATATTTCTTCTTTGAAATAGACATGACATTTACAGGGCCAAACAGATACATATGAAGCAACTCAAGCTGATGGACAATTGATGACTCTGTCTTGCTTTTGAATGATGCCTTCTTTTGTTTCCCCTTTTGACAGGCATCACACAAACCATCCTTGGAAAACTCCACTTGTGGAATTCCTCTAGCAAGATCTTTCCTCACCAAATCATTCATAACTTTAAAGTTCAGATGAGATAATTTCTTGTGCCATAGCCAACTTTCATCCTTGCTTGCCTTGCTGAAAAGACAAGTGATGGTTTCTGAACTTGTGCTACTAAAGTCAGCAATGTACACATTCCCTCTTCTGAATCCAGTCATTACCACATTGTTGTTTCCTCCTTTAGAAACAACACAGGCTTCTTTAGAAAAAGTAACTAAAAATCCTTTGTCACAAAGTTGGCTGATACTAAGCAAGTTGTGCTTAAGACCATCCACCAATGCAACCTCATCTATGATGACATTCTCTTTTGAAATCAAGCCATATCCCTTTGTGTAGCCTTTGCTGTCATCTCCAAAAGCAATACAAGGGCCAGCTCTTTCCTGAAACTCTATGAGCAGGGTAGAATCACCAGTCATGTGTCTTGAACAACCACTATCCAAGTACCAAAGATTCCTTTTGTCTCCCTGCACACAATAGAACCAAATCAAGTCGATTTTGGTACCCAAGTTTCCTTGGGTCCTGTTTTGTTAGCCTTTGCTTTTCCTTTTATATCATTTTTCACCTTGGGCTCAGATTGATTTAAATCAATCTTTATCCTTGGTGTTGATTTCTGAGGATTGCTCACATTTTCATTCTTAGCATGCATAATTGGAGGAACAAACATGTTATTCATATTCCATGGCATTTGTGGCACATTAAACATATTCATGTATGGATTAGACACAAATGGCATGCTGGCATATGGATTTTGAAATTGTGCATATGGAGCAAACATGTTAGGCATAACAGGCATTGTAGGCATGGAACTATTCATTGCAGGCTTGGGAATTTTCACTTTAACAGTCTTCTTAACAGATTTGCAGTTAGTAGATAAATGACTAACACTTCCACAATTAACACATGTTTTTCTAGGAGCATATTTATCAGGTGTGTAATTGTTGTGTTTGTTAATTCCTACTTTGCCATTCCTGTTATTCCTTTTATTTCCCTTAGCCTCAACTTGAACATTCTCTAACTTATCTTTCAATTGCTTGTTAGATAAGTGACCTACATTAGCTCTCTCAACAGGCTTCTCAACTTTCTTTGATTTACTAGACTCACCTTGAACAAAGTTCTTGGTGACAGGACCATACTTATTATTAAGTCTAGTGAGTTCATCTTTTCTTTCCTCTGTCAACGAAACACCCTGATCAGTTGATGGTTCATCTGTCAACGAAACATTGCATTCCGTTGACATATCAACCTTCAACAAATGATCATTGTTGTTTGTTGACTCTGTTTCTAAGTCTAAGGTTTCACAAACATACCCTAGTTTCTCTTTGTTCTTTTTCCATGATTGTTCACAGAAAGATTCCATACCTTGAACATTAATGATGTTGGTAGCAACATTCCTGGCATCTTTCCATTTAGCAATCACACTTTGTTCTATTTCAAGTTGTGTCTTAAGAATTTCTTCCCTTTGTAATACGTTCTCAAGTTCCTTCTTAGCATCCCTACTAACACATCTCATTTTCTCAAATTCAATGAGCCGTGCTTCTAACATTGCATTCCTATCACTTAAGAGCAAATTAGTCTCTTTAATTCTTGAATTCTCTTTGGTAAGTGATTTAAGAGTAACACGCAAATTATATAATACAGTAGACATTTCATTTACTGCACTATCGCATTCCACTTTAGAAAGCTCAGAAAGATTAGTAATTGTTACCTGGTTGCTTGAGGAGCTTGCTTCCTGCTCATGATTGTTAGCCATAAGAGCCAAGTTGACATATTCAACATCATCATCAGAATCTTCACCATTACCAGCCCAATCATACTCCTGAGACATGAAAGCCTTTTCTTTTTGCTTGAGAAGTTCAAAGTATTTCTTTTTATAATCAACAGGCTCAAATTTCCTGTTGCCCTTCTCAACCTTGGGTTTTCTGTAGTCTCCAGCAAAGTGACCAAGCATTCCACAATTGAAACATTTTGACTTAGACTTTTCAATCCAGTTTGATTTGTTAGGTTGAAAGTCTCTTCTTGGTGGCCTTGCTTCTGAGTTTCTCTTGAACTTGAACTTAGAGAATTTTCTTGACAGAAAAGCAATGTGTTCATCAATCTCATCTAAGTCATCCAAGTTGGCTGATTCTGGTTCTTCTTCTTCTTTCATCTTACCTTTACCCTTGCTAACATCACTTCTACAACTAGCTCGACTAGTTGTGGCCTTTGCAGCTTCTTCAGTGTCATCTTCCAGTTGGTTCACAGATGCAATCAATGCAATAGATCCACCCTTCTTCTGTACCTTTTCAATTTCCTCATCTTGCTCCATTTCCAGCTCATAGGTCTTCAAGGTTCCATAAAGCCTTTCAAGAGTGTAGTCTTTGTACTCTTGAGTGTTTCTTAGAGAAACAGTCATAGGCTTCCATTCTTTTGGAAGAGCTCTTAGAAATTTAAGGTTTGAGTCCTTAGTTTGGTAGATTCTCCCATACAACTTTAATCCATTCAGAAGCTTTTGAAACCTACTAAACGTGTCATTTAGGGTTTCACCAGCTTTAAAGTGAAAGTGCTCATATTGTTGTATAAGGAGTTGCATTTTGTTCTCCCTTACTTGCTCAGTTCCTTCACATAGTGTTCTGACAGTGTCCCATACTTCTTTGGAGGTTGTACAGTTTATGACATTGTCAAACATCTCTTGCTCCAAACCATTAAACAGAATGTTCATGGTTCTCTTATCTTTATGGATTTCTGCAAGATCTTCAATAGTCCATTCTGAGACAAGTTTTGGAATTTCTACATCAGGAGCATCATCTGGCACTCCAATTCTAGATGCAAACTTCATGGGAACGTGTGGACCTTTCTCAATGCAGTCTACATATCTCTCATCCATAGACATGAGATGTAAATGCATCTTTACTTTCCAGTGAAAGTAATTGTCCTTATCAAGAACTGGTATCTTTACACCTGCATCCTTCTTCACCATGGCTTCTGTTTTTGGTCTTGATCTTTAAACTTCTTGTGTGTTAGAAGCTTGCTCTGATACCAATTGTTAATCCCAAATGACCTAACAGAATTGTAGAAGGGGGGGGGGGGGGGGTTGAATACAATTCTTGATATTTTCTTAAACTTAAAACACTTTATAAAATAAAACTGAACTGAATAAATAAAAACACAAGATATAAATAATTCAGTTGGATTGTTTGATGATCCAACTGAAGTGTTTTTATTGCGGAAATAATCTGTGATACACAAGTACACAGCTGCTCAGTTACAGAGTTGTAGAGAAGAATGCTCTCAAGGATAGCTAATACAAACTATTTGTTTTTCTTCTCTTACTCTATCTTACCTGCTACACTTGGTTATATATTCCCCAAGTTTACAATACTATTTTTGGCTACACTAAAGTACACTAAAGGTAACCGCCAATAGTTTGCTTTTCATCCCTTTGTCCAGTGGTCCTTGGAGATCCTTGCTTTTGTCTTCATGCTTATTATGATCACTCCCAAGAGCCCAATTGGAAACTGGGATGTTTCCTTATTCCCCATGTCCACTTTAATGGTTTCCAATTCAAAGTACACTTCCACATCACCTTTAGATCTGTTCAGTAAACTGTCACTATCACTTTATCAACTATTCAGAAAAGCAATAATGATTCGTTGATAGCAGGGAGATGTGTTTCGTTGATAGCTTTATTCTTCATTCCGTTGATGGTGTTTCTCTCGTTTCGTTGATGAGTAAACTCCATACCGTTGATGGTGTATCCTTGTTTCGTTGATAGAGTAATCCTCATACCGTTGACATGTCTTCACTTAGGCAAAATTACAAGGCATAACATATTTACAATTAACCAACCTATTTTGCCTATCTAGTACTTAGTCAACATGACTTAGAAAACCTATCTAATACATACATCAAAATGCATATCAAACTGTGAAGTATTGTACAGTGCAATTGCTACATCACTCATTTCGTTGATGAGCTACCTGTCAATGGAATGCTGCAAAGCATGCCATTTCGTTGACAGTTACAAAATGACTTAATACAAAATCTACTAAGTGTTTTTATAATTATCATCAAGAACAACATATTCCTAACACAGAGATTTCTTCAATAAAATCTCTCAGGTGGAACAATCAATCCACCTGAATTTTTAATTCTTGTGTTATTGTTTTACATTCCGTTCTTGATTTTATTTTAGTCCTTATCTTTTTTTAAAGAACTGAAGAAATTTTAAAGATTGTATTCAACCCCCTCCCCCACTTCTACAATCTTGATTCATTGTCTGGGAATAATAATTGGTATCAGAGGAAGCTTCTAACATACAAGAAGTTTAAAGATCAAAAGACATCAGAATCATGGGTCAGAAGGATTATGGAGTGAATATACCAGTTCTTGATAGGGATAATTACTTTCACTGGAAAGTAAAGATGCATTTACATCTTATGTCTATGGATGAAGGATATGTAGAATTCATCGATCATGGTCCTCATGTTCCAATAAAGCCAAACACCTCAATAGCTCAAGCACCTGCAGGATCCCCAGGCACCATTCCAAAGTTGTCTTCAGAATGGACTCCTGAGGACATCATTGCCATACACAAAGACAAAAAGACTATGAACATTCTGTTCAATGGTCTTGAATCTGATATGTTTGACAATGTAATTAACTGCTCTACAGCTAAGGAAATTTGGGACACAGTCCAAACACTATGTGAAGGAACATAATAGGTTAGAGAAAACAAGATGCAGCTTCTCATACAACAGTATGAATTCACTTTAAAAGTGGAGAATCTTTGAATGATACTTTTAGTAGATTTCAAAAATTGCTGAATGGACTAAAGTTGTATGAGAGAGGGTATCAAACTAAGGACTCAAATCTCAAGTTTCTGAGAGCCTTGCCCAAAGAGTCGAAGCCTATGACTGTTTCCTTGAGAAACACTCATGAGTACAAGGATTTTACTCTTGAACGACTGTATGGAACTCTAAAGACATATGAGCTAGAAATGGAGCAGGATGAGGACATTGAGAAGGTCCAGAAGAAAAATGGATCTGTTGCCTTAGTAGCAAGTGTTAACAAGGCTGAGGACATGAAGGAAGAAACTGCTGAAGCTACACCAAGACCAAGTGCTTGTGAAGGTAGGATTGAATCAAGAAAATGCAAGGGAAAGATGATTGAAGAAAATGAGCCCTCAAACCAAGATGAAATGGATGAGCTAGATGAACATTTAGCTTTTCTGTCAAGAAAATTCTCAAAGCTCAAGTTCAAGAGAAACCCTGAGGTGACCAAGCCATTCAGAAAGGACTTTCAATCAAACAAGAACTATGTTGAAAGGTCCAAATTTAAATGTTTCAATTGTGGAATGGGAGGACACTTTGCCACTGAATGCAAAAGACCAAAAGCTGAGAAGAATGACAGGAAGTTTGAGCCTGTTGATTATAAGAAGAAATACTTTGAACTTCTCAAGCAAAAGGGAAGGGCATTCATAACTCAGGACTATGATTGGGCTGATGATGGGAATGATTCTGAAGAGGACACTAAGTTTGTAAACCTTGCACTGATGGCTGATTCAAATGAGCAGGAAGCCAGTTCATCAACCAATCAAGTAATCACTACCAACCTCATTGAGCTTTCTACAGAGGAATACAATAGTGCCATTAATGATATATCTACTGAATTGTACAATATGCGTGTTTCTCTTAAGTCACTTACAAAAGAAAACACTAGGATTAAAGATGCTAATCTGTTTTTAAATGATAGAAATGCTGTCTTGGAAACTCAGTTTATTGAGTTTGAGAAAATGAGGATGGAGTGTCAGATTGCTAAGGATGAACTGCTAGCTGCACTGAAAAGAGAAAAAAATTCTCAAAGTGCAGTTAGAAAAAAAACAGGAAGTAATTGCAAGATGGAATAATTCCATGAATGTTGCCACAAACGTAATCAAAGTTCAAGGTGTGGATACATTCTACAAGGAATCAATGAAAAATGACAAAGAGAAACTAGATTACATTTCTGAGGATCTAGGAGTTGATGATGCTTCAATGGATAGCGACCATCCGTTAAGAGATAACTCTTCAACGGATGAGACTCATCCTTTGAAACATACATCAAGTGTCAGTAAAGAAAAAATGGAGAAACTGAACAAAAAGTTTGGTCCAACCAGCAAACATTTTGTTCAGGGAGAAAGTAGCAAAACCAAGAATGTTGAAAAGGTAAACATAGGTCACTTATCCAACAAGCAATTAAAGGACAAGTTAGAGAACATAGAGGTCAAGGCTGAGGTTAAAAAGAAAAAGAATAGAAATGGCAAGGTAGGGATTAATAAGCATAACAATTACACACCTGACAAATATGCTCCTAGAAAGACATGTGTTAAGTGTGGAAGTGTTGATCATTTGTCTACCAACTATAAAGCTGTTAAAACGCAAATGTTCAAATGCCAATGCATGTACCTAATGTGCCTATGCCTGTTATGCCTAACATGCCTGTACATAATGCTCATGCATCTAATATGTATCATAACATACCATTCATTTTAAATCCTTATATGAGTGCATTTACTATGCCTCAAATGTCATGGAGCATGCCACACATGAGCACTATGTTTGCACAACACTCACAAATGTCAACACCAAACATTTATGCATCTGAACACTTTCAAAATGTTGTGTCTCAAAGACCAACACCAAGAGTCAAGGTTGATTTATCTCAACCTATGATGAAGGTGCAAAATGAGAAAAGAAACAAAGTGAGGGCTAACAAGACAGGACCCAGGAGACTTGGGTACCAAAATCAACTTGATTTGGTTTTTTTGTGTGTAGGGAAATAGAAGGAATCTATGGTACTTAGACAATGGTTGTTCTAGGCACATGACTGGAGATTTCACTCTGCTCATAGAGTTCAAGGAGAGAGCTGGCCCTAGCATTACCTTTGGAGATGACAACAAAGGATATACTAAGGGATATGGCTTGATTTCAAAGGAAAATGTCATCATTGATGAAGTAGCACTAGTTTATGGACTCAAGCACAATTTGTTGAGTATCAGTCAACTATGTGGTAAAGGTTTTTCAGTTTCATTCAATCAAGGAGCCTGTGTTGTCTCAAGCAAAAAGGACAACAATGTGGTGTTGCCAGGCTACAGAAAAGGGAATGTGTACATAGGTGACTTCAACTCAACAAATGCAAATTCAATCACTTGTCTTTTTAGTAAAGCAAGTAAGGATGAAAGTTGGTTGTGGCATAAAAGACTGTCACATCTGAACTTTAAGTCAATCAATGACATGGTGAGAAAAGATCTTGTAAGAGGCATACCACAATTGGAATTTTCCAAGGATGGCCTTTGCGATGCTTGTTAGAAAGGAAAGCAAAATAAGGCATCTTTCAGAAGCAAGTCAGAATCATCAATTGAGCAACCTCTACAGCTGTTACATATGGATTTATTTGGACCAGTCAATTTCAAAGAAGAAATACTGCCTTGTGATTGTAGATGATTTCTCTAAATTTACATGGACCTATTTTCTGCACTCTAAGGATGAGGTCAATGAAATCATAATCAATCACATCAAGGTTGCTAACAATCATCATGAGTATAAAGTAAGAAGAATCATGAGTGACAATGGCACTGAGTTCAAAAATTGAACAATGAGACTGTTTTGTGAGGGGAATGGAATTGTTCATGAATTCTCTACAGCTAGGACACCACAACAAAATGGAGTGGTGGAAAGGAAAAATGGAACACTTATTGAAGCTGCAAGGACAATGCTAGGTGAATCAAAGCTACCTACATATTTCTGGGCTGAAGTAGTTAACACTGCGTGTTTCACTCAGAATATCTCTTTGATTAATCAAGCTAGAGGAATGATTCCATACCATTTGCTCAAAGGAAGGAAACCATCTTTGGATTTTCTACATGTTTTTGGCTGCAAATGTTTTGTATTGAGAAATCAACGTGAAAATCTTGGAAAATTTGAGTCAAAGGCAGATGAAGCCACTTTTGTGGGATATACAGCTGGAAAAGCCTATAGGGGTTTTACAATCACATAATCAACATTGTTATGGAATCTGTACATGTTGTTTTTGATGATACCAGGATTCAAGGTCTTACAAATGAGGGTTTTCATGAAACTCTCAGATTCGAGAATGAGGTGGAAGGCCTACTGTACAATGATGAAGATGATGATCAAGAGGATAGAGAAGTTCCACCAAGAGTAACTGTTTCAACAATGGACAACTCAAGTAATGATAGATCACTTGAGCCATCCGTTGAAAGGATGAATGAAGCATCCGTTGAAATGCTTCACACCCCATCCGTTGAAAGTCATTTTGAAGCATCCACTGAAAGATCACAAAATAGAATGACTAACCCATTAAACTCAGGGGGAGTTTCTCTAAGTCAAATTTCAAACTCAAACCTACATGATCATACTCATGAAAATGAGGCAACAACTTCAAGGCCTGCACTTGCATCTCAAAGAAAATGGACTAGGGATCATCCATTTGAACTAATAATTGGTGATCCAACCTCAAAACTCCAAACTAGAAGAACCACTCAAGATGAATGTCTTTATAGCAACTTTCTTTCACAGGATCCAAAGAAAGTTGAGGATTCTCTTCTAGATCCAGATTGGGTTTTAGCTATGCAAGAAGAGCTAAATCAATTTGAGAGGAACAATGTATGGAAGCTGGTGCCCAAACCTAAAGACAAAAGTGTTATAGGAACAAAGTGGGTATTCATAAACATGATGGATGAAAATGGCATAGTTACAAGGAATAAAGCTAGACTGGTTGCTAAAGGCTATTCTCAAGAATAAGGAATAGACTATGATGAAACATTTGCCCCTGTTGCTAGATTGGAAGCAATAAGGATATTCCTAGCCTATGCATCCCATGCCAATTTCAAAGTCTATCAAATGGATGTCAAAAGTGCCTTTCTGAATGGGGAACTGGAGGAGGAGGTTTATATCAGTCAACCTCCTGGTTTTGAAGATCCAAATTATCCAGAATTTGTCTATTTCCTACTCAAGGCACTGTATGGATTGAAGCAAGCACCTAGAGCCTGGTATGACACATTATCATAGTTTCTTTTAGAGAATCACTTCACAAGAAGTACTGTTGATAAAACTCTTTTTTTTTAGAAATGTGAATGACTTTAGTATACTCGTCCAAATCTATGTAGATGACATAATATTTGGGTCTACAGATGAGAAACTTTGCAAAAGGTTTGCCAAACTTATGCAAAGCAAATATGAGATGAGCATTATGGGTGAACTAACCTACTTCCTTGGCTTACAAGTTAAGCAAGTGAAAGATGGAATCTTTTTAAGTCAAACAAAATATGTTTATGATCTTTTAAAGAAATTTGACTTAATGGATTGTTCTCCTGCAAAAACCCCTAAGGAGTGGTTACCAGAACTAAAGCAAGGTTTGGTTGCGAAATAATACTCTCAAAAAGAAGGCATTGATTATCATGAAACTTTTGCACCAGTTACAAGGTCGGAAGGCATTAGAATTTTCTTGGCATTTGTTGTACATTCAAATTTCAAAGTTTATCAAATGAATGTCAAGAGTGCCTTTCTGAATGGCGAGTTAGAAGAAAAAGTTTATGTGCAACAACCACCTAGCTTTAAGGATCCACATTTTCCTGACTTTGTGTACAAATTGCTAAAGGCACTGTATGGATTAAAGCAAGCTCCTAGGGCATGGTATGACACCCTATCACAATTTCTACTTGACAATCAGTTCACTAGAGGCACAATAGATAAGACACTGTTTTACAAGCTACATGGCAGTGATATCATCCTAGTTCAAATCTATGTGGATGATATCATCTTTTGTTCTACAAATGAGAAACTCTACTCAAGATTCTCTAAGTTCATGAAAAGTAAATATGAGATGAGTATGTTGGTATAATTGACCTTCTTTCTAGGATTGCAAATCAGTCAAAAGGTGGATGGCATTTTCATTAGTCAAACCAAGTACATCAAAGATTATTGAAGAAGTTTAATCTAGAAGAATGTTCTCCAACAAAAAGTTCTATGGCTACAACCACAAAGCTTGATAAGATAAGAAAGGCAAGAATGTGAACCTTTCAGTCTATAGAGGCATGATTGGCTCTCTATTCTATCTCACTGCAAGTAGACCATACATCATGTTTACAACATCTCTATGTGCAAGGTTTCAGTCTGATCCAAATGAATCACATATGATTGCTATCAAGAGGATTTTCAGATATCTAAAGGGCACTCCAAACCTAGGGTTATGGTATCTCAAGGACATAGGGTTCAATTTGGTTGGTTATTCTGATGCTGATTATGCTGTATGCAGAGTTGATAGAAAAAGCACTTCAGGAAGCTGCCAATTTCTTTGACAGAGGTTAGTATCTTGGTACATCAAGAAATAACAATTTGTGTCAACTTCCACAGCTGAGGCTGAATACATAGCTTCTGGAAGTTGTTGTGCTCAAGTGCTTTGGATTAGAAATCAACTAAGAGATTATGGACTTGTGTTGGAGAAAATTCCAATTATGTGTGATAACACAAGTGCAATATCTATCGTTGCTAATCCAGTCAATCATTATAGAACAAAGCACATTGACATTAGATATCATTTCATTAAGGAACATGCATCTAACGGAACATTGAGTTGCATTATCTTCCCACAAAGAAACAGTTAGCTGATATGTTTACTAAGCCACTAGATAAAACCACCTTCACTAGGTTGGTTAGTGAGATTGGAATTCTAAATACTTCATCTAATAGGTGGAATTATCAACTAATTGTTGCAGTAGTAAATTGTCACTATCTCAGAATGCTCAATATTTTTAAATTGAAAATTGGTTGAGTATGATTTATAAATATTTCAGTACTGTGATGCATATCTTTTGAAAATCATTCTTTTGAATTTCTAAGTTTTATTCATAAAATTCTAAAAATTCACAAACCTCTAAGTACTCTAGTATTTTCAAGGTAAATATTTGGATTATTTGGTAGGTGTTAAAATTAAAATCATAAGTGTGAAAAACTGCATACTAGACTTATCAAATTAGTACTAGCATGAGTTCTCGAATCCATTATTCTTGACTTCTCGAATCTACCTGTTTGAATTCTCGAACCAGTGTATTCTGTAATTCTCAAATTGGTATATTCTAGAGTTCTTGAATCCATGTATCTTAAGTTCTTGAACTAGTTCTCGATTCAAATTTAGCATTTTCAAAATTATGCAGATTTTGGATTTATTCCAATTAAATTCAATTTAGAATCACTTATGATTATAAATGGTTCTGTTGCCCAGTAATAAACAATTGTAGAAGGGGGGTTGAATACAATTGTATAAGATTCTCGACGTTAAACACAAATATGAATAATAACAGCTTTATTAATTCTGGTATAAAACTGTTACAAACTCTCTTAAGAAATTCTGATGTTCTTGAGAGCTTCAAGGTTACAAAATACTCGTGTGTGTGATCGATGTAAAATCAAAACCTAAACTGTGTTTATATACTACACAGTTTCTCTATCGATTACAAGATAAGTCCAAATCAATTACAAACAATATTGAAACATATCCTAACCGATAGCTGCATTCCTACAAACTAGGAACTGACAAAATAAACTTCCTTCTTTAACTGGACTCTAGAATTAACTTGAAGTAGTATTCCTGATCAGCTTTCAGTCCTGATGATAAATCCTGATCACAGTCCTGATAGTAATCCTGAGAGCAATCCTGATACTGACGCTCGTGCAATACTGATGACGTCAGCAATCTTGATCAGTTAGTCCAGATCCTGATGATCATCGAATCCTGATCTAACAATCTCCCCCAATCTTATACTTTATAAAATAAAGTATAGATTCCTAGATTCAATGATGCCAAAAACTTATTTACAAAATGTACAAGAAACTATAGCAGCAAACTTATCTTTTTAGATTCTTTGGTAGAACAAATTCATCTTCAAGAAATTGGATAACAAATTTTCTTCTTTTTCTTCAAGAATTTGAATCAGTTTGTCCTTTAGATTTCTGAGCTCTTCATCTTCCTCATTTATCTGGTAGATAGCTGCTCTAAGATTCTGAATTGAACTTCTCTGAAGATTGTATTCTTCAACCAGGAGGTAAGCAATTTCTTTCCCATCAGGATTAAGAGTCAATTGTCTCATGCCAAAAGACATTTCGTTAACAACACTGCCTCTTTGCATTTCAACTTCTTGATCTCTCAGATTTAGATACATGGGAGTATAATCACCATTATAATTTCTTCCTTCATCAAATCTTCTCCTTATGGTTGACAGAATCATATCAGACCATTCCTTGCACACTCCATTTTTCCATTTAAGTAGATAGTGAACATATTTCAGTTCCTTTGTGGTTTTAACCAGCAGCTCTTGAATGGACATAACCTTCACACTTCCATCTTTCATGAAGTACAGAAGCTTCTCTTTCTTTTCAGTACCATCATGACAATCTAAAACTATATCCACAACTTGTAAATTGTTCAGGTGTTCAGAAGTTAAGTTACCTCCAATTTCAGTCAGAGAGTGAGGATCAACATGTGGTATGTTCAGAAATTCAGCATCCTTGTGTCCTATATGTGACGCCCTCCAAACCCGGGGTACAGATTTGAGGAGTCATCCGACCAACGGAACACTATTTAACACATGCATAATATATATAAAGACACAATTACCCCTTGACCAAGACCGCATCCAGATTATGGCAATGAACACAAGCTACTACAATCTTTTATTATTACAAACCAGTTTTATCAGAGTTATTACATCACAACTAAAGTTCAAATCTAGACATTAAATCTAGAAAAGCAAAACAACAACTACCCTGCCAATAACAGTGACTCGAGGGGCTCTCCTGACTGCTGGTGAACTATCGGTCACGCTATGCCAACTCATACTCTCGCTTCACTGGAATAGGGTTAGAAAACAACAAGCAAGAGTGAGCCAAAATTGCTCAGCAAACATCAACGAATCATTTCTATCACGGTGGTAAGGATATGAATTTAAGATATCAGAATCAACAATATTTAGCTAACACATGCTTTGTATCAATAATGATTGAAGTAAAGAATTAGAATTTGGCTTATACATTTTATTCAAATCAAAGGTTGTGCTGCTGGCCAGCCACGCATCAACCCCGGACTAGCTCATGTCATAGTCCTCTACTGGATCCCAGGCCAATCTGGGCCTTAAGTTACTTCGACCAATTACTGGTCCATTTTAAAAAAACACATGCCAATTCTATAATAGGGTATAAACAATAACATGCTCAATAAGATAAACTGAATGTATAGTAATTGCAAAAGAGTTTCAACTGTTCAGTATCAAGTGAAGGTCGAGAAATAATCATGGAGTAATTTCAATGGTACAGTGTACTCATTCAATAAGGGAATCAATATTGGTAATCGTTAATCAATAACCGTAAATGAGTAGTCAAGATGGAAGTCAAATAATCAAAGGTTGTCAATGATAATCAAAGGATGATAAATAGCAACAATAGGTGGTAAACAATAATCAAGTAAATTGGAAATAAGGGTTTCCGATGCAGATCAAATCAAAGAATCAAGAATTTTTAAGGAAATGGAATCAGTTGTCCAAATGCGGTTAAAAGATGGATAATTTGAATTGTTCTGGGGATAACGGTATTCAAGTAATCAAGACAATAATAATTTTATCACAAGTAAAGGCACAGATACTTGCCTGGTCTAAGCTGCTGTCGGATCGACTCTGCTCACTCTACTTTCCCCTTTCCCTTGCTCCGGGAACTCGATTCTATAATTTAAACAACTCATCACAATAAGTCTAACTATTCTCGTTCTACTCTCGACACTTATTCAATCAATAATCACATTTAAACAAGTAACCGGTTACGTATCGGACGTCCGGTATAATTTACGATATTTAAAACTCAGATATTTGCCCTAGCACGGGCATATACAGACTATAAAACACGACACACAATTAATATGAACCATATAGCACTTATAAACATTTTTAAAACATCATACGGAACTCATTTGAATTTTTAATAAGTCGTTACAAATTTTAAATCAAAAAATCGGATTTTTTAAATCCAATATAAACATTTAAATGAAAATAAATCAATTAATAAAATTAATTGACACTCTTTAAATACTCAAACTATTTTTTAAATAATTAAATAGGCTTGAAAATAATTAAACTGAATTTTTAATTAATTAAATCTAATTAATAATTAATTTTTAAGAATTAATTGATTAAAAGAATTAACCAATTAATTAATAAATTAATTATTAATTAAAAATAATTAAAATAATTAAGTTTAATCAATTTTCGGATTTAAAATAATAAATATAATTTATCAGAATTTTTCTGATATAAAAATATATTTTTAAAATAAAAATATGAATTTTTAAAGTTTTTAAACTATTTTCGAATTAAATTTAAAAATAAAATTCAAAAACAGTTTTCTGAAAATGAATTAGGGTTTTGAAGATTGAAACCGGGTCGAAAAATCGGGTAAACGGGTCGGGAAGAACGAATCCGGGTCACCAAGAACAACCCGCCGGAATCTGGGTTTTCCAGAATCCGGCCGGCGTCCGGTGGCCGGACTTCGCCATTTCCGATCAAAACAAAACCAAACTATAGGGCTTTTGTTCGCTTTTGCAAGACAAACACAACCCACATACACACACATCTGTCCCATGCCGGAATCGTGCCCAGAATTCATTCAAAGAACTCGCCGGCGACGACCTCGGCCGGAAACCCGATCTACTTAAATCCTACATGAAACTCAAAGATTAATATACCAAAATGAAGCTTATAACTCATACAATAAAAGCCCTTTACCAAAAACAATGTCAGATCAATATCAAGAACGTACGAATTGAAAGAAGAAATCGGGTCAAAACCCGAAAATCAAACCCGACTAAATCGAACATAAACATGAAATTAAAGCATGGATTCTTGCTAATTAGAACCCTAGGAACATGTTAGAAGCAACCAATTGAACGGAGAATCAACAGAATGAAAATCCCCAAATCGAATCAAGAACCCTAATTTTAATTCGAAACTTGTAAAATCAATATAAAATCGAATACTTACCAGATGATGATGAGGTTGGAAGATTCTGAAACTAGATTTTTGGGGCTTTGATTTGAGTATAAGAACTTCAGATTTGGACTTCAATAACCCTTAGAACGAATTGATTGAAGATCAAGAACACAAAATAATTATTTGGGAATTTCGGATTTCTTGAGTAATTTCTGAAGAATTGCTAGGGTTATGAAGTCTGATTGGTCATTTTATATTTTTGGAAAAATAATACCCCAAATAACATTTTTGGATCGATATTGATTCGTTAGATCGTTTAAAAACCCTAATTAGGTCAAAAACACGTTTTACGAAAAGTAAGGGGTTAAAAAGGTTGATGATTATCCAAATTGATATATATCATTATATAACTAATGCTCAAGAATACTAGGGCTATAACAACTTCAATATTGATATAGAACGATAAATCCGTCCCCTTAAGCAATTAGGGTTCGGAACGATTTTTCCTTTTTCGGATCAAAAATTGAAATTAATTTGCAGAATCAAATAGGTAGGGTTAAATAGAATCCCATAACCCTTTCGATAACGATTCGAATACGAAAGACGAAGAATTAAAAATGAATGTACGAAATTTCAACGGGCTCTTGAATTATCAAAACGGCTCAAATTTGAAGAAAATTCCAAATGACGAAATTTTTGAAAGGGGCTTCCGACTCACCATTTAGCACATAATCACACACTAAATATCATATAATAATATTCCAATATTCCAAAATAAATATTTTAGATTAAATATATCATTTAATCAAATAATAAAATTCACGGATATTACATCCTTCCCCCCTTAATAGGATTCTGTCCTCAGAATCAGATCAAGGAAACAACTGGGGATACTTCTCTAACATCTCACTCTCTAACTCCCAGGTAGACTCTTCTACTTTAGGATTCCTCCACAAAACTCTCACTAACGCTACTGTCTTATTCCTTAGTACTTTCTCCTTACGATCCACTATCTGAATTGGTCGTTCTACATACGATAAATCTGCCTGGACCTCTATTGGTTCATACTCTATTACATGATTCGAATCTGGTCGATACCTCTTAAGCATAGATACATGAAATACATTATGAACGTGCTGCATATGCGGTGGCAATGCCAACTCGTAAGCTACTTCGCCCACTTTCTTCAAAATCTCAAACGGCCCAACATATCTCGGACTCAACTTCCCTTTCTTTCCAAATCTAACTAATCCTTTCCATGGTGAAACCTTTAGTAACACTTGCTCTCCTTCTTCGAATCCCACATCCTTTCTGGCTAGATCCGCATACTTCTTCTGTCGGTCTTGAGCTGTTATCAATCTTCTCTGAATCAATTGAACCACTTCTTTTGTTCGTTGTACTAGTTCTGGTCCTATCATTTTCCGTTCACCAACTTCTTCCCAATATACTGGAGATCGACACTTTCGTCCATACAAAGCTTCGTACGGTGGCATTCCAATGCTCGCGTGAAAACTATTATTATATGAAAATTCCACCAAGGGTAGATGATCGTCCCAACTGCCTTCAAAATCAAGTGCACACGTCCTAAGCATATCTTCAATAGTCTGAATTGTCCTTTCGCTCTGACCGTCCGTCTGCGGATGATAAGCCGTACTCATTCTCAACTCGGTGCCCAAACACTCTTGAAAACTCCTCCAAAATCTTGAATTGAATCGAGGGTCTCTATCAGACACTATCGATACTGGAACTCCATGTCGTACTACGATTTCTTTTATGTACATATGAACTAACTTATCCAGCGAGAATCTCTCGTTAATCGGAAGAAAATGCGCAGATTTCGTCAATCGATCCACGACAACCCAGATGGCATCATGGTTAGCTTTGGTTCTAGGCAATCCTACTACAAAGTCCATCGCAATGTGTTCCCACTTCCATTCGGGAATCTCCAATGGTTGAAGTAATCCACTTGGTCTCTGATGTTCCGCCTTAACTCTTTGACACGTAAAGCATTTACTTACCCATTCCGCAATCTCTTTCTTCATATCTGGCCACCAAAAGTTCGTCTTTAGATCTCGATACATCTTCGTACTCCCTGGATGAATTGAATACTTCGAGTTATGTGCTTCGTGCAGAATCTCACTTTTCAGTTCCGTTACGTTAGGTATCCATATCCGAGAAGCAAATCTCAAGATCCCTTTGTCGTCCGGTTGGCTACATATTTCCTCACCTGTCATTTTATTCACATCGTCGTTCATAACTTGCTCTTGGCACTTTCGTATCTTCTCCAACAATTCAGGTTGAAACGTCATGGTATAAATTATTTCCGTAGCGTCCTTCGGATTAATTACTTCGATTTCCAATTTCTCAAATTCCTTGTATAATTCTTTGGTCATCATTAGTGTATTTAATCTCTCTTTTCTGCTCAATGCATCTGCTACCACATTTGCCTTGCCGGGATGATAGTTGATAGAAACGTCGTAGTCCTTGATTAGTTCTAACCATCTTCGTTGCCTCATGTTCAGCTCTTTCTGAGTAAAGATATACTTCAAACTTTTGTGATCGGTGTAAATTTCACATCTCTCTCCATACAAGTAGTGTCTCCATATCTTCAAAGCAAACACAATAGCTGCTAACTCCAAATCGTGTGTAGGGTACTTCTGTTCGTGGGGTCTCAACTGTCTTGACGCATAGGCAATCACCTTGTCATGTTGCATAAGTACGCATCCTAATCCTTTGTACGACGCATCACTATAGATTACGAAATGACCTTGATCGTCTGGTAACATCAATACCGGTGCCGTAGTTAGTCTTCTCTTTAACTCTTGGAAGCCTTCTTCGCATTTATCGTTCCATATGAATCGCTCGCTTTTCCTTGTCAGCTTGGTCATTGGAGTAGCTATCTTCGCAAAATCTTGCACAAATCTCCGGTAGTATCCGGCTAATCCCAAGAAACTTCTGACTTCAGTCGGTGTCCTTGGTCTCTCCCAATCTTTCACTGCCTCTATCTTTGCTGGGTCCACTTTGATGCCTTCGCTGCTCACCACGTGTCCTAAGAAATGAACTTCTTTCAACCAGAATTCACACTTGGAAAACTTCGCGTATAGTCCTTCTTGTCTCAACGTTTCTAACACAATTCGCAACTGGTCTGCATGCTCTTCTTCTGTCCTTGAGTATATCAAGATGTCGTCGATGAATACCACTACAAACTTGTCCAAATATCTCTTGAAAATCCTGTTCATTAGATCCATAAAAGCTGCGGGTGCATTCGTTAGTCCAAACGCCATTACTAAAAATTCATAGTGCCCATACCTTGTTCGAAAGGCTGTCTTCGGTATGTCGTCTGGTCTAATCTTCAATTGGTGATATCCTGACCGTAGGTCGATCTTCGAAAAATGTACCGCTCCCTTCAGCTGGTCAAACAGATCATCTATTCGAGGTAACGGATACTTGTTCTTAATGGTCAGCTTGTTCAACTCCCGATAGTCTATACACAATCTCATGCTTCCATCCTTTTTCTTGACAAACAGTACTGGTGCTCCCCACGGTGAAACGCTGGGTCTAATAATTCCTTTTTCTAGCAAATCTTGCAGTTGATCAGCCAATTCCTTCATCTCCACTGGTGCCATCCTGTAAGGGGCCTTCGATACTGGCTCCGCGCCCGGTACTAAGTCTATCGCAAATTCAATTTCTCTATCTGGAGGTAAACCTGGTAATTCTTCCGGAAAAACATCTGGAAACTCATTTACGACTGGAATATCTTCTAACTTAGAAACTTCCTTATCTATATCTATTACATAAGCTAGATACGCCTCACAACCTTGCCTTAATAACCTCTTAGCCTGAATCATTGTCAGGAACCTCTTTCTTTGTTTCTCTCCTCTAAATATTATCTCTTTCTTTTCTAGGGTAATCAAAGTAACCCTCTTATTCTTACAATCAATACTTGCATCATGCTCAGTCAACCAATCCATCCCTAATATCACATCAAATTCACCTAACTTAAAAGGTAACAAGTCAACATAAAAACGATTTCCCAAAATCTCTATCTCACAACGGGGATAATATGAACTGACCGCGATACGATCCTGATTAGCTATCTCTATAGTCAACACTCCACTTAAAGGTTTCATTACGCAATTCAATCTACGAGCAAACGTTTCAGAAATAAAAGACTTCGTCGCTCCCGAATCTATTAACACTTGTGCAGGAATAGAATTTACTAGAAGTGTACCTGCCACCACGTCGGAATCTCTCACTGCTTCTCCCATTGACATATTGTAGGTCCTGGCTAACGGCTGGACGTTAACAACTGGGGGTGCCTCAATTGCCCGAATCATATTGTTCACGGTTGCTGGTGCTCTGCAGTCCTTAATCATGTGACCTGGTTTCTTACACCGATGACACACGATGCCTATCTTGCAATCCCGGGAATAATGTCCCTTCTGATTGCATTTAAAGCATGTGACAGTCAATCGATGGCATATCCCTAGATGTCGCTTCCCGCATGTCTTGCATTCTGGTAGTGGGGGTCTAGAAAGTCCCTGCTGACCGCCGGTTAGTAGACGGTTATCTTGTCCTACGTTTCCGGTGTCTGGTTTCCCGAAACTTGTATTCCTTCCGTGCTGAAATCCCAGCTTCTTATTTGCTTGCCCTTGAAAACTTCCCTGCTGCTGTCCCTTATCGGGTATCCCTGCTTTCCTTTTCTTGTTCTCCTTCTCTCTCATGTAAGAATCACTCTCTGCCTCCGCAATCATTGCCTTTTGGACCACCGCTGCATAGGTGTCCAACTCCAATACAGCTAACTTACTACGAATCCAAGACCTCAGTCCCTGCTGGAACCTCTTGGCCTTCTTCTTTTCCGTATCCACATAGGTTGGAACAAACCTTGACAACTCCGTAAACCTTGTTTCATATTGGGGCACTGTCATGCTTCCCTGCTTTAATTCCAAAAACTTCAATTCCATCTGATCTCTCATATAGTCCGGAAAATATCTTTCCAAAAACAACTCTGTGAATCTTGCCCACGTAATCAATCCCTCGGGCTCCATAGCCCTACTCGTTTCCCACCAATAACTAGCCTCATTCTTCAGAAAATAGCTTGCATACTCTGTCTTCTTATCCTCTGTCACCTCTATCAAGGCAAAAGCCTTTTCCATCTCTTTCAACCATGCCTTAGCCTCTACAGGGTCTGCTGATCCTTTAAATTCTGGAGGTTTTGCTGCCTGGAAAGATTTGAACGTAACTGCCGGTGCTGCTTGCTGGTGCTGTTGTTGATGCTGCTGATGCTGATGTTGCTGATGCTGTTGCTGCTGTTCTAAGAGCTGTTGCTGAAATGCACGTTGCTGCTGTGCTAATGCGGCAGTCTGTTGAGTAAGGGTATTTAACAACTGGATTACCATCGGGTCCACACGGCCCGTGGGAGGTGTATTTTGTTGACCTTCTTGGTCAGAAGTATCAGTTGAACGGGTTTGTCGTCTAGGAGCCATATCGCTAATGAATAAACAATAATTGGCTTAATCAAACAGTTCATATAAGAGAAGGAAGGATCACAATTGATATCTCGAAGGTTTACGGATCTTCTCAACGGCGTATGGATACACTCGTTGCAATAAGTAGAATAACAGTTATGATGCTGGAAATGAATGACAGGGGAATAAATACAGTTCTATAAAAGAGGTTTATCATATATATATAGATAGAGTTAGTACAAGCGTAGAACGCTTCAAAAGAAAATATATCATGGCTGAACCATAACTGCCGACCAGCAATACAACAACAAAAATGCAACAACAACCCGAGGCGTTCCTATAAGCCCGGTGCACTGCTGATTCTACTATATGCATCTATATACTAACTATTTAGAACCATACATCCATGTCACATCTGTCTACTACCGATACCTGCTCACAGATCACCTGCTCCTGCCGGCCATAACGGGGGTCCTGAAACCTCTGCAATCTCACTCATCGCATAATCCAAAATCTGTCTCATCCCTGCTACTGTCTCTCCCTCTCGACTAGAAGCTAATCCATGCAATCGAGTCTCAACCAAAGTCCTCGTAACCCTAAACCTCATCTGAATGTCTCTCATCTGATCTCTAAGTCTGTCTCTCTCTCTGACAGCGGCTGCCTCGATCGAACGAATCCTACCCATCTCCATAACCTGTCCATAAAGGAAATCCTTCTCTCTTCTCACCCTCTGATACACATGGTGTGGAACTGGTGGCTCACATAACTGATACAAAGGCCCACAAACTGATGCCTGAGACGCTGGTGCTGGGGCTACTTGTCGGAGTGGAATAGGACAAGGTATCTGATCTCTCCTGACTACTGGGCCCTGATGCCTAGGCTGATATCGCACTGGCCGAGACGGTCCTGCTCTCTCAACGGGTGTAGGTATCTCTGATATCGTATCCTCGGAAGGGTCTGAGTCTGAACTAGAACCAGGGGGCTGCAATTATAACCACATTTAATTACTACGCGTAATATCCCTAGTTGACCTCCTAATATCCTTACGTGACTTCCTAACTCTCTATGTTATCCTGGACCCTAAGTCCTAACTTGTTTCAAATGCCATAACCTGTTGCTCTGATACCAACTGTGACGCCCTCCAAACCCGGGGTACAGATTTGAGGAGTCATCCGACCAACGGAACACTATTTAACACATGCATAATATATATAAAGACACAATTACCCCTTGACCAAGACCGCATCCAGATTATGGCAATGAACACAAGCTACTACAATCTTTTATTATTACAAACCAGTTTTATCAGAGTTATTACATCACAACTAAAGTTCAAATCTAGACATTAAATCTAGAAAAGCAAAACAACAACTACCCTGCCAATAACAGTGACTCGAGGGGCTCTCCTGACTGCTGGTGAACTATCGGTCACGCTATGCCAACTCATACTCTCGCTTCACTGGAATAGGGTTAGAAAACAACAAGCAAGAGTGAGCCAAAATTGCTCAGCAAACATCAACGAATCATTTCTATCACGGTGGTAAGGATATGAATTTAAGATATCAGAATCAACAATATTTAGCTAACACATGCTTTGTATCAATAATGATTGAAGTAAAGAATTAGAATTTGGCTTATACATTTTATTCAAATCAAAGGTTGTGCTGCTGGCCAGCCACGCATCAACCCCGGACTAGCTCATGTCATAGTCCTCTACTGGATCCCAGGCCAATCTGGGCCTTAAGTTACTTCGACCAATTACTGGTCCATTTTAAAAAAACACATGCCAATTCTATAATAGGGTATAAACAATAACATGCTCAATAAGATAAACTGAATGTATAGTAATTGCAAAAGAGTTTCAACTGTTCAGTATCAAGTGAAGGTCGAGAAATAATCATGGAGTAATTTCAATGGTACAGTGTACTCATTCAATAAGGGAATCAATATTGGTAATCGTTAATCAATAACCGTAAATGAGTAGTCAAGATGGAAGTCAAATAATCAAAGGTTGTCAATGATAATCAAAGGATGATAAATAGCAACAATAGGTGGTAAACAATAATCAAGTAAATTGGAAATAAGGGTTTCCGATGCAGATCAAATCAAAGAATCAAGAATTTCTAAGGAAATGGAATCAGTTGTCCAAATGCGGTTAAAAGATGGATAATTTGAATTGTTCTGGGGATAACGGTATTCAAGTAATCAAGACAATAATAATTTTATCACAAGTAAAGGCACAGATACTTGCCTGGTCTAAGCTGCTGTCGGATCGACTCTGCTCACTCTACTTTCCCCTTTCCCTTGCTCCGGGAACTCGATTCTATAATTTAAACAACTCATCACAATAAGTCTAACTATTCTCGTTCTACTCTCGACACTTATTCAATCAATAATCACATTTAAACAAGTAACCGGTTACGTATCGGACGTCCGGTATAATTTACGATATTTAAAACTCAGATATTTGCCCTAGCACGGGCATATACAGACTATAAAACACGACACACAATTAATATGAACCATATAGCACTTATAAACATTTTTAAAACATCATACGGAACTCATTTGAATTTTTAATAAGTCGTTACAAATTTTAAATCAAAAAATCGGATTTTTTAAATCCAATATAAACATTTAAATGAAAATAAATCAATTAATAAAATTAATTGACACTCTTTAAATACTCAAACTATTTTTTAAATAATTAAATAGGCTTGAAAATAATTAAACTGAATTTTTAATTAATTAAATCTAATTAATAATTAATTTTTAAGAATTAATTGATTAAAAGAATTAACCAATTAATTAATAAATTAATTATTAATTAAAAATAATTAAAATAATTAAGTTTAATCAATTTTCGGATTTAAAATAATAAATATAATTTATCAGAATTTTTCTGATATAAAAATATATTTTTAAAATAAAAATATGAATTTTTAAAGTTTTTAAACTATTTTCGAATTAAATTTAAAAATAAAATTCAAAAACAGTTTTCTGAAAATGAATTAGGGTTTTGAAGATTGAAACCGGGTCGAAAAATCGGGTAAACGGGTCGGGAAGAACGAATCCGGGTCACCAAGAACAACCCGCCGGAATCTGGGTTTTCCAGAATCCGGCCGGCGTCCGGTGGCCGGACTTCGCCGTTTCCGATCAAAACAAAACCAAACTATAGGGCTTTTGTTCGCTTTTGCAAGACAAACACAACCCACATACACACACATCTGTCCCATGCCGGAATCGTGCCCAGAATTCATTCAAAGAACTCGCCGGCGACGACCTCGGCCGGAAACCCGATCTACTTAAATCCTACATGAAACTCAAAGATTAATATACCAAAATGAAGCTTATAACTCATACAATAAAAGCCCTTTACCAAAAACAATGTCAGATCAATATCAAGAACGTACGAATTGAAAGAAGAAATCGGGTCAAAACCCGAAAATCAAACCCGACTAAATCGAACATAAACATGAAATTAAAGCATGGATTCTTGCTAATTAGAACCCTAGGAACATGTTAGAAGCAACCAATTGAACGGAGAATCAACAGAATGAAAATCCCCAAATCGAATCAAGAACCCTAATTTTAATTCGAAACTTGTAAAATCAATATAAAATCGAATACTTACCAGATGATGATGAGGTTGGAAGATTCTGAAACTAGATTTTTGGGGCTTTGATTTGAGTATAAGAACTTCAGATTTGGACTTCAATAACCCTTAGAACGAATTGATTGAAGATCAAGAACACAAAATAATTATTTGGGAATTTCGGATTTCTTGAGTAATTTCTGAAGAATTGCTAGGGTTATGAAGTCTGATTGGTCATTTTATATTTTTGGAAAAATAATACCCCAAATAACATTTTTGGATCGATATTGATTCGTTAGATCGTTTAAAAACCCTAATTAGGTCAAAAACACGTTTTACGAAAAGTAAGGGGTTAAAAAGGTTGATGATTATCCAAATTGATATATATCATTATATAACTAATGCTCAAGAATACTAGGGCTATAACAACTTCAATATTGATATAGAACGATAAATCCGTCCCCTTAAGCAATTAGGGTTCGGAACGATTTTTCCTTTTTCGGATCAAAAATTGAAATTAATTTGCAGAATCAAATAGGTAGGGTTAAATAGAATCCCATAACCCTTTCGATAACGATTCGAATACGAAAGACGAAGAATTAAAAATGAATGTACGAAATTTCAACGGGCTCTTGAATTATCAAAACGGCTCAAATTTGAAGAAAATTCCAAATGACGAAATTTTTGAAAGGGGCTTCCGACTCACCATTTAGCACATAATCACACACTAAATATCATATAATAATATTCCAATATTCCAAAATAAATATTTTAGATTAAATATATCATTTAATCAAATAATAAAATTCACGGATATTACACTATACCTCCTCTTGAATTATGTGGCATTTGCTTTAGGCTTGAGAACATTTCTAACCACAGTGCTTTAGGTCTTTGAGAACCAGAAAAGTCTGCCATGCTAGAAACATTTGTTATAGTACCACTTGACTGATAATTGACAGGTTTATTGCACTGAATAGTGTCAATAATCTTCCACTTCTTATCTTTTTCTCTTTCAAGAACATAGCTCTTCTTCTAGCTTCTTCTTCTTCATCCACTTCAAGATTATGAGAATCAACCATAGTAGATAATATTAACAAATCAACTGTTAGGCCGAATACACAATATAATCAAGTATGTATGAGAATAACAATAATTAAGAACACTGTTTATGAATCAATAAACTGTATTTATATTAACAGCTTCTCTCTTTATGATGTTAATTAATCACAAAGAGCTTCTAGGTTACAAGAATAATATATCAATATTCGCGTCCCTTCTAGGGAAAACCTATCTGTGTTTATATAGTACACAGCTACATACAATCCTTATCTAATTGATATTCCTACAAGTTAGCTATACAAAACTTATCAATTAAGGATTGCTTCTTATCTTCTATTCCGTCTCCTTAGCTGTATCAATATATTCTGCTTCTTTCCATCTTCAGAATATATTGCTTCTAGAATCTTCAATTCAGCACCGACAACTAATTCAACTTTCACCTTGTCAGACTTTAAATAAACTCTGACCGGCTACCTTTAAACTCTTCACCCTGTCAGAGTTTAACTAAACTCTGACTGGCTTCTGATAAACTCTTGTCAGTACCTGTTGCTTAAACACTGATAAACAAACATTAGCAATTATATCTAACAATCTCCCCCAACTTGTTCATAATAAAATGTACAAGTTAAACATATAATTGATGATGTCAAAACCATTTAACAAATGCAGTGTTTAACATATAACAGAGTTTGATTTAAAACAGAGTTTTAAATTTGACTTAGAATAGAAAATATTAAAAACTTACAGTCAGACTTTACTTGACTTCTTCAATATCAGGTACAGTCCTGAGATAATCAATCAGCAGTCTTCTCTCAGCATTCTCAAGTTCAGATATCATAATCTCTTTCAGCTCCTTATACTCTGGATCTCCTTCACCAGTTTGATATATGGCAGCCCTCAGAGAATAAATACTGTTCTTCTTCATGTCATTTCCTAACCGAATGTACTGAGCTTTATCTGACTCTAAGTTGAATTCTAAGACTTTTATTCCAAGTGCAGTTGTAAATCTAGCACTGTTTTTCTTCATCTTCACCAACTTTCCAGCATGATTTCTATACTTTGGAATATAAGCATTTGAGACTTCTCCTCCTCCAAGCATTACTTTTGATCTCAGCATCTTTTCTCTTAAGATTTGAGCAACATTATGGGTGTGTCTGTTCTTAACTTTCAACAGATAAAGTACATATTCAAGTTCTTCCCATGATTTGAGATTTACATCAGATTCTCCAACTCTATAAACACTTCCATCACTCATGAAGTATAACAGAAACTGCTTCTTCAAGACTCTGTGAAAAATCAACTGAACAGATTCTAACTTATCAAGATTTTCTTGTGTATCCCTAATACCAGATCCTGCCAGTGAAATATTGTCTTGAGATCTGTTATTTATTCTCTTCTCCCTATGTGAACCTAAACCAGACTTATCATAAGATTCTTTTCCAAGTACAGTCCTGGTTTGAGAAAAATCCACAGGTTGAAGTGTCAGAGTTTCAGAGAGTACAGGTCTTAAGAAACCTTTGAGTTGAGGAGCTAGCTGAGTTTGCACAGCTTGAGCCTTGTCAGAGGCTGGCTTATCTTCAATAGTATCATCAACTTGAGCAGCGTCAGAGGTTGATTTTGCTAATCTTGTTTCAACTTGAGCAATGTCAGAGGTTGAATAAATCTTCTTAGGTAACTGTTCTTCTTCTACCAGTTTACCTTTTCCCTTGTCAGCATTTTTAATCACAGGCCTCCTTGAGTACTGTAAACTCTGATCAGAGTTTACATTCTCTTTGATAACAATTCCTTTTTCTTTCTTTCTAGGAGCCTTGATTTCCTTCTTCTTGTAGATTCCAGCTTTAAGATTCTTCTCGTGTTCCTCAGCAAGCATTTGCTCTTCAGCTTGGATATCTTCAATTGTAACATCTTTTCCATGCTCTTTAATAAAGATCCTAGCAGCAATCTCTTCATCAGTAGATGGGTTAGCTGAAACAACTAAACTTTTGTTGAGTTTTGAAGTAGATTGACCACCAGAAGTAGATTGACCACCAGAGTTTATTACACGTTTTTGCCTTTGAGCAGAAATCCTTCTTTCATTTCCTCTGCTTCCCCCATCAGTAGAATCATCCTTCCGTCTCAGAGTTTGAGTATCTTTGCATTTGTCTTTAGGTATACTCTCCCCCTTTTTGACATCATCAGAAAGTAGAACTGATGTCAGCAATTCAAGCGCAGTAGAAATGGAAGTCAGTTGAGCAGACATAGCATTCTGGTTGTCCTCAACTGTCCCAAGCCTCTTCTTGATTTCTTCAGAATCCCTGGCTTGCTGCTTGAACATGGCATAGTAAGAAGTTCTGTCAGCCTTTAAAGTAAGATCCCTCAGACTTACTTCATTCCTCAATTTTGTAAGCATCTGTTGATTCTCATCAAATCTATTATTGAGAGATTTGACTTGAATAACAGTGGCCTGTAAGCTCGTAAGGACATCAGGATTTGTAATCTTCTTAACAGAATCAGATAGAAAATCTGCAGCCCGTTGTGCTGGAAAGACACAATCTGCATTAGCCCATGCATTGTAGTACATATTCGGAAAATGCTCAGAAGCAGCCCTTTGAACTTCCCTCTCTTCAGTAGAATTTGCTTGAATATCAGAAACTTCCACTTGAATATCAGAGTTTGAAGGAGCAGGACTAGCTTCAGCATTGTCATCCTCTCCGTGAATATCTTCAAGCACATTTTCAGCAGTGATTTCATCAAGTAACTGTGCAGTGGCATCAGGTACTTGATCTGCTACAGTTTGAGGAACATCAGAGTTTGCTGGAGCAGTAACCTCTGCTTCTCTCTGAACAATCTCGACAACTGATTGTTGCAAAGCTTCAAGTAAAACAATATCCTCATGATCATTATCTGTTGCATCAGCATGTACAGCAACAGCTTCTGGAACTGGATCAACTCTAATCTGATCAACTTCCTCACCTTTCTCAAAATCAAGAGAAATGATTTCTGTGTGAGAAGCAATAGGTTCTACTAATTCAGTAGTAGCTTGATCAGCTTCCAGTACAATATCTTCATGATCCACAATCCTGCTGTCAGAGTATGCAGCAGCTTCCTCAACTACATCATCAGCTTTTGATGTAGGAGCTTCTGGTTCAAAATCCATCAGAATAGTTTCAGGATTTGCAGCATCTTCAGCAGTTAGAATATCCTCCTCAACAACAATTGCAGGAGTACTTGAAGGTACAGTTGTAATCACAATCTCCTCATTCTCTGATGTAGGAGCTTCAGTGTCTTCAGGTTCTTTGTCCATATTGGCAATGATATCACCAAAAAGTTGATCAGCAACTAGTCTTCTCTTTCTCTGATGAAGAGTCTCTTCATCAGCTTCAGTTTCTGAGTCGACATTAGAATCAGCAGCAACAGACTTTGCCCTTTGGGCTCGCCTTTTCTTCATTCTTTTTCTCTGAGGCACAGCATCAACATTTGATACCTCAGCTTCAGTTTGTTGCAAACCAGACTTAACTGTTCGAACTTTGGACCTCTTTGACCTCTGTGGTTGAGACACAGAAGGTCCAGCTTCAGCAGGTGATACTTGTTGTTGTTGTAAGTTGTCAAGAAATTGTTGCACTGATGCAGGCAACAGTAAAGGACCAACTTCTCCTTTCTTGTTGTCCTTGTTGATAAGGTCAGAAAATATACGCTTGTGCAGTTTAAACGAAAGTATAACATCATCCTCTACTATCTCAACATTTGGACAGCAAAAACTGAATATCAATTGACAAAACCTAGAGAAATAAACAACATTTCTATTCTCTAGCATTTTCTCACCAATATTAGTTAGAACTAATCTAGCAACATCAAAATGACTGCCATAGAGAAGAGAATACCCGATCTGTAGACTATCCGTAGGAATCGCATCCCAATTGGTGCACTTCTTTCCAAAAGCCCGAGTAATGCAATCGAAAAAGAAGCTCCACTCCTTGCGCAAAAATGGCCTTTTGAGTTGACCTATCTTTGTCAAAGGTCCAGTGTAGCCTATCTCGTTCATCATTCTGACGAGCTCAGAGTCTCCAACAGAGATTGTGAATGCATTGAAATCTTCAAGACCCAAAGCATCACGAACAGTAGTAGGAGTAACAACAAATTCATCTCCTTGAAACTCAAAAATTATAGATGGCGATCCAGACTCTCCTCCATTATCATAAGCACCTGTCTGCCAAAAAGATTTGATTTGAGTCGCAGACAGCTTCGACGGTGCGGTTAGAGCAGTACCGATATCAGAGTGTAACAAGAACCTCTGAATCAAATGAAACGCCTCCGGTGCGTTCTCATTTGCTACAGGTGCAGAATAATTATTTGGAACAAATTCTAATTCAGAAGCAATAAACGCTGTAGTTGCCATTTGTAAGATTTGAAAATAAGAAGAACTGGGCTTTGAAAGTGTTTGAGTGTTTGTGTGTGAGTAAAAGCTTATGAAAAGATGAGGTGCGTAAAAGATTGAATCGTGTGTATGTAGTGTATTAAATAATAACTGTAAAGATTAGAAGAATGTTAGTGGGACAGATGTCAGACGTGAATACGCTGACAGCTGTATCTAACAACTTCCAATACACACGTGCAGACGTGAAAACACCTGTCATCACATATAACACTCAAAATATCCGCTTAAGAGAAAAAAAAATTAATAATAATAAAATTATCAATTTTAAAAATAAAGTACAAAGGAGCTCAATAGTCAGAATAATAATGACTGTCTTGAAACTCCGCACCTTATTATCCCAAGCGCTTCGATTCAAGTAAAAACCTTTCAGTGACCCTGTTGAATGCTTTAAAAACCTTTCAGTGACCCTGTTGAATGCTTTAAAAACCGAAGCATTGTAACAACAGGCTTCATATCTTAAACTTACCATACACCAAATGGCAGGGACCTTTGAATTCATGGATGTAGAATCATTCATGAACATGAACTGGCAGCAACAAGAAAACTATATCATCGATGAGTTTTTTGTTCTGTCTTTTCTGAATGATGAAGGTCTTATAGCAGATGATGAAATAGCAGAAGGACCAATCTCTAATCCTTATGTGCACATCATCCGTCCCGGTCCATATGATGTGCCCATTCTGGCAGACGATCATACTATGGAGATTTGTATGATACTCTTCCAGCAGAGCTTCCTGATGGGTACTGAGGAGACAATCTTCTTGGAATCCTGCAAGCTACAAAGCAGAAAAAGAATCCAGGAAGATGATGATGATGATGATTCATCTTCAGGATGTTGTCAAGCAATTCCAGATGGTATAATGATCAGTTGAACAACTGGGTAGCGATCATCAGAAGTAGTAGAGCACAATAACTTCTGGCTCTAGCTCTTCTGCTTCAGATGTAGCATTCAGATACTTGTCCTGGTTAAATAGATCTTTTCTTTTGTAACCATAGTGATTAGTATGTATCAGAAAGTTTAGCTAAACTTGAGTATGAAATGGTCTGAATGTAAATTTGAATCAATTAATGAAAAAAAAAATTTGTTTCTTTACATATCAGTATTATCAATTTTGCATAGTAATTGTAAAGTGAAAGAAATGATATCACTTTAAACAATAAACTAACATACTCAGCAGCATTACGAATCACTATCAGGACTTATCAAACACACTCTTTCATTTCTCCGTTCAATCATACTTTTTCCGAAAAACAAATGGCTAATCTCAAAATTATAAAATGTCTGAAACAAAGAGATTATTTTAACCATCAGAGATTAAAACAAAGTAACCTCGGCGTATTTCACACAATACATCAGTGTTTACCATTTGTCCTTCTTTGTCACTAAACTCTTTTCTCAATCTGTACAGTTGTGAAAATATGTGTGTGTAGTAGCAGAGTTTACCGAAATCAGTATTTAGATCATCTCAAAGTGCATAAAATCCACAAACTAAAGTAGTAAAAACTGGTTGCCTAAACTCTCATGTATAACATAGACACTGATTTTTCTATCTAAACTCTGTATTACTGATATCCTTTCATTTGGATATGTCTTTTATTTTTCACCCCCTTTATTATATATATTTATTTTTATTTATTTTTATTTTTTTATTTTTTTATTTTTTTATTTTATTTTTTTTTATTTATTTATTTTTCCAGTAATCAGTGGTTGGCACTAGTCACCAAAAATCAAAGATTTTAGCCCTTATTTCATACAATAAGTTCCTGGATCTTCCTAGGCACAACATGATCTCAAAAGAATTTGTGCTCTGTTTGGCATCTTTTGATTTGAGGGTGAATTAATTGCAATGAATAATCAGAGTTTAGACTTTTCATCAGTAATTATAATTAACTTATGAGATAAAATGCAAACAGCTAATACAGACTCAGTGTATAGGATCAATAAACTAAGAGATGCTATAAATATAGAGACAGTATCATGCTGTGTTAGCTTACTGCACATATTTGAGATCAGAATCTATCAACTCTTAAGGATTCACAATTACTTACTGAGAATTATGCTTCATACAAATTTCTTCATTGGTCCAAATGTTTCAGACAAAATTACAATCAGAGTATAACATTAAACTGTAACTATCAGAGTATGACCAACAGAGTTTACCATCAGAGTTTAACATGCTGGTTCACATAACAGTTAACATGTGCAAGGAATCATGAGCATTTAAACAATCAAACATGGATAGATTTTGAGTCTAACCTGTATCTCTAGTCAGAACCAGAGATCATTCCAAGTTCATTTACTAATCTTGTAAACGTAGCTTCACTCAAAGGTTTGGTGAAGATATCTGCAAGTTGTTGGTCTGTAGACACAAAATGAAGCTCAATGTTCCCTTCTTCCACATGTTCTCTGATAAAATGATATCTTATGCTGATGTGCTTGGTCATGGATTGCTGTACTGGATTACCTGTCATAGCAATAGCACTTTGGTTATCACAGAAAATAGGTATTTTAGAGTACCTTAACCCATAATCCAGCAGTTGATTTTTCATCCATAAAATCTGTGCACAACAGCTACCAGCTGCTATATACTCTGCTTCAGCAGTGGATGTGGAGATTGACTTCTGTTTCTTGCTGTACCAAGAAACTAATCTGTCACCTAAAAATTGACAGCTTCCACTTGTACTTTTTCTGTCTATCTTACAGCCTGCAAAATCTGCATCAGAGTAACCAATTAACTTAAACTCTGATTCTCTAGGATACCACAAACCCAGGGTTATGGTTCCTTTGAGATATTTGAAGATCCTTTTCACAGCTGTTAGATGAGGCTCTCTGGGATCTGCTTGAAATCTTGCACAAAGACATGTTGCATACATGATATCAGGTCTACTTGCAGTAAGATACAGTAGAGACCCTATCATTCCTCTGTAGTTAGTCATATCTACTGAGGCTCCTGTGTCTTTGTCAAGCTTCGTTGCTGTAGCCATGGGAGTTGTAGCAGATGAACTATCAAGCATACCAAATTTCTTTAGAAGATTTCTGGTATACTTTGCTTGATTGATAAAAATCCCATCATCTGTTTGCTTGACCTGTAAGCCTAGAAAATAACTAAGCTCTCCCATCATGCTCATTTGATACCTGGATTGCATAAGCTTTGCAAACTTCTTACAAAGTTTGTCATTAGTAGATCCAAAAATAATATCGTCTACATAAATTTGAACTAAAAGCAAATCATCACCAGAATTGAAATAAAACAGGGTTTTATCAATTGTACCTCTTGTGAACCCACTTTCTAAAAGAAATTGAGCAAGAGTTTCATACCATGCTCTTGGTGCTTGCTTTAGTCCATATAATGCCTTGTCAAGCCTGTAGACATAATCTGGATGCTTGGAATCTACAAATCCTGGTGGTTGTTCAACAAACACTTCTTCTTCAAGCTTCCCATTGAGAAAAGCACTTTTTACATCCATCTGAAAAACTTTAAACTTCTTGTGTGCAGCATAGGCCAGAAAAATTCTTATGGCCTCCAATCTTGCAACTGGAGCAAAAGTTTCATCATAGTCAATTCCTTCCTGTTGTGAATAACCTTTAGCCACAAGTCTAGCCTTGTTTCTTGTAATCACACCTTCACTGTCAGTCTTGTTTCTGAAAACCCACTTTGTACCTACAATTGATCTATTCTTTGGTCTAGGTACAAGTGTCCAGACTTCATTTCTTTCAAATTCATTTAACTCTTCTTGCATTGCTGTAATCCAATTAGCATCTTGAAGAGCTTCTTCCACTTTCTTTGGTTCTGTTTGAGACAAGAAAGCATGATACAGACACTCATTATTTGTTGCACTTCTAGTTCTTACACTAGCATCAGGATCTCCAATTATAAGATCAGGTGTATGTGACTGTGTCCACTTTCTTGCTGTTGGTAAGTGGCTTCTTGTATCAGTATTGGATCCTCCCCCTTGATCCATGCTCTCCTGATTCATGTGTTGACTTTCTGCAGCTTCTGAGGCTCCCCCTGAGTTGGATGGCTCAGTGTTTGAGCTGTCAGAGTTTGAATCAGTTTCCTCAACTGACTCACTTGCTGTGTCTTGTTGAGCTTCTTCACGCTCCCCCTCAACTGGTTCTCTATTTAGTTCAATTTGAGAATTTCCAGTTTCTCCAGTATTTACCAGTAGAGGTTCAGAGTATGCTTCGTCAGAGTTTGTCAACCCTGCTTCATCAGAGTTTATATCATCAGAGAATAGATCTTCATTTTCAAAACGTAGTTGATCATATCCATCCTTGTCTTCAAGTCCAATTATTTTCTTGTCATCAAACGACACATGTATGGATTCCATGATCACCTTTGTTCTCAGATTGTAAACTCTGAATGCTTTTGTTGACAATGGATAGCCAACAAAGATTCCTTCATCAGCTTTTAACTCGAACTTGGTCAACTGTTCAGGATGAGTCTTCAACACAAAGCATTTGCATCCAAATATGTGAAAATATTTCAAATTTGGCTTCTTGTTTTTCACCATTTCATATGATGTTTTTCCATGCTTGTTGATCAGAGTTGCATTTTGAGTAAAACAAGCAGTTTGAACAGCTTCTGCCCAGAAATAAGTTGGCAATTTTGCTTCATCAAGCATAGTTCTGGCAGCTTCAATTAAGGTTCTGTTCTTTCTTTCAACTACACCATTTTGCTGTGGAGTTCCAGGTGCAGAAAATTCTTGTTTGACTCCTCTTTCCTTGCAGAAAGCTTCCATGATTGAGTTTCTGAATTCAGTTCCATTATCACTCCTTATAATTTTGACTTTGTGCTGTGATCCTTTGTCCAGTAGATTTACATGTTCCATCAACGTTTGAGCAGTTTCATCCTTCTTTGACAAGAAATACACCCATGTATATCTAGTATATTCATCAACAATTACTAAAGCATATTTCTTTCTGCCCATGGACATCACATTCACTGGTCCAAAGAGATCAACATGTAGAAGATGATAAGGTTCCACTACTGAAGATTCAGATTTGCTCTTGAAAGATGACTTCCTTTGCTTGGCCTTTTGACAAGAATCACATAGACCATCTAGATTGAGTATTGATTTTGGAAGTCCTCTTACAAGATCCTTTCTTATAAGCTCATTGATGTTGTTCAAATTGAGATGAGAGAGCTTCTTGTGCCAATTCCAACTCTCTTCATTTGACATTTTTGCAGTCAGACACACTATTTTTCCATCAGAGTTTGTTACCAAACTTGCTTCATAAATATTGTTGCGCCTGTGTCCAACTAGAACAACTTTCCCAGTAGATTTACTGATAACTTCACAGTATTCACTATGAAAATCTACATGGTTTCCTCTGTCACAGATTTGACTCACAGATAACAGATTATGCTTGAGTCCTGAGACTAGAGCTACTTTTGTGATGATGACACTTCCAAGATTAATATTGCCATATCCCAGAGTGTGTCCTATGTTGCCATCTCCATAGGAAACTTTTGGGCCAACCTTCTCCTCAAAGTCTGATAGCAGGGCTTTATCTCCAGTCATATGTCCTGAGCATCCACTGTCTAAGATAAGTGTGCTATCTATTATACCCTGCAATCACAAACAAACACTAAGTGTTAGTTTTGAGGATCCAGACTTGCTTGGATCCTTTGTCTTTCTTAACAGTGTTAGTTTTTGCAGCAGAATCTGTATTATCAGAGTTTAAACTAACATTGTCAGATTTTACACTAGCAGAGTTTGCTCTAACCCATTTCAAGTTGGGTTTTAGCTCATAATAGTTATGATAAATTGCATGATAACTCTTACATGTGTAAATAGAATGCCAAGTGCTCCCACAATGTTTGCATAAAGTCTGTGGTCTTACTCTAACATAATCATTCTTTACTTCTGAAGTAGAAGGTAAAGAATTAATATGTTTGTTCTTAGTGCAAAATCTAGCAAGATGATTAGAACTTCCACAATTATAACATGTTTTTCTTGAGGCACTAGCATTAGGCACATGATTATTTCTATTGTTTATGCCTACTTTTCCATTCCTATTTCTCTTGGACCCTTTAGGTTTCATGGCAGACTTAACCTCTTTGAGCTTATGTTTGAACTGTTTTCCTGTCATTAAACCAACATTAACCTGCTTCTCACAGATTCTAATTGGTTCTTTAACAGCTTCTAGCTCAACAAGCTTCTCTGTTTTAGATTCAATATCTACTTGTTCAACACAAGCTTCAACTGGCTCCATAACAGCTTCTTTCACAACTACAGATTTTAGCTTGGTGGATTCTGGAACAAATATCACAGGTTTAAGTAGTGGTTTAACCTTAACCTTGTCTTTAAACCTAAGTTCATCGTTTTCACAATAACCTAAACCTACAGAATCAGTCTGAAACACTTGATGAGTGTCTCTTCCAGAATCTGTCCAAGTCTTGATTATTTTTCTTTCTTTTTCTAAATCAGATTCTAGTTGCCTATACCTTTTAAGCAACTCCTGTTCAACATAAACAGCATCATCTCTTTCTTTTTGAATCTGCTTCATATTCTCAAGTTCTCTTTCAAGAAACTTGTTTCTTTCTTTAAGACTAAGATTCTCAGATTTAATCCTCTCATTCTCTAAAGTCTGATCCCTATAACTAACATGAACACTTTTCAGATATACTCTTAACTCAGATATATTATCAGTATCATAAGCATAAGTAGTTAGGGGTACCTTATTTTCAGAAGATTCAGTCTCATCTCTGACAGTTGCCATAAGAGCATAGTTTTCTCCATCATCAGAGTCTGAAGTATCTGCCCAGTCTCTGCCTTTAGAGATGAGTGCTTTCTCAGATTTGCCTTTCTTGCACTCTGGAGCATAATGACCCATCTCCTTACACTTGTAGCACTGGATTTGAGACTTATCCTTCTTGCCAGTCTTGTTCTCTTTTCCATCAGACTTTCTGAAACTTCTTCTTTCAGGGTTTGAATCTTTCCTTGAGAATCTCTTTCCTTTCTTGAAGTTCTTGAATCCCATCTTCTTAAAGGTCTTCACCATCAATGCAGCCATTTGCATCAACTCCTCTTCATCATCCTCAGAGTCAGAAGCTTCATCAGAGTTTGAGTCATCATCAGAGTTTGATGACTCACTTTCAGATTTAATAACTAAAGCCTTTCCCTTGGCTTTCTTCCTTGATGATTCCTTCTTGATGGGCTTCTCCTCGACTTTGAGAGCAACAGATTTTGTCTTTTTGCTGGACCTCCTGTTTCTTTGTTCTATCTCAAGTTCATGAGTCTTTAACAATCCATAGATCTCATCAAGATCTGTATCAGCAAGATCATAATTATCTCTGATTGTTGTTGTCTTTAAATCCCACTTTTCAGGTAGAGATAACAGAAACTTGAGATTGGACTCTTCAAGTTCATATTCCTTATCTACCAGAGACAGATCGTTCAACAGTTTGCAAAATCTGTCATAAGTCTCAGTCAAGGTTTCATTAGTTCTTGAATCAAAGTGCTCATACTCCTGTGTGAGTATTGTTTTTCTGTTCTTCTTAATAGCACATGTTCCTTGGCATCTGACTTCTAAAGCATCCCATATCTCTTTGGCAGTTTTGCAGCCAATTACTCTGTTAGACATTACATTATCTAAAGCACTGTGGAGAAGATGTCTAACCTTTGCATCCTTTGCAATTGATGAGATATCTTCAGGAGTCATATCTTTCTTTTCCTTTGGAACAGTCTTTTGTGCTTGACCATCAACAACAGGGGACAATTTAGTTGGCATATGAGGACCATCATTAATTCTGTCAAGGTATTCTGGATCTGTAGCTTCCAGAAACATGGTCATCTTCACCTTCCAAATCGGATACTCTACTGGCCTGAGAATTGGAACCCTGATTGTTTCATATCGACTCACAGAATTGGGCTTAACCTGTTCAGCCTTAGGAGCAGTTTGATTTTCTTCAGACATGATTAATACTGTGTTTGAATCGTAAAACTGTATATATTAAACAGCCTTGGCTCTAATACCAATTGTTAGGCCGAATACACAATATAATCAAGTATGTATGAGAATAACAATAATTAAGAACACTGTTTATGAATCAATAAACTGTATTTATATTAACAGCTTCTCTCTTTATGATGTTAATTAATCACAAAGAGCTTCTAGGTTACAAGAATAATATATCAATATTCGCGTCCCTTCTAGGGAAAACCTATCTGTGTTTATATAGTACACAGCTACATACAATCCTTATCTAATTGATATTCCTACAAGTTAGCTATACAAAACTTATCAATTAAGGATTTCTTCTTATCTTCTATTCCGTCTCCTTAGCTGTATCAATATATTCTGCTTCTTTCCATCTTCAGAATATATTGCTTCTAGAATCTTCAATTCAGCACCGACAGCTAATTCAACTTTCACCTTGTTAGACTTTAAATAAACTCTGACCGGCTACCTTTAAACTCTTCACCCTGTCAGAGTTTAACTAAACTCTGACTGGCTTCTGATAAACTCTTGTCAGTACCTGTTGCTTAAACACTGATAAACAAACATTAGCAATTATATCTAACATCAACCTCTTGTAAAATTTCAGATTCATCAGGACCTTGAGCAATGTCAGGATTAGAATTTGGAATTTGAATTGTATTACTGATGAGAGTTGACTGTCTTGGTTTTCTCCTCAATTGTGGTCCATCATATCTTTCTTGATCTTCTTCTTGAATAGCAGTCCTGATAGCTAGAGTATCAGGAACTAGTGAAGTTTGAGAAGCATCATGAATTTCTTCAATTCTTACCCCTCTAGACCTTGTCTATATAGGCATTGTTTGATTTGACCTTCTCCCTCTTCTTGCACCTCTCCTACCTCTACCTCCTTTTCCTCTAACTGGAGTACGGTTGTTAAAGCTTTCCATGATCTCTTGTTGTTGTCTCAGAAATTCTTCTTGAGATAGATCAGGATATTCTTCAGTTGAAATTGAGAGTGCTTTTCTTGCAAACAACTGTTGAACTCTCTTATCAGTATGATAAAGAGTAACAACATCACCTTTCTTCATTTTGAACTTCTGGAATAGGTTAGCAGCATCCTCAGGATTTTCAATTAGCACATCTTCATCACCTTCAGGAATTGTAGAGAGTGTTTGTCCATGACCAGATGTCAGGATTTTATCAGCCATCAGGATTTGATCACCTGTCAGGATTTGCTCTTCCGTCAGGATCTGAGATTTCACCAAGGTCCTTACTGTTCTAACTCCAGAATCAGAAACATGAGTTGACTGCATGGATTCACTTTGTGTAGTCTGTCTTGTAGACTTCACCATAACAGCATCAGAGGTTTCTCCTTGTAATACCATGTCATCACCATCATTTCCAGAATTATCATCATATTTTCTTAAGATTAGATCAGGTGTGAATTTTGTCTGACTTACCTTCTCCCCCTTTTTGGCATCAGGATTTGATAAAAGATTTAAAATCAAGGAAAGAGAGTCTTGAATGTCAGTTACCTTGGAATCCAAAGAATCAATTCTGTTGTTGATGTGAGATTGTTCAGTAATAAGTGACTTAATATGAGATTCCACAACTCTCAATTGAAGAGCAGTTGGTGCCTTTGTCAAGTTCTTGGAAATATCAGTCCTCACCAATTCAGTAGTAGCTTTCACAGAATCAATTTCATCCTTGAGGCTCTTAGATAAAAGAGTTGTAACCTTCAAGTGATTCTTTACATCTTCACTTTGAATCAACCCAGCTGCATGATAAGCATGATCAAGTGCACAGGGATAGCTAACAGAATCAATAGATCTGTACCAATCATTTTCCCATTCATGCCTTCTTAGCTGTTCAGCAGGGTCAATTTTAGAAGGACCAGAAAAGTCTTGTCTAGAATCTTTTCCAATAGGAGCCTTGCCAGCCATAAATGTTCTTGAAGAACCAAAATTAGTTCCAAGACTAGATTGAATTGCTGTAGCAAGCTGATACTTCTCAATATTATCAACATCATCATCATTACTATCATTATCATCAGAATCATCATTATCAGAAGGGTCAGGAATTACAACACCTTTTAGCTTATCTTGATGATCTGAGATAGATTCTGTCATTGGCCTTGAGCTAAGTGGTTGTATCAGGATTGGCTCAGCATCAGGAGCACCACTAGCATCAGGAGCAACACTGTCAGGATTGGATATGCTTGTATCAGTATTTTCTACCAATGGTTCTTGTGTAGCTTGAGGTTCAGAAGCTGCTTCAACACTTTGAGTTGGAGGTTCTTGTGTGCTTCCCTCATTGACAGTGTTCTCGACCAAAACTTCCATTTCAGGAATATCTGAAGCCCCTTGAGAATTATCAGGAAACTCCTTAGAAACTGTAGCTGATTTGCCTGCATCCTCACTTTGAGAGGATGGTTCTTGTGGGGCAGGAATGTGAATGTCTTCATTCTCCCTTTGAGAAAATGGTTCTTGTGTGACCATTCCTTCAGCTGTGCCTTCACTCACACTTTGAGTAAGTGGTTCTTGTGTGGCAGGATCTTCAGTAGCCGCTGAACCACATTGAGGTCCAGGTTCTTGTGGGCTAGATCCTTTCAGTTTCTTTTGTCTTTGAAAAACTTTCTCCTCTGCCTTCCTCTTTTTCTGCAATGGATGTGTAAACCCAAGCTTGGAAGCAGTCCCAGCAACCTTCTCCCAGGAAATTTCAACAATTCTTTTAGCTGGAGAGGCTGGAGAATCAGAGATAAAGACAATCTTGTTTGATGATGCATCAGGAATACCAACGTCAGGATTTGCTTGAGCATCAGGATTTGACGACTCATCAGGAATTGAAGTGTCCTATCCATCAGTATCCTGCTTCGTTAGAGGAATATGATACCTGCTTTTAATCAATTTTTTTTTTCTGTGGCTTAGTAGATGGTGCCACAGCTTCACTAGCAGTATCAGCAACTTCCTTATTCATCTTAAACTTGGAGGATAATGGCATACCATCCTCAGAATCAGAATCATCCCTTAGAACTAACTTTCTTTTAACAGAAACCTCCTCAACCTTATCAGTTGTCTTCACCAGGACCCCTTGTACACCCCCTTGTTTCTTCTGTTTGGTGAGTGGTGTAGAGGAGAAATCCTTTGATCCTGATTGCCTTCCAGACATATCAGATCTAGCTAGCTGATTTCTTTGATTTTACAACTATAGTCTTTTGAGAGACAGTAGAGGTGGTTGTAGAGTGTTTGGACTGTTTGGGTGGGATTCTTGTGTCAGGAACAAGGTGTGATTGGCCTTGCCCCATAGCATCAGAAACTGATCCATAAATAGTAGGCATTATCTCTTGCAAGAAAAGCCTGACCTCATCAGGAATGTAGGCATTGCCTGTAAAACCATTTGCCTTATCACTGTTGACTAAGGACTTCACATTGTTCTCAGTAATTCTACAAATTGGTAGAATTACATCCTCCTCAAAAACAACATTAGGACATAAGTGATTAAAAATTAATTGGAAAAATCTAACAAAACTGACATAGCCTAATTTATCTACTTTTCTATCACTTAAAGCTTTTAACACAAAAGAGCCATAATCAAAGACTTTAGAGTAGAGAAGAGAATACCCAATCTTTAGTGATCCTGATGGTAGAGCATCAAAATTAGATGTCTTGTTCAGGAAACATCTGCTAATTGTGTCAAAGAAGAAATTCCACTCCTTCTTAAGCTTTGTCCTGAAGAGGCTTCCATACCTCTTAACTTCACCATTGTATCCAAGCTTAAAAACAAACTCAAAGATTGTTGAGTCTGTAATTATGTCAGGAACATTGTCACCCAGAATTGGCAAATGTAGTGCCTCTTCTATAACAACAGGAGTGACATGATGAGTAACACCATTGAATTCAAACTGCATCAAAACAGTTCCTGACGGACCTTTGCCAAACACAGCCGTGTTCCATACCTGCATTACTGACTTAAACGAAACACTGACAGGTTCTGTTAGAGCATACTGCAATGGGCTCGAGGTTAAAAAATCCTGTATTATGTGAAACTCAGTAGGCAAATCCTAATGATTTAAAACAGCCACAAAATTATTAGTGGCAAAAGTAACACCACTAACTACTGTTTGTTTGTTCATGAATGATGAATACGCCATTGAAACAGTATAGAAAACTTGAGAATTGAGATTTAGAAATTAGGGTTCATAGCACAGAGAGAGAAGAAGATAAAAAACTGATGATGAGAGAGTATTCAACAATTTAGAAAATCAAATGTATTTTGTTAAAACAAAATATTACTCTCAATAACAGGTGGCAAAATATGATTCGTGCACAAATAATTAGTGGACCAAATTACGTGTGTAATTAAACATAACTGCACCGCTTTTTATGTGTATCTATGTGTATATATATCAGTGTGACACACGCGCGCATACAGTTGTCCAACTAAAAACTCAAACGTTTCTCATCAGTTACTGACGAAAAATTAGGCACAAATTAAACAATGAAATACCGACCTGTCCATCAGGATTGACCAGTTGACTTCCTGTCAGGATTGTGTTCTATCAGGATTTGATCAAGATTACATATCTTACTGAATGACCACCAGGATTTGATAGTCATCAGGATTTCCTCTATGTAGCTTTCCTCAGAAATTCTCAGAGTTCATCATTCCAAGTTCATTCACCAACTTATTAAAAGTAGCTTCAGGCAGTGGCTTGGTGAATATATCAGCTAGTTGTTGATCAGTAGGAACAAAATGAAGTTCAATTGTTCCTTCCAGAACCTGTTCTCTTATGAAGTGATATCTAATACTGATGTGTTTAGTAAGAGAATGCTGAACTGGATTTCCTGTCATTGCAATAGCACTTTGGTTATCACAATAAATAGGGATTTTGGAGTATGACAGACCATAATCTAACAACTGATTTCTCATCCACATTATCTGAGCACAACAACTTCTTGCAGCAATGTACTCAGCTTCTGCAGTTGAAGTAGAGATAGACTTTTGCTTTTTACTGAACCAAGAAACTAGTCTACCACCCAAAAACTGACAACTTCCTGAAGTACTTTTCCTGTCTATCTTGTATCCTGCAAAATCAGCATCTGAGTAACCACACAAACCAAAATCTGATTCCCTTGCATACCAAAGGCCAAGTGAAGGAGTGCCTTTGAGATATCTGAAAATTCTTTTGACTGCTATCAGATGAGGTTCCCTGGGTTTTGCTTGAAATCTTGCACACAGACAGGTTGCAAACATGATATCTGGTCTACTTGCAGTAAGATACAATAAGGAGCCAATCATTCCTCTGTAGTGAGTTACATCCACCTCAGTACCTTGATCAGGATCAATTTTGGTAGCTGTAGCTATGGGAGTACTTGTAGTTGCACTATCTTGCATGTTAAACTTTTTCAATAAATTCCTGGTATATTTGGACTGATTGATAAAGATGCCATCATCAGTCTGTTTAACTTGGAGACCAAGAAAGTAACTCATTTCTCCCATCATGCTCATTTGATATCTAGACTGCATAAGCTTCGAAAACTTCTCACACAGCTTATTGTTTGTTGACCCAAATATGATATCATCAACATAAATCTGAACTAAGAGCAAATCCTTACCATGATTCAAATAAAACAGAGTTTTATCAATAGTACCTCTTTTGAATCCACTTTCTAGTAAAAATTGAGCTAAGGTTTCATACCAGGAGGTTGTTCAACATAAACTTATTCCTCCATTACACCATTTAGGAAAGCACTTTTCACATCAATCTGGAAAACCTTGAATTTCTTGTGAGCTGCATATGCCAGAAAGATCCTGATGGCCTCTAGTCTTGCAACAGGAGCAAAAGTTTCATCATAGTCAATTCCTTCTTATTGAGAATACCCCTTTGCAACTAGCCTTGCCTTGTTTCTGATAATTACACCATCTGAATCAGTCTTGTTTTTGAAAATCCATTTTGTACCAACAATTGACCTATTCTTTGGCCTTGGCATTAGTTTCCAGACTTCATTCCTTTCAAATTCATTCAACTCTTCTTGCATTGCAGTAACCCAATCAGCATCCTTAAGTGCATCTTCAACTTTCTTAGGTTCCTCCTTGGATAGAAAGTTATGATAAAGACATTCATTTTGAGTTGCACTTCTTGTCTGAACACCTGCATCAGGATCCCCAATTATCAAATCAGGAGTATGGCTTTTAGTCCATTTCCTTGATGGTGGTAAATCAATCCTTGAAGTAGATGCTCCTCCTGGATTGGTGTTTTCATTAGAAGAGCTTGAATCTGTAGAAGCTCCCCCTGAGTTATTGATGTCTCCTCTTGATGGATTATCAGGATTATAACTTGAATCAATATCTGATGATTGTTCTCCTCCTGATGGTTGAGTTGTATGAGTATCAGTATTAGTAACAGTTTGCTGTTGCTCCCCCTCATCATGTGAACTGTCAGTATCATCAATAGCACCATCAGTATTTGGTGCCTCATCAGGATTTGGTGTATCATCAGGATATGTTGACCCATCAGTATTTGATTCCACTTCATCAGAATTCTTGGTTGCTTCATTTTCAAAAATCAACCTATCATGAGAGTCTTCATTTAATCCACTTATCTTCTTATCATCAAAATATACATGTATTGACTCCATGATAGTCCTTGTTCTCAAGTTAAAAACTCTAAAAGCTCTTGAGGCTGGATAGCCAATAAAAATTCCCTCATCAGCCTTGGTTTCAAATTTCCCTAGCTGTTCAGGATGAGTTCTGAGAACAAAACATTTATAGCCAAACACATGAAAATGCTTCAAACTTGGTTTATTCTCCTTGAGCATTTGATAGGGGGTTACTGTGACGCCCTCAAAACCCGGGGCACAGGTCTGGGGAGTCACTCGACCAACGAAACACAATATACCTGGATATAACACATGCATAATATAATAATATCATAAAACACCCCTTAACCAAGACCGCGTCCAGATTATGGCATTGAACAAGCTTCTAAGTTATATTACAAACTAGTTTTCAGAGTTATTAATATTACACAACTTAAAGTTCAAAGCTAGACGTCTAGTCTAACTAACAAAATAGACAACTACCCTGCCAATGACAACCACTCGAGGTGGTCTCCTATCTGCTGGAGAACTATCGCTCGCGCTGTGTCTGCTCATATTCTCGCTTCACTGGAATAGAGTTAGAAACAAAACAAGTATGAGCCACAAGTGCTCAGCAAGCATAATATATATATCAATCACAGTTCCATAATGAAAGGAAGATCACAATTATCTAAATCAACAAGGTTTAAGCCAAACATATGCTTTTTAACAATCTCAATGGGAATAGAAGGGATTAGAATTGGACTTCTACAATTTTCAAATCAAAGGTTGAGCTGCTGATCAGTCACGCATCAACCCCGGACCTGCTTATAGCAAAGTCCTCCACTAGGATCCATGGCCATCTTGGCCTTAAATTATTCCGACCATTATTGGTCCCATTTTAAAAACATGTCCATTCTATCACAGAGTATAAGCAATAACATGTATCACAAGATAAGTACACAATGACAAGGTATAATAGTTGCAAAAGAGCTTCAACTACTCAATATCAAATGAAGTCCGAGAAATAGATTCAGAATGGTTTCAACGGTAGATAAATGCACAATGACAAGGTATAATAGTTGCAAAAGAGCTTCAACTACTCAATATCAAATGAAGTCCGAGAAATAGATTCGGAATGGTTTCAACGGTAGATAAATACACAATGACAAGGTATAATAGTTGCAAAAGAGCTTCAACTACTCAATATCAAATGAAGTCCGAGAAATAGATTCAGAATGGTTTCAACGGTAGATAAATGCACAATGACAAGGTAAAATAGTTGCAAAAGAGCTTCAACTACTCAATATCAAATGAAGTCCGAGAAATAGATTCAGAATGGTTTCAACGGTAGATAAATACACAATGACAAGGTATAATAGTTGCAAAAGAGATTCAACTTCTCAATATCAAATGAAGTCCGAGAAATAGATTCAGAATGGTTTCAACGGTAGATAAATACACAATGACAAGGTATAATAGTTGCAAAAGAGCTTCAACTGCTCAATATCAAATGAAGTCCGAGAAATAGATTCGGAATGGTTTCAATGGTGCAACGTACTCAATTAGGAAGGTCAACAATGGTTATCATCAATATAAACTGAATTGAAGGTGAAGGTTTCTAGTATTCAACACGATTGTGGATTAATCAAAGAGTTAGGAATATTCAAGGAAATAGCATCCGCTGCTCAAATACAGAGTAAAGATTGAATAATCTGAATTGTTCTGATGGTAACATGCATAATCATTGGAAACAATATCAATTGAATCAACAAGTAAAGGCACAAATACTTGCTTGGTCTACGTAGCTGACTTCGGTCTATCTCGCTTACTCTACCTTCTCCTTTCCTTTGCTTCGGGAACTCGATTCTATAATAAACAACTCATAATAATAAGTCTAACTATCCTCGTTCTACCTTCGACATATACTCATAACCATTTTTAAGTCTAAACAAGTAATTGGGTACTTAAGAGCATTTATCGGACGCTCGTTCTATTTTACGAAAATCAAAACTCAGACACTAGCCCTCATACAAAGAATTTACGGACAATAAAACACATTATTCAACTCATATAAACCATATAGCACTTATAAACATTTTTAAAACAATATTCGATGCTTATTTGAATTTAAATAAGTCACAAATAATTTTTAAATCACAAAATCGGATTATTAATCCCAATATAAGTATTTAAAAACAATTAAATCAAATAATATAAAATTAATTGACACTTTCTAAATGCTCAAACTATTTTTAAATAATTAAAACAAGCTAGAAAATAATTAAACTTAATTTAAATTAATTAAATCTAATTAATAATTAATTAATAAGAATTAACTGATTACTAGAATTAATCAATTAATTAAATTAATTAATTATTAATCAAAAATAATTAAAATAATTAAATTTAATCAGTTTTCGAATTTAAATAAATAATTATAATTTTGCAGAATTTTCTGAATTTAAAAATGTATTTTTAAAATAAAAATATGATTTTTATAAATATTTAAACTATTTTCGAATTATTTTTAAAAATAAAATCCAAAAACAGTTTCCTGAAAATAATTTAGGGGTTTGAAGATTGAAACCGGGTCGGGTTAGGGTTTCAAAACGGGTCACCAAGAACGTTTCCGGGTCGCCAAGAACAACCCGCCGGAAACTGGGTTTTCCAGAATCCGGCCGGTCGTCCGGCCACCGGATTCCGTTCTCGGCCAAAATCGTACCAAAACGTACGTTTCTTTGAGGGATTTGGCTCAGGACAACAAAACAAACACAACCCACATCATATCATACCACAAACATCACGGAATCGTTCCAAAAATCCGGTCAACCCAACCGGGTTCGGTTTTTCCGGCCAAAACACAATCTCAGTAAATGTTACATGAAACTCTACGTTCTTGGTGTTAAATCAAAGCTGGGAACACACACAATCAAAGCCCTCTATTAAAAATCATGTCAGATCAATAACAAGAACAAACTATTAAAAAGAAAATTCGGGTCAAAACCCGAAAATCAAATTCTTCAAAAACGAACACAAACATGAATTTAAAACATGAATTCCTACTAATTAGAACCCTAGGAAGATGTTAGAAGCAATCAATTGAACGGAGAATCAACAGAATGAAAATCCCCAATTCGAACAAGAACCCTAATTTTAATTCAAATATTGAAAAATTCATAATAAATTGAAAAATTACCAGATGATGATATGGTTTGAAGATTCTGAAACTAGAGATCAAGAGCTTTGATTTGAGTACTTGAACTTGAGATTTGGATTCCAATAACACTTCCAAGATTGAATCTAATCTTCAAGAACACGAAGAACACGGTTCAAGAATTTTTTATATTTTTGTATATATGTAATACGGATTATACGAAGGATAGTGTACGATTCGTCTTTTTATACTTAGTGGAAAATAATACTCCAAATGACATTTTTGGATCGATATCGATCCATTGGATCGCTTTAAACCTTTAATAAAGTAAAGTTCACGTTTTACGAGGTGATAGTTATCCATAAGGACTGATAACTATCCATATCAATACATATCATTTATATAACGAATGCTCAAGAATACTGGGCCTATAACATATGTATTATTGATATGAACGATATATCAATCTCCCTAAACAATTAGGGTACGAAATAATTTTTCTCTTTTTGAATAAAACAAATAATATTGATAGTATCGGATAATAAGGAATATAATAATACGAAGAAATCTTCCAATAATGATTCGGATATGAAAGACGAAGGAATAATAATGATGTACAAAATTTTAACGGGGCCCTTGAATTTTCAAAACGGGGCTCACAACTGAAGATATTTCTAAATGAAAAGATATTCGAAAGGGGCTTTCGACACAACAATTAACATACTATTACTCAATAACCTTAACCATTAAGACTCCAAATACTCCACAATAATTATTCTACACATAAAATATAATTTATATTATTAATAAAGTTCACGGATATTACATCATTTCCCCCTTAATAGGATTCTGTCCTCAGAATCAGATCAAAGAAACAACTGGGGATACTACTCTAACATATCACTTTCTAACTCCCAGGTAGACTCTTCCACCTTAGGATTCCTCCACAAAACTCTTACTAATGCTACCGCTTTATTCCTTAACACTTTCTCCCTACGCTCCAATATATGAATTGGTCGTTCTACATAAGACAAATATGACTGGACCTCTATGGGTTCATAATCTATTACATGGTTCGAATCTGGTCGATACTTCTTAAGCATGGATACGTGAAACACATTATTAACGTGTTGCATGTGCGGGGGTAAGGCCAACTCGTAAGCTACTTTCCCAACTTGAAAGATAATAAATTAGCGTAAAAATGAATTCCTAAAATCTCAATTTCACAACGAGGACAATACGAACTGACTGATATACGATCTTGGTTAGCTACCTCTACGCTCAACACTCCACTTAAGGGTTCCATTAAACAATTCAATTTACGAGCAAACGTTTCCGAAATAAATGACTTAGTATTTCCTGAATCTATCAACACTTTAGCACTAATAGAGTTTACTAGAAGTGTACCTGCCACCATATCGGTGTCTCTCACTGCTTCCCTCATTGAGATGTTATAGGTTCTGGCTTGCGACTGAACATCAACAGCTGGAGGTGCCTCTATAGCTCGAATCATGTTGTTCATGGGTACTGGTGCTCTGCAATCCTTAATCATATGACCTGGTTTCTTGCATCGGTGACACACAATACATATCTTGCAATCTCTGGCATAATGACCCTTCTGGTTACATTTAAAACACGTGACACTCAATCGGTTTCATACTCCTGGATGTCTTTTCCCGCATGTCCTACATTCTGGTAACGGGGGTCTAGAAACTCCCTGTTGATTGTTGGTTGGTAAACGATTGTCTTGCCCTGTATTCCCGGTATCTGGTTCCTTAAAACTTGAACTCCTGTCGGGCTGGAATCCTGGTTTCTTATTCGACTGACCTTGTGAACTTCCCTGTTGATGTCCCTTATCAGATGTCCCTATCTTCCTTTTCTTATTCTCCTTCTCCCTCATGTATGAATCACTCTCTGCTTCCGCAATCATTGCCTTCTGAACCACTGCTGCATAGGTGTCCAATTCTAGAATGGCTAACTTACTACGAATCCATGACCTCAGTCCCTGTTGGAACCTCTTGGCCTTCTTCTTCTCCGTGTCAACGTATGTCGGAAAGAACCTAGACATTTCAGTAAACTTTGTCTCGTACTGAGGAACAATCATACTACCTTGTTTTAACTCTAAAATTTCAACTCCATATGGTCTCGCATATAATCAGGAAAATACCTTTCTAAAAACAACTCTGTAAACCTGCCCCACGTAATTAATCCCACAGGTTCCATAGCCCTACTCGTTTCCCACCAATAACTTGCTTCACTCTTCAGAAAATAACTAGCGTATTCTGTTTTCTTTTCTTCCGTTACCTCTATTAAGGTAAAAGCTTTCTCTATTTCCTTTAACCATGCCTTTGCCTCAACTGGGTCTGCAGATCCTTTGAATCCGGAGGTTTCACTGCTTGAAATGCTTTAAACGTAACTACTGGTGCTGCTGCTGCTGCTGTTGCTGTTGCTGATGCTGCTGCTGCTGCTGTAGTAGCTGTTGTTGAATCTGTTGTTGTTGTTGTGCTAGGGCAGCAGTTTGTTGAGTAAGAGTATTCAAAAGTTGTATTACAATCGGATCTATGTGACCCGTTGGAGGTGAATTCTGTTGACCTTCTTGGTCAGAGGAATCATTTGCACGAGTACTTCGTCTAGGAGGCATATTACTGATAAATAAACAATAATTGGTTTAATCAAATAATTCATAAGTAGAAAAGAAAGAGAACACAATTGATAGAACCAAGGTCTACAAATTTTCAACGGTGTAAGAATACCCTCGTTGTATCAAGTAGAATGACAGTTATAATGCTGAAAATGAATAACAAGAGAATAATAATAGTTCTGCAAAAGGTGGTTATCATATATATATATATATATATATATATATATATATATATATATATATATATATATATATATATATCTACACATCTGATACAAGCGTAGAACGCTTTCGAAAGTAAAATATGTCATAGCTGAACTACAACTGCCGATCAACAGTACAACAATCAAAATTACAACAACCCAAGGTGATACTATAAGCCCGGTGCACTGCTGGTACTATACTATGCATCTATATACTATCTAGCTGGAAATCCATACACCCACATAACATCCAAACTCACCTAATCCTGCTCAAGGATCATCATCTCTAGTCCTCCATAGCACTGGTCCGGCAACCTCTCCAATCTCCCTCACCGCATAGTCCAATATCTCTCTCAACCCTGTTACAGTCTCTCCCTCTCGGCTAGAAGCTAGTCCCTGCAACCTCGTGTCTACTAATGTCCTCGTAACCCTAAGTCTCACCTGAATCTCTCTTATCTGGCCTCTGAGTTTGTCCCTGTAACAGCCCGACTTTTCGGACTATTAAATCTAAATACAAAACTTAACTAAAATACTATACAATGACAATTACAGACGGAAGCGTGACAAAAGTTCAATTACAAAAATAACTATTTCAAAAGCGCAGCTAACGATGACAATCCAAGTCAAACTAGTCCAAACCTAAGATCCTCGAACTCGAAAGCACATCCACTCGATCTTAACTCAAACCTGGAAATTGTAAGGAATGAGCCATACAACCCAGCAAGAAACCAATCGATCCAACTAGTCGGGCAAATAACATATATATACAAAACAGAATACAATATTCGATACGATACGATATATGAAACAAATAAATTTCGATACACATTCGTATTCTTATTCGATAGATACGATACGATACCACATAACAACAATAACCTGAAACCCACAATTCATGCCACGACCACTACAACCCGGTGATAACGGTCCCAAATTTTCAGAAAACTGTCACTATAACCCGGTAACTCGGTCCTTATTCTTATTCGATATTTTCACAAACCATGGCACAAATCAGAACCCAAGGCTATTGCTTACACATAACACATATCAAATAATACATATCACTTCAAAATATATCATCACTAAGCCCAAGTTTATATAATCAAAACACACACAACACATAGTTTTGAAAAACACTAGAAAGAACAATCGGAAACTTACCTCGACGCATCCTATATCGTGTATCCAACTCTGACCAGAACCGTTTTTACTCTTTTTGACCCTCTAAACGACGTTTTCTTGAAAATATTAAACCATAGATGTTGTAGAGAATGAAAAGTTCTTTCCAACAAGGTCTTACTCATCAGAAACGGATTTATAACGAATCGGGAATTAAATAAAACGTCCGCTGAATTTGAACAGAAACTGAAAAACAAGATCTGTATGTGTTTTGTGATTTTAATAACAGTTCAGATCATAATATGGAAAAACACCGTGAAACAAAAGTTGTAGAAAATTGAAAGAGCTTTCCGAAAAGTCCAGAATCATCAAATTCTGACTTACGGTGAATTTATTACGAATTTTACAAGACAACAGAATTCTATGTATAAAAATCCTACGAATTTTGACAATAAAAACGAGAAAAGAGAATATGATGTTTATATAAAGACTCGGAACCCTAATTCCAAACCTACTACTTACCCGTGTTCAAATCTGATCCAAACTTTAGGCTCATTAGTCTAATTTAATATTAAATCTTATTCTTTTTCAAATTTTAATCTAATTTTCTATTATTCTTTTATTATTATTAATCTAAAAATTATGGGATATTACATACTACCCTCCTTAAAAAGAATTTGGTCCCCCAAATTCACAACAATCATATCACATGACACGTCTACCTACTAATCTCCTACAAGTCAAACTTAAACTATCATCCACAAGATCGCACCCTAGAGAATGTATTAGTCCCATACCTAACACACTCCGAAGGACAGTCTGCTCTGATACCAACTGTAACAGCCTGACTTTTCGGACTATTAAATATAAATACAAAACTTAACTAAAATACTATACAATGACAATTACAGACGGAAGCGTGACAAAAGTTCAATTACAAAAATAACTATTTCAAAAGCGCAGCTAACGATGACAATCCAAGTCAAACTAGTCCAAACCTAAGATCCTCGAACTCGAAAGCACATCCACTCGATCTTAACTCAAACCTGGAAATTGTAAGGAATGAGCCATACAGCCCAGGAAGAAACCAATCGATCCAACTAGTCGGGCAAATAACATATATATACAAAACAGAATACAATATTCGATACGATACGATATATGAAACAAATAAATTTCGATACACATTCGTATTCTTATTCGATAGATACGATACGATACCACATAACAACAATAACCTGAAACCCACAATTCATGCCACGACCACTACAACCCGGTGATAACGGTCCTAAATTTTCAGAAAACTGTCACTATAACCCGGTAACTCGGTCCTTATTCTTATTCGATATTTTCACAAACCATGGCACAAATCAGAATCCCAAGACTATTGTTTACACATAACACATATCAAATAATACATATCACTTCAAAATATATCATCACTAAGCCCATGTTTTTATAATCAAAACACACACAACACATAGTTTTGAAAAACACTAGAAAGAACAATCGGAAACTTACCTCGACGCATCCTATATCGTGTATCCAACTCTGACCAGAACCGTTTTTACTCTTTTTGACCCTCTAAACGACGTTTTCTTGAAAATATTAAACCATAGATGTTGTAGAGAATGAAAAGTTCTTTCCAACAAGGTCTTACTCATCAGAAACGGATTTATAACGAATCGGGAATTAAATAAAACGTCCGCTGAATTTGAACAGAAACTGAAAAACAAGATCTGTATGTGTTTTGTGATTTTAATAACAGTTCAGATCATAATATGGAAAAACACCGTGAAACAAAAGTTGTAGAAAATTGAAAGAGCTTTCCGAAAAGTCCAGAATCATCAAATTCTGACTTACGGTGAATTTATTACGAATTTTACAAGACAACAGAATTCTATGTATAAAAATCCTACGAATTTTGACAATAAAAACGAAAAAAGAGAATATGATGTTTATATAAAGACTCGGAACCCTAATTCCAAACCTACTACTTACCCGTGTTCAAATCTGATCCAAACTTTAGGCTCATTAGTCTAATTTAATATTAAATCTTATTCTTTTTCAAATTTTCATCTAATTTTCTATTATTCTTTTATTATTATTAATCTAAAAATTATGGGATATTACATACTACCCTCTTTAAAAAGAATGTCAAACTTAACAATAATTCAAAACATAAATTCGGAGACACAGCTCCATAAATCCAACAATATTCAATATCTAACAGATAATCAAATTATCCGAATAGTCTTATGCAAAATCACATATCACAAAATCCATAACTCCACATCCTTATTCTTACTTAGCTTCCAAAAGTCCGAACCTGAAATATATTAAAACAATGCGCTGCAAAGCCCAACAAGTAACTATTGTCCAACGGCTCAAAGTAATATTTAAAACAAAATTTCTTAACTTTAAATCGATAATATAATCTTAACAATAAAATCATATTTAATTCCCACAGTTCTAAATTACGGTCACACTATGCCAGTGACACAGCTTCTATAGTTCGATGTTTCGATGGGGCCAGTTTACGTCCCTCGATAAGACAAACTCAACGAGGTATCTATGTGTTCCGGAACGGGCGTAAACTAGTTCTATATGTCACACTATCCAGTGACCGGATTCTATGATTCGATGCGCAACTAAAACTGGGGAATTCTATAAAATCTTTTCTAAAATCTATTTTCGATATCACAAGTTTCAAAATCAAATATTTCAAATATAATAAGATAACCGAATAAAAACAGATTTGATAATATTAGTGAGCAACGAAAAGTCACTTACATCGATATCGATGTCGCACCCCTTTTTTCTAAACTTGTCACGAATCTCTCTTTCTCTCGTGTTCTTCTTCTTCCTTTTCTTCTTCTCTATCTTTCACTTTCTCTCTTTCAGCGTCTCTCTTCTCTCTTACCGTTCCTTTTTTTTACACGACTTTTTGCTAGAGCTAGGGTTTTATCTTTTTTTTTTCACACGCTTGCATCTAGCTATGTATTGGTCCATTTAATTAACTTGGGTCAACCAAAATCATTCAATTAAATTAAAACCCAACTAAATTAAATTAGTACGACCCGTTAATCTGATTTTATTCTAAAGTCAATTTATATAATTATCTTAAATTTTAATCCACTTCTAATTCTAATTTCTAGCAAATAAAATCTATTAAAATTATAAGAAAAATTAGGGTTATTACATGCTACCCTCCTTAAAAGAATTTGGTCCCCAAATTCACAACAATCCTATACTCCAAAATGTTCATAACACATCTACCCACTAATCTCCTACAAGTCAAACTTAAACTATAGTCCACAAGATCGCACCCTAGAGAATGTATTAGTCCCATACCTAACACACTCTGAAGGACAGCCCGCTCTTGATACCAATATGTAATATCCCGTAATTTTAAGAATAATAATAAAAAAAAGAATAATAGAAAAAAGGATTAAAATTTGATAAAAAATAGGATTTAATGATTTAATTAGATTGATGGGCCTAAAATATTGATCAGATTTGGATACAGTTAACTTTTAGGTCTGTAGATAGGGTTTTGTATCGTTATATAAACATCTTATTCTTTTTCTCCAATCAAAATTCGTAGGTCTCTTCCATACAGAAATCAGCTGTCTTGTAAAATTCTTAGTTAATTCATCGTAAGTCGGAATTTGATGATTCTGGACTTTTCGGAAATCGCTTTCAATTTCCTACAACTTCTATTTCATAGTGTTTTTCCAGATTATTCTCTTAACTGTTCTGAAAATCACAAAACACAAACAGATTTTGTTTTTCAGTTTCTGTTCAAATTCAGAGGACGTTTTATTCAATTCCCGATTCGTTATAAGTCCGATTCTGATGAGTCTTAACTTTTCGGAAAGGTCTTTTCGTTATCTACAACTTTCGTCCTTTGAGGTTTTCAAGAAAACATCGTTTAGAGGGTCAAAAAGGTTAAATACAGTTCTTGTCAGAAATGTGTACGTGCTTAGGATGATTTGATCCCTGATTTTTCTTATAATTTTAATAGATTTTAATTTTATAGAAATTAGAATTAGAAGTTGATTAAAATTTAAGATAATTATATAATTTGACTTTAGAATACAATTGGATTAACGGACCGTACTAATTTAATTTAGTTGGGTTTTAGTTTAATTGAATGATTTTGGTTAACCCAAGTTAATTAAATGGACTACTATATAGATACAAACGTTGGTAATTTGTAAGCGAAAAACAAAAGACAAAACCCTAGAAAATACTAGAGCATAGCAGCGAGAAAATAAATGTTGAGATATATATATAGGGTTGCACTCTAGGAAGAACACCTTATATAAAGAACAATAAAGAACACCATCATAAACACTTTATTTTTCATAAAAATTGATTTTTTAAAATTAGAATCATAAAATTAAACAACAATTAAGCCTAACATATTGAATTTAACGTAGAATATCATCTAATATTAAAAATTAAACATTACATATAATCCAGTATAGAATCCAGTACAGAATCTTGTATATATATTTATCACAATGAAATTACATGTAATCATGTTTTATTTGATTCTAATTTTTTGTTAGATTCTATTTTTATTCGTAATAAACCTTTTTTGGTGAGAAAATTAGAATCAACATGCAATTTATGTAAAGATTCAAAGGTGTTCTTTATTGTTCTTTATATAAGAGTGTTCTTCATGTAGCAATGGCCTATATATATATATATATATATATATATATATATATATATATATATATATATATATATATATATATATATAGAGAGAGAGAGAGAGAGAGAGAGAGAGAGAGAGAAGAAGAAGAAGAAGAACACGAAAAGAGGAAGATTTGTGACAAGTTTAGAAAAAGGGTAACGATTCTTGTACTCTTTGTATATTTTTGTAAATTCATGTATATGATATTATGTGTATATCATACTTTCTTGATTATTTGTATAGGTGATAATGTTTTGGTATATAATATGATATATATATATCCATGAGTTCTTTGTTTTGTCTATTGTGTTCGTATGACTACTCCGATTTTGTATGTATACTATATAAAGTCTGAATTCTTGTAAAAATCATATCGGATTCGTTATTTGTCGTAACTTTTTGATATTAGACTTTCTGAAAAGGTATTTGAATTATCTACGACTTTGATTCTTTGTGTTTTTCGAAATTAGGTATGTAGATATGAGTTTTTCTGGGATTTATTGACCAGCCAGTATGTTTTGAAGCTGAGATGTCTAACTTTGAAAATTCGTAATTAATTGGGTTTTTATGCTAATTTAATGAGTAATATCAATATTGAAAGGTATTTTCGTGTTTTGTGTTTCTTGTTTACACTCTGCTGCTATATTCTGTGATTTGGATGTTGTAAATAGCATAACACTAAAGAAATCAGAGATTGATTCTGTTTTGCAGTCCACAAATGTCTATGCTCTGAGTTTGTTACTTGTCCGTTTTTAACGAGTCTTATCATTCTGGAAAGCTCTCGGAATCTTCTACATTTTTCGTGTTTTGTACGTTTTCAGATAAAAATCATTTTCATAGAGTAAATTGCCAATTTTCAGAACTGGTCAGGATTGATTTTGTTAACAATAGTCTATTTTGCAAGATATTTTGATGTTGATGTTTAGAATCTTCTTTGAGTAAATTAAATGTAAACGCCTCATTAGTTTTATTGAGTTGTGTACTTGTTTGCTTTATTTGACTATTAATAGGATTACAAAATAATATTAAGGATTTGTTGTGATTTTATTTTCAGGGTGCGACATCGGTATCGAGGTAAGTGACTTTCGTTGCTCGCTATTATTATCAAATCTGTTTTTTATTCGGTTATTTTATTATATTCGAAATAATGATTTTTGAAAATTGTGATATCGAAAAAGAGAATTTAGAAAATATTTTTATAGAATTCCCCAGTTTTAGTTGCGCATCGAATCATAGAATCCGGTCACTGGATAGTGTGACATATAGAACTAGTTTATGCATGTTCCGGAACACATAGATACATCGTTGAGTTTGTCTTATCGAGGGACGTAAACTGGCCCCATCGAATCATCGAACTATAGAAGTCGTGTCACTGGCATAGTGTGACCGTAATTTAGAACCGTGGGAACAAAATATGATTTTATCGTTTAGACTGTTTTTCGATTTTAAAGTTCAGAAATTCTGTTTTAAATATTATTTTGAGCCGTTGGCGATAGTTACTTGCTGAGCTTTGCAGCTCATTGTTTTAATATATTTCAGGTTCGGACTTTTGGAAGCTAAGTAAGAATAAGGATGTGGAGTTATGGATTTCGTGCTATGTGATTTTGCATTAGACTATTCGAATAAATTGCTTATATGTTAGACTTTATTGTTGGATTTATGGAGCTGTGTCTTCGCTTTTATGTTTTGAATTATTGTTAAGTTTGACCGCTGCTTTGACTTTTGTGCAATTTCGTATTTATTGAATAAAGAAATACTTTTATTTACGTTTTGAATTTAGAATTAATAGTCCCGAAAAGTCGGGCTGTTACAGTTGGTATCGAGAGCAGGCTGTCTTTCGGAGTGTGTTAGGTATGGGACTAATACATTCCTAGGATGCGATCCTTTAGAGTCGTTTAGAACTTGACTTTTGGAATATATGTGTCACGAGTTTTTGGAGTATAAGATTGTTGTGAATTTGGGGACCAAATTCTTTTAAGGAGGGTAGTATGTAATATCCCGTAATTTTAAGAATAATAATAAAAAAAAGATAATAGAAAAAAAGGATTAAAATTGATAAAGAATAGGATTTAATGATTTAATTAGATTGATGGGCCTAAAATATTGATCAGATTTGGATACAGTTAACTTTTAGGTCTGGAGATAGGGTTTTTGTATCGTTATATAAACATCTTATTCTTTTTCTCCAATCAAAATTCGCAGGTCTCTTCCATACAGAAATCAGCTGTCTTGTAAAATTCTTAGTTAATTCATCGTAAGTCGGAATTTGATGATTCTGGACTTTTCGGAAATCGCTTTCAATTTTCTACCACTTCTATTTCATAGTGTGTTTCCAGATTATTCTCTTAACTATTCTGAAAATCACAAAACACAAACAGATTTTGTTTTTCAGTTTCTGTTCAAATTCAGCGGACGTTTTATTCAATTACCGATTCGTTATAAGTCCGATTTTGATGAGTCTTAACTTTTCGGAAAGGTCTTTTCGTTCTCTACAACTTTCGTCCTTTGAGGTTTGCAAGAAAACATCGTTTAGAGGGTCAAAAAGGTTAAATACAGTTCTGGTCAGAAATGTGTACGTGCTTAGGATGATTTGATTCTTGATTTTTCGCGTTGAGGTAAGTTTCCGATTGATTTTCCTAGTGTTTTCGAAATTATGTGTTATATGTATATATTTGCTTATACAACTTGGGCTAAGTGAGATTATATTTTGAATTAATGATGTGTTTATTTGATATGTGTTATGTGTAAGCAATAATAGTCTTGGGATTCTGATTTGTGCCATGGTTTGTGAAAATATCGAATACGAATAAGGACCGTTGTCACCGGGTTGTAGTGACAGTTTTCTGAAAATTTAGGACCGTTATCACCGGGTTGTAGTGGTTGTGACATTAATTATGGGTTTCGAGTTATTGTTGTTATGTGGTGTCGTATTGTATGTATCGAATAAGAATAAGAAGAATTATGGATATTACATACTACCCTCCTTAAAAAGAATTTGGTCCCCAAATTTACAACAATCCTATACTCCAAAAACTCGTGACACATATATTCCAAAAGTCAAGTTCTAAACGACTCTAAAGGATCGCATTCTAGAGAATGTATTAGTCCCATACCTAACACACTCCGAAAGACAGCCTGCTCTTGATACCAACTGTCGTTAGCTGCGTTTTTGTAATAGTGATCTTTGTAATTGACTTTTAGATTAATAAATTAAATTGTGTTTTAGTTTTATATTTAGATTTAATAGTCCGAAAAGTCGGGTTGTTACAGTTGGTATCAAGAGCAGGCTGTCTTTCGGAGTGTGTTAGGTATGAGACTAATACATTCCCTAGGATGCGATCCTTTAGAGTCATTTAGAACTTGACTTTTGGAATATATGTGTCACGAGTTTTTGGAGTATAGGATTGTTGTGAATTTGGGGACCAAATTCTTTTTAAGGAAGGTAGTATGTAATATCCCTGATTTTTCTTATAATTTTAATAGATTTTAATTTTATAGAAATTAGAATTAGAAGTTGATTAAAATTTAAGATAATTATATAATTTGACTTTAGAATACAATTGGATTAACGAGCCGTACTAATTTAATTTAGTTGGGTTTTAGTTTAATTGAATGATTTTGGTTAACCCAAGTTAATTAAATGGACTACTATATAGATACAAACGTTGGTAATTTGTAAGCGAAAAACAAAAGACAAAACCCTAGAAAATACTAGAGCATAGCAGCGAGAAAATAAATGTTGAGATATATATATATATATATATAGGGGATTGGTCCAGATCCCCCGGGGGATATCCCCCTGCCCTCAATGTTTCATTGAGGGTGCCTCAATGTTTCACTGAGGGTGCCTCAATGTTTCATTGAGGGCGTACGTTTTTAAATAAATAATAAAAAATAGAAGAATACTAGAAAAAAATATAACATTCAGCACAAAAACAGTGGGACTGTTTTTCTAGATACGTATAAATTTAAATTCAAATTTTGTAAAATTTTCTATTTTTATTTAATTTTTCAGGTAAATTTACAATAATAATAAATATCCTCCTGCTCTCAATGTTTCATTGTGGGCGCCCTCAATGTTTCATTGAGGGCGTTCGTTTAAAAAAATTAATTTAAAAATAAATAAAAAGTCAAAATTAAAATTAAAATTCATAAACACCCAAGAAATCGTAATAATTATTTTTCTAACGAATGTTACCTTATTTTCATTAATTTTCTAATTGTTGAATTTTTTTCACTCATTTTAACTACTTTGTAGATTTACTTGAAAAATTAAATAAAAATTTTAAAAAGGAAAATTTTGAATTAAAATTCATACACAACCAAGTAATCATACTCACTATAAACACAATCAACTATAAAAGATTCAAATATTTTAGTTATATAAGATAAATATTAGAAATTTTAAAGTTTAGGGGTTACCCTGACCCCTAAACCCTAAATCCTTTACCCTAAACCCTAAATCCTTTACCCTAAATCCTATACCCTATACCTTATACTCTAAATTTAAAAATACTCAAGTAATCGTACTCACTCACTATTAACATTATAAGACAACTAAAAATAGTAGTAGTAATAACAATGTAAGGGTTCAACACCTCAATGTTTTGTTACGGACAGTCACTTTGAAAAACCAAATAAAAATATAAGCAAAGGAAAATTTTGAATTTAAATTCATACACACCAAAGTAATCATACTCACTATAAACACTATCAACAACAAAAGAATTCAAAGATTTTAGTTATATAAGATAAATATTAGAAATTTTAAAGTTTAGGGGTTACCCTAAACCCTAAATCATACGCACCCAAGTAATCATACTCACTATAAACACTATCAACTACAAAAGATTCAAATATTTTAGTTATATAATATAAATATTAGAAATTTTAAAGTTTAGGGGTTACCGTAACCCCTAAACTCTAAATCTTTTACCCTAAATCCTATACCCTATACCTTATAATCTAAATTTATACATACCCAAGTAATCGTACTCACTCACTATTAACATTATATGACAACTAAAAATAGTAGTAGTACTAGCAATGTAAGTAATGATTCGAGAAGAATAAACAGGGTTCAACACCTCAATGTTTCGTTACGGGCAGTCACTTTGAAAAACTAAATAAAAATATAAGAAAAGGAATGTTAGGCCGAATACACAATATATAATCAAGTATGTATGAGAATAACAATCAAGAACACAGTTTATGAAACAAAAACTGTATTTATATTAACAGCTTCTCTCTTTATGATGTTAACGAATCACAAAGAGCTACTAGGTTACAAGAATAATATATTCAATGTTCGCATCCCTTCTAGGGATAACCTATCTGTGTTTATATAGTACACAGTTACACAATCCTTATCTAATTGATATTCCTACAAATTAGCTATACAAGTTATATCAATTAAGGATTGCTTCTTATCTTCTATTCTGTTTCCTTAGCTGTATCAATATATTCTGCTTCTTTCCATCTTCAGAATATATTGCTTCTAGAATCTTCAATTCAGCACCGACAGCTAATTCAACTATCACCCTGTCAGACTTTAAATAAACTCTGACCGGCTTCCTTTAAACTCTTCACCCTGTCAGACTTTAAATAAACTCTGACCGGCTTCTGATAAACTCTGGTCAGTACCTGTTGCTTAAACACTGATAAACAAACGTCAGCAATTATATCTAACAATCTCCCCCAACTTGTTCATAATAAAATGTACAAGTTAAACATATAATTGATGATGTCAAAAACATTTAACAAATGCAGTGTTTAACATATAACAGAGTTTAATTTAAAACAGAGTTTAAATTTGACTTAGAATAGAAAATATATTAAAAACTTACAGTCAGACTTTACTTGATTTCTTGAATATCAGGCACTGTCCTGATATAGTCTGATAGTAATTTCTTTTCAGCTCTTTCTAGCTCTTCCACCATGATCTTCTTCACTTCTTTCAACTCTGGATCAGATTCTCCAGTCTGATAAATTGCAGCTCTCAGAGAATAGATGGAATTCTTCCTCATCTCATTCCCTAGCTTAATATAATGAGCTTTATCAGATTCTAAATTAAATTCAAGAACTTTTGTACCCAGTGCTGTTCTGAACTTAGCACTATTCCTTTTCATTTCTACCAACTTTCCATGTGCATTTCTGTATTTGGGAATATATGCACTTGATACTCCAGCTCCACTCAAAACTTTGGATTTCATCATCCTTTCCTTCAAAACTCGAGCAGCATCATAAGTACTTCTATTCTTTACTTCAAATAGATATAGAACATACTCTAGCTCTTCCCAGAGTTTTAACTGAATATCAGATTCACCAACTCTATACACTCTGCCATCAGCCATAAAATATAACAAGAATTCCTTTTTGATTCCTTTGTGAAAAACCATCTGTACAGATTCTAGTTTATCAAGGCCTTCTTGAGTAATTCCAACTCCAGATTCTGCCAGCGAAAACTTGTCTTGAGATCTGTTATTAGTTCTTCTCTCTCTGTGTGAACCCAGTCCAGATTTATCAAAGGCTTCTTTTCCCAATACTGTTCTGGTTTCTGAGAAATTCACAGCTTCAAGCTTTAAATCTTCAAGAAGTTTTGGTTTGCTGAATCCTGGAAGTATTGTAGATTTATGTACAACTTGAGCAACGTCAGAGGTTGTCATAACTTTAGTAGTAACATCAACTTGAGCAGCGTCAGAGGTTGATTTTGCTAATCTTGTTTCAACTTGAGCAATGTCAGAGGTTGATTTAAACTTCTTATTCAGGTTAGGCTCTTCAATCATTATGCCTTTACCCTTATCAGAGTTTCCAATCACAGGTCTCCTTGTATATTGTATACTCTGTTGTATATTCTCTTTGATAGAAATACCAACTTCTTTCTTTCTAGGAGCCTTGATTTCCTTTTTCTTGTAGATTCCAGCTTCAAGATTTTTCTTGTGTTCCTCAGCAAGCATTTGCTCTTCAGCCTGGATATCTTCAATAGTAACATTCTTTCCATGCTCTTTCATAAATATTTTAGCAGCAATCTCTTCATCAGTAGATGGATTAGTTGAAACAACTAAACTCTTGAGTTTTGAAGTAGATTGGCCACCAGAGTTTATCTTGTCAGAGTTTGTTTGGCTATCAGAGTTTACTCTTGTTCTGCTTTGCCTTTGAGCAAAAATCTTTCTTTTATTTTCTTTGCTTCCCCCATCAGTAGAATCATCCCTCCGTCTCAGAGCTTGAGTGTCTTTGCATTTGTCTTTAGATACACTCTCCCCCTTTTTGACATCATCAGAAAGTAGTACTGATGTCAGCAATTCAATGGCAGTAGAAATGGAATTCAGTTGAGTAGACATTGCATTCTGATTTTCCTCAACTTTCCCAAGCCTCTTCTTGATTTCCTCAGAATCCTTGGATTGCTGCTTGAGCATAGCATAATAATAAGTTCTGTCAGACTTGAAAGTAAGATCCTTCATACTGACTTCATTCCTTAGATTTGTAAGCATTTGTTGATTCTCATCAAATCTATTATTAAGAGATTTGACTTGAATAACAGTTGCCTGTAAGCTTGTAAGTACATCAGTATTTGAGATCTTCTTGACAGAATCAGATAGAAAATCTGCAGCCCTTTGGAGAAGACACAATCTGCATCAGCCCATTTGTTGTAGTACATATTCTGGAAATGTTCATTTGTCTGTCTATTGACTTCCCTTGCTTCATCACTATTGACATCATCAGCCAATGAAACTTGAATACTAGGGTGTGAATGAGAACCCTCAGCATCATTTCCAGCGTCTTCATTATTGTCTGCTTCATTTTCAGTAAGAATATTTTCAGCAGTAAACTGTGCAGCTTCATCAAGTTTCTCCTCTTCTACAGCTTCAGGAATATCAGAGTTAACCTGAGCAAAAACCTCTGCTTCTCTTTGAACAATCTCAACAACAAATTGTTGCAAAGCTTCAAGAATAATATTCTCAGAGTTTAGCTCATCAGCAGCCTCTTGTTCCTTTTCTATCACAGCTTCATCAAGAATTGTCTCTGTGACTTTTATCATCTGATTAATCTCCTCACCTTTGTCAAGATCACAAGAAATAATTTCAGTGTGAGTGGCCAGAGATTCTTCTATCTGATCAGTTACTTGATCAGCTTCCACACCCTCTATATAATGATCAGAATGTATAGAGGTGTGTGCTTCAAAATCAAAAACTCTGCTATCAGAATGAGTAGCAGCTTCCTCAACTACATCATTAGCCTTTGATGTAGGAGCTTCTAAATCCAAATCCATCAAATTAGCATCATTATTTATCCTGTCTAGATTGACAGCTTCAGTATTTGCAACATCCTCCTGAACAAACACTTCATGAGCGTCAGTGTTTACAAACACTCTGTCCTCATTAGCATTTAGAATATCCTCCTCAACAACAATTGCAGGAGTATCTTGAGGAACAGTTTCAGTCACAATCTCCTCATTCTCTGATGCAGGAGCTTCAGATTCATCAAGATTTGCTCTATCCTCTGAGAGCATAGTAGTTTCCCTGAGAACAGCTTCCTGAATTACCACTTCAGAGTTTACAGGCAATTCAGCTTCTTCCTCCTCATCAAAAAGATAAGTGGCTACAAGCTTTCTTCTTTTGCGCAGAGTCTGAGAATCCTCTATTTCATCTTCACTATCAGATACTCTTGCTTCTTCAGAACAAGGTCTTTGTGCCCTTACTTTTCTTTTAAATGCTCTGGTTTTGGACTTCTTTAACCTTTGTGATGGAGACACAGAAGGTTCAGCTTCAGAAGATGGTTTAGAAATCCTAGCTGGCTTAGAACCCATATGCTTAGTTCTACCACCTCTTGCAGGATTAACAGAAATTAAAGAAGGTACTTGTTGAGTTGATGAATTGACTTGAGCATTTAAAAACTGTTGCATTGAGGCAGGTAGCAACAAGTCTCCAACAACTCCTTTCTTAACATCTTTATTTACTAGATCAGTAAATACCCTCTTATGTAATTTAAAACAAGAAACATCTGCTTCAATTACATTTACTCCTTCAACACAATAAGAAAACAAAAGCTGACAGAATCTAGAAAAATAAACAACTCCTCTATTCTCTGTCATCTTCTCCCCTAAGTTAGTCAAAACAAGTCGTGCAAAATCAAAATGATTATCATATAATAAAGAATACCCGATTTGCAGACTGTCTGTGGGAATAGCATCCCAATTTGTGCATTTCTTTCCAAATGTCCTCGTGATGCAATCGAAGAAGAAACTCCATTCCTTGCGCAGAAACGGCCTTTTGAGTTGCCCAATCTTTGTCAATGGCCCAGAGTAACCAATCTCTCGCATCATTCGTATTAAATCCTCATCACCCATTCCAACAGTGTAGGAAGGATACTCAGGAAACCCCATTGCAGCTCGAATAGTACCAGCAGTAATAACATACTCTGTTTCTTCAAACTCAAAGATTATGGATGGGTTCCCAGTTTCACCACCATCATCATAAACCCCTGACTCCCAGAACGCCTTGATTTGTAAACCAGAAAGTTTGGCTGGTTCAACTAAAGCACGCCCAATCGCTGACTGAGCAAGAAACTTTTGAATCATATGAAATGCTTCTGGTGCGTTTGCAGTGTTTAGTGGTGCGGTATAGTTGTTTGGAACGAACTCTAACCCAGACGAAACGAAAGCTGTGGTTGCCATTAGAAGATTTTGAAGAAAGAACAAGTAATTGATGCGAAAGCTTAACAGAGTTTATGTGTAGAAAGGTGTTTGTGACTATGTGTGTGAGATAATAGATGTGTATGAGTAAGATGTGAAAAGTTTAACTGAAGATGTGTGTATTGTATTTAAAAAAAAAATTTAAAGATTAAAAACTGAAGAGTTTTTAATCATTAATACACAACGGTCTTACTCCTGTAATCATGTGAATGGGACACGTGTCACACATGCAGTTACTGACAGCAAATAATTGGCAGTTTCCAATACACATGCGCAGTAAAAACAGCAATAATTATCGCCTGTTACACTTTTCTATGCAATTAACCTCTCTCCTCTGTTTAAAACATTCTTGAACAACTTTCCAATCATACTCTTTTTAAATTTTCAAAACAAATGTCTAATCTCAAAATTATAAAATGTCTGAAACAAAGAAATTATTTTAACCATCAGAGATTAAAACAAAGTTACCTCGGCATATGTCACACAATACATCAGTGTTTACCATTTATCCTTCTTTGTCAATAAACTCTTTTCTCAATCTGTACAGGTGTGAAAATATGTGTGTGCAATAGCAGAGTTTACCGAAATCAATATTTAGATCATCTCAAAGTGCATAAAATCCACAAACTAAAGCAGTAAAAACTGGTTGCCTAAACTCTCATGTATAACATAAAATCTGATTTTATATCTAAACTCTGTATACTGATATCCTTTCATTTGGATATATCTTTTGTGTTTTTCACCCCCTTTCTTTATATATTTTTTTATTTTTATTTTTTTTAATTTTTCCAGTAATCAGTGGTTGGCACCAAAAATCAAAGATTTTAGCCCTTATTTCATACAATAAGTTCCTGGATCTTCCTAGGCTCAACATGATCTCAAAGGAATTTGTGCTCTGTTTGGCATCTTTTGATTTGAGGGTGAATTATTTGCAATTAATAATCAGAGTTTAGACTTTTCATCAGTAAATATAATTAACTTATGAGAGAAAATGCAAACAGCTAATACAAACTCATTGTATAGGATCAATAAACTAAGAGATGGTATAAATATAGAGACAGTATCATGCTGTGTTAACTTACTGCACATATTTGAGATCAGAATTTATACAACTCTTAAGGATTCACAATTACTTACTGAGAATTATGCTTCATACAAATTTCTTCATTGGTCCATATGTTTCAGACAAAATTACAATCAGAGTATAGCATTAAACTGTAACAATCAGAGTATGACCAACATTTTATGACTAACAGAGTTTAGCATCAGAGTTTAACCGACAGAGTATGACTGACACTTCACAGAGTTTACTGACAGAATTTAACTGTCAGAGTTTACCATCAGAGTTTAACATGCTGGTGCACATAACAGTTAACACATGTAAGAAATTATGAACATGTAAGCAAACATGTATAGTTTTGAGTCTAACCCGTATCTCTAGTCAGAACCAGAGATCATTCCAAGTTCATTTACCAATCTTGTAAAAGTAGCTTCACTCAAAGGTTTGGTGAAGATATCTGCAAGTTGTTGGTCTGTAGACACAAAATGAAGCTCAATGTTTCCTTCTTCCACATGTTCTCTGATAAAATGATACCTTATGCTGATGTGCTTGGTCATGGAGTGCTGTACTGGATTACCTGTCATAGCAATAGCACTTTGGTTATCACAGAAAATAGGTATTTTAGAGTACCTTAACCCATAATCCAGCAATTGATTCTTCATCCATAAAATCTGTGCACAACAGCTACCAGCTGCTATATACTCTGCTTCTGCTGTGGATGTAGAAATTGACTTCTGTTTCTTGCTATACCAAGAAACCAATCTGTCACCTAAGAATTGACAGCTTCCACTTGTACTTTTTCTGTCTATCTTACAGCCTGCAAAATCTGCATCAGAGTAACCAATTAGCTTAAACTCTGATTCTCTAGGATACCACAAACCCAAGGTTATGGTTCCTTTGAGATATTTGAAAATCCTTTTTACAGCTGTTAGATGAGGCTCTCTGGGATCTGCTTGAAATCTTGCACAAAGACATGTTGGAAACATGATATCAGGTCTACTTGCAGTAAGATACAGTAAAGACCCTATCATTCCTCTGTAGTTTGTCATATCTACTGAGGCTCCTGTGTCTTTGTCTAGCTTTGTTGCAGTAGCCATGGGAGTTGGAGCAGATGAACTATCAAGCATACCAAATTTCTTTAGAAGATTTCTGGTATACTTTGCTTGATTGATAAAAATCCCATCATCTGTTTGCTTGACCTGTAAGCCTAGAAAATAACTAAGCTCTCCCATCATGCTCATTTGATACCTGGATTGCATAAGCTTTGCAAACTTCTTACAGAGTTTGTCATTAGTAGATCCAAAAATAATATCATCTACATAAATTTGAACTAACAGCAAATCATCACCAGAATTGAAATAAAACAAGGTTTTATCAATTGTACCTCTTGTGAACCCACTTTCTAAAAGAAATTGAGCAAGAGTTTCATACCATGCTCTTGGTGCTTGCTTTAGTCCATATAATGCCTTGTCAAGCCTGTAGACATAATCTGGATGCTTGGAATCTACAAATCCTGGTGGTTGTTCAACAAATACTTCTTCTTCAAGCTTCCCATTGAGAAAAGCACTTTTTACATCCATCTGAAAGACTTTAAACTTCTTGTGTGCAGCATAGGCCAGAAAAATCCTTATGGCCTCCAATCTTGCAACTGGAGCAAAGGTTTCATCATAGTCAATTCCTTCCTGTTGTGAATAACCTTTAGCCACAAGTCTAGCCTTGTTTCTTGTAATCACACCATCACTGTCAGTCTTGTTTCTGAAAACCCACTTTGTACCTACAATTGATCTATTCTTTGGTCTAGGTACAAGTGTCCAGACTTCATTTCTTTCAAATTCATTTAACTCTTCTTGCATTGTTGTAATCCAATTAGCATCTTGAAGAGCTTCCTCCACTTTCTTTGGTTCTGTTTGAGACAAGAAAGCATGATACAGACACTCATTATTTGTTGCACTTCTAGTTCTTACACTAGCATCAAGATCTCCAATTATGAGATCAGGTGTGTGTGCCTGTGTCCACTTTCTTGTTGTTGGTAAGTGGTTTCTTGCATCATTATTGGATCCTCCCCCTTGATCCATGCTCTCCTGATTCATATGTTGACTTTCTGCAGCATCTGAGGCTCCCCCTGAATTGGATGGCTCAGAGTTTGAACTGTCAGAGTTTGAATCAGTTTCCTCAAATGACTCACTTGCTGTGTTTTGTTGAGCTTCTTCACGCTCCCCCTCAACTGGTTCTCTATTTTGTTCAATTTGAGAATTTCCAGTTTCTCCAGTATTTACCAGTAGAGGTTCAGAGTATGCTTCGTCAGAGTTTGTCAAACCTGCTTCATCAGAGTTTATATCATCAGAGAATAGATCTTTATTTTCAAAACGTAGTTGATCATATCCATCCTTGTCTTCAAGTCCAATTATTTTCTTGTCATCAAATGACACATGTATGGATTCCATGATCACCTTAGTTCTTAGATTGTAAACTCTGAATGCTTTTGTTGACAATGGATAGCCAACAAAGATTCCTTCATCAGCTTTTAACTCGAACTTTGTCAACTGTTCAGGATGAGTCTTCAACACAAAGCATTTGCATCCAAATATATGAAAATATTTCAAATTTGGCTTCTTATTTTTCACCATCTCATATGGTGTTTTCCCATGCTTGTTGATCAGTGTAGCATTTTGAGTAAAACAAGCAGTTTGAACAGCTTCTACCCAGAAATAAGTTGGTAATTTTGCTTCTTCAAGCATAGTTCTGGCTGCTTCAATTAAGGTTCTGTTCTTTCTTTCAACTACACCATTTTGCTGTGGAGTTCCAGGTGCAGAAAATTCTTGTTTCACTCCTCTTTCCTTGTAGAAAGCTTCCATGATTGAGTTTCTGAATTCAGTTCCATTATCACTCCTTATAATTTTGACTTTTTGCTGTGATCCTTTGTCCAGTAGATTTACATGATCCATCAGAGTTTGAGCAGTTTCATCCTTCTTTGATAAGAAATACACCCATGTATATCTAGTATATTCATCAACAATTACTAGAGCATATTTCTTTCTGCCCATTGACATTATATTCACTGGTCCAAAGAGATCAACATGTAGAAGATGATAAGGTTCCACTACTGAAGATTCAGATTTGCTCTTGAAAGATGACTTCCTTTGCTTGGCTTTTTGACAAGAATCACATAAGCCATCTAGACTGAGTATTGATTTTGGAAGTCCCCTTACAAGATCCTTTCTTATTAGCTCATTTATGTTGTTCAAATTGAGATGAGAGAGCTTCTTATGCCAATTCCAACTCTCTTCATTTGACATTCTGGCAGTCAGACACACTGTTTTTCCATCAGAGTTTGTTACCAAACTTGCTTCATAAATGTTGTTGCGCCTATGTCCAACTAGAACAACTTTTCCAGTAGATTTACTGATGACTTCACAGTATTCACTATGAAAATCTACATGGTTTCCTCTGTCACAGATTTGACTCACAGATAACAGATTATGCTTGAGTCCTGAGACTAGAGATACATTTGTAATGATGACACTTCCAAGATTGATATTGCCATATCCCAGAGTGTGTCCTATGTTGCCATCTCCATAGGAAACTTTTGGGCCAGCCTTCTCCTTAAAGTCTGATAGCAGGGCTTTATTTCCAGTCATGTGTCCTGAGCATCCACTGTCCAAGATAAGTGTGCTCTCTCTTATGCCCTGCAATCACAAATCAACACTAAGTGTTAGTTTTAAGGATCCAGACTTGCTTGGATCCTTTGCCTTTCTTAACAGTGTTAGCTTTTGCAGCGGAATCAGTATTATCAGAGTTTAAACTAACATTGTCAGATTTTACACTAGCAGAGTTTGCTCTAACCCATTTCAAGTTGGGTTTTAGCTCATAATAATTATGATAAATTGCATGATAACTCCTACATGTGTAAATAGAATGCCAAGTGCTCCCACAATGTGTGCATAAAGTCTGTGGTCTAACCCTAACATAATCATTCTTTACTCCTGATGTAGAAGATAAAGAATTGATATGTTTGTTCTTTGTGCAGTAATTAGCAAGATGATTAGTGTTAGATATAATTACTGATGTTTGTTTATCAGTGTTTAAGCAACAGGTACTGACCAGAGTTTATCAGAAGCCGGTCAGAGTTTAATTAAACTCTGACAGGGTGAAGAGTTTAAAGGAAGCCGGTCAGAGTTTATTTAAAGTCTGACAAGGTGATAGTTGAATTAGCTGTCGGTGATGAATTGAAGATTCTAGAAGCAATATATTCTGAAGATGGAAAGAAGCAGAATATATTGATACAGCTAAGGAAACGGAATAGAAGATAAGAAGCAATCCTTAATTGATAACAATTGTATAGCTAATTTGTAGGAATATCAATTAGATAAGGATTGTGTAACTGTGTATTATATAAACACAGATAGGTTATCCCTAGAAGGGATGCGATTATTGAATATATTATTCTTGTAACCTAGAAGCTCTTTGTGATTCATTAACATCACTAAGAGAGAATTATTTAACATAATTCAGTTTGTTGATTTACAAACCTGTGTTATTAATTGTTATTCTCATACATACTTGATTATATATTGCGTATTCGGCCTAACAATTAGAACTACCACAATTATAACATGTTTTCCTTGGAGCAGCACCAGTAGGCAAATGATTATTTCTTTTATTTATGCCTATCTTTCCATTCCTATTCTTCTTGGACCCTTTTGGTTTCATGGCAGATTTTACCTCTTTCAACTTATGATTGAACTGTTTTCCTGTCATCAAACCAACATTAACCTGTTTTTCACAAGTTTTTACTGGTTTTCTAACAGCTTCTATTTCCATAAGGTTTTCTGTTATAATATTTTCCTGTTTTTCACAGGCTTCATCTGATTCCATATCAGCTTCCCTTATTACAACAGATTTTAACTTATTGGCTTCTGGAACAAATTTCATAGGTTTAAGTTGTGGTTTTACCTTAACCTTGTCTTTAAACCTAAGTTCATCATTTTCACAATAACCTAAACCTACAGAATCAGTTTGAAACACTTGATGAGTGTCTCTTCCAGAATCTGTCCAAGTTTTGATTATTTTTCTTTCTTTTTCAAGATCAGATTCTAATTGCTTATATCTTTTCAGCAACTCCTGTTCTACATAAACAGCATCATCTCTTTCTTTTTGAATCTGCTTCATATTTTCAAGTTCTCCTTCAAGAAACTTGTTTCTATCTTTAAGACTAAGATTCTCAGATTTAATTCTCTCATTTTCTAAAGTCTGATCCCTATAGCTAACATGTACGCTTTTCAGATACACTCTTAATTCAGATATATTATCAGTATCATAAGCATAAGTAGTTAGGGGTACCTTATTTTCAGATGATTCAGTCTCATCTCTGATAGTTGCCATAAGAGCATAATTTTCTCCATCATCAGAGTCTGAAGTATCTGCCCAGTCTTTGCCTTTAGAGATGAGTGCTTTCTCAGATTTGCCTTTCTTGCACTCTGGGGCATAGTGACCCATCTCCTTACACCTGTAGCACTGGATTTCAGATTTATCCTTCTTACCAGATTTGGTCTCCCTTCCATCAGACTTTCTGAAACTTCTCCTTTCAGAGTTTGAATCTTTCCTTGAGAATCTCTTTCCCTTCTTGAAGTTCTTGAATCCCATCTTCTTGAAGGTCTTCACCATCAATGCAGCCATTTGCATCATCTGTTCTTCATCATCATCAGAGTCAGAAGCTTCATCAGAGTTTGAGTCATCATCAGAGTTTGATGACTCACTTTCAGATTTAATAACTAAAGCCTTTCCCTTGGCTTTCTTCCTTGATGATTCCTTCTTAATGGGCTTCTCCTCGACTTTGAGAGCAACAGATTTTGTCTTTTTACTCAATCTTCTATTCCTTTGTTCTATCTCCAGTTCATGAGTTTTCAATAACCCATAGATTTCATCAAGATCTGTATCAGCAAGATCATAATTATCTCTTATTGTGGTTGTCTTTAAATCCCACTTTTCAGGTAGAGATAACAGAAACTTGAGATTAGACTCTTCAAGCTCATATTCTTTATCAACCAGAGACAGATCATTCAACAGTTTGCAAAATCTGTCATAAGTCTCAGTCAAGGTTTCATTAGTTCTTGAATCAAAGTGCTCATACTCCTGTGTGAGTATTGTCTTTCTGTTCTTCTTGATAGCACCTATTCCCTGGCATCTGACTTCTAAAGCATCCCATATCTCTTTGGCAGTTTTGCAGCCAATTACTCTGTTTGACATAACATTATCTAAAGCACTGTGGAGAAGATGTCTAACCTTTGCATCTTTTGCAATTGATGAGATGTCCTCAGGAGTCATATCTTTCTTTTCCTTTGGAACAGTCTTTTGTTCTTGTCCATCAACAACAGGGGACAATTTAGTTGGCATATGAGGACCATCATAGATTCTGTCAAGGTATTCTGGATCTGTAGCCTCCAGAAACATGGTCATCTTAACCTTCCAAATCGGATACTCTACTGGCCTGAGAATTGGAACCCTGATTGTTTCATATCGACTCACAGAATTGGGCTTAACCTGTTCAGCCTTAGGAGCAGTTTGATTTTCTTCAGACATGATTAATACTGTGTTTGAATCGTAAAACTGTATATATTAAACAGCCTTGGCTCTGATACCAATTGTTAGGCCGAATACACAATATATAATCAAGTATGTATGAGAATAACAATCAAGAACACAGTTTATGAAACAAAAACTGTATTTATATTAACAGCTTCTCTCTTTATGATGTTAACGAATCACAAAGAGCTACTAGGTTACAAGAATAATATATTCAATGTTCGCATCCCTTCTAGGGATAACCTATCTGTGTTTATATAGTACACAGTTACACAATCCTTATCTAATTGATATTCCTACAAATTAGCTATACAAGTTATATCAATTAAGGATTGCTTCTTATCTTCTATTCTGTTTCCTTAGCTGTATCAATATATTCTGCTTCTTTCCATCTTCAGAATATATTGCTTCTAGAATCTTCAATTCAGCACCGACAGCTAATTCAACTATCACCCTGTCAGACTTTAAATAAACTCTGACCGGCTTCCTTTAAACTCTTCACCCTGTCAGACTTTAAATAAACTCTGACCGGCTTCTGATAAACTCTGGTCAGTACCTGTTGCTTAAACACTGATAAACAAACGTCAGCAATTATATCTAACAAGGAAAAAAATTGAATTTAAATTCATACACACCAAAGTAATCATACTCACTATAAACACTATCAACTACAAAAAAGGATTCAAAGATTTTAGTTATATAAGATAAATATTAGAAATTTTAAAGTTTAGGGGTTACCCTAACCCCTAAACCTTAAACCCTAAACCCTAAACCCTAAATCCTATACCCTAAATTAAATTTAAAATTCATACACACACAAGTAATAGTAGTTATCATTTTTGTGACGAATTTTACCTCATTTTCATTAATTTTCGAATTGTTGAATTTTTTTCACTCATTTTAAATACTTTGTAGATTTACTTGAAAAATTAAAAAAAATTGTAAAAAGACAATATTTGAATTTAAATTCATACTCACTCTAAACACTATCAACTACAAAGGGTCGGGATTCAAAGATTTTAGTTCTATAAGAGAAAGATTAGAAATTTTAAAGTTTAGCGGTTACCCTAACCCCTAACCCCTAAACCCTAAATCATATACCCTAAATCCTAAACCTTGTACCCTATGCTCTAAATTTATACCCAAGTTATCGTACTCACTCACTATTAACACTATAAGACTACTAAAAATAGTAGTAGTAGTAGCAGCAATGTAAGTAATGATTCTAAGGAGAGAAGAAGAAACGGGGTCTAACAACTCAATGTTTCATTAAGGGCAGTCACTTTGAAAAATTAAATAAAAATATACAAAAAGGAAAATTTTGAATTTAAATTCATACACACTAAAATAATTACTATTTTTGTGACGAATGTTACCTTATTTTCATTCATTTTCTAATTATTCGATTTTTCCGCCTGTTTTTAACTAGTTTGTAGAATTACTCAAAAAATTAAATAAAAATAGGAAAAAACAAATTGCAACTTACTATGAAATTGTAAGTCAAATAAAAGCATTAGTAATAATAGTATCAATGTAAGTTTTGATATAAATATAAAATGAAATATTTGGGAAAAATGGATATTATAATATATTTTTAATCAAAAAAGAATAATATAATAAATAGAAATATAAAATGTAATAATTGAAAAAAATGGATTAATTATTATTTTTAAATTTTAATTAGTTTGTAGATTTACTTGAAAAATTAAATAAAAATATATTAATTAATTAATTAATTTTTAAAAATGAAGAAATATCTTAAATTACCTAATTTCAGTAATTTTCGAATAATTTTCTTTTTTAATTTATTTTAATTTGTAAAATTATTTGAAATAATAATCCATTATATAAAAAATAAAAATTTAATTTAAATTCATACACACCCAATTAATCATACTTATACTCAAAATATAATTATTTGAATATTCTAAAATTTTGAATTATTATTGAACTTTTAAATAATTAAATAATGAATTTAAGAAGGAAAGAAAAAAACTGAAACAATAACGATTAAAATTACAATAACGCCCTTATTGCACCCTCAATGTTTCATTGAGGGTGACTATTAAAATTACTTTATTATCCTTACTACGCCCTCAATGAAACATTGAGGGTGTCGGGTACTGAATCAAAACTCACACAACCGATTTAGTACGCCCAAAATAAAAAAACCCTAATTCTTTTCCATCAAGCGATTGGGCGGCGATTGGTCGGCGATTGGGCGGCGATTTTATCTCCCACCTCGCAATACTCGGCGGAGAACCCGACTATACACACAACCCGATAGTTTCTTCGGCAATTTGAGTTCAATCCCTGCGGTTTCTTTCAATTTCATCTCATAATTATTCGTTAACAGGTACACACATGTATATACACATACAATACACACACGTACACACAAATGTGTATGTTATATGATTCAATTGTGATGTAGGTTGAGTTTGTGATAACTACATGTATTGTGTGCTCAAATTCGAATATAGTTAGGTTTTTTTTGCCCAAATTCGAATAGGTAGATTTAGCTTACTTTAGTGATTGTTAGTAACCAGGATCCTGCACACAAATGTGTATGTTATATGATTCAATTGTGATGTAGTAGTAAACATAATTAATAGATAGGTGCAAGAAGGCAAGTTGTACTTTCTGGAGATTAATGAATATCTTTCTGATCTTTTGAGATTTTTTTTATTCTTAAATTTGGTTTTATCAGGCAATATTTACTCTAAATAGAACCCTGTTAAATATTGTGATTAGCAGTTTAGCACTATATAGCAATCTGAAAGCATGTTGTCTGTGGGTTTTTAGACTTTCCTTATTAATAGACAGATATGCTAGATAACTAATCAATAAATTTGACCAATGTATCATATAGCTTTTATTTTAAGTTGGATTTATTAGCCGATGCAGAGGAAACAATTGGACTTTCATTGTTAAATTGTTAGGTATATAGATTCTAGAGTAGTTATATTAAGAGGCACCAGTGTTTAAAAGCAATTTTTGAGTATGCTGATGAAAGTTCTTTAAAACCAATTTGCGAGTATGTCACCAAAGTTCAATTAGTCTTCTATCCTGTTGAGACTTGTCCAGTTTCTGGCTGGTACTACAAGAATAGTTATGACAGGTTCGAAGTAAAATTGGATAAACTGAAGAAGATGTGTGCATGAGTCTGATAATTATAAAAAAAACTGCATGTTGATCAGACAAAACTGAACTATTCCTACAAAGTTCTTGCTAGAACTTGACTCCCACAATCAGGGTACTCCAGATAAATACCTAAAACATTGATTGGACTATCAGTCCTCTTCGCGCAGCAATAGCTTCCTATTGTATTTTTTCATGAAAGCTTAATTTATGCATGGGTGATATCAAATATATATAAAAATTTCTACAAACTTTAACTTAACACTCTACAAATTCACGGTACAGAGAAACTCATGAAAAAGATCACTAATGACATGCAAATTATACATAACCCCACTGTACAACATAATGATTAAAACAAAGTAGAGCAAGCATCAGTTTAAACATAAACTGTCATCCTATGTTGTTCAAATTCGATCCTTCATGGCATGGATCCTGTCGACTCTGATAACTTTACAAGTTGGCGACTCAGCACTTTGTCCTTTGGGACCCGATAATGGTGCATGCACATCATAAGTTTTCGATTAACAAGTAAATTGGATAAGATAGAGTAGAAAAATTCAAATAAAAGACATTGCATATTGAATATGGTTATTTCTTAAACCTATTTTGCTGATTCTAGTACCAATACTTGTCTTTAGCCTCTCGTTCTCTTCATTTTCCTTTCTTTTTGCATTCCTAGTTCATCTCAGACATGGTTCTTGAGTTGGTAAAAATATTCAAATGAGTACTCGTGCCCTAATACCCAAGGATCAGATATATTTTATGAAACAAGTGAATGGCATAGTTCCACCCTAAATAATTCATATGCTGATGATAGGATATTGGAATACTGTCAATAAAAGGCATGTCTAGAGAATTCAAGAAGAAATATAAACCACATAATTGTCGAAAATTTAATAACAATGAAATGACAATTTGTTGTCTTGGTCCCATTTGAGATTGCCTTGATTCTTGAATTTGTATCTGTGATTTTGGGTTTGGAAATGCATCTATCAACAAAACCTACCTTATTATCTGTGATTTTGGGTTCGATTTTTTGCAATTATATTCTACAAGCGTAAAGCATTGCATTGTAGTAGTAAACATAATTAACAGAAGAAATTATGATTTTATTTTGTGATGTAATGAACACGCCCACTTACATATTCTGTGTAATTTCGAATATAATTTATAAGTCAATATTATAAGATAATACTAATTTAGGTAATTAGTTTAATTCTATATTATAATATTTTAGTTGACAATTAAATAGGAACAAATTAAAATTTATATTTATTGATGTAATTTGGACTAATATAGATGTCTTTTGTTTAGGTTATATCTAATCAAGACTTATGACGTCATAATTGCACTTCAAGATTAAGTATACTAATGATTACAACACAATATCTAGTGCCAGATTAAATATAAAAGATAAACTTTGAGTACATATTACAAAATATTTATTTCAGGTCTGAATTTTTTTCCAGCATTATTACTTATGCTTGTCAAGATTTTCTTAAGCTGCTTGCATATATTCTTCTCACTTATCATCTGTACTTAACAATCTGAATTAAGATCATGTAATTGCCTTTAATTATTGTATTGATCTAATATTTGTTTTGAAACATTGCAGGTACTATGGATATCCCATGTGGGCCTGTTGATCGATCATTGCTGGTCATGCAGGATGACCACATTAGCAGTAGGATATGGGAGGGTGGCGACAGGGAGAAGTTGGGTTTCTACCAATTGACAGCTAAGATGGGTGAATGGGTTTTACAGGCTGATCAACGATCATTGCTGGATAGATGGGGTTTTGGAGGGTTTGCTAACCCCCGGGTTGTTCCTCAGAACGACAGGTCTTTGATCACGACCTTGGTGGAGAGGTGGAGGCCGGAGACCAAATCATTTCATTTTCCTTTTGGTGAGATGACGATTACCCTTGAGGATGTTTATATGATTTTGGGTTTGCCGGTCAGTGGCAATGTTCTTACCCATGCCGAGCTTGAGAACCCCCTACCTTATTGGATGAAACAGTGGGATGATCCGAATTTAAAGGAGGAGACACAAAGGGAAATGTATAATGGTGGGATTCTTTTACACAAGTTACGGTATTCCTATTCTGTTAGGCCTAAGAGGGATCCGGAGGTTCCGGTTGATCCAGAGGTGATTGAGACGGAGTGCTTATTGCATACACGGGCGTATTTGTTGTTTATCATTGGAGGTATCTTGTTTCCTACACCCACCCGGGGCACTGCGCATCCCCGATACTTACAGATTTTGCAGCAGCCGAATGAGATTGTTACTTATGCTTGGGGAGCCGTTGTTCTGGCACACTTGTACAGATCTTTATGTAAATCTGTGCACAAGTCTTGCACAACGTTTTCCGGGTGTACCATGCTTCTTCAGTTGTGGGCCTACGAGAGAGTTTTAGTTGGACAGCCGCGGATTGCACCGTTTCAGGAGTTTACGTGGTCGAGGGCAGTGGCTTGGGCTGTGCCAGTGGAGCATAGGAGGGTTAACCCCCACTACCACACGGGGGGATATCGCGGGGATTTTGACAGTTTTCAGCTATATTGGCTGAACTGGACCCCGTATTCCAGGTTTTATGAGAGAAAGGGTGCTCATGAGGATGGTGACATGTGGACTGCCCTTCATATGGCTCTAGGTCGTATCCCGTTGGTATTATTTGATATTATTGAGTTACAGATGCCAGATAGGGTCATGAGATAGTTTGGTATGATGCAGCATATACCCGCGACGCCTCATGACATGAGTTATCTACGATCGAAGAAGGCATTGACGTTTCAGAGGTTCAATCATACAATAATTTTTCAGAGTTTTGTGAATGAATGGGATAGTTTTTTGGGCACAGGGGATGCCATCGTCACGGAGGGAGAGTATGTATCTATTGAGGAGTACATGCATTGGTTTATGCGTGTTAGCAAGTTGAAGATTGCTCCTTTTGTGGTTTCTGATGATGAAAAGAAGATAAAGCCGCGTGATTGGTATAACCAGCAGTTTATGGCTAGTGCGGTATGTTAGTATTAAATGCATTGTTTATCTGTTTTAATTTATTTGCTTTTCTGTCATTTTTAAACATTTTCTAAAAAAATAAAATTTAATTGTTTTTCTGTCATTTTCTAACTTGTAGCATTCCTGAAAAAGCAAAAATTTCTAAATATAATAAAAGCTGACAAAGCCAATCCAAATCCGGAAAGAAACTAGACTTGCAACTCAAATTACTTCAATAAAATTGAAATAAATTCCAAATATACAATGTTTCATTGAGGGCCTCCTCAATGTTTCATTGAGGGCGGTTGTTTTTAAACAAATAATTAAAAATAGAAGAATACTAGAAAAAAATATAAAATTCATCACAAAAATAGTGGGCATGTTTTTCTGGATACATATAAATTTAAATTCAAATTTTGCATAATTTTCTAGTTTTATTTAATTTTACAGGTAAATTTACAATAATAATAAATATCCCCCTACCCTCAATGTTTCATTGAGGACGCCCTCAATGTTTCATTGGGAAGTTATGTAACGCCCCCAAATCCGGGGTCAAAGGATTTGGTCGTCACACTGCACTCTTAATCCAAACAACCTGTTCAACATAAAATCAACACAATAATAATAATAATATCTGTGACCCCAACTCTACCAAGAATCTTTAAAGGTTATAGTGCTAGGAACAAGAATCCAAAAATTCATTACAACAATCTTTCTTCTTTACAACCATTCTCTTTACAAAATTCTAATACACTAGTATAACTTCGATAAGAAGTATACCAGGCAACTAATCTTATACAATATATTATTCAATAGAAAACATCTATATACAAAACCTCTCACTAGCTCCAAATGCTCTGGATCAGAACGTCTTTACGCTAATATCTTTCCCCATCTCTGATCAGCTACGCGGACAACTCTCGCCAATACACCTTCTTTCCGGCAGGCTAAAATATATATAAATAAAACAAGTATGAGCGAATGAATTGCTCAGCAAGCGCATTATTAAATATAATATATAACGTTCCAAAATAAGCTTTGGATTTTCAAATAACAACTTTTGTTTTTGAACATTTGTAATCTTTAAAACTTCTCAAATCGAGTTTAGTAATTTATCACAATATCTCATTTAGCTTCTCGCAGCTGAATAGTTTAAAACGCAAAAAGATTTATATTGGTCGTCACGGCAACCGAATCAACAATAACTACAATAGTATGTAGAAAATATGAACTAAATATAACTCATATGTCTTCAAGACCATAGTTTGTATAAAAATACTAATTTTTAAGATAACAGATCTATTCACAACATTTTCTGAAACCAACAACTCTGGAAGGTTAGAATAATCAAGGGGTAAGAATGAGCCAACACGCTCGGTCAAGGAATAAAGAACGCACTTCAAGACTTCAACATGGTACCGACTGGATATGCGGTATGAATAAAACTCATCAAGATAGATATCTCACGACTGCCAATGGAATCAAGGAAATGGATTTCGACTATTTGGAATCCAAATGAATTAAGAGTAAGTGATTTCAGCAAGATTGAAACCACCATTTATTAATCAACAACCAACAATTTTACGCAACGAATAAACCTGAATATCAGGTCATAACTCACAAGTACAAAACATATTGATGTAACTCATCTCAGAAATAAGAACTAATATTAGAATTGGATTTTCACATTTTATCAAATCAAAGGTTGTGCTGCTGGCCAGCCACGCAACAACCCCGGACTAGCTCATGCATAGTCCTCTACGGATCCAAGGCCAATCTGGGCCTAAATTACATCGACCATAAATGGCCCGACCAATAATTGGTCCATTTTTAAAAACATTCCAATTCTATAGTATATACGTCAGGTGTCAGAACAATTGACAACCTTACTTCGACAATCAGGTGTCGGAAGAATCGACAACCTAATACAACAATTGCTGGAAACTCACGTTCCAGGAAACAGTTCAATTATGAAGAATCAATAAAGGTATAACAATATAATCTAGTATCGACGAGATCGACACAACAATGGGGAGTACACATGGCAAGTAACAACATCATAAATATCGACGAGATCGATGCAACAACTGGGATAATAATGAAGAATAAACAATGACATGCTCAACAAGGTTAAGTCTGATATGAAACAGACAATATGATATCAACAGAAAGTGTAACAAGTCAATATAGAGTAGAGTTCAAAGAACAGGCTCTAGATGGCCTCAATAGTTCAAATCATCACATTATGGAAGAATTAATTAAGGTTTACCAATCTGGTAAATGAAAAGAGAGTCAAGTTCAAGTTTAAGAAGAATTCAAGGTGAAGTTTATAAATGAAGAAAACAAGGGTTTATCAACTTCTGACAGAAATAGTTCAAGTCCTTCGAACATGTACTTATAATAGATAAGCCTTGTACTTGAAGGAAGTAAACTAAATCATGCACAACATATATGAATTCGAATCAGGGAATGGATCAGATGATCGCATTAACAAGAAAGGATAACAAGGTTTGCATAGGTGCAAGGTGAAAAATGGAATACTTGAAGGGCAAGCAACACCACTTCAGAATTTCAGAATAAGTTTTCCCTCATAGGGTTCACAAGTTCCCGCTCATCTAGGGTTGGTAATATTCCAACCTAATGTTTTAAAATCATGTCTTTTAAAAGGGAGCCTTAGTATACGGCCCATAATTATCTCTTCAAACTTTTCAATATAATAAGTATATCTTTCCAATCAATATGAAAATATGAATCTAAACTCAAAAGGTATAAAAGAGTACTCGTCAATTTACGAGATTAAATAACATACTTGCAATTCAATGCAAAAGAAATCAACATTTGAAAATTCAGTAATAAGCATTCAACATGCATACTAATAATTCAAGATAATATCCCTTAATTAATAAGCAAGGGTATAAACACTTGCCTCTGGTCCTTAGCTATTTCGTACCGCTGAAACAATACGATTTCCTCCTTATTCTGTCTTGTCGCACGATTCTCTACTTCCGTCCTTCTTTGCTTTAACGCTCTTGCGAATACCACTAGTCTGCTTTTACCATTTCGAATCCACGTGCCAGCCTCGATAGTCAAACAGGAGACGGTACTTAGTCTTCAACGTATAATCCTCATATTATATAAATGATCGTAACTTAACTTCGACGCACTTACCGATCTTACCGATATCTCTGTTGCATAAACATCCACATCTCAACTGATAGACCAATCGCAATCAACCACATAAGTAATCCACGTAACTTGCTTGACGACAATCCCCATACTATAAAAAGTCAACATCCAAGTCAACGGCCTCGTAAATCTTACTTTCTAACATAACCGACAAATTTCTATCCCAACTACCCCACACGATAATTTTAGACACAACTACTACATTTAAACACGTCTCAAAACAATTATTCGCATGCATGACTCAACAACAAATAATTCACATCATTCACATAACACATTTAAACAAGTAACCGGGTACGTATCGGACGTCCGGTATAATTTACGAGATTAAAAACTCAGACGCTAGCCCTAGTACGGGCATATACTGACTATAAAACACATTACACAACTCATACGAATCACATAGCACTTAAAACTATTTTTAAAACATCACACAAAACTTATTTGAATTTAAATAAGCCACAAACAATTTTTAAATCAAAAATCGGATTTTTAAACCCAATATAAGTATTTTAAATGCAAATAAATCAATTAATAAAATTAATTGACACTCTCTAAATGCTCAAACTATTTTTAAATAAATAAACCAAGCTAGAAAATAATTAAACTTAATTTTAATTAATTAAATCTAATTAATAATTAATTATTAAGAATTAACTGATTAAAAGAATTAATCAATTAATTAAATAAATTAAATATTAATCAAAAATAATTAAAATAATTAAATTTAATCAATTTTCGAATTTAAATAAATATTTATGAATTTATAAAATTTTCGGAATAATAAAAAGTATTTTTAAATCAAAAATATGATTTTTAGAATTTTTAAAACAATTTTTGATTTATTCTGAAAATAAGATTCCAGAAACACTTTTTAGAAAATGATTAGGAAATCTTTTGGATTGAAACCGGGTCGGAGTTGGACCCAAAACGGGTTGTCAAGAACACAGTGGGTTGCCAAGAACACCACCGGAATCCGGTGGCGGTTCCGGCCACCCACCACCATTCCGACGACCCAAAAATCACACAAACGGAAGAGTTACTAACGGGGAAGCTATGGGCTTCAGGAAAACATCACAATTTCTGTCAAAACACAACGATTCCGTCCAAGAACGGACGGAAATCGCCCTCCCACCGGCGGCGGCGGAAAAATCCGACTACCTGCCAGCATCTACAATCCTCAACATCAACTACATGTTTCAACTCCCCTTTCCACGATCTATTTAGTGGTGGAAACCATATCAAGAACACATAAACCGAACTCAAAATCCGGCAAAATACAAAAATCCGGTGAACTCGAAATTTTCCGGTTAGCTCGATTTATACAACCAAAACTGAAATAAAAATCATATTCATACTCCTTACAACACATACAAGCCAGTCATGTCATCAATTATCAAGAAAAATCACAAACGAAGATTCCCCCAAATTAAATCAAAAATTCGAAAATAAATAAATAATTAAAAATCAGAAAGATCAAAAAATCATACCCACATGAAGTTTGATGATGGATTTAGGTAGAGGATGATGAGAGATTCGATTTGGTTACAAGAACATCGAAATCGGAATCCGATAACGCCTTCAAAAGTTGGTTTGATTCTCAAGAACACGAAGAACACGTTTCAGGGGTTTTTAGATTTTTAACTGTAATTAAGCTTGATTATGCGAAAACAAAGTACGATTTGCCTTTTTATATTAAACGGAAAATAATACCCCAAACGACATTTTTGGATCGATACTGATCCGATAGATCGCTTTAAATACAATTTAACAGATAAAACACTTTAAATCTTTAATAAAGCAGAATACACGTTTTACGAGACGATAATCATCCATAAAGTACAGATGACTACAAGTATCGTTTAATAATAGATATACGAACCAAAATACTTCTATTACGAATATTTTCGAATACTTTCCACTTTAACGAATGAAATATTGGTACGAACGATATACCAATTGCCCGAATAATTTGGGAACGATCCAAATTTTCTTTTCAATAATTATAATAAAATAAAATAGTATAACACCCTTTTCAAAATAGTTTCAAATTCCCCACACATATCACATAGCATCACATTGTCACATATTCAATCATTTAACGAATAATTTAGCACGTTTAAACAGATAAATCATTTAATAACTCTTAATATGAAATTAAAATTTCATTTCACATCATTTAATAACACGTAATTTTCCCGGATCTTACATCCTTCCCCCCTTAACAGGATTCTGTCCTCAGAATCAGTTCGCGCAAACGTAGGTGGATATTTTCCAACATCTCATTCTCAAATTCCTAGGTTGACTCTTCAACCTTAGGATTTCTCCTCATACTCATACTAATTTGACTCCTCTATTACTCATCACTCTCTCATACTGACTCAATATCTCAATCGGTTACTCAACATAGAACAATTTAACTAGATCTCTATAGGTTCATATTCTACGAAATACACTATGAATATACCACTCACGGGGTGGCAAGCAAACTTATACGCACTTTCCCAACACTCAATAAATCGTCGTAAGGTAGCATTTCAAAATCGTCATAGTAACTGTTGTCGTAAGGAAATCTAATCATCTGTAAACGATCCTCTCCAATTACCTTCAAAATTTAGTACACAATCATAGTCTGTCTGAATTCTTCAATTACGTCGCGGATCTCTGTCAAATACAATTGAACTCGTCATTCCATGCCGTACCATTATCTCTTATTAAGCGGTCAATAATAACCCAAATAACATCACGATAAGCTCTAAGCCTTAGCAACTCCATCCCACAGTTTATCTCAACATGTCTTCATTTCCATTCAGGAATCTCTTTAGTTGTAATCGTCTACTATACCTCTGTTATTCTGTCTTCATTTTCCAACACCTCAAGTACTTAAACACTCACTAACATCAATATTCTTTTAAGTCTCTAATATATCCTTACATTTCTTTTTTTATCCCTTATTCTTTCTTGCTCCTTCCTGTAATTGAATTCCATTTCTCTTTCCATAACTGTTTCCTTTATGTAGCCCTTTCTCTCTAATCAATCCTGGTTGAATCCTTATTCCCGTCATTTCTTTTAGTTAATCTCTCATTATCATAACCTTAAAGCTCCATCCTTTCTAATCCTTGTACCGAAGATATTTTCATCTCAATTCCCTCCTTTACTACTCATACTATCAGCCATCCATATTCTTGGGTCAACTTTATCTACCTCCAATATGTCTAACAACTACTTTCAACGATCACATACCTTTCATGCCAATTAACTCTTCAGCTGAAAACAACCCTTCATTACCTCATCCATTGTCTTTAAATCCTTATTAACACCTCTTCATCTTCTTTTCCTATCTTCACAGTAACACTCATGACACCTTCTCCATGGCTCCTTCTTATTTCCCAAACAGCTTGATCAACTCGACATCGTCTTGATTATCATTCTATACATCCACATTGACTGGTAAAATCTACCTTAACTATCGTGAGCAAAAGACTTGCAACCATATCATACAATCCTGAAATACTCAAAGTTCAACTCATTCTCCAATATTAGCCTATCATCCAATCTTAAAAGTTCTTCTCATTGAGACAGAAATCTATTATGTCCATCTTCCACAACACGGGATATCATCAGCACAATTACACATTTCCCAATTTCCAATCAACTCTTGAATTATCTAACTTCGCCTTTTCCACATCATAACGTTAATCGATAGAAAGAGAACAACTGGCTCCGTTATATATATTACTAGTATTCTAATCGCATCGCAATCCGCTTTCGTTCGTGGTAATTCAATCGCAAATTCTTCATTCTATAGGGTAGGGTAATTTCCAGTTCACCCTAATGGTATACCTCCCAGATTATTTGAAATAAGAAGTTCATGATAGTTTGAAGTGAAAAGATCCTATATCGTAGCAAATGTCCCACAATTGGGGTTACCAAATCTGTATATTCCAAAGCAACATTATTGGAAGTGAAAGGATTACTGAGAGACCAATTTGATCACATGAACTCAATGTTGTGTGTCTCTATTAAGACAGTACTAAAGGTAATTAGCCTTCTTGTATTTCACAACACACAAGTGACGGCGTCCCGTCAGACTTCTATCACATAGACAGATAGTCCTTGTGTCCCCTATAAATAGGGTTGTTTATCTCAGTTGGAGTAGAGAAATATGAAAGAAATTTAGAGTCAGAATAACAATCAGGGCCTTTCGATAAGAATTCTCAAATACACACCTTGGATTGAAATTGAATAAATTCCAAAGGTGTTATTTCAGAAAAAGAAGAACAACCAGAAAGGAAGTATCAACAAATAGTGTTACATCACAATTAGAGTTATCCACTCCGGAAGAATGAAGGAGTTGGAATTTAAATAACATATTTTCAACAGGCTCAAAATTTGAAGTAGGCATAACAACAATCTTTGGCGCAATTTAAAACATGATTGATCAAGAGTATCAAATGCAAGATCAACAGGTGGAATATATCCATCAACACAGGTTTCTTTTTAAAGGAATGCCAAATATTTCATTAGGATGGGAAGGTATTACCAAGGTCTTCACATATGCCTCCTCCGTCGACTCCTTCGATAGCTCGTTATTCGATTTCAGCCCTTCTTCTCCACGTTATTCGATTTCAGCCCTTCTTTTCCACGTCATTCGATTTCAGCCCTTCTTTTCCACGTCGCAAGGTTATCAATATCGTACGTCGTCGTCGACTCGTAATAGTCCTCGAAGATTCCGCCATAGACGTCTACAAACGTAAGAAGTTCTATCCATTTCAGCACAACTATCTCAATCAAATACCTCCATCTCAACTCACTCAGCGGTACTATATCCAATAGTCCAACACGAACTCTAAATGAGCTCTGACGTTCCTTATATAACTATATACACTCCCACACACTCTCGTTTCTAGTTTTACTATAACCCTCGCTCTGATACCAACTGTAACGCCCCCAAATCCGGGGTCAAAGGATTTGGTCGTCACACTGCACTCTTAATCCAAACAACCTGTTCAACATAAAATCAACACAATAATAATAATAATATCTGTGACCCCAACTCTACCAAGAATCTTTAAAGGTTATAGTGCTAGGAACAAGAATCCAAAAATTCATTACAACAATCTTTCTTCTTTACAACCATTCTCTTTACAAAATTCTAATACACTAGTATAACTTCGATAAGAAGTATACCAGGCAACTAATCTTATACAATATATTATTCAATAGAAAACATCTATATACAAAACCTCTCACTAGCTCCAAATGCTCTGGATCAGAACGTCTTTACGCTAATATCTTTCCCCATCTCTGATCAGCTACGCGGACAACTCTCGCCAATACACCTTCTTTCCGGCAGGCTAAAATATATATAAATAAAACAAGTATGAGCGAATGAATTGCTCAGCAAGCGCATTATTAAATATAATATATAACGTTCCAAAATAAGCTTTGGATTTTCAAATAACAACTTTTGTTTTTGAACATTTGTAATCTTTAAAACTTCTCAAATCGAGTTTAGTAATTTATCACAATATCTCATTTAGCTTCTCGCAGCTGAATAGTTTAAAACGCAAAAAGATTTATATTGGTCGTCACGGCAACCGAATCAACAATAACTACAATAGTATGTAGAAAATATGAACTAAATATAACTCATATGTCTTCAAGACCATAGTTTGTATAAAAATACTAATTTTTAAGATAACAGATCTATTCATAACATTTTCTGAAACCAACAACTCTGGAAGGTTAGAATAATCAAGGGGTAAGAATGAGCCAACACGCTCGGTCAAGGAATAAAGAACGCACTTCAAGACTTCAACATGGTACCGACTGGATATGCGGTATGAATAAAACTCATCAAGATAGATATCTCACGACTGCCAATGGAATCAAGGAAATGGATTTCGACTATTTGGAATCCAAATGAATTAAGAGTAAGTGATTTCAGCAAGATTGAAACCACCATTTATTAATCAACAACCAACAATTTTACGCAACGAATAAACCTGAATATCAGGTCATAACTCACAAGTACAAAACATATTGATGTAACTCATCTCAGAAATAAGAACTAATATTAGAATTGGATTTTCACATTTTATCAAATCAAAGGTTGTGCTGCTGGCCAGCCACGCAACAACCCCGGACTAGCTCATGCATAGTCCTCTACGGATCCAAGGCCAATCTGGGCCTAAATTACATCGACCATAAATGGCCCGACCAATAATTGGTCCATTTTTAAAAACATTCCAATTCTATAGTATATACGTCAGGTGTCAGAACAATTGACAACCTTACTTCGACAATCAGGTGTCGGAAGAATCGACAACCTAATACAACAATTGCTGGAAACTCACGTTCCAGGAAACAGTTCAATTATGAAGAATCAATAAAGGTATAACAATATAATCTAGTATCGACGAGATCGACACAACAATGGGGAGTACACATGGCAAGTAACAACATCATAAATATCGACGAGATCGATGCAACAACTGGGATAATAATGAAGAATAAACAATGACATGCTCAACAAGGTTAAGTCTGATATGAAACAGACAATATGATATCAACAGAAAGTGTAACAAGTCAATATAGAGTAGAGTTCAAAGAACAGGCTCTAGATGGCCTCAATAGTTCAAATCATCACATTATGGAAGAATTAATTAAGGTTTACCAATCTGGTAAATGAAAAGAGAGTCAAGTTCAAGTTTAAGAAGAATTCAAGGTGAAGTTTATAAATGAAGAAAACAAGGGTTTATCAACTTCTGACAGAAATAGTTCAAGTCCTTCGAACATGTACTTATAATAGATAAGCCTTGTACTTGAAGGAAGTAAACTAAATCATGCACAACATATATGAATTCGAATCAGGGAATGGATCAGATGATCGCATTAACAAGAAAGGATAACAAGGTTTGCATAGGTGCAAGGTGAAAAATGGAATACTTGAAGGGCAAGCAACACCACTTCAGAATTTCAGAATAAGTTTTCCCTCATAGGGTTCACAAGTTCCCGCTCATCTAGGGTTGGTAATATTCCAACCTAATGTTTTAAAATCATGTCTTTTAAAAGGGAGCCTTAGTATACGGCCCATAATTATCTCTTCAAACTTTTCAATATAATAAGTATATCTTTCCAATCAATATGAAAATATGAATCTAAACTCAAAAGGTATAAAAGAGTACTCGTCAATTTACGAGATTAAATAACATACTTGCAATTCAATGCAAAAGAAATCAACATTTGAAAATTCAGTAATAAGCATTCAACATGCATACTAATAATTCAAGATAATATCCCTTAATTAATAAGCAAGGGTATAAACACTTGCCTCTGGTCCTTAGCTATTTCGTACCGCTGAAACAATACGATTTCCTCCTTATTCTGTCTTGTCGCACGATTCTCTACTTCCGTCCTTCTTTGCTTTAACGCTCTTGCGAATACCACTAGTCTGCTTTTACCATTTCGAATCCACGTGCCAGCCTCGATAGTCAAACAGGAGACGGTACTTAGTCTTCAACGTATAATCCTCATATTATATAAATGATCGTAACTTAACTTCGACGCACTTACCGATCTTACCGATATCTCTGTTGCATAAACATCCACATCTCAACTGATAGACCAATCGCAATCAACCACATAAGTAATCCACGTAACTTGCTTGACGACAATCCCCATACTATAAAAAGTCAACATCCAAGTCAACGGCCTCGTAAATCTTACTTTCTAACATAACCGACAAATTTCTATCCCAACTACCCCACACGATAATTTTAGACACAACTACTACATTTAAACACGTCTCAAAACAATTATTCGCATGCATGACTCAACAACAAATAATTCACATCATTCACATAACACATTTAAACAAGTAACCGGGTACGTATCGGACGTCCGGTATAATTTACGAGATTAAAAACTCAGACGCTAGCCCTAGTACGGGCATATACTGACTATAAAACACATTACACAACTCATACGAATCACATAGCACTTAAAACTATTTTTAAAACATCACACAAAACTTATTTGAATTTAAATAAGCCACAAACAATTTTTAAATCAAAAATCGGATTTTTAAACCCAATATAAGTATTTTAAATGCAAATAAATCAATTAATAAAATTAATTGACACTCTCTAAATGCTCAAACTATTTTTAAATAAATAAACCAAGCTAGAAAATAATTAAACTTAATTTTAATTAATTAAATCTAATTAATAATTAATTATTAAGAATTAACTGATTAAAAGAATTAATCAATTAATTAAATAAATTAAATATTAATCAAAAATAATTAAAATAATTAAATTTAATCAATTTTCGAATTTAAATAAATATTTATGAATTTATAAAATTTTCGGAATAATAAAAAGTATTTTTAAATCAAAAATATGATTTTTAGAATTTTTAAAACAATTTTTGATTTATTCTGAAAATAAGATTCCAGAAACACTTTTTAGAAAATGATTAGGAAATCTTTTGGATTGAAACCGGGTCGGAGTTGGACCCAAAACGGGTTGTCAAGAACACAGTGGGTTGCCAAGAACACCACCGGAATCCGGTGGCGGTTCCGGCCACCCACCACCATTCCGACGACCCAAAAATCACACAAACGGAAGAGTTACTAACGGGGAAGCTATGGGCTTCAGGAAAACATCACAATTTCTGTCAAAACACAACGATTCCGTCCAAGAACGGACGGAAATCGCCCTCCCACCGGCGGCGGCGGAAAAATCCGACTACCTGCCAGCATCTACAATCCTCAACATCAACTACATGTTTCAACTCCCCTTTCCACGATCTATTTAGTGGTGGAAACCATATCAAGAACACATAAACCGAACTCAAAATCCGGCAAAATACAAAAATCCGGTGAACTCGAAATTTTCCGGTTAGCTCGATTTATACAACCAAAACTGAAATAAAAATCATATTCATACTCCTTACAACACATACAAGCCAGTCATGTCATCAATTATCAAGAAAAATCACAAACGAAGATTCCCCCAAATTAAATCAAAAATTCGAAAATAAATAAATAATTAAAAATCAGAAAGATCAAAAAATCATACCCACATGAAGTTTGATGATGGATTTAGGTAGAGGATGATGAGAGATTCGATTTGGTTACAAGAACATCGAAATCGGAATCCGATAACGCCTTCAAAAGTTGGTTTGATTCTCAAGAACACGAAGAACACGTTTCAGGGGTTTTTAGATTTTTAACTGTAATTAAGCTTGATTATGCGAAAACAAAGTACGATTTGCCTTTTTATATTAAACGGAAAATAATACCCCAAACGACATTTTTGGATCGATACTGATCCGATAGATCGCTTTAAATACAATTTAACAGATAAAACACTTTAAATCTTTAATAAAGCAGAATACACGTTTTACGAGACGATAATCATCCATAAAGTACAGATGACTACAAGTATCGTTTAATAATAGATATACGAACCAAAATACTTCTATTACGAATATTTTCGAATACTTTCCACTTTAACGAATGAAATATTGGTACGAACGATATACCAATTGCCCGAATAATTTGGGAACGATCCAAATTTTCTTTTCAATAATTATAATAAAATAAAATAGTATAACACCCTTTTCAAAATAGTTTCAAATTCCCCACACATATCACATAGCATCACATTGTCACATATTCAATCATTTAACGAATAATTTAGCACGTTTAAACAGATAAATCATTTAATAACTCTTAATATGAAATTAAAATTTCATTTCACATCATTTAATAACACGTAATTTTCCCGGATCTTACAAGTTACATAAACTTTAAATAGCTAGATCACTTCTTTACATTGTAAAACTACTACGGATTACAATAAAACATAAAAGCTTGTCAACCTGAAGCTTTAATATTGTTTGTAGGCAGAGACTGGTATGAGGCTTGCATACGAGGTCCACAAGCACAATCCTGGTGATTGGTTCTATAAAATTCTTCCAGATTTCTTAGGTCGTTATGATCGGGCCTTCACAGAATGGAAGGGTCTTGAATGGACTAGACCTTGTTTTATGAAAGAAAATGAGCAGCCTACCCCTCCCCCTCATGTACATGAGCAGCCTCATGTGGGTGATGTACGTGAGATGAACATTGATCCCAGTGCTCCTGCTTCTTCGCAGCAGACCCCCATTCTTACCTCCCATAAACGTGCACGTGAGGTAGTAATTTTTAATGTTTTTTCTAATTCAAGAACTTGTAATCTTTTGAACTTCGTTTATTGAATGTGTACATGATTTGTGTATCTTTTACAAATATGGCAGGTTGATACATTTGGTACTGACTCGCATGTTGAGGATGCCACACTTCCCGTCTCTCATAAACGTCCACGTGAGGTACTAATGATAGCCTCTTTTATTACATTTACTTGTTATTATTTATGCACGCAATTTGTGTATTGACATGCTTTCACTACAGGGTGATACCGGGGGTGCTGATTCACATGTACGTGTCTCCCCTCCTCGTCCCGTTGAACATGTTATGGAGGAGGTATGGATAAGTAGTTGTCTTTGATTTCTTGTGTCATTCAATAGATTACGTGTATGTGTATTGACATTCTTAATTGTAGGTTGAGACGAGTTGTCCTACCACCTCTATGGAGGCCCCTGTACATGTCTCCCCTCCTCGTCCCGTAGAACATGTTATGGAGGAGGTATGGATAAGTAGTTGTCTTTGATTTCTTGTGTCATTCAATAGATTACGTGTATGTGTATTGACATTCTTAATTGTAGGTTGAGACGAGTTGTCCTACCACCTCTGTGGAGGCCCTTGTACATGTCTCCCCTCCTCGTCCCGTAGAACATGTTATGGAGGAGGTATGGATAAGTAGTTGTATTTGATTTCTTGTGTCATTCAATAGATTACGTGTATGTGTATTGACATTCTTAATTGTAGGTTGAGACGAGTTGTCCTCCCACCTCTGTGGAGGCCCCTGTACATGTCTCCCCTCCTCGTCCCGTAGAACATGTTATGGAGGAGGTATGGATCAGTAGTTGTCTTTGATTTTTTGTGTCATTCAATAGATTACGTGTATGTGTATTGACATTCTTAATTGTAGGTTGAGACGAGTTGTCCTCCTACCTCTGTAGAGGCCCATGTACATGTCTCCCCTCCTCGTCATGTCGTACCTGTTATTGAGGAGGTACGTCTATATATTGTTTTTGGTCATGTAGTAGTTTTATTTAAAGTCTTATGTCATTCATTAGATTATGTATATTAATTGCAGGTTGAGACGAGTGGTCCTACCACCTCTCTAGAGGCCCATGTACATGTCTCTCCTCCTCATCATGTTGAGCCTGTTGTTCAGGAGCTTGAGAATGGTGATCACACCACCTCTCTACAGACCCCAAAAGCCTTTAAGGTACTAATTTATTACTAAGTAATTTGATTCAATATATACACTTGCCATCTTAGAACTCTATGTATTAAGTATGATATTAACTTGTATGCAGTTGCCTTCTAGTTCTCCGGGTACTTTAGGGTCCACTCCGGCTGCATTCAATACACGTGGTTTTTTCGATGTCGGGTATAGTGGAGACCTTCCTATTCAGTTAGCGGATGTGCTTGAGGTATAAATCCTTTATCCTTACTTTTCATTTCCTTAATATGTTTGTTTTTGATATTGTGATACCATTCTTGATTGCGTACTTGTAGCTGGATACTGCAACCGATAAGTTCTTGGATTCACATAGGAGGGACGGAAAGAAAGGTGATTTGACGAGGCCACTTAAAGAAAGGAAAACCAGGTGGCTTTTCAATCATTGGTGGACAGGCACTTTCGGGGAATCAGATGGTAATTTCATTTGGTATGACCATACCGGTGGTAGGAAGTGTGTGACTTATCAACCCACCCATGAGCATTTATGGACTTTGGCTGTTGATCGTTGGTTGTTCGACGATATTGTGAACGCTTATGCTGAGTTGCTGGCTATTAGAGAAGTTAAACTTTGGAATTTAAAAGAGCTTCAAAGGCCGGCGCTGCAGTATTTCTTTGCGGCTTCCTATTTCATGCCATGGGCTGGGAGTGAATGCACCAATTTGTCGGTAAGAAATCAACTTATATAGTTACTTATGACTTATTGAAAGTTATTTATCACTTATCAGGGCTCAAACTGTATTATTTATTATTTATTTTTTATTTTTAAAATGGAAAATAGAATAAAATGAAAAATAGAATAAATAGCAATATTAAATGAAATATTTCAAATAAATGAATATCATATTATTTTTTAATTTAATAAAAGTTACCTTTAGAATACTAGTAATCTATTTGTTTGTCAACTTATAGAAGTTTCTTTGTCCCCTACAGGTTCCTCCAGATGTCAACAAAACGCCAAAGGAGTTGGATTCCATGGACAAGTTCATTCAGCAGTACCAGAAGCAACTCCATGGAAAGCCTATTCATTTGTGTGATGTTGCGTTCTTCTCGGTTTGCACCGGGTCACATTGGTTTCTGTTCGTTGTGGACATAAATAAATTTCAAGTGAAGATGATTGATCCTCTCCGAGACGAGAAACCTACCAGTGGGAGGGAAATATACCCTCTTGAGTTCTACGTTATGGTAAAAAAAAATTGCTTCTTTTTAGTTACGTACTTTATTAATCCGAATATATTAATTTGAATATGTGGTAATATTTTGTAGGAAAAATTTCTCCCCTACATGCTTTTTAAATTAAATCCAGACCGCTTTCGCCCCAACAAGTATATGAGGGTGAAGGAAGTTTCAAAGCGCCCTAAACAACTAGGTGGGGTTGATTGTGGCGTATATGTTTGCAAGTACATTGATGCCACCCTTAATGGGATAGACTTGGCAGTGGCAGAGTGGAAACCCCCTTTGGATGGTATAAACTTCCGATATCGCATAGCGCACGAGTTAAAGAACGGGGAAGTACGTCGGATGCCTCAAAAGTCGATCGATCAAAGGTTGAAGGGGGTGTAGTTTTTCGTACATGTTTAGAACTTTAGAACATTTGTTATGACGGATGTAGTTTTTCGTAGTTTTGGATTTTGGACTATGTTGAATTTGTAATTATGTTGGACTTTTGATTGCGTAGGTGTTTTTTGATTTTGGATATCGTAGTTTGGATTTTGGACTATATTGGATATGTAAATATATTAGACTTTTGATTGCGTAGGTTGGATTTTGGATTTAGTAGTTTGGATTTTTTTGATTTTGGATATGGTATAGGATTTGGTTGCAGTTTTTGGGCAGTGCTGGTTTTGATACAGGTTTTTGGGCAGTACATAAAACAAACATATCCTGGCAAAAATTTGCCAGACCACCCTCAATGTTTCATTGAGGGTGCCTCAATGTTTCATTTAATTTTTCATGTAAATTTACAAATATAATATCACAGCACCCTCAACGAAACATTGAGGCACCCTCATTGAAACATTGAGGCACCCTCAATGAAACATTGAGGGCGTCCAGTTTTAGATAATTTGTAAATTTACATGAAAAATTAAATAAAAATAGAAAATTGTACAAAATTTGTGACAAAATAGAGAGAGAGAGAGAGAGAGAGAGAGAGAGAGAGAGAGAGAGAGAGAGAGAGAGAGAGAGAGAGAGAGAGAGAGAGAGAGAGAGAGAGAGAGAGAGAGAAGAAGAAGAAGAAGAAGAACACGAAAAGAGGAAGATTTGTGACAAGTTTAGAAAAAAGGGTAACGATTCTTGTACTCTTTGTATATTTTTGTAAATTCATGTATATGATATTATGTGTATATCATACTTTCTTGATTATTTGTATAGGTGATAATGTTTTGGTATATAATATGATATATATATATCCATGAGTTCTTTATTTTGTCTATTGTGTTCGTATGACTACTCCGATTTTGTATGTATACTATATAAAGTCTGAATTCTTGTAAAAATCATATCGGATTCGTTATTTGTCGTAACTTTTTGATATTAGACTTTCTGAAAAGTTATTTTAATTATCTACGACTTTGATTCTTTGTGTTTTTCGAAATTAGGTCTGTAGATATGAGTTTTTCTGGGATTTATTGACCAGCCAGTATGTTTTTAAGCTGAGATGTCTAACTTTGAAAACACGTAATTAATTGGGTTTTTATGCTAATTTAATGAGTAATATCAATATTGAAAGGTATTTTCGTGTTTTGTGTTTCTTGTTTACACTCTGCTGCTATATTCTGTGATTTGGATGTTGTAAATAGCATAACACTAAAGAAATCAGGGACTGATTCTGTTCTGCAGTCCACAAATGTCTATGCTCTGAGTTCGTTACTTGTCCGTTTTTAACGAGTTTTATCATTCTGGAAAGCTCTCGGAATCTTCTACATTTTTCGTGTTTTGTACGTTTTCAGATAAAATCATTTTCATAGAGTAAATTGCTAATTTTCAGAACTGGTCAGGATTGATTTTGTTAACAATAGTCTATTTTGCAAGATATTTTGATGTTTGATGTTTAGAATCTTCTTTGAGTAAATTAAATGTAAACGCCGCATTAGTTTTATTGAGTTGTGTACTTGTTTGCTTTATTTGACTATTAATAGATTACAAAATAATATTAAGGATTTGTTGTGATTTTATTTTCAGGGTGCGACATCGGTATCGAGGTAAGTGACTTTTCGTTGCTCACTATTATTATCAAATCTGTTTTTATTCGGTTATTTTATTATATTCGAAATAATGATTTTTGAAAATTGTGATATCGAAAAGAGAATTTAGAAAATATTTTTATAGAATTCCCCAGTTTTAGTTGCGCATCGAATCATAGAATCCGGTCACTGGATAGTGTGACATATAGAACTAGTTTACGCACGTTCCGGAACACATAGATACCTCGTTGAGTTTGTCTTATCGAGGGACGTAAACTGGCCCCATCGAATCATCGAACTATAGAAGCCGTGTCACTGGCATAGTGTGACCGTAATTTAGAACTGTGGGAACAAAATATGATTTTATCGTTTAGAATGTTTTATCGATTTTAAAGTTCAGAAATTCTGTTTTAAATATTATTTTGAGCCGTTGGGCGATAGTTACTTGCTGGGCTTTGCAGCTCATTGTTTTAATATATTTCAGGTTCAGACTTTTGGAAGCTAAGTAAGAATAATGATGTGGAGTTATGGATTTCGTGCTATGTGATTTTGCATTAGACTATTCGAATAAATTGCTTATATGTTAGACTTTATTGTTGGATTTATGGAGCTGTGTCTTCGCTTTTATGTTTTGAATTATTGTTAAGTTTGACCGCTGCTTTGACTTTGTGCAATTTCGTATTTATTGAATAAAGAAATACTTTTATTTACGTTTTGAATTTAGAATTAATAATCCGAAAAGTCGGGATGTTTCAGTTATAAAAATCCTACGAATTTTGACAATAAAAACGAAGAAAGAGAATATGATGTTTATATAAAGACTCGGAACCCTAATTCCAAACCTACTACTTACCCGTGTTCAAATCTGATCCAAACTTTAGGCTCATTAGTCTAATTTAATATTAAATCTTATTCTTTTTCAAATTTTAATCTAATTTTCTATTATTCTTTTATTATTATTAATCTAAAAATTATGGGATATTACAGTCCCTCTCTTGGGCTACATCTGCTTTTGACGAACGAGTCCCTCTCATCTCCAATACATGTCTATAGAAATACTCCCTTTCCCCTCTCACCCTCTGATACTCATGATGTGGAACTGGTGGCTAAGAAAACTGGTACAAAGGTCCGAAAACTGATGCCTGAGACACTGGTGCTGGTGCTACGCGTCGAAGTGGAACGGGACAAGGTATATGATCTCTCCTGGCTACAGCATGTCCAGGCTGGGGTCGTATCGGCCGCGATGGTCCTGCTCTCTCTCCTGGTACATGCCTCTCCTCTATCGTACGCTCTGACGGGTCTGAGTCTAAACTAGAGCTAGGGGGCTGCAATTATATAACCACATTCAATTACCACGCATAATATTCCTAATTGACCTTCTATAGTCCTTAAGTGAATTTCTAACTCTCTACGTTATCCTGGACCCTAAGTCCTAACTTGTTTCAAATGCCATAACCTTTTGCTCTAAAACCAACCTGTGACGCCCTCCAAACCCGGGGCACAGGTCTGGGGAGTCACTCGACCAACGAAACACAATATACTTGGATATAACATATGCATAATATAATAATAACATAAAACACCCCTTAACCAAGACCGCGTTCAGATTATGGCATTGAACAAGCTTCTAAGTTATATTACAAACCAGTTTTCAGAGTTATTAATATTACACAACTTAAAGTTCAAAGCTAGACGTCTAGTCTAACTAACAAAATAGACAACTACCCTGCCAATGACAACCACTCGAGGTGGTCTCCTATCTGCTGGAGAACTATCGCTCGCGCTGTGTCTGCTCATATTCTCGCTTCACTGGAATAGAGTTAGAAACAAAACAAGTATGAGCCACAAGTGCTCAGCAAGCATAATATATATATATCAATCACAGTTCCATAATGAAAGGAAGATCACAATTATCTGAATCAACAAGGTTTAAGCCAAACATATGCTTTTTAACAATCTCAATGGGAATAGAAGGGATTAGAATTGGACTTCTACATTTTTCAAATCAAAGGTTGAGCTGCTGATCAGTCACGCATCAACCCCGGACTTGCTTATAGCAAAGTCCTCCACTAGGATCCATGGCCATCTTGGCCTTAAATTATTCCGACCATTATTGGTCCCATTTTAAAAACATGTCCATTCTATCACACAGTATAAACAATAACATGCATCACAAGATAAGTACACAATGACCAAGGTATAATAGTTGCAAAAGAGCTTCAACTACTCAATATCAAATGAAGTCCGAGAAATAGATTCAGAATGGTTTCAACGGTAGATAAATGCACAATGACAAGGTATAATAGTTGCAAAAGAGCTTCAACTACTCAATATCAAATGAAGTCCGATAAATAGATTCGGAATGGTTTCAACGGTAGATAAATACACAATGACAAGGTATAATAGTTACAAAAGAGCTTCAACTACTCAATATCAAATGAAGTTCGAGAAATAGATTCAGAATGGTTTCAACGGTAGATAAATGCACAATGACAAGGTATAATAGTTGCAAAAGAGCTTCAACTACTCACTATCAAATGAAGTCCGAGAAATAGATTCAGAATGGTTTCAACGGTAGATAAATACACAATGACAAGGTATAATAGTTGCAAAAGAGCTTCAACTGCTCAATATCAAATGAAGTCCGAGAAATAGATTCAGAATGGTTTCAACGGTAGATAAATACACAATGACAAGGTATAATAGTTGGAAAAGAGCTTCAACTGCTCAATATCAAATGAAGTCCGAGAAATAGATTCGGAATGGTTTCAATGGTACAACGTACTCAATTAGGAAGGTCAACAATGGTTATCATCAATATAAACTGAATTGAAGGTGAAGGTTTCTGGTATTCAACACGATTGTGGATTAATCAAAGAGTTAGGAATATTCAAGGAAATAGCATCTGTTGGTCAAACACGGAGTAAAGATTGAATAATCTGAATTGTTCTGGTGGTAACATGCATAATCATTGGAAACAATATCAATTGAATCAACAAGTAAAGGCACAAATACTTGCTTGATCTACGTAGCTGACTTCGGTCTATCTCGCTTACTCTACCTTCTCCTTTCCCTTGCTTCGGGAACTCGATTCTATAATGTAATATCCCAAATTTTTGTAATAATTAAAACCTTGATGAATAGTGAATTTCCACTGATGAATAGTAAATTTGCTGATGAAAAGTTTTTCAGCCCACGCTATGTAGACGACATGGAATGAATGTTTCGAAGTGATATTATTGATGTATAGGAAGAATAAAAGAATGTAAACGCGATCAGAATCAGAAGATTCCCCTCCGAGTTTTAAATCACTATTCACTGGACAGTTAAGGATGAATTGATTTGATCGTTTTTGAGAAAGTATGTGGAATGAGAAATACATGATCATATCTTAAACCAAGGTGAGAAACCTAAGATTATATATTATACAAAGGTAATGGAAGGATAAAGGAAGTACCCTAGCTTTGGTACAAAGAAACGTCTTTAGAACCACTGGAAACTATCGCGAAACAAAAACGTAATAAATTATGGATTAAACCCTAACAAAAGGAGGAGTATTATATGAGATCATCAAGTGCAATATATAAAAGAATTGAGGATGCAAAGGATGACATAAGCAAGATGCAAGGGAATGACATAAGCATGACAAGTGATGACAAGGTGATGAATCACCACCTTGTCACCACTTTCACCACCACCACAAGTTCATTTTGGCCTTGTCATTGATGACAAAACCTTGTCTTAGCCACACAAATTAATTGGCAAGAGTATTAAGTGATTAATTAGACAAAAACAAAACAAAACAAAACAAAGAAAAGATGCATCAAGGAAGAACACCCCATTCGGCTATTTCCATTTCTTCAAGAGCTTAAAATTTTTGCTCCTACTTCCACTCAACCATAATTCTTGATCTTGGGCTCTAAATCACCCTCATCCTATATCCAATGTAGATCTCTAATCTTAGCCTCATCCATGGATCATAGCTTGGTCAAAAATGGATTCAAAGTTGATGATGAATAGTGATGTGAATAGTAACTTCATAGAATCTTGTTTTGTTTTGATGATTTTAGGTTTGATTAACATAGTTAAGGAGCAAGGAAGGATATATCACCCATATATAGCCTTTGTTAAGATCCAAGGAAGGTATAAACTTCTTTCTTTTTAAGATTTTTGCTTGATCTAGTAAGTTAGAAGTGTTTGCTTAGAACTATGTTAAGATAAAGCATGTATACATGATTTTAAGCATGTTTAATGGTTGATTTGTGGATGAACTTATGAAAAAGAGTGTGACCTTATTTGGACAGATAAATGTTAGTATAAGCTTGAGTTTGATTGGTGGTTGGTTGATGGTTGATTGTAGTTTGGTTGAGTGTTTAAAAAAAACACGGGAAGTACGCATAAGCGCCGTTACCATGTCGGATTTTACTTAGGTAGTTTAGACAGAAACCACGACTGCAAAAAAGGGCATAAACTTGAGGTTTCTGACCATGAGCATGTAGGCTCTGTTTCCTAGATTATTTTAGCGAAAGAATCGTCTCGTTTTGATTTACGGTTTAGGAGTAACGTCCGTTTTAGTAAAAGCGGTTTCGCGTAACGAGATAGTTCATTGTATGAACTTTGAGATAGGGATCAAGCCCTTTAAAATTGGAATTGGGTTGAGATATTAAAATGGATACTAGTATGTATAATAAGGAAATGAAGCCTAGAAGGGTTCGAGTTAAAAATATGAGTTGGTGATTTTATAAAAATACGCGAACGAAAGTTGCGCGAGTGAAATACCCTTAAGGGGATGGTTTAAAACAAGGAAATGGTAAAGTAAAAGAACTTGGGATTTGTGAATGGTTTTCACCCAAGCTTTTGACTTAGAGGTTTACGGAACGTCATGAGGTTATAGAAGACCGAGATCGAGACGTTTGACTTTTATTAATAGAACTTGAGTGCTTAAGTTAAGGCACATTAAATGGTTCTAGGGGACTGACTGTGAATTATGTATCTTATTATAGATCGACGCGCACACTCTCAAGCCCCCACTACCACACCACAAAGCCCCCAAGGCAAGTTTTCAAACCCTATACCATATAATGATGTTGTTGTGATATATGTTGTGGTATTGCTATATATGTTGCTTTATGTTGTGAAATAATGTAAAACTGTTTTTGCTTTGTAAAAAGCTGTATAAGGTATAAGGTTTATATGCTAGCTAAGTACTAGATATATACCAAGGTTAAAGATTAAAGACTCTAAGTATAGAGTACTAGTACGATGGTTTTAAAAACTTAGACCGGGAGTCAAATTATTATTTATTTTTGAAAGGCATATGTTTAAGCCTATTTGTTTACATCAAGGAATTAACTCAACATTAAACAAGTCTGTAATAAGTAAGTAATAATTCACAATTGTCACAGGAATCTCAGAAGATTATATCTGTCAAAGAATGAAGATTAAAGTCATCTATAGACTTGAAGTGATTCTACATTGAAAGAAGCTCAATTTATTGATCAAGCCTCAATGAAGTATTCAAGCTCAGTGGATTTATTAAAGTGACGGAGATTTCAAGTGGTGACAGAAAAAGATACTGATTACGGAGTTCTTGAATGAGAAGGAAGTGAATCACTGCTTAAAGTCAAATAGATAAAGAACAAACATTGTCGTTAGTCACTCATGAACCAGACAGTGCATCGAGTGTCAACGTACTATTGTGTTTGTTAATTATCTAATTTTAAAGTGATTCTGGAATTGTTTAAGAAGTCAACTAATTCTATTTATTCTCTTATAAATAATTAATATTATTAAGTATATTATTTATTAATTTAATTCTGTAAATAATTAATTTAATACATAATTTATTTAATTAATTATTTAAATTAGAATGAAAATGAACTAGGAAGACTTAGGATTGAACTAGGAAGACTTAGTTTTATAAGCTAGGAAGACTCACAGGTGAGTCTTCCCGAAAGTCTTCGTAGGCCAATCCCTAGTTTTCCCGAAAGTCTTCCTAAGCCATTCCTTGTCTTCCCGAGAGTCTTCCAAGAGCAAAACATTGTTTTTCTGCTTGTCTTCCTAGTGTAAAATCAGAATTGTCAAGTGGATTTTGCACGTGGGTTACATGTTAGAAAAGTAATGATTTACTAACAAAGTCAGTGGATTGATATACTAAATTCATGATACAGAAGACATAGTTTTGAAGATCAAAAAAAAGACACAGGATATTAACTTCTCATTCGACTGTCTTTATTTCTCTCAAACAGCAAAGCTTTAAATTCCTGCCAGAGAATTAAATCTTGATTAGTTCATAACATTTAATTCATAAGAACTGATTCTCTTGTACTGCTTTAGCTTTCTAGCGGATCATAATCCCTAGATTTTATATCGAACTACTTTTTAGTATTCGATCCTTTTTATTACAAAAATAGATAAATTCATGTCGAATTTATTCTAGATTTGTTTTATCAAGTTCTTTGTAATCAGTGATCAGAATTGTAACACCCTTCAAGTTTAATAGAGTTTCTATTTAACTTGAATATTGTTTCAGTTTTTATTCCGCATTAATTTGTTCTAAATTGTTTAATCTTAAACGAACAAATTTCGATAAAACGGTATAGTTTGTATTCAACCCCCCTTCTACAAACTTATCAGGACCTAACAATTGGTATCAGAGCCTTTTGATTGATATACAAATCAAAGATCCAATTGTTTTGAGATTTTTCTTTTAAACTCTGATTTTTTATCTTATTCCTAAAAATCTCAAAAGATGTCTACTACACAGAAAGTTGGTACTGTCAAAATCCCTATGTTCAGCAAGGAGCATTATCCAATGTGGAAGAAGAAAATGCTTCTATTTCTTAAGGTTGCAAATCCTAAATACATTGATGTGCTGAAGAACGGTCCCAAAGTCCCTATGATTATTGAGGGAGAACTCATTGAGAATAATGTTGTGACTAGGGCTGCCAGAATGTACCCTAAAGATCCCAAGGAGTACACTCCTGATGAGAAAGAGGATGTTACTTTGGATTCCTGTCTTCAGTTGATCCTTATTGATTGTCTTGATCCAATCATGCATAATCATGTTCTCAACTGTGATACTGCTAAACACATTTGGGCAACTATAGAGATAATCAATGAGGGGACAGAGGAAGTTAGGGAGAATATGCTGGAGATTCTCACCTCACAATATGAGCATTTCAGATCAAACCCTGGTGAAGGTATCTCTCAGGTTTTTGAGAGATATAACAAGTTAATCAATGATCTGAATCTCAATGGGAAGCACTACACCAACAAGGAGATTAACAAGAAGTTCCTTCTTACACTTCCACCTCATTTGGAGCACAAAATTTCTGCCATTAGAGAAGCAAGAGATATGAATGAAATTGCTTTGGAGAGATTGTATGGTGTTCTGAAGACCTATGAGCTGGAGCAGATTCAACAAAGGGAGCTGTATGGAACTGGGAAGATTGTTGGTACCTCTACTGCATTGGCTGCTGAAGTCCCACAGAAACTGGAAGTGAAGCATGTTCAACCTTCCAGTTCTAACATGAATGTTATTGATGCTGAATATGGATTAACATCCATTGATCAATCTGGTGGTGACTTCTATTCTTTAGAAGAACTTGATCAGCTGGAGGATGGTGATTTGGCTTTGATAGTCAGAAAGTTTGGGAAGTTCAGATTCAAGAGGAATCCCAATCTTAAGTTCAGACCCAGGTTTCAGAGAGGTGGTTCTTCATCTTCAAGTGGCACAAGGGGTGGCTACAAAACTGGAACTGTGGAAAGGAGCGCAATCAGATGCTACAATTGCAATGAGTTGGGTCACTTTGCTACTGAATGCAGAAAGCCAAAGCAAGTGACTAGAAACACATTTGATTCTAGAAAGAAGAACAAGATTGGGAAAGCTTATGTTGCTGAAGGAAAGAGTTGGGATGACACTGACAGTGATGAAGAAGCAGGTGAGATTGGGAACCTTGCTTTAGTGGCTAAAGAGGCAAGCACTTCATCTGCACACATGTCACAGGTAATGTTTACTGATACTGAAATGATTCGTCATCTTGGTGGCACCTTAGAATGTGCTCGCACTGAAAATGATAGAATAATTCTTTTGAACACAAATCTTGAAAATGAGATAAAAGAATTAAAACTAGTGCATGTTAATCAGGATGAACTTGTTGAGAAAATAGCTTTTCTTGAGAATAGGGTTAAATGTTATATTCAACTGGAAACCATTCTTAAGAAAGAGATTAGTGAGCTCAAGACTAAAGCTAATGCCTATTTTAGCTCATGTAAGACGGCTAAAGAGATTCTCAATAAGCAAGCTGTTGGTAATCATGTCAGTATAGGGTATGATTATAATGAGGCTATTGGACTGCTTGGAATTAATTCCCCTTGTAGATACAAATCTGAAGGAAAGGTTGTTCCATATATACTTAAGGGTATTGAAACACCCTTCTGTAGGGAGTCTGAGGCAGAGCCTATGAATGAAGACTCTATCATCTTTGCAGAGGAGATTCGTGAAGAAGATATTGCTTTGGAAATTGAACAATCCAAAAAGTGTATATATGATATTCCAGTCAAAGTTGCTACAACTAAAAAGACTAAATCAGATATCCATAAGTTGGATCAAAACAACTGTAGAACTAACATGCCTGCTGTTAATTCTTCTCATAAAGCATGTGGTGTGAGTAATTGCATGTCTTGTGCTTTTAATGTTATGTATGCTTTCTTTAATAAAAAGCATGTATCTAGTGATAAGACTGCTCCACGTCAACATGTTAATAATAAGAAGCATGTTAAAGCAAAGACTACTAGTCCTCCTCAGACTAGAGTGGATTCATTTATCCCTAAGCCTACTCAGAAATGTGTTAAGGCTGGCTATAAATGGAAACGCTCTTATGTGAAAGAGGTTGAAGTAGTTTTAGTTAAAAATGTTGTTTTGCCTGACAAAGGCCAATTCTTTAAGTATGCCGGACCCAATCAAGTGTGGGTTCCGAGGAAGGACTAATCAATCTGGTATTGCAGGGAGTTAAACAGGTAAGCCGTGTTATATGGGTTCTTGACAGTGGTTGTTCAAGGCATATGACCGGAGATAGAGCCCTGCTATCAGATATGGTTGAAAAAGCTGGCCCAGTAGTAACCTTTGGAGATAACAGCAAGGGTATTACGAAAGGATATGGCTGTTTGAAGTACGGAAATGTTATCATTGAAGATGTTTCATTTGTGGAAGGTCTGACGTTCAATCTTCTCAGCATCAGTCAGTTCTGTGACAGAGGATATTCTGTTTCCTTTGAAAGAGAGAAGTGCCAGATCCTTCACAAGAAGAATGGAAAGCCTGCTCTTCAAGGAGTGAGGAAAGGTGACTTGTTCATAGCTGATCTGAACTCGGGATTCAAAGATGAAGTTAATTGTTTTTATGCTAAAGCTTCATCAGATGATAGTTGGCTATGGCACAAGAAGATGTCTCACCTTAACTTCAAAACCATGAACTCTTTAGTCAAGAGGGAATTGGTTAGAGGTTTGCCTCAGATGGAATTTACACAGGAAGGACTGTGTGAGGCATGCCAGAAAGGAAAGTCAAAGAAAGCTTCTCACAAGGGCACTGATACATCATCAATAACTGAACCTCTTCAGCTACTGCACATGGATTTGTTTGGTCCAGTTAATGTGATGTCCATGTCAAAGAAACAATATGCACTTGTGATTGTTGATGACTATTCAAAATATACATGGGTTTTATTCCTACATTCCAAGGATGAGACCCCATTCCTGGTGATTGGCCACATAAAGTTGATTGAGCTGGATTCTAGATTCCCTGTTAGAGCCATAAGGTCAGATAATGGTACGGAATTCAAGAATGCCATTCTAACTGATTTTTGTGCTGATAAAGGAATAACAAGACAGTATTCTGCCCCTAGAACTCCTCAACAAAATGGAGTAGTGGAAAGAAAGAATCGTTCATTGATTGAAGCAACTAGGACTATGCTAAGTGAGTCCAAACTTCCAACGTACTTTTGGGCTGAAGCAGCGAATACAGCTTGTTATACTCAGAATCGAACTTTAATCAACAAGGACTTAATGAAGACTCCGTATGAGATCATGAACAACAAGAAACCAACTGTCAAGTACTTTCATGTATTTGGAGCAAAATGCTTTGTGCTTATAGATGACAATGTTAAACGTGGCAAGTTTGATGCAAAGGCACAAGAAGCTATTTTTGTTGGATATTCCAGAAGATCTTACAGGGTCTATGTGGTTGGCAGTCACACAGTAAAGGAAAGTGTCAATGTTACTTTTGATGACACTAAGTTCCCCAGTATCCAAAAAGAAGACTCATCTGAAAAGCTGAAGTTTGATAACTTGCCAAACTCAGAATCAGATGATGAAGCCCCACCTGAAGTTATTGCTGGTGATGATAATAATAATGATGATAATGATCTTGGTGATGGTGGTGGAAACACTGGTAACAATGGAGATACTACCAACACTGGAGAAGAATCATCAAGGCAATCAAGCAACAACTCAGGGGGAGCAAATGAAGGATCAGCTAGTCACTCACAACATCAAAGTGAATTTCAAGGTGAATCATCAAGATCAAATCTTCCAAGACAGACTGTTTGGAATAGAGCTCATCCTTTTGAGCTGATCATTGGTGATCCAGATGCTGGAGTTAAAACTAGAAGAGCTTCTCAGAATGAATGTCTTTTCTCAGCATTTCTATCTAAAATGGAGCCAAAGAAAACTGAGGAAGCACTGACTGATCCAGATTGGGTGATTGCTATGCAAGATGAACTCAATCAATTTGAACAACAACAAGTCTGGAAGCTGGTACCCAGGCCAAAGAACAAGAAAGTAGTTGGTACAAGATGGGTATACAGAAACAAGCTAGATGAGGATGGCATTGTTACAAGGAACAAGGCAAGACTGGTTGCACAAGGGTATTCTCAAGCTGAAGGCATTGACTATGATGAAACCTATGCACCAGTGGCTAGACTTGAGGCCATCAGGATGTTCTTAGCATTTGCTGCTTATTCCAATTTTAAAGTCTATCAAATGGATGTTAAGAGTGCATTCCTGAATGGTGAACTTGATGAAGAAGTGTATGTGGAACAGCCCCCTGGCTTTGAAAATCAGGAGCTGCTGGACTTTGTGTACTTTCTCTTCAAGGCTATCTATGGTCTCAAACAAGCCCCAAGAAAATGGTATGACACTCTCTCTGGTTTTCTTTTAGAAAATGGTTTTGTTAGAGGTATCATAGACAAAACTCTTTTTTCAAAGAAACACAAAAGTGATATGATATTAGTCCAAGTCTATGTGGATGACATCATATTTGGGTCTACTAATGATAATCTCTGTAAGAGATTTGCTGAGCTTATGCAGAGTAAGTTTGAAATGAGTATGATGGGTGAGCTGAAGTTCTTTCTTGGATTACAAGTAAGTCAAAGGTCAAATGGTATATTTATTTGTCAATCCAAGTATCTCAAAGAACTCCTCAAGAAGTATCACATGGAGGATTCAGCATCAGCAAGGACTCCATCTTCAACAGCAATCAAACTTGGAGCTTCTGACAAATCTATCAAGGTAGATGTTACAAGCTACAGAGGTATGATTGGCTCCTTACTCTATCTTACTGCTAGTAGACCAGATATTATGTATGCTACATGCTTGTGTGCAAGGTTCCAAGCGGACCCTAGAGATGTTCATCTCGTTGCTGTGAAAAGAATCTTGAGATATCTTAAGGGTACACCTAATCTAGGTATCTGGTACCCTAAAGATTCTGGTTTTAATCTTGTTGGATATACAGATTCTGATTATGCAGGTAGTGTTGTGGATAGAAAAAGCACCTCTGGGAGTTGTCAATTCCTAGGAGGTAGGTTGATTTCCTGGTATAGCAAGAAACAGCAAACAGTTTCCAATTCAACAGCAGAAGCTGAATATATTACTGCTGGAAGCTGTTGTGCTCAGATCTTATGGATACGGAATCAATTAAAGGACTATGGCTTTGCCTTAGACAAAATTCCCATATTTTGTGATAATACAAGTGCCATAGCAATCTCCAACAACCCTGTGCAGCACTCGAGAACGAAGCACATTGATATCAGGTATCATTTTATCAGAGAGCATGTCATGAATGGAACTGTGGAGTTACACTTTGTACCCACAGAAGAACAGACTGCAGATATATTCACTAAATATGTTGACGAATCCACATTTATCAAGTTAGTTGGTAAATTGGGTATGTTAAACAGTCTTAGTGATTAACAATATCTCTGTCATGTTTGTTCTTTTAAAATTCTTTTTCACTTGTCATTTAACTGATATTTACTGCCAATTCTCATTTAATAGTATATGCTTGTGTATTTAAATAGCTCTAGATAATTTATTTTCTTTAAAAATATTTTTCTCATATTTTTTAAGTAGAGAAATGTATTTTTATTGAAAATATATTTATTTAGAATTATTTACGTATTTTTCAGATTGTAAATATTGTTGTTTGAATTTTTCTGCAAGTTTATATTAATTTTATGCATTTCTATAATATTCTGCATATTTTTCTAGGATTTATGGAATTTTCTATGAATTTTTCTAGGCTTTTATATATTTTTCATGCATTTTTATAAGTTTTTCAGTATTTTTTCTGTAAATATTCGAATTAATTCTGAGTTTTCCTAAGTCTTCCCAGTTTTGTACTAGGAAGACTACTGGGAAGACACGAATTATTTCATTTTGTTTTTCGTTTTTTCTATTTAATTTTAAGTCTTTTCCTAAGTCTTCCCAGTTTTTTGAACTAGGAAGACTATCGGGAAGACTTAGAATTAATTAGTTTATTTTCAGATTTTTGTTTTATTGATTTTCCGGAAGACTATCTAATTTGTATTAGGAAGACTACCGGGAAGACTATCCTAAGTCTTCCCGATTGTCTTCCCAATACAAATTTAAAAAAAAACCGTTCAATATCTTTTCTTTTACAGTTATTTTTATTCTATATACATATACATACACTGTACATACAGCATTCCTTTTCAGTTTTTATCCTTATCAGTTTTCTTTAGTGTTTCAAATTCCCCCCTTTTCGATTTCTTTCAATTCTGCAGAGATCCTTGATCATACTTGCTCAAGTTTTAACTTAGCAAATCATAACTATTCATTAAAATCAAACTTTTTAAGTCGAATTGCTGTCAAAATTTTCATTTTTCTTGAAACTCATTTCGATTTAAGTTTTCTTGATTTGCTTAGTAATTCTTGTGTGTTAGTGATTTTAGTGTTTTCTGTGCTTGATCAACTGTGTGTGGTACTGTGTGTATTCTGGTTCTGTGTGTATGTGAAGATCATTGCCCATTCATTTTCCAATTCTAATTTCATTTCAAAGGTTTTAGTTCGAATATTTAGGATCTAAAATTTTAAAATTAATTAATTTTGATAAAATTTAATTTTGTGGATTTTAGTAATTTTAATTAATTCTAAAAATCCCTAAAATTTTATTTTTATTTTAAATTAATTAAAGTTTAGTGTTTTATTTAAAATGGATCCTAATAATTTTGAATTAGTTTTAAACAATTATGTTGGGTATTTTGATCCGTCTAAGTGTAAAGTGGAACGTTTTAGACCGTGGATTCAATTTTTAAATAGCAATACATGTGTTAGTTATGCTATTTGTGCCAATGCACTTCTGAAAATTGATCCATTAAGGATGTTGTGTTCAAGTGTTGTTATTGCTGAAGATTCAAAATCTTTTACTTTCAATATTTTAAACCAGCAATATACAGTTACTTTTGATTTATTTTGTGATGTGTTGCATTTTCCAAAGGACAGGTTTGATCCTTTACCCACTGATGATGAGTTATCACAGTTCTTTGTGAATATTCATTATCAGGGTCCCTTTCAAATGGTTAAATTGTCCAAAAGTTTTGTTGTAAGGGAATGGGATCTGTTCTTTGATACTATAGCTAGGGTATTTGGTAACTGCACAAAAACAAACTTTCATTGCATTATCAGTCTTAATCAATACATTGCCTATGCTATAGTATTTGGTCGTAGATTGAACTTTGCTGAGATTCTGTGGAACCTATTGCTCAACAGGCTTGCTCACTCTAGGAGAGATTCTGATAATGGTGGGAAAGTAAGGTGTTGGTACCCTCGCTTTCTAACTCTTATCATTAATCATCTTCTCACTGCTGAGCAGGTAGAACTGTTTCGAGAAGCTAGATTTGAAACCTCTCCAACCACAGACACCAAATTCTACACCAGACTTGATGTCTCATCCAAATTCCTCAATATACCTGTTCTTGTTTCACCATTGATGAGTCAATTCATTAATCTTCCTATCTTTGGTGAACAAGTTCCCGAACCACATCCAGTTCCACTGCAGGTAGTTATTCCTAACCCTGGTTCTTCTTCTGGTACTTCAATTGAAACCCAAGTGGTTGTTAGGGCTGACCCAGAGATTGTAGAACCACAGTCTCTGACCCAGGTCATAGAGCCAAACAGAGAGTCAAACACTCCTGAAACACAACCTGAGCCTAATGTTCAAACCAGTTCAAGAAATGTTAGTGATATACCTGAAATGAGTGTTCCCACAGCTCTGTCTCCACCCTTAAAGAAAAGAAAAACCTATAGGGAGACAACTGTAAGCCCATCTGTATCCTCTCAAAAGGATATGGACATTGATATGGCCACTACACAGTCTCTGGAGACATCCTCTCAACAGGGTGGATCTATTGAAATTCGCCATAGGGCCATGGCATCCTGTACTGAGTCAAGCACCCTCCCATTACTCACAATGGGAGAAGATATCCAAATAGATTATACTCAGGACACTTTGCAAGGAGAGCACTTTAATTTTGACTTTGAAACAGTGCCTACCATAGTTACGGTAGAAGTGCCTTCATAGGCATCAGAGGGAAAATCTGATTCTTCGCCACCTATAATATAATCATTTTCTCCCCTCCCAGAGGGAACATCTCTGGCTCCCTTAAGGTATTTTCCACTCGCAGTTTTTACTGGAGAAAGTGGAAGGCAACCTAATGAATCCAACACTGAAGCAATTCAGTTTCAAATTCAATCTGATTTGGAATTCATTGGGGATTGGGATTCGCGAACTCCCATTGCACCACCACTGACCTCTCTTGAAGGGGCTAGGGTGATTTTTCCTGCAGGTACATCTACGGAGAATTTAGACAGACAGTTAGTGGTGAGAGATATGAGTCAAACACCGAGTGAAACACAAGCACGTGAGTTGAGTGAAACACCACTGAGAGCAATTGAGGTGAGTGCACACACTGACACAAACACTGCTTTGTTGAACCAGCTAGCTGATCTACAAAGGAAGTTACAAGAAACCCAGGCTGAGAACAATCTTCTGAAAGCACAAGTGGTTGCTCAATCTTCCACCTCTGTATCAAATCAGCTGGGTACTGTGAAAGATGACCTGGAAGGATTGAAGAATAATCTCCTCCCGAAGCTGAATTCAATCCAACAATCTCAAGTCCTGGTGGCTTCAGACATCTCTGATCTTACAATGTCAAATGCTCAAATATCAGAGAGTGTCAGGGAGATAGCTGCCATTTCTACCAAGGTGGACTTTATTCTGCAAACAGCTGATGAAAATCAAAAGTTTAATGAAGAAAGGATTTTCAGGATAGAAGGAGGAATGGAGCACCTGAATGAAGGTATGAAGCACTTGTATAATATGATCACGAAGTCACATCAACCTACTGAAGAGCAAAGAATTTTCTTTGAGGGAGATGATGAGGATGAGGATGATGCTGATGAAAGAGGAGATAGAGAAGAGATAAGGAGAACATCTGAGGTGAATCCTAGGGCTTCCACAGCTCAAACTGTAGAGGATTCCTCAACTAAGGGGGAGAATATGGAGAAACAAAGAGGAGGAGAAGCTGGAGGTTCTGGTTCTGTAAAGGACAAAGGGAAGCAGAGGTTAACTTTTTCTGATGCTGACTACTATCAAGGTGAACAGGGAGATTTTGACAATATTGAATCTGAAGAAAACCCTGAAGATATCTTTGGTGAAGTGGAGGTTGAAGGAGAGGCTGACTATGCTGACTGGGAAGATGAACCTGAAGTGGATCCTGCCTTTGAAGCTGAGCTGTTAAGACAGAAAGCTGATCTGAAGAGAAGAGAGGAGGAGAATGCTAAAGTTTCTGACATCATCTCAAAGCATCTAGTTAACCAAAAAGCTGAACATCAAGAAAAGCAACGGCTTCATGATATAAAGGTCAAGTACATGAAGTTATATGTGAGGCTGAAGCTTGGAGAAGAATGGGATAGAGCTAGAGAGATGTTTTCACATCCAACAGGGTCAGATAATGATGGAAAGTTTTTTAGCATGTTGGAAAGATACAAGAAGGTCAATCCAGACAACACAGTATATATGAAAGCTCTTCATGCAGAGATTTCAAGGATCTCAACTGGATATGACAGAGTTAGAGAGGAGTTGAAGATCTATGTTTATACTCATAATGAGGGAACTTTCTTAGTGTCTCTCAATCTTCTGGAAAGCAGAACTCTCTTTGAACTATGGGTCTTCATGTGCAAGGTAAAAAGAACTTCTCCATTAGCTGAGCTGTTGCATGATCAGCTAAGAGACTTTGCAATGAAAGCTAGTCCACAAGTGGTGGAAGTGCCTTATGAAGTAAAATTTTTTAAAGGAAGGGCACTTCAGACTTGTGGTGTGGATCCAATATCTCTGAAGGATTTTCCTGCCAAGCATCTTGTCTACTTGGAGAACATGTTGAGGACTTCGGGATTTGCTACACAAGAGAAGACAGAAGTTGCTGATTTGATTCAAGACTATTGCATAGCAAATATCAAAAGATATCATCAAATGAAGAATAGGCTGAAGAAAGTCACAACTCAACCTGTCAGACCTAGTGGCATTACTTCTGAATCTGATCGTGTTCTGGACAAGGATTTGCTTGAAGCACTTAAAGAAGGAGAGATGATTGAGTCTGAAATTTGAAGAAGCTCTGTTTGTAAATATTAAATGTTTAGAGCTTAGGTGATTCAAGATAGGGAAAAGTTATCATTTGTTCAGGCTAGAGGAACATCTATCTTGTATTTATCTTTATTGTTTGAATCTAGAATTTGTTAAATGAAATCCAGAACTTTGTGTTATTATTTACTTAGATTTTAATGTCTTATTTCTACTTGTTTAGTTAGTTGAGTTATCCTCTAGGTATTTGATTGTTATTCTCTAACAAACAAATAGGGGGAGATTGAAAGGCATATGTTTAAGCCTATTTGTTTACATCAAGGAATTAACTCAACATTAAACAAGTCTGTAATAAGTAAGTAATAATTCACAATTGTCACAGGAATCTCAGAAGATTATATCTGTCAAAGAATGAAGATTAAAGTCATCTACAGACTTGAAGTGATTCTACATTGAAAGAAGCTCAATTTATTGATCAAGCCTCAATGAAGTATTCAAGCTCAGTGGATTTATTAAAGTGACGGAGATTTCAAGTGGTGACAGAAAAAGATACTGATTACGGAGTTCTTGAATGAGAAGGAAGTGAATCACTGCTTAAAGTCAAATAGATAAAGAACAAACATTGTCGTTAGTCATTCATGAACCAGACAGTGCATCGAGTGTCAACGTACTATTGTGTTTGTTAATTATCTAATTTTAAAGTGATTCTGGAATTGTTTAAGAAGTCAACTAATTCTATTTATTCTCTTATAAATAATTAATATTATTAAGTATATTATTTATTAATTTAATTCTGTAAAGAATTAATTTAATACATAATTAATTTAATTAATTATTTAAATTAGAATGAAAATGAACTAGGAAGACTTAGGATTGAACTAGGAAGACTTAGTTTTATAAGCTAGGAAGACTCACAGGTGAGTCTTCCCCAAAGTCTTCGTAGGCCAATCCCTAGTTTTCCCGAAAGTCTTCCTAAGCCATTCCTTGTCTTCCCGAGAGTCTTCCAAGAGCAAAACATTGTTTTTCTGCTTGTCTTCCTAGTGTAAAATCAGAATTGTCAAGTGGATTTTGCACGTGGGTTACATGTTAGAAAAGTAATGATTTACTAACAAAGTCAGTGGATTGATATACTAAATTCATGATACAGAAGACATAGTTTTGAAGATCAAAAAAAAGACACAGGATATTAACTTCTCATTCGACTGTCTTTATTTCTCTCAAACAGCAAAGCTTTAAATTCCTGCCAGAGAATTAAATCTTGATTAGTTCATAACATTTAATTCATAAGAACTGATTCTCTTGTACTGCTTTAGCTTTCTAGCGGATCATAATCCCTAGATTTTATATCGAACTACTTTTTAGTATTCGATCCTTTTTATTACAAAAATAGATAAATTCATGTCGAATTTATTCTAGATTTGTTTTATCAAGTTCTTTGTAATCAGTGATCAGAATTGTAACACCCTTCAAGTTTAATAGAGTTTCTATTTAACTTGAATATTGTTTCAGTTTTTATTCCGCATTAATTTGTTCTAAATTGTTTAATCTTAAACGAACAAATTTCGATAAAACGGTATAGTTTGTATTCAACCCCCCTTCTACAAACTTATCAGGACCTAAAAATTGGTATCAGAGCCTTTTGATTGATATACAAATCAAAGATCCAATTGTTTTGAGATTTTTCTTTTAAACTCTAATTTTTTATCTTATTCCTAAAAATCTCAAAAGATGTCTACTACACAGAAAGTTGGTACTGTCAAAATCCCTATGTTCAGCAAGGAGCATTATCCAATGTGGAAGAAGAAAATGCTTCTATTTCTTAAGGTTGCAAATCCTAAATACATTGATGTGCTGAAGAACGGTCCCAAAGTCCCTATGATTATTGAGGGAGAACTCATTGAGAATAATGTTGTGACTAGGGCTGCCAGAATGTACCCTAAAGATCCCAAGGAGTACACTCCTGATGAGAAAGAGGATGTTACTTTGGATTCCTGTCTTCAGTTGATCCTTATTGATTGTCTTGATCCAATCATGCATAATCATGTTCTCAACTGTGATACTGCTAAACACATTTGGGCAACTATAGAGATAATCAATGAGGGGACAGAGGAAGTTAGGGAGAATATGTTGGAGATTCTCACCTCACAATATGAGCATTTCAGATCAAACCCTGGTGAAGGTATCTCTCAGGTTTTTGAGAGATATAACAAGTTAATCAATGATCTGAATCTCAATGGGAAGCACTACACCAACAAGGAGATTAATAAGAAGTTCCTTCTTACACTTCCACCTAACAATTTTAGACTGCTGTCAAAATCTGGAAGGTTCCAGGGACAGTTATATTTTAAATGTCTATTAAATATTCCAATATCAATATTATGGAATATTTAAGGTGAGATATTTGAATAATATTATAATAAATATTATTTGAATATTATTTAATTAAAGTGAATATTATTTTTTTGAATATTCACTTAAGTGTTTATATTGAATAATAATTCAATATTTATTAATTGATTATTATTTAATTAAGTGAATATTATTTTGAATATTCACTTAAGTAGTTATATTGAATAAAAATTTAATATTTATTATTTGAGTATTTATTAAATACTCCAAAAATGAATTAAAATCATAGAACCTTATTATATGATCCAAGGTTCTATTATTTACACAAATATGTAACTTTCTGATTTTCAGAAAAGATGTTAAAATTAGAGATTCTCAACTATTATCTTAAGATAGTTGAAGGTATTAAATGCAAACAATATTTATTTCCAACTCATCAAAAACTGGGAATCTAGTTCAAGAATTCGAGGACAGTGATTTACTTCCACTGTTCCGCTAAAGTATCTATAACTAGGGGATGACTCCCCCATTCAAATAAGAGTTTTTCCAAACTCACTGAACTCTGATATTTCAATAAACTCCCTGGTCATGATTTCAAAATACGTAGTAATCATCGGTAGTCTCATTGACTAATGTCAACCCACACTTTGACTTACTCCTTTCAATTACTCTGGAGTAAGGTGTTCTAAACGGTTACAAAGTTTTGACAAGTATTCGTACTTGGGAAATGTGGAATTAAATTCCGATTTCCGTTTCATTAATGTTTTTCTTCATGGGAATTGGAATGGCCTACACGACAATGAAATAGGTTCCGGGGTAGTGCCAAATTATCAAGGCTTGCCCGGTGATGAAAAATAGGCGCCGAGGTAGTGATCTCTTGAGTGCTAAGGCTTGCCTGGTGATGAAAAATAGGCACCGAGGTAGTGATCTCTTAGCACAATGGCCCATATGCGGTCAGGGTGATAACCGAACAGGAAGTCGTCCTTCTACTAGTAGAAAAGAAAAGTTACGATACAACGGCTGATCACCGTGTATCGGATGTTCCAGTACATTCCCTTCCCTCCAATTGGAGTTGAGCTGCACATTGTAACAAAAGCCTAGGCGCTGAGTTACTGATAATGTGACAGTAATGAGTAATGATGTTCCTCATATAGTAGTCGTACTGTATGGTATGTTTTGACGAAAAGAGAAATAAATATATCATTCTGTATACGAATGAAGTTTTAAAGGTTTTCCTTTATGATATAAGCTTACTTATATGCTTATGCTGTATTGTATTATTGTTGGGCCGAGTGCTCACTCTTGCTTTTTCTTTCTATATATATATATATCACAACACAAAAGCTAGAGTAGATGGCCAGGATTCGTCGTACCGCTCGGAAGCGCGTCAGAGCTATACAGGCCGCCCGTAACATGGTTGTTACAGTTGATCAGGTAGAAGTCCTGAGTTGGTTCGGAGGGTAACTCTTGTTGCTCCGGTTTAATTATAAGTATCACTTATGTATATTAATGAACAAGAACAAACTTTTGCGCTACCTTATGGTTTCACATAGAAATCATACTGGTAGTAGGTTGCAGTATTTTACTTTTGGGTTGTAAAAACTTTAATTTATGGATCATATGACTACTGTATTGTAAGTTCATTTCTGAGACATAACTGGCGTGAGTATATTGATGGTGGGGTCACCATGTGTGATGATTTATTGTTTTATAGTTCAAGTATTAAGTGTTGTACGGAACAAGGGATCGTGACAACCCAGATCTCCGACCCCGGGTCTGGGGGTGTTACAGAAATGGCATCAGAGCCTATAGTTATTAATCTTAGAAACGATAGGGCGTTTGGAATAATAAATGCAACTATAATAATAAGAAGAACTCCCATCGAGTTCATGGTTGGGCTACCGGATGTAGCACCGACTGTTAAAACCCGTAAGGGAACTTTGATTACACAGTATAGTAACCTAGTTTTCGCTTGTATAGGTATTCGCGGCCGAGGAGGCTGATGACTTTGAGACCCAGCACGACGAGGCTCTGCTGGCGGCTGAGGACGACCCCGTGGACGACACCATGGAGGATCTCGAGGAGGATACTGAGGACCCGGACGAGGATCCGGAAGAGGACCCCACGACTGTGTTTGACTTTCCTACTCCTCCTATTCCCTCCATTGATGGATATTCGACTGATGATGATGATTCCACTGAGGAGGATCGGATTGTACCTTATGTAGTTACTACGGATGATGATGAGACTTCTGAGGATAGTGCTAGCCGAGGAGGCGTCAGGATGTACCCTCTGCCTACTATGAGAGCCCTTACCCCTCTTGTGCCCCCATTGAGCCCGCTACCATCAGACGATGACTATGATCTTGCCCCTGAGAGATATGAGGAGGACCAGGCTATGACTGATCCAGACACACCTCCTCCCTCACCTACTAGAGTACCTACTGTGATCCATAATTGGATGATTGGCCGGCTGACCACTGACTTGGCAGCGGCAGAGGCTAGAGCTGATGAGCTGAGGGGACAGTTGGCGGCAGAGATAGAAACCCGTCGTTCCTATCAGGGCGGGATGAGGTTTATGACTCCTATGGAGATGAGACTTGAGATTTCCCGCATTGTGTGGCGAGCTATGGTCCGCATGAGAGGCATGTCTGTTATTGCTGAGAGACTGGTACCCCGACTAGCCACGGAGAGGATTTGGGCAGATTCTATGGTGCGTGTCAGGAACCTGACCCGCTCGAATGGGGAGACTTGATAGGTGATAGATAGCTTAGTTCTCTAAACTCAGATGGCCGTTAGTAGTGCCAGTTTTTGTGGGATGGTTCCGATGTATAGTAGTATCCTTTCTGAGTTAGAGATAGGCTAATCAGACTGACGTAGCAGATGTTGACAAGTTGACTGGTAGTACTTAGCTTTTGACTATTGTACGGACGATGTATTTCAGCGGTGTATTCGCTTTTGTTGGAACTTAGTTCAGTACCTCGTGACTTTATGTCACTTATGTATATATTCGTACCTTTCAGTTTCTTTAAAGCTTTCAGTCTTAAATTTGACATCCCCTGCTATTTCAATTGTTTTACAAGTTATTAGTTTTGACATATAAACTGTGCAACCCCATCTTGACAAAATATATATATATATATATAATATATTTTATTTACAAATAAAAAGAGTTTTGTGTGAGCAAGGATGATTTCCAAGATTTTCACCAAGGACTCAATTGATTCAACCAAATATTTTGTAAAAAGAAACAAATGGGTTTAATAAAAGTTTTTGGTTTAAAAACATCAGGAAAATGCCACCCCGACGTATGGGAACACGAGCACGTCTTGCCGATTCTGCGGCTCAGGGCAGTGTTAACCAGGGGATGAAAGGCAAAACTATCATAATGAGGAAGAAAACCCAGACTTCCACGAGATGGAAGAACAGAACCATGTGGAAGGTGAGTATGAAGGAAGCGGAGAGGATGATGATTACAATGAGTTTGATGATCAGGACTACGAAGAGGAAGAGTATGAGAGTACTCAGAATGTAGAGGTTCCCGGTGGAAACCCGATGGACCAATTTATGCACCTACTCCGACAGAATCTGAACCAGCATCCACCACCACCAGGCCCCAATATTGCGGGGCATAGTGCTTTTAAGGCTTTTAAGTCTTTAGGACCCCCGGAATTTCAGGGATCTGCTGACCCTATTGAGGCAAGAGCTTGGTTGAAGGAAATGGAAAAATCTTTTGAAATCCTAGGTATTGAGGAAGCTCAAAAGACCGTCTTTGCTACTTACCTCCTGAAAGGGGAGGCTAACTACTGGTGGGAATCAAAGAAGAACCTAGAAACAAATACCGTTGTTACCTGGGCAAGGTTTACTACCTTATTTCTGGAAAAGTATTTCCCTGTGTTTATGGAAGCACAAATCGAAAGGAAGTTTTTGGAACTGAAACAGGATAACATGACTGTGGAAGAATATGAGGCCAAGTTTACTGAATTGTCAAGGTTTGTGCCAGATTTTGTCAATACTGACTTGAAGAGGTCAAGAAGGTTTCAGCAAGGGCTGAAACAATGGATTCAGAATAGAGTAGCAGTGTTGGAATTAACGGACTATGCGTCGCTAGTGCAAAAGGCAACCATAGTGGAAGCAGGTAGTGAGCAAAGTCAGAAAGGAAGAGAAGAGAAAAAGAGAAAGTTTGGTAGTCAAGAAGGAAGCTCGGTGAACAAGAGCTTTCCAGTAAGGACATTCGGAGGGACCAGGTCTCAGCCATTAAGGAATTCAGGATTCAGGTAACCAGAGAATAAGAGTCTAAGCCAGGGCGGCAGACAGACTGGAGTGTCCCGTTTTAATCAACCTCGACCCCCACTACCTGATTGCAAAACTTGTAGAAGAAAACACCTGGGAGAATGTGCCCTAAAGTCGGTTACCTGCTTCACGTGCAACAAAACAGGGCATTACTCCAGTGCTTGCCCCCAAAATGATCAGAAGTGTTTTCGATGTGGAAAATTAGGACACGTGAAAAGAGACTGCCCTATGGCAAACCCTGCCGGCTCGAGAATCAGTGGAGCCGCCTCTAACAAACCCCCAACTGCTAGAACTTTCAACATGACGGTGAAAGACGCCGTAAGGGACACTAATGTGATAGCAGGTACACTTTCACTCAACACCGTCAATGCAAATGTTTTATTTGATTCGGGAGCTACCAGATTCGACAAAAAATAAAGAATAAAGATTAAGTTAGTGTTAAGTGAGTGAAAGATAGCTTTATGACGAGAGGAGGGGAAGAGTCTATCAAATTGTGACTCTAAAACAAATAAAAGAAAAAAGCGTGACGAGAATTCTAGAATTAGATAAAGAATTTTATTATTAGATACATACATTATGTTAGAAGGTGCAAAATCAATAGGAGCGTTCCGCCTTAGAGGGAAGCACCCGCGCGAGCGGTAGTGGACGAAGCGGAAGCGAGAATGTCGGCTTGAGTAACGCAAACATTGGTGAGAATCCAATGCCCCGAAAACCTAAGGGTTCCTCCGCAAGGTTCGTCCACGGAGGGTGAGTCAGGGCCTAAGATCAGGCCGAAAGGCGTAGTCGATGGACGCTTTTCCCGTTTTTGAACATCACTGAGATAGGCTTTTCCCCGAACCATTGACCCTTGTTCGGGAGGGATTCATTCAATGGGGCTTTATTTGTTTGATCTAGTAAGGGGGGTGTTAGAAATAAGCCACCGCCCGACGAAACAGCGGTTTACAACAGAGCGACCCGGGACATCGAGCGAAAAGCTCCAATGCGCGTATTCGGAGCTCTACGCGGATGCCGTAGTCGCAGAAGCCGGATCAACATAATGATAAGACCCAGTGTGTCACCCTGGGGTGCACCAGTACTGTTTGTGAAAAAGAAGGATGGTAGTTTGAGATTGTGTATAGACTACCGCGAACTAAACAAGTTGACCATTAAGAACCGATATCCTTTACCAAGAATTGATGATTTGTTTGACTAGTTGAAAGATGCGGTTTACTTCTCCAAGATTGACCTGAGGACTGGATATCACCAGTTAAAGATAAAACCTGACGATATACCCAAGACTGCATTTCGCACGAGGTATAGACACTATGAGTTCTTAGTAATGTCGTTCGGGCTAACAAATGCCCCAGCAGCCTTCATGGACCTAATGAATAGAGTCTTTAAGCAATACTTGGACAAGTGTGTCATAGTTTTTATTGATGATATTTTAGTCTACTCCAAGACAGAGGAGGAACACGCAGAACACTTGAGAATAGTGTTAGAGACTTTGAGGAAGGAAAGACTTTATGCTAAGCTTTCCAAGTGTGAATTTTGGCTGAGAGAAGTACAGTTTCTAGGCCATGTAGTCAGCAGTGATGGAGTGCTAGTTGACCCTGCTAAGATAGAAGCTGTCTCAAATTGGGACAGACCGACCACCCCGACTGAGGTGAGAAGTTTTATAGGCTTAGCCGGGTATTATCGAAGATTTGTGAAAGATTTTGCCAAGATAGCAGCCCCACTGACCCGACTGACCCGAAAGACTGAGAAGTTTGAGTGGACTGAGAAATGTGAAAAGAGTTTTCAGGAATTGAAAAGGAGGCTAGTTACTGCCCCTGTACTGGCACTGCCAGATGGAAAAGGAAATTTTGTGATCTACAGTGACGCATCACACAAAGGGTTAGGATGCGTGCTTATGCAACACGAAAGGGTGATTGCATATGCTTCTAGGCAGTTAAAAGAATATGAGAGTAGATACCCTACCCATGATTTGGAACTAGCAGCCATAGTTTTCGCCTTAAAGATTTGGAGGCATTACTTATATGGGGAAAAGTGTGAGATCTACACAGACCATAAGAGCCTTAAGTACATTTTCACTCAGAAAGAGCTCAACATGAGACAGAGGAGATGGTTAGAATTAATCAAGGATTATGATTGTGAGATTCTTTACCACCCAGGGAAGGCCAATGTGGTGGTCGATGCCCTTAGTAGGAAGGAGAGACTCAAAATGATAACCTCCTCAGAGAAGTTAATCCAAGAGTTTGAAAAGATGGAGATTGAGGTTAAAATAACCGGAAATGGCACAGAAAAACTATTTGAAATCGCACTACAATCAGAATTGCTGCAAAAGATCAAATTAAGTCAAGAACGCATGATGAGCGAAGGGAAAGAGCTAATGACAGGAGAGGAATTAAGGACTGAGAGAGACGGTAAGGGAGTTATGAGGTATACTTACCGGATTTGGATTCCTAATGATCAGGAATTAAAAGACGAGATTCTACATGAGAGTCATAGCTCAAGGTATTCAATTCACCCGGGAAGTACCAAGATGTATAGGGATTTAAAGGAATATTATTGGTGGCCTAACATGAAAAAGGACGTAACAGAGTGGGTAAGCAAATGCTTGACCTGTCAAAGAGTAAAGGCAGAACACCAAAGACCCGGTGTACTCTTAAGACCCCTAGAGATTCCAGAATGGAAATGGGAACAAATAGCCATGGACTTCGTAGTAGGATTACCACGAACCAAATCTAATCACGACGCCATCTGGGTAATAGTAGACCGGTTGACGAAGTCAGCCCACTTTCTTCCGATTAATGAAAGATACACTGTCGATAGGCTAGTGGATATTTACATGAAAGAAATTGTGGCGAGACATGGAGTTCCAGTCTCCATTGTGTCAGACAGAGACCCTAGATTTAACTCCAGATTTTGGAGAAGCTTTCAAGAATGTGTAGGAACCAAGCTAAACATGAGTACCGCTTACCATCCCCAGACGGATGGGCAAAGCGAGAGGACTATCCAAACCTTAGAGGATATGTTGAGAGTTTGTGCCATAGATTTCAAAGGAAATTGGGATGATCACCTACCCCTGATAGAGTTTTCCTACAACAACAGTTTTCATGCAAGTATCGGGATGCCCCCGTATGAAGCCTTGTATGGAAGAAGATGTCGATCACCCTTGTATTGGGATGAAGTTGGAGAGCGAAAAATGCTCGGACCCGAAATGGTCCAACAAACTAAGGATGCAATAGACCTTATCAGAGGACGGCTGGTAGCAGCCCAAGACAGACAGAAGAAATATGCAGACTTGTCCCGAAAGGACAAAGAATACGAAGTGGGAGATCTTGTGATGTTGAAAGTATCTCCGTGGAAGGGATTGATGAGATTCGGAAAGAAAGGGAAATTGAGCCCTAGATATATTGGACCGTTTGAGATCTTGAGACGTATCGGGGAAGTAGCTTACGAGCTAGCCTTGCCCCCAAACCTGCAGAAAGTTCACAACGTGTTCCATTTGTCCATGTTAAGGAAGTACAATCCGGATGCCAGACACGTGGTAGAATACGAGCAAGTAGATATACAACCAGACCTGTCATATATAGAGCAGCCGGTAGAAATCATTGACCGCAAGGATCAAGTGCTAAGGAATAAAGTTATAAAGCTAGTAAGAGTTTTGTGGAGAAATCATAATGTTGAAGAATCCACTTGGGAACTAGAGAGCGCAATGCTAGAAAAGTAACCTCATCTATTTTGATCTGATTCCGGGACGGAATCCTTTTAAGTAGGGGAGACTGTAATATCCCAAATTTTTGTAATAATTAAAACCTTGATGAATAGTGAATTTCCATTGATGAATAGTAAATTTGCTGACGAAAAGTTTTTCAGCCCACACTATGTAGACGACATGGAATGAATGTTTCGAAGTGATATTATTGATGTATAGGAAGAATAAAAGAATGTAAACGCGATCAGAATCAGAAGATTCCCCTCCGAGTTTTAAATCACTATTCACTGGACAGTTAAGGATGAATTGATTTGATCGTTTTGAGAAAGTATGTGGAATGAGAAATACATGATCATATCTTAAACCAATGTGAGAAACCTAAGATTATATATTAGACAAAGGTAATGGAAGGATAAAGGAAGTACCCTAGCTTTGGTACAAAGAAACGTCTTTAGAACAACTGGAAACTATCGCGAAACAAAAACGTAATAAATTATGGATTAAACCCTAACAAAAGGAGGAGTATTATATGAGATCATCAAGTGCAATATATAAAAGAATTGAGGATGCAAAGGATGACATAAGCAAGATGCAAGGGAATGACATAAGCATGACAAGTGATGACAAGGTGATGAATCACCACCTTGTCACCACTTTCACCACCACCACAAGTTCATTTTGGCCTTGTCATTGATGACAAAACCTTGTCTTAGCCACACAAATTAATTGGCAAGAGTATTAAGTGATTAATTAGACAAAAACAAAACAAAACAAAACAAAGAAAAGATGCATCAAGGAAGAACACCCCATTCGGCTATTTCCATTTCTTCAAGAGCTTAAAAATTTTGCTCCTACTTCCACTCAACCATAATTCTTGATTTTGGGCTCTAAATCACCCTCATCCTATATCCAAGGTACATCTCTAATCTTAGCCTCATCCATGGATCATAGCTTGGTCAAAAATGGATTCAAAGTTGATGATGAATAGTGATGTGAATAGTAACTTCATAGAATCTTGTTTTGTTTTGATGATTTTAGGTTTGATTAACATAGTTAAGGAGCAAGGAAGGATATATCACCCATATATAGCCTTTTTTAAGATCCAAGGAAGGTATAAACTTCTTTCTTTTTAAGATTTTTGCTTGATCTAGTAAGTTAGAAGTGTTTGCTTAGAACTATGTTAAGATACAGCATGTATGCATGATTTTAAGCATGTTTAATGGTTGATTTGTGGATGAACTTATGAAATAGAGTGTGACCTTATTTGGACAGATAAATGGTAGTATAAGCTTGAGTTTGATTGGTGGTTGGTTGATGGTTGATTGTAGTTTGGTTGAGTGTTTAAAAAAAACACGGGAAGTACGCATAAGCGCCGTTACCATGTCGGATTTTACTTAGGTAGTTTAGACAGAAACCACGACTGCAAAACAGGGCATAAACTTGAGGTTTCTGACCATGAGCATGTAGGCTCTGTTTCCTAGATTATTTTAGCGAAAGAATCGTATCGTTTTGATTTACGGTTTAGGAGTAACGTCCGTTTTAGTAAAAGCGGTTTCGCGTAACGAGATAGTTCATTGTATGAACTTTGAGATAGGGATCAAGCCCTTTAAAATTGGAATTTGGTTGAGATATTAAAATGGATACTAGTATGTATAATAAGGAAATGAAGCCTAGAAGGGTTCGAGTTAAAAATATGAGTTGGTGATTTTATAAAAACACGCGAACGAAAGTTGCGCGAGTGAAATACCCTTAAGGGGATGGTTTAAAACAAGGAAATGGTAAAGTAAAAGAACTTGGGATTTGTGAATGGTTTTCACCCAAGCTTTTGACTTAGAGGTTTACGGAACGTCATGAGGTTATAGAAGACCGAGAGCGAGACGTTTGACTTTTATTAATAGAACTTGAGTGCTTAAGTTAAGGCACATTAAATGGTTCTAGGGGACTGACTGTGAATTCTGTATCTTATTATAGATCGACGCGCACACTCTCAAGCCCCCACTACCACACCACCAAGACCCCAAGGCAAGTTTTCAAACCCTATACCATATAATGATGCTGTTGTGATATATGTTGTGGTATTGCTATATATGCTGCTTTATGCTGTGAAATAACGTAAAACTGTTTTTGCTTTGTAAAAAGCTGTATAAGGTATAAGGTTTATATGCTAGATAAGTACTAGATATATACCAAGGTTAAAGATTAAAGACTCTAAGTATAGAGTACTAGTACGATGGTTTTAAAAACTTAGACCGGGAGTCAAATTATTATTTATTTTAGACTGCTGTCAAAAGCTGGAAGGTTCCAGGGACAATTATATTTTAAATGTCTATTAAATATTCCAATATCAATATTATGGAATATTTAAGGTGATATATTTGAATAATATTATAATAAATATTATTTGAATATTATTTAATTAAAGTGAATATTATTTTTTTGAATATTCACTTAAGTGTTTATATTGAATAATAATTCAATATTTATTAATTGATTATTATTTAATTAAGTGAATATTATATTGAATATTCACTTACGTAGTTATATTGAATAAAAATTTAATATTTATTATTTGAGTATTTATTAAATACTCCAAAAATGAATTAAAATCATAGAACCTTATTATATGATCCAAGGTTCTATTATTTACACAAATATGTAACTTTCTGATTTTCAGAAAAGATGTTAAAATTAGAGATTCCCAACTATTATCTTAAGATAGTTGAAGGTATTAAATGCAAACAATATTTATTTCCAACTCATCGAAAACTGGGAATCTAGTTCAAGAATTCGAGGACAGTGATTTACTTCCACTGGTCCTCTAAAGTATCTATAACTAGGGGATGGCTCCCCCATTCAAATAAGAGTTTTTCCAAACTCACTGAACTCATATATTTCAATAAACTCCCTGGTCATGATTTCAAAATACGTAGTAATCATCGGTAGTCTCGTTGACTAATGTCAACCCACACTTTGACTTACTCCTTTCAATTACTCTGGAGTAAGGTGTTCTAAACGGTTACAAAGTTTTGACAAGTATTCGTACTTGGGAAATGTGGAATTAAATTCCGATTTCCGTTTCATTAATGTTTTTCTTCATGGGAATTGGAAAGGCCTACACGGCAATGAAATAGGTTCCGGGGTAGTGCCAAATTATCAAGGCTTGCCCGGTGATGAAAAATAGGCGCCGAGGTAGTGATCTCTTGAGTGCTAAGGCTTGCCTGGTGATGAAAAATAGGCACCGAGGTAGTGATCTCTTAGCACAATGGCCCATATGCGGTCAGGGTGATAACCGAACAGGAAGTCGTCCTTCTACTAGTAGAAAAGAAAAGTTACGATACAACGGCTGATCACCGTGTATCGGGTGTTCCAGTACATTCCCTTCCCTCCAATTGGAGTTGAGCTGCACATTGTAACAAAAGCCTAGGCGCTGAGTTACTGATAATGTGACAGTAATGAGTAATGATGTTCCTCATACAGTAGTCGTACTGTATGGTATGTTTTGACAAAAAGAGAAATAAATATATCATTCTGTATACGAATGAAGTTTTAAAGGTTTTCCTTTATGATATAAGCTTACTTATATGCTTATGTTGTATTGTATTATTGTTGGGCCGAGTGCTCACTCTTGCTTTTTCTTTCTATATATATATCACAACACAACAGCTAGAGTAGATGGCCAGGATTCGTCGTACCGCTCGGAAGCGCGTCAGAGCTATACAGGTCGCCCGTAACATGGTTGTTACAGTTGATCATGTAGAAGTCCTGAGTTGGTTCGGAGGGTAACTCTTGTTGCTCCGGTTTAATTATAAGTATCACTTATGTATATTAATGAACAAGAACAAACTTTTGCGCTACCTTATGGTTTCACATAGAAATCATAATGGTAGTAGGTTGCAGTATTTTACTTTTGGGTTGTAATAACTTTAATTTATGGATCATATGACTACTGTATTGTAAGTTCGTTTCTGAGACATAACTGGCGTGAGTATATTGATGGTGGGGTCACCATGTGTGATGATTTATTATTTTATAGTTCAAGTATTAAGTGTTGTACGGAACAAGGGATCGTGACAACCCAGATCTCCGACCCCGGGTCTGGGGGTGTTACATATAATAAACAACTCATAATAATAAGTCTAACTATCCTCGTTCTACCTTCGACATATACTCATAACCATTTTTAAGTCTAAACAAGTAATTGGGTACTTAAGAGCATTTATCGGACGCTCGTTCTATTTTACGAAAATCAAAACTCAGACACTAGCCCTCATACAAAGCATTTACGGACAATAAAACACATTATTCAACTCATATAAACCATCTAGCACTTATAAACATTTTTAAAACAATATTCGATGCTTATTTGAATTTAAATAAGTCACAAATAATTTTTAAATCACAAAATCGGATTATTAATCCCAATATAAGTATTTAAAAACAATTAATATAAAATTAATTGACACTTTCTAAATTCTCAAACTATTTTTAAATAATTAAAACAAGCTAGAAAATAATTAAACTTAATTTAAATTAATTAAATCTAATTAATAATTAATTAATAAGAATTAACTGATTACTAGAATTAATCAATTAATTAAATTAATTAATTATTAAAAAAAATAATTAAAATAATTAAATTTAATCATTTTTCGAATTTAAATAAATAATTATAATTTTTCAGAATTTTCTGAATTTAAAAATTTATTTTTAAAATAAAAATATGATTTTTATAAATATTTAAACTATTTTCGAATTATTTTTAAAAATAAAATCCAAAAACAGTTTCCTGAAAATAATTTAGGGTTTTGAAGATTGATACCGGGTCGGGTTAGGGTTTCAAAACGGGTCACCAAGAACGTTTCCGGGTCGCCAAGAACAACCCGCCGGAAACTGGGTTTTCCAGAATCCGGCCGGTCGTCCGGCCACCGTATTCCGTTCTCGGCCAAAATCGTACCAAAACTTACGTTTCTTTGAGGGCTTTTGCTCATAACAACAGAACAAACACAACCCACATCATATCATACCACAAACATCACGGAATCGTTCCGAAAATCCGGTCAACCCAATCGGGTTCGGTTTTTCCGGCCAAAACACGATCTCACTAAATCTTACATGAAACTCTACGTTCTTGGTGTTAAATCAAAGTTGGAAACACACACAATCAAAGCCCTCTATCCAAAATCATGTCAGATCAATAACAAGAACAGACTATTAAAAAGAAAATTCGGGTCAAAACCCGAAAATCAAATTCTTCAAAAACGACCACAAACATGAATTTAAAACATGAATTCCTACTAATTAGAACCCTAGGAACATGTTAGAAGTAATCAATTGAACGGAGAATCAACAGAATGAAAATCCCCAATTCGAACAAGAACCCTAATTTTATTTCGAATATTGAAAAATTCATAATAAATTGAAAAATTACCATATGATGATATGGTTTAAATATTCTGAAACTAGAGATCAAGAGCTTTGATTTGAGTACTTGAACTTGAGATTTGGATTCCAATAACACTTCCAAGATTGAATCTAATCTTCAAGAACATGAAGAACATGGTTCAGGATTTTTTTATATTTTTGTATATATGTAATACGGATTATACGAAGGATAATGTACGATTCGTCTTTTTATACCTAGTGGAAAATAATACCCCAAATGACATTTTTGGATCGATATCGATCCATTGGATCGCTTTAAACCTTTAATAAAGTAAATTTCACGTTTTACGAGGTGATAGTTATCCACAAGGACTGATAACTATCCATATCAATACATATCATTTATATAACGAATGCTCAAGAATACTGGGGCTATAACAAATGTATTATTGATATGAACGATATATCAATCGCCCTAAACAATTAGGGTACGAAATAATTTTTCTCTTTTTGAATAAAACAAATACTATTGATAGTATCGGATAATAAAGAACATAATAATACGAAGAAATCTTCCAATAATGATTCGGATACGAAAGACGAAGGAATAATAATGATGTACAAAATTTTAACGGGGCCCTTGAATTTTCAAAACGGGGCTCACAACTGAAGATATTTCTAAATGAAAAGATATTCGAAAGGGGCTTTCGACACAACAATTAACATACTATTACTCAATAACCTTAACCATTAAGACTCCAAATACTCCACAATAATTATTCTACACATAAAATATAATTTATATTATTAATAAAGGTCACAGATATTACAGTTACACCATGTCTGTTTATCAATGTGAGATTTTGAGTATAACATGTTGTATTGACTGCTTCTGCCCAGAAATATGTAGGCAATTTAGCTTCTTCAAACATAGTTCTGCCAGCTTCAATAAGAGTTCTATTCTTCCTTTCAACTACTCCATTTTGCCGGGGTGTGGCAGGAGCAGAGAATTGTTGTTTGATTCCTTTGTATTTGCAGAACTCTTCCGTCTTTGGATTCTTGAATTCCGTACCATTATCACTCCTCAGTATCTTGACTTTGTACTTTGTGCCTATCTCAATCATTCTCACATGGTCCAACGGTATCTCAGGAGTTTCATCTTTTATATGCAGGAAATACACCCAGGTGAATCTAGAATATTCATCAAGAATTACAAGAGTGTACCTTTTCTTACTGATGGACATAATGTTGACTGGTCCAAATAGGTCAAGATGTAGCATGTGATATGGTTCTTCAATAGAGGATTCATATTTACTCTTGAATGATGTCCTTCTCTGTTTGGCCTTCTGACAAGCATCACAGAGTCCATCAGGAGTAAATATTCTTTAGGTAATCCTCTCACCAAGTCTTTCGTAACCAACGCATTGATATTGCTGAAGTTGAGATGAGAAAGCTTCTTATGCCAATTCCAACTTTCATCTACTGATGCTTTACTGATATAACAAGTAGGGGAGCCATCAGTATTGGTGTGAATGTTGGCTTCATAAATGTTACCATGCCTGTAGCGAGTGAGTGCAACCTTTCCTGATGCTTTGCTGACTACTTCACAATGTGTGGAATAGAAGTTGACATGATAACCTCTGTCAGTGATTTGACTAATACTCAACAGGTTGTGTTTTAGTCCCTTCACTAGAGCTACTTTTTCAATGATGACATTTCCAATGATTATATTGCCATATCCCAATGTTTGTCCAATGTTGCCATCTCCATAAGACACAGTTGGACCAGCTTTTTCCTCATATCCTGACAACAGGGCTTTGTTTCTAGTCATGTGCACATAACATCCACTGTCCATGACTAACACATTTTTCTTTTTACCCTGCAATCAGACAATAAACAACTAGTCAGAACATTTAAGAACCCACACTTGTTGGGTTCTCTTTCCATGCATTTTATTAGATTTAACAGCATAAGACTTTTTGACTTTAACAGTCCTGACAGGATTGTGTCCATCAGGATTTGCTTTGTCAGTATTAGTATTGTAAAATGCATGCTTCTCATTGACATTCTTAAGTTTACCAGAATTTGCACTTTTATTGAACTTAGGCAATGGATCATAAAAGTTATAGTACAAATCATGGTATTCTTCACAAGTATAAATAGAATGCCATTTACTGCCACAATGGAAACAAGACTTCTGTGGTTTATAAAATACTGATCTATTCCTAACATCAAACCTAGGAATTTCAGTAAGCTTCTTTTTATTCTTCCTGCAATAAATAGCAAGATGATTAGAGTTACCACAAGTAAAACAACATTTTCTTGGTGCATTTAGGACATACTTATAACCATTATCTTTATTAATCCCAACTTTACCATTCCTGTTTCTCTTGACAGTAGGTTCCCTCTTCTTATCTGTTACCTCACAGATTTTATTCTTGAGTTGTTTCTGAGACAGTAAACCTACATTCTTATTCACTTTACTCTTAACAGGTTTAGACTTAAGAATCTTAACTGTTTGAACATAAGTAGATCCCTTTTCAAAAGTTGAATTGGGATCTTTACCAAAAACAAAATCAACAGGTATAATCTTAGATTTGGTTTTGTCTATAACATGTGTGTAGGTTTTTGGACTAACTGTCTCATCAATAACAACTTTCTCTTTCAATTTTTTAACTTCATCTGACTTATACCCTAGACACTCTTTCCAATTCTTGGAAGTATAAATATTAAATTTAATATGTTATTGATATTGCACGAAATTAAAACTTATGTTATAAATATTAAATATTAATTTGTCATTAATGAGTATCGAATCTCGATCTTGGTGGTACTTCAATATTATTGTGTATATTTATATCACTTCAAAATATATCCTATTATATAATATGAGTAAGATGGATAATAAGAAAGTATTTTTGTCAAGAGTTCGATAATCATTAACAACTTTATATTTAATATGTATTTAATAGGATATAATTTGTTGATGTTTTATAAATTGAATGTTTTTCAAGTATTACGCAAGATCAACATGAACTTAAACAATACAAATTATCAGTTTATTGAGCTATTTTAAAACTATTTGCATCGCAAATTAGAACTTTTATATATTACTAGATTAAAACTCGTGCGATATGCGAGCTTCTTTTAATATTACAATTTTTTCTTATTATAATTTATTATATAATTGTTTTTTAATAATTGTTTTATGATATCTATACTAAACTATAATAACATTAATTACAAAAATCATATATATTTAACTAACGACTTGTATTGTTTAGAACTAATAACATAAAATTCTTAATTTTAATATGTTGTTGTGAGGATTCGAACCTAAGACCTTGATGTCCTGCTTGTTGTACTTGTCTTTGTCAGCATTGAAGGTCCTTTTCTGAAAGTTGTCTTGTCTTCTAGCCTTCCTGAACTTCATCTTCTTGAAACCCCTGACTATCATATCAACCATATCTTCCATGTCTAAGTCAGTAGAATCATCATCAGTATTGGCATCAGGATTTCCACCAGTATCTGATGATGAGTCATCAGGATCTGACTCCACTAGATTTTATTCTAGAGACCTCCACAGATTTTCCTTTTGATTTAGCCTCAACATTCCAGGCTATAGACTTTGCCTTGCTGCTTTTCTTATCCTTTCTTTGTTGAACCTCAAGATCATATGTTCTTAGCATTCCATAAACTTCATCAAGAGACACAGTGTTTAGATCATACTAGTGCCTAATGATTGAGGTTTGTGTATCCCATTCTTCAGGTAAAGCTCTCAGAAACTTGGTGTTAGAGTCTTCAGGTACATACTCTTTGCCAACTAGAGATAGATTGTTCAGGAGTGTCAGGAATCTATCATACATATCAGTCAGGCTCTCATCAAGTCTAGCATCAAATTGTTCATACTCTTGAATCAATAGAGCCCTTTTGTTTTTCTTGACAGATGCAGATCCTTGGCATTGAGTTTCCAAAGTGTCCCAAATTTCCTTTGCAGACTTGCATGCAATCACCCTGTTAGACATGACAGCATTAAGACTGTTGTTGTAACACCCCCAGATCCGGGCTCGGAGATCCGGGTTGTCACGCCCTTAATTCCAATAATAATACCTGTACTAGCTCAACAAATCCAATAATACAACATCAAAAGACCCCAATCTCTTACACACACCAGTTATAGCTTCAGAAACGAGTCACATAAGTAACATTAGTTATTACAACCAAATGTACTATCCAGGATCTCACTAATAGCAGCTGAACCCATGCCACTTACTTCTGCATTAACCATTCTGAATTGGACTACCTCAAGGTTGAATCTTCCACTTCCCTTCTCTTGTAGTATGGAATAACTGACTAGGTTATCTCTTTACTGAAAGTTAATATAAAGTAAAGCAAGAATGAGCGAAAGAATGCTCAGCAAGTATCCCATAATAAAATAAATAGTTTCACAACTATAAGTCTGAAATCCAATAACATTTGTTGGTATAACAACCAAACCTTAAAGTATAACATTTGAGTTAAAATACCATACAATTCAAAATACTGTACCAGGAATAGTAAGATTCCACAATATCTGAAAATAACATATAGTTCAAGATACTATATAAGAAGTCTAAACACTTCCCGCCAAAATATATAATCTGCAGCGGATAAAAATAACTTTAAACATTTCTATAAAGTTTAGAAATCCTTTGCTAGCACAACATAGGCAAAGGTTCAAAGTATAACTTTTAAATCAAGCTAAATCAGGTAGCTTATTGAAAATACCAGTTTTTGGATATTTCTCAACATACTGCCAACATTATCGGTAACTGAGCTCCTAGGCTTTTGTTACAATGTTGCAGACACAATTCCAATTGGAAGATGGGGGCTATTACCGGAAAACACCACGGTAAGCGCTGATCAGTCGCTTGTACAACATAAACACTTTCTCTACTAGTAGAAGGACGACTTCCTATTTCGGTTATCACCCTGGCCGTATTTGGGCCCTTCATGCTATACTGGCACCTATTTCATTGCCGAACATGGAGTCATACTATACTGGCACCTATTTCATTGCCGAGCATGACTTCGTACTATACTGGCACCTATTTCATTGTCGAGCACGACCTCGTACCATACTGACACCTATTTCATTGCCGAGAACGAGTTAATTCCAGTCCCCAGATGAAAATCAACGTCACGGGAAACAGATGTTAATCCTGTTTCCCCAAGTATGTGATACTTGTCCCTCGTTTAAACCATTTCTTGGTCTCCTTACTTCCGGAATAATAGAGGAAGTAAGTTACCATGTGAGTTGACCTCTGTCAACAAAATTAGAATCAGATGAGAATCCTCTTTAAAAAGATTACGACTAGGGAGTCAAACTGTTTGGAAATCTTTAAGGGTATTCCCGTCCCATTTGAGTGGTCAGCGAATATTTAAATCATCTCTTAAGATAGATTTAAATTAAAATAATATTTGGGAATCCCTACTTTGATTAAAATAAATTACATAAAGGTCAGAAATATTCTTCATAGTTATTGAAGGTCAAAGATAATTTTTAAATACTATAAATCATTTTTAAATTGCTTAAAAAATATAATAAATAATAAATGATTAAATAATAATCATTCACTCAATAAATATCTAATAATCTCCAGGTGAATATTAAAATAATATTCCTTTGAATAATAAAACAATTGAATATATCTATTCAATATAATTATCTGAAAATAAACCTCAATGGTCTAAAGAAAATATACCAACTCCCAGTCTAAGTTCAAAATATGATCCACATGCTCTACTCTAAGAGCCTTTACAAAAACCTGGCTTATAACTATCATAAAGTATAGCTTATAAACCAATCACAATTCTCAAAAGATTCAAGTATAACAACAATATTATATTTGCAATATATATGAAACACTTATCACAACAACATCAGTAAGATATAAGTTTTGAAAACTTGCATCAACAGGAATTAAATATTTTGATAAGTAGAATATAGTACGCTCTACATCATAGAGCCTCATGTACTCCAGTTTATATCTATATCGATAAATAGCATATGAACAACCGTTCAGCATTTGAAAGCTTATACGATAAGTAAAACAGTTCGTGCATTTGTAGCAGTCATATCACAACAACAACAGTTTAAAAATATAGCCGAATGCTAGAGCTTCGGGTTTTGCAAAAATTGCACGATACTTGGAACAAAGAACATATATAAATATTTGAACAACCAAGTATCATCCGTTTGAAAATATACATACTCTGAACAATAGAGTAATTGTTAGTAAACTTGCCTGGAAATCCCGAAGTAGGAGTTAGTCTCAGGTTGGTCCAATAATCTAGAATCAAAACAAGGTTCAAGATTAATAACTTAAACACTTTCACCATACTAATTATATACTAACTCAAGCACAAAGTTCACTTTCAAGTTAACTCCTTAAGATCCTCTACTCGAGCATGCTCGCTCACGCATTTTTATAAAATTGAGATTTAATCCTTTTAGCACGAAATCTTTTCAAGGGTCTTCCTAAACGTACCTAGCATGTTATCACAAAGTTTCACATTTTATTATGACCTCTAAGTGGTTCGATCATAGCCTCAAAGTTGACTAAGTGGCGCGGTTTGGTTTTACGAACGCCTTACACTAAAATGCATGTTTCTCCTAAACCGTAAATCGTAATGACATGATTCTTGCGCTCACGTAAACTAGAAACAAAGCTCTACACACTCATGTTCATAATTGAACCAAAAGAGGCAGTTAGGTTCTGTGACGCCCTCCAAACCCGGGGTACAGATTTGAGGAGTCATCCGACCAACGGAATACTATTTAACACATGCATAATATATATAAAGACACAATTACCCCTTGACCAAGACCGCATCCAGATTATGGCAATGAACACAAGCTACTATAATCTTTTATTATTACAAACCAGTTTTATCAGAGTTATTACATCACAACTAAAGTTCAAATCTAGACATTAAATCTAGAAAAGCAAAACAACAACTACCCTGCCAATAACAGTGACTCGAGGGGCTCTCCTGACTGCTGGTGAACTATCGGTCACGCTATGCCAACTCATACTCTCGCTTCACTGGAATAGGGTTAGAAAACAACAAGCAAGAGTGAGCCAAAATTGCTCAGCAAACATCAACGAATCATTTCTATCACGGTTGTAAGGATATGAATTTAAGATATCAGAATCAACAATATTTAGCTAACACATGCTTTGTATCAATAATGATTGAAGTAAAGAATTAGAATTTGGCTTATACATTTTATTCAAATCAAAGGTTGTGCTGCTGGCCAGCCACGCATCAACCCCGGACTAGCTCATGTCATAGTCCTCTACTGGATCCCAGGCCAATCTGGGCCTTAAGTTATTCCGACCAATTACTGGTCCATTTTTAAAAAAAAACACATGCCAATTCTATAATAGGGTATAAACAATAACATGCTCAATAAGATAAACTGAATGTATAGTAATTGCAAAAGAGTTTCAACTGTTCAGTATCAAGTGAAGGTCGAGAAATAATCATGGAGTAATTTCAATGGTACAGTGTACTCATTCAATAAGGGAATCAATATTGGTAATCGTTAATCAATAACCGTAAATGAGTAGTCAAGATGGAAGTCAAATAATCAAAGGTTGTCAATGATAATCAAAGGATGATAAATAGCAACAATAGGTGGTAAACAATAATCAAGTAAATTGGAAATAAGGGTTTCCGATGCAGATCAAATCAAAGAATCAAGAATTTCTAAGGAAATGGAATCAGTTGTCCAAATGCGGTTAAAAGATGGATAATTTGAATTGTTCTGGGGATAACGGTATTCAAGTAATCAAGACAATAATAATTTTTATCACAAGTAAAGGCACAGATACTTGCCTGGTCTAAGCTGCTGTCGGATCGACTCTGCTCACTCTACTTTCCCCTTTCCCTTGCTCCGGGAACTCGATTCTATAATTAAACAACTCATCACAATAAGTCTAACTATTCTCGTTCTACTCTCGACACTTATTCAATCAATAATCACATTTAAACAAGTAACCGGTTACGTATCGGACGTCCGGTATAATTTACGATATTTAAAACTCAGATATTTGCCCTAGCACGGGCATATACAGACTATAAAACACGACACACAATTAATATGAACCATATAGCACTTATAAACATTTTTTAAAACATCATACGGAACTCATTTGAATTTTTAGTAAGTCGTTACAAATTTTAAATCAAAAATCGGATTTTTAAATCCAATATAAACATTTAAATGAAAATAAATCAATTAATAAAATTAATTGACACTCTTTAAATACTCAAACTATTTTTTAAATAATTAAATAGGCTTGAAAATAATTAAACTGAATTTTTAATTAATTAAATCTAATTAATAATTAATTTTTAAGAATTAATTGATTAAAAGAATTAACCAATTAATTAATAAATTAATTATTAATTAAAAATAATTAAAATAATTAAGTTTAATCAATTTTCGGATTTAAAATAATAAATATAATTTATCAGAATTTTTCTGATATTAAAATATATTTTTAAAATAAAAATATGAATTTTTTTAGTTTTTAAACTATTTTCGAATTAAATTTAAAAATAAGATTCAAAAACAGTTTTCTGAAAATGAATTAGGGTTTTGAAGATTGAAACCGGGTCGAAAAATCGGGTAAACGGGTCGGGAAGAACGAATCCGGGTCACCAAGAACAACCCGCCGGAATCTGGGTTTTCCAGAATCCGGCCGGCGTCCGGTGGCCGGACTTCGCCGTTTCCGATCAAAACAAAACCAAACTATAGGGCTTTTGTTCGCTTTTGCAAGACAAACACAACCCACATACACACACATCTGTCCCATGCCGGAATCGTGCCCAGAATTCATTCAAAGAACTCGCCGGCGACGACCTCGGCCGGAAACCCGATCTACTTAAATCCTACATGAAACTCAAAGATTAATATACCAAAATGAAGCTTATAACTCATACAATAAAAGCCCTCTACCAAAAACAATGTCAGATCAATATCAAGAACGTACGAATTGAAAGAAGAAATCGGGTCAAAACCCGAAAATCAAACCCGACTAAATCGAACATAAACATGAAATTAAAGCATGGATTCTTGCTAATTAGAACCCTAGGAACATGTTAGAAGCAACCAATTGAACGGAGAATCAATAGAATGAAAATCCCCAAATCGAATCAAGAACCCTAATTTTAATTCGAAACTTGTAAAATCAATATAAAATCGAATACTTACCAGATGATGATGAGGTTGGAAGATTCTGAAACTAGATTTTTGGGGCTTTGATTTGAGTATAAGAACTTCAAATTTGGACTTCAATAACCCTTAGAACGAATTGATTGAAGATCAAGAACACAAAATAATTATTTGGGAATTTCGGATTTTTTGAGTAATTTCTGAAGAATTGCTAGGGTTATGAAGTCTGATTGGTCATTTTATATTTTTGGAAAAATAATACCCCAAATAACATTTTTGGATCGATATTGATTCGTTAGATCGTTTAAAAACCCTAATTAGGTCAAAAACACGTTTTACGAAAAGTAAGGGGTTAAAAAGGTTGATGATTATCCAAATTGATATATATCATTATATAACTAATGCTCAAGAATACTAGGGCTATAACAACTTCAATATTGATATAGAACGATAAATCCGTCCCCTTAAGCAATTAGGGTTCGGAACGATTTTTCCTTTTTCGGATCAAAAATTGAAATTAATTTGCAGAATCAAATAGGTAGGGTTAAATAGAATCCCATAACCCTTTCGATAACGATTCGAATACGAAAGACGAAGAATTAAAAATGAATGTACGAAATTTCAACGGGCTCTTGAATTATCAAAACGGCTCAAATTTGAAGAAAATTCCAAATGACGAAATTTTTGAAAGGGGCTTCCGACTCACCATTTAGCACATAATCACACACTAAATATCATATAATAATATTCCAATATTCCAAAATAAATATTTTAGATTAAATATATCATTTAATCAAATAATAAAATTCACGGATATTACAGTTAGGTTTTCGTATTCTAGGCAGTTTTTAGCGTTACCGAAAATCGGGCATTACGTCGGCTTAAAACTTAACATTTCCGAGATTCAAATCTCATTCCAATTCACCACCAATCATCATACACATCAATTACAACACTTAAAGTCCATTATCAATCTCAAACCGAGCCAAACCAGTTGGTATCACATTCAAAATCCATCCACAACTCATCCAACAACTAAACAAACTACATAATCCACTTACTCATGACCTTAACAATACATTCATGCTTCCATCTTTCAATTATAAACATAAAACTCAACAAAACACTATTCATCATCTTCTTAAACTCAATAAAATATCATGCTAGAGATGGTGGGTGTTCGATATGTTACCTTTAAAAGAATGGGCTTGAGCTCTTCTTTGATTTAAGCTATTAAACACTAAGTTTGGTGGAGAATTGCTCAAGCTTCAAGCTCCTTCTTCCTCATTCCTTAGGTTCGGTTTTTCTTCAAGAAAATGGGGGTGAAGGCTGGTCCTTTTGTGTGTGTAATGTGTGGTGGAGGTTTGGTTATAAGGTTTAAGTATTTGTTTGCCAAAATGCAAGTTAGTCACTGCAAACTAGTCCCTCAAGTTTGCTAAGTTACAAAGCTTCTTCCACACAATTCTTCCACCCATTCTTTTTCTTTTAATACATATCTTCTTCTTTATTTTCTAAGTTATAATACGTCCAAGGTTGCTTCTTCAAGCGGATTTTCGATTCTCGTTTTCGTTTGTGAATTCTGACTACGCGATTAGTAACCGTTTATTATTCCTGAACTTCCGCTGAAATATAGGATCAATCGGAGACTATAAAATTTTACTATTCACCATGGAGTACTATTCATCAATGTTACTATTCATCCTTGTTTTTGTTCCTCTTGAAACGATTCGAAAATATTTCCTGAAAAGAGCGAATAAAACTCTACGCGATTCTCGTAGTGAATAGTAACTATTCACTATTCGTCCTAACAATCGAATACTTAATTAAAATGGTTCGAACGTGAATCTTGGAATATAAATGGGATTTATATACTCTCATTTGTGTCGCCTTGGTCTGTTACCGCTTTAATCTCGTTGAACGTTCGCAGGGTTTTCTTAAGTGTTCTATCGAAGTAGTTTACCAAAAACGTTCTTGATATCTTAATAACTTTGCTAAATCCATATCCATGGAATTGATAATATAAAATCCTCCAATATATTTAAATAATGATTAATCCATCAGTAATAGGTGAAATTTCGGCGAAAACAGAAAATGCTCTTCTTCTGATTCTGACAGCTTCTGCATTCACTCATTTACATAGTAGATCACTAATACGACTTCGAAAGTTCATTAGCCCGACTCGTACATAGGGTGGTCTGAAAATTTTCTAAACGACATAAATTACTATTCATCAGTGGTTTTTAAATAAGTACAAAATTTCGGGATATTACAGTTGTGCAGGATATTCTTTATCTTAGCCTCCCTGAGAACATGAGCCTTTTCTTCTGGAGTCCACTCACTTTTTGCCTTGACCACATAATTTTCAGGTACAGTATCTGTTTGACCAACAATTCTCGTAGGGATATATGGTCCATCACGAATCTTGTCCAAATAGTCAGGATCCATAGCCTCCAGGTACATCAACATCTTTACCTTCCATGTTGGATATTCAGTTTTCTTCAGGATGGGAATCTTCATGCTTTCATACTTGGTTGTCGACATCTTAGATCGTATCTGATTCAAATTTAAATCAGTTTGCTCTGATACCAATTGTTGCACAGTAATAAACAATTGTAGAAGGGGGGTTGAATACAATTGTATAAGATTCTCGACGTTAAACACAAATATGAATAATAACAGTTTTATTAATTCTGATATAAAACTGTTACGAACTCTCTCAAGAAATTCTGATGTTCTTGAGAGCTTCAAGGTTACAAAATACTCGTGTGTGTGATCGATGTAAAATCAAAACCTAAACTGTGTTTATATACTACATAACTTCTCTATCGATTACAAGATAAGTCCAAATCAATTACAAACAATATTGAAACATATCCTAACCGACAGCTGCATTCCTACAAACTAGGAACTGACAAAATAAACCTCCTTCTTTAACTGGACTCTATAATTAACTTGAAGTAGTATTCCTGATCAACTTCCAGTCCTGATGATAAATCCTGATCACAGTCCTGATAGTAATCCTGATAGCAATCCTGATACTGACGCTCGTGCAATACTGATGACGTCAGCAATCCTGATCAGTTAGTCCAGATCCCGATGATCATTGAATCATGATCTAACATGTTCAAATTCATATTTTACACTTGTCGAATGTGTTTTTCCATGAGATATCGAATCCTTGTATTTTTGAGTTCTCGAATGAATGTTTTTTTGGTCTGAGTTCTCGAATCCATTCATTTTTAGACTTATCGAACCTGTTCAAGTCAAGTTCTCGAATTGTCACTTGTCGATACAAAACATATATCTATTCGATAACTGTCAGTCTCACATAAACACAATTCTCAATTCATTTTCTCATTTCTATTCGATATCTCAATCTCTCAAGCCTCTTACTCTCAAGAACCCCAACTCCAAAATTCTATTTTCTTCAATTTACTTAATCAAATGGCACCCAAAATCCAAACCTATGTTGTCCCAGACAACACCAATGTTCTTGGAATTCCCAGTGACGCAGAGGCGAGTCTTGGATACAAATGTTTTGCCAAATTTCTCTCAGAATCATATATCAAGGGTGCTCTGTTTGCAAACCCCGCACTCTTCCTTGATATACTAGAGACATTCTGGAGTATTGTTGTTCCAGAGGAGTTTGCACTTGGAAATGGAGCAACCAAACAACAAATTCCCTATCATTTCAAGGGCATTGGAATTAGCTTTGATTCAGATGATGATATGAACAAGGCCTTGAAGCTTCCAGAAAAAGCTTTGCTAAGGAGGCCACAAATGAGCAGTTGATTGAGTTTGTTGATTTGATCCACTATGCTGACACCATTGACATAGGCCAAATATTCAAAAATCATATTAGAAAGGAGTGGAGTTTTGTTTATTGTAATATCCCAAAATTTTGTAATATTTTGAAACCCTGATGAATAGTAAATGTTGCTGATGAAAAATATTTTCAGACCACCCTATATGGAAGACATGGAATGAATGTTTCGAGGTTATATTATTGATGTAAAAGGAGAATAAGTGAATGCAAACGCAATCAGAATCAGTAGATTTCCATTCGAGTTTTAAATCACTATTCATTGGACAATCAAGGATGTATGGGATTGATCACTTTGAGGAAGTATATAGAATAAGAAATAAATGATCACATAATAAGCCAAGGTAATAAAAAGGTCAAGGAAGTATTCCCTAGCATTGGTACAACGAAGTGTTTTCAAAACCACTTGAACCTATATCAAAACTTAGCAACAAAGCGAAAGCGTAACGAATTATGGATTGAACCCTAACCAAAGGGAAAGTATCATATAAGATCATCAAGTGCAACATATAAGAGGATTGATGACACAAATCATGACATAAGCATGACACAAGGTGATGACAAGGTGATGACAAGGTGATGACAAGGTGAAGAATCACCACCTTGTCACCATTTTCACCACAAAACTTGCCAATGGTTGACATGTGGCATTGGGTGACTAAACCACTTCTTAAACCACACAAATAAGAAGCATGTAATTAGTTTTATTTGACAAAAGAAAGAAAAGAAAAATCAAGAAACAAATAGCAAGATGAAGAAGAAACTTTCGGCCTATTTTATTCAACAAGGGCTTAAACATTTTGCTACCACTTCCACACCTCCTAAAATCAAGCTTATGGATTCTAAAGCTTCCTTATTCCTAGACTAAGGTAAATACTTGATCCTATCTTCATCCATTAATGTTATCATGATCAAATCATGAGCTAAAGATGATGATGAATAGTGAAGTGAATAGTAAACTCATGATTTCTTGTTTTGATCTTGAAGTTTAAGGTTTGTTAAGGATAATTAAGGAGCAAGGAAGAGCATAATTGTGACGCCCCCAAATCCGGAGTCAGGGAATTTGGTCGTCACGCTAAAATCTCAATTTAAAACAACCTGTTAAATATTAAACCAATACAAATATAACATCTGCGACCCCAACTCTACCAAGATCTTTTAGGCTATAGTGTTAGAAACAAGAATCCAAAATTTACTAAACTTTAACTCCCTTTTTACAACAATACTCTTTGCACAAATTCTATAACACTAGTATAACTTCGATAAGAAGTATACCAGGCAAACTAATCTTATACAATATAGTATTTACTAGAAATCAACTTTATACAATAACCTTACACTAGATCCAAATGTTCTGCATCAACTCATCTTCCCATCGTCATCTTGACTCTTCTCGTTCCATAGTTATACAATTAAATACTGTCAATCTACTTTACACTGGAGGATTTAAAAGGTGAAACAAGCACATATGAGCGGAGACATCCTCTCGTTTTACTGAAATATCAAGGGTAACAAGCAAGAGTGAGCAAAAGAAGCTCATCAAGTATATAATACTGTACAAGATAAAATAATGATGCAACAATATCTGAAAAGAATTCAACTCAACTGGGGTGAAATAATAATGCAATAAGAGCAATATATGCAAATCAGCTCATCTAGCAAAATGAACAACAACAATTGTGTTAAACTTTAAATTAGAATTGGATTTTTAATTTGACGCAACGAGTTAAAGTGGATGATCAGTCACACTAAAACTCTGGACCATACCTTACGGTATATCCAAATACTGAACTGGATCCAAGGCCACATTGGCCCACATAATAATACTCATACTCTGACTGGCGTCTGCAGTCCTTAAAACATTTCATTTTCATAAAAACTTCCAATTCCAATCTAGTACTCAGCTTAGGTGTCGGAACAATCGACTACCTGGTTAACTCAAATTAATGCTTTCAACTGTCTGATTCAGATTATCATACTAGGTTAGGTTAAAACAAGTACATATGAATTAGGTTTCCAATGATAAAGAACCAGGATTAAATATGGTAACCACGAGATACTGCATGATATGAATAATGAACCGAAATAGAACTGTCAAGTTAGAAATAAATAGGTTGTCTCAATCACAGGATGAGAATAGGAACTGGTTATGCAACAAGTAATTAAATGAAAATTGAAAACAGGAATCTTACTACGATACTCCGAACAAAAGAGTAAGAGTTAGTAAACTTGCCTTTGATCCTTAGCTATTATGTCAAGCCGAAGTCATACAATTATCTTCTTCTTCTGTCTTATGTCATCACAATTTCTATTTTGATAACTCTCGGTTCCGTCGCATATGCGGTTGCTACGAGTCTGCACTACCGAGATCGTGCCCGCCCAACTATTCACTAGTTAAAAATCAGCTCATATGCCACTATACGATACCAAACTTATTATCATACTATCGGAAATAAAAATCAGATTTAACTAGTTAGAAAGGTGGATAGTTTATAGTATAAAGATAAACTCAGATGAAAAAGTGTAAAACATAAAAATTATAGAAAATTCTGAGACCTTTCCAGAATGGTAAGGCTCGTTAAAAATGAGCAAGTAACGAGTTCAGAAACTTTAAAACAAGCTGCTACAGAAGCAGACTCAGCTCCGTTCACACAATTTAATCACATACTGATATAACTCATCAACATAAAACTGCACATAGTATTTAGTCACACATTAATAGTTACTTATAAAATACAATATTTAAACAATCACTCATACTTTAAATCTGATTACCACTGGATTAAATAAAATTAAACAAAATCAACCAATTCAATAAATCAAGAAATTAATCAAATCACGTATATAATAAAACAAAATTTGAAAATATTAAATAAATTTGATTTATAATTAATCAAGATTAAATAATAATTAATTAATAAAATTCACTAATTAATTACTCAGTTAATTGGTCAATTAAATCAATTACATTATTATTTAAAACCGATTAAAAATAATCAAATCTAATTACTCTTTGAGACACCAATAATAAAATATAAGTAATATGTATATATAGATTTTTTAAAATTTCGGCATATAGGACTATCCACAAAAACAACATGTACTATGCTGCGCGCCAGGCATAGGACGAACAGCACAGTACAGCACCAACAACATCATGTATACTCAGCAGTCAATAAACAACATAAACTCCACAAAATAACGGACTTCAACAAAAATCCCCAAATTTGGAATTTAAATAAAGTAACTAGAATCACTGTCAAAATTTGAACTTCAGCACTTAAACAACTCCACCTATTTAACATATACATAAACGAGGCTAAAACTAATTTCCCATTAAAAATAATTTAACTCACTAAATTAAATCATAATAACACTAAAATTTAAATGGTGCTCTAAAACCATTTAAAACGCAACAATATACATATATAATCAATTAGGGAAATCATTAAACAAGATTTAACTCACAAACCAAAATTAAACTCTAATTTACAAATGAAATTTAAATACCACAATTTAAATATACCACTAGCAATTACTCGAATATTAATGAAACCACTAAAAAAATAACTCACAATTAAATCTCGACATAACTAAAAATGAATTAATAATATAAACAAGCTACTGACAATTCAAAATTTATTGAAAACCACCAAAAATCATAACCAAAAATTTGCACAAACCATTAACACAATCAAAAATTTGCCTACACCATTTAACGCAATTTATACATAATAATTAGACAATTAACACAAAAAAACGAATTAATAATACATCACATATATAAAAACGAATTAACAAATTATTGTTTGAATTATACCCACAAATCAGAACTTGGTTCAGTGCAGAATTCGAAGGTAGCACAACTTTAAACTCCGCAAAACTCGCGAATACGGTAACTACCGTGAGAGGAAGAGCCGTGGCTCGACAACGGGGAAGGGGGCGGTCGCGTGGGAGGAACACAGAGAGAGGGGGCTGCTTGTTTCTTTACTTTTCTTTTCTGTTACCTGCGTGTGTGTTGTATATTTAGTTAGTTAATAAATTAGTTTAGGAGATAAGGTTTGTTGGTTAGGTGAGTGTTAATAATTAACACAAAACCTACCCCTAACGCCAAATAGTCCCGCACTGAACGATTTTTAATGAACGAAAATTCTAAAAAAAATATATACTTGATAATATAAAAATAATTCCCAACCACTAAAATATTTTTAGCACGAAATTATAACTTCCGCTCAATTAGCGGATAAATATTAAAAAAATTATTTACTCTAAAAATTAAAATAATTATGCAGAAAATATTTATAAATCCTGGATTTTACAGAATTGTAAAAATATTGAATTTTTGAAAATTTTTATAACTCACCCAAATACTAATGGGGCACAGATAAGATACCGGGTAAAATTTTGGTACTAATAAAATACCACTTTGATACCAAAAAATTCCAAATATTCTAAATCTTCCAAAAATGTAAAATACTAACTTTTGGAATACTTTTATAATTTAAACAAAATAAAACTTTGAATCCGAATAGAATATCAGATAAAATTTTGGCACAACTAAAATACCGATTCGATCCCCAAAATTCTAAAACAAACTCAATTCGAAAATATCGATAAAATAATCGGCTTTCACAAAAATTTTAAATAAAATACACATAATTCCATTCCTCCTCTTTGAGAAAAGACATAAAATATTTAAATAATAATATTAATAAACCCTGAAAATTCGGGTTACTACAATCTACCCACCTTATAAGGATTTCGTCCTCGGAATCAGCTGAAGAAGTCACTAAGGTTCTTTTATAACTTCCAACTCTGGTTACATCCGCAATAATACTAACTCTTTAATCTTTGATACTTGTTCTTTCTAGTCTGGGATTTCTACCGATTCTTCTATATAGGGCAAACCCAGTTGTACCACGACATGTTATGCGTTACTAGTATTCTAATCACATCTTGATCCGCTTTGACTCTTGGTAATCCCACCGCAAAGGTTAACTAATTTCAACCTGCTTGGCATACTTCCAAGATTATTTGAGATAATCAGATTCATGATATTTTGAAGTGAAAAGACGTCGCATCATAGCGAGTGTCCCACAATTGTGGTTATCAAATTACGAATTTCAAAACAAATATTTTTGAAATAAAAGAATCATTGAGAGACCAATATGATCAGATGAACCAATGTTGCGAGCTCTCTATAAAGATCTACTACATGATCAAGATTCAAGACTCCCTGAAGTTATCACAAACCCATGGAGTATTCTCTTTAAATCTGGATCAAAGATCTCACAAGTGGTAATTCCTAAAGAACTTATAGTACATAACAGAAGCACAATAAGGGAGGTGCATGATCTAATTAAGAAGAAGAAAGGCATCAGGACTGCTGAGGAACTAGAGGCTATGAATATTCTTCATTCCTTTATTGAAAATGGTGTTATCCCTGAGAGTGCAAAACACAAGAGAAATAAGGAAGATAGAAATGACAAGGATGACAAGGATGGTCAAGCCAAAAGTAGTGACAAGGGTGGAAGTTCATCAAGGGGCAACAAGGATGGGAAGAAAGATAAGAGAGGTGGAGATGACAAGAGAGATGGTGATGGAGGAACTGAAAAATCTGGATCTACAAGACAATATAGAAGGAGTGATCAACAAAAAACCAAGAACAATATTAATGACACTCTTACCAAAACACAAGACTTAATATCTAGGGTGGATTTCATTGATATTGATCCTCAAAAGTCAATTTCCATGGTTTCTGAAACTATTGAGTCACCTCCAACTCCAAGAAAAAGAAGTCCAACAGAAGTGAGGAAGCAGAAGCCTCCTTCTAGATACTTTGTGAAAGCTACATCTGGTGGAGTTATAAGGAGAAAGATAAGCAAGAAGACCAAGGTTGATTTGAAGCTCACTGAGAATGAGGTGGAGAACATTGTTACTTCCATGAAGCTTAAATTTGTCCCATCTCACAGAAGAGGTCTCAAGAACAGTGGTGCAAGCTATTTTGGAGAAAATCCAATAGATGTCTTGCCTCTAGACAACTATATTGAAAAATCAGACATGAGAAGAATTGAAGCCAGTAGGATTTGGGGAGTGGAGATTGAGAACAATGAACTTGAAGCTAAATTAATGGATGGAACATCCAAAATTATTATTTTTCCAATAACAAAGGAACAAACATCTATGAGTTAATCAGAGTTATCAGTTTTCTAGATGACTCTGATTCAATTCACAAACTTTGGAAAGTTAGTCTAGCTGAAGTGATTAGAGCCAAGGAGAAGAAGAAGATGGAGAAAGCTGAGAAGAGAATGAGAGATTGGGGAAGAAGGGAGAAAAAATTGGAAGAACTTGAAAGACTGTCTGAAGACTACAGAGCACAAGGCAAAGCTCAAATTTATGATGATCCTCCAATACTTGCTCTAAAGGACAGGGCTGGAAAAACAACTAAAGTTAGAATTCAATTCCTCAACAGTTATTCAGTGCCTATGTTAAAAAGAGTAATTAAATCTTTGAAGGATTCATCACTTATTGAAAATGATCATAGTTCAAGACGACAAGAGTCTCATTGTTGCTGCTGAAAGTAAGACATGCGCATCTCCTCCTCCTTAATTTATCCATGTTGTATCTGTACTCATGTCTCTACAACTTGTTCAAGATATAAATATATGACAAGTATTATTTCTGCAATTTGTATGCTTTCATGTCTATTCTGTAAATTGCAGATAAGCTTGTTATCAGGAGTAAATTTGTGACTAACTGTCTTACTCACAAATTGGGGGAGATTGTTAGTTATAGAGGAATTCCTGTATTCATCTAATAACAAGCCTATAGTATTGTGACACTTTGTGTTACTTACTTGACCCTTTAACTAGGGGATCACTTTGCTTCCAAAGGTTCTACATTTGTAACAAGTGAATAAGTCCTAAAGAATAACTTGGAAGAAGATCTCAAGATCATGCCTCAAGATATTTGAAGACTATTTGAAGAATAAAGAAGTGGTAGAAATGGAGATTGAAATTTGGCTAAGTCATGATTAGAGAAGTGTAGAATGTACTGATTCGAGAAGTCACCAATTCGAGAAGTGAAGAAATGAACTGATTTAACATGTCTTAATTAGTGAAGTCAAAATACACTAATTTGAGATGTCTGGAATTAGACAACTAATTTATACTGGTTCGAGATGTCAATGATTAGAGAAGTCAATATAACTAATTCAAGATGCCAAGGATTAGAGAAGTCAATACTTTAATTCGAGAAGTGCCAAGGAAGCTGATTCGAGAAGTAAAGATAGCCAATTCGAGAAGTCAGTTTATACTGATTCGAGAAGTCAATATATATAATCAAGCATTCCATAAATATCGAATGGGGGACTTAGCAAAAATCTCTAATCAACAACAGACAAAGTTTTTGGAGACACAGAATCAAATCAAACCAAGGCATATACAATGGTCTTAATCGTTGTAGTACGCACATGAAAAGCCTACAAAGAAACTCAGAGCGATGGTCAAAGTAAACAACTAAAGATATGGATACGACAACATGTAAAACAAGAGAAATTGACACGATGCCAACTTTCACCAAAATAGTATAAAATAGACAAATTATAGACGTTAGTTTGTCTCTTACTAGTTTTATAAAAGTGAGTTGTGTGTGTTAGATCAGGATTCAATGATCGTCGGGATCTAGACTCAACTGATCATGATTGCTGACGTCATCAGTATTGCATAGCCATCAGGATTGCATGATCGTCAGGATCAGGATTGATATCAGGATTTCATATCAGGACTGGGATCAGGATTGATCATCAGGATTGGAAGCTGATCAGGATTTTCTATTTCGAGTTATATTTGGAGTCTAGTTAAATAAGGATTTTATTTTGTCGGTTCCTGGTTTGTAGGAACGTAGCTATCAATTTAGGATAGGTTTCAATCTTTGTAATTGATTAGGACTTATCATGTAATTGATAGAGAAGCTGTGTAGTATATAAACACAGTTTAGGTTTCGATTAATATCGATCAAACACTCGAGTATTTTTGTAACTTAGAAGCTCTCAAGAACATCAGAATTTCTTGAGAGAGTTTGTAACAGTTTTATATCAGAATTATTAAAGCTGTTATTATTCATATTTGTGTTTAAAGTCGAGAATCTTATACAATTGTATTCAACCCCCCTTCTACAATTGTTTATTACTGGGCAACAATTGGTATCAAAGCAAACTGATTTAAATTTGAATCAGATACGATCTAAGATGTCGACAACCAAGTATGAACGCATGAAAATTCCCATCCTGAAGAAGTCTGAATATCCAACATGGAAGGTAAAGATGCTGATGTACCTAGAGGCTATGGATCCTGATTATTTGGACAGGATTCGTGATGGACCATATATTCCTACCAGGATCATAGAATGAACAGAAACTGTACCTGAACACTATGTGGTCAAGGCCAAGAGTGAATGGACTCCAGAAGAAAAAGCTCATGTACTCAGGGAGACAAAGATAAAGAATATCCTGCACAATAGTCTTGATGCTGTCATGTCCAACAGAGTGATTGCATGCAAGTCTGCAAAAGAAATCTGGGATACTTTGGAAACTCAGTGCCAGGGATCTGCATCTATCAAGAAAAACAGAAGGGCTCTTTTGATTCAAGAATATGAACAATTCGATGCTAGACCTGATGAGAGCCTGACTGATTTATATGATAGATTTCTGACACTCCTGAATAATCTATCTTTAGTTGGCAAGGAATATGTTTCTGAAGATTCAAATACCAAGTTTCTGAGAGCTTTACCAGAAGAATGGGATACTCAAACCTCGATCATTAGACATCAGTATGATCTCAACACTGTGTCTCTTGATGAAGTCTATGGAATGCTAAGAACTCATGATCTTGAAGTTCAATAGAGAAATAATAAGAGAAGCAGCAAGGCAAAGACTATTGCCTTGAATGTAGAGGCTAAATCAAAAGGAAAAGTTATGGAGGTCTGTAGAAGGAAATCAAGAGTGGTGGAGTCAGATCCTGATGATTCATCATCAGATACTAATGGCAATCCTGATGCCAAAACTGATGATGATTCTTCTGACTCAGACATGGAAGAGATGGTTGCTATGATAGTCAGAGGCTTCAAAAAAATGAAGTTCAGGAAGGCTAGAAGACAAGGCAACTTCCAAAAAAGGACCTTCAATACAAACAAAGACAAATACATCAAAAAGGACAGCAAGGGTAGCAAATTTGACAAGTCAAAGGTTATATGCTGTGACGCCCTCCAAACCCAGGGTACAGATTTGAGGAGTCACTCGACCAATGAAACACAATGTACCTGAATCTAACACATGCATAATACTATAATAACATAAAATACCCCTTATCCAAGACCGCATCCAGATTATGGCATGAAACAAGCTTCTAAGTCATAATTATTACAAACCAGTTTTCAGAGTTATTACACACTTAATATACAAAGCTAGACATCTAGTCTAACTTCCAAAGTAAAACAACTACCCGTCCAATGACAATCACTCGGGGTGGTCTCCTAGCATCTGGAGAATTGTCACCAGCGTTGTGTCTGCTCATTCTCTCGCTTCACTGGAATAGGGTTAGAAACAAAACAAGTATGAGCCACATGTGCTCAGCAAGCATGATATATATATCAATCACAGTTCCATAATGAAAGGAAAGATTTCAGTTATCTGAATCAGCAATATACAAGTCAAACATATGCTTTTAACAATCTTTAATGAAGAAAGAGGAATTAGAATTGGACTTCTACATTTTTCAAATACAAAGGTTGAGCTGCTGATCAGTCACGCATCAACCCCGGACTAGCTTATAGCATAGTCCTCCACTAGGATCCATGGCCATCTAGGCCTTAAGTTATTATGACCATAAATATGGCTCGACCATTACTGGTCTCATTTTAAAACATGTCAATTCTATCACAAGGTATAAGCAATAACATGCATAACAAGATAAGTACACAATGACGGGGTGTAATAGTTGCAAAAGAGCTTCAACTATTCAATATCAAAGAAAGTCCGAGAAATAGATTCGGAATGGTTTCAAGGGTACAACGTACTCATTTAAGAAAGTCAACAATGGTTATCATCAATATAAACTGAATTGAAGGTGAAGGTTTCTGATATCCAACACGATTGTGGATTTAGTCAAAAGTTAGGAATATTCAGGGAAATAGCATCAAGTGCTCAATACAGGTGAAGATTGAATAATCTGAATCGTTCTGATGGTAACATACATGAAATTCTGAAGAATAATAACAATTGAATCAACAAGTAAAGACACAGATACTTGCCTGGTCTAGTAGCTGACGGAAATCTACCGAGCTCACTCTACCTTCTCTTTTCCCTTGCTCCGGGAACTCGATTCTATAATAAACAACTCATTACAGTAAGTCTAACTATCCTCATTTGTTGGGATTTATGGGTGATAACATAGAAACAACTTAACTTTGATTGTACTTAATTTTTAATTAAGTAGAACATACTGTCACAGCCAAAGTATGTTCTTGTAATCAGTATGTAATGTTATTCTAGTTGTATAATTTGAAAGAAGTTCACTTGCTGTGTTCAAGCCTCAAAGGATGTATAATTAGATGACAACATGAATAAAGGTTACTGTCCTAAAGCTTCGACAGTAAGATTACAAGAAGACAGAATGTTGCAAGTCAAGACAGCATATTCACTCTGACAGCAACATTGGCGGAAGACTACGCGACATCAACTTTAGCCCTCGACAGCAAGCTTGGGAACCTCGACAGCACATTATGCGGGGAACTCCTACTGTCACCAAAAGCACATTCCTGTGACAGCAAGCTTTATGGCCAAAGTAACTGTCTCGAGAAAGATCCCTGTTCTAGGTATCTTTCTCAGTCAAATCCCGTGACAGCTTCAATGTTCAAGAAACAGGCGTGTTGCAGTATCCCTAAGCTGCACCAAGTCTGCAAGACTACGACAGAAGCTTCAAGCACTGCAAAACAAAAGAGAATCAATTCAAGAGCAAGGTCAAGTCTTTATTTGCTGAATTGCTTAAGCTGGAAATAGAATGAATCTAGGTTGCTTTCTTTGTAATGTATATCTGACAGGTTAGAAATTTAGGAAAGTCACATGGGTAAGACAATCTGTAAGAAGCTGCCACTTGACAGTGACAGCAGCTTCACAAACCCGTGACTGATAGTGATAGGATTAGTCTTATACCTACTATCAATTCATTCTAGAAGAAAAACGAAGACAAGCAAGTGTCTGTGAAGAAAAACAGAAGCTCAAGAATTCTCTCTTGAGGTTGTAGCAACACTTTGCAAAATAAATAAAACATTTATTTTGTGAATCTTGTCTTCTCGATTATACTGTTTGTGAATGCATACTCATTATTGATAACATTAAATCTTAGGTTTGGTTGTTGAAACTGAGATTGAATTTTATCAGTATTGCATTCATCCCCCCCCCCCTTCTGCAATACACAAGGACCAACAACTGGTATCAGAGCTTTCAGATTAACATACATATCTGAGATCCCGACGACAATGCAGAAATCAAACAGTATCAAGATCCCAGCTTTTGATAAAGAGAACTACAACATTTGGAAAAGAAAGATCTTGTTGTTTATCAAAGCTGCGAATCCACTATACCCAGGTATACTCGAGAATGGTCCTTTCATACCAAGGAAGGAAATTGAAGCCACAACAGTAAATGGTGAGATCATTCCTGCACATTGGGTTCCCAAAGATCCCTCATAAATTTTGGAACCTGAGAAGGAGAAAATGGTGCTAGATGATCACTTGCAACTCATCTTGCTCGATTCTCTCACGTTGGATAAAGCCATGTGTGGAAGTGTGATAAGCTGCACATCAACCAAGGAGATGTGGATCAGGTTAGCCTTACTTTGTGAAGGAAGTGAAGAAGTTAAGGGAAACCAAAGGCAAATACTGATATCTCAATATGAGGCATTCATGGCCAAGCCTGGTGAAGACTTAACTTCCATGTTTGAAAGGTTCAGTAAGCTCTTAACTGAACTGTAGATACATGGCAAGTACTATGACAGAAAAGAATTAAATGTCAAGTTCTTGCTTACACTGCCTGATCATCTTGAACACAAGACAACAACCATACGAGAAGGAAGAGATCTCAACAATATAACCTTTGAGACACTTTATGGCATTCTGAAATCTTATGAACTTGAACTCTTTCAAAAGAGAGCCATACAAAGTGGAACAAGGAACAAGATGGCTAACATGTCAAGTGCCCTAGTAGCACAAGTGCCAAGGATCACACAACCTAGTGAAGCACTTCAAATCACACAACCAACCCCTGTACAATCCTTGAAGATAGAAGAGGTGGTTGAAGATGATGAGAAAGTAGTACTACAGCTCAAGGATGTGGAAGATTAAGACTTCTACACAATGGAGGAACTGGAAAGCATGGACAATCCTACTATGGCTTACATGGCCAAGAAGTTCAAAAACTTCAGGTTCAAGAAGGATAGGTCATTCAGGCCCCAAGGCCAAGCATCCAAGTTCACCAAGGGAAGCTCATCAAAGGCTGCTGTGGGAAGCTCATTCAAAGGAGGATACAAGACTGGATTTGTGGATAGATCTAAATTCAAGTGTTACAACTGTGGTGAACCTGGTCATTTTGCTACTGAGTGCAAAAGACCCAAACAGGTTCAGAGATTTGAGAAAGGAACTGGTGGATACTCTAAGAAGAATCAAGGTAGAGCCTATGTGGCTGAAGGAAAGTGTTGGGATGAGTCTGATGATGAAGATGAAGAAGAATATGTCAACCTAGCTCTCATGGCTAGCACTGATGAAGTAACATCAACATCTTCAAGTCAGGTACCTTCACTTGTCTTACTTGATATGTCCATTGATGAGTATAAGAAAACCATTAAAGACTTAAGTGCTGAAATGTTCAATGTCTATACTAGCTTATCTGCTGCTAATGAGGAGATCACTAGGCTGAGTAAGCTAAATGAAACACTAAAGTCTGAAAATGAATCTCTTGTTCTCAAAACCAGTTCATTAGACTCTTTAGCTCAGGAGAATGCTAAACTTAAAAATGAATTGAAATGTGCTAAAGAGGTTGAGGAATACCTAAGAAATGAGATTGCTGAAAATGAATTTAAAATCAAGGCTTATAAAAACTCATCAAAGATAGTTCAGGATTACAATGATAAGCATACAGAAAATCAGTCAGTTGGTATAGGTTTTTCTTATGGTAGAAGACCTGGAAAGGAAACTGTGATTCAAGATTGTCCTGGAAGTGCTGCTGTCAAACCCACCATTCTCAAGAAAGTTAAAACTCCTATTTTCAAAGCTGCAGAAATTGAGTTTGATGAAGAAGCCATGCTCATCAAACAAGAAATTCTTGATGAGGATGAAGGTGTTGACAGCACATTCAAGGATGGAAAGGATACTGTCACAATCCCCAAGACAGTAAACTTACCAAGCAATCAGACAGTAAGGTCAAAAGATGTTGTCACAATTGGCAAGACAGAATCTTCTAAAGATACTGGCAAGAATGGTTCCAAGACAGTAACTTTAAAACCTTCTGTCAAGACAGTAGGAATAAAAGATACTGTCAAGGAAAGTTCGACAGCAACTTCTGAACATACTGTCAATCCAGTAACTCCCAAGTCTAAGAATAGGAATGGAAAGATAGGTGTCAATAAAGGAAATGGATACACTAATGTTGGAGGTGCCTCTAGGAAACTATGCAATAACTGTGGATCTACTCATCACTTAACACATGTTTGTAAGAAACCAATTGAGAATAAGATCAATGCAACTGAACTCAATGGTAACTTACACAGAACCCCCCTCTTGCATAGAACTATGAGTGTCTGTAATAACATTGAATGTATGCCATGCAAAATCACTACCATGAGTACATGCTTTAACTTACCTATTCTCACTACTGAAGAATGTTCATACATAAACACTGTTGAGACTTCTGAGCCTGCTGGCAACAGCAAAAAGGCTCCATCCACTAAGAAAAGGACCAAGTCCAATTCTAAACCTAAGTGGGTGAAAAGAGAAGTCAAACAGGAGATTACTGACAATGCTTGTGATTTTATGACTGAAAGAAACTCAGGAGACACTGAAACTGCAGGACCCAACAAGGATTGGGTACCATATGCATCTTAGACACATTCTGTTTTGCAGGGCAAGAAGAAAGATCAAGTCATGTGGATCATTGACAGTGGCTGCTCAAGACACATGACAGGTGATAAAGCCCTGCTATCACATTATGTTCAGAAAGCTGGCCCAATCATAACCTTTGGAGACAACAGCAAGGGTTACACAGTGGGATATGGCTGTCTGGAAATTGGAAATGTTGTCATTGAAGATATTTCTCTTGTGGATGGATTGAAGCACAATCTACTCAGTGTCAGCCAATTCAGTGACAGGGGATTCAAGGTTGATTTTGATATGATGCTGTGTAACATCTATCACAAGAAGGATAGTAGCCTCTCTCTAAAAGGGGTTAGAAAAGGAAGCTTGTTTGTTGCTGACTTAAATTCAACAAAGAAGGATGAGGTTTACTGTTTTTACAGTAAAGCAACTGTTGGTGATAGTATGCTTTGGCACAGGAAGCTCTCACATCTCAACTTCAAGACAATGAATATTCTGATGAAGAAGGAGTTAGTGAGAGGTTTGCCCCAACAGGAATTCTGTCAAGAAGGACTGTGTGAAGATTGTCAAATGGGCAAACTGAGAAGAGCTGTGCACAAGTCTAAGCAAATGAACACCAACATAGAAGCACTCAAGTTGATTCACATGGATCTCTTTGGACCAGTCAATGTACCATCAATGGCCAAGAAGAGATATGCCTTAGTAATGGTGGATGATTACTCAAGGTACACTTGGGTGAAGTTTCTTGAATCCAAAGATGAAGCTGCTCAAGTGATTATTGATCAAGTCAGAGTTCTTGATAGAACTCCAAACTCAAAAGTTCAAATCTTGAGGAGTGACAATGGTACAGAATTCAGAAATGCCACTCTTGGAAATTTCTGTAAAGATGAAGGAATTGTACAACAATTCTCTGCTGCAAGAACTCCACAGCAGAATGGAGTTGTAGAAAGAAAGAACAGGACTCTCATTGAAGCAGCTAGAACTATGTTACATGATGCCAAACTGCCAACATATTTCTGGGCTGAAGCTATCAACACAGCCTGTTATACTCAGAACAGAACCATGATCAACAAAACTCAAGCAAGTACACCTTAATGTCTGTTAACTGGAAAGAAACCTACTGTCAAATATTTTCATGTGTTTGGGAGCAAATGCTTTATGATGAACGATAACCATGAGAAGAAAGGAAAATTTGACACCAAGGCTTTTGAAGGACTATTCATGGGTTACAGCACAAAAAGGACTGCCTACAGAGTTTATGTTATGGAACACAGGATTATTGAAGAAAGTGTTAATGTCACATTTGATGAAACCAAGTTTCCAGGACTGCATGAAGAAGGAAAGATGCAGACATTCAGATTTGAGAATCAAGGATTGTTAGGCCGAATACACAATATATGATCAAGTATGTATGAGAATAACAATCAAGAACACAAGTTTATAAATCAACAAACTGAATTATATTAAAATAATTCTCTCTTAGTGATGTTAATGAATCACAAAGAGCTACTAGGTTACAAGAATAATATTTCAATAATCGCATCCCTTCTAGGGATAACCTATCTGTGTTTATATAGTACACAGTTACATACAATCCATCTCTAATTGATATTCCTATAAGTTAGCTATACAATTCATATCAATTAAGGATTGCTTCTTATCTTCTATTCTGTTTCCTTAGCTGTATCAATATATTCTGCTTCTTTCCATCTTCAGAATATATTGCTTCTAGAATATTCAATTCAGCACCGACAGCTAATTCAACTATCACCACGTCAGACTTTAACAAACTCTGACTGGCTTCAATGTAAACTCTGATGATCACCTGTTGCTTAAACACTGATGAACAAACGTCAGCAATTATATCTAACAATCTCCCCCAACTTGTGCATAATAAAAATGTACAAGTTAAACAGATAATTGATGATGTCAAAACATATAACAAATGCAGTGTTTAAAATATAGCAGAGTTTAATTTTAAAACAGAGTTTAAATTTAACTTAGAACAGAAAACATAAAAACTTACAGTCAGACTTTACTGAATTTCTTGGATATCAGGCACAGTCCTGATATAATCTGACAGTAACCTTCTCTCAGCTCTTTCAAGTTCAGCTATCATAATCTCTTTCAGCTCCTTATACTCTGGATCTCCTTCACCAGTTTGATATATGGCAGCTCTCAGAGAATAGATACTGTTTTTCTTCATGTCATTCCCTAGCCAAATATAATGAGCTTTGTCTGACTCTAGGTTGAATTCTAAAACTTTGGTTCCAAGTGCTGTTGTGAATTTGGCACTATTCCTCTTCATTTCAACAATCTTTCCATAAGCATCTCTGTACTTAGGAATATATGCACTGGAAACACTTCCTCCAAGAAGAACTTTCGATTTCATCATTCTGTCTTTTAAAACCAGAGCAGCATTATGAGTATTTCTATTTTTGATCTTCAGGAGATATAGAACATACTCTAGCTCTTCCCATAATTTCAGACGAATATCATCTTCTCCAATTCTGTAAACTCTGCCATCAGCCATAAAGTATAATAAAAACTCCTTCTTCAAGCCTCTGTGGTAAATCATCTGAACAGATTCTAGTTTATCAAGGTTTTCTTGAGTAACCCCAACACCAGGTTCTGCCAGTGATGTATGATCTAAAGGACTATTATTAACTCTTTTCTCTTTGTGGGAACCCAAACCAGATTTATCATAAGATTGTTTTCCAAGTACTGTTCTGGTTTGTAGAAAGTTCACCTGGCTAGGCTTCAGAGTTTCAGATAATGAGGATCTTTTGAAACCTTGGAGTGGTGAAGATAGCTGAGTTTGCACAACTTGAGCATTGTCAGAGGTTGAATAATTCTTCTTTGGTAACTGTTCTTCTTCTACCAGTATACCCTTTCCTTTATCAGCATTTGTAATCACAGGCCTCCTGGTGTATTGTATACTCTGTTGAGTATTTTCTTTAATAGAAATTCCAGTTTCTTTCTTTCTAGGAGCCTTGATTTCCTTCTTCTTGTAGATTCCAGCTTCAAGATTCTTCTTGTGTTCCTCAGCAAGCATTTGCTCTTCAGCTTGGATATCTTCAATTGTAACACCTTTTCCATGTTCTGCCATAAACACCTTAGCAGCAATCTCTTCATCAGTAGTTGGATTAGCTGAAACAGCTAAACTCTTGAGTTTTGAAGAAGATTGACCACCATAGTTTATTCTCTTTCCAGCATTTATCTGAGCATCAGAGTTTGATCTCCTCCCTTGCCCTTGAACATTCCTTGTCCTTGGATTTTTATCTTTTGCACCACCATCAGTAGTGTCATCTTTCCGAGTCAGAGTTTGAGAGCTCTTGCATTTGTCTTGAGATACTCTCTCCCCCTTTTTGACATCAGCAGACAGCAAAACCGATGTGAGCAATTCAATGGAATTTGCAATTTCATCCAACTTAGTTGACATTTTGACTTGATTTTCTTCAACCTTGGACAACCTGGAATCAAAAACTTTCTGATCTTTACATAAGGAAATATATAATGATTTATCCTTTTGCTGTGTAAGCTCCCTTGTTGCTAGATCATTCCTTAATCCTTCAATCACTTTGTCAGAATAATACATATCTTGATAATGAGCATCTGTAGCATGTTGAGCAGTAACTCTCTCAGAATTATCAACAGAGTTTGCAAAAGAATCAGCATTAGAAGAATCAGGAACATCTTCCTCAGCTTCAACTTGAGCTCCCTCACTATTAACAGAATTTGCTACAACAACAGCATCATCTTCCAAAGGAACATTTTCTGCAGTGTTTATCTGCTCAGCTTCATGAATCTCAGAGTTTGCAACAAACTCTGCTTCAACAGGAACGTTCTCGGTTGCATCCTTGTCATCAACATCAGGATGTGCAGCAACAGTTTCAGTAGCAGTAGCTTGTAAAGTCTGATCGACTTCCTCACCCTTTTCAAATTCAAAAGAAATGATTTCAGTGTGAGAAGCCATAGATTCTTCAATTTCAACAGTATCCGGATCAGCTTCCACACCTTTTGTAAAATGTTCAGAGTTTGTAGAAATGTTTGCTTCAACTTCCATATCAAATCCTTGTGGCTCAAAAATCTCAGCCTCTGCTTCAGCATTTGCCAAGTCAGGCATAGAGGCTGCTTCAACATTTTCTGTAGCCTCCTGAACAATAATTTCAGGAGCTTCAACTGCAATCTCCTGATTTCCAGCTTCAGGAGCTTCAAATGTCTCTTCAACATTTGCTCTATCCTTTGTGGACATAGTAGCTTCATTTGCAGCTTCCTGAATCACAACATTTGAGTCTTCTTGTAATTCAGCTTCATCCAAATCATCAAAAAGATAATTTGCTACGAACTTCCTCCTCTTGACAAGCACAGCTGCTTCTTCATTGTCAGCTCTGGATCGATTTGCTCTCCTCTTTTTAGATGTACCAACAGAGTTTGGCACAGAAGATTTTGAGATACCAACTTCTGTAGCTGGCTTAGCAATCCTTGCAGGTTTTGTACCAACATGCTTAGTCCGACCACCCCTTGCAGGTTTAACAGAAGTTGACGGAGGCAGTTCTTGTTGTAGAGGCTCAGGTTGAGAAGAAGCTTGTGTTGGTGGATTGACTTGAGCATTTAAAAACTGTTGCACAGATGGAGGTAGCAACAAGTCTCCAACAACCCCTTTCTTAACATCTTTATTAACAAGATCAGAAAATATTCTCTTATGTAATTTAAAACAAGAAACATCTTCTTCACTTACTTCTACTCCTTCAACACAGTAAGAGAACAAAGTCTGACAGAATCTAGAGAAATAGACTACTCCTCTATTCTCTGTCATTTTCTCTCCTAAATTATTCAAAACAAGTCGTGCAAAATCAAAATGATTATCAAATAAAATAGAATACCCGATTTGCAGACTGTCTGTGGGAATAGCATCCCAGTTTGTGCATTTCTTGCTGAATGTCCTCGTGATGCAATCAAAGAAGAAGCTCCACTCCTTCCTTAAGAATGGTCGTTTGAGCTGTCCAATCTTCGACAAGGGTCCAGAATACCCAATCTCTCGCATCATTCTTATCAAATCCTCATCACCCATTCCAATTGTATACGAAGAAAATTCAGGAAACCCCATTGCAGCGCGAATGGTTCCAGCAGTTATTACATACTCTGCATCTTCATATTCAAAAATAATCGATGGGTTGCCTGTCTCACCACCATCATCATACAATCCTGTTTCCCAGAACGCCTTTATCTGTGAACCAGAAAGTTTTGCAGGCTCCACCAAAGCACGCCCAATTGCTGACTGAGCAAGAAAGTCTTGTATTATATGAAACGCCTCTGGTGCATTGACAGTGTTTAATGGGGCTGCATAATTATTAGGAACGAACTCTAACCCAGAAGAAACAAAAGCTGTAGTAGCCATTAGGACGAATTGAGAAGAAAAATCAAAGAAACTGATTCAAAAGCTTCAAAAGAGTTTGTGTGTAGAAAAGTGTTTGTGAATATGCTTGTGTGACAATAGATGTGTGTTGGAGTAAGATGTGAAAAGTTTAGACGAAGGTGTGTGTATTGTATAAATGTAAAATTCAAAATTAAAAACTGAACAGTTTTTTAATCATTAATACACAACTGTCTTACTCCGTTAACTGTGTTAGTGGGACACGTGGCACACATGCAATGACTATGACAGCAAGAATTGACAGTTTTCAATGCACATGCGCAGTAAAAACATCAATAATTACTACCTGTTATACTTTTCTAGGAAATTAACCTCTCTCCTCTGTTTAAAACATTCTTGAACAACTGTCCAATCATACTCTTTTTGTATTTTCAAAACAAATGTCTTTTCTCAAAAATCATAATTTATCTGAAACAAGCAAAATTTATTTTAATCAACAGAGATTAAAATGAAATTACCTCGGCGTAGAGTACACAAATCATCAGTGTTTACCAATCCTCCTCCTTTATAAATAAACTCTTTTCACAAACTGTACAGGTGTGAGTATTTGTGTGTGAATTAGCAGAGTTTACTGAATATGAATATTTAGACCATCTCAAAGTGCATAAAATCCACAGACTAAAGCAGTAAAAACTGATTGCCTAAACTCTCATGTATAACATAAAATCTGATTTTATATCTAAACTCTGTATACTGATATCCTTTCATTTGGATATATCTTTTATTTTTCACCCCCTTTCTATATATGTTTTCATATATATTTTTAATTAATTTTTTTTTTTAATTATATTTTTCCAGTAATCAGTGGTTGGCACTAGTCACCAAAAATCAAAGATTTTAGCCCTTATTTCATACAATAAGGTCCTGGATCTTCCTAGGCACAACATGATCTCAAAGGAATTTGTGCTCTGTTTGGCATCTTTTGATTTGAGGGTGAATTATTTGCAATTTATAATCAGAGTTTAGACTTTTCATCAGTTAATACAATTAATTTATGAGAGAAAATGCAAACAGCTAATACAACTTCAGTGTATAGAATCAATAAACTAAGAGATGCTATAAATATAGAGACAGTATCATGCTGTGTAAAATTTCTGTACATTTTGTAATCAGAATTTATAATACTTAGAAGAATTCATGATTACTTACTGAAAATCATGCTTCATACATTTTTCTTCATCGGTCCATGTGTTTCAGAAAAAAAATCATAATCAGAGTTTAACATCAGACTTTAACCGACAGAGTATGACTAACAGAGTTTAGCATCAGAGTTTACTTTCAGAGTTTATGACACTGGTACTCATAACAGTTAATACATGCAAGGAATCATGAGCATAAAAATCAAACATGTATAGTTTTTTAGTCTAACCCGTATCTCTAGTCGAAACCAGAGATCATTCCAAGTTCATTTACCAATCTTGTAAAAGTAGCTTCACTCAAAGGTTTGGTGAAGATATCTGCAAGTTGTTGGTCTGTAGACACAAAATGAAGCTCAATGTTTCCTTCTTCCACATGTTCTCTGATAAAATGATACCTTATGCTGATGTGCTTGGTCATGGAGTGCTGTACTGGATTTCCTGTCATAGCAATAGCACTTTGGTTATCACAGAAAATAGGTATTTTAGAGTACCTCAAACCATAATCCAGCAACTAATTCTTCATCCACAGAATCTGTGCACAACAGCTACCAACAGCTATATACTCTGCTTCTACTGTGGATGTGGAAATTGATTTCTGTTTCTTGTTGTACCAAGAAACCAATCTGTCACCTAAGAATTGACAGCTTCCACTTGTACTTTTTCTGTCTATCTTACAGCCTGCAAAATCTGCATCAGAGTAACCAATTAACTTAAACTCTGATTCTCTAGGATACCACAAACCCAAGGTTATGGTTCCTTTGAGATATTTGAAAATCCTTTTTACAGCTGTTAGATGAGGCTCTCTAGGATCTGCTTGAAATCTTGCACAAAGACATGTTGCATACATGATATCAGGTCTACTTGCAGTAAGATACAGTAAAGACCCTATCATTCCTCTGTAGTTTGTCATATCTACTGAGGCTCCTGTGTCTTTGTCTAGCTTTGTTGCAGTAGCCATGGGAGTTGTAGCAGATGAACTATCAAGCATACCAAATTTCTTGAGAAGATTTCTGGTATATTTTGCTTGATTGATAAAAATACCATCATCTGTTTGCTTGACCTGTAAGCCTAGAAAGTAACTAAGCTCTCCCATCATGCTCATTTGGTACCTGGATTGCATAAGCTTTGCAAACTTCTTACAAAGTTTGTCATTAGTAGATCCAAAGATAATATCATCTACATAAATTTGAACTAAAAGCAAATCATCACCAGAATTGAAATAAAACAAGGTTTTATCAATTGTACCTCTTGTGAACCCACTTTCTAAAAGAAATTGAGCAAGAGTTTCATACCATGCTCTTGGTGCTTGCTTTAGTCCATATAATGCCTTGTCAAGCCTGTAGACATAATCTGGATGCTTGGGATCTACAAATCCTGGTGGTTGTTCAACAAACACTTCTTCTTCAAGCTTCCCATTGAGAAAAGCACTTTTCACATCCATCTGAAAGACTTTAAACTTCTTGTGTGCAGCATAGGCCAGAAAAATTCTTATGGCCTCCAATCTTGCAACTGGAGCAAAGGTTTCATCATAGTCAATCCCTTCCTGTTGTGAATAACCTTTAGCCACAAGTCTAGCCTTGTTTCTTGTAATCACACCTTCACTGTCAGTCTTGTTTCTGAAAACCCACTTTGTACCTACAATTGATCTATTCTTTGGTCTAGGTACAAGTGTCCAGACTTCATTTCTTTCAAATTCATTTAACTCTTCTTGCATTGCTGTAATCCAATTAGCATCTTGAAGAGCTTCCTCCACCTTCTTTGGTTCTGTTTGAGACAAGAAAGCATGATACAGACACTCATTATTTGTTGCACTTCTAGTTCTCACACTAGCATCAGGATCTCTAATTATGAGATCAGGTGTGTGTGCCTATGTCCACTTTCTTGCTGTTGGTAAGTGGTTTCTTGCATCATTATTGGATCCTCCCCCTTGATCCATGCTCTCCTGATTCATATGTTGACTTTCTGCAGCATCTGAGGCTCCCCCTGAATTGGATGGCTCAGAGTTTGAACTGTCAGAGTTTGAATCAGTTTCCTCAACTGACTCACTTGCTGTGTCTTGTTGAGCTTCTTCACGCTCCCCCTCAACTGGTTCTCTATTTTGTTCAATTTGAGAATTTCCAGTTTCTCCAGTATTTACCAGTAGAGGTTTAGAGTATGCTTCGTCAGAGTTTGTCAGACCAGCTTCATCAGAGTTTACATCATCAGAGAATAAATCTTCATTTTCAAAACGTAGTTGATCATATTCATTTTCATCTTCAAGTCCAGTTATTTTCTTGTCATCAAATGACACATGAATGGATTCCATGATCACTCTTGTTCTCAGATTGTAGACTCTGAATGCTTTTGTTGACAATGGATAGCCAACAAAGATTCCTTCATCAGCTTTTAACTCGAGCTTGGTCAACTGTTCAGGATGAGTCTTCAACACAAAGCATTTGCATCCAAATATATGAAAGTATTTCAAATTTGGCTTCTTATTTTTCACCATCTCATATGGTGTTTTACCATGCTTGTTGATCAGTGTAGCATTTTGAGTAAAACAAGTAGTTTGAACAGCTTCTGCCCAGAAATAGGTTGGCAACTTTGCTTCTTCAAGCATAGTTCTGGCAGCTTCAATTAAAGTTCTGTTCTTTCTTTCAACTACACCATTTTGCTGTGGAGTTCCAGGTGCAGAAAATTCTTGTTTCACTCCTCTTTCTTTGCAGAAAGCTTCCATGATTGTGTTTCTGAATTCAGTTCCATTATCACTCCTGATAATTTTGACTTTGTGCTGTGATCCTTTGTCCAGTAGATTCACATGATCCATCAGTGTTTGAGCAGTTTCATCCTTCTTTGATAAGAAATACACCCATGTATATCTAGTATATTCATCAACAATTACTAGAGCATATTTCTTTCTGCCCATAGACATCACATTCACTGGTCCAAAAAGATCAACATGTAGAAGATGATAAGGTTCCACAACTGAAGATTCAGATTTGCTCTTGAAAGATGACTTCCTTTGCTTGGCCTTTTGACAAGAATCACACAGACCATCTAAGCTTAGTATTGACTTTGGAAGTCCCCTTACAAGATCTTTTCGTATAAGTTCATTGATGTTGTTCAAGTTTAGATGAGAGAGCTTCTTATGCCATTTCCAACTCTCTTCATTTGACATTCTTACAGACAGACACACTGTTTTTCCATCAGAGTTTGTTACCAAACTTGCTTCATAAATATTGTTGCGCCTGTGTCCAACTAGAACAACTTTTCCAGTAGATTTACTGATAACTTCACAGTATTCAGTATGAAAATCTACATGGTTTCCTCTGTCACAGATTTGACTCACAGATAGCAGATTATGCTTGAGTCCTGAGACTAGAGCTACATTTGTGATGATGACACTTCCAAGATTAATATTGCCATATCCCAGAGTGTGTCCTATGTTCCCATCTCCATAGGAAACCTTTGGGCCAGCCTTCTCCTCAAAGTCTGATAGCAGGGCTTTATTTCCAGTCATATGTCCTGAGCATCCACTGTCCAAGATAAGTGTGCTCTCTTTTATACCCTGCAATCACAAACAAACACTAAGTGTTAGTTTTAAGGACCCAGACTTGCTTGGATCCTTTGGCTTTCTTAACAGTGTTAGCTTTTGCAGCGGAATCACTATCAACAGAGTTTAAACTAACATTGTCAGACTTTACACTTGCAGAGTTTGCTCTAACCCATTTCAAGTTGGGTTTTAGCTCATAATAGTTGTGATAAATAGCATGATAACTCTTACAAGTATAAATAGAATGCCAAGTGCTCCCACAGTGTGTGCATAAAGTCTGTGGTTTAACCCTTACATAATCATTCTTTACTCCTGATGTAGAAGGTAAAGAATTAATATGTTTGTTCTTATTGCAAAATCTAGCAAGATGATTAGAACTACCACAATTATAACATGTTTTCCTTGGAGCACCAGCAGTAGGCAAATGATTATTTCTATTATTTATGCCTATCTTTCCATTCCTATTTTTCTTGGACCCTTTTGGTTTCATGGCAGACTTTACCTCTTTTAGCTTATGATTGAACTGTTTTCCTGTCATCAAACCAACATTAACCTGTTTTTCACAAGTTTTTACTGGCTTTCTAACAGCTTCTATTTCCATAAGATTTTCTGTTATAATATTTTCCTGTTTTTCACAGGTTTCATCTGATTCCATATCAGCTTCTCTTACTACAACAGATTTTAACATAGTAGATTCTGGAACAAATTTCACAGGTTTAAGTTGTGGTTTAACCTTAACCTTGTCTTTAAACCTAAGTTCATCATTTTCACAATAGCCTAAACCTACAGAATCTGTCTGAAACACTTGATGAGTGTCTCTTCCAGAGTTTGTCCAAGTCTTGATTATTTTTCTTTCTTTTTCTAGATCAGATTCTAACTGCTTATATCTCTTAGTCAATTCTTGTTCAATATAAACAGCATCATCTCTTTCTTTTTGAATCTGATTCATATTCTCAAGTTCTCCTTCAAGAAACTTGTTTCTTTCTTTAAGACTAAGATTCTCAGATTTAATTCTCTCATTCTCTAAAGTCTGATCCCTATAACTAACATGTACACTTTTCAGATATACTCTTAACTCAGATATATTATCAGTATCATAAGCATAAGTAGTTAGGGGTACTTTATTTTCAGATGATTCAGTCTCATCTCTGACAGTTGCCATAAGAGCATAATTTACTCCATCATCAGAGTCTGAAGTATCTGCCCAGTCTTTGCCTTTAGAGATGAGTGCTTTCTCAGATTTTCCTTTCTTGCACTCTGGGGCATAGTGACCCATCTCCTTACACCTGTAGCACTGGATTTCAGATTTATCCTTCTTGCCAGACTTGGTCTCCCTTCCATCAGACTTTCTAAAACTTTTCCTTTCAGAGTTTGAATCTTTCCTTGAGAATCTCTTTCCTTTCTTGAAGTTCTTGAATCCCATCTTCTTGAAGGTCTTCACCATCAATGCAGCCATTTGCATCATCTGTTCTTCATCATCCTCAGAGTCAGAAGCTTCATCAGAGTTTGAGTCATCATCAGAGTTTGATGACTCACTTTCAGATTTAATGACTAAAGCCTTTCCCTTGGCTTTCTTCCTTGATGATTCCTTCTTGATGGGCTTCTCCTCAACTTTGAGAGCAACAGATTTTGTCTTTTTACTCATTCTTCTATTCCTTTGTTCTATCTCCAGTTCATGAGTTTTCATCAACCCATAGATTTCATCAAGTTCTGTATCAACAAGTTCATAATTATCTCTTATTGTTGTTGTCTTTAGATCCCACTTTTCAGGTAGAGATAACAGAAACTTGAGATTAGACTCTTCAATATCATATTCTTTATCAACTAGAGATAGATCATTCAACAGTTTACAAAATCTGTCATAAGTCTCAGTTAAGGTTTCACCAGATCTTGAATCAAAGTGTTCATACTCCTGTGTTAGTATGGTCCTCCTATTCTTCTTAATAGCACCTGTTCCTTGGCATCTGACTTCTAGAGCATCCCATATTTCTTTGGCAGTCTTGCAGCCAATTACTCTGTTAGACATCACATTATCTAAGGCACTGTGGAGAAGATGTCTTACCTTTGCATCCTTAGCAATTGATGAGATGTCTTCAGGAGTCAAATCCTTCTTTTCCTTTGGAATAAGCTTCTGCTCTTCATCAGCAATAACAGGAGATAGTTTCGTTGGCTTATGAGGACCATTATAAATTCTGTCAAGATATTCTGGATCTGTGGCTTCCAGAAACATAGTCATCTTGACCTTCCATACAGGATATTCAACTGGTTTTAGAATTGGAACCCTGATTGTTTCATATCGACTCACAGAATTAGGTTTAACCTGTTCAACCTTGGGAGGAGTTTGATTTTCTTCAGACATGATTAATACTGTGTTTGAATCGTAAAACTGTATATATTAAACAGCCTAGGCTCTGATACCAATTGTTAGGCCGAATACACAATATATGATCAAGTATGTATGAGAATAACAATCAAGAACACAAGTTTATAAATCAACAAACTGAATTATATTAAAATAATTCTCTTTTAGTGATGTTAATGAATCACAAAGAGCTACTAGGTTACAAGAATAATATTTCAATAATCGCATCCCTTCTAGGGATAACCTATCTGTGTTTATATAGTACACAGTTACATACAATCCATCTCTAATTGATATTCCTATAAGTTAGCTATACAATTCATATCAATTAAGGATTGCTTCTTATCTTCTATTCTGTTTCCTTAGCTGTATCAATATATTCTGCTTCTTTCCATCTTCAGAATATATTGCTTCTAGAATATTCAATTCAGCACCGACAGCTAATTCAACTATCACCACGTCAGACTTTAACAAACTCTGACTGGCTTCAATGTAAACTCTGATGATCACCTGTTGCTTAAACACTGATGAACAAACGTCAGCAATTATATCTAACAAGGATACTTGCAAGCTGAGGAGATTGTGGATGAAGAACCTAGCTTCACTCAAATTGTTGAAGTTGATAAAGATGCTGTCAATATCACTATTGTCAACCAAACTCCAACTCAGTCACAGACCATAACCTCTAACATTCATAACAGTGGTGACTCTAGAGACAATGAAGAACATGGTGAAGACAATGGGATTGGTGATCATTCAACTCAACAAACTGAAGCAAATGTTCCTGTACAGTCAAGTAGATTGCCCAGAATCACCAAGTGGAACAAGGATCACTCAAGTGACCTCATCGTTGGTGACCCTAATTCTGGAGTGAGGACAAGGAACAAAGTCTCTGCTGACAGCATGTTTTCATGCTTTCTGTCTCAAATGGAACCCAAGACAACTGATGAAGCATTGTTGGATTCTGACTGGGTGATAGCCATGCAAGAAGAGCTAAATCAGTTTGAAAGGAACAATGTATGGAAGCTGGTTCCAAGACCTAAGGGAAAGTCAGTCATTGAGACCAAATGGGTTTTCAGAAACAAGCTTGTTGAAAATGGATCAGTGACAAGAAACAAAGCAAGGCTAGTGGCTAAGGGTTACTGTCAACATGAGGGAATAGATTATGATGAGACATTTGCACCTGTTGCAAGACTTGAAGCTATAAGAATCTTTCTAGCCTATGCTGCACACTGCAACTTCAAAGTATTTCAGATGGATGTCAAAAGTGCCTTCCTAAATGGAGAGTTGGAAGAAGAAGTGTATGTTGAACAGCCACCAGGGTTTGAGGATGCTGAAGTGTATGACTTTGTATACAAACTTTTCAAAGATTTGTATGGACTAAAGCAGGCACCCAGGGCTTGGTATGACACACTTTCCACTTTTCTCTTGGACAATCAGTTTACTAGAGGAGTTGTGGACAAGACACTTTTCTACAAACACCATGGCAAGGACATCATTCTGGTACAAATCTATGTGGATGATATCATTTTTGGTTCTACAAATGAGAAACTGTGTGAGAAGTTTTCCTCTCTCATGAGTAACAAATATGAGATGAGTATGATGGGAGAATTGTCATTCTTTCTGGGATTGCAAATTCTTCAACAATCTGATGGAATCTTCATTTGTCAAGCTAAATACATCAAGGAACTTCTCAGAAAGTTCAACTTGGAAGATTCATCACCTGCAAAGACACCAATGTCCACCTCAACCAGTCTGGATCTTGATCCTAAAGGGAAGAAAATTGACTCAAGCACCTATAGAGGCATGGTAGGATCTCTTCTATACTTAACTGCTAGCAGACCTGACATCATGTTTGCTACATGTCTCTGTGCAAGGTTTCAAAGTGATCCAAAGGAGTCTCACTTAGTAGCCATCAAGAGAATCTTTAGATACCTAAAAGGCACTCCTAACCTAGGTCTTTGGTATCCCAAGAACACTGGATTTGATCTAATCGGCTACTCAGACTCAGACTATGCTGGATGCAAGATTGACAGAAAGAGTACTACTAGTAGCTGTCAATTTCTTGGTGAAAGATTGGTCTCATGGTTTAGCAAGAAGCAGCATTCAGTTTCTACCTCAACTGCAGAAGCTGAGTATATTGATGCAGGCAGTTGCTGTGCACAAATTCTATGGATGAAGAATCAACTTCTGGATTATGGTCTAGTGTTGGGAGAAATTCCTATCTACTGTGACAACACTAGTGCCATAGCCATTTCAGACAATCCAGTTCAACACTCTAGGACAAAGCACATTGATATAAGACATCACTTTATCAGAGAGCATGTTGAACAAGGAACTGTGAAGCTGATCTATGTCCCAACTGACAAGAAACTTGCTGACATCTTTACTAAGCCATTGGATGAAGCAACCTTCAACAGGTTGGTAAGTGAATTGGGAATGCTGAACCTGGTATGTTGATTTACTCAGTTTTCTATATTTCCAAATTCTCTATTGAAGCTCATGACAACAACTTCAAACCTGCTGTCAAGAGAGGTTACTGTCTACTTGGTTTATGTCTGTTATGTGACAGCATGTGTTGATTTGACTTTTCATGTCAGTATTTTGTGCCAGTCTCATACTTTTAAACCGTGTATGACTTTAATGTGGTTATCTGTTAAGTTTGAGAGATAAAAATCTGTTCCATTGGACTTTCACACCCTTTTGCATTAATCTGTAGGATTAAAGGAGGACATGACCATTAATTACTTTTGTGGTAGTTGTATGGGTACTCTAACTGTTGACCATTAGACTTTAATCCTTAGACGGTTTTGCCTATAAATTAACCTTAGGTTTCACCAGTCTGCTCTCAGTTTTAAAGTAAATAATGGAAAACAAAGTAGGAATTGAAGTTGGTCTAAAGAAGTGTGACAGTGAACCCGACAGTGAAGAGATTGATGAGCTCTTTGAGATACTGTTGGACGCCTTGGATGAGATAGACGAGGAAAAGGAAGCCAAGGCTAAGGAAGAGGAGGCCAAGGCTCAGGAAGAAGAGAAGATGCTTCAGGCACTTCTCAAGGAAGAAGGTCGCACTGAAGAAGAGGCTAGGGCAGAGCTCTTAGAACGAATTAATAAAATCATGAAATGATGTACTCAATGTTCTATCCTGAATGATTTTATTAATAATAATAATAAAAGTTCTTGTCTTTGTGGTTATTGAGTTTATGATTTGTCTGTGTCAATTGCTTAATATCTGTGTTCAAAAGATTACATTGCTAAATCCATAATTTGTCAATATTAAGTTAAGTGTATGAATCAAGCATTCTAATAAGTTCATGACAGAACGAATTCCTAATCGAAGTTACTGTCGTTAAGAAGGATACTGTCGTGTGTTTCTTGACAGCAACCTTCTTGACAGCAGGGAAAGACTTTCTGTCAAGACTTGTAAAGGATACTGTCATTCATATGCTTAACGGTGACAGCAAGTTTTTGCGCAATAGTTGCTGTCGCGCAAAACCTACTGTCACCACCTCTTATTACTGACAGATTGTTTCTAGCGCACAGGTTACTGTCACCAATAGTGGACCGTTGAAATTGGATATTTATCCCACGTTGGTCAGTGAATAACGGGCAGTAACTCACGTGTTTAAGAGTGGGTTAAGACACGTTCTTGAAATCCACTTTTTATGCACAAACCGTTTGAGATACCTCTATTTATCCCCCAGTTACTCAGACATATCTTTCTCTTTCTCATCAAACTCAAGGCAAAATACCTTTCTTCGGGCAAAAAGCAACTTTCTTACTTTCTTCTTTTCTTGAAATCTCCATGGCACCCAAACAGACTCTCTCTCAAACAAACTTTGCTGGTATCTTTTCCCCAAATGATGCTGGTGAAGGTTTCAAAGGACTCGTGTTTTTCTTGAAAAAGTCCTATCTCGGTTCTGCCATTACCTCAACCCCCATTCTTGACTTAGACAGACTTGAGGCGTTTTGGCGAACTGCTGTTGCTCAAATTGAGGGTGATAACCCGGGTATTCAATTCAAAATCTCTGGGCAACACTACATTCTTACAGCTGAGGTCATCAACACTGCTCTTGGTATTACACTTGAAGCAGGACAGAGATTTACTGAACTTGCCAATGATGACACTCTCAAGAAGCTCTTCTTGAAGATTGGGTATGCAGGCCCTATTCTCGAAGAGGGGACTACCAAATGGTATCCAACTGGTGAAATGGATAGGAAGCATCTGAGAAAGGAGTGGAGCATGATACTTGATGTAATGGTCAAGGTGTTCTCTACCAAGTCCACAGGCTGGAATGGAATACCCTCCTACATCAAGAAACTAACACATTCTCTTGTCCATGGATACAAGGTGAATGTTGGAGCTCTCCTCATGGCACACCTCACAGCTGCCATAGGTAAGAAGGTATCAATCTACCCTCGCTTTCTTATGATGTGCATTAATTCATTCTGTGATTTTAATGATACTGCCCCTCGTTTAGAGGCTTGCTCAGTCTTGAAAAAGAACACACACACACTGTTATCATCACAGGATCTCAATGCACATATTCCACTTTGTTTTACTCAGCACATGGTTGATCAAGTGTCCAACCTTGATTATCCATTACCTTCTGGTTATGATTCCTTTACTCTTGAGAATGAAACTGAATTAGACCCAAATTCAGTTAACCCACATTCCACACCATACACTCAGCCTAGGCCCTCTAGACTTACCAAAGCCCAAAGAGAAGCCTTGCAAGAATCCAGAAAAAGACCCTTGGAAGCTGATGTTGGTGGTAGCTCTGTTAGTCAAGAGGGAGACCCTGCACCTAGTGCAGCAAATAAGGAAGGTAGTCAAACAGAACCCCCAGTGGTTCCCCCTGAGCCTAAGAAGAAGAGAGCTAGGAGGACCAAAACCACTGTTAGCCAAGCTGTAGTTTCTCAACAAACTGTAGTTACTGAAAGGGATTCAAACACCTCCCTAGATGTGCCTTCTCAACAAGGTGCATCTATTGAAATTGGCCTGTCTCCCAAAGCACCCTGTACAGAGTCTGCACAAACTCATGGTTCACAACCTGAGATACCCCCACTTGAAGAAACACACAGTGAGTTAGGGCACAGTGAGGATTTCTCTACTCCTATTGATGGTTCACATGTTTCATCTGTGAATCAGCCCTCACTCTCTGCTACACTTTCACCTTCTTCCTTCCCTACACATTCTTTTGTTTCTTCTCCACAACCTAGAGAAGGGGACAGTCCCAACCCTTCACGTTTTGATCATCCATCTCCAATCATGGATGAGCCCCCATCTAGTGGTCCACAAGAACCCATTTCTCAAAGTGAGATGGACACCACTCCTCCAAACACTAAGCTAGGGCAAAGTGGTATTTTGTCAGAAAATGAAACAGCCAACACTTTGTCTGAACTCCAAGGAGCATCTTACCTTCAGGAAGATGCTGTCACAACCTCTGTTGCTGTCAAAGACACTGGCAATGTTGCTGTCCTGGACACAGCTGTTGTCATGGGTGGAGAGAAAGATACTGTCACTACAGAACCTACTGTCACTCCACCTCCCAAAGTTGCTGTCATGCCAGAACCTGCTGTCCAGACTCCAACTGACAGTCACATTCCTGCCACAGATGCTGTCCAGTCCCCTCATCCTGATTTTGATGCTGTGATCATTGAGGATGCCTCTGATGATGATCTACCTCTTGCCAAACTCTTAAAGGTACATTCTAAATCTACTCCTTCCATGCATGTTAGTACTGCTCATACCCATGCATCTAGGTTGAGTGAGGGTGTGCAAAAGAAAAGAGAGATAAAAGAAAAGAGAGGTGAGCATAAAAATGAGAGGCAGCCAAATGAGCTGGCAAAAGGAGAGGGACTTGAGCATGTCCAGAGTGATATTGAGGGAGCCCACACTGTTCAGGCATTAGGCCTTGAGAGTCAATCTGTGAGGGGTGATGAGATCACTCAAAAACACCCTGAGAGTGTGAGAACCCCCATAGCCTCCAAGCCCCTTTCTTTTCCTTCCCCTCCAAGAAGGTTAAGGTATGGTGGCCCCTCTGCTACTTATGGTCACAGGATTGCAGCTCTGGAAGGATAGTGTGCTACATTAAACTCCAAGATGGACTCTCTCTCTCAACTGGTGGTTGATGGTTTTGCTGCTACTCAGCTCTCTATCCAGTTCCTTACTGACCTAGTAGCTACCAACTCAACTAAGGGGGAGAAGGTAGCAAGATCAGAATCATTGCCTATTCAGGAATCAGGTAGAACTCAGGGGGAGCCAGTAACTGTGAAGACCAAAGGGGGAGCTAAAAGGAAAGCAATGTCAAAGGGGGAGCAAGTCAAACCAAGCAGTAGACAACCAAAGGATAAAGCTGAAGAGCTTGTTGAAGTTGACTTGGATGGAGAAAGAGTGTTGATGTCTAAGGCAACTCAAGATGCATTGCAAAGAAGACCTGCATCTAGACATCCAATTCTACCTCCTGTGGTAATTAGAGAGCCAACTCCAGAAACTCAAGAAACTGCTCTACAGAAGAAATGGAGAGAAATGGAGGAACAAAACAAACTTGGGAAAGGTAAAGGGAAACTGCCTGAATCCATCCATAAAGGAAATACTTGGTCCAATGGTACTGAGTATGATCAAGAAGAAGCCAATACTCTAATGGTGGATTACAGGGAGAGCACATTACACAATCATGACAATGAATTTAGCAGTTTGGTGGAAGAAGCAATGAATGCTCCAAGCAACCGTCCAACCAACACCACAAAACTGTTAAAGGATCAAATTACTAGTGTCAGTGTAATGGTTAATGATGAGAAAAGATGGGCTGTAAGTATTTATCTCACTTCTGGCATATCTTATTTCATCACAATGCAGTTATTGCAGAACCTGCCAGCAAAGGTGTTGTGTGCTTTGAAGGGAAAGATCAGGGCAACTCAAACACCATTCAATGAAATATTGGATATGCAAATCCAGAACCTGCTCACACAAAAGCTACCTGAAGTCTACACAAATCCACCAAGTGTTTTCTACAGATCTGTAACTAAGGATGGCACAAGAAGAAACAGCTTCATGAATTTGGTTGGCACATCCAGAATGGAAACCAAGTCAATTCTGAAAGTGTTAGATGGAATACTCAGTTCAAAGGCCAATCCAGGAAGAGTTCATGTTGTTCAAGAGATCTACAAAATGCTGGTGTTGAGAGACAAGGCACTGGGAGCTAGAATGAAGGAGCTAATCACTAGAGCCAATGCCAAAAGAAATGATCAAGGTGGGAGCTGTCTCTATGACATTCCTCCTCATGATGATGATGATGATGATGATGAAGATGGTGAGGATGGAGGTGGTAAAGCTTCTGGAAATGCTGGAAATGATGGTGGAAGTAATTCTGGGAATACTGGTATTCAATCTCAGAATGAAGGCAATGAAGAAACTCCTAGCCAGAAAAAGAAAGATGCTGGTGCAACAGATGAAGAGGAGTCAAGAATACTGGAAGCTTTGGAGGCAAGCATTCTTAGATGTGCTATTGACTGCATAAATGCAGAAAAAGATGTTGTCACCAAAGGTACTGTCGACAAGGAAACTGTCCAAGAAGATGCTGTCAAAGAAGATACTGTCGACAAAGGTGCTGTCAAGGAAGGTTCTGTCAAGAATGAAGCCAAAGCTGCTGTCAAGCCCAAGAGACTGAAAGCTAAAGCTAAGGCATGGTTTACTAGACAGAAACCTGAAGGAAAGCACAAGTACTCAGAAAAGGAAAAAGCCACTGGATTTGGCAGGAATCTTAAGAAGCCAATTCAATCAATTCCTCCCAACAGTCTTAAAGTTCAACAGATGCAATCTTGGGAAATCAAGAGTGTTGAGGTTAAATTGGATGCAAATCAAGAGGCCACTGAGTACATTCTGTGGTGGGAAGAATCAAGATCTACCAAGGTTGATAAGGATTTCAATCTGGTCTCCACATCAACCAGTGGTAGGACATCAACCTTAGATAAAAGAAGAATTGACTTCTTCTACCTGGAAAGAATGGTAGACTTGCTGGAGAGCTATGAAAATGTTCCAGAGTCTGTTATGGAACATATTCTGAAATATCAAGCTGATAGGGATGCTGAATTCTATCAGAAATTTGGCTACAACTTTGCAGATTTTGATGATGCTGATATTTCAACTGATTTACCAGCTTCTCCTATACCATATCACTGGTACTATGAGTTTGATGACTCACCCACAGAAGAAAGGAAAACCCAACCCACAGAGGAAGGGCAACCCAAGCCAAGCAAAAGACCTGACTCTTCTCAATACGCTCAATATCAGTCAGAACTTGATAAGAAGGAAGCTGAACTCCTGGAAAGATGCAAGACTGCCAACAAGGCAGAAAGTGAAGCTCCAAATTATCAAACATGTATGCTGGAAAATCCCTTAAGAATCAAGCATCTAAAAGAAGAAATCTATGTTTGCAGCTTGCACAAGCTAAAAACAACTATTCTGAAGGATTTACAGTATATGGTTGCTGGATCAATTCATCCCCTGGAGCAGATATGTTCTGACTAGATAGAGGAATTATTGGAAAGGAGAAAAGGAGAAGATTCGAAGCTGGACAAGCAAAGGAGGATGTCTCTCAATGCTTATCGAGGAAGTAGATTCAAGCTCATTCATGAAGAACTCCACTTCAGAAGCTATCCATTTGATCAAGAGCAATGGTTGAATCTCAGGGATGCTAGTTCTCTTATTTCTCCTACTATCAAGAAGATCATTGAAGAAATAGAAGATGCTGCAGTCACACCTGCTGAAATCTCTCTAGTAGAAGGTCTAAGAAGCAGCTTGGTAGAAGCTCTCAGAAGAGAGGAAGTAACAAGACAGAAGAGGAAATCTCAAGCTAAGTAAACATTCTAAATCCATTCTGATCTTGTTAGTTAAGTTGTCAGCATATATTGTAAATTTGTTGTTATTGTCCATAAAAACAAATTGGGGGAGATTGTTGGGATTTATGGGTGATAACATAGAAACAACTTAACTTTGATTGTACTTAATTTTTAATTAAGTAGAACATACTGTCACAGCCAAAGTATGTTCTTGTAATCAGTATGTAATGTTATTCTAGTTGTATAATTTGAAAGAAGTTCACTTGCTGTGTTCAAGCCTCAAAGGATGTATAATTAGATGACAACATGAATAAAGGTTACTGTCCTAAAGCTTCGACAGTAAGATTACAAGAAGACAGAATGTTGCAAGTCAAGACAACATATTCACTCTGACAGCAACATTGGCGGAAGACTACGCGACAGCAACTTTAGCCCTCGACAGCAAGCTTGGGAACCTCGACAACACATTATGCGGGGAACTCCTACTGTCACCAAAAGCACATTCCTGTGACAGCAATCTTTATGGCCAAAGTAACTGTCTCGAGAAAGATCCCTGTTCTAGGTATCTTTCTCAGTCAAATCCACAGCTTCAATGTTCAAGAAACAGGCGTGTTGCAGTATCCCTAAGCTGCACCAAGTCTGCAAGACTACGACAGAAGCTTCAAGCACTGCAAAACAAAAGCGAATCAATTCAAGAGCAAGGTCAAGTCTTTATTTGCTGAATTGCTTAAGCTGGAAATAGAATGAATCTAGGTTGCTTTCTTTGTAATGTATATCTGACAGGTTAGCAATTTAGGAAAGTCACATGGGTAAGACAATCTGTAAGAAGCTGCCACTTGACAGTGACAGCAGCTTCACAAACCCGTGACTGATAGTGATAGGATTAGTCTTATACCTACTATCAATTCATTCTAGAAGAAAAACGAAGACAAGCAAGTGTCTGTGAAGAAAAACAGAAGCTCAAGAATTCTCTCTTGAGGTTGTAGCAACACTTTGCAAAATAAATAAAACATTTATTTTGTGAATCTTGTCTTCTCGATTATACTGTTTGTGAATGCATACTCATTATTGATAACATTAAATCTTAGGTTTGGTTGTTGAAACTGAGATTGAATTTTATCAGTATTGCATTCATCCCCCCCCCCTTCTGCAATACACAAGGACCAACATCATTCTATCCTCGATATATACTCATAACCATTTTTACATTAAAACAAGTAATCGGGTTCCTATCGGATGTCCGACCAATTTTACGGTAATTAAAACTCAGACATTAGCCCTCGTACGGGCATTTACGGACTATTAAAACACATTATTCGACTCATATAAACCATATAGCACTTATAAATATTTTTAAAACAATATTCGAGGCTTATTTGAATTTAAATAAGTCACAAATAATTTTTAAATCAAAAATCGGATTTTTAATCCCAATATAAGTATTTAAAAACAATTAAATCAATTAACATAAAATTAATTGACAATTACCAAATGCTCATACTATTTTTAAATAATTAAATCAGGCTAGAAAATAAATAAACCTAATTTAAATTAATTAAATCTAATTAATAATTAATTATTAAGAATTAACTGATTAAAAGAATTAATTAATTAATTAATTAAATTAATTATTAATTAAAAATATTTTCAATAATTAAATTTAATAAGTTTTCGAATTTAAATAATTAAATATAATTTTTCAGAATTTTATGAATTTAAAAATGTATTTTTAAAATAAAAATATGATTTTTAAAAGATTTTAAACTATTTTCGAATTAAATTTAAAAATAAAATCAAAAAACAGTTTTCTGAAAATGAATTAGGGTTTTGAAGATTGAAACCGGGTCAGAAAAACGGGTAAACGGGTCGGGAAGAACGGAAACGGGTCACCAAGAACAACCCGCCGGAATCTGGGTTTTCCAGAATCCGGCCGGCGTCCGGTGGCCGGAATCCTTTATTCCCGATCAGATTAAAACCAAACCACAGGGCTTTTGCTCGGTTTTTCATGACAAACACAACCAACACAAACACACAACTAAACCATGCCGGATTCGATCACAAAATCCGGTCAAAGAAACCGGCGGCAACAACTCCGGTCGGAAACATGATCTCACTTATTTCTACATGAAACTCGACGTTCTCTATGTTAAAATGATGCTAAGAACACACACAATCAAAGCCCTATATTCAAAATCATGTAAGATCAATAACAAGAACGAACTATTAAAAAGAAGAATTCGGGTCAAAACCCGAAAATCAAACCCGTAAAAATTGAACATAAACATGAAATTAAAGCATGAATTCCTACTAATTAGAACCCTAGGAACATGTTAGAAGCAATCAATTGAACGGAGAATCAACAGAATGAAAATCCCCAATTTGAATATAAACCCTAATTTTAATTCGAAATTTGAAAAATTCATATAAAATCGAAAAATTACCAGATGATGATGAGGTTGGAAGATTCTGAAACTAGAGCTCAAGATCTTTGATTTGAGTACTTGAACTTTGAATTTGGATTTCAATAACACCTTCGAAATTGATTTTGATTTTCAAGAATTGAATTTGGATTTCAATAACACCTTCGAAATTGATTTTGATTTTCAAGAACACGAAGAACACGGTTCGGGAATTTTATATATTTGTATATTTTTAATACAGATTATATGAAATATGATGTACGATTCTCCTTTTTATAGTTAGTGGAAAATAATACCCTAAACGACATTTTTGGATCGATATTGATCCACTGGTTCGCTTTAAAACCCTAATAATGTAAAATACACGTTTTACGAGGTGATAGCTATCCACAAAGACTGATAGTTATCCAAATCAATACATATCATTTATATAACTAATGCTCAAGAATACTGGGGCTATAACAGATGTATTTATTGATACGGACGATATATCAATTACCCTAGAAAAATCAGGGTTAGGGTTAGGGTTTAGAATAATTTGTCTTCCTTCGAATAAAACAAACACTATTGATAGTATCAGATAATAAGGGATATAATAATACGAAGAAATCCTCCGATAATGATTCGAACACGAATAATGAAAGAATAACAATGATGTACAAAATTTCAACGGGGCCCTTGAATTATCAAAACGGGGCTCAAAATTGAAGATATTTTCAAATGACAAAATATTTGAACGGGGCTTTCAACACACCAATTTACACATAATCATTTAACAACCTTTATTATTAAAACTCAAAATACTTCACAATAATTGTTCTAAACATATAATACAATTTATATTATTAATAAAGTTCACAGATCTTACAGATGCTACAAGTGTAATGGTATGGGACACTTTGCTACTGAGTGCAAGAAGACAAAGGCACTCGTCACATCAAGCAAGGACTGGATGGACTCTTCCTCAGAATCTGATACTGAGGTGGTCAACTATGCCCTAATGGCCAATACTGATGATACTGCTATTCCTGATGATAAGGTACTAAATACTGTCTTTGATTTTGATACTGATAATGCTTCTGAGTTAAGACGTTTTCTAAAGTCATTGCATATTAGCTTTAGAAGTCAAACTGCTGAAAATACTAGAATCTTATCTGAGATGTCTGAACTTAGGAAATGGAATGAGCATTTAGAAGCTGAATTTTCTCTTATGCAAAAAGTACAGATAGAATGTGATAATGCTAAACACATGTACTTAGAGATGAAATTTAAATGTACTGCTCTTGAAAAGGAACTTGAATATGCTAATGAGAAAATCAGAACCTGGACAGACTCTGGTAGAAAATTTCATGAGATTAATACCTCTAAGAATTGGAAAGAGTGTCTAGGGTATAAGTCAGATGAAGATAAGAAATTGAAAGAGAAAATTGTTGTTGATGAGACAGTTAGTCCAAAAACCTATAGACATGTTATAGACAAAACCTCTAAGATTACTCCTGTTAATTTTGTTTTTGGTAAGGATTCAAAGTCAACTTTTGAAAAGGGATCTACTTCTGTTCAAAGTGTTAAAATTATTAAGTCTAAACCTTTCATGAGTAAAGTTACTAAGAATGTAGGTTTACTGTCTCAGAAACAACTCAAGGATAAAATCTGTGAAGTTACAGATAAGAAGAAGGAACCAAGTGTCAAAAAAAACAGGAATGGTAAAATTGGGATTAATAAAGAAAATGGTTATAAATATGTCCCAAATGCACCTAGAAAATGTTGCTTTAACTGTGGTAACTCTAATCATCTTGCTATTGATTGCAGAAAGAGTAAAAATAAGGTTACTGAAATTCCTAGGTCTGATGTTAGGAATATATCAGTATTTTATAAACCACAAAATTCCTGTTTTCATTGCAGTAGTAAATGGCATTCTATTTATACATGTGAAGAATATCATGATTTGTACTATACCTTCTATGATCCATTACCTAAGTTTAAAAATAGTGCAAATTCTGGTAGCCTTAAGAATGTCAAGGTGAAGCATGCTTTTGTTAATACTGATACTGACAAAGCAAATCCTGATGGAGTAAATCCTGTCAGGACTGCTAAAATCAGAAAGTCTTTTGCTGCTAAAATTAATAAAATGCATGGAAAAGGAACCCAACAAGTGTGGGTTCCTAAACATTCTAACTAGTGTTTAAACATTCTGATTGCAGGGTAAAAAGAAAAATGTGTTAGTCATGGATAGTGGATGTTCTGTGCACATGACTGGAAACAAGGCCCTGTTATCAGAATATGAGGAAAAAGCTGGCCCAACTGTGTCTTATGGAGATGGCAACATTGGACAAACTTTGGGATATGGCAATATAATCATTGGCAATGTCATCATTGAAAAAGTAGCTCTAGTGAAGGGACTAAAACACAACCTGTTGAGTATTAGTCAAATCACTGACAGAGGTTATCATGTCAATTTCTATTCCACACATTGTGAAGTAGTCAACAAAGAAACAGGAAAGATTGCATTGACTGGCTATAGGCATGGTAACATTTATGAAGCCAACATTCTCTCAAATACTGATGGCTCCCCTACATGTCTCATCAGTAAAGCATCAGTAGATGAAAGTTGAAATTGGCATAAGAAGCTTTCTCATCTCAACTTCAGCAATATCAATGAGTTGGTTAAGAAAGATTTAGTGAGAGGATTACCTAAAGCTTTGTATACTCCTGATGGACTCTGTGATGCTTGTCAAAAGGCTAAACAAAGAAGGACATCATTCAAGAGTAAATCAGAATCCTCTATTGAAGAACCATATCACATGCTGCATCTTGATCTATTTGGACCAGTCAACATTATGTCCATCAGTAAGAAAAGGTACACTCTTGTAATTGTTGATGAATATTCTAGATTCACCTGGGTGTATTTTCTGCACAGAAAAGATGAAACTCCTGAAATACTGTTGGATCATGTGAGAATGATTGAGACAACCACAAAGTACAAAGTCAAGATACTGAGAAGTGATAATGGTACTGAATTCAAGAATTCAAAGATGGAAGAGTTTTGCAAATACAAAGGGATTATTCAACAATTCTCTGCTCCTGGCACACCTCAGCAAAATGGAGTAGTTGAAAGGAAAAATAGAACTCTTATTGAAGCTGGCAGAACTATGTTGGAAGAAGCTAAATTGCCTACATATTTTTGGGGAGAAGCAGTCAATACAGCATGCTATACTCAAAATCTCACATTGATAAACATACATGGTGTTACTCCTTATCAATCACTCAAGGAGAAGAAACCAAGTTTGAAGCATTTGCATGTGTTTGGCTGTAAATGTTTCGTTCTCAGAACTCATCCTGAACATCTAGGGAAATTTGAAACAAAGGCTGATGAGGGAATTTTCATAGGCTATCCTGCATCAAGAGCCTTTAGAGTTTTTAACTTGAGAACAAGGACAGTCATGGAGTCAATACACGTATCTTTTGATGACAAGAAGATAATTGGATTGAATGAAGACTCACATGATTGATTGTTTTTCGAAAATGAAGCTACCAAGGAACCTGAAGAAAATGAATCAGATCCTGACAATTCATCAGATACTGATGGGTCACCAAATCCTGATGATCCATCAAATCCTGATGACACACCAAATCCTGATGGAGCACTAATTACTGATGGTGCTAATACTGATGATGCAAATAATGATGATTCATCTAGTAGTGCAAATGTTGAGGGGGAGCAACAGCAAACTACTACAAATTCAGAGTCGACTCAATCATCAGGACAAAATTCTTCAGATAATGATTCAAGTGACAATCCTGATAAATCATCAGGAGGAAATAACAATATTTCAGGGGGAGCTTCTAATGAACCAAATTCTTCTAATCAAGATAACACCAATACAGGGGGAACATCTACATCAAGGAATGACTTACCTCCAGCAAGGAAATGGACTGCAAGTCATACTCCTGATTTGATAATTGGAGATCCTGATGTAGGTGTTCAGACAAGAAGTGCAACTCAAAATGAATGTCTATATAATAACTTTCTGTCAAAGGAGGAGCCAAAGAAAGTTGAAGATGCACTTAAAGATGCTGATTGGGTTACTGCAATGCAAGAAGAATTGAATGAATTTGAAAGGAATGAAGTCTGGAAACTGGTGCCAAGACCAAAGAACAGGTCAATTGTTGGTACAAAATGGATTTTCAAAAATAAGACTGATTCAGATGGTGTAATTATCAGAAACAAAGCAAGACTAGTTGCAAAGGGGTATTCTCAACAAGAAGGAATTGATTATGATGAAACTTTTGCTCCTGTTGCAAGACTAGAGGCCATCAGGATCTTTCTGGCATATGCAGATGTAATATTCGTGAATTTTATTATTTAAATAAATGATATATTTAATATAAAAATATTTGTTGTGGAGTATTGGAATATTATTAAATGATAATTATCGTGTGATTATGTGCTAATTGGTGAGTCGGAAGCCCCTTTCAAATATTTCGTCATTTGGAATTTTCTTCAAATCTGAGCCCTGTTTTGATAATTCAAGGGCCCGTTGGAATTTCGTACATTAATTATTATCTCTTCGTCTTTCGTATTCGTATCATTTCATTCCTACCTATTTGATTCTGCAAGAATAATTCGTTTTGTTCAAAAAGGGAAAAATTGTTCTGAACCTTAATTGCTTAAGGGGACGGATATATCGTTTTATATCAATATTACATTTGTTATAGCCCCAGTATTCTTGAGCATTAGTTATATAATGATATATATATATATATATATATATATATATCAAATTGGATGATCATCAACCTTTTTAATTGATTATTCCTCGTAAAACGTGTTTTTAACCTAATTAAGGTTTTTAAACGATCCAATGGATCTATATCGATCCAAATATGTTGTTTGGGGTATTATTTTTCCAAAAATATAAAAAGACGAATCGTACCTTGAAACTCATAGAAATCTGCAGTTAATTATCCAAAAATTAAAAATTCCCGAACCGTGTTCTTCGTGTTCTTGAAGATTAATCCATTCGTTCAAGGTGTTATTGAAATCCAAATCTGAAGTTCTTGTACTCAAATCAAAGCTCTTGATCTCTAGTTTCAGAATCTTCCAACCTCATCATCATCTGGTAAGTTTTCGATTTTATATGAATTTTTCAATATTCGAATTAAAATTAGGGTTCTTGATTAATTTGGGGATTTTCATTCTGTTGATTCTCCATTCAATTGGTTGCTTCTAACATGTTCCTAGGGTTCTAATTAGCAAGAATCCATGATTTAATTTCGTGTTTAAGTTCAATTTATTCGGGTTTGATTTTCGGGTTTTGACCCGAATTCTTATTTTGAATAGTCTGTTCTTGATATTGATCTGACATTGATTATGATATGGGGCTTTGATTGTGTGAGTTATAAGCGTTATTTTGACATATTAATATTAGAGTTTCATGTAGAAATAGAGGAGATCGGGTTTCCGGCCGGAGTTTTGCCCGACGGTTTCTTTGACCGGATTCTGGGCTCGATTCCGGCATGGGACAGAGATGTTTTTGTGTGGGTTGTGTTTGTCTTGCAAAGGCGAACAAAAGCCCTATTGTTTTGGTTGTGTTTGATCGGGAATAAAGAATTCCGGTCGCTAGACACCGGCCGGATTCTGGAAAACCCAGAATCCGGTGGGTTGTTCTTGGCTACCCGAATTCGTTCTCCCCGACCCGTTTACCCGTTTTCTGACCCGGTTTTAATCTTCTAAAACCCTAATTCAATTTTTGAAAACTGTTTTTGGATTTTATTTTTACATTTAATTCGAAAATAGTTTAAAAACTTTAAAATTCATATTTTTATTTTAAAAATATATTTTAATATCAGAAAAATTCTGGAAAATTATATTTATTATTTAAATCCGAAAATTGATTAAACTTAATTATTTTAATTATTTTTAATTAATAATTAATTTATTAATTAGTTGGTTATTTCTTTTAATCAATTAATTCTTAAAAATTAATTATTAATTAGATTTAATTAATTAAAAATTCAGTTTAATTATTTTCAAGCCTATTTATTTATTTAAAAATAGTTTGTGTATTTAAAGAGTGTCAATTAATTTTATTAATTTATTTATTTGCATTTAAATTTTTATATTGGATTTAAAAATCCGAGTTTTGATTTAAAAATTAATCGTGACTTATTTAAAATTCAAATAAGTTTCGTATGCTGTTTTAAAAATGTTTATAAGTGCTATATGGTTCATATTAATTGTGTGTTGTGTTTTATAGTCTGTATATGCCCGTACTAGGGCAAATATCTGAGTGTTAAATATCGTAAATCATACCGGACGTCCGATACGTAACCGGTTACTTGTTTAAATGTGATTATTGATTGAATAAGTGTCGAGAGTAGAATGAGAATAGTTAGACTTATTGTGATGAGTTGTTTAATTATAGAATCGAGTTCCCGGAGCAAGGGAAAGGGAAAGGTAGAGTGAGCAGAGTCGATCCGACAACAGCTTAGACCAGGCAAGTATCTGTGCCTTTACTTGTGATAAAAATTATTATTGTCTTGAATACTTGAATACCGTTATCCCCAGAACAATTCAAATTATCAATCTTTTAACCGCATTTGGACAACTGATTCCATTTCCTTAGAGATTCTTGATTCTTTGATTTGATCTGCATCGGAAACCCTTATTTCCAATTCACTTGATTATTGTTTACCACAATTTATTATTGATTATCATCCTTTGATTATTATTGACAACCATTGATCATTTGACTTCCATCGTTGACTATTGATTACGGTCATTGATTATCGATTACCAATATTGATTTCCTTATTGAATGAGTACACTGTACCGTTGAAATTATTCCATGATTATTTCTCGATCTTCATTTGATACTGAGAAGTTGAAGCTCTTTTGCAATTATTATACATTGAGTTTATCTTATTGAGCATGTTATTGTTTATACCCTATGATAGATTTGGCATGTTTTTAAAATGGACCAGTAATTGGTCGGGCCATATTTATGGTCGGAATAACTTAAGGCCCAGATTGGCCTAGGATCCAGTAGAGGACTATGCCGTGAGCTAGTCCGGGGTTGATGCGTGGCTGGCCAGCAGCACAACCTTTGATTTGAATAAAATGTATAAGCCAAATTCTAATTCTTTTCTTCAATTGTTATTGATACATAGCATGTGTTAGCTAAATATTGTTGATTCTTATATCATAAATTCATATCCTTACAACTTTGATAGAAATGATACATATGATGTTTGCTGAGCAATTTGGCTCACTCTTGCTTGTTGTTTTCTAACCCTATTCCAGTGAAGCGAGAGTATGAGTCGGCATAGCATGACCGATAGTTCACCAGCAGCCATGAGAGCCCCTCGAGTCATTGTCACTGGCAGGGTAGTTGTTTGTTTTGCTTTTATAGATTAGATGTCTAGATTTGAACCTAAGTTGTGATGTAATAACTCTGATAAAACTGGTATTGTATTAATAAAAGATTGTAGTAGCTTGTGTTCATTGCCATAATCTGGATGCGATCTTGGTTAAGGGGTATTTGTGTCTTTATATATTATGCATGTGTTAAATAGTGTTCCGTTGGTCGGGTGACTCCTCAAATCTGTACCCCGGGTTTGGAGGGCGTCACAGGTTGGTATCAGAGAAACAGGTTATGGCAATTGAAACAAGTTAGGACTTAGGGTCCAGGATAACATAGAGAGTTAGGAATTCACTTAAGGATATTAGGAGGTCAACTAGGGATATTATACGTAGTAATTAAATATGGTTATAATTACAGCCCCCTAGTTCTAGTTCAAACTCAGACCCTTCCGAGGATACGATAGCAGAGATACCTACACCCGTTGAGAGAGCAGGACCGTCTCGGCCAGTGCGATATCAGCCTAGGCATCAGTATCCGGTAGTTAGGAGAGATCAGGTACCTTGTCCTGTTCCACTCCGACGAGTAGCCCCAGCACCAGTGTCTCAGGCATCAGTTTGTGGGCCTTTGTATCAGTTATGTGAGCCACCAGTTCCACACCATGAGTATCAGAGGGTGAGTAGAGAGAGGGAGTACCTTTATGGACAGGTTATGGAGATGGGGAGGATTCGTTCGACTGAGGCAGCCGCTATCCGAGAGAGGGACAGACTTAGAGATCAGATAGGGGATATTCAGATGAGGCTTAGGGTTACGAGGACCTTGGTTGAGACTCGATTGCACGGATTAGCTTCTAGTCGAGAGGGAGAGACAGTAGCAGGGATGAGACAGATTTTGGATCATGCGATGAGTGAGATTGCAGAGATTGCAGGACCCCCGTTATGGCAGACAGGAGAAGGTGATCTGTGAGCAGGTTTAGGAGTAGACAGATGTGACATGGATGTATGGTTTCTAGATAGTTAGTATATAGATGCATATTGTAGAATCAGCAGTGCACCGGGCTTATAGGAACGCCTCGGGTTGTTGTTGCATTTTTGTTGTATTGCTGGTCGGCAGTTATGGTTCAGCCATGATATATTTTCTTTTGAAGCGTTCTACGCTTGTACTAACTCTATCTATATATATATGTATGATAAACCTCTTTTATAGAACTGTATTTATTCGCTTGTCATTCATTTCCAGCATCATAACTGTTATTCTACTTGTTACAACGAGTGTACCCATACACCGTTGAGAAGATCCGTAAACCTTCGAGATATCAATTGTGATCCTTCCTTCTATTATATGAACTGTTTGATTAAGCCAATTATTGTTTATTCATCAGCGATATGCCTCCTAGACGACAAACCCGTTCAACTGATACCCCTGACCAAGAAGGTCAACAAAATACACCTCCCACGGGCCACATGGACCCGATGGTAATCCAGTTGTTAAATACTCTTACTCAATAGACTGCCGCATTAGCACAGCAGCAACAAGCATTTCAGCAACAGCTCTTAGAATAGCAGCAACAACATCAGCATCAGCAGCATCACCAGCATCACCAGCAAACAGCACCGACGGTTACGTTCAAATCTTTCCAAGCAGCAAAACCTCCAAAATTTAAAGGATCAGCAGACCCTGTAGAGGCTAAGGCATGGTTGAAGGAGATGGAAAAGGCTTTTGCCTTGATAGAGGTGGCAGAGGATAAGAAGACGGAGTATGCAAGCTACTTTCTGAAGAATGAGGCCAGTTATTGGTGGGAAACGAGTAGGGCTATGGAGCCCGAGGGATTGATTACCTGGGCAAGATTTACAGAGTTGTTTTTGGAAAGGTATTTTCCGGACTATATGAGAGATCAGCTGGAATTAAAGTTTTTGGAGTTAAAGCAGGGAAGTATGACAGTGCCCCAATATGAAACAAGATTTACGGAGTTGTCAAGGTTTGTTCCAACCTATGTGGATACGGAGAAGAAGATGGCCAAGAGGTTCCAGCAGGGACTAAGGTCTTGGATTCGTAGCAAGTTAGATATATTGGAGTTGGACACCTATGCAGCGGTGGTCCAAAAGGCAATGATTGCGGAGACAGAGAGTGATTCTTACATGAAAGAGAGGGAGAACAAGAAAAGGAAAGCAGGGATACCCGATAAGGGACAGCAACAGGGAAGTTTTCAAGGGCAAGCAAATAAGAAACCGGGATTTCAGCCGGGAAGGAATACAAGTTTCAGGAAACCAGATACCGGGAGCGTAGGACAAGATAACCGTCTACCAGCCGGCAGTCAGCAGGGACTTTCTAGACCCCCACTACCAGAATGCAAGACATGCGGGAAGCGACATCCAGGGATATGCCATCGATTGAATGTCACATGCTTTAAATGCAATCAGAAGGGACATTATTCCCGGGATTGCAAGATAGGCATTGTGTGTCATCGGTGTAAGAAACCAGGTCACATGATTAAGGACTGCAGAGCACCAGCACCCGTGAACAATATGATTAGGGCAATTGAAGCACCCCTAGTTGTTAATGTCCAGCCGTTAGCCAGGACCTACAATATGTCAATGGGAGAAGCAGTGAGAGATTCCGACGTGGTGGAAGGTACACTTCTAGTAAATTCTATTCCTGCTAAAGTGTTGGTAGATTCGGGAGTGACGAAGTCTTTTATTTCTGAAACGTTTGCTCGTAGATTGAATTGCGTAATGAAACCCTTAAGTGGAGTGTTGAATATAGAGATAGCTAATCAGGATCGTATAGCGGTCAGTTCATATTATCCTCGTTGTGAGATAGAGATTTTGGGAAATCGTTTTTATGTTGACTTGTTACCTTTTAAGTTAGGTGAATTTGATGTGATATTAGGGATGGATTGGTTGACTGAGTATGATGCGAGTATTGATTGTAAGAATAAGAGGGTTAATTTGATTACCCTAGAAAAGAAAGAAATAATATTTAGAGGAGAGAGGCAAAGAAAGAGGTTCCTGACGATGATTCAGGCTAAGAGATTATTAAGGCAAGGTTGTGAGGCGTATTTAGCTTATGTGATAGATCTAGAGAAGGAAGTTTCTAAGTTAGAAGATATTCCAGTTGTAAATGAGTTTCCAGATGTTTTTCCGGAAGAATTACCAGGTTTACCTCTAGATAGAGAGATTGAATTTGCGATAGACTTAGTACCAGGTGCGGAGCCAGTATCTAAGGCCCCTTACAGGATGGCACCAGTGGAGATGAAGGAGTTGGCTAATCAACTGCAAGATTTGCTAGAAAAAGGAATTATCAGACCCAGCGTTTCGCCGTGGGCAGCACCAGTATTGTTTGTCAAGAAAAAGGATGGAAGCATGAGATTGTGTATAGACTATCGGGAATTGAACAAGCTGACCATTAAGAACAAGTATCCGTTACCTCGAATAGATGATCTGTTTGACCAGCTGAAAGGAGCGGTACATTTTTCAAAGATTGACCTACGGTCAGGATATCACCAACTGAAGATTAAACCAGACGACATACCGAAGACGGCCTTTCGAACAAGGTATGGGCACTATGAATTTTTAGTAATGGCGTTTGGACTAACAAATGCACCCGCAGCTTTTATGGACTTAATGAACAGGATTTTCAAGAGATATTTGGACAAGTTTGTAGTGGTATTCATCGACGACATCTTGATATACTCAAAGACAGAAGAAGAGCATGCAGACCATTTGCGGATTGTGTTGGAAACATTGAGACAAGAAAGACTATATGCGAAGTTTTCCAAGTGTGAATTCTGGTTGAGAGAAGTTCATTTCTTAGGACACGTGGTGAGCAGCGAAGGCATCAAAGTGGATCCAGCAAAGATAGAGGCAGTGAAAGATTGGGAGAGACCAAGGACACCGACTGAAGTCAGAAGTTTCTTGGGATTAGCCGGATACTACCGGAGATTTGTGCAAGATTTTGCGAAGATAGCTACTCCAATGACCAAGCTGACAAGGAAAAGCGAGCGATTCATATGGAACGATAAATGCGAAGAAAGCTTCCAAGAGTTAAAGAAGAGACTAACTACGGCACTGGTATTGATGTTACCAGACGATCAAGGTCAGTTTGTAATCTATAGTGATGCGTCGTACAAAGGATTGGTTTGCATACTTATGCAACATGACAAGGTGATTGCTTATGCGTCAAGACAGTTGAGGCCCCACGAACAGAAGTATCCTACACATAATTTGGAGTTAGCAGCGATTGTGTTTGCTTTGAAGATATGGAGACACTACTTGTATGGAGAGAGATGTGAAATTTACACCGATCATAAGAGTTTGAAGTATATCTTTACTCAGAAAGAGCTGAACATGAGGCAACGAAGATGGTTAGAACTAATCAAGGACTACGACGTTTCTATCAACTATCATCCCGACAAGGCAAATGTGGTAGTAGATGCACTGAGCAGAAGAGAGAGATTAAATACACTGACGATGGCCAACGAGTTATACAAGGAATTTGAGAAGTTAGAGATCGAAGTAAGTATTCCGAAGGATGCGACATAAATGATTTATACCATGACGTTTCAACCGGAATTGTTGGAGAAGATACGGAAGTGCCAAGAGCAAGTTATGAATGATGATGTGAGTAAGATGACAGGTGAGGAAATATGTAGCCAACCAGACGACAAAGGGATCTTGAGATTTGCTTCTCGGATATGGGTACCTAATGTAGCGGAACTGAAAAGTGAAAGTTTGCACGAAGCGCATAACTCGAAGTATTCAATTCATCCAGGGAGTACGAAGATGTATCGAGATCTTAAGACGAACTTTTGGTGGCCAGATATGAAAAGGGAGATTGCTGAATGGGTGAGTAAATGTTTTACATGCCAAAGAGTCAAGGCGGAACATCAGAGACCAAGTGGATTACTTCAACCATTGGAAATTCCTGAATGGAAGTGGGAACACAATGCGATGGACTTTGTGGTAGGATTGCCAAGAACAAAGACTAACCATGATGCCATCTGGGTTATCGTGGATCGATTGACGAAATCTGCGCATTTTCTTCCAATTAACGAAAGATTCTCGCTAGATAAGTTAGTTCATATTTACATAAAAGAAATCGTAGTACGGCATGGAGTTCCAGTATCGATAGTGTCTGATCGAGACCCTCGATTCAATTCAAGATTTTGGAGGAGTTTTCAAGAGTGTTTGGGCACCGAGTTAAGAATGAGTACGGCTTATCACCCACAGACGGACGGTCAAAGCGAAAGGACAATTCAGACTATTGAAGATATGCTTAGGACATGTGCACTTGACTTTGAAGGCAGTTGGGACGATCACCTACCCTTGGTGGAATTTTCATATAATAATAGTTTTCACGCGAGCATCGGAATGCCACCTTACGAAGCTTTGTATGGACGAAAGTGTCGATCTCCAGTGTATTGGGAAGAAGTTGGTGAACGGAAGATGATAGGACCAGAACTAGTGCAACAAACAAAGGAAGTGATTCAATTGATTCAGAGAAGATTGATAACAGCTCAGGACCGACAGAAAAAGTATGCGGATCTATCCAGAAAGGATGTGGGATTCGAAGAAGGAGAGCAAGTGTTACTAAAGGTTTCACTGTGGAAAGGATTAGTTAGGTTTGGAAAGAAAGGGAAGTTGAGTCCGAGATATGTTGGACCGTTTGAGATTTTGAAGAAAGTGGGCAAGGTAGCTTACGAGTTAGCATTGCCGCCGCATATGCAGCACGTTCATAATGTATTTCATGTATCTATGCTTAAGAGGTATCGACCAGATTCGAATCATGTAATAGAGTATGAACCCATAGAGGTCCAGGCAGATTTATCTTATGTAGAACGACCGATTCAGATATTGGATCGTAAGGAGAAAGTACTAAGGAATAAGACAGTAGCGTTAGTGAGAGTTTTGTGGAGGAATCCTAAAGTAGAAGAGTCTACCTGGGAGTTAGAGAGTGAGATGTTAGAAAAGTATCTCCAGTTGTTTCCTTGATCTGATTCTGAGGACATAATCCTATTAAGGGGGGAAGGATGTAATATCCGTGAATTTTATTATTTAAATAAATGATATATTTAATATAAAAATATTTGTTGTGGAGTATTGGAATATTATTAAATGATAATTATCGTGTGATTATGTGCTAATTGGTGAGTCGGAAGCCCCTTTTAAATATTTCGTCATTTGGAATTTTCTTCAAATCTGAGCCCCGTTTTGATAATTCAAGGGCCCCATTGTAATTTCGTACATTAATTATTATCTCTTCGTCTTTCGTATTCGAATCATTATCGGGAGAGATATTCGTATCATTTCATTCCTACCTATTTGATTCTGCAAGAATAATTCGTTTTGTTCAAAAAGGGAAAAATTGTTCCGAACCCTAATTACTTAAGGGGACGAATATATCGTTTTATATCAATATTACATTTGTTATAGCCCCAGTATTCTTGAGCATTAGTTATATAATGATATATATATATCAAATTGGATGATCATCAACGTTTTTAACTGATTATTCCTCGTTAAACGTGTTTTTAACCTAATTAGGGTTTTTAAACGATCCAATGGATCTATATCGATCCAAAAATGTTGTTTGGGGTATTATTTTTCCAAAAATATAAAAAGACGAATCGTACCTTGAAACTCATAGAAATCTGCAGTTAATTATCCAAAAATTAAAAATTCCCGAACCGTGTTCTTCGTGTTCTTGAAGATTAATCCATTCGTTCAAGGTGTTATTGAAATCCAAATCTGAAGTTCTTGTACTCAAATCAAAGCTCTTGATCTCTAGTTTCAGAATCTTCCAACCTCATCATCATCTGGTAAGTTTTCGATTTTATATGAATTTTTCAATATTCGAATTAAAATTAGGGTTCTTGATTAATTTGGGGATTTTCATTCTGTTGATTCTCCATTCAATTGGTTGCTTCTAACATATTCCTAGGGTTCTAATTAGCAAGAATCCATGATTTAATTTCGTGTTTAAGTTCAATTTATTCGGGTTTGATTTTCGGGTTTTGACCCGAATTCTTATTTTGAATAGTCTGTTCTTGATATTGATCTGACATTGATTATGATATGGGGCTTTGATTGTGTGAGTTATAAGCGTTATTTTGACATATTAATCTTAGAGTTTCATGTAGAAATAGAGGAGATTGGATTTCCGGCCGGAGTTTTGCCCGACGGTTTCTTTGACCGGATTCTGGTCTCGATTCCGGCATGGGACATAGATGTTTTTGTGTGGGTTGAGTTTGTCTTGCAAAGGCGAACAAAAGCCCTATTGTTTTGGTTGTGTTTGATCGGGAATAAAGAATTCCGGTCGCCGGACACCGGCCGGATTCTGGAAAACCCAGAATCCGGTGGGTTGTTCTTCGCAACCCGAATTCGTTCTCCCCGACCCGTTTACCCATTTTCTGACCCGTTTTTAATCTTCTAAAACCCTAATTCAATTTCTGAAAACTGTTTTTGGATTTTATTTTTAAATTTAATTCGAAAATAGTTTAAAAACTTTAAAAATTCATATTTTTATTTTAAAAATATATTTTAATATCAGAAAAATTCTGGAAAATTATATTTATTATTTAAATCCGAAAATTGATTAAACTTAATTATTTTAATTATTTTTAATTAATAATTAATTTATTAATTAATTGGTTATTTCTTTTAATCAATTAATTCTTAAAAATTAATTATTAATTAGATTTAATTAATTAAAAATTCAGTTTAATTATTTTCAAGCCTATTTATTTATTTAAAAATTGTTTGAGTATTTAAAGAGTGTCAATTAATTTTATTAATTGATTTATTTGCATTTAAATGTTTATATTGGATTTAAAAATCCGAGTTTTGATTTAAAAATTAATCGTGACTTATTTAAAATTCAAATAAGTTTCGTATTATGTTTTAAAAATGTTTATAAGTGCTATATGGTTCATATTAATTGTGTGTTGTGTTTTATAGTCTGTATATGCCCGTACTAGGGCAAATATCTGAGTTTTAAATATCGTAAATCATACCGGACGTCCGATACGTAACTGGTTACTTGTTTAAATGTGATTATTGATTGAATAATTGTCGAGAGTAGAACGAGAATAGTTAGACTTATTGTGATGAGTTGTTTAATTATAGAATCGAGTTCCCGGAGCAAGGGAAAGGGAAAGGTAGAGTGAGCAGAGTCGATACGACAGCAGCTTAGACCAGGTAAGTATCTGTGCCTTTACTTGTGATAAAAATTATTATTGTCTTGAATACTTGAATACCGTTATCCCTAGAACAATTCAAATTATCAATCTTTTAACCGCATTTGGACAACTGATTCCATTTCCTTAGAGATTCTTGATTCTTTGATTTGATCTGCATCGGAAACCCTTATTTCCAATTCACTTGATTATTGTTTACCACCATTTATTATTGATTATCATCCTTTGATTATTATTGACAACCATTGATCATTTGACTTCCATCGTTGACTATTGATTACGGTCATTGATTATCGATTACCAATATTGATTTCCTTATTGAATGAGTACACTGTACCGTTGAAATTATTCCATGATTATTTCTCGATCTTCATTTGATACTGAGCAATTGAAGCTCTTTTGCAATTATTATACATTGAGTTTATCTTATTGAGCATGTTATTGTTTATACCCTATGATAGATTTGGCATGTTTTTAAAATGGACCAGTAATTGGTCGGGCCATATTTATGGTCGGAATAACTTAAGGCCCAGATTGGCCTAGGATCCAGTAGAGGACTATGCTGTGAGCTAGTCCGGGGTTGATGCGTGGCTGGCCAGCAGCACAACCTTTGATTTGAATAAAATGTATAAGCCAAATTCTAATTCTTTTCTTCAATTTTTATTGATACATATCATGTGTTAGCTAAATATTGTTGATTCTGATATCATAAATTCATATCCTTACAACTTTGATAGAAATGATACATATGATGTTTGCTGATCAATTTGGCTCACTCTTGCTTGTTGTTTTCTAACCCTATTCCAGTGAAGCGAGAGTATGAGTCGGCATAGCGTGACCGATAGTTCACCAGCAGCCAGGAGAGCCCCTCGAGTCATTGTCACTGGCAGGGTAGTTGTTTGTTTTGCTTTTCTAGATTAGATGTCTAGATTTGAACCTAAGTTGTGATGTAATAACTCTGATAAAACTGGTATTGTATTAATAAAAGATTGTAGTAGCTTGTGTTCATTGCCATAATCTGGATGCGATCTTGGTTAAGGGGTATTTGTGTCTTTATATATTATGCATGTGTTAAATAGTGTTCCGTTGGTCGGGTGACTCCTCAAATCTGTACCCCGGGTTTGGAGGGCATCACAGCAGCTCATAAGAAATTCAAGGTTTTCCAGATGGATGTGAAAAGTGCGTTCTTAAATGGTGAAGTGGAGGAAGAGGTATATGTTGAACAACCTCCTGGTTTCATTGATCCAAAATATCCAAATCATGTTTATATATTGGATAAAGCACTTTATGGACTAAAGCAAGCTCCAAGAGCATGGTATGAAACACTAGTTCAATTCTTACTGGAAAGTGGATTCAAAAGAGGTACTATTGATAAAACTTTGTTCTATTTGAATCATGGTAAGGATTTGCTTTTAGTTCAGATTTATGTTGATGATATCATTTTTGGGTCAACAAACAATAAGCTGTTTGAAAAGTTTTCTAAGCTTATGCAGTCAAGATATCAAATGAGCATGATGGGAGAAATGAGTTACTTTCTTGGTCTTCAAGTTAAACAGACTGAAGATGGTATTTTTATCAATCAGTCAAAATATACAAGGAATGTATTGAAAAGGTTTAACACGCAAGATTGTGCTATTGCAAGTACTCCCATAGCTACAGCTACCAAACTTGATCCTGATCAAGGTGTTGAGGTAGATGTAACTCACTACAGAGGAATGATTGGCTCTTTGTTGTATTTCATTGCAAGTAGACCAGATATCATGTTTGCAACCTGTCTGTGTGCAAGATTTCAAGCAAAACCTAGGGAACCTCATCTGATTGCAGTTAAAAGAATTTTCAGATATCTCAAAGGTACTCCTTCACTTGGCCTTTGGTATGCAAGGGAATCAAATTTTGGTTTATGTGGTTATTCAGATGCTGATTTTGCAGGGTGCAAAATAGACAGAAAAAGTACTTCAGTAAGTTGTCAGTTTTTGGGTGGTAGACTAGTTTCATGGTTCAGTAAAAAGCAAAAGTCTATCTCTACTTCAACTGTAGAAGCTGAGTACATTGCTGCAGGAAGTTGTTGTGCTCAGATAATGTGGATGAGAAATCAGTTGTTAGATTATGGCCTGTCATACTCAAAAATCCCTATTTATTGTGATAACTAAAGTGCTATTGCAATGACAGGAAATCCAGTTCAACATTCTCTTACTAAACACATCAGTATTAGATATCATTTCATAAGAGAACAGGTTCTGGAAGGAACAATTGAACTTCACTTTGTTCCTACTGATCAACAACTAGCTGATATATTCACCAAGCCACTACCTGAAGCCTCTTTCAATAAGTTGGTGAATGAACTTGGAATGATGAATTTTGAGAATTTCTGAGAAAAGCTACAGAGAGGAAATCCTGTTGACTATCAAATCATGATGGTCATTCTGCAAGGTATGTAATTTTGATCAAATCCTGATAGGACTCAATCCTGACAGGAAGTCAACTGGTCAATCCTGATGTACAGGTCAATATTTCATTGCTTAATTTGTGCCTGATTTTTTGTCAGTATCTATCTGATGAGAAACGTTTGAGTTTTGGTTGGACAATTGTATGCGCGCGTGTGTCACACTGATAGATATATACATATAGATACACATAAAAAGCGGTGCAGTTATGTTTAATTACGCACGTAATTTGTCCACTAATCATTTTTGCACAAATCATATGTTGCCACCTGTCATTGAGAGTAATATTTTGTTTTAACAAAATACATTTGATTTTCTAAATTCCTGATTACTCTCTCTTCATCAGTTTTTCATCTTCTTTCTCTCTGTACTCAAGAACCCTATTCTCAAGATTTCTATATTGTTTTAATGGCGTCTTCATCATTCATGAATAAACAGACTGTAATTAGTGGTGTTACTTTTGCCACTAACAATTTTGTGGCGATTTTAGATCATCAGGAATTGCCAAATGAGTTCCACATAATTCAGGACTTTTTTACTTTAGGCCCATTGAAGTATGCCCTAACAGAACCTGCTAGTGTCTCGTTTAAGTCTGTGATGCAGGTTTGGTACTCGGCTGTGTTTGGTAAAGGTGTATCAGGCGATACATTGATGCAATTCGAATACAATGGAAATGTGTATCATGTTACTCCTGATGTGGTTGAAGAAGCTTTGCATTTGCCAATTCTGGGTGACAAAGTTCCTGATACTATTTCTGACTCAAGCATTTTTGAGTTTGTTGCCAAGTTGGGCTATAATGGCGAAGTAAAGAGGTATGGAAGCCTTTTCAGGACTAAGCTTAAAAGAGAGTGGAAGTTTTTCTTTGACACGATTAGTAGATGTTTCCTGAACAAGACATCGAACTTTGATGCCCTACCATCAGGATCTCTAAAAATTGGGTACTCTCTAATCTACTCTCAAGTTTTTGACTATGGTTCATTTATCTCAAAAGCTTTAAGTGATAGGAAGTCAGATAAGTTAGGTTATGTCTGTTTCCTTAGATTTTTTCAGCTAATCTTTAATCACTTCTGTCCTGATGTTGTTTTTGAGAATGATATGAATCTACCAATATGTAGAATTACAGAAAACAACTTGAAGTCCTTAGTCAATTGTGATCAGGAAAATGGTTTTATAGGCAATGCCTTTATTCCTGATGAGGTCAGGTTTTTCTTACATCAGAAAATGCCTACTTGTTATGGTTTACTCTCTGATGCTATGGGGCAAGGCCAATCACACCTTGTTCCTGACCCAAGCATCCAACCCAAACAGTCAAAACAATCAACTGCCACCTCTATTGTCTCCCAAAAGACTTTAGTCGTAAAATCTAAGAAATCAGCTAGATCTGATGTGTCTGGAAGACAATCAGGATCAAAGGATTTTTCCTATACACCACTCACTCAAAAGAAGATAAAAGGGGGTGTACAAGGGGTCCTGGTGAAGAAAGGTGCTAAGATTGTTACTGACAAGGTTGTTGAGGATGTTCCAGTCAAAAGAAAGTTGAGGTTAATAGATGAAAGTGATTCTGAGGATGATATGCCCATCTCCTCCAAGTTTAAGATAATCAATGTAACAGCCCCAAATCCGGGGTCGGGGATTTAGGGTTGTCACAATCCATGTACTCCTTGCCTTACCTGTATTACTCACACCATTCATAATTCACCTGCTCATGACCCCACAATATATGTCTCACACACACACACACAGGTTAGAGTCTCAGAAACGACACAATACAACAACTGCGGAATAAATAACTGCTATTACAATACCCAAATGTCTTTTGAATCTGTTACTGATATAATTTCTAAGTATTGTTACATTACCAACTTAGCATTCTGATGCTCACAATCCTCTAATACTACTCATGTCTATACATAAGTTGAATACCAAAAGCCGTAGCCTGATTCAATTGGTTCGTACTACTCCCGGGATCACTGCTGAAACTGTTTATGGAAACGCCTTGCGAGGTACGTGCCGTCCCATAGGCATCCTGCTTCGCTGCTATATAATATATATAAAATAATAGCAAGAGTGAGCGATAGCTCAGCAAGGTAATGAAAGTATGGCATAATTCTGCCTTTAATTCAACCCAGAAATAAAGCGGGTATAAGACAATAACTTGCCAAAATATCTTGATACTGAAATCATTTTCTTATCGGAATGTATTCCAAAAAATAGTACCATTGTGGTATTTCAAATATCATTTCATAATACTCTGCAATTTTCAATGTTTATACTATGAACAAAGTTCTAGTATAGTATAAAAGATGAAATAACAAGATAACTCAGTATATCCTTTCTGTAAAATATCTGCTATATGAAATATAAGCAGACTATCAACATATACTTGAAAGATGAAGTTATAAGGAAATTCAATATAAGGATTCCATAACCCAAAATCCACTTATACATATATATCCTTAATCAGGTTTTATCAGAGTCATAACTCATAAAATAAAAGATGAAGTTGTAGGAATTTCCAAATATCATCTTTCATATCAAACATTTATCTCATATCATATTCTGGAAATAAAGACAAGGCAAAATATTTCCAATCCACTTTCTAAACTTGAACAACTTGCATGAACTTGAATAACTGGAATAGCTTGAATAAACTTTTCTTTTCTGGAATCTTGCTTAAAACATGTTCTTTCTCTGATAACTTGCATAAAACATTTTCTTTCATGGATGATGAACTGTAGACGGAGATTCTGGGCGACAGGGATACCCCTACGATGATCAGTCGTCAGGCAATCCCCACTGCTGTTTTTCTACGTAGAAGGGAAAATAGGGTAGACGCTAACTGACCACTACCTCCCCGCCAATCGGTTGTAGGGGGAAGAGCATACCCATTCCTTAGGGGTACCCATTCCTTAGGGGCCTCCGATGCTCTTCTCTCATCCTACGGTCGGGCACTATCTGATAATCTAAGGGAAGTACAGACCAGTTCATAGACTGTCAGTCTCCTCGTAATTCCCTTAGGGGACAGGTCGCCACTCAGTCCCTTACATATTCTCCGAGTTCGAGAAAATTCATAACTTTGAAACATAAAGTTCCTTTCCCTTTTTCCCAAGTATACGACTCCACAAAGTAGTCATATCTGGTTGGAAAGGAAAATTCACCCATATTTCCCAAGCTGATGCTTGTTCATGGATACAACTGATTTCACTGCTTTTACTCCTCGAGTCTTGAAAGAGTAATCAAAATCATTTTGATAGTTGGATACAAAGCTGTTAAATGAATAGTTTCGAAAGATTTAGGACCGGGCAGTCCACTTGAAACAAACATTAAAATCTTGAGAAAGGTTCCATGTATCTTTGAAGTTTGAGCGAACATTTAAGTCTTTCTGAATATAGACTTAAACGGAAAATAGTTTTGGGAACCTTCTCTAATTATATTTAAATTGCCTGAGTAAAACTTTATTAGCTATCTAGGGTTTAAAATAGTTTTCACAAAATACTTCCTTAAGAAGTAGGGCTTTAAATAATTAATGCAAACTATATTTAATAAAGAATATTTATTTAGAAATAATTTCTAAATACTTTCTTAACAAAAGGGTAGATAATACTATTCATCATATATTTAAAATATACCCTTAATAGATTAAACTCCAAATGACCTTTAATTTGTAAACCACTTATTGAGATTAATTGTAATAACACAATAAAATAACCCTAGATAGCAACTGATACCATTCTTAGTATGTAAAATATATATAGAGAATATATAATATATCTCTAGATAACAACTGATACCATTCCCGGTCCAAAGTATAAATGCAGAGTATATATCCCCCTACTGAGGGTTTTGCTTAGCACATCAGCTACAAAATACTACTATATCCATAGCTTACAAGTTCAACTTGTATCAATACTTTGACTTAGCATCATAGAAATCATTTCGAAATCATACACATATAGCATATATCTCAAAATCTTTTATTACCGTTACATCTATATACGATGTAAGGTTTGAAAGCATGCATCTATCATATGCATATACTATAATCTCAATAGTTTTAATACTATCACATCTATATACGATGTGAGGTTTGAAAACTTGCATCTATCATATCATATGCATCATCAGTATAATGTAATCTGAAATACAGCATGGGATTTAGAAAACTTGCATCTAATATATGTATACTTCAAAGTATGGTTTTAGAAACTTGCCTGATGCTCGAGAAGTGATAGAGGTTCGCGACGATGCCGGACAATCTAGACAAAGTCAAACGAAAACACACGGTTAATCCCCTCGATAAACCACTTATAACTCAATGCTTAAACACGTAAGCGAAACACAACCAAGGCATTACTTGCTCGCTCTAGCGTCACACTAAGTCCATGTTATTCGTCAAATACTTATATCACAAGTTTGGTTTGAAATCCATTCTCAAATCCAAGTTATACTTAACCATTTGGAACCTTGGTTTCTAAGTCTCGTTTTCAGTGGTTTTCACTTGCGCGACCTCGACTAAAACATTTTTATAAAATTGAAATATAATCTTTTTAATCCGAATCTTTTTCGTGAGCCTTCCTAACTATCTCTAGTATTATTCCTCAAAGTTTCACATTTTAATATGGCTCCGAAGTGGTCCAAATATAGCCTCAAAGTTTCTGAACAGAGATGAGTCATTCTTCCGAATGGCGTTTACTAAAACTCACTTTTCTCCTAAACCGTAAATCGTATAGACATGATCTTTATATAAAAACAAACCTTAAAACAAGACCTACATGTTCATGGTCAGTTCTGTTCAAAAATATTACCAGACCAGTTCGTAATTCTTGCTCAAAACAGTCTTAAATCAATTGGGCATTACGACGGCTATAATCGTAACGTTTTCCATTTTCAAAACACACTCAAATCAATACCAAACAATCCCAAACTCACCATCCACCTTATACACCCTCCACTCAGTCAAATCCTCCATGAATAATCACAATAAATTCATAACCCATTCTCCAAACTCAACCAACAATTCATCTAATTACTTAATCATGCTCTTAACTTTATATAAACGTCAAAACCATATTAAAACTCATATAACTCAAAGGGGCAGAGGTTTATACCTTCCTCCAAGCTTGCTTTCTGCCATACTCCTGATGTAGCCTTAGATTCTTGCTTAATACAACCTTTGGAAGCTACAAACTCATTATCAAAACAAAACAAAACAAGATACAAGTTACTATTCATCATCTTCTCCAACTGTTAATCACTGAATCGAATGGGTAAAACACAGAGGTGAAGCGAGCTCTTACCATGGTTGCGTAGAGCTTCTCGAGAGCTTCGATTTGAGTGGTAGAACGCCAAAAACGGACCACGGAATCTCGAGTTACGATCGTTTCTTTCTCCCCCATTTTCTTCTCATTTTTCTCTTCGGGAATTTCCAAAAAAGATGAAGATTTGTTTTCTTTTTATCCTTATCTTGGCTGATATTTGTGGTTAAAAAAAAAGGGTGAGTCATCACCTTTAGTGCTTAGTCAGTGGACACGTGTCGCACATGCACGAGTTGGATAAAGTAGCTTTACTGATTCGCCTCCTTTCACATGGATGATCCAAATGTTGCATTCTCGAATTAATCTTGTTACATGTTACTTCCATGTCTATATTTAATCCTGTAAATATTGTCTTACTTCTCTTGAAACGATTCAAAATATTTTCTAAAGGGCGAATAAAACTCTATGCGGTTCTCGCAGTGAATAGTAACTATTCACTATTCACTTCCACAATCGAATCCTTAAATCGACTTTAATAAATAATAAAATTCCAAAATATTAAATCCTCCAATCCTCAATTTTAATATCTCAATTCTTGAATATAATAATATATAATTTGCTGCCCGGTCAAATACTGTACCAAAATAAAATTTGGAATTTCTGAATTCCGATCGTCTTTGCATTCACTTATTTACTCCGTAGATCACTAATATGACTTCGGAATATCCACACTACGTCTCGTACATAGGTGGCATGAAAAACTTTGTTAATCCTCAAAATCACTATTCATCCACAATCTTGTAGATCAATATCAATTCCAACGTTTCTTGTACTTAGAAAATGTTCTAGTGCTTTCTCAGGCATACTCTATCTTGTTTACGGAGTTGTCGGATGCATAACAGATATCGATTTGGATGACATGAAAATACTTTTCTTTCTTGGAATATTATATTCCCATTTTCCAGATATTTTGTTCTTATTTAGATGGTCAGTCCATCCCTTCTATTCACAAAGTACTTGTAACTGAAATCCATATTCATTTTATAATCTTGAATCTCAAAATCATTAATACATTGTGGTTACAACCACTAATCATTCATATATTCACTGATGCACTTTATCATAAAAAAAAAATTTAATTCTACCGAAAATTTCGGGTTCTTACATTCTCCCCTCCTTAAAAGGATTCCGTCCCGGAATCTGTCTGAATCAAATGGTGGTATTTCTCTAGTAATTCACCCTCTAGCTCTCAATTTGATTCTTCCACGTTATGATTTTGCCACATAACTCTGACGAACTCGATGACCTTGTTTTGGAGCACTTGTTCCTTTTTGATCTAATATTCCATTGGTTGCTCCACATAGGGTAAGTCTGGTTGCATATCCACATGCTCGAATTCCACTATATGCTTAGCATTTGACTTGTATGGTCTTAGCATCGAAACATGAAACACGTTGCGGTCTTGTTGCAGATTCGGGTTAGTGCTAGTTCGTATGCTAGCCTTACGATTCGGCTTAAAATTTCAAACGGTCCAATGTATTTAAGACTCAGCTTTTCTTTCTCTCTAATTCTCATTACTTCTTTCCATGAAAATACCTTCCGCATTACAAATCTCTGACCTCATACTCTCTATCTTATTTGTACAGAAATACACCAGCATAAACTTGCTTGTCATCCATCAACCTGTCGTTTAGCTTATCCATAGCAGTATTATTTCTATACTCGCGGGCTTAGTCCGCATACTTTCTCTGTTTGTCTTAGTTGTCACTAGCCGTTTGTTGGTGAAATATTTTGTCTTTCCCGTTTGTTGGGTTAGCTTGAGTTTCGTGTAAAATCTCATCCTTTAATTCCTGATCATTCGGAATCCATCTCTGTCTCATTTTAATTAAGGTATCGGCCACCACATTGGCCTTTCCCGGATGGTAGTGTATCTTACAGTCATAATTCTAGGTCAATTCTAGCCATTTCTCCATTTCATGTTATCTACTATCACGGATAACTCAAAGCCACTTCATCACATTCCAGAAAATTTGTGGGTGCATTAGTCAACCCAAAATAACCTCGCTGAAAACTCGAAGTGTTTATTCCTAGTACGAATCGCAGTCTTGGGTATATCCTCAGATTTAACTTCCCACTGGTGATACCCAGTTCTTAAATAAATTTGGAAATACACAGCGTTCTTCCGCTGATCAAACAATCATTTACAAGGGTACCTATTTTCCATGTCGAACTCATACAACCCTCGAGGTTCGATACAAAATCTTGTGCTAACATCTTTCTCGCTTACAACAACACCGGGCTCTCCATGGTGGTACACTGGGTCTTATTACACCTTTATACAGCAACTCTTGTAACTGAGTCACTAACCCTTTCATTCCCATTATACTCTGAATACTCAGTCACAGTTTATGGTTTCTTGTTTTAACTCTTTAACTTTTATTTTCATCCGGGTCTTCATATATTTCTGAAAATTATTCCTTTATAACAACACACGCTGCACATCTCCCCAGTCACAATACCAGCTCCCTCTGACTCCAACGTCAGTAATTATCTTGCTAACCCAGAGGTAGTGTCCACTCGTAAACAACTCCTCCAAAATCTCAATTTCATTATAGGGCATCCATCTAACACCGTTGTCATTGGAGTTCACGGCATACCGCCATTCCTTTCACATATATCGATTGACACGCTTTCCATTATCATAATATCCCTGGGAGAATAAACCAATTTCATCGATATGTCACTAACATTCTATTCGTCTTAGGGATTTGCTCCTGTCATAGGCGACTTCGTTGCGAATCTAATTCCTATCAGCGAATTTTGACTTATTTGACCTGAGTGGCCTCCCCTTAGAATTCAATGAGGATAACAAAAATCATGGGGTCTTGAAAAGACAGCTCCCATATCAAGGAAAAACGTCACACACTGGTGATCATAAGGTTATGAGTTTTAAGGTAACCTTATTGGAGGTAAAAGAATTTACCGAGAGATCAACATGATCATAAGAACTCAACGTTGTGTGCCTCAATTGAGACATACTAAAGGTAATTAGCCTTCTTGTATTTCACAACTTACAAGTGATGGCGTCCCATCCGACTTCTATCACACAGACAGATAGTCCTTGTAGCCCCTATAAGTATAGGGTTGTTCGTCTCAGTGGAAGTTGAAAAGTATGAAAGCAATTCGATATCAATTTAATGATTATCGTCTTTAATATTTCTCAAAGGAACACCTTGGATTAAAATTGAACAGATTCCAAAGGTGCGGTTTCCAAAGAATCGCAAAGAAAAGAATAACCAAAAGATACTGGTACTTAACAAATAAGTGGTGAGGTATCACCATAGGGTCATTCATTATTTGAAGAAAAGTGAAAGCTTGAATAACATCATTTGACAGGGCTTCGAAGGCCTAAAAGTAGGCATTGGGATAGCCTCTGGCACAATTGAAACTGAATATGGTTTAACACAAGTGTTATAAAACAACTTCGAAGAGGGAATATACCCTTTATCAGAATTCTTTCCTGGAGAGAGATCAAGATAGATCATAGATTGGGGAAATATCCCACATAATTTGCAAATGGGGAGGGTACAACCAAGGTCTCTATGGATGCCTTTTATGTCGGCTCCTCTAATGGATAATCGTTCAATTCCAAATCTTTTCTTCTCCACGCACCCTCAGTTGTTCGATACTTGCGTCATTGCTGACTTATAATAGTCGTTAAGGATTCAACCATCGACCTTTGCGATCGCAGGGAATTCTATTCGACTAGGCGCACACATCTCAAGTAAGCGTTCTGTTTTATAAAAAGACTTCGATACCGTTGTCGCCCATAGCAATGATGATTCCACATGTCGACTGGGCGATACTCCAGAAGATCGTTGGAAACTACAAGCTTAAATCCGGTCTCTATTTCAATCATCCTTATACCCAATATTCCTTCTCCCATATCAATCCCGTGCGCTACATAGGCTTAACACTTTTGGCACAATAACCTTTTCAATTAAGTCAATCCCGGTACTTCTCCGTCCGTCTTGGTCCTTAAATATATTTTGCCTTTACCGTCCAATCTCAACTTCACCATTTTATCTCTACAATCAATTATAGCAATCAGGGTCTGTCCACCAACCTATATAACGGCTATCTTACCCAATCCACAGGGTTCGCTCTAATTTCCACTCCCTTTGGTGATATCCTCTGGTAATCAGAAAGACAAGGTTTGCCAAAATTTGCTGAATTCCTTTCCAAAATCAGGGAAACTTGATCAATCTATTTTCCCACTAGTAATGCTCGGATCTGATTTCCGACCTTTCGGTTCTATCCTCATAATTCCTTCCTGGTTTCCTGAGGGTGGTAAATCTCGTTCTCGATTCCGCCTTAGCGTGTTTGCCTTACACTAACATTTGCATGGTACATATACCCAACATTCTCCTTGAGATAATAAAATTCCTCAATGATGTAATAGACACTATTTCCAGTGGAATCGCTGGTCGTGGGGGATTGAAATCTCATAGCCCAAAGTAATTCCTTACACTATTCTTAGGCAACTAAGTACCCTTAATCGTTCGTGAAAATCTGAACACCTTGGTTCTTACGTATGCCGCCTCCTTATGGGCAACTATAACCGACTACAAGTAACAGGTTTCGTTCAAGTCGAATCAATCCACTGATATTGGCTATACTGCTTCTACCTCTTCTGCTTTGGAGATTCTACTCCATTTTCTTTGTCATACCTCTTGATGAATCATGAACGATCCTTAAACTCTCGTCACTTATTTATCCCTTGAAGGTTCGTCCGGTCTTATTATTAGACCTCAAGTAACACACCACATCTTTATCAATCAACACGTCCTCTACAAGATTCTTTCCTCGACCCACTATGGGGTCTTCCTCTAGATCCTCCTATGGATCTCCCTTTATCGGGTCTCCATCCATATCAAGGAGCGCATCATTAAATGCCTACTCGAAGGCCTCGGGGTCTGATATCTCAGAGTCCCATCCATCTATAACTCATACGAATCGAAGTGACTAACCATGAAGTCCTAAGTACGGTTTCCAAAAGAAGTCCCCTCTCGGGCTTCATCTTAAACAGTCAGGGTCATGTCCTCTAACCCGACTACGAACTCAATTGGAGCTCTAGATGCTCTTATTATTCTTAAGGGTATTGTAAGACTCGATCTCCTATCGTTTCTGAGGACTGTAACCTAAAGCTCTGATACCATCTCTGTAACAGCCCCAAATCCGGGGTCGGGGATTTAGGGTTGTCACAATCCATGTACTCCTTGCCTTACCTGTATTACTCACACCATTCATAATTCACCTGCTCATGACCCCACAATATATGTCTCACACACACACACACACAGGTTAGAGTCTCAGAAACGACACAATACAACAACTGCGGAATAAATAACTGCTATTACAATACCCAAATGTCTTTTGAATCTGTTACTGATACAATTTCTAAGTATTGTTACATTACCAACTTAGCCTTCTGATGCTCACAATCCTCTAATACTACTCATGTCTATACATAAGTTGAATACCAAAAGCCGTAGCCTGATTCAATTAGTTCGTACTACTCCCGGGATCACTGCTGAAACTGTTTATGGAAACGCCTTGCGAGGTACGTGCCGTCCCATAGGCATCCTGCTTCGCTGCTATATAATATATATAAAATAATAGCAAGAGTGAGCGATAGCTCAGCAAGGTAATGAAAGTATGGCATAATTCTGCCTTTAATTCAACCCAGAAATAAAGCGGGTATAAGACAATAACTTGCCAAAATATCTTGATACTGAAATCATTTTCTTATCGGAATGTATTCCAAAAAATAGTACCATTGTGGTATTTCAAATATCATTTCATAATACTCTGCAATTTTCAATGTTTATACTATGAACAAAGTTCTAGTATAGTATAAAAGATGAAATAACAAGATAACTCAGTATATCCTTTCTGTAAAATATCTGCTATATGAAATATAAGCAGACTATCAACATATACTTGAAAGATGAAGTTATAAGGAAATTCAATATAAGGATTCCAGAACCCAAAATCCACTTATACATATATATCCTTAATCAGGTTTTATCAGAGTCATAACTCATAAAATAAAAGATGAAGTTGTAGGAATTTCCAAATATCATCTTTCATATCAAACATTTATCTCATATCATATTCTGGAAATAAAGACAAGGCAAAATATTTCCAATCCACTTTCTAAACTTGAACAACTTGCATGAACTTGAATAACTGGAATAGATTAAATAAACTTTTCTTTTCTGGAATCTTGCTTAAAACATGTTCTTTCTCTGATAACTTGCATAAAACATTTTCTTTCATGGATGATGAACTGTAGACGGAGATTCTGGGCGACAGGGATACCCCTACGATGATCAGTCGTCAGGCAATCCCCACTGCTGTTTTTCTACGTAGAAGGGAAAATAGGGTAGACGCTAACTGACCACTACCTCCCCGCCAATCGGTTGTAGGGGGAAGAGCATACCCATTCCTTAGGGGTACCCATTCCTTAGGGGCCTCCGATGCTCTTCTCTCATCCTACGGTCGGGCACTATCTGATAATCTAAGGGAAGTACAAACCAGTTCATAGACTGTCAGTCTCCTCGTAATTCCCTTAGGGGACAGGTCGCCACTCAGTCCCTTACATATTCTCCGAGTTCGAGAAAATCCATAACTTTGAAACATAAAGTTCCTTTCCCTTTTTCCCAAGTATACGACTCCACAAAGTAGTCATATCTGGTTGGAAAGGAAAATTCACCCATATTTCCCAAGCTGATGCTTGTTCATGGATACAACTGATTTCACTGCTTTTACTCCTCGAGTCTTGAAAGAGTAATCAAAATCATTTTGATAGTTGGATACAAAGCTGTTAAATGAATAGTTTCGAAAGATTTAGGACCGGGCAGTCCACTTGAAACAAACATTAAAATCTTGAGAAAGGTTCCATGTATCTTTGAAGTTTGAGCGAACATTTAAGTCTTTCTGAATATAGACTTAAACGGAAAATAGTTTTGGGAACCTTCTCTAATTATATTTAAATTGCCTGAGTAAAACTTTATTAGCTATCTAGGGTTTAAAATAGTTTTCACAAAATACTTCCTTAAGAAGTAGGGCTTTAAATAATTAATGCAAACTATATTTAATAAAGAATATTTATTTAGAAATAATTTCTAAATACTTTCTTAACAAAAGGGTAGATAATACTATTCATCATATATTTAAAATATACCCTTAATAGATTAAACTCCAAATGACCTTTAATTTGTAAACCACTTATTGAGATTAATTGTAATAACACAATAAAATAACCCTAGATAGCAACTGATACCATTCTTAGTATGTAAAATATATATAGAGAATATATAATATATCTCTAGATAACAACTGATACCATTCCCGGTCCAAAGTATAAATGCAGAGTATATATCCCCCTACTGAGGGTTTTGCTTAGCACATCAGCTACAAAATACTACTATATCCATAGCTTACAAGTTCAACTTGTATCAATACTTTGACTTAGCATCATAGAAATCATTTCGAAATCATACACATATAGCATATATCTCAAAATCTTTTATTACCGTTACATCTATATACGATGTAAGGTTTGAAAGCATGCATCTATCATATGCATATACTATAATCTCAATAGTTTTAATACTATCACATCTATATACGATGTGAGGTTTGAAAACTTGCATCTATCATATCATATGCATCATCAGTATAATGTAATCTGAAATACAGCATGGGATTTAGAAAACTTGCATCTAATATATGTATACTTCAAAGTATGGTTTTAGAAACTTGCCTGATGCTCGAGAAGTGATAGAGGTTCGCGACGATGCCGGACAATCTAGACAAAGTCAAACGAAAACACACGGTTAATCCCCTCGATAAACCACTTATAACTCAATGCTTAAACACGTAAGCGAAACACAACCAAGTCATTACTTGCTCGCTCTAGCGTCACACTAAGTCCATGTTATTCGTCAAATACTTATATCACAAGTTTGGTTTGAAATCCATTCTCAAATCCAAGTTATACTTAACCATTTGGAACCTTGGTTTCTAAGTCTCGTTTTCAGTGGTTTTCACTTGCGCGACCTCGACTAAAACATTTTTATAAAATTGAAATATAATCTTTTTAATCCGAATCTTTTTCGTGAGCCTTCCTAACTATCTCTAGTATTATTCCTCAAAGTTTCACATTTTAATATGGCTCCGAAGTGGTCCAAATATAGCCTCAAAGTTTCTGAACAGAGATGAGTCATTCTTCCGAATGGCGTTTACTAAAACTCACTTTTCTCCTAAACCGTAAATCGTATAGACATGATCTTTATATCAAAACAAACCTTAAAACAAGACCTACATGTTCATGGTCAGTTCTGTTCAAAAATATTACCAGACCAGTTCGTAATTCTTGCTCAAAACAGCCTTAAATCAATTGGGCATTACGACGGCTATAATCGTAACGTTTTCCATTTTCAGAACACACTCAAATCAATACCAAACAATCCCAAACTCACCATCCACCTTATACACCCTCCACTCAGTCAAATCCTCCATGAATAATCACAATAAATTCATAACCCATTCTCCAAACTCAACCAACAATTCATCTAATTACTTAATCACGCTCTTAACTTTATATAAACGTCAAAACCATATTAAAACTCATATAACTCAAAGGGGCAGAGGTTTATACCTTCCTCCAAGCTTGCTTTCTGCCATACTCCCGATGTAGTCTTAGATTCTTGCTTAATACAACCTTTGGAAGCTACAAACTCATTATCAAAACAAAACAAAACAAGATACAAGTTACTATTCATCATCTTCTCCAACTGTTAATCACTGAATCGAATGGGTAAAACACAGAGGTGAAGCGAGCTCTTACCATGGTTGCGTAGAGCTTCTCGAGAGCTTCGATTTGAGTGGTAGAACGCCAAAAACGGACCACGGAATCTCGAGTTACGATCGTTTCTTTCTCCCCCATTTTCTTCTCATTTTTCTCTTCGGGAATTTCCAAAAAAGATGAAGATTTGTTTTCTTTTTATCCTTATCTTGGCTGATATTTGTGGTTAAAAAAAAAGGGTGAGTCATCACCTTTAGTGCTTAGTCAGTGGACACGTGTCGCACATGCACGAGTTGGATAAAGTATCTTTACTGATTCGCCTCCTTTCACATGGATGATCCAAATGTTGCATTCTCGAATTAATCTTGTTACATGTTACTTCCATGTCTATATTTAATCCTGTAAATATTGTCTTACTTCTCTTGAAACGATTCAAAATATTTTCTAAAGGACGAATAAAACTCTATGCGGTTCTCGCAGTGAATAGTAACTATTCACTATTCACTTCCACAATCGAATCCTTAAATCGACTTTAATAAATAATAAAATTCCAAAATATTAAATCCTCCAATCCTCAATTTTAATATCTCAATTCTTGAATATAATAATATATAATTTGTTGCCCGGTCAAATACTGTACCAAAATAAAATTTGGAATTTCTGAATTCCGATCGTCTTTGCATTCACTTATTTACTCCGTAGATCACTAATATGACTTCGGAATATCCACACTACGTCTCGTACATAGGTGGCATGAAAAACTTTGTTAATCCTCAAAATCACTATTCATCCACAATCTTGTAGATCAATATCAATTCCAACGTTTCTTGTACTTAGAAAATGTTCTAGTGCTTTCTCAGGCATACTCTATCTTGTTTACGGAGTTGTCGGATGCATAACAGATATCGATTTGGATGACATGAAAATACTTTTCTTTCTTGGAATATTATATTCCCATTTTCCAGATAGATTGTTCTTATTTAGATGGTCAGTCCATCCCTTCTATTCACAAAGTACTTGTAACTGAAATCCATATTCATTTTATAATCTTGAATCTCAAAATCATTAATACATTGTGGTTACAACCACTAATCATTCATATATTCACTGATGCACTTTATCATTAAAAAAAAATTAATTCTACTGAAAATTTCGGGTTCTTACAATCAAGGAAGTTGCTGATACTGCTACTGAAGCTGTGGCACCTTCATCAAAGCCACAGAAGAAAAGGAAATTATCAAAACGCAGGTATCATATTCCTTTGGAGGTGCAAATGAAGTATATTGATATTCAGACATCAAATCCTGATGAGTCATCTATTCCTGATGCTCAACCAAATCCTGATGTTGGTATTCCTGATGCACGACCAAAAATTGTATATATCTCAGACTCTCCAGCAAAAGCCTCTCCAACTGCAAAGATTGTTGAAATTTCATGGGAGAAGGTTGCTGAGACTGCTTCAAAACTTGGGTTTTCACATCCCATGGAAAAGAAAAGAAAAGCAGAGTAGTTAGTCTTTCAGAGACAAAAAAAGCTGAAAGGATCAAGCCCACAAGAACCTGAATCTCAATGTGATTCAGCAGCTACTAAAGATCCTGCCCCACAAGAACCACTCAATCAAAGTTTGAGTGAAGGCATAGCTATTGGAATGGTCCCACAAGAACCATTTTCTCAAAGGGAGAATGAAGACATCAACATTCCAGCCACACAAGAACCATCTTTTACTTCTGAAGATGCAGGCAAAGCTACAGCTTCTGAGAAATTTCCTGACAATGCTCAAGGGATTTCTAGTGAAAATGAAAGATTGGTCGAGGACACTGTCACTGAGGGAAGTACACAAGAACCTTTAACTCAAAGTGTTAAAGCAGCTTCTGAACCTCATGCTACACAAGAACCATCAGTCTCAAATCCTGATGCAAGCTTATCAAATCCTGACGGTGTTGCTCCTGACGCTAGTGGTGCTCCTGATGATGAGCCAATCCTGATACAGCCACTTAGCTCCAGACCAATGATAGATACTATCACAGAATCACAGGATAAATTAAAAGGTATTGTTATTCCTGATCCTAATGTTCCTGATGATTATGATGCTGATGATAGTGATGACAGTGATGATAATAATGAAGAGAAGGATCATCTTGCTACAGTAATCAAAGCTAGTCTTGGAACCAACTTTGGTTCATCAAGCACATTCATGGCTGGCAAGGCTACTACTGGAAAAGATCTCAGACAAGATTTTTCTGTTCCTTCTGAAATTTCTCCTGCTGAGGCACTTAGACAATATGAATGGAACAATTCATGGTATAGATCTTCTGAATCCGTTAGCTTTCCTTCTGCTTTGGATCATGCCTATGATGCAGTAAAATTGATTGAGAATCAAGATTTGAAGAATCATTTGAAGGCAACTACTCTATTATCCAAAGGCCTCAAACATGAAATTGATTCTATCAAGGCTGCTACAGAATTAGTAAGGACTTACATTTCTCAAAACTTCACAAAGGTGCCTACTGCTCTTCAACTAAGAATAGAGGAATCCCAAGTCAAGTCAGTCATTACTAAACAAACCTCCATTAATAGCAGAATTGATTCTCTTGATTTTAAGGTAACTGATATACAAACCTCTCTTGCTTTAATTTTGAATTTATTGTCAAATACCGATGTCAAAAAGGGGGAGAAGGTAAGTTCTACAAAATGTACACCTGATCTAGTATTAAGGAAAAATGATGATGATACTGGAAATGATGGTGGTGACAAAGTACTACAAGGAGAAACCTCTGATGCTGCTGTTATGAAGACTATTCAAACTTCTCAAAGTCAAACAACACAGTCAACTCATGTTTCTGATTCTGGAGTAAAGACAGTGAGGACATTGGTGCAATCTCAAATCCTAACGGAAAAGCAAATCTTGATAGGTGATCAAATCCTGACGCCTGGTCAAGGACAAATTCTTTCTACAATTCCTGAGGGTGATGAAGATGTAATCATTGATAATCCAGAAGTTCAAAACAAAGAAAGGTGATGTTGTGACTCTTTATCATACTGATAAGAGGGTACAACAGTTATTTTCTAGAAAGGCACTTTCTACTGCTACTGAAGAATATCCTGATCTCTCTCATGAAGAGTTCTTAAATGCTCAAAGAGAAATGATGGAGAGTTTCAAGAATCCTGCTCCTGCTAGAGGTAGAGGAGGCAGAGGTAGAAGAAGTGCTCAAAGAGGTAGAAGAAGCTCATCAACTCCAATTATGCCTAGACAAACAAGGTCTAGAGGATTAAGGATTGAAGAAATTCCTGAACCTACTCAAACTCTAGTAGTTCCTGACATGTCTACTTTTGGTGATGATGGAATTGATGAAGAAGAACCAGAATTGAGAAGAAGACCAAAACAATCAACTCTCAGCAATACAAATCAAATTGAAGAGTCTAATCCTGATATTGTTCCTGACAATATTCAAGATCCTGATGATTCTGAAATTTTGCAAGAGGTTGATTTATTAATTCTTTCTACAGTGGTTGATTCTCACAATAAGGAAGTAGATGAAGAACAAAAAGACAGAAGAAGAAGAATAACAAGGTCAACAAATAGAGATTTTCAGCTCTATAAACAAAGACTCAAAACTTCAAATAAAGGGTTGTGGAGAAATGTCAGAAGACAACAACCTCAACTAGACAAGAGTTATTCTTATGATAAAGAGAAAGATAAGAAGTGGAAACATATTGACAGACTTAGGTGTGATAGACCTATCACTTATCACTCTGGTGGGATTATAACAAATGTTCCAAGTGCTGCTAATATTGCTGATTCTCAAAGATCTAGAGCACTCTGGTTACAGATGTTTTCCAATCTAAGACAAATGCCAACCAATTCAAGAGGAGGAATAGGTCACAGAGATGCTGAGTTTCTGAACATGCCATATGTTGACCCTCACTCTTTGACTGATATTGGAGGTAATATAACTTCTGAAAACCTGAACAATTTATTATCTGTTGATATAGTTATAGATTGTCATGATGGTTATGAAAAGAAAGAAAAGCTTCTGTACTTCATGAAAGATGGCACTGTGAAGATTCTGTCCATTCAAGAGCTATTGATGAAAACTACAAAGGAACTGAAATATGTTCATTATTTGCTGAGATGGAAGAATAAAGTGTTCAAGGAATGGAGTGACATGATTTTGTCAACTATAAGGAGAAGATTTGATGAAGGAAAGAATTATAATGGTGATTATACTCCCATGTAAAGGGGTACTGCTATTAAAGAAATATCCTTTGGCATGAAGTAACTTATTCTTAATCCTGATGGGAAGGAAATTGCTTACCTCCTGGTTGAAGATCATAGTCTACAGAGAAGCTCAATTCAGAATTTGAGAGTAGCTATCTATCAGATTAATGAAGAGGATGAAGAACTTAAAGAGTTAAAAGAAAGACTTATTCAGATTCTTGAAGACAAAGAAGAAAATCTGCTGTCAAGCTTCTTGAAGATGAATATGTTCTACCAGAAAATCTGAGGAGATAAGTTTGTTACTGTAAATACTTGTACATTTTGTATATATATTTTTGACATCATTGAATCTTGGAAATCTATACTTTATTTTACAAAGTATGAGATTGGGGGAGATTGTTAGATCATGATTCAATGATCGTCAGGATCTAGACTCAACTGATCAGGATTGCTGACGTCATCAGTATTGCATAGCCATCAGGATTGCATGATCGTCATGATCAAGATTGATATCAGGATTTCATATCAGGACTGAGATCAGGATTGATCATCAGGACTGGAAGCTGATCAGGATTTCTATTTCGAGTTATATTTGGAGTCTAGTTAAATAAGGATTTTTATTTTGTCGGTTCCTGGTTTGTAGGAACGTAGCTATCAATTTAGGATAGGTTTCAATCTTTGTAATTGATTAGGACTTATCATGTAATTGATAGAGAAGCTGTGTAGTATATAAACACAGTTTAGGTTTCGATTTATATTGATCAAAGACTCAAGTATTTTTGTAACTTAGAAGCTCTCAAGAACATCAGAATTTCTTGAGAGAGTTTGTAACAGTTTTATATCAGAATTATTAAAGCTGTTATTATTCATATTTGTGTTTAAATTCGAGAATCTTATACAATTGTATTCAACCCCCCTTCTACAATTGTTTATTACTGGGCAACAGTGTGCATTTTATAAGTACACGGACTCTTATCTTTAGTTGTTAAGTTTTCTATTGTAATATTCAGGCTTCATCTCTCTGAGAAAACGAAGCTGAGAAATCATTTTTGAATTCACAGTTTGTAGCACCTTTCGATCTAATACCATTTTGGATTTAAAGTGAATTTGTGTGTTGTTATTATTCTGTAATATTTTGTTTGCAACATACATCTGTTAGCTACACGAAATCAAGAACCAAAAACGAAGATAATCAAAGAAATCTCAGATAATATATTCACCCCCCTCTATATTATCTTCGAGTGAAGCTCATACTAAACATTTTTAATAGGTGTTTTAACATTATTTGTCAATGAATTCATTTAAATATTAAAAAATTAAAAAGATTCTGTTAAATGTTTTACAAAATTGTATTTATAAAATTACTAATAAAACACTTAAGAGAATTTTAGTAGAATAGACGTCCTCACACAAGGTGTACTAAAATTAGTTTTTTGAAAAATTATGTACTAGATGTTATAATTGTTTTAATGAGCTAAAAAATTATATTATATTTTATTTTAAAATTATGTCGAATCTTTAAATAAAATAAAATAATATTTTATTATTAACTTTTCTAATTGCAACAACCCATACGTTATAGAACACAATGGAATCTTTGAAAAAAAATATTACACTAGTTTTTGGGAACATATTAGAGAACCTTTATATTACTAGACTATGTTGAATCTTAGTTGAAAGTAATTAATAAAAATTTGGGAGAACAACAAAATCTTATTTAAAGAACAATTAATGAAATACATAATAAAACACTTAACAAAACATTTACTAGAATTCATAGTGCTCTAATTACTATATATTTTATTCATCTATATTTTATTAAGATTCTCTTAATATATAATGAGTATTTTAAAAAATAAACAAAACACCTTAAGAAATCTTATTGAAGATAATCTTAATGAAAGATGTTAGGTGTTTAAAATAATTATTAAAATACATCGAACAGACACTGAAATTTAAATACAATAATTAAAATATTTGCAACACACCTTATTTCAAAACATCTAATGAAATACTTAATTGAACACATGGTAAAAATTATTATTTGATACAAAAAAGTTTGCTTTATTGTTTAAATTACTTTATATTTAATTACCCTATATTTAATTAGGATTCTCTTAATATTAAATGAGTATTTTAAACAAATATATATCAAAATATCTTAATGAATATTATTACATGAGATCTTATTTTAAATTACATAATAAAAACACCTAGTAGAACACATAATACAATCTCAACATTATTGTTTGATTCAAAAAATTCTTTTTTTTTGCCAAAATTCTTTTTAATTTTTAATTTACTTTATATTCAATTAAGATTCTCTAAATTGTTCATTTACTTATTATTAATATTTTTAATATTCAGCAAGTACTTTAAAAACAGTACGAAGCACCTTAAGAAATCTTGATAAATATAGTCCCATATACTACTTTATTGTTAGTATCCAAAAATAAAAATAATATGATATGATTGTATATACATATTTTTTACTTTCTATATTTAAAAAGATTCTGATTGATTGTGTAATCTAAACTCATATGGATGAAATCTTTTAACAGATCTTTTGAAATCACACAATGGCATATGCATATGAAATTTAACAAAGTCACACAATTGTCATTGTTCTCTGATTAAATCAATTATATTAAATTCTAAATAATTAACGGTCTAGATGGTATTCTCTAGAATCTTACTCGATATGAGCATGCCTAAATTAAGGTTGCGATATTGTTATGATTAAATATTTATTTGTTTCCTTTATAATTTAGCTGAACTATTAATATTTTGATGATAGTTTATATTTTTTTATTTCAAGTTAATATAAGTGTGTTATGGAATGAAAAGTAGATTTAGATGTTGACGGCTGTATTCAATGAATGATGGTGGACAATCGTGTCTTTATGGCTGCTCTCGTGGTTCGTGACTAAACAGGTCCTCACAAGATGCCTACGTATCTCTGTTATGTAGAGAATCAAGCCAAAAAACGTAGTTCTAGAATGAAGGACGAGGGTCCTTATATAGGCGTCAGGAGCCTTGTATTTAGAGTATGTTTAGGAGACTTAATGGATAAGTCTCGTTATTGATAACTGATAAGGAGTGTTTTGCTTGGTAGGCAAGTATTATCCTCATCTGATAAGTGTTGTGACTCATCGTAATATTTGATTGGGATTCTGGATCCTTCTATGAAGATATTATCATATTTGGACTCTTTTATGAGCTGCGTATTTTCCTTTATTTATTAATTACGAAACTAATAAATAATTAGGGTTTCGGGCCTTTTGTCGGGCCTAATTCTTGGACCAAACAAGGTCTAATTAATATATCATTAATTATCTCTAGGGTTATATTTCAGCCCATATCATTTGCCCCCCAATTTCTGGAAAAATCCTTCAAGGTTTTTGTAGAAATTATTCCATATTCTCCCCGGAATTTTCCATTTTTTCAGAGTATTTTCGACCAGAAATTAAGCCAATTTCGACCAGGAATTCAAGTCAAGTTCGACCAGGAATTCAAGTCAAGTTCGACCAGGAATTCAAGTCAAGTTCGACCAGGAATTCAAGTCAAGTTCGACCAGGAATTCAAGTCAAGTTCGACCAGGAACTGGAATGAGGTCGATTAGTTCGACCAGGAAATTTAGGTCTTTTTCGACCTTAAATTTTCGACCAGGAATAGTGTTTTTTCGACCTCACTTCCAGTATTCATTTTCGACTAGGAAGTGGAGTGAGGTCGATCAGTTCGACCAGGAAATTTAGGTCTTTTTCGACCTTAAATTTTCGACCAGGAATAGTATTTTTTCGACCTCACTTCCAGTATTCATTTTCGACTAGGAAGTGGAGTGAGGTCGATCAGTTCGACCAGGAAATTTAGGTCTTTTTCGACCTTAAATTTTCGACCAGGAATAGTATTTTTTCGACCTCACTTCCAGTATTCATTTTCGACTAGGAAGTGGAGTGAGGTCGATCAGTTCGACCAGGAAATTTAGGTCTTTTTCGACCTTAAATTTTCGACCAGGAATAGTATTTTTTCGACCTCACTTCCAGTATTCATTTTCGACTAGGAAGTGGAGTGAGGTCGATCAGTTCGACCAGGAAATTTAGGTCTTTTTCGACCTTAAATTTTCGACCAGGAATAGTATTTTTTCGACCTCACTTCCAGTATTCATTTTCGACTAGGAAGTGGAGTGAGGTCGATCAGTTCGGCCAGGAAATTTAGGTCTTTTTCGACCTTAAATTTTCGACCAGGAATAGTATTTTTTCGACCTCACTTCCAGTATTCATTTTCGACTAGGAAGTGGAGTGAGGTCGATCAGTTCGACCAGGAAATTTAGGTCTTTTTCGACTTTAAATTTTCGACCAGGAATAGTATTTTTTCGACCTCACTTCCAGTATTCATTTTCGACTAGGAAGTGGAGTGAGGTCGATCAGTTCGACCAGGAAATTTAGGTCTTTTTCGACCTTAAATTTTTGACCAGGAATAGTATTTTTTCGACCTCACTTCCAGTATTCATTTTCGACTAGGAAGTGGAGTGAGGTCGATCAGTTCGACCAGGAAATTTAGGTCTTTTTCGACCTTAAATTTTCGACCAGGAATAGTATTTTTGCGACCTCACTTCCAGTATTCATTTTCGACTAGGAAGTGGAGTGAGGTCGATCAGTTCGACCAGGAAATTTAGGTCTTTTTCGACCTTAAATTTTCGACCAGGAATAGTATTTTTTCGACCTCACTTCCAGTATTCATTTTCGACTAGGAAGTGGAGTGAGGTCGATCAGTTCGGCCAGGAAATTTAGGTCTTTTTCGACCTTAAATTTTCGACCAGGAATAGTATTTTTTCGACCTCACTTCCAGTATTCATTTTCGACTAGGAAGTGGAGTGAGGTCGATCAGTTCGACCAGGAAATTTAGGTCTTTTTCGACCTTAAATTTTCGACCAGGAATAGTATTTTTTCGACCTCACTTCCAGTATTCATTTTCGACTAGGAAGTGGAGTGAGGTCGATCAGTTCGGCCAGGAAATTTAGGTGTAAATTCGACCAGGAATCTTCGAGTTCAATTTGGGTCTTTTTGGCATATTTGAACTCGTTTTATTTGCCTTAGAATTATTTCCGAAATTTTAAATTTCCAACCTTTTGGGCCTCGATTTTATATTGGGCCCTAAGCCTAGTTCTCAAACCTATTTTAGGTTTAATTTCTAAGCTTTTCATTTATTTGGGCCATGGGCCTTGTCTTTGATTGATCATAACTTTTTGGGGCCTTGTTTTTATAAGCCCAAAGAGTAATTGCGGGCTTTGACTGGCTGCAACCGGTTAGACTTTCCTAACCGGTTGAGTTTCCAGTTATTTTGCCTATAAAAGAGTGAGGTTTCACTTTTTATCCTTCACTCGAAACCTTTCCAAAAATTTCTTTCTATAAATCTTTCTCTTTCTCCGTAGTCAGACGATTTCCGGCAAGTTTTTGTGGCGGTGCTCTTATTTTTCTGGGTTTCATCTCCTTCCCAAGAAGGTTCTGGGTTTTAATCTTCAAAGCTCGAAGATTTTCTGGGTTTCAATCTCCTTCCCAAGAAGATTCTGGGCTTTTTGTTTGAAGATTTAAGAATGGCTGATCGTTCTGCTAGCCGTCTCCAAAAAATGAATCAAGCATCCAAAAGAGGTATCATCATTCGTTCTCCCACTATGTCTTTACAAGATATGATTCTAGAGCGTAGTGATGAATATCCTTCAGTGTCGCATTTAGATGCATATAACCATAGCAATAGATTTAATGATGCTGATGCAATTGCTAATTACAAGAACATGTATAGAATTAGGCCACCTTATAGGTTAGTTCTTGCTGGTCCTGGGGATCGTTCCTGCCATTGGCGCCCAGATGCTCTTTGCATTTACAAGGGGGTCATTGCTGCAGGTGTTCGATTCCCATTTCATCCTTTCATTCCTCAACTTTTAGCTGACGTAGGAATCAACCCTTGTCAACTACCTCCCAATGCTTGGAGACTTATTATGTGTTTTATTGTTTTGTGCTTAAAAAACAAATTCCCTCTTTCTGTTGCTCTCTTCAGAAAGATTTTTCAATTTAAAAATAGCTCTTTGCAAACTTTGGGTTGGGTATATATTAGTCATCGATCCACAACACCCCCCATCTTCCACCCAAAATCCATTCCTGACAACAATCCCAAGTGGAAAGATGAATTTATGTATTTGGTTTGGGATGGAGGGGACTGGGGTACCTTATTCCAAAGCTCATTTAGTAGAGTTTCGGATGGTAGCCCTGGTGACATAGTTCTGACTGAGGAGGAGGCCTTTGCCTATGCTGAACTCACCAAGGATGACTATGCCACCAAGGCTTGGGAGCTTCTGGACGAGTTTCAACTTAAGAATCTGGGACTTTCAAGAGTTTCTGACAAGGGTAATTCTTTTTCTTATTTTCTTGTAGTTGTATTAAGATTGCCTTATACCAATTGTTTTCCTTGACTTTTGTTTGCAGCTGCTGAGTTTATCAATAAGCAAAATGAGCCAGAAGACGGGCAGACAGCAAGGATCAAAAGGGCTTGTTTGAAGGATCCCAGGCTGACCGAGAAAGGCCCTGCCATTTTGAGGCCTCATGTGTCTGAGGTAGATGAGGTCGAGGGCTCAACTAAGAGTTCTGTATGGCGCCCTAACTGGGGGATAAGGAAAAAGGACACCATAGTAGGGGTGTCTGCTCATGCTGTTGAATGGTCACACCATTCATTAACTCCTTGTGACTACAAGGATTTTGTCTCCAACTCCACCATCGAAGGGGTGGAGCATGCTGGATCTCAAGCAATGGCTGCTGTAAGTATCTTTCTCTGCTTTTTCTTTGTAGTTAACAACGTATTTCAAGTTTAAGTATTTGACTTGTAACTTGCTTTTAGGTTAATGCCAACTATCAAGGGGCTTTATTTCAAGCCAAAGCCTGGCGCTCATCTTCTGAGGCCAACAAGGCTAAGTATGATCAAGCCCAGCTGGAGGTGGGTTCACTTAAAGCTTCCTTGAATCGAAGGGATAAGGAGCTGTTGGATGCTCAAGCGGAGCTGGTGGAGCTTAGGAAGGGGAAGGAACGTATCATTGATGAGTATTTTGATTCTGCCGAGTACCAGGATATCATTACTCAGCATGATGATCTCCTTTTCCCTGTCCAGTTCACCAAAGGATGGGACGAGGCTTTGGCTGAGGTCTCGAGGAGAATGCCTGGATCTCTCACTATCTCAGACTTCCCCAGTCCCCATGCTCCTAACCAGTTGGAGAGGGCCTTGGCTGGAGAGGATGTTATGGATGAGGATGACATGATTCCTCATCCTGAACCTGCTCCCCAACCTGGTGAAGAGTCAGAAGAATCCAGCTCTAGCGAGGAGGAGTCTGGTGAGGAGGAGGAGTCGGAAGAGGAATCTGGCTCTGAGGACGAGCATGGAGGGGATGGCACTCAGCCATAGTTACTTTTAGTTTAATATTTATTCTCTGTAATTCTGCCTTCGGGCATAACTTAATCTTTATTTTAAGTTGTTTAATTTATTTGCCTTTTAATTTCTCGCATTTGCATACTTACTTAGTACCTTGAATCATATATAAACACCAATACACAATGCATGTGAAATATTCTTGAAATTACTGAATAAATTCATAACTTGAAAAATGGGTTCAACCCTTACATAATATACTACTTCTACCTCAAGTTTTAAAACTTGGATTGGTTTCATCAACCTTATTTCTACTTGTCCTAACAGTGAGTCCAATTAGGACACCCTCAAACATAATAAACTTTCAAGTTTGCAGCATGCCAAGTTCTAGGCACTTCAACCCCTTCCAGAGTTTCCAGCTTATATGAGCCTCGTCCATACACATTCTTAACCCGATAGGGTCCTTCCCAGTTTGGGGCTAACTTTCCCTTTTGTCCAACTCCAGATGCTTCAATCTTTCTGAGGACCAAGTCACCTTGACGAAAGAATCTTTCTTTAACCCTTAGGTTATAGTAGAAAGATGCTCGTTTCTGATGTTCAACCATCTTGGCATTCGCCTCATCTCTAACTTCGTCAATTAGATCTAAAGCTAACCTCAAACCTTCTTCGTTTGCCTCTGGTTCATATGCTTCAACTCTAGGAGATGCATGAGTGATTTCTACAGGAACCACTGCTTCTGCTCCATATGCTAATAGGAATGGAGTTGCCCCAGTAGTGACTTTGCAAGTAGTACGATACGCCCATAGAATGGGGAGCAATTCATCTACCCAAGTATTTTTGGAGCGTTCAACCCTTTTCTTCAGTCCATCTAGGATTATCCGATTAGCAACCTCGGCTTGCCCATTTGCTTGAGGATGGGCAACAGAAGTGAAGCGTAACTTGATATCATTTTCATCGCAATATTTCTTGAACTCATCATTATTGAACTGAGTTCCGTTGTCCGTTACAAGGACTCGTGGAATTCCATACCTGCATATCACATTTTCCCAGAAGAATTGCATTACTTGCTTGGTGGTTATCTTGGCTAATGGCTTAGCCTCAATCCACTTAGTGAAGTAGTCGATCGCAACTATCAGGAATTTTCTTTGAGCACTTGCCATTGGAAATGGCCCTAGTATATCCATTCCCCACATAGCAAAAGGGATAGGAGAGTTAATGGATGTCATCATCTCAGGTGGTTGTCTAACCACAGGTGCATGTTTCTGACATCGTTCACACTTTCTCACATAACTTTTAGCATCAGCCAACATGCTTGGCCAATAGAAACCTAGACGGGTGACTTTATGTGCAAGGGCTCTGCCCCCCAAGTGTTGCCCACAGATTCCTTCATGTACTTCTTTTAGAGCCAATTCCGCCTCTTGGGGTCTTAAACACTTCAGATAAGGAATGATGAAAGACTTTTTGTATAGGATTCCTTCAATTAGGGCATACCTTAGTGCTCTGACGTATAGCTTTCGTGCTTCTGAAGTGTCGTTGGGCAACCACCCAGTTTCCAGATGTGCTTTGATGGGATCAATCCAACAACTGGTAATACCAATGGGTGCTATCAACTTTCCATTAATGCTCGGGGTCTTCAAGACTTGAAAGTATACACTCCCTGCATAATTTTCAATTTCAGAAGAGGCAAATTTAGACAAGGCATCAGCCTTCACGTTTTCCTCCCTCGGAACATGCTCCACATAACATTCATCAAACTGAGTCATGATGGCCTTAACAAGTTTCAAGTACTTGGCCATGACTTCATCTCTAGCTTCAAACTCCCCATTTACTTGGGAAACCACCAGCCTCGAGTCTCCACATACTTTCAGAGTTTTGGCCCTCAGGGCTCCAGCCAGCCCTAAACCAGCAATCAAAGCTTCATACTCAGCCTCATTGTTTGTCGTTGGGAAGTCAAGTTTCAGTGCATACTCTATTGTGAATCCATCAGGACTTTGTAGCACTAAACCAGCTCCACTTGATTTTGTTTTTGATGCTCCATCAAAATAGAGCACCCAACATTCTTTGGACACCATGTCTTCATCTTTGCTATCTTCTACTAGTACTTCCTGCCCCCCGACTTCTTGGTTGTCAATGGTACATTCAACCATGAAGTCAGCGAGTGCTTGTGCTTTTATGGCCGTGCGAGGCTTATACTTGATATCAAATTCCCCCAACTCAATAGCCCATTTGATCAACCTTCCACTAACTTGAGGGCTGTGCAGAATGTTCCTTAGAGGCTGATTAGTCAAAACTTCTATTTTGTGTGCCTGAAAGTATGGACGTAACTTTCTTGAGGCCATTATCAAGGCTAAAGCAAATTTCTCTATGGCAGAGTAGTTTATTTCTGCCCCATGCAAAATCTTACTCACATAGTAGATGGGTTTCTGAACCTTCAATTCTTCCTTTACTAGAACAGCTCCAAGGGCAGTATTGGAGACTGCCAAGTACAGATAGAGAATCTCCCCTGGTTTTGGTTTTGTCAACAATGGCGCTTCAGCCATGTACTTTTTCAGGGCCTCAAAGGCTTCCTGACTTTCAGGTGTCCACTCGAAATTTTTCACATTTTTGAGTGCTTTAAAGAAAGGTAAGCACTTTTCTCCTGACTTGGAGATGAACCTTCCCAATGCTGCAACTCTTCCTGTCAATTTCTGCACATCCTTAACAGATTTGGGTGATTCCATGTCTAGGATTGCCTTGATCTTGTCAGGGTTAGCTTCAATTCCTCTCTTGGAGACCATCAGGCCTAAAAACTTCCCTGAGCCTACCCCGAAGGCACATTTTGCTGGATTTAACATCATTTTGTGGTGCCTCAGCACTTCAAACGTTTCCTTGAGATGTTTTATATGGTCTGCCTTATCGAGGCTCTTGACTAGCATGTCATCCACATAAACTTCCATGGTTTTGCCAATTAGTGGTTCAAAGATCTTGTTCACCAATCTTTGGTATGTTGCCCCTGCATTCTTAAGTCCAAAAGCCATGACTAAATAACAGAAAACACCAAAGTCGGTTATGAATGATACCTTGGGGATGTCGTCCTTGTGCATCTTGATTTGGTTGTACCCACTGAAGCCATCCATAAAACTTAGCATCTCGTGCCCAGCAGTGGCATCTATCAACGCATCAATCCTTGGTAAAGGAAAGCAATCCTTAGGACATGCATCGTTCAAGTCGGTGAAGTCCACACACATTCTCCACTTTCCATTAGACTTTTTGACCATCACGGGGTTAGCTAGCCATTCAGGGAACTGAATTTCTTCAATAAAGCCTGCCTCCAAAAGTTTTTCTACCTCCTTCTTAATGGCTTCTTGTCTTTCTGGGGCAAAATTTCTTTTCTTTTGTTTCACTGTCTTCCTTTCAGGATCCACGTTCAATTTGTGGGTTATCAATTGGGGATCAATCCCAGGCATATCAGCTGCTGTCCAGGCAAATACATCACTGTTTTCTTGAAGAAAAGATGTCAACTTGCCTTTCATAGATTCAGGTAGTAGAGCTCCAATATAAGTGACTTTGTCTAGTTCTCCTGGAATGAGGGGAATGGGAACAAGATCCTCAGCTGGCTTTCCTCTCCTTTCTTCATCGTTTCTGACGTCCATGTCTTCAATTGGGAGAACCTGCCCCCCGGCTCCGTCTGGCCTTAACGCGGCTACATAACAGCTCCTGGCTGTCTTCTGATCACCCCTTTCTTCTCCAACACCATTCCTGGTTGGGAATTTGATTTTTAGGTGGTAAGTTGAGGCCACAGCCTTAAATGCGTGAAGGCCGGTCCTTCCAAGGATGGCGTTGTAGGTTGAGGATGCCTTGATTACCACAAAATTCAACATTTGAGTTAACTCTTTTGGTTCCTTTCCAATAGTTACAGGCAACAAAATTGTGCCTTCTACTTTAGACTCCACTCCATTGAACCCGTAAATGGGCATGTTCGTGGGGATTAGTTGGGAATCATTATACCCCATTTTCAAGAATGTGTCATGAAAAAGGACATCAACAGAGGCCCCATTGTCTACCAAAACTCGCTTTACCTCATTATTTCCAATTACTGGGGCTATCACTAGAGGATCATCATGGGGGAACTTCACCCCTTCAAGGTCAGAATCATCAAACCCAATTGTCATCTCGGTTTTTGCACGCTTGGGTGCTTCTCCAACAATATGCATTACTTCTCGGGCATAAGCCTTCCGAGAGTTTCTTGTAGTTCCAGCTGCGGTTGGTCCTCCTGAGATCATGTTGATCACTGGTCCTTGGGTTGACGGGTTACGACCTTGATCTCGGTCCCCATCCCTTCGATCATAGTCCTTCCTTGGGGGGTTCCTGTCTTCATCCTTGGTGAATTTATTCAACTTCCCTTTTCGAATTAGAAACTCAATCTCATCCTTGAGTTGCCTGCAATCATCAGTATCATGGCCTGAATCTTTATGGTACCTACAGTACTTGTTCTTATCTCTTTTTTCAGGATCTCCCCTTAGTGGCTTCGGCCATCGAAAGTCCCTATCTTTCTCAATGTCATAAAGGATTTGACTCCTTGGGGCATTCAATCTTGCATATTCAGTAAACTTTGTGCTCGGCACGCTCTTCCTTGGAGCTGAATCAGAGTCTCTAGTCATACGAGGATATTTGTCCTTGACATCATACTCTTGCTCCGCCTTTCGCTTCTTCCAACCACCATTATTTCCACTTCCCGCTGCGAGGGTGTCGGTTTTCTTCATGCTTTCTTCAGCTTTTATGTACTTTCCCACCCTTTGTTGGAGCTCAGCCATGCTCTCGGGGGGGTGTTTGGCCAACGACATCTTAAAAAAGACATCTGTGGTTCCTTGTTGAAGAGCTATCATAGCTACCTTATTGTCTAGATCAGGTATATTCAATGTCTCCTTGGTGAAGCGCTTGAGATAATCTCTCAACGTCTCATTCTTTCCTTGAGTCAAGTTCATGAGTGAAGCAGAGCTTTTCTCATGTACCCGTCCACTTATGAACTGACTGATGAAGGCCGTGCTCAACTCTCTGAAACAACTGATAGAGTTGGGTGGCAAGCGGCTATACCACCTTTGGGCCATGCCGGCCAAGGTTTGTGGAAAAGCCCTACATTTAAGAGCATCAGTGACTGGTTGTAGCAACAATGCATTCGAAAAAGTTCTCACATGGGTTGCGGGATCGCCCGTTCCATCATATGCCTTGATAGTAGGCATCTTGAATTTCCTTGATACATGAGCGTCCATTACCTCTTCAGTAAAAGGTGGAATAGGATCGTCTGGGTCACCCAGCTGTGTTAAAACACGGGGATCTGACCTGGGAATCTCTGTCCTTCTAGCTCCTTCCTGCCTTCTTGAAGGTGTTCCTAAATCAATTAGGGGAATTTCCCCTGCCCCTTGGCTTGAAGGCTGAGTCTGCCTCCTTTGTTGCTCCATCTCCATGCTCTTTTTTAATTTCTGGATCTCGGCCTCATGAGCCCTTATCCTATCCATGGCAGTCATTGGTGCCCTTGCAGTTGTTCCCCGACTTCTTCTTTCAAGGGGCTCTTTGCTAGCTCTTCTTCTTCTGGGTGCTCGATCTCGTTCTTCATCAGATGAGTTGTCAGAGTAGGGCCCAGAATAATCCAAGTATCTTCCTTCAGGGATGGGTCCCAATCCTCGAATGTATGGTCCTTGATTTATTGGGGCATGGCCACTCCCTCCGGTTTCAGGGGGATAGTTGGGCAATCCGTAAGCCGGATTTGTGCTTATAGGAAGCACAGTAGTGGAGATCTGTGCTCCATGGGGAAGGTTATGGTCGAGGGGTGAGACAACCATTTGAAGAGGGTTCGTCTCATTCTGCGGTACGGAAATTTGGGGATTCGTCCCTTGTGGCTGTGAAACCATCTCCGTGGTGAGAGGTGTCGTCCCTGCTGGTTGAGAAACCACTTCTGTAGTGAGGGGTAACGACCCTGGTACCGTGGTGATTGGAGTAGTGGTGATGACAGTTGATTCAGTAGCGGTTGTTGTTCTTCGTGTTCTAGCCATGGTTGATGTAAGAGTTCCCACAGACGGCGCCAAATGTTATGGAATGAAAAGTAGATTTAGATGTTGACGGCTGTATTCAATGAATGATGGTGGACAATCGTGTCTTTATGGCTGCTCTCGTGGTTCGTGACTAAACAGGTCCTCACAAGATGCCTACGTATCTCTGTTATGTAGAGAATCAAGCCAAAAAACGTAGTTCTAGAATGAAGGACGAGGGTCCTTATATAGGCGTCAGGAGCCTTGTATTTAGAGTATGTTTAGGAGACTTAATGGATAAGTCTCGTTATTGATAACTGATAAGGAGTGTTTTGCTTGGTAGGCAAGTATTATCCTCATCTGATAAGTGTTGTGACTCATCGTAATATTTGATTGGGATTCTGGATCCTTCTATGAAGATATTATCATATTTGGACTCTTTTACGAGCTGCGTATTTTCCTTTATTTATTAATTACGAAACTAATAAATAATTAGGGTTTCGGGCCTTTTGTCGGGCCTAATTCTTGGACCAAACAAGGTCTAATTAATATATCATTAATTATCTCTAGGGTTATATTTCAGCCCATATCAAAGTGTGTGTTGAATATATAAAAATTGATGCAAAATACATTTCAATAGTATTGAAATGTCATTCAAATTACGATATAGAATAGTAAAGTTTATTATTATTAATATTACAAATTTTACATTTTAATAATAATTTTTTATTAAAATAAAATTGTGATATACTATACTCGTGTGTTTAGCAAGGGATATAATCTCTTTTTTTTTTGCCAGAAAAAGGAAATAATTTCATTGAACTTTCAAATCATTTAGCAATACATGAATTAAATTTGGGTGGGCATCTCCCATTCCCCAACTACGATCAGCTAATGAACTAGAGTTTCTCTCTATATAGTGAGCTACCATGTTCGCGGATCGTTTAAAAAATTTTAAAATCACATTTTGTGACTCTAAATCACTAAGTAACTTCTTGCATTCATCAATTACACGCCCAAAGTAGGAGAGATTAACTGATGAACATCTAATTGCCTGAATTGCTCCTAAGCAATCAGACTCGACAATAGCTGATGTCCAGCCCTTGCTCTTGACCCAGCTCAACGCTTCTCTTATCCCAATAGCTTCTACAAGATCTGGATTCAAACACCCTTGTTTGCAACTCGAAATGGCTTCTAGCAATGTTCCTGAATGGTCTCGAGCCACCATTGCATAACTATAAAAATCAGAATCTGTAAACAAAGCCGCATCAGTGTTCACCTTAACTTGACCTATCTGTGGTTGTTTCCAGTACACGTCTCCGTCCGTTTGAGTTAAAAACCCAACAGTGTTGTCAAAGGATCTATCTTGTGCACTCTCCCAGTTGTTAAGGACTTGTAATGCTGATGTGACAATGTCATCATACTCCTTTCCTCTTTGATTCCAGACAATATCGTTTCTGTTCTTCCAAATATCCCAAGCCACCATGAAAACCTTATTGATAACATTACGCCTGTTGTGCTGAAGAACTTTTGTTGCCCATTCATCCCCATACATACACGAACTGAAGGTGTACCCCAGCTTTTGCCAGCATACCATTGCTACAGGACATGTTATTAACATATGAAATGTTGTTTCATCTGCCATATTGCACACTGGACACACACTAATAACCCCCACTCTCTTGGCTAACAGCTGATCTTTAGTAGGTAAGCAATCACGAACTGCTCTCCAAACAAAATGCTTTACCTTTAATGGAATCTTTAAATTCCATATTTTATTCCAAAAGCCAGAATTTCTGTTTGTTTGGTTATTACTTGCTCTTTCTCTTATGCTCGCATAAGCACTTTTAACTGTATATTGGCCCAGCTTATCGTGTCTCCAAAACCATGAGTCATTGTCCATGCGTCTTACTGGTATCGAAAGTATTAAATTGACATCCCTCTGTTCAAAAATATCATTTACCAACTCTGTATCCTAGGTGTCTTGATCCATTGTCATGAGTGATGAGACTGTGTTCCCTTTCAAAGCTTCATGATCCGTATGAATATAAGGATCTTCAACGCAAGGCAACCACGGATCCTTTAAAATATCTACTGTGCATCCATTACCAACTCTTCTGACCACCCCGGATTTCAACAACTCTTGAGATTCCAGAATATTCCTCCAGACATAACTTGGATTAGATCCAATTTTAGCTGTCAAGAAATTGCCTATGGGATAATATCTTGCTTTGTAGACTCTGCTCACCATACTGTCTGGCCTCGTAATTAGTCTCCAAGCTTGTTTCCCCAAAAGTGCTACATTAAAGTCATGTAATTTTCTGAAACCCAAGCCACCTTCAGACTTTTTCATACACAACCGATCCCATGACATCCAATGAATACCTTTCATTTTCTTGGCTGAAGATCTCCACCAGAATTTACATATTAGGCTCTCTAGCTCAGTACACACCTGTTTGGGCAACAAAAAAAATGCTCATTGCATACGTTGGAAGAGCTTGGGAAATCGTTTTCACCAATAATTCCTTCCCTCCCTTAGATAAATACTTCTTATCCCAACCTTCGATTCTATTCTGAATACGGCTTTTAAGATAGCCAAATATTGTGCTTTTATTTTTTCCTACAGAATTTGGAAGACCCAGATAAGTCATTCCTTCAGTTGCTTCTTGAAAGTCGAGAATCCTGCACACTGTTTCCTTCACCTCCTGGTTTGTGTTGCTGCTAAAACAAACTGACGACTTTGCCTTATTAATTTTCTGCCCTGATGCTCTTTCATATATCTGAAGCATATGATTAATTTGATCTGTAGAATCGCCGTTAGCTTTGCTATAAATGTACGAGTCGTCCGCAAAAAACATATGGGACAAACTCGGAGCTCCCCTTGCAACCTTGATACCAGATAAAAGTTGTCTTCTTTCATTGTCTTGTATTAATGCTGTGAGACCCTCCATACAAACTAAGAACAGATACGATGATAATGGATCGCCCTGCCTAATGCCTCGACTTGGCACTATAGATCCAAACTCCTTCCCTGAATGTGTTATTTTATACCGAGATGATGTAACACATTCTAACATCAAACTTACTAGCTTCCTATCAAAACCCAGCTTGTCTAACATAGCTCTCAAAAAATCCCATTCCACCCGATCATAAGCCTTACTCATATCCAGCTTTAAAGCCATCCACCCCACTTTACCTGCCACCTTGCGCTTCATGTAATGCATAACTTCATATGACAGCATAATATTATCTGAAATTAGTCTCCCTGGGATGAAAGCGCTTTGAGATTCTGAAATTATACCATCAAGAGTACCCTTTATCCTGTTTGCCAAAACCTACGACACCACTTTATAAATAACATTGCATAAGGAGATAGGACAAAGATCAACCATAGTTGTCGGATAATTCTTTTTCGGAATTAGCACAATATTAGTGTTCGTTACACTATCATCAAACTTACCCGTATGAAAAAAATGCTGCGTCATTTTAACTATGTCATCTCCCACAATTTTCCAATACTTCTGATAGAAACCTGGGCTCATCCCGTCTGGCCCGGGAGATTTGTCAAGATGCATACTAAATAATGTAGACTTTACCTCTTTCACTTGAACTGGAGCTATCAACACAGAGTTTTGATCTTCATTAACGCGGCTAGAGACACAGTTAACAACCTCTGTCCACTCTGTGTTTGTGGCTGAGAACAGATTTGAAAAATATCTTATCATTGTTTCTTCTAAACCTGTACCCCATTCAACCTGCTTCCCATTTTCATATGTTAGCATAGTGATCTTATTTATCTTGCGACGTGTCTTTGTAGCCGCGTGAAAGAATTTACTTTTGTTATCTCCCTATATTAACCAAAGCTGTTTACACCTTTGACGCCAAAACACTTCTTGCTCACTATACACCTCCATCAGCTTCTTAGCACTTTCCTAGTACAGATTTACTGAATAAACATCCTTTCTTCCTTTTGTACACTGCATAATTCGTTTTAACTGCTGCACACGGGTCTTGAAACTTCCTGTAATCTCCTTTCTCCACTTAGCCAAAACTTCCAATGTAAGACTAATCTTTTCTGTAACTGGTTTACCTTGATTTATTTACCATGATTCTTCAACAATCTTTCCGCACATAGGATCCCTTAGCCAAGCATTCTCGAATCTAAGACGTTGAACTCTGATTGCTTGAGAACGCACAAAAGGCTCCAACAGAATCGGACCGTGGTCAGAGGTTGTAATCTTCATATTTGTTAATTTAGCGTCCTCAAACTGATTCACAAAACTATTCGACACCAGCGCTCTATCCAGCCTGATTTCCATCCACATCTCTGTCCCATAACCAGACTCCCACGTATACGGATAACCCTCTAGCTCTAAATCATGTAAGTCACAATCCTCCATACATTTTCGAAATCCTTCTATAAGCCATGTCGGGTATGGACGACCTCCTCTTTTTTCATCTTGTCGAACAATATTGTTCATATCCCCTATCAACACCCAAGGTAAGTTCATTTGGTTATGCAATCTATGTATCAGATCCCACGTTTCCTTCCTTTTAGCTCGATCAGGTTCACCATAAAGCTCCGTTAGTCTATACTTATTCCACCCTTTCGTCTCAACCACATCATCTATATGATTCTTACTATAAGACAAGACTGTAACTTCTTTGCTGTTACGACATAATAAAGTTATCCCTCCACTGTGCTTAAGGGATATAATCTAGTATGGATACAAAACCTGAAAATAGATGATCCATGGATCAAATTAAAATATAAAAAAATCTCCCTAACTATGGAGGAATCCTGATGTGAATACAAACTTGAAAATGGACACTTTATGGATCGAATAAGAATTTTAAAAAAAAATCTCCCAAGCCTAAATATGAATCCAAAAGCTTAGGTATGACAGAAATCAATACTATTATATAAAGGAGAAGACGGGGGCGGTGAGGTGGCGCTCTCAGATTGCTTCGTTCTGTTTTTCTAATTTTCTCAATTTTTTGAATTAAAAATATTAAAAATTTGAAAAAATCTCAATTACCTTTTAAATACTAACTAATAAAAAAAACATACAATATTTTTGCATTTAAAATCCATAATGGAGAAAGTAAATATACAATAGATCTTTACTAATGGAGTAAACTAAATATCACTAATGGAAGAAACTAAATATTCAATTATAATATTCTTGCCTTCAAAATATCTAAATTAGCAAAAAAGTGTATTACCTTACATTATTTTGAACTTTCCTCTATTATTATCTAAATATTCTCATAATATTTTTTTAATGAAATTACTATCTTAACATACTGTTCTCCTAAACTTTCTTTTTTTATGTAATATAATAGAAAATACAGGAACATTTTGGTAAATAAGAAGTTAATAAATTAGATCGATCTTGCATTAGAAATTAAGTAATTAATACAAAAAAACTAGAAAAAATCTCAATTGTCTTTTAAATATTTAATAATGGAGAAAACTAAATATACAATTTCAATATTCTTGCATTTAAAATCTCTATTAATAGAGGAAAGTAAATATAATATTCTTGCATTTAAAATCTCTACTAATAGAGAGAGTAAATATACAATAGATCTTTACTAATGGAGGAAACTAAATATTCGATTATAATATTATTGCCTTCAAAATATCTAAATTATAAAAAAAAGTGTATTACCTTACATTATTTTAAACTTTCCTCTATTATTATCTAAATATTCTCATAATATTTTTTTTCAAATGAAATTAACATCCTAACATTCTCTTCTCTTAAACTTTCTTCTTTTTTTATGTGATATAATAGAAAATACAGGAATGTTTTGGTAAATAAGATGTTAAGAAATTAGATCGGTCTTGCATAAGAAATTATGTAATTAACAGAGGAAACTAAATATACAATATTTACTAATAGAGGAAACTAAATATACAATTTCAATATTTTTGCATTTAAAATCTCTACTAATGTAAATATAATATTCTTGCATTTAAAATCTCTACTAATGGAGAAAGTAAATATACAATAGATCTTTACTAACGGAGGAAACTAAATATTACAAATGAAGGAAACTAAATATTCAATTATAATATGCTTGCCTTCAAATATCTAAATTCAAAAAAAAAGTGTATTACTTTACATTATTTTGAACTTCCCTTTATTATTATCTAGATATTCTCATAATATTTCTTTTCAAATGAAATTACCATCTTAACATTCTGATCTCCTAAACTTTCTTTTTTAATGTAATATAATAGAAAATACAAGAACATATTGGTAAATAAGAAGTTAAGAAATTAGACCGGTCTTGCATAAGAAATTAAGTAATTAATTGGTAAATAATTAATTACCTTTAATACTTTCGTACAAACAACTAATTAATAGTATAAATATACACCTAAACTCTGTTAAGTCTACTGCAATTTTTGTTGTCAACATTGTTCTTCTTTAATTTTTTATTTGTTCATGTTAAAAGTGTGTATATGAGTACATGAGTACGAGACTTTTTCTTTTATGTTATTTATCTTAATACGTTTGTTTGTATCCTATTAAAATCTTTGACAAGACAAGTTATTTGCTATTAGTGTTGATTGAGTTAAGACATGGATTAATAAGGAGGGGGATTCATCAATTAATCAATTAAAATAATAGGCCGAGCAAGGTGATTTTCATGTATATTCAGTTGTGAATTGATTTATATGTTTATGTGTGTACGTTATTAGTTTTGAATTTATAGTTAAAAGTTGATACACCTGTATACAAGGTAACTCGAAAGTGGAGAATTCATCATGTCTTCAAAAACAAATTTTATCATTGTTTTTTAACGTTTAGATAGTTATTGCTCTAATTTGTATGAGAAAAGATTATATCTTTTAGTAAAATATTTTCTGTAATTCATACACGAAAATTCAAAGATAAAAATTGTATATTAAGAAATTTAGAGTATATGTATTTCGAAAATATCATGTTAAGATTTATTCGACCGAAAAATTTATTTAATGTGTGCATTTTTAACAAAATTCAATAAGTCGGTGCATCTATAACAAAAGTCATACAAGAATAAGAAACATTGAGAAGAGGTCATTATTTTTTTTTTAAAGGAAGAGGTTGCTGTTCTTTTTGTTTGTTATTTATTTTGACAAAAAGAGATCATTATTAATAAAAAATTCTCTCAGCAACAAAAAAGATGTTTGTTCATATTTTTTGATTTTTTTCTTGCTGGGAGTAGATTTGGAGGTAGTGAATATTTTAATAGCTCTAAAGGTATAATTGTAGTTTTTGATTAAATGATCTGGAACTTAATATATATATAATTCAAAACAAAACTTAATTTTATATTAGAAATATTATTTTATTTAAAAACGTATTTTGTAAAATATTTTTTGAGAAAATTTAGAGATATTATTATAAAGCCGATGCGTAGTAAACTAGTTTATAATATATAGATTTATTATAATTACAATCAAAGTGGTGAGTGGTGTCAATTTTGAATGATGATCTCCAACCGAATAAAAGTGATGTCAAGATTTGTAAGAATAATAATTTCCATTGAATATCTTAAATTTTTAGAAAGTATCAAAATATCCTAGTGAATTTCACAGTAATTTAATTATTATATAAAGATCTAAATTAAATAGATCGTGATTTTCAAAATCTGTAATTGAATAAAATTAAAACGGAAAAGAGATTAGAAGATATTGTGCATTTGGGTAATTAAAGTTGTTAAATAAAAAGAGTAATATTGGGGCTTATGATGAGATCCAGAAAAGATGAGGGGACACAGAGGCGAGAGAGAAGCAATTTCCAAAATAAAAAAATAATAAACGCACGACAATACACACTACTACTAGTGGTAGTAGTAGTATAAATTAGCTTTGTTATAACTCTCCAAATCACAGAAAAGTGTGTGTGCAGAAAATAAGAAACATGAGCATATTACTACTAGTAGTAGCATTTTTAGTAGTAGTAGTTCATTTGGTAGGGAGAATAGCATACGAGAGTTTATCATGTTACTGGCTGACTCCCAGACGCATCAAGAAAATAATGGAAAAGCAAGGAGTGCGTGGCCCCAAACCCCGGTTTCTTGTTGGTAACATTTCGGACATGGCTTCTTTCTGCGCTCAATCCACTTCTACAGACATGGACTCCATTACTCACGATATCGTTGATCGTCTTTTGCCGCATTTTGTAGCGTGGTCTAAACTCTACGGTTCGTATTAATAGTCTCATATTACTATTCTGTTTAATTCCGTCCGTCAGTAAATAGCAGTAATCATTTTCTTTATTTGTTGAATCAGGGAAAAGATTTATATATTGGAATGGCACAGAGCCGAGGATGTGCTTGTCGGAGACACATTTAATAAAAGAATTACTACTAAAGCATAGTAGCATATCTGGTAAGTCATGGTTGCAGCAACAAGGTACTAAACATTTCATCGGACGAGGTTTGTTGATGGCTAACGGCAACGACTGGTATCATCAACGTCACATTGTTGCCCCTGCATTCATGGGCGATAAACTCAAGGTTTGTCTGTATTTATTTATTTTATTTTATTTTCTAAAAAAAAAATGGAAATTAAATAAAGAAAGAAAGATACTTTAGTATCATGCATTTCAATAAAATTTAAAGATTCAAACTTTTTTTATTTGAATTTGTTTTATAGAGCTATGCGTGGTACATGGTTGAAAGCACTAAGCAGATGCTACAATCATTACAAAACCAAATAAAGTTGGGACAGACTGAGTTCGAAATTGGCGAGTACATGACTCGCCTTACTGCTGATATCATATCTCGAACAGAATTTGATAGTAGCTACGAAAAGGGAAAGCAAATATTTCATCTCCTCACCGTTTTACAAAATCAGTGTGCACAGGCTAGCCGGCACTTGTGCTTTCCTGGTGGCAGGTTAGTATGTGCTGCGGTCGCGATAAAATCATTTAATTTTTCTGTATTTTCATTTTCCGTGCTAGTATAAAAACAATATGTTTGTTACAGGTTTTTACCAAGTAAATACAATAGGGAAATAAAGTCATTGAAAATGGAGGTGGAGAAATTATTAATGGAGATTATACAGAGCAGAAAAGAGTGCGTGGAGGTTGGGCGAAGCAGTTCGTATGGAAATGATTTGTTAGGGATGTTGCTGGATGAGATGCAGAATAAAACAAGAGGAGGAAATGAGGAATTTAGCCTAAATTTGCAGCTGATAATGGATGAGTGCAAGACGTTCTTTTTTGCAGGACATGACACAACTGCTCTTTTACTTACATGGACTGTTATGCTCCTTGCTAGCAATCCTTCTTGGCAAGATAAAGTCAGAGCCGAGATCAAACAAGTCTGTAACGGAACCTCGCCCTCAATTCATCATCTCTCCAAGCTTACCCTGGTAATGCCATCGTGTCATGTACTATTACAACCTGCTTTGTAGGCTAAATTAGTTTCTACTTGAACCAATTTATGCAGTATAGGACTGTACATAATAGTCTTTAAAGAAAAATAAGTAATACTGCCAAACTGTCACTTGCGAGATAATCCACACTATAGATTAATCACTGTGCACCTCCAAACAGGAGAGCTAGTTCTTTGTTCTTCAACTTTATTCAAACTGTAATGTCAATACATTTTGAGTATTATGGTGTTAAACAACCAAGTACGCTGAAAACTAGTGGGAATTGACATATATAGTAAAGAGTAGATGTATGAGTTCTTAATAGTTATGCCTGGCCATGCATAGTTGGCCCGTGTCATGTCGTGCTCGGTATGATTTTGACAGTGATAGCCCTCATTTGTCTGTTAATGAAACAAGTTAATACAAATATCAGGAGAATCATGTCACCGGAATTTTTAAACTTTGGATTTTGTTTGTTTGTGCAGTTAAACATGGTGATTAATGAATCACTTCGGCTTTATCCTCCAGCTTCTGTGCTTCCGAGAATGGCATTCGAGGATTATAAGCTAGGAGACCTTGACATTCCAAAGGGATTATCAATATGGATTCCAGTACTAGCCATACATCACAGTGAGGAAATATGGGGTAAAGATGTAAATGAGTTCAATCCAGAAAGGTTCGCGTCCAAGTCATCATTTGCTCCTGGCAGACAATATTTCATGCCTTTTGCTGCTGGTCCGAGAAACTGCGTTGGCCAATCCTTTGCTTTGATGGAGGCCAAGATCATTTTAGGCATGTTAATATCCAAATTTAGCTTTAACATTTCGGAGAATTACAGGCATGCACCAGTTATCGTCCTCACCTTAAAACCCAAGTATGGTGTTCAAATATGTCTGAAGCCCATAAATCCGTAAAAGAAATTTACTTGTGGCTCGCGGCACAGCTCAAGTTTTGTTGGTTTATTTCAATTTTATGGTCTTCTTTTTTGTTCACAGGGGTGGAAGTAGAGATGATAATAATTAAATATCCAAGTTTTGTTTTATTTCAGTAATGGAAAAAACGTATTTTGATTATTTGAGAAACAAGTATAAACAGAGTAAAGGCGTTCTCCTTTATCTATCAATGCTTTTGATTACACTAGTGATAAACTGTTTTATTCATACTTTTATGGTGTCCAACTCAAGTTTGTTTGATAAGTATGATAAACAACGAGCAACTTGTGATTTTGACCAAGGTCACTCACTAAAAAGAGCTACTACTAGGATCTTTTCCCCCTTGTGGTTTCTGCTCCTTCCACTACTCAATTTCTCTACTACTTGACCTTTTTCATTCGCTCCACTTCCAAGACTTCCCATTAGTATGTCTTTTCCATCTGTTATTGTCTTTCTAACGGGTCATTATGTACCACAAATTTCGAAGGAAGTAAGTGCCGAGTAAGTAAAGTACTTGCATCCCATTTTTGGGATAAAAGGTTTTAGAGTGAAAGTGGATCTTAATTTGTATTCATTTTCATTTACTTTTGTCCCTGTTAAAAGCTGAGGAACATAAACATGAGTTGAACTCATACTATTTTACCTATTCTTCACTTACTTCCTCCCCATTTAAAACTCGAGAGCAAGGTGTTAAACTCCATCCAATTCCTTAAAATACTTGGAAAAGAAAAAAGTTAAATTTTTTACCACGGTACGATTAACAGACATGGATGGAACCACTGGAGTTACTCCGGTGCCTATGTCCTGCTCATGCGTCTATGTACTTATCATATAAATTATAAACCACGTCCATATTATAATATCTTGGAACGGAATATCTACGATGACATCACATAATATCTTTGCAATCGGGATGAATATCAAACATTATATCACATAATAGCTTTGAAATTACGATATTAACAATATACACTTAATTAGTGATGGAATAGTGAGCGAAACCTAACAGCATCTTCTACAATTTCTTTATCTTGCTTTTAACTTGAAATTGGAGATTTCTCCAACTGATTACTAGCTATTTTTAAATCTTACTCCCTCCGTCCCATTCATTTCTATACACTTTCCATTTTGGATGTCCCTCTCATTTCTATACATTCCAAAAATAGTAACTTTTAATAATATAAAACACTATTACACCCACTACTTTCTCCCCTATCTATATTCTATAATAATATAAAACACTATTACACCCACTATTTTTCTCCCCTATCTCAAATCTATTATTAAATATTGATAGGTCCCATCACTTTACCCACTTTTCATCTAATTTTACTCATTTTTTATATCTTTTCTTGGTTTTCGTGCCCAGCCACAATGTATAGAATTGGCTGGGACAGAGGGAGTATCTATCTCTTTAATTTCAAAAGTTATTGGTTTAAGATAAATACTCTCATTTGAGCGCGATAAGATAACTTAAGTGGTTATTGGTTTATGTCTTATCGTACTATTCTCGCTCACCCCAATTTGTGATACTCATTTGTTCATTTGTAAGGTGTATCCAATTTGTTAGAACAAATTCTCATTTGTAAGACATATAAGTCTAATTATTGAAAAAAAAAGAAGATAAATACTCTCATTTTATTCATTTTCTTTTATATATTTATGAATGTAACTTCTATTTATATTATATTATTAAAGACGAAACATTAAAAGTTTGGTCGGTACCAGTTTTTTGGTATTTCGTGATTTTACTTAATTACCCGTACTTATCTATAAAAAAAGAATATTAAATAATAATATAATCTATTTTATAACCAATTATCTTTTTTAACTAAAATACATTATTTTTTCTATTTTTTCTAACAAAATCCTTTACTTTTTCAAAAAAATGAAGGACAATGACCTTTTTCAATTAAAAGATGTTACATTTTCAATTATTTTTTTTACTAAAACCCCTCCTTTTTCCAAATAGTATCACGGTCAAAGGGTTACCTTTTTCAATCCTTTTTCCAAAAAATATCACGGTCAAAATCTTACCTTTTTCAATGAAAACATGTTACTTTTTCTATTTTTTTCTTATAAAAACCGTTCATTTTCTAAAAATATCACGTTAAAAGTCTTACTTATTTATTTAAATCATACTTTAATGCTTTTAATTATTTAAAAATGTTTACGTATTTTAACATGCCAGCTTATTTTTTTGACAAATACAATTAATAAAACATGAATGGTAAAATAATAATTATTAAAAACAATATAATAGACAAGACATTAAAAGCCTGGTTGGTCGATACCAATCATGTTTTTACTTAATTACCTTTACTTATTTCTAAAAGATATTATTAAATATTTAAATTACCTATTTATAACCAATTAACTTTTTCAGCTAAACACATTACTTTTTAGATTTTTTCTAACAAAATTCACTCATTTTCCAAAAAAATCATGGGAAGTTACTTTTTTTTTAAAACTAAACATGTTACCTTTTCTATTTTTCATTAGTAAACTCTTACTTACTAAAACCCCTCCTTTTCCAAAAATATAACGGGCAAATCCTTACTTATTTAATTTAAAATATATTTTAATGCTTTTAATTATTTAAAAGCGTTTAGCTATTTTAACATGCCTATGTACGGTTAAAGACGAAAAATTAAAATTTTGGTCGGCACAGTACCTATTTTTTGTTACTTGTATCCTAGAAAAGATCGATGGAGACTCCCTCCACGGTCCCACGAAGTTGTTTTTTGGTATTTTGTGTTTTTACTTAATTACTCTTACTTATCTATAAAAAGATATTAAATAATAGTTACTTTTTTATGCTAAAACACATTACTTTTCTATTTTTTTCTAATAAAATCCTCTCCTTTTCCAAGAATATCACGGGCAACTACCTTTTTAAACTAAAAAATGTTACATTTTCTATTTTTCTTACTAAAACTTCATCTTTTCCAAAAATCTGATGGGTAAATCCTTATTTATTTATTTATTTTAAAACCTCTTCTTATGCTTTTAATTATTCAAAATAATAATTATAGTAGATATTAATTACCTTTTACAGCTAAAACACATTATCTTTTTATTTTTCCTAACAAAATACCCTCCTTTTCCCAAAAATATCATGGACAATTACTTTTTTCAACTAAAATATGTTACATTTTCTATTTTTTTCTTACAAAAAATCTTCCTTTTCCAAAAATATCACGAACAAACCCTACCTATTTATTTTAAAATCTATTTTAATGTTTTTAATTATTTAAAAAATATACCTATTTTAACATGTCTACTTATATTTTTTAATGAATGCAATTAATAAAATATTAAAACGTAAATAATAAATAACAAATATAAAAAACAATGTGTGAATCGCACGGTTTTTAAGCTAGTACTATATTATTAAAGACGAAATATTAAAAGTCTAGTCGGTACGGTACCTGTTTTTTGGTATTTCGTGATTTTACTTAATTACCCTTACTTATCTATAAAAAAAATATTATTAAATAATAAGATATATTTATAACCAGTTACCTTTTTCAGTTAAATCACATTACATTTTCTATTTTTTCTAACAAAATCACCTCATTTTCCAAAAATATCACGTGCAATTACCTTTTTTAACTAAAATATGTTATCTTTTCAAAAATATCACGGGTAAACCCTTAATTAAAACATATTTCAATGCTTTTGATTTGTTAAAAATTTATCTATTTTAACATGACTACTTATTGTTTTAACAAATGTAATTAAAATATTATAACGTAAATAATTTAATAACAACTAAAAGGCATATGCATTAGCCTATTTGTAAACATCGAGGATTCTACTCAACTTAAAAAAGATTGCAATAAGTAAATATTAGATTAGATGTCACATGAATCTCAGAGGGTTTTATCAATCAAGAGAATAAAGTTTAAAGTCATATATTGACTTGGAGTAATTCTACACTTTAAGAAGTTCATTTATTTGATCAAGCCTCAGTGAAGTATTCAAGAAAGTGGATCTATTTAAAAGTGACAGAGATTTCAGAAGTGTGATAGGAAGCGTACATGTTACAGAGTTTGTCAAAGGGAAAAGAAAATGGACCACATCTTAAAGTCAAAAGATGAAGAACCGTCATTGCAGTTAGTCACTCATGAACCAGACAGTACATCGAGTGTCAACGTCATTCAGTTGAAGTTCGTCATTATTTTCAGTGGGTCACAAATTAATTATGCCTTCAAGACCTTGTAGTAATTCTCTCTTAATTAATTAAGTCAGTTGGTTGATTTATTTAATAAATTAATTCTCTCAGAATTAATTTATTCATTAAATTAATTAACAAGATTAATTAAGTTAGAATTATTGTATTTGAGAAAAGACTTTGGTTAATTTATTTATTAAATTAATTCTGTTAGAATTAATTTATTATATAAATTAATTAATAAGTTAATTATTTTAGAATTAATTAAAAGCTTATAATACTAGTAGTACTATCAAAATACCCTTGTAGTACTATCCTTGGTTAGTATTCCCGATAGTACTACCAATACTTTAGATAGTACTACCTTGAGTACTACTGAGAGTACTAGTAACTAAAAAGGAAAATGACGTACAGTTTTGTTTAAAAGGATGTGCAGGTGACTTAAAAGAAAAGTGGAGTTGACTTTGCATAAAAATAACAAAAGGCGTACACATTTGTTTTACACATAGACAGAAGACAGAAGCATTATCAACATTACATCATTCTTTCTGCTTAAAACACAAACCAACTGCCCGAGCTCAACCAAAAACCAGTGAATTAATTCTTGTTGATCTGATTGTAATATTTATTCCACTAGAATTAGCTTACTTGTTATTGTTTGACTATCTAGCGGATCATTATCCCTAGAAATTATCTCGAACTACTTTTTAGTATTCGATCTTTTTATTACAAAAATAGATAAATTCATGTCGAATTTATTCTATATTTGTTTTAATAGTTTGAGATTCAAACCTTGTAATTTGTATTGTATTTGTGACACCCTTCAAGTTTAATATAAGTTATATTTAACTTGAATCTTGTTTCATTTCATTCCACACTTATTTGTTCTTAAATTGTTAAATCACGAACCGAACAAATTCGAGAAAATAGTACCGTTTTTATTCAACCCCCCTTTTACAAACTTATCAGGACCTAACAATTGGTATCAGAGCTTATTGATTGACGCACAAATCAAGATCCATATTTTTGTGATTTTTCAAGAACAATTGAATTTTTATTTTTCTTAAAAATTCAAGATGTCTACCCAAAAGACTGGAGCTGTTAAAATTCCTATGTTTGATAGAGAGCACTATGCAATGTGGAAAAAGAAGATGCTCCTATTTTTATAAGTGGCAAATCCAAAATATCTTAATGTGCTAAAAACTGGTCCAAAGGTTCCTATGATTTATGAAGTTGAGATTATTGAGAATAACTTAGTTGTTGCTGCTGCAAGGTCTTATCCTAAAGATCCAAAAGAATATACATCCGATGAAAAAGAAGATTCTATTTTGGATGCAAACCTACAATTAATTCTAGTTGATTGTCTCGATCCAGTTATGCATAATCATGTTGTAAAGCATAATGTAACATAATATGTAAAAGAGATAACTACAACTCAACAAAGGACAAGACATACAATAATATTAACAGAAGCACAAGAATCCAGAATCAAAGAAGAAAAGGTAAACTCAAAAAATCAAAATATGGTATGTATTCTTGAAGTCCGTAAACAGGTCACGGAAAGAAGTTCATGAAAATGTTCAAGCCTCAGTGACAACAAAAGAATCAAGACTTTCAAAACTACAGAAGTATGTGAATGATTTAGGGTTAGTACCACAGGATTCCAGTGATTAATTTGAAGGAACCAGGACGACAAAGGACTTATCAACAACATTGAATTGAAGACATAGAAGAATTGATCAAGTGCTATTCATCTGTGAACCAGACCAGTTGCACTAGTTGACGGCACTTAAAAAGATCAGGTTGTTTTATCGTCTCAGAAGAAATTGATACAGTCTAAAACTGAAACACCCTGGAGTATAGAAGCTTTTCTAAAAGGTCAAGGACAAGAAAAGATTTCGATGGTTTTTTTATTTAGAAAACCATCGAATGAAAGATAAAGGAAACTAAAATAAGTTAATGTTTCATTTGATAGTTTTTATTAAAAACCATCGAATGGAATATTAACTTTATTCATTCGATAGTTTTCAATTTAGAAAGCAGGTGGAAGATGTGACTTTGTTGTCATGTTGATGAAGATCCAACGGCCAAGAATATTCATTACTTTTGGTTCGATGGTTTTTCTAAAAGAAGACTGTAATTAATACAGAGTGAAGATAGTGTCTTATTCAGTAAAAGGAAGAACACAGAATTCATTACGAAGGGAGAGTTTGAGCCAGAGAGAATTTTCATAGAAATTAATAGTGCTCAGAATTTTATCACTGTATTGAATTTGTGTAACCTTGAACTCATTGAAGCTAATCTACGGATTAGAAATTGTAGCACCCCTCGAGGTTTATATTTATAAAAAGATATATTCCCCGACTCTTGGTTTGATTTGGTGTGTTTGATTTCGTTATAGAACTGAATGATTAATCCGCGAACGAAATTGAATTATTTGTAAGTATCGTATTCAACCCCCCTTCTACGATATTTTGGACCTAACAATTGGTATCAGAGTTCTTGATTGACGTACAAATCAGATCCGGTGATTGAGACCAAAATCAAACGTAGCTTGAAAATTCGAACAAATTTTTTAACTTTCAAAATTTTTCATTTAATTGGAATTTCTTGAATTTTAAACAATTTGAAATTTTCAGAAACCATGAGTGCTCCAAAAACAACCGCTGGTATTAAAGTTCCCCCGTTTACTAGAGATGATTTCGGTTTGTGGAAGATGAAGATGCTGTTATTTATCAAGGCATCTAATCCGTTGTATATTGGCGTATTAGAGAACGGACTGTTTGTACCAATGAAACCAGTTAGTGAATCTACAACTCCTGATGGCACCAAGATTCCTCAAGGCACCCAACCTAAGGATATCACTGAGTACACAAATTCTGACAAAGAACTGATTCGATTGGACACAGGTTTGATGTTGATATTGGCAGACTCCGCAGACAAAGAAATGAGCTATCAGTTGATGAACTGTACAAGCGGGAAACATATGTGGGATATCATTAATTTGATAATGGAAGGAACTGAAGACGTGCAGGAAAATAGATTGGACATCCTGACTTCTCAGTACGAAGCTTTTAGGTCTCTTCCAGGAGAAAGTATAACTCAGGTCTTTGAGAAATATACTAAGCTTCTAAATGAATTGGCAATGAAAGGGAAGACCTATCCACTGAGAGAAACCAACAGGAAGTTCATGATGACGCTGCCCCATCATGTAGAACACAAGTCCTCATCCATAAGGGAAAGAATTGACTTCACAAAGATGTCATTAGAGATGATCTATGGCAAGTTGAAGACTTATGAGATGGAGCAAGAACAACGAGTGATAATCTACGGACCAGGGACAGTGGATAACAAGCACAATCCACTTGTGAGATCAGCAGCACTTGTAGTGGATGAACCAACAACTTCTGATATTCAGGTTCAAACCCCTAGAGCTGGAAAGGAGGTGATCATAGAAGCTGAGATGGATTTTGTGAATCTGGGTGTTGATGAAAGTGTTTACTACACCCTAGAAGAGCTTGAGCAAATGGAAGACAAAACCATGGCGTACTTAGCTGCAAAGTTTAGTCATATTCGTTTCAAGAGAAACCCTAAGTACAAGTTCAAGGGCTCAACCAACAGATTCCAGAAGAGCAAGTATGCACCTAGTATAGGTTTTAAGGGAGGCTACAAGACTGGCTCGATTGACAGAAGCAAATCAAGATGCTATGGGACGCCCTCCAAACCCGGGGTACAGATTTGAGGAGTCATCCGACCAACGGAACACTATTTAACACATGCATAATATATATAAAGACACAAATACCCCTTAACCAAGACCGCATCCAGATTATGGCAATGAACACAAGCTACTACAATCTTTTATTAATACAATACCAGTTTTATCAGAGTTATTACATCACAACTAAAGTTCAAATCTAGACATCTAATCTAGAAAAGCAAAACAACAACTACCCTGCCAATGACAATGACTCGAGGGGCTCTCCTGGCTGCCGGTGAACTATCGGTCATGCTGTGCCGACTCATACTCTCGCTTCACTGGAATAGGGTTAGAAAATAACAAGCAAGAGTGAGCCAAAAGTGCTCAGCAAACATCATATATATATCCAATGTAGTTTCATAATGAAAAGAAATCACAAGAATTTGAATCAATGCACAACGCATGATTATATCAACCTCTTCTGAAGAAAACAGATTAGAATTGGATTTTTATTTATCTCATTCAAATCAAAGGTTGAGCTGCTGGGCAGCCACACATCAACCCCGGGCTTGCTTATAGCAAAGCCCTCCACTGGATCCTTGGCCATCCTGGCCTTAATTATCATCGACCATAAATCTGGTCCTTATTTTCAAAACATTTCCAATTCTATTACAGCACATAAGCAATACAGGCTTCAACAATAATCACAACAAGAACAAATACGATTTCGGTTAGTTATCTCTATGCTTAACACTCCATTTAAAGGTTTCATTAAACAAATTAAATTACGTGCAACGTCTCAGAAATAAACGACTTCGTAGCTCCTGAATTTATTAGAAGTGTACCTACCATCACATCAGTGTCACTAATTGCTTCCCTCATCGTCATGCTATAAGTTCTGGCTGGCGGCTGATAATTGACAGCTGGAGGTGCCTCTATCGCTCGAATCATGTTGTTCACGAGTACTGGTGCCCTGCAATCCTTAATCATATGACCTGGTTTCTTGCATCGATAACACACAACACCTGTCTTGCAATCCCTGAAATAATGACCCTTATGGTTGCAATTAAAACATGTAATACTCAATCTGTGGCATACTCCGGGGTGTCTTTTCCCGCATGTCTTAAATTCTGGCAGTGGAGGTCTGGAAACTACTTGTTGATCGTTGTTGGATGGAACATTGATTGGTCCTGCATCCCCGGTATCTTTCTTCTTGAAATTTGAACCTCTACCCATCTGAAATCCTGGTTTCTTGTTTGAATGACCCTGAAGATCTCCATGTGGCTGTACCCTATCAGATGCCCCTATCTTTCTTTTCTTATTCTCTTTCTCTCTTATATATGAATCAGTCTCTCCTTCCGCAATCATTGCCTTCTGTACCACGGCTGCATATGTATCTAGCTCCAAAACTGCTAACTTAGTACGAATCCATGACCTCGGTCCCTGTTGGAACCTCTTGGCCTTCTTCTTCTCCGTATCCACATATGTCGGAACAAACCTAGACAACTCAGTAAACTTGGTCTCATATTGAGAAACAGTCATGCTACCCTGCTTTAGTTCTAGAAATTTCAACTCCATTTGATCTTGTATATAATCCGGAAAATACTTCTCTAAGAACAATTCTGTAAATCTCTCCCACGTAACTAACCCTTCTGGTTCTAAAGCCTTACTAGTTTCCCACCAATAGCTTGCCTCATTTTTCAGAAAATAACTAGCATACTCAGTTTTCTTCTCTCCCGTTACCTCTATCAACGTAAAAGCTTTCTCCATTTCCTTCAACCATGCATTTGCCTCAACTGGATCAGCGGATCCCTTAAACTCTGGAGGTTTTTCCGCTTGAAAAGATTTAAACGTAACCACGGGTAATACCTGCTGGTGCTGCTGCTGCTGATGCTGTTGTTGCTGATGTTTTTGCTGCTGATGCTGTTGTTGCTGTAGCAACTGCTGTTGAATCTGTTGTTGTTGTTGTGCTAACGCAGTAGTTTGTTGAGTAAGGGTGTTCAAAAGATGTATTACAATTGGATCTAAATGACCCATCGGGGGTGTATTCTGTTGACCTTCTCGGTCAGCAGAACTATTTGCACGTGTGTTGCGTCTAGGTGGCATATTGCTGATGAATAAACAATAACTGATTTAATCAAACAATTTATAAATGGAAAAGAATATGGTTGTTAGAATAAAGGGTTACGAATCGCCAAATGGTACCGCGACGGTTACAAGTTTCCAAATATATGAAAAAAAACAATTGTGGCAATAAGTAGAATGGCAATCATGGTGTTGACGTAAAATGACAAAGAAAGAATGACTGTTCTGCAAAGGTAGTGATTATATAGATAATAAGATTCGATACAAGCGTAGAACGCTTTCAAAAGTAAAATATGTTATAGATGAACTATAACTGCCGATCAACAGTACAACAACAAAAATACAACAACAATCCAAGGCGATACTATAAGCCTGGTGTACTGCTGATACTATACTATGCATCTATGTACTATCTGATTGAAAGTTCATCCATCCACATAACATCTAATCTCACCCAATCCTGCTCACGGATCATCGTCCCTAATCTCCCATAGTGCTGGTCCAGCAATCTCTCCAATCTCCCTCATCTCAAAGTCCAAAACCTCTCTCACTCCTGTTGTAGTCTCTCCCTCTCTGCTAGTAGCTAGTCCATGCAACCTCGTCTCTACCAATGTCCTCACAACCCTGAGTCTCATCTGTATCTCTCCTACCTGATCTCTGAATCTATCTCTATCTCTGGCTACACCTGCCTCCGTTGAACGCATCCGACGCATCTCTAATGCATGTCTATGAAAGTAGTCCCTCTCCTCTCTCATCCTCTGATAACGGTGATGTGGAACTGGTGGCTCAGAGATCTGGAACAAAGGTCCGGAAACTGAAGCCTGAGATCGCGGTGCTGCGGGTACGCGTCGAAGTGGAACGGGACAAGGTATAGGATCCCTCCTGACCACTATAGGTCCAGACTGAGGTAGTGTCGGTCGCGACGGTCCTGCTCTCTCATCTGGTACAAGTCTCTCCTCTATCGGGTGCTCTGACGGATCTGAATCTGAACTAGAGCTAGGTGGCTGCAATTATAACCATACTTGATTACTACGCATAGTATTTCTAATCGACCTTCTAAGACCATTAGGTGAATTCCTAACCCTCTATGTTATCCTGGACCCTAAATCCTAACTTGTTTCAAATGCCATAACCTGTTGCTCTGATACCAACCTGTGACGCCCTCCAAATCCGGGGTACAGATTTGGGGAGTCACTCGATCAACGAAACTCAACATACCTGAATATAACACATGCGTAATATAATAATATCATAAAATACCCCTTATCCAAGACCGCATCAAGATTATGGCATTGAACACAAGTTTCTACAATCTTTTATTAATACAAACCAGTTTTATCAGAGTTATTACATCACAACTTAAGTCCAGAGCTAGACATCTAGTCTAATAATACAAAACAAACAACTACCCTGCCAATGACAACCACTCGAGGAGCTCTCCTAGCTGCCAGTGAACTATAAGTCATGTTGTGCCGACTCATACTCTCGCTTCACTGGAATAGGGTTAGAAAACAACAAGCAAGAGTGAGCGAAAAGTGCTCAGCAAACATCATATATATATCCAATGTAGTTTCATAATGAAAAGAAATCACAAGAATTTGAATCAATGCACAATGCATGATTATATCAACCTCTTCTGAAGAAAACAGATTAGAATTGGATTTTTATTTATCTCATTCAAATCAAAGGTTGAGCTGCTGGCCAGCCACACATCAACCCCGAGCCTGCTTATAGCAAAGCCCTCCACTGGATCCTTGGCCATCTTGGCCTTAATTATCATCGACCATAAATCTGGTCCTTATTTTCAAAACATTTCCAATTCTATTACAGCACATAAGCAATACATGCTTCAACAATAATCACAACAAGAACAAAATAGAGTGACAATAACAAAAGCTTCATCTGACAATCAATCACAACGAGGGTGAAATAGTATAATGAATTACAAAAGAGCTGCAACTGATCAAGACCAAATAAGGTTCGTGAAACAAGTTCAGGATGGTTTCATAGATGCAACACATCCGTTTCAAGGAAAATAAACAAGGTTATAATGTACGCAAGTGAATCGAAGGTGAGGATTCTCAATATTCAACAAGATTGTGAATAATCAAAGAAATCAGGAATTTTTCATGGAAACAATGTTATCGGTTCTGATACAGGATAAGAATTGAATCATTGGTATTGGTTTGATGACAACATGCATATAATAACTCAGAGTAAGATTACTCAAGGAATTGTGAAAGAAATAGACACTTGCCTGGTTCGACGTAGTCAAATTCTACCGTTGCTATTCTACCTTCTCCATTCCCTTTGCTTCGGGAACTAGATTCTATAATACATAACTTATATTAGTACATCCCATCATTTATTCTATCCTCAATATAAACTCATAATCATTTTAAAGTCTAAACAGCCTATCGGGCCAATTTCGAGATTTATCGAACGCCCGACCTATTTTTCCGATAGACGGACTCATACTCTATTCTTTTTATAAGACGTTTACGGACACTAAACACATTATTCCACTTTTTATAAACCATATAGTGCTTATAAATATTTTTAAAACAATATTCGAGACTTATTAGAATTTAAATAAGTCGCAAACAATTTTTAAATCAAAAATCAGATTTTTAAACCCAATATAAGTATTTAAATGCAAATAAATCAATTAATAAAATTAATTGACACTCTTTAAATGCTCAAACTATTTTTAAATAATAAAACAGGTTTGAAAATAATTAAACTGAATTTTTAATTAATTAAATCTAATTAATAATTAATTTTTAAGAATTAACTGATTAAAAGAATTAATCAATCAATTAAATAAACTAATTATTAATTAAAAATAATTAAAATAATTAATTTTAATCAATCTGAGAATTTAAAATAATGAATATAATTTTCCAGAATTTATCTGAATTAAAAATATATTTTTAGAAATAAAATATGAATTTTTAAAGATTTTAAACTATTTTCGAATTATTTTTAAAAATAAAATTAAAAAACAGTTTTCTGAAAATAAATTAGGGTTTTTAAAAATTGAAGATTGAAACCGGGTCAGAAAACGGGTCGCCAAGAACAGAAACGGGTCGCCAAGAACAACCGCAATTTTTCCAGAATCCGGCGAGCCAAAAACACGACCAAATTTAGGGCTTTTGATACCAAAACATTCCAAATCACCATACCAATACATTCCGATCAAAAACAAACCAAAAACATCACCGGAACTCCAAACCCGACTATTTTCCGGTGACCTAAACAAATTTTCTGATCTACAAATTTTTTACATGAAACTCTACGTTCTTTATGTTAAAATGAAGCTTACAACTCACACAATGAAAGCCCTCTATGAGAATTCATGTCAGATCAACAACAAGAACAGACTGTTCAAAAGAAGAATTCGGGTCAAAACCCGAAAATCAAACCCGTAAAAATCGAACATAAACATGAAATTAAAACATGGATTCCTGCTAATTAGAACCCTAGGAACATGTTAGAAGCAACCAATTGAACGGAGAATCAACAGAATGAAAATCCCCAATTCGAACATAAACCCTAATTTAATTCAAAAATTGTAAAATTCATAATAAATCGAAAAATTACCAGATGATGATGAGGTTGGAAGATTCTGAAACTAGAGCTCAAGATCTTTGTTTTGAGTATTTGAAATTCAATTTCTGATTTCAATAACACCCTGAAAAGTTGATTTGATTATTCAAGAACACGAAGAACATGGTTCGGGGATTTTTACTTTTTCGAGATTATGAAATATAGATTATGTGAGGTTTAAGGTACGATTCGTCTGTTTATATTTTTGGAAAAATAATACCCCAAACAACATTTTTGGATCGATATAGATCCACTGGATCGTTTAAAAACCCTAATTAGGTTAAAAATACGTTTTACGAGAAGATAACTATCTAAAAAGACTGATAATTATCCAAATCAATACATATCATTATATAACTAATGCTCAAGAATACTGGGGCTATAACAGATGAAATATTTTTATAAACGACATATCCGTCACCCTGGACAATTAGGGTTTGGAACAATCTTTCCCTTTTTGAACAAAACGAATTACACTGACAATATCAAATAGATAGGGATGAAATGATACGAATAGTTCTTTCGATAACGATTCGAATTCGAAAGACGAATGGATAATAATTATGTACAAAATTTCAACGGGGCCCTTGAATTTTCAAAACGGGGCTCAAAATTGAATAAGATTTCAAATGACGAAATATTTGAAAGGGGCTTTCGACTCACCAAATAACACATAATCACTTAATAACCGTAACTTATTAATATTCAAATTATTCCATACGAAATATTTTACACCAAATATATCATTTATATATATAAAATAAAAAAAAATTCACGGATATTACAATGTGTCTTACCTAAATTGCTATACAAACAAGTTTATCATTACAGGAAAAAGCAATCTAGATGCATTCTATATTTAGCTAACACAATTCCAGTAGATGTTGATTTGTCATACTCTTGAATTGGTGAGCTTTGTCATGTGATCTCTCAAGCTTCTGTCGTAGTCTTGTAGACCTGATGCAATGTTGGGATACTGCAGCACGCCTGTTTCTTGAACATCCAAACTGTCACATGTTTGACTGGGTAGATCCCCAATTTAAAGTTTATCCCTCTGAGACAGTATCCTGATCTTCAAGCTTGCTGTCACAAGAATGTGCTTTTGGTGACAGTAGGAAATCCCCGTAATAGATGCTGTCAGGAGTTCCAAGCTTGCTGTTAGGAGAATAGAGAGTTGTTGTCTCAAGGCTTCCGCCAATGTTGCTGTCAGAGAAAATATGATGTCTTGACTTGCAACATGCTGTCTTCTTGTAACCTTACTGTCAATGTTATGACAGTAAAAATTACTCTTGTTGTCATTCTGATATAATCCTTGAGGCTTGAATAAACGAATGAACTTCTTCCAAGATTTATAAACAAGTTTATTACAGCAATTGAAATGGCTACAAGAACATACTCTGGTTGTGACAGTATGTTCTACTTAATAAAATTAAGTATTACAAAACATAAAGTTAATTTGTCTTATAAGCTATCATCCATAAATCCTAACAATCTCCCCCAATTTGTTTTTATGGATAATAACTACAAATTTTCAAACTATACATGCTGACAACTTAACTAACAAAGATCAGAATGAATACAAACATAGGTGCTCCTTAATGAATGAGCAAATATGAAATATTTACCTAGTTTTGAGCTTCAGACTTTCTTTTCTTCCTTCTTTCTTCCTCTCCTTTGAGAGCTTCTGCTACAAGGTTTCTGAGGCTTTCCACCAGAGATACTTCCATGGGAGATAGTGCATCATCCTCAATTTCATCAATATATTGTTGAATTACTTTGGAGATACTCTGTTGAGCATCCTGGAGATCCAGCCAATTTTCTTGTCCATAGATATAGACTCTAAATTTTAAGATGTCTTTATCCATCTTGAATCTCATGCCAGGAAATGCATTTAGAGTAGACCTTCTTGCCTTGTCCCGCTTTGAATCTTCACCCTTTCTCTTTTTAATAATCTCCTCAAGTTCAAAAGAACACAGCATCTCCAGATGATTAGTTGATCCAACCACTGAGAAGTTCAATTCTTTAAGCACACTGGTTCTGAGCTTGTGGAAACTATCAAGGTAGATTTCTTCCTTTCCATGTTTGATCCTGAAAGGGTTCTCCGGCACACAAGGTTGGAAGTTGGACCTTTAATTCTTCTACTGTTCATATCCTTGCATGCATTCAACAGTTCAACTTCCATTTGTTCAACATACTGATCATCTTCAGCTTTTGTGGATCTCTCTTGACTTGGCATGGCTTGCACGTCTTCTTCAGGAAGATCATCTTCATAATCAGCTATTTCTTCATCAGAGTACTCCAACAAATGAGCAATATCAGCATCATCATGCAATGACCAGTCTCCATGTTTCTGATAAAATTTTGCATCTCTTTCAGCTTTGTATGCCAGAACATGTTCCATGACTTTATTAGGTACATTGTCATAACCTTGCATTAGATAGACCATTCTCTCTAAGATGAAGTAGTCAATTCTCCTTGAGACTATCCTCCTTCTGTATGATAGAGTTTCTGTTACATCATGTGAAACTACCTCCATGGTAAAGTCTTTTTTAACTATCACATACCTTGATGCATCAAACCAGAGGACATACTGGACTGCTTCATTGTTGTCATCCAACTTTATCTCAACATTCTTGTAATATCCGTGAATTTTATTATTTGAATAAATGATATATTTGATATAAAAATATTTATTGTGGAGTATTGGGATATTGTTAAGTGATAATTATTGTGTGATTATGTGCTAAATGGTGAGTCGAAAGCCCCTTTCAAATATTTCGTCATTTGGAATTTTCTTCAAATCTGAGCCCCGTTTTGATAATTCAAGGGCCCCGTTGGAATTTCGTACATTAATTATTATCTTTTCGTCTTTCGTATTCGAATAATTATCGGGAGAGATATTCATATCATTTCATTCCTACCTATTTGATTCTGCAAGAATAATTCGTTTTGTTCAAAAAGGGAAAAATTATTCCGAACCCTAATTGCTTAAGGGGACGGATATATCGTTTTATATCAATATTACATTTGTTATAGCCCCAGTATTCTTGAGCATTAGTTATATAATGATATATATATATATATATATCAATTGGATGATCATCAACCTTTTTAACTGATTATTCCTCGTAAAACGTGTTTTTAACCTAATTAAGGTTTTTAAACGAACCAGTGGATCTATATCGATCCAAAAATTTTGTTTGGGGTATTATTTTTCCAAAAATATAAAAAGACGAATCGAACCTTAAACCTATCATAATCTGCAGCCCTAATTCTCGAAATAATAAAAATCCCTGAACCGTGTTCTTCGTGTTCTTGAAGAATCAAACCATTCGTTCAAGGTGTTATTGAAATCCAAATCTGAAGTTCTTGTACTCAAATCAAAGCTCTTGATCTCTAGTTTCAGAATCTTCCAACCTCATCATCATCTGGTAATTTTTCGATTTATTATGATTTTTTCAATATTCGAATTAAATTAGGGTTCTTGATTAATTTGGGGATTTTCATTCTGTTGATTCTCCGTTCAATTGGTTGCTTCTAACACGTTCCTAGGGTTCTAATTAGCAAGAATCCATGATTTAATTTCGTGTTTAAGTTCAATTTTTACGGGTTTGATTTTTGGGTTTTGACCCGAATTCTTATTTTGAATAGTCTGTTCTTGATATTGATCTGACATTGATTTTGATATGGGGCTTTGATTGTGTGAGTTATAAGCTTCATTTTAACATATTAAACGTCGAGTTTCATGTACGGAATGAGTAGATCGGGTTTCCGGCCGGAGTTGTTGCCGACGGTTTCTTTGACCGGATTCTGGGCTCGATTCCGGCATCGTACATATGTGTTTGTGTGTGGGTTATGTTTGTCTTGAAAAAGCGAACAAAAGCCCTATAAAATTGTTTGTGTTTGATCGGGAGTGAAAGATTCTGGTCGCCGGACACCGGCCGGATTCTGGAAAACCCAGAATCCGGTGGGTTGTTCTTGGCGACCCGGATTCGTTCTTCCCGACCCGTTTACCCGAAGTTTGACCCGGTTTCAATCTTCAAAACCCTAATTCAATTTCTGAAAACTGTTTTTGGATTTTATTTTTAAATTTAATTCGAAAATAGTTTAAAAACTTTAAAAATTCATATTTTTATTTTAAAAATATATTTTAATGTCAGAAAAATTCTGGAAAATTATATTTATTATTTTAAATCCGAAAATTGATTAAACTTAATTATTTTAATTATTTTTAATTAATTAATTGGTTATTTCTTTTAATCAATTAATTCTTAAAAATTAATTATTAATTAGATTTAATTAATTAAAAATTCAGTTTAATTATTTTCAAGCCTATTTAAAAATAGTTTGAGTATTTAAAGAGTGTCAATTAATTTTATTAATTGATTTATTTGCATTTAAATGGTTATATTGGATTTAAAAATCCGAGTTTTGATTTAAAAATTAATCGTAACTTATTTAAAATTCAAATAAGTTTCGTACGATGTTTTAAAAATGTTTATAAAATGTTTATAAGTGCTATATGGTTCATATTAATCGTGTGTTGTGTTTTATAGTCTGTATGTGCCCGTACTAGGGCAAATATCTGAGTTTTAAATATCGTAAATCATACCGGACGTCCGATACGTAACCAGTTACTTGTTTAAATGTGATTATTGATTGGATAAGTGTCAAGAGTAGAATGAGAATAGTTAGACTTATTGTGATGAGTTGTTTAATTATAGAATCGAGTTCCCGGAGCAAGGGAAATGGAAAGGTAGAGTGAGCAGAGTCGATCCGACAGCAGCTTAGACCAGGCAAGTATATGTGCCTTTACTTGTGATAAAAATTATTATTGTCTTGATTACTTGAATACCGTTATCCCCAGAACAATTCAAATTATCAATCTTTTAATCACATTTGGACAACTGATTCCATTTCCTTAGAGATTCTTGATTCTTTGATTTGATCTGCATCGGAAACCCTTATTTCCAATTCACTTGATTATTGTTTACCACCATTTATTATTGATTATCATCCTTTGATTATTATTGACAACCCTTGATCATTTGACTTCCATCGTTGACTATTGATTACGGTCATCGATTATCGATTACCAATATTGATTTCCTTCTTGAATGAGTACACTGTACCATTGAAATTATTCCATGATTATTTCTCGATCTTCATTTGATACTGAGCAGTTGAAGCTCTTTTGCAATTATTATACATTGAGTTTATCTTATTGAGCATGTTATTGTTTATATCCTATGATAGATTTGGCATGTTTTTAAAATGGACCGGTAATTGGTCGGGCCATATTTATGGTCGGAATAACTTAAGGCCCAGATTGGCCTAGGATCCAGTAGAGGACTATGCCGTGAGCTAGTCTGGGGTTGATGCGTGGCTGGCCAGCAGCACAACCTTTGATTTGAATAAAATATATAAGCCAAATTCTAATTCTTTTTCTTCAATTGTTATTGATACAAAGCATGTGTTAGCTAAATATTGTTGATTCTGATATCATAAATTCATATCCTTACAACTGTTAATCCCAAATGACCTAACAGAATTGTAGAAGGGGGGGTTGAATACAATTCTTGATATTTCTTAAACTTAAAACAACTTACAAATGAAAACTGAACTTAAAGTAAAAATCATAAGCACATAAATAATTTCAGTTGGATTGTTTGATGATCCAACTGAAGTGATTTTTATTGCGGAAATAATCTGTGATACAAAATGTACACAGCTGCTCAGTTACAAGATTGTAGAGAAGTATGCTCTCAAAGATAGCTAATACTAACTATTTGTTTTTCTTCTCTTATCTTTAAAGTAACTGCTACACTTGGTTATAAATACCCAAGTTTACAATTCTACGTTTGGCTAAACTAAAGAACAATAGTAGTAACCATCAGTAGCTTGCTTTTCATTCTTTTTGTCCAATGGTCCTTGGAGATCTTTGCTTTTGTCTTCATGCTTATTTTAATCATTCCCAAGAGCCTTATTGGAAATTGGAATGTTTCTGTTGGTCCTTGTGTATTGCAGAAGGGGGGGGGGATGAATGCAATACTGATAAAATTCAATCTCAGTTTCAACAACTAAAACTAAGATTTAATGTTATCAATAATATGTATGCATTCACAAACAGTAAAATAGAGAAGACAGTATTCACAAAATAAATGTTTTATTTATTTTGCAAAGTGTTGCTACAACCTCAAGAGAGAAATCTTGAGCTTCGTTTTTCTTCAAGGCACTTGCTAGTCTTCGTTACCTCTCTAGAATGAATTGACAGTAGGTATAAGACTAATCCTATCACTATCAGTCACGGGTTTGTGAAGCTGCTGTCATTGTCAAGCGGCAGCTTCTTATAGATTGTCTTACCCATGTGACTTTCCTAAATTGCTAATATGTCAGATAAACATCATAACAAAAGCAACCTAGATTCATTCTATTTCCAGCTTAAGCAATTCAACAAATAAGGACTTGACCTTGCTCTTGAATTGATTCGCTTTTGTCTTGCAGTGCTTGAAGCTTCTGTCGTAGTCTTGCAGACTTGGTGCAGCTTAGGGATACTGCATCACGCCTGTTTCTTGAACATTGAAACTGTCACGGGATTTGACTGAGAAAGTTACTTAGAACAAGGGTCTTTCTCGAGACAGTTACTTTTGCCGCAAAGCTTGCTGTCACAAGAATGTGCTTTTGGTGACAGTACGAGTTCCCCGCATAGTGTGCTGTCGAGGTTCCCAAGCTTGCTGTCGAGGGCTAAAGTTGCTGTCGTGAAGTCTTCCGCCAATGTTGCTGTCAGAGTGAATATGCTGTCTTGACTTGCAACATTCTGTCTTCTTGTAATCTTACTGTCGAAGCTTTAGGACAGTAACCTTTATTCATGTTGTCATCTAAATATGTACCCTTTGAGGCTTGAACACAGCAAGTGAACTTCTTTCAAATTATACAACTAGAATAACATTACATACTGATTACAAGAACATATTTTGGCTGTGACAGTATGTTCTACTTAATTAAAAAATTAAGTACAATCAAAGTTAAGTTGTTTCTATGTTATCACCCATAAATCCCAACAATCTCCCCCAATTTGTTTTTATGGGAAATAACAACAAATTTACAATATGTGCTGACAACTTAACTAACAAGATCAGAATGGATTAAGAATTTTTACTTAGCTTGAGATTTCCTCTTCTACCTTGCTACATCCTCTCTTTTGAGAGCTTCTACCAAGCAGCTTTTTAGACTTTCTATTAGAGAAATTTCAGCAGCAGAAACTGCATCATCCTCTACTTCTTCAATGATCTTCTTTATAGAAGGGGAGAGGAGAGAACTAACATCCCTGAGATTCAGCCATTGTAATATATCATAAGGATAGGTTCTGAAGTGAAGTTCTTCATTAATGAGCTTGAATCTACTTCCAGGATAAGCATTGAGAGTCCATCTCCTTTGCTTGTCCAGCTTAGAGTCTTCTCCTTTTCTTCCTTCCAATACATTCTCTATTTCATCAGAACAAATCTGCTCCAAGGGATGAATAGATCCAGCTACCATATACTGTAAGTCCTTCAGAATGGTTGTTTTTAGCTTGTGAAAGCTGCAAACATAGATTTCTTCTTTTAGATACTTCATTCTTAGGGGATTTTCCAGCATACATGATTTATAATTTGGAGCTTCACTTTCTGCCTTGTTGGAAACCTTGCATCTTTCCAGTAGTTCAGCTTCCTTCTTATCAAGTTCTGACTTAGTTTGAGAATATTGAGAAGATTCAGGTCTTTTGCTTGGCTTGGGTTCCCTTTCCTGAGTTGGTTGGGTTTGCCCTTCTTCTGTGGGTAAGTCCTCAAACTCATAGTACCAGTGGTATGGTATAGGAGAAGGTGGGAGATCAGTTAGAATATCAGCATCATCAAAATCAGCAAAATTGTAGCCAAATTTCTGATAGAATTCAGCATCCCTATCAGCCTGATATTTCAAGATATGTTCCATAACAGACTTTGGAACATTATCATAACTCTCCAACAACTCTACCATTCTTTCCAGGTAGAAGAAGTCAATTCTCCTTTTATCTATGGTTGATGTCCTACCACTGGTTGATGTGGACACTAGGTTGAAATCCTTATCAACCTCGGTAGATCTTGATCCTTCCCACCATAGAATGTACTCAGTGGCCTCTTGATTTGCATCCAATTTAACCTCAACACTCTTGATTTCCCAAGATTGCATCTGTTGAATTTTAAGACTGTTGGGAGGAATTGATTGAATTGGCATCTTCAAATTTCTGCCTAAACCAGTGGCCTTTTCCTTTCCTGAGCACATGTACTTTCCTGCAGGTTTCTGTCTAGTAAACCATGCCTTAGCATTAGCTTTCAGTCTCTTGGGCTTGACAGCAGCTTTGGTTTCATCCTTGACAGAACCTTCCTTGACAGTACCTTTGTCGACAGCATCTTCCATGACAGCATCTTCTATGACAGTATCCTTGTCGACAATACCTTTGGTGACAGCATCTTTTTCTGCATTTATGCAGTCAATACCACATCTAAGAATGCTTGCCTCCAAAGCTTCCAGTATTCTTGACTCCTCTTCATCTGTAGCACCAGCATCTTTCTTTTCCTGATTAGGAGTTTCTTCATTGCCTTCATTTTGGGATTGAATACCAGTATTCCCAGAATTACTTCCACCAGCATTTCCAGCATTTCCAGAAGCTTCACCACCTCCAACCTCATCATCATCATCATCCTGAGGAGGAAGGTCATAGAGGCAACTTCCACCTTGATCATTTCTTTTGGCATTGGCTCTAGAGATTAGTTCCTTCACTCTAGCTCCCAGTGCCTTGTCTCTCAACACCATCATTTTGTAGATCTCTTGAACAGCATAAGCTCTTCCTGGATTGGCATTTGAATTGAGTATTCCATCTAACACTTTCAGAATTGACTTGGTTTCCATTCTGGATGTGCCAACCAAATTCATGAAGCTGTTCCTTCTTGTGCCATCCTTAGTTTCGGATCTATAGAAAACACATGGTGGATTTGTGTAGACTTCAGGTAGTTTTTGTATGAGCAGGTTCTGGATTTGCATATCCAATATTTCATTGAATGGTGTTTGAGTTTCCCTGATCTTTCCCTTCAAGGCACACAACACCTTTGCTGGCAGACTCTGCAATAATTGCATTGTGATGAAATAAGATATGCCAGAAGTGAGATAAATACTTACAGCCCATCTTTTCTCATCATTCACCATTACACTGACACTAGTAATTTGTTCCTTTAACAGTTTTGTGGTGTTGGTTGGACGGTTGCTTGGAGCATTCATTGCTTTTTCCACCAAACTGCTAAATTCACTGTCATGGTTGTGTAATGTGCTCTCCCTGTAATCCACCATCAAGACATTGGCTTCTTCTTGATCAAATTGAGTGCCATTTGTCCAAATAATTCCCTTTTGGATGGATTCAGGCAGTTTCCCTTTACCTTTCCCAAGTTTGTTTTGTTCCTCCATTTCTCTCCATTTCTTCTGTAGAGCAGTTTCTTGAGTTTCTGGAGTTGGCTCTCTAATCAACACAGGAGGCAAGATTGGATGTCTAGATGCAGGTCTTCTTTGCAATGCATCTTGAGTTTCCTTTGACATTAACACCCTTTCTCCATCCATTTCCACTTCAACAGGCTTTTCAGCTTTATCCTGTGGTTGTGCACTGCTTGGTTTGACTTGATCCCCCTTAGACATTGCTTTCCTTTTAGCTCCCCCTCTGGTCTCCATAGCTACAGGCTCCCCCTGAGTTCCACCTGATTCCTGAATAGGCAATGATTCTGATCTTGCTACCTTCTCCCCCTTAGTTGAGTTGGCAGCTACTAGGTCAGTAAGGAACTGAATAGAGAGTTGAGTAGCAGCAAAACCATCAACCACCAGTTGAGAGAGAGAGTCCATCTTGGAGTTGAGAGTAGCACATTGTCCTTCCAGAGCTGCAATCCTGTTACCATAAGTAGCAGAGGGGCCACCATACCTTAACCTTCTTGGAGGGGAAGGAAAAGAAAGGGGCTTGGAGGCTATGGGGGTTCTCACACTCTCAGGGTGTTTTTGAGTGATCTCATCACCCCTCACAGTTTGAATCTCAAGGCCTAGTGCCTGAATAGTGTGGGCTCCCTCAATAACTCTCTGGACATGCTCAAGTCCCTCTCCTTTTGCCAGCTCATTTGGCTGCCTCTCATTTTTATGCTCACCTCTCTTTTCTTTTATCTCTCTTTTCTTTTGCACACCCTCACTCAACCTAGATGCATGGGTATGAGCAGTACTAACATGCATGGAAGGAGTAGATTTAGAATGTACCTTTAAGAGTTTGGCAAGAGGTAGATCATCATCAGAGGCATCCTCAATGATTACAGCATCAAAATCAGGCTGAGAGGACTGGACAGCATCTTTGGCAGGAATGTTACTGTCAGTTGGAGTCTGGACAGCAGGTTCTGGCATGACAGCAACTTTGGGAGGTGGAGTGACAGTAGGTTCTGTAGTGACAGTATCTTTCTCTCCACCCGTGACAGCAGCTGTGTCCAGGACAGCAACATTGTCAGTGTCTTTGACAGCAACAGAGGCTGTGACAGCATCTTCCTGAAGGTAAGATGCTCCTTGGAGTTCAGACAAAGTGTTGGCTGTTTCATTTTCTGACAAAATACCACTTTGCCCTAGCTCAGTGTTTGGAGGAGTGGTGTCCATCTCACTTTGAGAAATGGGTTCTTGTGGACCACTAGATGGGGGCTCATCCATGATTGGAGATGGATGATCAAAACCTGAAGGGTTGGGACTGTCCCCTTCTCTAGGTTGTGGAGAAGAAACAAAAGAATGTGTAGGGAAGGAAGAAGGTGAAAGTGTAGTAGAGAGTGGGGGCTGATTCACAGATGAAACATGTGAACCATCAATAGGAGTAGAGAAATCCTCACTGTGCCCTAACTCACTGTGTGTTTCTTCAAGTGGGGGTATCTCAGGTTGGGAAACATGAGTTTGTGCAGACTCTGTACAGGGTGCCTTGGGAGACATGCCAATTTCAATAGATGTCCCTTGTTGAGAAGGCACATCTAGGGAGGAGTTTATTTCCCTGGTTTCCTCTACAGTCTTTTGGGAGACTGCAGGGTGGCTGACAGTGGTTTTGGTCCTCCTAGCTCTCTTCTTCTTAGGCTCAGGGGGAACCACTGTGGGTTCTGTTTGACTACCTTCCTTATTTGCTGCACTAGGTGCAGTGTCTCCCTCTTGACTAACAGAGCTACCACCAACATCAGCTTCTAAGGATCTTTTTCTGGATTCTTGCAAGGCTTCTCTTTGGGCTTTGGGAAGTCTAGAGGGCCTAGGCTGAGTGTATGGTGTTGAATGTGGGTTAACTGAATTTGGGTCTAATTCAGTTTCATTCTCAAGAGAAAAGGAATCATAACCAGAAGGTAATGGATAATCAAGGTTGGGCACTTGATCAACCATGTGTTGAGTGAAACAGAGTGGAATGTGTGCATTGAGATCTTGTGATGATAACAATGTGTGTGTGTTCTTTTTCAAAACTGAGCAAGCCTCTAAACGAGGAGCAGCATCATTAAAATCACAGAATGAATTAATGCACAACATAAGAAAGCGAGGGTAGTGTGATACCTTCTTACCTATGGCAGCTTTGAGGTGTGCCATGAGGAGAGCTCCAACATTCACCTTGTATCCATGGACAAGAGAATGTGTCAGTTTCTTGATGTAGGAGGGTATTCCATTCCAGCCCGTGGACTTGGTAGAGAACACCTTGACCATCACATCAAATATCATACTCCACTCCTTTCGCAGATGTTTCCTATCCATTTCACCAGTTGGATACCACTTGGTAGTCCCCTCTTCGAGAATAGGGCCTGCATACCCAATCTTCAAGAAGAGCTTCTTGAGAGTGTCATCATTTGCAAGTTCAGTAAATTGTTGTCTTGCTTCAAGTGTAATTCCAAGAGCATTGTTGATGACCTCAGCTGTAAGAGTGTATTGTTGCCCAGAGATTGTGAATTGAATACCAGGGTTCTCACCCTCAGTTTGAGCAACAGCAGTTTGCCAAAACGCCTCAAGTCTGTCTAAGTCGAGAATGGGGGTTGAGGTTATGGCATAACCGAGATAGGACTTGTTCAAGAAAAACACTAGTCCTTTGAAGCCTTCACCAGCATCATTTGGGGAAAAGATGCCAGCAAAGTTGGTTTGAGAGAGAGTCTGTTTGGGGGCCATTGAGATTTCAAGAAAAGAAGAAAGTAAGAAAAAAATTGCTTTTTGCTGGAAGAAAGGTATTTTGCCTTGAGTTTGATGAGAAAGAGAAAGATATGTCTGAGTAACTGGGGAATAAATAGGGGTATCTCAAACGTTTTGTGCATAAAAAGTGGATTTCAAGAACGTGTCTTAACCCACTCTTAAACACGTGAGTTACTGCCCGTTATTCACTGACCAACGTGGGATAAATATCCAATTTCAACGGTCCACTATTGATGACAGTAACCTGTGCGCTAGAAACAATCTGTCAGTAATAAGAGGTGGTGATAGTAGGTTTTGCGCGACAGCAACTATTGCGCAAAGACTTGCTGTCACCGTTAAGCATATGAATGACAGTATCCTTTACAAGTCTTGACAGAAGGTCTTTCCCTGCTGTCAAGAAGGTTGCTGTCAAGAAACACGCGACAGTATCCTTCTTAACGACAGTAACTTCGATTAGGAATTGGTTCTGTCATGAACTTATTAGAATGCTTGATTCATACACTTAACTTAATATTGACAAATTATGGATTTAGCAATGTAATCTATTGAACACAGATATTCATCAATTAACACAGACAAAGCATAAACTCAATAACCACAAAGACAAGAACTTTTATTATTATTATTAATAAAATCATTCAGAATGGAACATTGAGTACATCATTTCATGACTTTATTAACTAGTTCTAAAAGCTCTGCCCTAGCCTCTTCTTCAGTGCGGCCTTCTTCCTTGAGAAGTGCCTGAAGCAACTTCTCTTCTTCCTGAGCCTTGGCTTCCTCTTCCTTAGCCTTGGCCTCCTTTTCCTCGTCTATCTCATCGAGGGCATCCAACAGCACCTCGAAGAGCTCCTCAATCTCCTCATTGTAGGGTTCACTATCACACTTCTTTAGCCCAACTTCAATTCCTACTTTGTTTTCCATTATTTACTTTAAAACTGAGAGCAGACTGGTGAAACCTAAGGTTAATTTATAGGCAAAACCGTCTAAGGATTAAAGTCTAATGGTCAACAGTTAGAGTACCCATACAACTACCACAAAAGTAATTAATGGTCGTGTCCTCCTTTAATCCTACAGATTAATGCAAAAAGGTGTGAAAGTCCAATGGAACAGATTTTTATCTCTCAAACTTAACAAGTAACCACATTAATGTCATACACGGTTTAAAAGTATGAGACTGGCGCAAAATACTGACATGATTAGTCAAATCAACACATGCTGTCACATAACAGACATAAACCAAGTAGACAGTAACTTCTCTTGACAGCAGGTTTGAAGTTGCTGTCATGAGCTTCATTAGAGAATTTGGAAATATCAAAAACTGAGTAAATCAACATACCAGGTTCAGCATTCCCAATTCACTTACCAACCTGTTGAAGGTTGCTTCATCCAATGGCTTAGTAAAGATGTCAGCAAGTTGCTTGTCAGTTGGGACATAGATCAGCTTCACAGTTCCTTGTTCAACATGCTCTCTGATAAAGTGATGTCTTATATCAATGTGCTTTGTCCTAGAGTGTTGAACTGGATTGTCTGATATGGCTATGGCACTAGTGTTGTCACAGTAGATAGGAATTTCACTTAACACTAGACCATAATCCAGAAGTTGATTCTTCATCCATAGAATTTGTGCACAGCAACTGCCTGCAACAATATACTCAGCTTCTGCAGTTGATGTAGAAACTGAATGCTGCTTCTTGCTAAACCATGAGACCAATCTTCCACCAAGAAATTGACAGCTACCAGTAGTACTCTTTCTGTCAATCTTGCATCAAGCATAGTCTGAGTCTGAGTAGCCAATTAGATCAAATCCATTGTTCTTGGGATACCAAAGACCTAGGTTAGGAGTGCCTTTTAGGTATCTAAAGATTCTTTTGATGGCTACTAAGTGAGACTCCTTTGGATCACTCTGAAACCTTGCACAGAGACATGTAGCAAACATGATGTCAGGTCTGCTAGCAGTTAGGTATAGGAGAGATCCTACCATGCCTCTATAGGTGCTTGAATCAATCTTCTTCCCTTTAGGATCAAGATCTAGACTGGTTGAGGTGGACATTGGTGTCTTTGCAGGTGATGAATCTTCCAAGTTGAACTTTCTGAGAAGTTCCTTGATGTATTTAGCTTGACAAATAAAGATTCCATTAGATTGTTGAAGAATTTGTAATCCCAGAAAGAATGACAATTCTCCCATCATACTCATCTCATATTTGTTACTCATGAGAGAGGAAAACTTCTCACACAGTTTCTCATTTGTAGAACCAAAAATGATATCATCCACATAGATTTGTACCAGAATGATGTCCTTGCCATGGTGTTTGTAGAAAAGTGTCTTGTCCACAACTCCTCTAGTAAACTGGTTTTCCAGAAGAAAGGTGGAAAGTGTGTCATACAATGCCCTGGATGCTTGCTTTAGTCCATACAAAGCTTTGAAGAGTTTGTACACAAAATCATACACTTCAACATCCTCAAACCCTGGTGGTTGTTCAACATACACTTCTTCTTCCAATTCTCCATTTAGGAAGGCACTTTTGACATCCATCTGAAATACTTTGAAGTTGCAGTGTGCAGCATAGGCTAAAAAGATTCTTATAGCTTCAAGTCTTGCAACAGGTGCAAATGTCTCATCATAATCTATTCCCTCCTGTTGACAGTAACCCTTAGCTACTAGCCTTGCTTTGTTTCTTGTCACTGATCCATTTCATCAAGCTTGTTTCTGAAAACCCATTTGGTCTCAATGACTGACTTTCCCTTAGGTCTTGGAACTAGCTTCCATACATTGTTCCTTTCAAACTGATTTAGCTCTTCTTGCATGGCTATCACCCAGTCAGAATCCAACAATGCTTCATCAATTGACTTAGGTTCCATTTGAGACAGGAAGCATGAAAACATGCTGTCAGCAGAGACTTTGTTCCTGGTCCTCACTCCAGAATTAGGGTCACCAATGATGAGGTCACTTGAGTGAACTTTGTTCCACTTGGTAATTCTGGGCAAGCTACTTGACTGCACAGGAACATTTTCTTCAGTTTGTTGAGTTGAATGATCACCAATCCCATTGTCTTCACCATGTTCTTCATTGTCTCCAGAGTCACCATTGTCATGAATGTTAGAGGATATGGTCTGTGACTGAGCTGGAGTTTGGTTGACAGTAGTGGCATTGACAGTATCTTTATCAACTTCAACAACTTGAGTGAAGCTAGGTTCTTCATCCACAATCTCCTCAGCTTCCAAGTATCCTTGATTCTCAAATTTGAATGTCTGTATCTTTCCTTCTTCATGCAGTCCTGGAAACTTGGTTTCATCAAATGTGACATTAACACTTTCTTCAATAATCCTGTGTTCCATAACATAAACTCTGTAGGCAGTCCTTTCTGTGATGTAACCCATGAATAGTCCTTCAAAAGCCTTGGTGTCAAATTTTTCTTTCTTCTCATGGTTATCCTTCATCATAAAGCATTTGCTCCCAAACACATGAAAATATTTGACAGTAGGTTTCTTTCCAGTTAACAGGCAGTAAGGTGTACTTGCATGAGTTTTGTTGATCATGGTTCTGTTCTGAGTATAACAGGCTGTGTTGATAGCTTCAGCCCAGAAATATGTTGGCAGTTTGGCATCATGCAACATAGTTCTAGCTGCTTCAATGAGAGTCCTGTTCTTTCTTTCTACAACTCCATTCTGCTGTGGAGTTCTTGCAGCAGAGAATTGTTGTACAATTCCTTCATCTTTACAGAAATTTCCAAGAGTGGCATTTCTAAATTCTGTGCCATTGTCACTCCTCAAGATTTGAACTTTTGAGTTTGGAGTTCTATCAAGAACTCTGACTTGATCAATAATCACTTGAGCAGCTTCATCTTTAGATTCTAGAAACTTCACCCAAGTGTACCTTGAGTAATCATCCACCATTACTAAGGCATATCTCTTCTTGGCCATTGATGGTACATTGACTGGTCCAAAGAGATCCATGTGAATCAACTTGAGTGCTTCAATGTTGGTGTTCATTTGCTTAGACTTGTGCACAGCTCTTCACAGTTTGCCCATTTGACAATCTTCACACAGTCCTTCTTGACAGAATTCCTGTTGGGGCAAACCTCTCACTAACTCCTTCTTCATCAGAATATTCATTGTCTTGAAGTTGAGATGTGAGAGCTTCCTGTGCCAAAGCATACTGTCACCAACAGTTGCTTTACTGTAGAAACAGTAAACCTTATCCTTCTTTGTTGAATTTAAGTCAGCAACAAACAAGCTTCCTTTTCTGACCCCTTTTAGAGAGAGGCTACTATCCTTCTTGTGATAAATGTTACACAACATCATATCAAAATCAACCTTGAATCCCCTGTCACTGAATTGGCTGACACTGAGTAGATTGTGCTTCAATCCATCCACAAGAGCAATATCTTCAATGACAACATTTCCAATTTCTAGACAGCCATATCCCACTGTGTAACCCTTGCTGTTGTCTCCAAAGGTTATGATTGGGCCAGCTTTCTCAACATAATGTGATAGCAGGGCTTTATCACCTGTCATGTGTCTTGAGCAGCCACTGTCAATGATCCACATGACTTGATCTTTCTTCATGCCCTGCAAAACAGAATATGTCTAAGATGCATATGGTACCCAATCCTTGTTGGGTCCTGCAGTTTCAGTGTCTCCTGAGTTTCTTTCAGTCATAAAGTCACAAGCATTATCAGTAATCTCCTGTTTGACTTCTCTTTTCACCCACTTAGGTTTAGAATTGGACTTGGTCCTTTTCTTAGTGGATGGAGCCTTCTTGCTGTTGCCAGCAGGCTCAGAAGTCTCAACAGTGTTTGAGTATGAACATTTTTCAGTAGAGAGTATAGGTAAGTTAAAGCATGTACACATGGCAGTAATTTTGCATGGCATACATTCAATGTTATTGCAGACACTCATAGTTCTATGCATAAGGGGGGTTCTGTGTAAGTTACCATTGAGTTCAGTTGCATTGACCTTTTCCTCAACTGGTTTCTTACAAACATGTGTTAAGTGATGAGTAGAGCCACAGTTATTGCACAGTTTCCTAGAAGCACCTCCAACATTAGTGTATCCATTTCCTTTGTTGACTCCTACCTTTCCATTCCTATTTTTAGACTTGGGAGTTACTGGATTGACAGTATGTTCAGAAGTTGCTGTCGAACTTTCCTTGACAGTATCTTTTATTCCTACTGTCTTGACAGAAGGTTTTAAAGTTACTGTCTTGGAACCGTTCTTGACAGTATCTTTGGAAGATTCTGTCTTGCCAACTGTGACAGTATCTTTTGAACTTGCTGTCTGATTGCTTGGTAAGTTTACTGTCTTGCGAATTGTGACAGTATCCTTTCCATCCTTGAATGTGCTGTCAACACCTTCATCCTCATCAAGAATTTCTTGTTTGATGAGCATGGCTTCTTCATCAAACTCAATTTCTGCAGCTTTGAAAATGGGAGTTTTAACTTTCTTGAGAATGGTGGGTTTGACAACAGCACTTCCAGGACAATCTTGAATCACAGTTTCCTTTCCAGGTCTTCTACCATAAGAAAAACCTATACCAACAGACTGATTTTCTGTATGCTTATCATTGTAATCCTGAACTATCTTTGATGAGTTTTTATAAGCCTTGATTTTAAATTCATTTTCAGCAATCTCATTTCTCAGGTATTCCTCAACCTTTTTAGCACATTTCAATTCATTTTTAAGTTTAGCATTCTCCTGAGCTAAAGAGTCTAGTGAACTGGTTTTGAGAACAAGAGATTCATTTTCAGACTTTAGTGTTTCATTTAGCTTACTCAGCCTAGTGATTTCCTCATTGGCAGCAGATAAGCTAGTATGGACATTGAACATTTCAGCACTTAAGTCTTTAATGGTTTTCTTATACTCATCAATGGACATATCAAGTAAGACAAGTGAAGGTACCTGACTTGAGGATGTTGATGTTACTTCATCAGTGCTAGCCATGAGAGCTAGGTTGACATATTCTTCTTCATCTTCATCATCAGACTCATCCCAACACTTTCCTTCAGCCACATAGGCTCTACCTTGATTCTTCTTGGAGTATCCACCAGTTCCTTTCTCAAATCTCTGAACCTGTTTGGGTCTTTTGCACTCAGTAGCAAAATGACCAGGTTCACCACAGTTGTAACACTTGAATTTAGATCTATCCACAAATCCAGTCTTGTATCCTCCTTTGAATGAGCTTCCCACAGCAGCCTTTGATGAGCTTCCCTTGGTGAACTTGGATGCTTGGCCTTGGGGCCTGAATGACCTATCCTTCTTGAATCTAAAGTTCTTGAACTTTTTGGCCATGTAGGCCATAGTAGGATTGTCCATGCTTTCCAGTTCCACCATAGTGTAGAAGTCTTCATCTTCCATATCCTTGAGCTGTAGTACTACTTTCTCATCATCTTCAACAACCTCTTCTATCTTCAAGGATTGTACAGGTGTTGGTTGAGTGATTTGTAGTGCTTCACTAGGTTGTGTGATCCTTGGCACTTGTGCTACTAGGGCACTTGACATATTAGCCATCTTGTTCCTTGTTCCACTTTGTATGGCTCTCTTTTGAAAGAGTTCAAGTTCATACGATTTCAGAATGCCATAAAGTGTCTCAAAGGTTATATTGTTAAGATCTATTCCTTCTCGTATGGCTGTTGTCTTGTGTTCAAGATGATCAGGCAGTGTGAGCAAGAACTTGACGTTCAATTCTTTTCTGTCATAGTACTTGCCATGTATCTGCAGTTCAGTTAAGAGCTTATTGAACCTTTCAAACATGGAGGTTAAGTCTTCACCAGGCTTGGCCATAAATGCCTCATATTGAGATATAAGTATTTGCCTTTGGTTGCCCTTAACTTCTTCACTTCCTTCACAAAGTAAGGCTAACCTGATCCACATCTCCTTTGCTGATGTGCAGCTTATCACGCTTCCACACATGGCTTTATCCAACGTGAGAGAATCGAGCAAGATGAGTTGCAAGTGATCATCTAGCACCATTTTCTCCTTTTCAGTTTCCAAAAATTCCGAGGGATCTTTGGGAACCCAATGTGCAGGAATGATCTCACCATTTACTGTTGTGGCTTCAATTTCCTTTCTTGGAATGAAAGGACCATTCTCGAGTATACCTGGGTATAGTGGATTCGCAGCTTTGATAAACAACAAGATCTTTCTTTTCCAAATACTGTAGTTCTCTTTATCAAAAGCTGGGATCTTGATACTGTTTGATTTCTGCATTGTCGTCGGGATCTCAGATATGTATATTAATCTGAAAGCTTTGATACCAGTTGTTGGTCCTTGTGTATTGCAGAAGGGGGGGGGGGGGATGAATGCAATACTGATAAAATTCAATCTCAGTTTCAACAACTAAAACTAAGATTTAATGTTATCAATAATATGTATGCATTCACAAACAGTAAAATAGAGAAGACAGTATTCACAAAATAAATGTTTTATTTATTTTGCAAAGTGTTGCTACAACCTCAAGAGAGAAATCTTGAGCTTCGTTTTTCTTCAAGGCACTTGCTAGTCTTCGTTACCTCTCTAGAATGAATTGACAGTAGGTATAAGACTAATCCTATCACTATCAGTCACGGGTTTGTGAAGCTGCTGTCATTGTCAAGCGGCAGCTTCTTACAGATTGTCTTACCCATGTGACTTTCCTAAATTGCTAATATGTCAGATAAACATCATAACAAAAGCAACCTAGATTCATTCTATTTCCAGCTTAAGCAATTCAACAAACAAGGACTTGACCTTGCTCTTGAATTGATTCGCTTTTGTCTTGCAGTGCTTGAAGCTTCTGTCGTAGTCTTGCAGACTTGGTGCAACTTAGGGATACTGCATCACGCCTGTTTCTTGAACATTGAAACTGTCACGGGATTTGACTGAGAAAGTTACTTAGAACAAGGGTCTTTCTCGAGACAGTTACTTTTGACGCAAAGCTTGCTGTCACAAGAATGTGCTTTTGGTGACAGTACGAGTTCCCCGCATAGTGTGCTGTCGAGGTTCCCAAGCTTGCTGTCGAGGGCTAAAGTTGCTGTCGCGAAGTCTTCCGCCAATGTTGCTGTCAGAGTGAATATGCTGTCTTGACTTGCAACATTCTGTCTTCTTGTAATCTTACTGTCGAAGCTTTAGGACAGTAACCTTTATTCATGTTGTCATCTAAATATGTACCCTTTGAGGCTTGAACACAGCAAGTGAACTTCTTTCAAATTATACAACTAGAATAACATTACATACTGATTACAAGAACATATTTTGGCTGTGACAGTATGTTCTACTTAATTAAAAAATTAAGTACAATCAAAGTTAAGTTGTTTCTATGTTATCACCCATAAATCCCAACAGTTTCCTTATTTCCAGTGACCATTTTGATGGCTTCCAATGCAAAGTACACTTCCATATCTCCTTTAGATCTGTTCAGTAAACTGTCACTATCACTTTGTCAACTGTTCAAAAAGCAATAGTGATTCGTTGATAGCAGGGAGATGTGTTTCGTTGATAGCTTTATTCTTCATTCCGTTGATGGTGTTTCTTCGTTTCGTTGATGGTGTTTCCCTCGTTTCGTTGATGGGTAAACTCCATACCGTTGACAGAGTGATCTTCATACCGTTGACATGTCTTCACTTAGGCAAAATTACAAGGCATAATATATTTACAATTAACCAACCTATTTTGCCTATCTAGTACTTAGTCAACATGACATAGAAAACCTATCTAATACATACAACAGAATGCATATCAAACTGTGAAGTATTGTACAGTGCAATTGCTACATTACTCATTTCGTTGATGAGCTTCCTGTCAACGGAATGCTGCAAAGCATGCCATTTCGTTGACAACTACAAAATGACTTAATACAAAATCTACTAAGTGTTTTTATAATTATCATCAAGAACAACATATTCCTAACAATCTCCCCCAATTTATGACTGATAGAATAACAGCCATAAATCAAGAGCCTTGATGATAACAAAAACACTCAGACATATTACACATGATAAAAGTAGAAATTGCATTGAGCTTCATTGAATTTAATTGAAATGCAAAGTAGAAAATCTTACAGAACAAGTGCACAGAGTTGCTCCTCTAGACTGAGCAGATTTTTCATCTTTGCCTCTGTGGTCTTGTTTACTTCCCTTTTCTTGCATTGTTCTCCTCAATTTGAGCTTGAAGTCTTCTGTAGAAAATCTTCTCTTCTTCATCTTGATTCCCCAACTTGGATTGCATTAACCTTAGAGTTTCATTGGATGCCTTCTCTAGTTGGTCTTCTATTCTGAAGAATCTTCTACAGTTGTCCTTATCTCTGAATTCCATCATCCAAAAAGGTTGGAGATGAATTATCTTTCCTGTTTGAGGGACCTTCAATACTCTGGGAAGTGCGCCAGGCTTGTTCCAGCTAGCTTTGATTTGGCAAATCTTGGAGACAACCTCAGACTTGGCTGTTTTGGTAAAACCAAAATCTTTCTTCAAACATTTAAACACAGATAGCAGTGTCTGATAGTCTTCTCCCGGAATTCTGTGTAGAGGCCAAACCTGTTCTCTCCCACCCTTGTAGACAAATACCAATCTCTCTGGTAGTTTGTAAGAAGCTGTTATTCCTCTCACTTCAACCAGGTCATCAAGATTGATATGAATGTCAGACTCCTCCCTGATATCAGCAATGTAGATGAAGTCTTCTGGGTTGGTAGGGGGTTTCTCAGCTTGTGGTCTCCTTACCAGAATTGGCTTAGCCTTGGTAGCCCTTTGCTTAGATTTCTTCTTTGGATCCATTTCAAAGAGGAATTTTGGAAAGTTGGCCTCATCAAACTCAATTGGCTCTCCATTTGGCTCAATTGGCTGATCATGGAAATTTACAGGATGATTAGGATCACAGGCTAACTTTACCTCTGAAACTGGATCAGGAATTGTTGGAGGTGCAATTGGTACAGAAGAGTCTGATGCAATGCTCTGAGAGTCATCATTCTCAAAGGCTATGTTTCTCCTAGCTCTTGCCTTTGGTTGCCTTGTGCTCTTCTTTGCACTCCTTTCCTCTCTTGCTTTTTCTTCTAGCTGTATTTCTTCTTCATCAAGAGACTGAGCAACAGCAAGGGCTTGCATTGCTGCTCTTTCTGACTCTTCAGCTTTAGCTTCAGCAAAGTTTGGGTGACCAGCCCAAACACAGATTTCTTGTCCATTCCTGTAGACAATTGCCCTTTGCTTCCTTATCTCATAATCATTGCTTTCCTTGCTTTTTGTGATAAGTAGACCAAGAAGCTTGAGCTCATCTGGATAAGGTGCAGGATAGAAAATCCTTGCTATATTTTTGCCCTTTGGTTTAGCAGGGGACTTGGGAGATAAGCTTCTTTGGAGTGTAGCTTGTTCCACATCCCTAATGCATGAAGTTTGTCCTTTTTCCTTCCTTGGACCTTGAGTGACTCCATGTAGTGACTCCATGTAGAAGGGGCTCTACCTTATAAAAAGAATTGGTCTGTGGCTCCCATTCCGTTGACACTAGAACCATGGCATTCGTTGATGGTTGATCCGTTGATGGATTTGAGTCCTTTGTAGTTCCAGCAATTTTCTTGACCCTTGCTTCTATGTTGGACCAATGGTCTTTGATTTGTTCTGCAAGTCTCATCCTCATAGAAGCTTCCTGGATCAGGTCAATACCATCCTTTTTCTTCTTTCCAAACTCCCCCATTGCTAATGGCTCTTCTGGTAAGGAGATGGCTGGGACCAAAACCTTTGTGATTTGTATCTCTAGCTCCTTAGTTTTCTCCCTGTTTTTGTTATCATCAAGTGAGATGATAGGGATTCCTTGAGCTGCCAGAAGCTGGGTGAGTAGGCTAGTTTGCTTCTCCTGTTCCTTCTGCATGTGAGAAAGTGTAGCCTCAACTTTGTCCACCCTAGAGGAGAGAGTTTTCAAAGATGAGGACACTTCAGGTTCCTTGGTGAAAAACCTTGACATCTTGGAGACAGTGTGAAGAGGAAGCTTTTCATCTAGCCTCCTGTCAGTAGCATCCCTAAGGTTGCTAATTGAATCCTTGATTTCTGTAGCCTCAATCCTTGTCTGCAACATTTGTAGCCTTTGAATTTCCAGAGAATCCATTATGGCCTTATAGAATTTCTTGTCCCTTGCTTCTGCAGACTCATGAGCTAGATATGCCTCATTGTACTGCCTTGTGATAGCAGCATCCAAGTTGCATCTACCATGCATATCCTGAGAGAGCCAGTTTAGTGTAGGAGGCACCACAGAAGTCCCAGTCTGTGTAGTAGTGGCCACCTGTAGATTGTCACCAAAGCTGTCCTCATCATCAGAAAACTCAAAGTCTCCACTTGCTGCAGCTCCTGGAGGTAGATTGGTCAAGGCATCCTTTGCTCTTTGCATTGATGCAGTAGTATGCATTAAGTTGAGTGACCTTTCTGCCTCCACATTGCCCTGTTGAGCCATAACTTGATAGGCTGGCACGGGATGAGTAAAGGTCTCAGGATCCAGGGAAATACTATCCAGAGTTTGTTGATAATGCTCTTGGAAAGTAAGTTCCCTTTCTCCCTCACTGACCCTCATTAACTCACTAGCAATGGCTGCTTCCATCCTTATTGCTCCTGTAGTCCCTTCTCTCTCTCCACTCTTTTCTTGCATCATGGGCTCCCCATGGTTCACACCTCTCACACCCTCACCTTCACCTACTAAGGTGGTACTCTCAATCTCTCCTTTTGCCTGGCTGGAAGAAATAGCCAGCCTCTCACTCTCATTCTCTCCTTTTGCCTGGCTGCAAGCCAGCCTCTCAATTTCACTCCCTCTCAAACCTAAAAGTGTCTCAACTACCACCAGGTCATCTACACTAGTTGTGGAAACAAATTGATTTTCAATAAGGGGTGTAGATTGACCTATCAACGGAATGGTAGTTTGAACTGTCAACGGTATGGATACCGTTGATGGAGAAACACTTGTCAACGAAAGAAGCTGTTTCGTTGATGAAGTCAATAAAGCACTTTGAGAAAGTGAAATTACAGTAGAATCTGTGGTGATTGATTTTAGAGATTGGTCCACAGATCCTCTTGCAACTTCAGAAAAAATTGGTTGATGGCCCAACAAATCACTTAACAAGTGATGGCCACCAGCTTCAGAGTGGGGCTTCTCCAAGATAAGAGTTGGAGAATCAGGAAAAGATGTATTGATCATGTCCACATCTAAAGATTGAGTTGGTGAATTGGATGGAGATAAATCAAGATTAATGTTTAGAGAATGGGACTGTAACCCCAGAGTAATAATAGGGGTTACATCAAACTGAATTTGAGAAACTGGAAGTGTTGCTTCCAGTGTGTGTGCACCCTGTGAACCCTTGGACTTTTGCTTCACTCTCCTTTGGTATTGGGAAAATGTAGACTGTGGGCTTGAAGTGTCCCTTACCCTTTTGGAGTGTGCTCTTGGAGGAGAGCTTGTTTCAATAATCACATCCTTTTGGGAGGATGCAACTAGACTTGTGTTTAAATCCATTTTACTCATTGTGCCTTGTTGGGAAGACACAATGGGGCTTGGATGGATTTCACTCATCTGTCCTTCCTTATCCTTAGGGTTTCTTTTATGTTCACCCCTTCCCTCACCTCTCACAGCTCCAAAAACACTCCCCTTAGGTTGTGTAGTGGATTTTACAACAGGTGCCTTTTGGGAAGCACCTGAGGTTGGCTTGGAGGATTTCTTTGATTTTGGTTTTGTTGCTGGGGCAGGAGCCTGTTGGGTCAAAGCTACAGACTCCACAGCAACAGGACTGGGTGATACAGTTGAAGTAACAATTATACTAGAAGGGATAGCAATAGTTACCTCAATTACTGGTAGATACACCACTGGAACCTCACCATTATGGTTCAGCCTCAGTATGTCTGTCAATACTCTCTTCTCTTGCACAAAACACTCAAACTTGGAAACAGGGTTAGAGATTACTAATGGTGTTGGACTAACATGATTAGCCAACATCATCAGAAACCTAGCATAGTAGATATTCTTTTTCCTATTAGCCTTGTCACCCAACTTCGCACCAATTTCATACATAAGTTGGGTGCTAAAGTTGTAATATCTATCAGTTAGGAGCATGGTAAAAAGAATCAACATGGAATTAGTTAATGCATCAAAATTACTAATCTTTCCAGAAAAGACCTTGATAAATGCATCAGCTAAATAACTATATTCCCTAACCAAACCTCTCCTAATTATTCTACCCAGATTATCAGTAGGCAAAGAGTAGTTTATTGAATTTAGCATGTTAACCATTTCAGTGATTGTAGGCAAAGCATCACAGTTATTTTCAGGAATATGTAGACATGCTTGCAATACATCAAAATTAACTATGTACTCATTACCTTGGAGAGTGAATTGCAGTGTGCAGTTTGTTCCACTATACTCACACGAGGTCCATATCTCCTCGATTATCTCATTATAGAGAGGAGTTGAGTGAAACATAGCATAGCTCAACTTGCAGTTCTTCATGAAGTCCATCATCTTGAAAAAGATACTGTTCGGGTTTTCCTTGACAACAAAAGGGATGGAGTTGTTCTTCTCATAGATGAACCCTCCAGCAGACATAAGCTTGACTATGGGTGCCATTGTTGTGTGAAGAAAAGCTTCGAACTGAATTGCTTGTTAGAGAGAAGAAGAGAGAAAAGCCTTTGGAATTTTTGAGAACAGGTAAAAAGAAATTAAAGAAAATAGAATTTCTTAAATACTCCCCCAAAAATTCTCAGAAAAAGAGTCCAATAATAAATGTAAATTACTGGATTGGCTTAAAAATATAACCGTTACTTTTAAAGAATTACTATGATTTATACTTACAGGGGTGTATGCATAGATCGTGGTAAAAGACGTGTCAAAATTTCAACGGTTCAGATTAAAAGCGCTATATCAACGAATCAGATTTGAGCGTTTAAGGTCCCGTCTATTTCGTTGATAAAGCTGCGTTTCGTTGATATAAAAGAGCTATCAACGAAACACCCAGAAAAATGCTAAGACTGTCAACGAAATGGTGCGTTTCGTTGACATAGTAATTTTAACTTAGACAAAATTTCACTTTTTCCTGAGAAAATTAATTCACAGAAAAACATAGCAAATTTCTGGCTGCATTTTAACTTGCAAAAATCTCAAAGTATTTAAGAGAAATTTAGCATACCTAGCTCACTTACTAATCTTGAGAATGTTGATTCATCAAGTGGCTTGGTAAAGATGTCTGCAAGTTGTTGTTCACTTGGAACAAAATGTAACTCCACAGTCCCATTCATAACATGTTCTCTAATGAAATGGTACTTGATGTCAATGTGCTTGGTCCTTGAATGTTGCACTGGATTTTCAGTAATGGCAATGGCACTAGTGTTGTCACAGAAAATAGGAATTTTCTCAACTCTTATTCCATAATCAAGTAGTTGGTTTTTCATCCACAAAATCTGTGCACAACAACTTCCAGCTGCAATATACCCAGCCTCAGCTGTGGAGGTAGAAACTGAGTTTTGTTTCTTGCTGAACCATGAGACAAGCTTGTTTCCTAAGAATTGACAGGTGCCTGTTGTGCTTTTCCTGTCAATTTTACATCCTGCAAAATCTGCATCTGAATAACCAATTAGTTCAAAGCCAGATTCTCTAGGATACCAAATGCCAAGGTTTGGTGTTCCTTTGAGATATCTGAAAATTCTTTTAATAGCAACTAAATGGGATTCCCTAGGATCAGCTTGAAATCTAGCACATAGACATGTAGCAAACATAATATCAGGTCTACTAGTTGTTAAATACAAAAGTGAGCCTACCATGCCTCTGTAACTTGAAATGTCCACAGATTTTTCCTTAGTATTCAATTCAAGTTTGGTGGCAGTAGGCATGGGAGTTTTGGCAGGAGAGCATTCCATTAAGTTAAACTTCTTTAATAAATCATGAATATATTTTGTTTGACTAATGAAAATGCCTTCATTAACTTGCTTCACATGAAGACCAAGAAAGTAAGTTAATTCTCCCATCATGCTCATTTCATATTTTCTTTGCATAAGCTTGGCAAAGTTTCACATCTGTAGACCCAAAGATTATGTCATCTACATAAATTTGAACAAGTATAGTAGAGCCATTCACAACCCTGTGAAAAAGAGTTTTATCTACAGTACCTCTAGTGAAGTGATTCTCAAGGAGGAACTGTGAAAGTGTGTCATACCAGGCTCTAGGTGCTTGTTTCAAACCATAGAGTGCTTTGAGGAGGAAGTATACATATTCTGGAAAATCATCATCTTCAAAGCCAGGAGGTTGACTTACATACACCTCCTCTTCCAATTCCCCATTCAGAAAAGCACTCTTCACATCCATTTGATAGACTTTGAAATTGGCATGGGCTGCATAGGCTAGGAAAATCCTTATTGCTTCTAGTCTAGCAACAGGAGCAAAGGTTTCATCAAAATCAATTCCTTCTTCCCGTGAATAGCCTTTTGCAACCAATCTAGCTTTGTTCCTTGTGACTATGCCATTTTCATCCATCTTGTTTCTGAACACCCATTTTGTGCCTATGACACTCCTGTCCTTAGGCTTGGGCACCAGCTTCCAAACATTGTTCCTTTCAAATTGGTTTAGCTCCTCTTGCATAGCCAAAACCCAATCTGGATCTAGAAGTGCATCCTCAACTTTCTTTGGCTCATCTTGAGACAGAAAGCTACTATATAGACATTCTTCTTGAGTTGCTTTTCTAGTTTGGACTTTTGAAGACACATCACCTATAATAAGTTCAAAGGGATGATCTTTAGTCCATTTCCTAGAGGGAGGTAGATTTGCTCTTGAAGAGGTAGCTTCATGATCATGATTGCCTTGATTGGATATTTGTCCTTGAGAAACTCCCCCTGAGTTTGTTGTCCCTAAATGATCACTTCTAGAAGCATTTCTATGACTGTCAACGGTATTACCATTTTGGCTGTCAACGAAACGCTCATTTTGACTGTCAACGAATCCACCATCATGACTGTCAACGAAATGACCATTTGGTCTGCTAGCAGCTATTCTTTTCAATCTTAATGCAGCAATTTCATCTTCACTACTGCTTTCATTTGTGCTAGATACAACAACTTTAGGCTGTTTCTCAGTAGCCTTAACATGATTCACTTGATCTCCTTCCTCATTTTCAAAAGAAAGACTTTCATGGAAACCTTCATCACAGAGACCTTGAATTTTGAGATCATCAAAAAGAACATGTACAGATTCCATAACAATGTTGGTTCTGAGATTATAGACTCTGTAGGCTTTCCCTGCTGCATATCCCACAAATATTGCTTCATCTGCCTTTGCTTCAAATTTCCCCAAATGCTCAGCTTGATTTCTCAGAACAAAGCACTTGCATCCAAAGACATGAAGAAAATCCAATAGTGGTTTCTTTCTTTTGAGTAGCTGATAAGGGGTCATTCCTTTGGCCTGATTAATCAAAGAAATATTTTGAGTGAAGCAAGCTGTATTAACTGTCTCAGCCCAAAAATAAGTTGGTAACTTTGATTCATCTAACATTGTCCTTGCAGCTTCAATGAGTGTTCTGTTTTTCCTTTCAACCACACCATTTTGCTGTGGTGTCCTTGCTGTTGAAAACTCATGCAAAATACCATTTTCTTCACAGAACACCTTCATTCTTGAATTCTTGAATTCTGTCCCATTGTCACTCCTAATCCTTCTTACTTTCAAGTCAGGATGATTGTTTACCATCTTGATGTGATTGATAATGATTTCACTTGCCTCATCTTTGGAGTGCAAAAAGAAAGTCCATGTAAATTTTGAAAAATCATCAACAATCACAAGACAGTATTTCTTCTTTGAAATAGACATGACATTTATAGGGCCAAACAAATCCATATGAAGCAACTCAAGCTGATGGACAATTGATGACTCTGTCTTGCTTTTGAATGATGCCTTCTTTTGTTTCCCTTTTTGACAGGCATCACACAAACCATCCTTGGAAAACTCCACTTGTGGAATTCCTCTAGCAAGATCTTTCCTCACCAAATCATTCATAACTTTAAAATTCAGATGAGATAATTTCTTGTGCCATAGCCAACTTTCATCCTTGCTTGCCTTGCTGAAAAGACAAGTGATGGTGTCTAGACTTGTGCTACTAAAGTCAGCAATGTACACATTCCCTCTTCTGAATCCAGTCATTACCACATTGTTGTTTCCTCCTTTAGAAACAACACAGGCTTCTTTAGAAAAAGTAACTAAGAATCCTTTGTCACAAAGTTGGCTGATACTAAGCAAATTGTGCTTAAGACCATCCACCAATGCAACCTCATCTATGATGACATTCTCTTTTGAAATCAAGCCATATCCCTTAGTGTAGCCTTTGCTGTCATCTCCAAAAGCAATACAAGGGCCAGCTCTTTCCTGAAACTCTGTGAGCAGGGTAGAATCACCAGTCATGTTTCTTGAACAACCACTATCCAAGTACCAAAGATTCCTTTTGTCTCCCTGCACACAATAAAACCAAATCAAGTTGATTTTGGTACCCAAGTTTCCTTGGGTCCTGTTTTGTTAGCCTTTGCTTTTCCTTTAATATCATTTTTCACCTTGGGCTCAGATTGATTTAAATCAATCTTTACCCTTGGTGTTGATTTCTGAGAGTTGCTCACATTTTCATTCATAGCATGCATAGTTGGTGGAACAAACATGTTATTCATATTCCATGGCATTTGTGGCACATTAAACATATTCATGTATGGATTAGGCACAAACGACATGCTAGCATATGGATTCTGAAATTGTGCATATGGAGCAAACATGTTAGGCATAACAGGCATTGTAGGCATAGAACTATTCATTACAGGCTTGGGAATTTTCACTTTAACAGTTTTCTTAACAGATTTGCAGTTAGTAGATAAATGACTGACACTTCCACAATTGACACATGTCTTTCTAGGAGCATATTTATCAGGTGTGTAATTGTTGTGTTTGTTAATCCCTACTTTGCCATTCCTGTTATTCTTTTTATTTCCCTTAGCCTCAACTTGAACATTATCTAACTTATCTTTCAATTGCTTGTTGGACAAGTGACCTACATTAGCTCTCTCAACAGGCTTCTCAACTTTATTTGATTTACTAGACTAACCTTGAACAAAGTTCTTGGTGACAGGACCATACTTGTAATATCCGTGAATTTTATTATTTGATTAAATGATATATTTAATCTAAAATATTTATTTTGGAATATTGGAATATTATTATATGATATTTAGTGTGTGATTATGTGCTAAATGGTGAGTCGGAAGCCCCTTTCAAAAATTTCGTCATTTGGAATTTTCTTCAAATTTGAGCCGTTTTGGTAATTCAAGAGCCCGTTGAAATTTCGTACATTCATTTTTAATTCTTCGTCTTTCGTATTCGAATCGTTATCGAAAGGGTTATGGGATTCTATTTAACCCTACCTATTTGATTCTGCAAATTAATTTCAATTTTTGATCCGAAAAAGGAAAAATCGTTCCGAACCCTAATTGCTTAAGGGGACGGATTTATCGTTCTATATCAATATTGAAGTTGTTATAGCCCTAGTATTCTTGAGCATTAGTTATATAATGATATATATCAATTTGGATAATCATCAACCTTTTTAACCCCTTACTTTTCGTAAAACGTGTTTTTGACCTAATTAGGGTTTTTAAACGATCTAACGAATCAATATCGATCCAAAAATGTTATTTGGGGTATTATTTTTCCAAAAATATAAAATGACCAATCAGACTTCATAACCCTAGCAATTCTTCAGAAATTACTCAAAAAATCCGAAATTCCCAAATAATTATTTTGTGTTCTTGATCTTCAATCAATTCGTTCTAAGGGTTATTGAAGTCCAAATTTGAAGTTCTTATACTCAAATCAAAGCCCCAAAAATCTAGTTTCAGAATCTTCCAACCTCATCATCATCTGGTAAGTATTCGATTTTATATTGATTTTACAAGTTTCGAATTAAAATTAGGGTTCTTGATTCGATTTGGGGATTTTCATTCTGTTGATTCTCCGTTCAATTGGTTGCTTCTAACATGTTCCTAGGGTTCTAATTAGCAAGAATCCATGCTTTAATTTCATGTTTATGTTCGATTTAGTCGGGTTTGATTTTCGGGTTTTGACCCGATTTCTTCTTTCAATTCGTACGTTCTTGATATTGATCTGACATTGTTTTTGGTAGAGGGCTTTTATTGTATGAGTTATAAGCTTCATTTTGGTATATTAATCTTTGAGTTTCATGTAGGATTTAAGTAGATCGGGTTTCCGGCCGAGGTCGTCGCCGGCGAGTTCTTTGAATGAATTCTGGGCACGATTCCGGCATGGGACAGATGTGTGTGTATGTGGGTTGTGTTTGTCTTGCAAAAGCGAACAAAAGCCCTATAGTTTGGTTTTGATTTGATCGGAAACGGCGAAGTCCGGCCACCGGACGCCGGCCGGATTCTGGAAAACCCAGATTCCGGCGGGTTGTTCTTGGTGACCCGGATTCGTTCTTCCCGACCCGTTTACCCGATTTTTCGACCCGGTTTCAATCTTCAAAACCCTAATTCATTTTCAGAAAACTGTTTTTGAATTTTATTTTTAAATTTAATTCGAAAATAGTTTAAAAACTAAAAAAATTCATATTTTTATTTTAAAAATATATTTTTATATCAGAAAAATTCTGATAAATTATATTTATTATTTTAAATCCGAAAATTGATTAAACTTAATTATTTTAATTATTTTTAATTAATAATTAATTTATTAATTAATTGGTTAATTCTTTTAATCAATTAATTCTTAAAAATTAATTATTAATTAGATTTAATTAATTAAAAATTCAGTTTAATTATTTTCAAGCCTATTTAATTATTTAAAAAATAGTTTGAGTATTTAAAGAGTGTCAATTAATTTTATTAATTGATTTATTTTCATTTAAATGTTTATATTGGATTTAAAAATCCGATTTTTGATTTAAAATTTGTAACGACTTAATAAAAATTCAAATGAGTTCCGTATGATGTTTTAAAAATGTTTATAAGTGCTATATGGTTCATATTAATTGTGTGTCGTGTTTTATAGTCTGTATATGCCCGTGCTAGGGCAAATATCTGAGTTTTAAATATCGTAAATTATACCGGACGTCCGATACGTAACCGGTTACTTGTTTAAATGTGATTATTGATTGAATAAGTGTCGAGAGTAGAACGAGAATAGTTAGACTTATTGTGATGAGTTGTTTAAATTATAGAATCGAGTTCCCGGAGCAAGGGAAAGGGGAAAGTAGAGTGAGCAGAGTCGATCCGACAGCAGCTTAGACCAGGCAAGTATCTGTGCCTTTACTTGTGATAAAATTATTATTGTCTTGATTACTTGAATACCATTATCCCCAGAACAATTCAAATTATCCATCTTTTAACCGCATTTGGACAACTGATTCCATTTCCTTAGAAATTCTTGATTCTTTGATTTGATCTGCATCGGAAACCCTTATTTCCAATTTACTTGATTATTGTTTACCACCTATTGTTGCTATTTATCATCCTTTGATTATCATTGACAACCTTTGATTATTTGACTTCCATCTTGACTACTCATTTACGGTTATTGATTAACGATTACCAATATTGATTCCCTTATTGAATGAGTACACTGTACCATTGAAATTACTCCATGATTATTTCTCGACCTTCACTTGATACTGAACAGTTGAAACTCTTTTGCAATTACTATACATTCAGTTTATCTTATTGAGCATGTTATTGTTTATACCCTATTATAGAATTGGCATGTGTTTTTTTTTAAAATGGACCAGTAATTGGTCGGAATAACTTAAGGCCCAGATTGGCCTGGGATCCAGTAGAGGACTATGACATGAGCTAGTCCGGGGTTGATGCGTGGCTGGCCAGCAGCACAACCTTTGATTTGAATAAAATGTATAAGCCAAATTCTAATTCTTTACTTCAATCATTATTGATACAAAGCATGTGTTAGCTAAATATTGTTGATTCTGATATCTTAAATTCATATCCTTACCACCGTGATAGAAATGATTCGTTGATGTTTGCTGAGCAATTTTGGCTCACTCTTGCTTGTTGTTTTCTAACCCTATTCCAGTGAAGCGAGAGTATGAGTTGGCATAGCGTGACCGATAGTTCACCAGCAGTCAGGAGAGCCCCTCGAGTCACTGTTATTGGCAGGGTAGTTGTTGTTTTGCTTTTCTAGATTTAATGTCTAGATTTGAACTTTAGTTGTGATGTAATAACTCTGATAAAACTGGTTTGTAATAATAAAAGATTGTAGTAGCTTGTGTTCATTGCCATAATCTGGATGCGGTCTTGGTCAAGGGGTAATTGTGTCTTTATATATATTATGCATGTGTTAAATAGTGTTCCGTTGGTCGGATGACTCCTCAAATCTGTACCCCGGGTTTGGAGGGCGTCACAGTTGGTATCAGAGCAACAGGTTATGGCATTTGAAACAAGTTAGGACTTAGGGTCCAGGATAACATAGAGAGTTAGGAAGTCACGTAAGGATATTAGGAGGTCAGCTAGGGATATTACGCGTAGTAATTAAATGTGGTTATAATTGCAGCCCCCTAGTTCTAGTTCAGACTCAGACCCTTCCGAGGATACGATAGCAGAGATACCTACACCCGTTGAGAGAGCAGGACCGTCTCGGCCAGTGCGATATCAGCCTAGGCATCAGGGCCCAGTAGTCAGGAGAGATCAGATACCTTGTCCTATTCCACTCCGACAAGTAGCCCCAGCACCAGCGTCTCAGGCATCAGTTTGTGGGCCTTTGTATCAGTTATGTGAGCCACCAGTTCCACACCATGTGTATCAGAGGGTGAGAAGAGAGAAGGATTTCCTTTATGGACAGGTTATGGAGATGGGTAGGATTCGTTCGATCGAGGCAGCCGCTGTCAGAGAGAGAGACAGACTTAGAGATCAGATGAGAGACATTCAGATGAGGTTTAGGGTTACGAGGACTTTGGTTGAGACTCGATTGCATGGATTAGCTTCTAGTCGAGAGGGAGAGACAGTAGCAGGGATGAGACAGATTTTGGATTATGCGATGAGTGAGATTGCAGAGGTTTCAGGACCCCCGTTATGGCCGGCAGGAGCAGGTGATCTGTGAGCAGGTATCGGTAGTAGACAGATGTGACATGGATGTATGGTTCTAGATAGTTAGTATATAGATGCATATAGTAGAATCAGCAGTGCACCGGGCTTATAGGAACGCCTCGGGTTGTTGTTGCATTTTTGTTGTTGTATTGCTGGTCGGCAGTTATGGTTCAGCCATGATATATTTTCTTTTGAAGCGTTCTACGCTTGTACTAACTCTATCTATATATATATGATAAACCTCTTTTATAAAACTGTATTTATTCCCCTGTCATTCATTTCCAGCATCATAACTGTTATTCTACTTATTGCAACGAGTGTATCCATACACCGTTGAGAAGATCTGTAAACCTTCGAGATATCAATTGTGATCCTTCCTTCTCTTATATGAACTGTTTGATTAAGCCAATTATTGTTTATTCATTAGCGATATGGCTCCTAGACGACAAACCCGTTCAACTGATACTTCTGACCAAGAAGGTCAACAAAATACACCTCCCACGGGCCGTGTGGACCCGATGGTAATCCAGTTGTTAAATACCCTTACTCAACAGACTGCCGCATTAGCACAGCAGCAACGTGCATTTCAGCAACAGCTCTTAGAACAGCAGCAACAGCATCAGCAACATCAGCATCAGCAGCATCAACAACAGCACCAGCAAGCAGCACCGGCAGTTACGTTCAAATCTTTCCAGGCAGCAAAACCTCCAGAATTTAAAGGATCAGCAGACCCTGTAGAGGCTAAGGCATGGTTGAAAGAGATGGAAAAGGCTTTTGCCTTGATAGAGGTGACAGAGGATAAGAAGACAGAGTATGCAAGCTATTTTCTGAAGAATGAGGCTAGTTATTGGTGGGAAACGAGTAGGGCTATGGAGCCCGAGGGATTGATTACGTGGGCAAGATTCACAGAGTTGTTTTTGGAAAGATATTTTCCGGACTATATGAGAGATCAGATGGAATTGAAGTTTTTGGAATTAAAGCAGGGAAGCATGACAGTGCCCCAATATGAAACAAGGTTTACGGAGTTGTCAAGGTTTGTTCCAACCTATGTGGATACGGAAAAGAAGAAGGCCAAGAGGTTCCAGCAGGGACTGAGGTCTTGGATTCGTAGTAAGTTAGCTGTATTGGAGTTGGACACCTATGCAGCGGTGGTCCAAAAGGCAATGATTGCAGAGGCAGAGAGTGATTCTTACATGAAAGAGAGGGAGAACAAGAAAAGGAAAGCAGGGATACCCGATAAGGGACAGCAGCAGGGAAGTTTTCAAGGGCAAGCAAATAAGAAGCTGGGATTTCAGCACGGAAGGAATACAAGTTTCAGGAAACCAGACACCGGAAACGTAGGACAAGATAACCGTCTACTAACCGGCGGTCAGCAGGGACTTTCTAGACCCCCACTACCAGAATGCAAGACATGCGGGAAGCGACATCTAGGGATATGCCATCGATTGACTGTCACATGCTTTAAATGCAATCAGAAGGGACATTATTCCCGGGATTGCAAGATAGGCATCGTGTGTCATCGGTGTAAGAAACCAGGTCACATGATTAAGGACTGCAGAGCACCAGCAACCGTGAACAATATGATTCGGGCAATTGAAGCACCCCCAGTTGTTAACGTCCAGCCGTTAGCCAGGACCTACAATATGTCAATGGGAGAAGCAGTGAGAGATTCCGACGTGGTGGCAGGTACACTTCTAGTAAATTCTATTCCTGCACAAGTGTTAATAGATTCGGGAGCGACGAAGTCTTTTATTTCTGAAACGTTTGCTCGTAGATTGAATTGCGTAATGAAACCTTTAAGTGGAGTGTTGACTATAGAGATAGCTAATCAGGATCGTATCGCGGTCAGTTCATATTATCCCCGTTGTGAGATAGAGATTTTGGGAAATCGTTTTTATGTTGACTTGTTACCTTTTAAGTTAGGCGAATTTGATGTGATATTAGGGATGGATTGGTTGACTGAGCATGATGCAAGTATTGATTGTAAGAATAAGAGGGTTACTTTGATTACCCTAGAAAAGAAAGAGATAATATTTAGAGGAGAGAAACAAAGAAAGAGGTTCCTGACAATGATTCAGGCTAAGAGGTTATTAAGGCAAGGTTGTGAGGCGTATCTAGCTTATGTAATAGATATAGATAAGGAAGTTTCTAAGTTAGAAGATATTCCAGTCGTAAATGAGTTTCCAGATGTTTTTCCGGAAGAATTACCAGGTTTACCTCCAGATAGAGAAATTGAATTTGCGATAGACTTAGTACCGGGCGCGGAGCCAGTATCGAAGGCCCCTTACAGAATGGCACCAGTGGAGATGAAGGAATTGGCTGATCAACTGCAAGATTTGCTAGAAAAAGGAATTATTAGACCCAGCGTTTCACCGTGGGGAGCACCAGTACTGTTGTCAAGAAAAAGGATGGAAGCATGAGATTGTGTATAGACTATCGGGAGTTGAACAAGCTGACCATTAAGAACAAGTATCCGTTACCTCGAATAGATGATCTGTTTGACCAGCTGAAGGGAGCGGTACATTTTTCGAAGATCGACCTACGGTCAGGATATCACCAATTGAAGATTAGACCAGACGACATACCGAAGACAGCCTTTCGAACAAGGTATGGGCACTATGAATTTTTAGTAATGGCGTTTGGACTAACGAATGCACCCGCAGCTTTTATGGATCTAATGAACAGGATTTTCAAGAGATATTTGGACAAGTTTGTAGTGGTATTCATCGACGACATCTTGATATACTCAAGGACAGAAGAAGAGCATGCAGACCAGTTGCGAATTGTGTTAGAAACATTGAGACAAGAAGGACTATACGCGAAGTTTTCCAAGTGTGAATTCTGGTTGAAAGAAGTTCATTTCTTAGGACACGTGGTGAGCAGCGAAGGCATCAAAGTGGACCCAGCAAAGATAGAGGCAGTGAAAGATTGGGAGAGACCAAGGACACCGACTGAAGTCAGAAGTTTCTTGGGATTAGCCGGATACTACCGGAGATTTGTGCAAGATTTTGCGAAGATAGCTACTCCAATGACCAAGCTGACAAGGAAAAGCAAGCGATTCATATGGAACGATAAATGCGAAGAAGGCTTCCAAGAGTTAAAGAAAAGACTAACTACGGCACCGGTATTGATGTTACCAGACGATCAAGGTCATTTCGTAATCTATAGTGATGCGTCGTACAAAGGATTAGGATGCGTACTTATGCAACATGACAAGGTGATTGCTTATGCGTCAAGACAGTTGAGACCCCACGAACAGAAGTACCCTACACACGATTTGGAGTTAGCAGCTATTGTGTTTGCTTTGAAGATATGGAGACACTACTTGTATGGAGAGAGATGTGAAATTTACACCGATCACAAAAGTTTGAAGTATATCTTTACTCAGAAAGAGCTGAACATGAGGCAACGAAGATGGTTAGAACTAATCAAGGACTACGACGTTTCTATCAACTATCATCCCGGCAAGGCAAATGTGGTAGCAGATGCATTGAGCAGAAAAGAGAGATTAAATACACTAATGATGACCAAAGAATTATACAAGGAATTTGAGAAATTGGAAATCGAAGTAATTAATCCGAAGGACGCTACGGAAATAATTTATACCATGACGTTTCAACCTGAATTGTTGGAGAAGATACGAAAGTGCCAAGAGCAAGTTATGAACGACGATGTGAGTAAAATGACAGGTGAGGAAATATGTAGCCAACCGGACGACAAAGGGATCTTGAGATTTGCTTCTCGGATATGGATACCTAACGTAACGGAACTGAAAAGTGAGATTCTGCACGAAGCACATAACTCGAAGTATTCAATTCATCCAGGGAGTACGAAGATGTATCGAGATCTAAAGACGAACTTTTGGTGGCCAGATATGAAGAGAGAGATTGCGGAATGGGTAAGTAAATGCTTTACGTGTCAAAGAGTTAAGGCGGAACATCAGAGACCAAGTGGATTACTTCAACCATTGGAGATTCCCGAATGGAAGTGGGAACACATTGCGATGGACTTTGTAGTAGGATTGCCTAGAACAAAAGCTAACCATGATGCCATCTGGGTTGTCGTGGATCGATTGACGAAATCTGCGCATTTTCTTCCGATTAACGAGAGATTCTCGCTGGATAAGTTAGTTCATATGTACATAAAAGAAATCGTAGTACGACATGGAGTTCCAGTATCGATAGTGTCTGATAGAGACCCTCGATTCAATTCAAGATTTTGGAGGAGTTTTCAAGAGTGTTTGGGCACCGAGTTGAGAATGAGTACGGCTTATCATCCGCAGACGGACGGTCAAAGCGAAAGGACAATTCAGACTATTGAAGATATGCTTAGGACGTGTGCACTTGATTTTGAAGGCAGTTGGGACGATCATCTACCCTTGGTGGAATTTTCATATAATAATAGTTTTCACGCGAGCATCGGAATGCCACCGTACGAAGCTTTGTATGGACGAAAGTGTCGATCTCCAGTATATTGGGAAGAAGTTGGTGAACGGAAAATGATAGGACCAGAACTAGTACAACGAACAAAAGAAGTGGTTCAATTGATTCAGAGAAGATTGATAACAGCTCAAGACCGACAGAAGAAGTATGCGGATCTAGCCAGAAAGGATGTGGGATTCGAAGAAGGAGAGCAAGTGTTACTAAAGGTTTCACCATGGAAAGGATTAGTTAGATTTGGAAAGAAAGGGAAGTTGAGTCCGAGATATGTTGGGCCGTTTGAGATTTTGAAGAAAGTGGGCGAAGTAGCTTACGAGTTGGCATTGCCACCGCATATGCAGCACGTTCATAATGTATTTCATGTATCTATGCTTAAGAGGTATCGACCAGATTCGAATCATGTAATAGAGTATGAACCAATAGAGGTCCAGGCAGATTTATCGTATGTAGAACGACCAATTCAGATAGTGGATCGTAAGGAGAAAGTACTAAGGAATAAGACAGTAGCGTTAGTGAGAGTTTTGTGGAGGAATCCTAAAGTAGAAGAGTCTACCTGGGAGTTAGAGAGTGAGATGTTAGAGAAGTATCCCCAGTTGTTTCCTTGATCTGATTCTGAGGACAGAATCCTATTAAGGGGGGAAGGATGTAATATCCGTGAATTTTATTATTTGATTAAATGATATATTTAATCTAAAATATTTATTTTGGAATATTGGAATATTATTATATGATATTTAGTGTGTGATTATGTGCTAAATGGTGAGTCGGAAGCCCCTTTCAAAAATTTCGTCATTTGGAATTTTCTTCAAATTTGAGCCGTTTTGGTAATTCAAGAGCCCGTTGAAATTTCGTACATTCATTTTTAATTCTTCGTCTTTCGTATTCGAATCGTTATCGAAAGGGTTATGGGATTCTATTTAACCCTACCTATTTGATTCTGCAAATTAATTTCAATTTTTGATCCGAAAAAGGAAAAATCGTTCCGAACCCTAATTGCTTAAGGGGACGGATTTATCGTTCTATATCAATATTGAAGTTGTTATAGCCCTAGTATTCTTGAGCATTAGTTATATAATGATATATATCAATTTGGATAATCATCAACCTTTTTAACCCCTTACTTTTCGTAAAACGTGTTTTTGACCTAATTAGGGTTTTTAAACGATCTAACGAATCAATATCGATCCAAAAATGTTATTTGGGGTATTATTTTTCCAAAAATATAAAATGACCAATCAGACTTCATAACCCTAGCAATTCTTCAGAAATTACTCAAAAAATCCGAAATTCCCAAATAATTATTTTGTGTTCTTGATCTTCAATCAATTCGTTCTAAGGGTTATTGAAGTCCAAATTTGAAGTTCTTATACTCAAATCAAAGCCCCAAAAATCTAGTTTCAGAATCTTCCAACCTCATCATCATCTGGTAAGTATTCGATTTTATATTGATTTTACAAGTTTCGAATTAAAATTAGGGTTCTTGATTCGATTTGGGGATTTTCATTCTGTTGATTCTCCGTTCAATTGGTTGCTTCTAACATGTTCCTAGGGTTCTAATTAGCAAGAATCCATGCTTTAATTTCATGTTTATGTTCGATTTAGTCGGGTTTGATTTTCGGGTTTTGACCCGATTTCTTCTTTCAATTCGTACGTTCTTGATATTGATCTGACATTGTTTTTGGTAGAGGGCTTTTATTGTATGAGTTATAAGCTTCATTTTGATATATTAATCTTTGAGTTTCATGTAGGATTTAAGTAGATCGGGTTTCCGGCCGAGGTCGTCGCCGGCGAGTTCTTTGAATGAATTCTGGGCACGATTCCGGCATGGGACAGATGTGTGTGTATGTGGGTTGTGTTTGTCTTGCAAAAGCGAACAAAAGCCCTATAGTTTGGTTTTGATTTGATCGGAAACGGCGAAGTCCGGCCACCGGACGCCGGCCGGATTCTGGAAAACCCAGATTCCGGCGGGTTGTTCTTGGTGACCCGGATTCGTTCTTCCCGACCCGTTTACCCGATTTTTCGACCCGGTTTCAATCTTCAAAACCCTAATTCATTTTCAGAAAACTGTTTTTGAATTTTATTTTTAAATTTAATTCGAAAATAGTTTAAAAACTAAAAAAATTCATATTTTTATTTTAAAAATATATTTTTATATCAGAAAAATTCTGATAAATTATATTTATTATTTTAAATCCGAAAATTGATTAAACTTAATTATTTTAATTATTTTTAATTAATAATTAATTTATTAATTAATTGGTTAATTCTTTTAATCAATTAATTCTTAAAAATTAATTATTAATTAGATTTAATTAATTAAAAATTCAGTTTAATTATTTTCAAGCCTATTTAATTATTTAAAAAATAGTTTGAGTATTTAAAGAGTGTCAATTAATTTTATTAATTGATTTATTTTCATTTAAATGTTTATATTGGATTTAAAAATCCGATTTTTGATTTAAAATTTGTAACGACTTATTAAAAATTCAAATGAGTTCCGTATGATGTTTTAAAAATGTTTATAAGTGCTATATGGTTCATATTAATTGTGTGTCGTGTTTTATAGTCTGTATATGCCCGTGCTAGGGCAAATATCTGAGTTTTAAATATCGTAAATTATACCGGACGTCCGATACGTAACCGGTTACTTGTTTAAATGTGATTATTGATTGAATAAGTGTCGAGAGTAGAACGAGAATAGTTAGACTTATTGTGATGAGTTGTTTAAATTATAGAATCGAGTTCCCGGAGCAAGGGAAAGGGGAAAGTAGAGTGAGCAGAGTCGATCCGACAGCAGCTTAGACCAGGCAAGTATCTGTGCCTTTACTTGTGATAAAATTATTATTGTCTTGATTACTTGAATACCGTTATCCCCAGAACAATTCAAATTATCCATCTTTTAACCGCATTTGGACAACTGATTCCATTTCCTTAGAAATTCTTGATTCTTTGATTTGATCTGCATCGGAAACCCTTATTTCCAATTTACTTGATTATTGTTTACCACCTATTGTTGCTATTTATCATCCTTTGATTATCATTGACAACCTTTGATTATTTGACTTCCATCTTGACTACTCATTTACGGTTATTGATTAACGATTACCAATATTGATTCCCTTATTGAATGAGTACACTGTACCATTGAAATTACTCCATGATTATTTCTCGACCTTCACTTGATACTGAACAGTTGAAACTCTTTTGCAATTACTATACATTCAGTTTATCTTATTGAGCATGTTATTGTTTATACCCTATTATAGAATTGGCATGTGTTTTTTTTTAAAATGGACCAGTAATTGGTCGGAATAACTTAAGGCCCAGATTGGCCTGGGATCCAGTAGAGGACTATGACATGAGCTAGTCCGGGGTTGATGCGTGGCTGGCCAGCAGCACAACCTTTGATTTGAATAAAATGTATAAGCCAAATTCTAATTCTTTACTTCAATCATTATTGATACAAAGCATGTGTTAGCTAAATATTGTTGATTCTGATATCTTAAATTCATATCCTTACCACCGTGATAGAAATGATTCGTTGATGTTTGCTGAGCAATTTTGGCTCACTCTTGCTTGTTGTTTTCTAACCCTATTCCAGTGAAGCGAGAGTATGAGTTGGCATAGCGTGACCGATAGTTCACCAGCAGTCAGGAGAGCCCCTCGAGTCACTGTTATTGGCAGGGTAGTTGTTGTTTTGCTTTTCTAGATTTAATGTCTAGATTTGAACTTTAGTTGTGATGTAATAACTCTGATAAAACTGGTTTGTAATAATAAAAGATTGTAGTAGCTTGTGTTCATTGCCATAATCTGGATGCGGTCTTGGTCAAGGGGTAATTGTGTCTTTATATATATTATGCATGTGTTAAATAGTGTTCCGTTGGTCGGATGACTCCTCAAATCTGTACCCCGGGTTTGGAGGGCGTCACAATACTTATTATTAAGTCTAGTGAGTTCATCTTTTCTTTTCTCTGTCAACGAAACAGCCTGATCGGTTGATGGTTCATCTGTCAACGAAACATTGCATTCCGTTGACATATCAACCTTCAACAAATGATCATTGTTGTTTGTTGACTCCGTTTCTGATTCTAAGGTTTCACCAACATACCCTAGCTTCTCTTTGTTCTTTTTCCATGATTGCTCACAGAAAGATTCCATACCTTGAACATTAATGATTTTGGTGGCAACATTCCTGGCATCTTTCCATTTTGCAATCACACTTTGTTCTATCTCAAGTTGTGTTTTAAGAATTTCTTCCCTTTGTAACACGTTCTCAAGTTCCTTCTTAGCATCCCTACTAACACATCTCATTTTTTCAAATTCAATGAGTTGTGCTTCTAACATTGCATTCCTATCACTTAAGAGCAAATTAGTCTCTTTTATTCTTGAATTCTCTTTGGTAAGTGATTTAAGAGTAACACGCAAATTATATAGTACAGTAGACATTTCATTTACTGCACTATCGCATTCCTCTTTAGAAAGCTCAGAAAGATTAGTAATTGTTACCTGGTTGCTTGAGGAGCTTGCTTCCTGCTCATGATTGTTAGCCATAAGAGCCAAGTTGACATACTCAACATCATCATCAGAATCTTCACCATTACCAGCCCAATCATACTCCTGAGACATGAAAGCCTTTTCTTTTTGCTTGAGAAGTTCAAAGTATTTCTTTTTATAATCAACAGGCTCAAATTTCCTGTTGCCCTTCTCAATCTTGGGCTTTCTGCAGTCTCCAGCAAAGTGACCAAGCATTCCACAATTGAAACATTTAGATTTAGACTTTTCAATCCAGTTACTTTTGTTAGGTTGAAAGTCTCTCCTTGGTGGCCTTGCTTCTGAGTTTCTCTTGAACTTGAACTTAGAGAATTTTCTTGACAGAAAAGCAATGTGTTCATCAATCTCATCTAAGTCATCCAAGTTGGCTGGTTCTGATTCTTCTTCTTCTGTCATCTTGCCTTTACCCTTGCTAACATCACTCCTACAACTAGCTCGACTAGTTGTGGCCTTTGCAGCTTCTTCATTGTCATCTTCCAGTTGGTTCACAGATGCAATCAATGCAACAGATCCACGCTTCTTTTGTACCTTTTCAATTTCTTCATCTTGCTCCATTTCCAAATCATATGTCTTCAAGGTTCCATAAAGCCTCTCAAGAGTGTAGTCTTTGTACTCTTGAGTGTTTCTGAGAGAAACAGTCATAGGCTTCCATTCTTTTGGAAGAGCTCTAAGAAATTTAAGGTTTGAATCCTTGGTTTGATAGATCCTCCCATACAACTTTAATCCATTCAAAAGCTTTTGAAACCTACTAAACGTGTCATTTAGGGTTTCACCAGCTTTAAAATGAAAATGCTCATATTGTTGTATAAGGAGCTGCATTTTGTTTTCCCTAACTTGCTCAGTACCTTCACAGAGAGTTCTAACAGTGTCCCATACTTCTTTGGAGGTTGTACAGTTTATGACATTGTCAAACATCTCTTGCTCCAAACCATTAAACAGAATGTTCATGGTTCTTTTATCTTTATGGACTTCTGCAACATCTTCAATAGTCCATTATGAGACAAGTTTTGGAATTTCCACATCAGGAGCATCATCTGGCAGTCCAACTCTAGATGCAAACTTCATGGGAACGTGTGGACCTTTCTCAATGCAGTCTACATATCTCTCATCCATAGACATGAGATGTAAATGCATCTTTACTTTCCAGTGAAAGTAATTGTCCTTATCAAGAACTGGTATCTTTACTCCTGCATCCTTCTTCACCATGGTTACTGTTTTGGTCTTGATCTTTAAGCTTCTTGTATGTTAGAAGCTCGCTCTGATTGGTCGGGCCATATTTATGGTCGGAATAACTTAAGGCCCGGATTGGCCTAGGATCCAGTAGAGGACTATGCCGTGAGCTAGTCCGGGGTTGATGCGTGGCTGGCCAGCAGCACAACCTTTGATTTGAATAAAATATATAAGCCAAATTCTAATTCTTTTTCTTCAATTGTTATTGATACAAAGCATGTGTTAGCTAAATATTGTTGATTCTGATATCATAAATTCATATCCTTACAACTGTTAATCCCAAATGACCTAACAGAATTGTAGAAGGGGGGGTTGAATACAATTCTTGATATTTCTTAAACTTAAAACAACTTACAAATGAAAACTGAACTTAAAGTAAAAATCATAAGCACATAAATAATTTCAGTTGGATTGTTTGATGATCCAACTGAAGTGATTTTTATTGCGGAAATAATCTGTGATACAAAATGTACACAGCTGCTCAGTTACAAGATTGTAGAGAAGTATGCTCTCAAAGATAGCTAATACTAACTATTTGTTTTTCTTCTCTTATCTTTAAAGTAACTGCTACACTTGGTTATAAATACCCAAGTTTACAATTCTACGTTTGGCTAAACTAAAGAACAATAGTAGTAACCATCAGTAGCTTGCTTTTCATTCCTTTTGTCCAATGGTCCTTGGAGATCTTTGCTTTTGTCTTCATGCTTATTTTAATCATTCCCAAGAGCCTTATTGGAAATTGGAATGTTTCCTTATTTCCAGTGACCATTTTGATGGCTTCCAATGCAAAGTACACTTCCATATCTCCTTTAGATCTATTCAGTAAACTGTCACTATCACTTTGTCAACTGTTCAAAAAGCAATAGTGATTCGTTGATAGCAGGGAGATGTGTTTCGTTGATAGCTTTATTCTTCATTCCGTTGATGGTGTTTCCTTCGTTTCATTGATGGTGTTTCCCTCGTTTCGTTGATGGGTAAACTCCATACCGTTGACAGAGTGATCTTCATACCGTTGACATGTCTTCACTTAGGCAAAATTACAAGGCATAATATATTTACAATTAACCAACCTATTTTGCCTATCTAGTACTTAGTCAACATGACATAGAAAACCTATCTAATACATACAACAGAATGCATATCAAACTGTGAAGTATTGTACAGTGCAATTGCTACATTACTCATTTCGTTGATGAGCTTCCTGTCAACGGAATGCTGCAAAGCATGCCATTTCGTTGACAGCTACAAAATGACTTAATACAAAATCTACTAAGTGTTTTTATAATTATCATCAAGAACAACATATTCCTAACAACAACTGTGATATAAATGATTCATATGATGTTTGCTGAGCAATTTGGCTCACTCTTGCTTGTTGTTTTCTAACCCTATTCCAGTGAAGCGAGAGTATGAGTCGGCACAGCGTGACTGATAGTTCACCGGTAGCTAGGAGAGCCCCTCGTGTGGTTGTCATTGGCAGGGTAGTTGTTGTTTTGCTTTTCTAGATTAGATGTCTAGATTTGAACTTAAGTTGTGATGTAATAACTCTGATAAAACTGGTATTGTATTAATAAAAGATTGTAGTAGCTTGTGTTCATTGCCATAATCTGGATGCGGTCTTGGTTAAGGGGTATTTGTGTCTTTATATATTATGCATGTGTTAAATAGTGTTCCGTTGGTCGGGTGACTCCTCAAATCTGTACCCCGGGTTTGGAGGGTGTCACAGGTTGGTATTAGAGCAACAGGTTATGGCAATTGAAACAAGTTAGGACTTAGGGTCCAGGATAACATAGAGAGTTTGGAATTCACTTAAGGATATTAGGAGGTCAACTAGGGATATTATGCGTAGTAATTAAATGTGGTTATAATTGCAGCCCCCTAGTTCTAGTTCAGACTCAGACCCTTTCGAGGATACGATAGCAGAGATACCTACACCCGTTGAGAGAGCAGGACCGTCCTGGCCAGTGCGATATCAGCCTAGGCATCAGCATCCGGTAGTCAGGAGAGATCAGGTACCTTGTCCTATTCCACTCCGACAAGTAGCCCCAACACCAGTGTCTCAGGCATCAGTTTGTGGGCCTTTGTATCAGTTATGTGAGCCACCAGTTCCACACCATGAGTATCAGATGGTGAGTAGAGAGAGGGAGTACCTTTATGGACAGGTCATGGAGATGGGGAGGATTCGTTCGACTGAGGCAGCCGCTATCCGAGAGAAGGACAGACTTAGAGATCAGATAAGGGACATTCATATGAGGCTTAGGGTTACGAGGACCTTGGTTGAGACTCGATTGCACGGATTAGCTTCTAGTCGAGAGGGAGAGACAGTAGCAGGGATGAGACAGATTTTGGATTATGCGATGAGTGAGATTGCAGAAATTGCAGGACCCCCGTGATGGCAGACATGAGCAGGTGATCAGTGAGCAGGTTTAGGAGTAGACAGATGTGACATGGATATATGGTTTCTAGATAGTTAGTATATATATGCATATTATAGAATCAGCAGTGCACCGGGCTTATAGGAATGCCTCGGGTTGTTGTTGCATTTTTATTGTATTGCTGGTCGGCAGTTATGGTTCAGCCATGATATATTTTCTTTTGAAGCGTTCTACGCTTGTACTAACTCTGTCTATATATATGTATGATAAACCTCTTTTATAGAACTGTATTTGTTCCCTTGTCATTCATTTCCAGCATCATAACCGTTATTCTACTTGTTACAACGAGTGTACTCATACACCGTTGAGAAGATCTGTAAACCTTCGAGATATCAATTGTGATCTTTCCTTCTATTATATGAACTGTTTGATTAAGCCAATTATTGTTTATTCATCAGCGATATGCCTCCTAAATGACAAACCCGTTCAACTGATACCTCTGACCAAGAAGGTCAACAAAATACACCTCCCAAGGGCCACATGGACCCGATGGTAATCCAGTTGTTAAATACTCTTACTCAACAGATTGCCGCATTAGCACAGCAACAACAAGCATTTCAGCAACAGCTCTTAGAACAACAGCAACAACATCAACATCAACAGCAAGCAACACCGGTGGTTACGTTCAAATCTTTCCAAGCAGCAAAACCTCTAGAATTTAAAGGATCAGCAGACCCTGTAGAGGCTAAGGCATGGTTGAAGGAGATGGAAAAGGCTTTTGCCTTGATAGAGGTGGCAGAGGATAAGAAAACGGAGTATGCAAGCTATGTTCTGAAGAATGAGGCCAGTTATTGGTGGGAAACGAGTAGGGCTATGGAGCCCGAGGGATTGATTACGTGGGCAAGATTTACAGAGTTGTTTTTGGAAAGGTATTTTCCGGACTATATGAGAGATCAGATGGAATTAAAGTTTTTGGAGTTAAAGTAGGGAAGTATGACAGTGCCCCAATATGAAACAAGGTTTACGGAGTTGTCAAGGTTTGTTCCAACCTATGTGGATACAGAGAAGAAGAAGGCCAAGAGGTTCCAGCAGGGACTGAGGTCTTGGATTCGTAGTAAGTTAGCTATATTGGAGTTGGACACCTATGCAGCGGTGGTCCAAAAGGCAATGATTGCGGAGACATAGAGTGATTCTTACATGAAAGAGAGGGAGAACAAGAAAAGGAAAGTAGGGATACCCGATAAGGGACAGCAACAAGGAAGTTTTCAAGGGCAGGCAAATAAGAAACCGGGATTTCAGCCCGGAAGGAATACAAGTTTCAGGAAACCAGATACCGGGAGCGTAGGACAAGATAACCGTCTACCAGCCGGCAGTCAGCAGGGACTTTCTAGACCCCCACTACCAGAATGCAAGACATGCGGGAAGCGACATCCAGGGATATGCCATCGATTGAATGTCACATGCTTGAAATGCAATCAGAAGGGACATTATTCCCGGGATTGCAAGATAGGCATTGTGTGTCATCGGTGTAAGAAACCAGGTCACATGATTAAGGACTGCAGAGCACCAGCACCCGTGAACAATATGATTCGGGCAATTGAAGCACCCCCAGTTGTTAATTTCCAGCCGTTAGCCAGGACCTACAATATGTCAATGGGAGAAGCAGTGAGAGATTCCGATGTGGTGGCAGGTACACTTCTAGTAAATTCTATTCCTGCTAAAGTGTTAATAGATTCGGGAGCGACGAAGTCTTTTATTTCTGAAACGTTTGCTCGTAGATTGAATTGCGTAATGAAACCCTTAAGTGGAGTGTTGAATATAGAGATAGCTAATCAGGATCGTATAGCGGTCAGTTCATATTATCCTCGTTGTGAGATAGATATTTTTGGAAATCATTTTTATGTTGACTTGTTACCTTTTAAGTTAGGTGAATTTGATGTGATATTAGGGATGGATTGGTTGACTGAGTATGATGCGAGTATTGATTGTAAGAATAAGAGGGTTACTTTGATTACCCTAGAAAAGAAAGAAATAATATTTAGAGGAGAGAGGCAAAGAAAGAGGTTCCTGACGATGATTCAGGCTAAGAGATTATTAAGGCAAGGTTGTGAGGCGTATTTAGCTTATGTGATAGATATAGAGAAGGAAGTTTCTAAGTTAGAAGATATTCCAGTTGTAAATGAGTTTCCAGATGTTTTTCCGGAAGAATTACCAGGTTTACCTCCAGATAGAGAGATTGAATTTGCGATAGACTTAGTACCAGGCGCGGAGCCAATATCTAAGGCCCCTTACAGGATGGCACCAGTGGAGATGAAGGAGTTGGCTAATCAACTACAAGATTTTCTAGAAAAAGGAATTATTAGACCCAGCGTTTCGCCGTGGGGAGCACCAGTATTGTTTGTCAAGAAAAAGGATGGAAGCATGAGATTGTGTATAGACTATCGGGAGTTGAACAAGCTAACCATTAAGAACAAGTATCCGGTACCCCGAATAGATGATCTGTTTGACCAGCTGAAAGGAGCGGTACATTTTTCAAAGATTGACCTACGGTCAGGATATCATTAACTGAAGATTAAACCAGACGACATACCGAAGACGGCCTTTCGAACAAGGTATGGGCACTATGAATTTTTAGTAATGGCGTTTGGACTAACAAATGCACCCGCAGCTTTTATGGACTTAATGAACAGGATTTTCAAGAGATATTTGGACAAGTTTGTAGTGGTTTTCATCGACGACATCTTGATATACTCAAAGACAGAAGAAGAGCATGCAGAACATTTGCGGATTGTGTTGGAAACATTGAGACAAGAAAGACTATATGCGAAGTTTTCCAAGTGTGAATTCTGGTTGAGAGAAGTTCATTTCTTAGGACACGTGGTGAGCAGCGAAGACATCAAAGTGGATCCAGCAAAGATAGAGGCAGTGAAAGATTGGGAGAGACCAAGGACACCGACTGAAGTCAGAAGTTTCTTGGGATTAGCCGGATACTACCGGGGATTTGTGCAAGATTTTGCGAAGATAGCTACTCCAATGACCAAGCTGACAAGGAAAAGCGAGCGATTTATATGGAACGATAAATGCGAAGAAAGCTTCCAAGAGTTAAAGAAGAGACTAACTACGGCACCGGTATTGATGTTACCAGACGATCAAGGTCAATTCGTAATCTATAGTGATGCGTCGTACAAAGGATTGGGTTGCGTACTTATGCAACATGACAAGGTGATTGCTTATGCGTCAAGACAGTTGAGGCCCCACGAACAGAAGTATCCTACCCATGATTTGGAGTTAGCAACGATTGTGTTTGCTTTGAAGATATGGAGACACTACTTATATGGAGAGAGATGTGAAATTTACACCGATCATAAGAGTTTGAAGTATATCTTTACTCAGAAAGAGCTGAACATGAGGCACCGAAGATGGTTAGAACTAATCAAGGACTACGACGTTTCTATCAACTATCATCCCGGTAAGGCAAATGTGGTAGCAGATGCACTGAGCAGAAAAGAGAGATTAAATACACTGACGATGGCCAAAGAGTTATACAAGTAATTTGAGAAGTTAGAGATCGAAGTATGTATTCCGAAGGATGCGACGAAAGTGATTTATACCATGACGTTTCAACCGGAATTGTTGGAGAAGATACGGAAGTGCCAAGAGCAAGTTATGAATGATGATGTGAGTAAGATGACAGGTGAGGAAATATGTAGCCAACCAGACAACAAAGGGATCTTGAGATTTGCTTCTCGGATATGGATACCTAATGTAGCGGAGCTGAAAAGTGAAATTTTGCACGAAGCGCATAACTCGAAGTATTCAATTCATCCAGGGAGTACAAAGATGTATCGAGATCTTAAGACGAACTTTTGGTGGCCAGATATGAAAAGGGAGATTGCTGAATGGGTGAGTAAATGTTTTACATTCCAAAGAGTCAAGGCGGAACATCAGAGACCAAGTGGATTACTTCAACCATTGGAAATTCCTGAATGGAAGTGGGAACACATTGCGATGGACTTTGTGGTAGGATTACCTAGAACGAAGGCTAACCATGATGCCATTTGGGTTATTGTGGATCGATTGACGAAATCTGCGCATTTTCTTCCGATTAACGAGAGATTCTCGCTGGATAAGTTAGTTCATATTTACATAAAGGAAATCGTAGTACGGCATGGAGTTCCAGTATCGATAGTGTCTGATCGAGACCCTCGATTCAATTCAAGATTTTGGAGGAGTTTTCAAGAGTGTTTGGGCACCGAGTTAAGAATGAGTACAGCTTATCACCCGCAGACGGACGGCCAAAGCGAAAGAACAATTCAGACTATTGAAGATATGCTTAGGACATGTGCACTAGACTTTGAAGGCAGTTGGGACGATCATCTACCCTTGGTGGAATTTTCATATAATAATAGTTTTCACGCGAGCATCGGAATGCCACCTTACGAAGCTTTGTATGGACGAAAGTGTCGATCTCCAGTGTATTGGGAAGAAGTTGGTGAACGGAAGATGATAGGACCAGAACTAGTGCAACAAACAAAAGAAGTGATTCAATTGATTCAAAGAAGATTGATAACAGCTCAGGCAGAAAAAGTATGCGGATCTAGCCAGAAAGGATGTGGGATTCGAAGAAGAAGAGCAGGTGTTACTAAAGGTTTCACCGTGGAAAGGATTAGTTAGGTTTGGAAAGAAAGGGAAGTTGAGTCCGAGATATGTTGGACCGTTTGAGATTTTGAAGAAAGTGGGCAAAGTAGCTTACGAGTTAGCGTTGCCGTCGCATATGCAGCACGTTCATAATGTATTTCATGTATCTATGCTTAAGAGGTATCGACCAGATTCGAATCATGTAATAGAGTATGAACCCATAGAGGTCCAGGCAGATTTATCTTATGTAGAGCGACCGATTCAGATATTGGATCGTAAGGAGAAAGTACTAAGGAATAAGACAGTAGCGTTAGTGAGAGTTTTGTGGAGGAATCCTAAAGTAGAAGAGTCTACTTGGGAGTTAGAGAGTGAGATGTTAGAGAAGTATCCCTAGTTGTTTCCTTGATCTGATTCTGAGGACAGAATCCTATTAAGGGGGGAAGGATGTAATATCCGTGAATTTTATTATTTGAATAAATGATATATTTGATATAAAAATATTTATTGTGGAGTATTGGGATATCGTTAAGTGATAATTATTGTGTGATTATGTGCTAAATGGTGAGTCGAAAGCCCCTTTCAAATATTTCGTCATTTGGAATTTTCTTCAAATCTGAGCCCCATTTTGATAATTCAAGGGCCCCGTTGGAATTTCGTACATTAATTATTATCTCTTCATCTTTTGTATTCGAATCATTATCGGGAGAGATATTCATATCATTTCATTCCTACCTATTTGATTCTGTAAAATAATTCGTTTTGTTCAAAAAGGGAAAAATTGTTCCGAACCCTAATTGCTTAAGGGGATGGATATATCGTTTTATATCAATATTACATTTGTTATAGCCCCGGTATTCTTGAGCATTAGTTATATAATGATATATATATCAATTGGATGATCATCAACCTTTTTAACTGATTATTCCTCGTAAAACGTGTTTTTAACCTAATTAGGGTTTTTAAACGAACCAGTGGATCTATATCAATCCAAAAATGTTGTTTGGGGTATTATTTTTCCAAAAATATAAAAAGACGAATCGAACCTTAAACCTATCATAATCTGCAGCCCTAATTCTCGAAATAATAAAAATCCCCGAACTGTGTTCTTCGTGTTCTTGAAGAATCAAACCATTCGTTCAAGGTGTTATTGAAATCCAAATCTGAAGTTCTTGTACTCAAATCAAAGCTCTTGATCTCTAGTTTCAGAATCTTCCAACCTCATCATCATCTGGTAATTTTTCGATTTATTATGAATTTTTCAATATTCGAATTAAATTAGGGTTCTTGATTAATTTGGGGATTTTCATTCTGTTGATTCTCCGTTCAATTGGTTGCTTCTAAAATGTTCCTAGGGTTCTAATTAGCAAGAATCCATGATTTAATTTCGTGTCTAAGTTCAATTTTTACGGGTTTGATTTTCGGGTTTTGACCCGAATTCTTATTTTGAATAGTTTGTTCTTGATATTGATCTGACATTGATTTTGATATGGGGCTTTGATTGTGTGAGTTATAAGCTTCATTTTAACATATTAAACATCGAGTTTCATGTACGGAATGAGTAGATCGGGTTTCCGGCCGGAGTTGTTGCCGACAGTTTCTTTGACCGGATTCTGGGCTCTATTTCGGCATCGTACGTATGTGTTTGTGTGTGGGTTATGTTTGTCTTGAAAAAGCGAACAAAAGCCCTATGAAATTGTTTGTGTTTGATCGGGAATGAAAAATTCTGGTCGCCGGACACCGGCCGGATTCTGGAAAACCCAGAATCCGGTGGGTTGTTCTTGGCGACCCAGATTCGTTCTTCCCGACTCGTTTACCCGAAGTTTGACCCGGTTTCAATCTTCAAAACCCTAATTCAATTTCTGAAAACTGTTTTTGGATTTTATTTTTAAATTTAATTCGAAAATAGTTTAAAAACTTTAAAAATTCATATTTTTATTTTAAAAATATATTTTAATGTCAGAAAAATTCTGGAAAATTATATTTATTATTTTAAATCCGAAAATTGATTAAACTTAATTATTTTAATTATTTTTAATTAATTAATTATTTATTAATTAATTGGTTATTTCTTTTAATCAATTAATTCTTAAAAATTAATTATTAAATAGATTTAATTAATTAAAAATTCAGTTTAATTATTTTCAAGCCTATTTATTTATTTAAAAATAGTTTGAGTATTTAAAGAGTGTCAATTAATTTTATTAATTGATTTATTTGCATTTAAATGGTTATATTGGATTTAAAAATCCGAGTTTTGATTTAAAAATTAATCGTGACTTATTTAAAATTCAAATAAGTTTCGTATGATGTTTTAAAAATGTTTATAAAATGTTTATAAGTTCTATATGGTTCATATTAATTGTGTGTTGTGTTTTATAGTCTTTATGTGCCCGTACTAGGGCAAATATCTGAGTTTTAAATATCGTAAATCATACGTAACCGGTTACTTGTTTAAATGTGATTATTGATTGGATAAGTGTCAAGAGTAGAACGAGAATAGTTAGACTTATTGTGATGAGTTGTTTAATTATAGAATCGAGTTCCCGGAGCAAGGGAAATGGAAAGGTAGAGTGAGCAGAGTCGATCCGACAGCAGCTTAGACCAGGCAAGTATCTGTGCCTTTACTTGTGATAAAAATTATTATTGTCTTGATTACTTGAATACCGTTATCCCCAGAACAATTCAAATTATCAATCTTTTAACCGCATTTGGACAACTGATTCCATTTCCTTAGAGATTCTTGATTCTTTGATTTGATCTGCATCGGAAACCCTTATTTCCAATTCACTTGATTATTGTTTACCACCATTTATTATTGATTATCATCCTTTGATTATTATTGACAACCCTTGATCATTTGACTTCCATCGTTGACTATTGATTACGGTCATCGATTATCGATTACCAATATTGATTTCCTTCTTGAATGAGTACACTGTACCATTGAAATTATTCCATGATTATTTCTCGATCTTCATTTGATACTGAGTAGTTGAAGCTCTTTTGCAATTATTATACATTGAGTTTATCTTATTGAGCATGTTATTGTTTATACCCTATGATAGATTTGGCATGTTTTTAAAATGGACCGGTAATTGGTCGGGCCATATTTATGGTCAGAATAACTTAAGGCCCAGATTGGCCTAGGATCCAGTAGAGGACTATGCCGTGAGCTAGTCCGGGGTTGATGCGTGGCTGGCCAGCAGCACAACCTTTGATTTGAATAAAATGTATAAGCCAAATTCTAATTTTTTTTCTTCAATTGTTATTGATACAAAGCATGTGTTAGCTAAATATTGTTGATTCTGATATCATAAATTCATATCCTTACAACTGTGATAGAAATGATTCATATGATGTTTGCTGAGCAATTTGGCTCACTCTTGCTTGTTGTTTTCTAACCCTATTCCAGTGAAGCGGGAGTATGAGTCGGCACAGCGTGACTGATAGTTCACCGGCAGCTAGGAGAGCCCCTCGTGTGGTTGTCATTGGCAGGGTAGTTGTTGTTTTGCTTTTCTAGATTAGATGTCTAGATTTGAACTTAAGTTGTGATGTAATAACTCTGATAAAACTGGTATTGTATTAATAAAAGATTGTAGTAGCTTGTGTTCATTGCCATAATCTGGATGCGGTCTTGGTTAAGGGGTATATGTGTCTTTATATATTATGCATGTGTTAAATAGTGTTCCGTTGGTCGGGTGACTCCTCAAATCTGTACCCCTGGTTTGGAGGGCGTCACAATTCTTGATTCCTTGAGCTTCTTTTTCCTGAAGATCAAAAGAGCTGTAGAGCTGTGTTTGGATTGGCTTCCTAAGATTCATGCCAAGCCCTGTGGCTTTCTCCTTTCCTGAGTACTTAGTTTTTCATTTCTTTGCTTTAGTAGTCTCCTCAGGTTCAGGTTCCTGTATAGAGAACCAAGCTCTTGCTAAGGATTTTGTCCTTTTAGGCTTGACTGCTTTCTTGGTTTCATCCTTGACAGCATCTTCCTTGACAGTGTCTTCCTTTATAGTGTCTTCCTTCACAGGGTCTTCCATGACAGTATCTTTTTCTTTGTTGACAACATCTTTGGCGACAACATCTTTCTCAGCATTGATACTGTCAATAGCACACCTTAAGATGCTTGCCTCCAAAGCTTCAAGTATCTCACTCTCCCCTTCTTCTATAACACCAGCATTTTGCTTTCCTTGTACAGGGGCTTCTTCCTTGCTTGAGTCCTGGGCTTGATTTTCAATGTTCCTAGCAGTTGATCCACCAACATCTTTAACAACACCAGAACCTCCACTTCCATCCAATTCATCATCACCAAGAGAGTCATCAAATGCACAGCTCTCACCTTGCTCAGCTCTGTTAGCATTAGCTTTAGAAATTAACTTCTTCACTTTGGTGCTTAGCTTAACATTTCTCCTTGCCAATAGCTTGTGAATTGCTTTGACAGCTAGGACTCTTTCCTTGTTGATTTTGGATTTGAGGATTACATTTAGCACTTTCATGACTATCTTTGTCTCCATTCTTGAAGTGCCTTGCAAATCTAGATATGCATACCTCTTGACACCTTCTCTTGAGACTGCTCCATAACAAACACAGAATGGATCTAAATACACCTATGGAAGTCTCTCTTTCGTTAGATTCTGAAGTTGCACTTGAAGTATCTCATTGAAGGTTGAGTTGTTTGATTTAAACTTAGCCTTCATCACACTCAGCACCCTCATTTGTAGGTTTTGTAACAACTGCATGGTGATGAACATTGAGATTCATGTGTTCAAGTACACATCAATTGTCCATCTTCTTCCTTCATTAATCTTCACACATACACTCACAATTATATCCATCAGAGTTGTTGAGATTTGAGCTGGAGTTAAACTTGGCTTCCTCATAACCTCCTCAATTACTCTATAGAGTTGCTCATCCTTATTGTGTAGTGTACTCTCCCTGTAATCCACCATTAGGGCATTTGCCTCTTCCTGATCCATGTCAGTTCCTTCAGTCCAAAAGGATGGTGCATTGCAGTATTTTGGCAACTTCCCTTTGCCTTTCCCCAACTTATTATGCTCCTCCTTTTCTCTCCACATCTTTTGTAAAGCAGTTTCCTGAGGCCGTGAAGTTGGTTCCCTAATTGATACATGAGGGAGTATTGGCCTCTTTGATTTTGACTTTCCTTGCAGTTCCTCCAATACTTCTTTGGACATCAATACTGTCTCCCCATCAATTTCATATTCAAAAAGATTTCCAGCTTCACTACCTTGGTGTTCTACAGGTTTCTCACCCTTTCCTCCTGACTCCCCCTTACTTGCAGACTCCCCCTTACTCCTTGACTCCTCCTTAGATGCAGGTTCCCCCTTACTTGCAGGCTCCCCCTGAGTTTCAGTATCAGGTACTTCTTGTGCTCCAACATCTTGCTCTGGGACAGATTCTGATCTTACATTTTTCTCCCCCTTAGGTAAGTTGGCAGCATCAATACTTGCAGATAGAGCTTGAAGAGCTTCCTGAATACTAGTAAATCCAGAGGCCACCATGGTAGACAGGCTGTCAAGCTTAGTTTCCATGGTTAGACATCTGTGCTCTAGGGCTTCCAACTTGAGAGCAATAGAGGGGCCACCAGTTCTCAACCTTCTTGGAGGGGATGAAAAAGAATAGGGCTTGGAGGCTGTGGGGGTTCTCACACTCTCAGGGTTTTTCTGAGTGATCTCATCACTCCTCACATAAGAACTCTCAAGGCCTAGGCCTGAACAGTGCGGGCTCCCTCAAATTCATTCTGGACATGCTCAAGTCCCTCTCCTTTTGCCAGCTCATTTGGCTGCCTCTCATTTTTAGACTCACCTCTCTTTTCTTTTGCACACCCTCACTCAACCTAGATGCATGGGTAAGAGCAGTACTTACATGCATTGAAATAGAAGGTTTAGAATGTACCTTTAGAAGCTGAGAGAGTGGCACATCATCATCAGAGGCATCCTCAATGAGAACTTCATCATAATTGGGTTGTGCATAGGAGACAGTAGCTTTGTCAGAAATGTTACTGTCAGCTGAAAGATTGACAGTAGGTTCCATTGCAGCTTGGACAACAGGATTGGTTGTGACAACAACTTTGACTAAGTCCTTGACAGCTGGGTTACCTATGACAGCAACATTCCCAAAGTCCTTGACAGCAACTGAGGCTGTGACAACATCTTCCCTAAGGTAAGATGCTCCTTGGAGATTGAACAAGGCACTGGTTGTTTCTCTTTCTGGCAGAGTTGTACCTTGTTCTTGCTCAGTGTTTGAAGGAGTGGTTTCCATCTCACTGTGAGAAATGGGTTCTTGTGGACCACTAGATGCGGGCTCATCCATGATTGGAGATGGATGATCAAAACCTGAAGGGTTGGGATTGTCCCCCTCTCTAGGTTGTGGAGAAGAAACAAATGAATGTGTAGGGAAGGAAGAAGGTGAAGGTGGATAAGAGAATAGTGGCTGCTCCATAGATTGAACTTGTGAAGCATCAATGTGCGAAGTGAAATCCTCACTGTGTCCTGACTCCATGTGTGTTTTTGCAAGTGGAGGCTCCTCATGAGTTGGAACATGAGGTTGTGCAGACTCTGTACAGGGTGCCTTGGGAGACATGCCAATTTCAATAGATGTCCCTTGTTGAGAAGGAACATCTAGGGAGGTGTTTAGTGCCCTGTTTTCCTCTACAGTCTTTTGGGAGACTACAGGGTGGCTGACAGTGGTTTTGGTCCTCTTAGCTCTCTTCTTCTTAGGCTCAAGAGGAACCACTGTGGGTTCTGTTTGACTAGCCTCCTTATTTGCCGCACTAGGTGCAGGAACTCCCTCTTGACTCTCAGTACTACCACCAACATCAGTTTCTAGGGGTCTTTTTCTGGATTCTTGCAAGGCTTGTCTCTGACCTTTGGGAAGTCTAGAGAACCTAGGCTGAATGTATGGTGTAGAATGGGGGTTAGCTGAACTTGGGTCTAATCCAGCCTCATCCTCAAGAGTGAATGTTTCATACCCAGAGGGCAATGGAAAATCAAGGTTAGGCACTTGATCAACCATGTGTTTAGTGAAGCAAAGTGGAATATGTGCATTGAGATTCTGTGAAGTGAGAGTTGTGTGTGTGTTTCTTTTCAAAGTGCTGCATACCTCTGTACGAGGGGCATCTTCATCAAAATCACAGAGAGAATTAATGCACAGCATTAGAAAGCGAGGATAGAGATTTACCTTCTTACCTATGGCAGCCTTGAGGTGTGCCATAAGTAGCTTTCCAACATCCACTTTGTACCTATGAACAAGAGAGTGAGTTAGCTTCTTGATGTAAGTGGGAATTCCATTCCAACCAGTAGTCTTTGTGGAAAACACCTTCACCATGACATCAAGAATCATGCTCCATTCTTTTCTCAAATACTTCATGTCCATTTCACCAGATGGGTACCACTTAGTTGTTCCCTCTTCAAGAATGGGTCATGAATACCCAATTTTCAAGAAAAGCTTCTTCAAGGTCTCATCACTGGCAAGCTCTGTGTAGGTCTTTCCTGGTTCAAGCACAATTCCTAGAGCTGCATTGATGCCTTGAATAGTGAGAGTGTAATTGTGATCTTTGATTTTGAACTTGATGGTGGTATGGTCTCCATCTCCCTGAGCAACAGCTGACTCCCAGAAGTTTTCAATCTTGTCTAGGTCAAGAACACGAGTTGAAGTAATAGCATAACCAAGATAGGACTTATTCAGGAAAGAAACAAGTCCTTTGAATTCTTCACCAACATCATTTGGTGAATAGATGCCAGCAAAGTTAGTCTGAGAAATTGATTGTTTGGGTGCCATTGTTGGTATGAGAGAGAAAATGAATGAGTTGAATGAGTAGAGAGAGAAATAGAATAGAAAGTTTTTTTGCTTTTTGGTTGTTCTGTGTCAGGTTTGATATTGTCTGATTAACTGTTGTATAAAGGGTAGTTCAAGTGTTATGCTGAAAAAAGGGATATTTGGAATCGTGCTATTACCCAGTAACACCACCACGTGGGTTACTCCCTTGAATTTCTGTCAACGTGGAGGTTGAATTAGCAATTTTAACGGTCCACTTGTATTGACAGTAACCTGTGCGCTGAAACAAACTGTCAGTGACATTTGGGTGATGACAGCAGGTTTGTCTTGACAGTAGCATTGTCACGATAAACTTACTGTCATCGTTAAGTGCTTTAATGACAGTATCTTTTAAAACTCTTGACAATATGTTATTCACTGCTGTCAAGAAACTAACTGTCACGGAAAACAGTTACTTTTCTTGATGGGAGTAACGTTTGAGGAAAACAGTATATGTCATGAATTTTAATGGATGTTGTCATTAATGTACTTAACTCAATAAACCCATTCACAAATATTCAATTGACACTTGGTATCATACACAGTAGTATAATCAGATAATTAACACAGAGACAATTCACATAAAGAAAGAAACATGGAAGTTAATGGAACATGTTTTATTAATAAAATCATCTTTTGAAACAGGAGATTACAAATTATGATTTCACTATTTTATTAACTATTCCTAAAACTTCTAAACGGGTTCCTTCTTCATTGCTTCCTTCGTCCTTGAGGAGCTTTTGAAATTCAACTTCTTGCTCCTGCCATTTAGCCTCTTCAATGGCCTTGGCAGTAGCCTCTCTCCCTTCTTCCTCATTAAGACTTTCCTCTAACTGATCAAACAGTTTCTCAACCTCTTCTTTGTGTGGAGAACCACACTAAATCTTGGGTCTGTACTTGATTCCTACTTTATTTTCCATTTAACCTTTTTCTGATAGTGACAACTAATATGACCTAGTGTTCATTTTATAGGCATATTAGGGGAATGGTAAGGTAAACAGTCAACAGTTTGGAGTACCCATACAACTACCACATATAGCAATTAAGATTCATGTCCTCCACTAATCCAACAATTAATACACAACAGCCAATCAATGCAAAGTCTTCGACCAAAGATCTCAAACTTTGAGGTTATCCAAGTTAATGACACAAAGTTTTATTACTGACAGTACGACTAGCACAAAATTCAATTTAGCAAAGTCATAGCAAACATGTTGTCGAAAAGAGTAAAAACTTATGTTGACAGTAACTTCTCATGACAGTAACTTGGAGGTTACTGTCACAAGCTGCATTTAGAGAATTGAAAAATGTAAAAACTAGTAAGTTAACATACCAGATTAAGCATTCCTAATTCACTTACCAACCTGTTAAAGGTGGCTTCATACAATGGTTTAGTGAAGATGTCTGCAAGTTGCTTTTCTGTTGGGACATATATCAATTTCACAGTTTCCCTTTCAACATGCTCTCTAATGAAGTGATGTCTGATATTAATGTGCTTTGTCCTAGAGTGTTGAATAGGATTGTCTGAGATGGCAATGGCACTAGTGTTATCACAGTAGATAGGAATATTGCTCAACACTAGTCCATAGTCCAATAGCTGATTCTTCATCCACAGAATTCGTGCACAGCAACTTCCAGTTGCAATATATTCAGCTTCTGCAGTTGATGTAGAAACTGAGTGTTGCTTCTTGCTAAACCATGACACCAGTCTTCCACCAAGAAATTGACAGCTACCTGTTGTGCTTTTTCTGTCAATTCTACATCCAGCATAATTTGAGTCAGAGTACCCAGTTAGCTCAAATATAGTATTTTTAGGATACCAAAGGCCTAGATTAGGAGTGCCTTTTAGATATCTAAAAATCATCTTGATAGCAACTAAGTGTGACTCATTTGGATCAGCTTGGAATCTTGCACAGAGACATGTAGCAAACATTATGTCTGGTCTACTAGCAGTTAGATAGAGAAGTGATCCCACCATGCCTCTGTAAGCACTAGAGTCCACTTTCTTTCCCTTGGGGTCAAGATCCAGATTAGTTGATGTAGAGATGGGTGTCTTGGCAGGTGATGAATCTTCTAAGTTGAACTTTTTGAGAAGTTCCTTGACATATTTGGCTTGACAAATGTAGATTCCATCATCCTTTTGAAGAACTTGTAGACCAAGGAAGAATGACAGTTCTCCCATCATGCTCATCTCATACTTGTTTCTGAAGACCCACTTTGTCTCAATGACTGATTTTCCTTTAGGGCTTGGAACCAACTTCCATACATTGTTTCTTTCAAACTGGTTAAGTTCTTCTTGCAAGAAATCACCTAGACAGAATCCAACAATGCTTCATCAATTGTCTTTGGTTCCATTTGAGACAGACAACATGAGAACATGCTGTCAGCAGAGACATTATTCCTAGTTCTCACCCCAGAGGAAGGATCACCGATGATTAGATCATTAGTGTGATCCTTATTCCATCTTGTAGATCCGGGCAAGCTTCTTTGTTGAACTGGTGGATTGACTTCACTTTGAGGAAATGAGTCTTCACCAGTGCAATTGTCTTCACCATACTCTTCATTAACTCCAGAGTCACCATCATTTTGAAGATTGGTTGAAATGGTCTGTGACTAAGCTGGAGTTTGATTAACATTGTTAGCATTGACAACATCTTTCTCAACATCAACAGTTTGAGTAAAGCTGGGTTCTTCATAAACAATTTCTTCTTCTTCTAGGTACTCCTGATTTTCAAATCTAAGGGTTTGCATTTGACCATCTTCATGCAGCCCTGGAAACTTGGTTTCATCAAAAGTGACATTCACACTTTCTTCAATTGCTCTATGTTCTATGACATAGACTCTGTAAGCAGTCCTTTCTATTCCATATCCCATGAAGATGCCTTCATAATCTTTGGCATCAAACTTTCCTTTCTTTTCATGGTTGTCCTTCATCATGAAACACTTACTTCCAAATACATGAAAATATTTGACAGTAAGCTTCTTCTCAGTCAACAGATGGTAGGGGTGCTTCCATGAGTCTTGTTGATTATGGTTCTGTTCTGTGTGTAGCAAGCTGTGTTGATAGCTTCTGCCCAGAAGTATGTTGGTAATTTAGCATCATGCAACATAGTCCTAGCAGCTTCAATCAGAGTCATGTTCTTCCTTTCTACAACACCATTCTGTTGGGGTGTCCTTGCAGCAGAAAATTGTTGAACAATGCCTTCATCCTTGCAAAAGTTCCTAAGTAAGGCATTTCTGAACTCAGTATCATTGTCACTTCTCAAGATTTGGACTTTGGCATTTGGAGTTCTATCAAGAACTCTTATGTGATCAATGATTAACTGAACAGCTTCATCTTTAGACTCTAAAAACTTAACCCAAGTGTATCTAGAGTAATCATCCACCATTACCAATGCATATTTCTTTCTTGCTAGAGATGGAACATTAACTGGGCCAAAGAGATCCATATGAATTAGCTTGAGTAGTTCTGTGTTGGTGTTAACCTGCTTTGACTTGTGTACAGATCTTCTAAGCTTTCCCATTTGACAGTCCTCACACAGTCATTCTTGGCAGAATTCCTGTTGAGGTAGTCCTCTCACCAGTTCCTTCTTCATCAGCATATTCATTGTCTTGAAGTTGAGATGGGAGAGTTTCCAGTGCCAAAGCATGCTGTCACCAACAGTAGCTTTACTGTAAAAGCAGTAAAATTTATCCTTCTTTGTTGAGCTTAGGTCTGAAACAAACAGGCTTCCTTTTCTTACTCCCTTCAGTGAAAGGCTTCTGTCCTTCTTGTGATAGATATTACACACAAAAGTGTCGAAATTAACCTTAAATCCTCTGTCACTGAATTGGCTGACACTCAGGAGGTTGTGCATTAGTCCATCAACAAGAGCAATATCATTTATGGCAACATTCCCAAATTCCAAACAGCCATATCCCACTGTGTAACCTTTGCTGTTGTCTCCAAAGGTTATGATTGGGCCAGCTTTCTCCACAAAATGTGATAGCAGGGCTTTATCACCAGTCATGTGTCTTGAGCAACCACTTTCAATGATCCACACAACCTGCTTCTTTTTTTTGCCCTGCAAAACAAATTGTTTTTAGGTTGCATATGGTACCCAATCCTTGTTGGGTCCTGCAGACTTAGTAACACTTGAGTTTCCTTCATTTTCAACATCAATATAATCATCAGAAAATTTCTGTTCAACTTCCCTTGCCACCCACTATGGTTTAGAATAAGACCTAGTCTTTTTCTTAGTGGGGTTACCTTTTTACTGTTAATAGTAGGCTCAGAAGTCTCACCAGAATTCATGTAGGAGCATTTATCAGTTGACAGAATAGGCAAATTAAAGTATGTACTCATAGCAGTAATTTTACAGGGCATTCAATCAGTGTTATTACAGACATCCATGGATCTATGCAAAATGGGGGGTTTTGTGTAAGTTACCCTTGACCTCAGTCACATTGACTTTAGTCTCAGTTGGTTTCTAACAAACATTAGTTAAATGATGTGAGGAGCCACAGTTATTACATAGTTTCCTGGGTGCATTCTTGACAAAAGCATAGCCGTTACCCTTGTTAATTCCTACTTTGCCATTCATGTTCATAGATCTGAAAGTATCTGTGTTGATAGCATGTCCTGAAGTTGCTGTCGAGTCTTTCTTGACAGTACCTTTTACGTCCACTGTCTTGACAGTAGGTTTCGAGGTTAATGTCTTAGATACTCTCTTGACAACATCTTTGGAAGATTCTGCCTTGTCATTGCTGACAACATCTTCAGAACATTCTGTCATATTGCTAGGCAAAGTTACTGTCTTGGGGGTTGTGACAGTATCTTTTCCTTCAACAATTGTGTTGACAACACCTTCATCCTCATCAAGGAGCTGTTGTTTGATGAACATAGATTCCTCGTCAAAATCAACTTCAGCAATCTTGAATTTTGGTTCATGAACCTTTTTGAGGATTTGGGGTTTGACAACAACATCAGTTGAACAATCAAGAATCACAGATTCCTTTCCAGATCTTCTTCCATATTCAAAACCTACTCCTACCTTCTGATTTTCAGTGTTCTTATCATTAAGATCCTGAAGCAACCTAGAGGAGTTTCTGTATGCCTTGAGCTTAAATTCAAGGTACCTGAGTTGTAGAGCTTAAATTCAAGGTACCTGTAGCAGCAGTTAAACTAGTATGGATATTGAACATTTCTGCACTTAGTTCCTCAAGAGTTTGCTTATATTCAGTGTTAGACATATCAAGCAAGACAAGTGAAGGTACCTGAGTTGTAGAGCTTGATGATTCTTCTTCAGATTTAGCCATGAGGGCTAAGTTCACATATTCTTCTTCCTCTTCCTCATCAGACTCATCCCAACAACCACCTTTAGCCACATATGCTCTTCCTTGTCCTCTTTTGTATTGTCCACTTGACCCTTTTGTCCATTTTCTGATTTTGCTTTGGCCTTCTGCATTCAGTAGAAAAATGACCAAGCTCATTACAGTTGTAGCATCTGAATTTAGACCTATCCACCATTCCAGTTTTATATCCTCCTCTTATAGCATTGACAGCAGTCTTGGAGAAATTCCCTTTGCTGAACCTTGATGTCTGACCCTGAGGCTTGTATGGCTTGTTTCTTCTGAATCTTATATTTTTAAACTTCTTTGCCATATAAGCCATGGTTGGATTATCCATCTTTTCCATCTCCTCTATAGAGTAGACTCCTCATCTTCAACATCATCCAGTTGCAACACTAATTTCTCCTCTTCATCCACCACATCTTCAATCTTCAAGGAAGACACTTGAGTTGGATGAATGATTTGAACTGCTTCACTTGGCATAGTGATGTTTGGCTCATGAGCTACAAGAGCACCAACCATGTTGGCCATCTTTCCTTTTGATCCACTTTGTATAGCTCTCTTTTGAAAGATTTCTAGCTCATATGACTTGAGAACACCATACAGAGTTTCAAGAGAGACACTTTTCAAATCTCTTCCTTCTCTGATTGCAGTGACTTTGTACTCAAGATGCTCAGAAAGAGTATGTAAGAACTTAAGGTTGAGTTCCTTCTTCTCATAGAACTTGCCATGAATCTGGAGTTCAGTGATAAGTTTGCTAAATCTCTCAAACATTTGAGTAAGTTCTTCACTAGGCTTTGCCATGAAGGCTTCATACTGAGAAACAAGAATTTGTCTTTGGTTCTCCCTGACCTCTTCACTTCCTTCGCATAACAGCTCGATTTTGTTCCAAATTTCCTTGGCTGATGAGCATCCAATGACATTCCCACACATGGCTTTATCCAAAGTGAGAGAGTCAAGCAGAATGAGTAGCAAGTAGTCATCCAGAACAATCTTTTCCTTTTCTGGCTCTAAGAACTCGGATGGCTTCTTGGGAACCCAATGCGCTGGAATAACAACACCATCAACAGTCGAGGCTGCTACTTCTTTCTGTGGAATAAAGGGACCATTCTCGAGGATTCCAACGTACAGTCGATTCGCAGCTTTGATAAACAGTGAGATTTTTCTTTTCCAAACATTGTAGTTCTCTTTATCAAAAGTTGGGATCTTGATCTACTCGACTTCTGTATACTCATCATGATCTCATATTTATATATCAATATGTTGCTTTGATACCAGTTGTTGGTCCTTGAGTATTGCAGAAGGGGGGTTGAATGCAATACTGATAAAATTCAATCTATGCTTCAACAACTAAAACTAAGATTAAATCCTATCAGTAGAAGAAATGCAATCACAAGTAGTTTTCTCACAAAATAAATATTTTATTTATCTTGCGAAAGTGTTGCTACAACCTTGAGAGAAATATGTTTTTCTCAGGCTTCGATTCCTCAAGAGATCCAGTATGGAATGAAAGAGGTAGTCTAAGTAAACTAATCCTATCTCTATCATAACGAGTTTGTGAAGCTTCTGTCATTTTCATGTGGTAGCTTCTTACAATTTGCCTACCCGTGTGTCTTACCTAAATTGCTATACAAACAAGTTTGTCATTACAGGAAAAAGCAATCTAGATACATTCTATATTCAGCTAACACAATTCCAGTAGATGTTGATTTGTCATACTCTTGAATTGGTGAGCTTTGTCATGTGATCTCTCAAGCTTCTATCATAGTCTTGCAGACCTAATGCAGTGTTGGGATACTGCAGCACGCCTGTTTCTTGAACATCCAAACTATCACATGTTTGACTGGGTAGATCCCCAATTTAAAGTTTATCCCTCTGAGACAGAATCCTGATCTTCAAGCTTGCTGTCACAAGAATGTGCTTTTGGTGATAGTAGGAAATCCCCGTAATAGATGTTGTCAGGAGTTCCAAGCTTGCTGTCAGGAGAATAGAGAGTTGATGTCTCATGGTTTCCGCCAATGTTGCTGTCAGAGAAAATATGTTGTCTTTACTTGCAACATGCTATCTTCTTGTAACCTTACTGTCAATGTTATGATAGTAACAATTATTCTTGTTGTCATTCTGATATACTCCTTGAGGCTTGAACAAATGAATGAACTTTTCCAAGATTTATAAACAAGTTTATTACAACAATTGAAATGGCAACAAGAACATACTCTGGCTGTGACATTATGTTCTACTTAATAAATTAAGTATTACAAAACATAAAATTAAGTTGTCTTCTAAGCTATCACCCATAAATCCTAACAGAAACCATTCATAAAGGAAAGATTATAGAACTTGAGACTATGGTTACAGCCTACTATAATTCTTGCAAAACTGCTAAAGAAATCTTTAATAAGCAAGCTATTAGTCAAACTGTTGGAATGTGTTTTGACTATAACGAGGCTATTGGAGAATTAAGCATTAATACCCCAAATAGAGTCAGTGTTGAAGAAAGGGGTGTACCACATGTGCTTAAGGGTATTGAAAAACCTTTATTTAAAGAATCTATAGCAGAGCCCCTGAATGAATATTCCATAATCATTAAAGAAGAGATCCGTACTGAGGACATTGCCAATGGGATTGTCCACTCCAACAAATGTGTGCCTAAGGGTTTTGTCGAAGTTGTTCCCACAACGGAGACCAAATTAGACACTCATAAGTTGGAGCAAAACAACAACACATCTAACATGCATAACATGCCTAGTGTAGATTTATCTCATAAAGCATGTGGTGTTGCGAATTGCATGTCTTGTGCTTTTAATGTCATGTATGTTTATTTTAATAGTAAGCATGCATCAAATGATAAGACTGCTCCCCGTCAACATGTAAGTCATAAGAAGCATGCTAGATCCAAAACTGCTAGTCCTCCTAAAGTTAGAGTGGACACATTTATACCCAAGCCTAATCAGAAATTTGTTAAGGCTGGTTATAAGTGGAAATGCTCTTTCATTAAGAAGGTTGAAGTAGTTAAAATCAAGAGTGTTGTTTTGCCTGACAAAGGTCAATTCTTTAAGTATGCCAGACCCAACCAAGTGTGGGTTCCGAAGAAGGCCTAATCAATTTGATATTGCAGGATATGAAACAGGTGAACCGGGTTGTGTGGATTCTGGACAGTGGATGTTCAAGGCATATGACCGGAGATAGAGCCCTGCTATCAAATGTGGTTGAGAAAGCTGGCCCAGTGGTTACCTTTGGAGATAACAGCAAGGGTATAACTGAAGGATATGACTGTTTGAAAACTGGAAATGTTATCATTGAAGATGTATCAGTTGTGGAAGGTCTTAAGCACAATCTTCTTAGTATCAGTCAATTCTGTGACAGGGGATATGTTGTTCACTTGTACAAAGAGAAGTTCCAGATCTTACACAAGAAGAATCTAAAGCCTGCTCTTCAAGGGGTAAGGAAATGAAACTTTTTCATAGCTGACTTGTACTCTGGATGCAAGGATGAAGTCAATTGTTTTTATGCTAAAGCTTCATCAAGTGATAGTTGGCTATGGCACAAGAAGTTGTCTCACCTCAATTTCAAAACAATGAACTCCCTAGTCAAGAGAGAGTTGGTGAGAGGGTTTCCTCAAATGCAATTTACACAGGAAGGACTGTGTGAGGCATGTCAGAAAGGGAAGTCAAAGAAAGCATCTCACAAGGGCACTAACACATCTACAATAACTGAACCTCATCAGTTACTGCACATGGATTTGTTCGGTCCAGTTAATGTAATGTCTATGTCAAAGAAACAATATGATCTTGTGATCGTCGATGACTATTCCAAATACACCTGGGTTTTATTCCTACATTCCAAGGATGAAACTCCACAAATGGTGATTGATCATGTAAAGTTGATTGAGCTGGATTCTAACTTTCCAGTTAGAGCAATAAGGTCAGATAATGGAACTGAATTCAAGAATGCAATCCTAAATGACTTTTGTGTAGACAAAGGGATAACAAGACAATACTTAGCCCCTAGAACTCCTCAACAGAATGGGGTGGTAGAAAGGAAGAATCGTACATTGATTGAATCTGAAAGAACAATGTTAAGTGAATCAAGACTTCCAATGTACTTCTTGGATGAAGCTGTTAATACTGCATGTTATACCCAAAATCGAACCTTAATCAACAAGGACTTAATGAAGACACCTTATGAGATTATGAATGATAAGAAACCAACACTCAAATATTTTCATGTATTTGGTGCCAAGTGCTTTGTGCTTAAAGATGGAGATGTTCGATGTGGCAAGTTCGAGGCCAAAGCATATGAAGCATTCTTTCTTGGTTACTCTAGAAGATCTTACATGGTGTATATAATTGATCAACATCAGGTGAAAGAAAGTGTCAATGTTACTTTTGATGACACTAAACTCCCTAGTATCCAAACAAAAGATCCATCTGAGAAACTGAAGTTTGATGACATGTCAGATTCAGATGATGAGAATCCAGAAAAAATTGGATGAAGATGGCATAGTTACAAGAAACAAAGCAAGACTGGTTGCTCAAGGGTATTCACAAGCTGAAGGCATTAATTTTGATGAAACCTATCGACCAGTGGCAAGGCTTGAGGCCATTAGGATGTTCTTAGCATTTGCAGCATACTCAAACTTTAAATTATATCAAATGGATGTTACGAGTGCATTCCTGAATGGTGAGCTGGATGAAGAAGTTTATGTAGAACAACCCCCTGGCTTTGAAAATCAAGAGTTGCTGGACTTTGTCTACTTTCTTTTCAAGGTTATCTATGGTTTCAGACAAGCCCCAAGAAAATGGCATGACACTCTTTCTGGCTTTCTTATTGAAAATGATTTTACTAGAGGTGTCATAGACAAAACTCTCTTTTCTAAAAAGCATAAAAATGATATAATATTAGTCCAAGTCTATGTGGATGATATAATATTTGGGTCTACTAATGATAATCTCTGTAAGATATTTGTTAAGCTAATGCAGAGTAAGTTTGAAATGAGTTTGATGGGTGAGCTGAAATTCTTTCTTGGATTGCAAGTAAATCAACGAGTAGATGGTTTATTTATTTGTCAATCCATGTATCTTAAAGAACTCCTCAAGAAATATCACATGGAGGATTCAGCATCAGCAAGAACACCATCATCAATAGCCGTCAAACTTGGAGCTTGTGAAAATTTTATCAAGGTAGATGTTACAAGCTACAGAGGTATGATTGGCTCATTACTTTATCTCACTACAAGTAGACCTGATATTAAGTATGCTACATGCTTGTGTGCAAGGTTCCAAGCGGATCCTAGAGATTTGCATCTCATTGTTGTTAAAAGAATCTTGAGATATCTTAATTGTACACCAAATCTAGGTATCTGGTACCCTAAAGATTCTGGTTTTAACCTTGTTGGATATACAAATTCAGATTATGCAAGTAGTGTTGTTGATAGGAAAAACACCTCTGGAATTTGTCAATTCCTAGGTGGCAAATTGATTTACTGGTATAGCAAGAAACAACAAACAGTTTCCAATTCTACAGCAGAAGCTGAATATATTGTTGCCGGAAGTTGTTGTGCTCAGATCTTATGGATAAGGAATCAATTGCAAGACTGTGTCTTTGTATTGAATAAAACTCCAATTATATGGGACAATACAAGTGCCATAATAATCTCTAACAACCCTGTTCAGCACTCGAAGACCAAGCACATTGACATCAGGTATCATTTTATCCGAGAGCATGTGATGAATGGTACTGTGGAGTTGCACTTTGTACCCATAGAGGAACAAACATCAGATATTTTCACTAAATCTCTTGATGAATCTACATTTACCAGGTTAGTTGGTAAATTGGGTATGTTAACTAGTTTTAGTGATTAACTCTGTTTATTTTTTATGTTTGTTCTTAATTAAACTTACAAGTGTTCATTTGATGTATATATTTTTAAATCACTTGTAAATTTATTTTATCATCTCATTTTCTCTTTTGCATGTTGATTGTAGATAATTGACATGTCTTGTAACGCCCCAAATCCGGGGTCAAAGGATTTGGTCGTCACACTGCACCCTTAATCCAAACAACCTGTTCAATATAAAATCAACACAATAATAATAATATCCGTGACCCCAACTCTACCAAGAATCTTTAAAGGTTATAGTGCTAGAAACAAGAATCCAAAATTTCATTACAACAATCTTTTTTCTTTACAACCATTCTCTTTACATAAATTCTAATACACTAGTATAACTTTGATAAGAAGTATACCAGGCAACTAATCTTATACAATATATTATTCAGTAGAAAACATCTATATACAAAACCTCTCACTAGCTCCAAATGCTCTGGATCAGAACGTCTTTACGCTACTATCCTTTCCCATCTCTGACCGGATATGCGGACAACTCTCGCCAATATACCTTCTTACTGAAAGGCTAAAATATATAAAGAAAACAAGTATGAGCGAAAGAATTGCTCAGCAAGTGCATTATCAAGTATAATATATAAAGTTTCCAAAATAAGCTTTGGATTTTCAAATAACAAACTTTTGTTTTTGAACATTTGTAATCTTTAAAACTTCTCAAATCAAGTTTAGTAATTTATCACAATTTCTCATTCAGCTTCTCACAACTGCATAGTTTAAAACACAAAAAGGTTTATATTGGCCGTCACGGCGACCGAATCAACAATAACTACAATAGTATGTAGAAAATACGAACTAAGTATAACTCATATGTCTTTAAGACCATAGTTTGTATAAAAATACTAATTTGAAGATGACAGATCTATTCACAACATTCTCTGAAACCAACAACTCTGGAAGGGTGGAATAATCAAGGAGTAAGAATGAGCCAACGCGCTCGGTCATGGAACAAAGAACGCACTTCAAGACTTCAACATGGTACCGACTGGATACGCGGTATGAATAAAACTCATCAGAATAGATATCTCACGACTACCAATGGAATCAAGGAAGTGGATTTCGACTATTTGGAATCCAAATGAATTAAGAGTAAGTGATTTCAACAAGATTGAAACCACCATTTATTAATCAACAACCAACAACTTCGCGCAACGAATAATCCTGAATATCAGGGCATAACTCACAAGTACAAAATATACGGATGTAACTCATCCTAGAAATGAAAATTGATATTAGAATTGGATTTTTCACATTTATCAAATCAAAGGTTGAGCTGATGGCCAGCCATGCATCAACCCCGGACTAGCTCATGTCATAGTCCTCTACTGGATCCTAGGCCAATCCGGGCCTTAAATTATTCCGACCATAAATATGGCCCGACCAATTACTGGTCCCATTTTTAAAAACATTCCAATTCTATATTATACATGTCAGGTGTCAGCACAAATGACAACCTTACTTCGACAATCAGGTGTCGGAAGAATCGACAGCCTTAATACGACAATTGCTGGAAAACTCACGTTCCATGAAACAGTTCAATATGTAGAATCAATAAGGAATAACAATATAATCAAGTATCGACAAGATCGACACAAAAATGGGGAATGCGCATGACAAGTAACAACATAATAAACATCGACGAAACCGATACAACAACTGGAATGATAATGAAGAATAACAATAACATGCTCAACAAGATCAGGTTCGATATGAAACAGGTATCATGGTATCAATAGAAATTTTATCAGCTCAATATAGAGTAGGGTTCAAAGAATAGGCTCTAGATGGCCTCAACAGTATGATTTAACACATTATGGAAGAATTAGTCAAGATTCACCAATTTGGTAAGTGACAAGAAAGTCAAGTTTAAAGTTAAGGATAATTCAAGGTGAGTTTATAACTAGAGAAAAACAAGGGTTTACTGGCTTCTGACAGAATTAGTTTAGAAACGTATACTTATAACAGATAAGCCTCACGTTTGAAAGAAGTAAACCAACTCTTACACAACATATTTGAATTTGAATCAGGGACTGGATCAGATAATCGCTTATAAATAAGAAAGGATAACAAGGCTTGCATAGGTGCAAGGTGAAAAATGGTATACTTGAAGAGTAAGCAACACAACTTCAGAATCTTAGAATAACTTTTCCCTCATAGGGTTCACAAATTCCCGCTCATCTAGGGTTGGTAATATTCCAACTTAGTATTTTTAAATCAAGTCTTTGAAAGAAGGCCTTAGTATACAGCCCACAACTATCTTTTCAATCATTTCAATATAATAATTATATCTCTCCGATCAACATGAAAATATAAATCTAAACTCAAAAGGTATAAAAGAGTAACCGTCAATTTACGAGATTAAATAATATACTTGCAATTTAATGCAAAGAAATCAACATTTGAAAATTCAGTAAAAAGCATTCAACATGCATACTAATAATTCAAGATAATATCTCTTAATTAATAAGCAAGGGTATAAACACTTGCCTCTGGTCCTTAGCTATTTCGTAACGCTGAAACAATACGATTCCCTCCTTATTCTGTCTCATCGCACGATTCTCTACTTTCGTCCTTCTTTGCTCTAACGCTCTTGCGAATATCACTAGTCTGCTTTTACCATTTCGAATCCACGTGCCAGCCTCGATAGTCAAACATGAGACGGTACTTAGTCTTCAACGTATGATTTCACATTCCATAAATGATTGTAACTTAACTTCGACGTACTTACCGATCTTACCGACATCCCTGTTGGAAGAAAATACTTGCACATATCCTCTACGAGTGTTGACGTTCCCTTGGTGCTACGTCACCTCACAAATAACCCAATCCGTCGCAAACAATATCTCATCCTTCTCCGACGTCCTTTATTTAACATACTTCGATAATCTGACTCGTCTCGTCCAATAGCCTCTGTTGCATAGACAACCACATTTCAATTGATAGAATGATCACAACTAACTATACAAGTAATCCTCGTAACTCGCTTGACACAGCTCTCCTTATATAAGGTCAACAGTCTCACCATTCTCATTTTCTAACATTACTGACAAATTTCTATCCCAACTACCCCTCGTGACAATACTAGACATGACCAAAGTATTTAAACAAGTCTCAAAACAGTTATTCGTATTTATAACTCACTAACTAGATAATTCACATAATCCACATCATTCACATAGCACATTTAAACAAGTAACCAGGTACGTATCGGACGTCCGGTATAATTTACGAGATTAAAACTCAGATACTAGCCCTAGTACGGGCATATACGGACTATAAAACACATTACACAACTCATACGAACCATATAGCACTTATAACTATTTTTAAAACATCACACGAAGCTTGTTTGAATTTAAATAAGCCACAAACAATTTTTAAATCAAAAATCGGATTTTTAAATCCAATATAAGTATTTTAACTACAAATAAATCAATTAATAAAATTAATTGACACTCTTTAAATGCTCAAACTATTTTTAAATAATAAATCAGGTTTGAAAATAATTAAACTGAATTTTAAATTAATTAAATCTAATTAATAATCAATTTTTAAGAATTAACTGATTAAAATAATTAATCAATTACTTAAATAAATAAATTAATTATTAATTAAAATAATTAATTTTAATCAATTTTCGAATAAATATAATGTTTTAGAATTTTCTGAATAATAAAATGTATTTTTAAATCAAAGATATGATTTTTAGAATTTTTAAAACAATTTTTGAATTATTTTAAAAAAATAAATCCAGAAACAGTTTCCAGAAATAGGTTTAGGGTTTTTTGGATCGAAACCGGGTCGGGTTAAAAAGCTGAACGGGTCGCCAAGAACAGTTTCCGGGTCGGCCAAGAACACCACCGGAAAACTGGGTTTCCCAGTTTCCGGCATGGTTCCGGCCACCGGAAACTTTTCCGACTAAACCCTACGAACCCAAACTCACGGCTTTCTCTTCGTTTTTAACCCCCACAATCATCACAATACTACCTAGTACCATAACACAATGAAACTGGCTCGACTTCTGGCCGAAATCACGAACTCCGACGGCGGCGACCGTTTTCCGGCCATCCACAAATCTCAACCAAACATCAAACTAATTACATGTTTCGATTCCCTATCCTACGATCTATCTAATCGCTAGAACACAATCAAGAACCCATCAACGGATCAAAAGTCCGGCCAAAACTTAAAGAAAACCGGCGAGCTTCGAATTTCCGATTTGCTCGTTTCCAAACTCCAAAAATCAATTAAAAATCATCAAAACACTCAACACAGCACACACAATCCATTCATATCATCAATCATCAAGAACAATCAAAAACAAAGATTCCCCCAAATTAAATCAATTAATTCAAAAATAATTAAATAATTAAAAATAAGAAAAACTCAGAAATCATACCCACATAGATTTTGATGATGGATTTGCATAGGGGATGATGAGAGATTCGATTTGGTTACAAGAACATCGAAATCGGATTCCGATAACGCCTTCAAAATTGAATTTGATTCTCAAGAACACGAAGAACACGTTCTAGGGTTTTTCAGAGGTATGATAGGCTCATTACTTTATCTCACTGCAAGTAGACCAGATATAATGTTTGCAACATTCTTGTGTGCTAGGTTTCAGTCTGATCCTAAAGAATCTCATCTAATAGCTGTTAAGCGAATATTTAGATATCTTAAGGGGACCCCAAATCTTGGAATTTGGTACCCTAAAGATACAGGATTTGATCTTATTGGATACACAGACTCAGATTTTGCAGGTTGTAAGATTGATCGGAAGAGTACTTCAGGAAGCTGTCAGTTTCTTGGAAGAAGGTTAGTTTCCTGGTATAGAAAGAAGCAGCATTCAGTGTCCACATCAACAGCTGAGACTGAATACATTGCTGCTGGTAGCTGCTGTGCACATATCTTGTGGATGAGAAACCAACTCCGTGACTATGGGCTTCTGTTGACAAAGATTCCAATATTTTGCGACAACACAAGTGCCATAGCAATCTCAAACAATCCAGTGCAACACTCGATGACGAAGCACATCGACATCAGGTATCATTTTATCTGAGAGCATGTCATGAATGGAACTGTGGAGTTACATTTTGTACCCACAGAGGAACAAATTGCAGACATCTTTACTAAACCGCTTGATGAATCCACTTTTTCAAGGCTGGTTGGTGAACTTGGGATGTTAAATCTTTCTAATTGATTTTGATTAGAAGTCAGTAACTGCAAGATAGTCCTAGTGAATACATGAGTTTAAGAATATCTATATCCTTAGGACTTGTGAATTTATTTTCTGGAGAAATTCTCGTAGTTAGGATTATTGTAGTAATTTTCTGTCATAATTATGGATGATATATCTTCTGGCATTTAATTGGTTATTAATTCTAAAAATTATTTAGGTGCTAATATTTGTTCTAAATATTTAAGCATCTATTTAATTTGAATTAATTTACTTTGTTTTTAAACATTGTAGATTAATGCAGCATAATTTATTGGATTTTAATTGGTTAATATCATTTAATGATATTTAGTCAATTTTATTCTAAGAAAATTGTGAATTTTCTGTTAGCTGTGATTTTGGTAAATTTGTAAAAGTTTATACAGATTCTAAGATGACAGGAAAAACAAAATGTTTGATTTTTAAAACAGAACAATTTTTAGAAATTGAACGAGAAGCAAAAAAATATCGAATTCAGAAAATTCAATAGTTTTTCTAAGTACTAAAAAAATCTATCGAAAGCAATTTTCGATAGTTTTTGAAAAGAAAAAGAAAACCTATCGAAAACAATTCTCGATAGTTTTTGAGATTGAATAGAAAAAATATCGAATGGAATTTAACTAAAGTAATATTTAAATTCTCGATAGTTATCTAAAAATACTTCGATAGATTTTGAGTTTTCAAAGAGAACTTTCGATAGTTTTTTCAGAAAATCGATTTAAATTCTTAACTTCAAATAATTCGATAGTTTTTCAAAATCTATCGAAGTCATGTTGACTTTTTTGCCCCTCTGAAAATCCATCGACAGTGCAAATAAAATCTATCGAACACTGTTTTTACTATTTTACCCCTTTCAGTGTCAAAAGGTATTTAACTGGCACTTAGCTTTTTCTCTTTACAGTTTCACAATTCTGAGAAAAGTTTTTGTTGATATAATACTTACAAATAGAGATACAACCAAGAACATCAAAACTCGATAGATTTCAGTTTTAACCAAGAATTACACACAGTAACTTCAGTTTTTACAATGATCTCATTTTCAAAAGTGAAATCTCTGTACTTTGTGACTTCTGTGTATTCAAATTTTGGTTGTGGTTAAAGAATACTATCGAAAGCCATTTTTTCAAACCTTACCTGATAATACTGTTCTTGAATAGTGATTTTTAATTGAAATCCATCTCTTTGGAAGTGTATTTTAATTAAAACTACTTTTCTTAAGTTAGAAAAAGTTAGGGTTCTTAATTTGGAAGATTAATTGTTCGAAGTTGTTTAAGTGTTTAAAAGGGGTATTTTGGGTAAGTTTGATTAATTAGAAATAATTAATTGAAAATTTTAGTTTTGGTTTAAGTTTAATTTTCTGGAAATTTGAATTAAAATGGCCGGAGAATTTATCGTAACCAAGACTAACCATGTCTCGTTTCAGAATTTGCAATCCATTACGAACTTACAATTTCGTGCATGGGCATAATTTCTGAACACGCGTTCATTAGTGGCATATTCTCTAAGTACTCTTGTGGTCCTTTGTATCGATCAATTGACTGCGTTGTACACATCCGCCACTGACACATCTGAGAACAATATTAGATCCTTTAGTTTTGTTGTGCCAGGGGGCAGACCAATAAGGGTGACGGAACATGACTTTAATAGGGTTTTACATTTTCCAACAGAAAACCATGTTCCGTATCCCACGACTGAGGAGATACATGCTTTCTTCACTCTCATAAGAAGTCAACAACCAAACTTCTTTGTGGGAGAGTTCCTTAAGCATTACTTGACAAAGCCGTGGAATTTCTTCTTTCACACTCTTATCCATGTTTTTACTGCAAAGCTGACAAATCTGCATGGTATTCCCTTATATCTTCAGAAGATAGGGTTTGCCATTGCTAACAACATGCATATAAACATAGACAAATTAGTGATTGATCAAGTTATTCTATGCATGGGACCACTGGATGAAAGAACAGGCATGGATGATGTGCTTTGTTTCTATCCTAGGTTCCTACAGTTAATTCTAAATGATGTGTTAACAGGTGATGAACGGGAGACATTTGAAGGTGAGGAGACCATGGAGTGTATGAGGATGAAGAGCAATGCAATAACTGCTCTGATAAGAAAGAATCATCTTCCAGGGGTACCCACTGTTCTAACTGAATATCTAAGAACGGTGCCCCTACCACTTCTACCCCCAGGGGAACAGGTAATCGAAGGTAATATCCCTGAACCTGTACTGGCTCCTGAACCACAACCTATGGATGTAGATCCAGAGCCCTCAGCGGCCATTTCTGACCATGAGATTGCAAACCCACAATCTCTAACCACGGTCACAAAGCCTTTGGAAGAGCCAAATGAAACCATAAACGAACCTCCTTCCCCTACTATACCCAACATACATACATCCATGAGTGTAGAGGGAGATAGTGTCATAGCAGCACCACATAAGGAGATACACCCTTCAACAACAACTCTGCCTTCCTCTAAAAGGAGAAGAATAGAAACCGAGGCAACTGTTGAAACTTCATTTCAATCATCCAAAGAGCCCTTCACAGATTTTTCTGATGCTGATTGGGCTACATTAACCAAAGCTATATATGAACCTATAGCTCAATCAAGCAAGAAGGAATTGACGGAAGCAACTGGTGTTCCGACCATATTATGGTCAGGTTCACTGGTTGAAGGTTCTAAGAACCAAGTGTCTTCACAGACGTCGAGAGAAGGCTCTGACCCAAATGCAAAATCTAAAGGGTCATTGCCTAACTCCCTAGATGGAATATATCTGGATCCTGCGGGTAAAGGGTCTGACGTAGGTGCGGATCGACAACTCCGTGACAATGAATCAATTTCAATTGAGGAGTTAACTGAGGAAAAGTCTTCACAGACTTTAGAGGGAGTTTCAGGATCTTTGCTGTTAATAGAGCCTGATTCTAGCCTCCTAGAGATTCAAACTCTAGATCCTACAAAGGATACATCATCTACGGATGATCAACAACTTGGTTTATCCAAGGACGGGGACTTGCGAAGCCCCCATTGCACCACCGGTGACCTCCTTAAGGATGGCTACGGTGTTTTCTGATGCAGGTACAAAGAGCACTAAGGGAATGAGTGAAACCCAAACACATACACAGAAACGTTGAGTGCACACCCAGAGCCAAATCTGAGGAGTGACACCCTAACCCTACCACAGATTGATGATTTGCTACTACCTACAAAGAGAGAATTTCATGTTCAATCCACACTCAAGGAGATTACGGTTCATGATAAGCAAGGGAATCCACTATTCAAGGTTCCACTGAGACCTTCCTTTGACCAAGGGATCTCCTCTGATCAAGCCAATGCTTCTTTAATGTCTATTCAAGAGAAGGTTGACTTGGCGGCGGCTGATTCTAGAAGAACTTACCGGGTCTTAGGCAGTGCATCTGGCACTATAACAGGTACTAAACAAACAGTGGACTCCTTGAAGAAGGAAGCAATGGAAGAACTAGTCGACTTGAGGACTGATGTCAAAGAGCTGAAGGATGGATTCATGAATGAGGTGAATGCTCTGCAACAAGGTCAAGAAGCTTTGAGAGAAGACGTTCTGGTTATCCGGTGTGACGCCCTCCAAACCCGGGGTACAGATTTGAGGAGTCACCCGACCAACGGAACACTATTTAACACATGCATAATATATAAAGACACAAATACCCCTTAACCAAAACCGCATCCAGATTATGGCAATGAACACAAGCTACTACAATCTTTTATTAATACAATACCAATTTTATCAGAGTTATTACATCACAACTAAAGTTCAAATCTAGACATCTAATCTAGAAAAGCAAAACAACAACTACCCTGCCAATGACAATGACTCGAGGGGCTCTCCTGGCTGCCGGTGAACTATCGGTCACGCTATGCCGACTCATACTCTCGCTTCACTGGAATAGGGTTAGAAAACAACAAGCAAGAGTGAGCCAAATTGCTCAGCAAACATCATATGAATCATTTCTATCACAGTTGTAAGGATATGAATTTATGATATCAGAATCAACAATATTTAGCTAACACATGCTTTGTATCAATAACAATTGAAGAAAAAGAATTAGAATTTGGCTTATACATTTTATTCAAATCAAAGGTTGTGCTGCTGGCCAGCCACGCATCAACCCCGGACTAGCTCACAGCATAGTCCTCTACTGGATCCTAGGCCAATCTGGGCCTTAAGTTATTCCGACCATAAATATGGCCCGACCAATTACCGGTCCATTTTAAAAACATGCCAAATCTATCATAGGGTATAAACAATAACATGCTCAATAAGATAAACTCAATGTATAATAATTGCAAAAGAGCTTCAACTGCTCAGTATCAAATGAAGATCGAGAAATAATCATGGAATAATTTCAATGGTACAGTGTACTCATTCAATAAGGAAATCAATATTGGTAATCGATAATCGATGACCGTAATCAATAGTCAACGATGGAAGTCAAATGATCAAGGGTTGTCAATAATAATCAAAGGATGATAATCAATAATAAATGGTGGTAAACAATAATCAAGTGAATTGGAAATAAGGGTTTCCGATGCAGATCAAATCAAAGAATCAAGAATCTTTAAGGAAATGGAATCAGTTGTCCAAATGCGGTTAAAATATTGATAATTTGAATTGTTCTGGGGATAACAGTATTCAAGTAATCAAGACAATGATAATTTTTATCACAAGTAAAGGCACAGATACTTGCCTGGTCTAAGCTGCTGTCGGATCGACTCTGCTCACTCTACCTTTCCCTTTCCCTTGCTCCGGGAACTCGATTCTATAATTAAACAACTCATCACAATAAGTCTAACTATTCTCGTTCTACTCTCGACACTTATTCAAACAATAATCACATTTAAACAAGTAACTGGTTACGTATCGGACGTCCGGTATGATTTACAATATTTAAAACTCAGATATTTGCCCTAGTACGGGCACATACAGACTATAAAACACAACACACAATTAATATGAACCATATAGCACTTTCAAATATTTTTAAAACATCATACAAAACTTATTTGAATTTTAAATAAGTCACGATGAATTTTTAAATCAAAACTCGGATTTTTAAATCCAATATAAACATTTAAATGCAAATAAATCGATTAATAAAATTAATTGACACTCTTTAAATACTCAAACTATTTTTAAATAAATAAATAGGCTTGAAAATAATTAAACTGAATTTTTAATTAATTAAATCTAATTAATAATTAATTTTTAAGAATTAATTGATTAAAAGAAATAACCAATTAATTAATAAATTAATTATTAATTAAAAATAATTAAGTTTAAATATCTAATTTTCCAGAATTTTTCTGACATTAAAATATATTTTTAAAATAAAAATATGAATTTTTAAAGTTTTTAAACTATTTTTGAATTAAATTTAAAAATAAAATCTAAAAATAGTTTTCAGAAATTGAATTAGGGTTTTGAAGACTGAAACCGGGTCAAACTTCGGGTAAACGGGTCGGGAGGAATGAATCCGGGTCACCAAGAACAACCCACCGGATTCTGGGTTTTCCAGAATCCGGCCGGTGTCCGGCGACCGGAATCTTTCATTCCCGATCAATCACAAACAATTTCATAGGGCTTTTGTTCTCTTTTTCAAGACAAACATAACCCACACACAAACACATACGTACGATGCCGGAATCGAGCCCAGAATCCGGTCAAGGAAACCGTCGGCCACGACTCCGACCGGAAACCCGATCTACTCATTCCGTACATGAAACTCGACGTTTAATATGTTAAAATGAAGCTTATAACTCACACAATCAAAGCCCCATATCAAAAACAATGTCAGATCAATATCAAGAACAGACTATTCAAAAGAAGAATTCGGGTCAAAACCCGAAAATTAAACCCGTAAAAATTGAACTTAAACACGAAATTAAATCATGGATTCTTGCTAATTAGAACCCTAGGAACATGTTAGAAGCAACCAATTGAACGGAGAATCAACAGGATGAAAATCCTCAAATTAATCAAGAACCCTAATTTAATTCGAATATTGAAAAATTCATAATAAATCGAAAAATTACAAGATGATGATGAGGTTGGAAGATTCTGAAACTAGAGATCAAGAGCTTTGATTTGAGTACAAGAACTTCAGATTTGGATTTCAATAACACCTTGAACGAATGGTTTGATTCTTCAAGAACACGAAGAACACGGTTCGGGGATTTTTATTATTTCGAGAATTAGGGCTGCAGATTATGATAGGTTTAAGGTTCGATTCGTCTTTTTATATTTTTGGAAAAATAATACCCCCAAACAACATTTTTGGATCGATATAGATCCACTGGTTCGTTTAAAAACCCTAATTAGGTTAAAAACACGTTTGACGAGGAATAATCAGTTAAAAAGGTTGATGATCATCCAATTGATATATATATCATTATATAACTAATGCTCAAGAATACTGGGGCTATAACAAATGTAATATTGAGATAAAACGATATATCCGTCCCCTTAAGCAATTAGGGTTCGGAACAATTTTTCCATTTTTGAACAACACGAATTATTCTTGCAGAATCAAATAGGTAGGAATGAAATGATACGAATATCTCTCCCGATAATGATTCGAATACGAAAGACGAAGAGATAATAATTAATGTACGAAATTCCAACGGGGCCCTTGAATTATCAAAACGGGGCTCAGATTTGAAGAAAATTCCAAATGACGAAATATTTGAAAGGGGCTTTCGACTCACCATTTAGCACATAGTCACACAATAATTATCACTTAATAATATGTTAGGCCGAATACACAATATATAATCAAGTATATGTATGAGAATAACAATAAGAACACTGTTTATGAATAATAAACTGTATGGAATTAAAAACTCCTCTCTCAGTGATGTAAAATATCACAGAGAGCTGCTAGGTTACAAGAATGATAATTCACGTATTCGCATCCCTTTTAGGGTTAACCTATCTGTGTTTATATAGTACACATCTACGTACAATCTTCTAATTGATATTCCTATAAATCAGCTATACAATTAATATCAATCTAGAATTGCTTCTGTCTTCTGTTCCGTTTCCTTAGCCATCTCGATATCTCTTTGCTTCTTTCCATCTTCAAAGAATATCGCTTCTAGAATCTTCATTGACTTTTACACCGACTGCTAAGCAAACTCTGACTGTCAGAGTTTAACAAACTCTTACCAGTCTTTCAGCTAAACTCTGATGGTATCCTGATACTTTAAACACTGATAAACAAACATCAGCAATTATATCTAACATAATATTCCAATACTCCACAATAAATATTTTTATATTAAATATATCATTTAATCAAATAATAAAATTCACGGATATTACATCCGGGATGGTCAAGCTAGGGTAAAAGATGCAATGAACACCCTCTCAAGAGTGGAGTCTAAGCTTAACCAGAGATTGGATAGAATTGAGAAGACTACCAAGTTGATATTGGACGACATTGACCTGAAGCTGGCTTCTGTGCAAGAAATGAATAAGGAGATGGCTGAGTTCATGGAGAACCAAAGTGATGGCATACAGTCTATATGGAATATGTTGAGGAACCAACAACCCGGACCATCAAATCAACAACCTGATCCTGCTACGAACTTTTATGCTGAGGATAACTTCATCGAGGATTCCTCAACTAAGGGGGAGAAAGTTGGAGAATGGGAGGCAAATGGATGGGGAAGATGGTAAACCAATGAAACTATTCCGGTTAGACAGTATTGGATTGAGGACATGCAACAAGAAGAAGAAAGTGAAGAGGAATTTGAAGTCATGCATGAGCAACCACAACAAGAGGAGAATGAGCCATATTATCCTGAGCCTATAGAACATCCTATCTTGGATGATGATATGGAAGAAGAAGCAAATTCTCTGTCACTGGAACAGGAAGCTGCCTTGGAGATATTGAAAGCTGAAAGAGCTGAAAGAGATGCCAGGCAAGCTGAAAATCAAAGACACCAAGCAGTTCTAAGGAGTGAGAAGCTGAAAAGATTCAAGGTGTATGCTGAAGTGAGGAAGAAGAAAATGATGGATTTAGCAAAGAAGCAAGGGATTGACTGGGAGGTGGCTTATAAAACCTTTTGTGGAGTTGAAGACGGATTAGAAGTCAACGACAATGCGGAGGTGTAAGTTATCATTCAGGACATCAAAAGTGCAAATCCTAAAGATCAGACTTACTTCACTGCACTGAGAAATTCTGTGATCTTTCTGAAAGCTGGAGTGAAAGCAAATGGTGCTTGTAACATATTGATCAATTTTCTTGAGAAAGGTACATTTGTGATTTCTACTAAGTTTTTCGAACAGAGAATATACACGGAACTGCAGGTGATGCTCGTCAAGATTCAAAGGACTACAAGGCTAAATTAACTGCTCCATGAGCATGTTAAAGAAATCTTGATGAAAGTCAGTCCAGAGATTAACATCAACAGAGAAGGACAAAGCAGCCGACACTCTACGAAGATTTCTAATAGAGAATGTTTCTTACTATAGGAAGAGAGTGGAGAGAGGATTGGAAGTGCGTCCCAGACTACCAAACATGCCAAAGCTAAACAAGAAAGATGTTAACATTGCATGGTTGTGGGCTGGAGTGGGACAAGAGGTTGAGTACATTGGAAGACACATCAAAGGATCAATCCTTAATGTAAGATCCAGGAAAATTACGTGTTAATATTTAATGTGAAATGAAATTTTATTTTCATATCAAAATTTATTAAATGTTTTATCTGTTTAAATGTGTTAAGTTATTCGTTAAATGGTTGAATATGTGACATTGAGATGCTATGTGAATATTTGTGGTGATTGGAAAATTCTTTTTAAGAGAACGTTATTTTTATTTCGTTTTATTTTAATTATCAAAAAGGAAATTTAGATCATTCCTTAATTATTAGGGAAATTGGTATATCGTTCGTACCAATATTTCATTCGTTAAATTGGGAAATATTCGGAAACATTCGTAATAGAGATATTTTGATTCGTATATCTATTATTAAACGATTCTTGTAGTTATCCATATATTCTGGATAATTATCGTCTCGTAAAACGTGTATTTTATTTATTCATATTAAAACGATCCATTGGATCAATATTGATCCAAAAATATTGTTTGGGGTATTATTTTCCGTTTAATATAAAAAGGCGTATCGTACATTATTTTGCGTATAATCAAGCTTAATTATTGTTAAAAATATAAAAATCTCTGAACCGTGTTCTTCGTGTTCTTGAGAATCAAACCAACTTTTGAAGGCGTTATCGGAATCCGATTTCAACGCTCTAGTAGTCGAATCGAAGCTCTCATCACCCTCTATCCAAATCCATCATCAAAATTCGTGTGGGTATAATTTCTGAATTTTTCTTATTTTTAATTATTTCGAATTATAATTTAATTTGGGGGAAATCTTTAATATTGATTGTTCTTGATATTTGATGGCTTGATTTTGTTTGTTATATGATTTGGAACATGTTGATGATTTTTAATTTGATTTTGGAGCTTGGAATTGACTAGATCGGAAAGTGGTATAAGTTTACCGGATTTTTCATTTTGATCAGAATTGGAGTTCGGTTTATTTGTTCTTGAAAAGGATTACACCACAAAATAGATCTTAGGATGATGAATAGATTCATGTAAAGATATGGGAAGTTGGATTTCGTTTTTGTGTCATCGGAAAAATCCACCACCGCCGGCGGGAGAAGTGTTTTTCGTCCGATTTCAGTTGTTTTTGGTCGATTTTAAATGATAAATGAGTGTTGTTAAGAAGCCCCGTCATTTCCCTGTTAGACCAGTGTGATTTGGTGTATTTGGAGGTTGTCGGAGAATTCTCCGGTCGCCGGAATGCCGGCCGGATTCTGGGGAACCCAGTTTCCGGTGGGTTATTCTTGGCGACCCGGTCGTGTTCTTCGCGACCCGGTTAGCCATCCAACCCGACCCGGTTTTGATTCCCAAAACCCTAACTACATTTCAGAAAACTGTTTCTGGGATTTATTTTTAAAATAAATCGAAAATTGTTTTAAAAATTCTAAAAATCATATTTTTGATTTAAAAATACATTTTATTGTTTAGAAAATTTTATAATTTATAAATATTTATCTAAATTCGAAAATTGATTAAATTTAATTATTTTAATTATTTTTGATTAATAATTAATTAATTGATTAATTTTAATAATCAGTTAATTCTATTAAATAATTATTAATTAAATCTAATTAATTTAAATTACATTTAATTATTTTCTTGCCTTGGTTTTATTCATAAAAATTTGTTTAAGTGATGGAATTAGTAAATTAATTTTATATTAATTGATTAAATTATTTTTAAATCTTTATATTGGGATAAATGATCCGATTTTTGATCTAAAATATTTCGAGGTTTAATTCCTTTGAAATGAGAGTCGAATATTTTTCTAAAATTATTTCTTGGACGCTACGAGACTTATGTGATTTATTTATCGCAATTAAATGACAATGTGTGTTACGTGAAATACGTGGATTATCTGGTTAGTGAGTCATAAATACGAATAATTGTGATGAGACTTGTTTAAATATTTTGGTCGTGTCTAATATTATCATGAGGGGTAGTTGGAATAGAAATTTGTCAGTATTGTTAGAAATGAGATTTACGAGACCGTTGAATTAGATGTTGACTTTTATAGTATAGAGATTTTCGACGAACGTGATACGTGGGTTATTTATTTAGTTAATCGTGATTATTCTATCTATTGAATATGGTTATCTAGGAAACAAGGGCTATTGGACAAGACAAGCCAGATTACCAAGATATGTTAAATGAAGGAAGTCGGGGATATCGACGCGTGGATTCAAAACGGTAGGATCAGATTAGTGGTATTCACAAGAGCGTTAAATCGAAGAAGGACGGAAATAGAGAATCGTGCTATAAGGCAGAATAAGGAGGGAATCGTATTATCTCAGCCTTACGAAATAGCTAAGGACCAGAGGCAAGTGTTTATACCCTTGCTTATTATTTAAGTGATATTCTATTGAATTATTATTATGCAATTGGCATACTCTTCACTAAATTTTAAATGATGATTCTTTTGCATTGAAGTGCAAGTATTTTATTTAATCTCGTAAATTGACGAGTATTCTTTCATACCTTTTGAGGTCAGATTTATATTTCCATATTAATTGGAAAAAGTATATTTATTATGTTGAAACGATTTAAAAGATAGTTGGGGGACGTATGGAAATACTTTCTTTCGAAAATCTTGATTTAAAAATATTAGGTTGGAATGTTGCCAAACCTAGATGAGTGGGAACTTGTGAAAACGATGAGGATAAAAATGTTATTTTAAATTCTGAAGTTGTGGTACTTGTTCTACAAGTATTCTATTTTTCCATCTTGCACGTATGCAAGTATTATTATCATTTCTTGTTGATGCGATTATCTGATCCAGTCCTTGATTCGAACTCATAATGCCTGTTTCATATCAGACTTAATTTTATTGAGCATGTTATTGCTTACTATTCATTATCATCCCAGTTGTTGCATCGATCTCATCGATGTTTATTATATTGTCACTTTTCATGTGCACCTCCCATTATTGTGTCGATCTCGTCGATACTGGATTGTATTGTTATTCCTTGATGAATTCTTCATAGTCGAGTTGTTTCCTGGAACGTGAGTTTTCCAGCGATTGTTGTATTAAGGTTGTCGATTCTTCTGACACCTGGCTGTCGTAGTAAGGTTGTCAATTGTACTAACACCTGACGTATAGAAAATAGAATTGGAATGTTTTTAAATGGACCAATAATGGTCGGACCAGATTCGTTGTCGGAATTAATTAAGGCCAAGATGGCCAAGGATCCTAGGGGAGGACTTTGTTATAAGCGGGTCCGGGGTTGATGCGTGACTGATCAGTAGCTCAACCTTTGTGATTTATAAAAGTATAAAAATCCAATTCTAATATCACTTCTTATATCTGAGATTGATTTCATTCATATGTTCCGTACTGGTGAGTTATAACCTAATATTCAGGTTGATTCGTTTGCTTAAAGTTGTTGGTTTCAGAAGATGCTGTGAATGGAACTGTTATCTTTAAAAATAGTATTTTTGTATAAAATATGGTCTTGAAGACGTATGAGTTTATATTTATTACATATTTTCTACATAATATTGTAGATATTTTGGTTCGGGTAACCGTGGCGACCAATATAAATTCCTTCGTGTTTTAAACTATTCAGTTGCTAGAAGCTGAATGAGAAATTATGGCGAATTACCAAACTTGATTTAAAAGTTTTAGAGATTACAAATGTTTAAACCAAAAGCTTATTTTGGAAACTTTTCCTATTATACTTGATAATGCACCTGCTGAGCAATTCTTTCGCTCATACTTGCTTTCTTTATATTTTTAGCCTTTCAGTAAGAAGGCATATTGGCGGGAGTTATCCGCGTAGCTGGGCAGAGAAGGAAGAAGATGTTAGTGTGAAGAAGTTATGATATAGAGTATTTGGAACTAGTGTAAGGTTATTGTACATAGTGAAATTTTATTAAATACTATGTTGTTTCAGATTAGATTTGCCTGGTATACTTCTTGTCGAAGTTATACTAGTGTTATAGGATTTATGTAAAGAGAATGGTTGTAAAGAAGAAAAATTTGTGTAATGGAATTTTGGATTCTTGTTTCTAGCACTATAACCTTTAAAGATTCTTGGTAGAGTTGGGGTCGCAGATGTTATTATTATATTGGTTTAGATTGAGCAGGTTGTTTTATTTGAGAATGCAGAGTGACAACCAAATCATTTGACCCCGGATTTGGGGCGTTACACTTAAACCTGGAGAACCATTGCACTATCCTTCCGTGATTGATTATCAAGCTGCTAACTCCAATCCAATGATTGAAGAAGGTGAGATTGAGATGGACTGAATAAAAGAAGCAAAAAAACAAAAGAACTATCAACTCAGTCTAGAGGAGCAACTTCATGTATAAAGTTTTAATGTTTTTTGAATTATGAAATCTGGAAATGTATATATCTCATCCAGAATGTATTTAATATTATCAAGCTGTCTTACTTTAACTAGTTTCATGTTTCCTTAGTTAGTTGAGTTATCCTCGAAGTATTTGCTTGTCAAACTCTATACAATCAAATAGGGGGAGATTGTAAAGCATAATGTAACATAAGATGTAAAAGAGATAACTGCAACTCAACAAAGGACAAGACATACAATAATATTAACAAAAGCACAGGAATCCAGAATCAAAGAAGAAAAGTTAAACTCAAGAAATCAAAATATGGTATGTATTCTTGAAGTCCGTAAACAGGTCTCGGAAAGAAGTTCATGAAAATGTTCAAGCCTTAGTGACATCAAAAGAAACAAGACTTTCAAGACTACAGAAGTATGTGAATGATTTAGAGTTAGTACCACAGGATTCCAGTGATTTATTTGAAGCAATCAGATTGACAAAGGACTTATCAACAACATTGAATTGATGACATAGAGGAATTGATCAAGTGTTATTCATCTGTGAACCAGACCAGTTGCACTAGTTGACGGCACTTAAAAAGATCAAGTTGTTTTATCATCTCAGAAGAAATTGATTTAGTCAAAAACTAAACACCCAAAAACTCAGGAGATTGTTTAATAGTTCAAGGACAAGAAAAGAGTTCGATGGTTTTTCTATTTAGAAAACCATCGAATGTGATTTAAAGAAAACAAAAGAAAACCAAAGTAAGTTAATTTTCCATTCGATAGTTTTAATTAAAAAACCATCGAATGGAATATTAACTTTATCATTCGATAGTTTTCGATTTGGAGGAGCACGTAAAAAGTTTCTTTGTTTATCAAGTTGATGAAGATCCAACAGCCAAGATTAAATGCCTTCTTTTGGTTCGATGGTTTTTGAAATCAAGACTATAAATAGAGAATGAATACAGTGTCTTCTTCAGTTGGTTGGCAGAAGTGATTGTATTGATTACGTTAACCTGAACTCATTGAAGCTAATCTACGGATTAGAATTTGTAGAACCCTTCGAGGTTTATATTTATAAAATGATATATTCCCCGACTCTTGGTTTGATTTGGTGTATTTGATTTCGTAGTTGAACTGAATGATTTATCCGCGAACGAAATTAAATAATTTGTGAGTATCGTATTCAACCCCCCCTTCTACGATACTTCGGACCTAACACAGACTTTAGTGGAAGTTTCAGGATCTCTGCTGTTAATAGAGCCTGATTCTAGCCTCCTAGAGATTCAAACTCTAGATCCTACAAAGGATACATCATCTAAGGATGATCAGCAACTTGGTATATCCAAGGACGGGGACTTGCGAAGCCCCATTGCACCACCGGTGACCTCCTTAAGGATGGCTACGGTGAATTCTGATGCAAGTACAAATAGCAGGACGGGAATGAGTGAAACACAAACACTTACACATGGCCTGAGTGGGAAAGGTAAAATGAGTGAAACACCAACAGAAACGTTGAGTGAACACCCAGAGCCAAATGTGAGGAGTGACACCCAAACCCTAAAAAATATAGATGATTTGCTAGTGCCAACAGACAGAGAGTTACAAGTTCAATCCACTCTCAAAGAGATGACAGTTCATGATCGTCAAGGAAATCCATTATGTAAAGTCCCACTGAGACCTTCCTTTGACCAAGGGATCTCCTCCGGTCCAGTTGATGCTTCTTTATCTACTATTCAACAAAAGATTGACTTGGTTGCAGCAGTTTCCAGAAGAACCTCCAGGGTCTTAGGCAGTGCATCTGGCACTATAACAGGTACAAAACAGGCAGTGGACTCCCTGAAGAAGGAAGCTATGAAGGAACTGGTTGAATTGAGAGCTGACGTCAAAGAATTAAGAGATGGATTTGTGAATGAGGTGCATGTCTTACAACAAGGACAATAAGCTTTAACTGAAGACGTTCTGGTTATCCGGGATGGTCAAGCAAGGGTCAAGGATGCAATGAATACGCTGTCAAGAGTGGAGTCTCGCCTCAATAAGAGATTGGATAGAATCGAGCAGACTACCAACTCAAGACTGAATGACATTGACCTGAAGCTAGCTTCTATGCAAGAAATGAACAAGGACATTGCTCTATTCAAGGAAAACCAAAGTGACGGAGTAGAGTTGATCTGGAATATGTTGAGAAACCAACAACCTGGTCCTTCAAACCAACAACCTGGTCCTTCAACAACCTATTATGCTGAGGATGACTTCGTGGATGATTCCTCAACTAAGGGGGAGAAAGACGGATGGGCGACATGGGAAGGATGGGGTAAATGGGAAACTAATGAAAATATTACAACCACTATTCCAGTGAGACAATACTGGATTGAAGATCTTGTGCGTGAAGAAGAAATGAAGAGGGATTTGAGGTCATGCATGAGCAACAACCACAGGAATAACATGAACCGTATTATCCAGAGCCAATAGAACATCCTATCTTGGATGATGATATGGAAGAAGCAAATCCTTTATCACTTAAACAAGAAGCTGCCTTGGAAAGATTAAAAGCTGAGAAAGCGGAAAGAGATGCCAAGGAAGCTGAAAAGGAAACTCACCAAGAAGTTCTGAGAAGTGAGAAGCTTAAAAGGTTTAAGATCTATAATGAAGAAAGGAAGAAGAAGATTGTAACAGCCCCAAATCCGGGGTCAGGGATTTAGAGTACTCACGATCCACTTACTTCTTGCCTTGTCTGCTTTACTCACAATAAACACAATTCATCTGCTTATGACCCCACAATGTATATATCTCTCTCACACATACACAGGTTAGAGTCTCATAAATGACACAAATACAACCATTGCGGAATAAATAATCTTTATTACAATACCCAAATGTCTTTTGAATTTGCTACTGATACAACTCCTAAGTAATGGTACATTACCAACTTAGCCTTGTAATACTCACCACCCTCTCATACCATTCATATATATACATTAGATGAATACCAAAAGCTCCATCTTGATCTGACTGGTTCACACTACTTCCAGGATCACTGCTAGAAACTGCTCATGAGAATGCCTTGCGCTTACCACTCGCTTGAGGGATGTGCACCGAATCCTTGGTATCCAACTTCGCTGCTATATAATATTTATAAAACAATAGCAAGAGTGAGCGATAGCTCAGCAAGGTAATAAAAGTATGGCATAATCCTGCCTTTAACTCAACCCAGAATAAAGCGGGTATAAGACAATAATTTGTCAAAATATCTCGATACTGAAATTATTTCCTTATCGGAATGTATTCCCAAAAACAGTACCATTATTGTATTTCAATATCATTTTCATAATATTTCTGCGAACTTTTGCTATATTATGAACAAAGTTCTAGTATAATATAAAAGATGAGGTTTCAAAGTAAACCAATATAACCTTTCCGAAAAATATCTACTATGTAAGCAGAATATCAACATATAACTTAAAAGATGAAGTTATAAGGTGATTCAGTACAAACAACTCCCTTACCATAACTCATGTTATGTAAGGTATCCACAGAGTCATATGATATAAAAGATGAAGTTACGAGAAAAATTCAATATAAGGTTTCCGTAACCCAAAATCCACTCATGCATATATAATCTGAGTAAGGTTTTATCAGAGTCATAACTCATAAAATAAAAGATGAAGTTGCAAGGATTTATTGTAACTTCATTTTTGAACACTTTTCAACCCCCTGCCAACATGATCGGTAAACCTGTACCACGGTGTCATCTTTAGTCCCTTTCAACACATGTTGCAGAACCCCCTGCCAACATGATCGGTAAACCTGTACCAAGGATGTCATCCGTAGTCCCTTTCAATACATGTTGCAGAATTATCCAAAATGGATGATGAACCAATACCGGAGTTGCTACCGCGCCCGTCGTACCAACCTTACTATGATCAGTAGCAGGTCGTACAACAAAAATATGTTCTCTACATGTAGATGGAAGAATCACGACAGCCTGACATTGTCTACTGCCTTCCCGGATCTCCCGGCCCATTTGGGGCAATAAAATGGATGGGTCGGCGCAACTAGACCACTTACACCACTCCTAGTTCGGATGAAATCCATGACTCTGAAACGTAAAGATCGTCCTCCTTTCCCCAAGTGTAATACTTGTTGATACGACTCCACTAAGTAGTTATATCTAGGTTGGAAAGGAAGATTCTCCAATATTTCCCAAGCGATGCTTGTTAATGGATATCGACTTGTTCCATCAATTTACCCCTCGATCGTTGAGGTGGTAACACAACATTTGACTTGCAGCAATTAAATTGCTCCGAGAAAATATCTGTCCCCTGACAGTTTTGAGTTGAGAGTTTAAAATGAGTAGCAGTCACTTAAATCAGGTTTCCCATATTTTTGATAGTTGAGCGAACATTTAAATCCTCTTAAAAGACAGATTTAAATGGAAAAACAGTGTTTGAGAACCTCTTTTTGATTTAAAAATAATTAATAATACAGCTTAGAGTATCCTTCGTAATTATTGAAGGTCGAGGATAAACTTTAAATAACATTTCTCATTTTTAAAACGTGTTAAAATTATTTAATAAATAATCAAATAATATTTATCAAATAAATAAACTTTAAATGAATATTCAAAAATAATATTCATTAAATAAATAGTGATTGAATGAATATTCAAAGTAATATCAATTAAATAAATAAACTTTGAATGAATATTCAAAATAATATTCATTAAATAAATAAACCTTGATTGAATATTCAAAATAATATTCATTAAATAAATAATGATTAAATGAATATTCAAAATAATATTCATTAAATAAATAATGATTAAATGAATATTCAAAATAATATTCATTAAATAAATAAGGATTAAATTAATATTCAAAATAATATTCATTGAATAAATAAGCCTTAAATGAATATTCAAAAATAATATTCATTAAATAAATAATCATCGAATAACAGTTACGCGATATCTTATCGGAAAAAAAATGATCTTTAACATATACCGAAAATATAACTACATCCGGTCTAAAGAATAAAATCATACGCCCTTTACCTAGGGCATTTATAAAAAGACTGGCTTCTAACTAATATCTCATATCTAGCTTAGAAGCCCATAATCAAATCATAAAGCAAGTATCACAATATACTTTCGAAAACAGTTATGCCTTCCATTAGCATATATAACTGAAATAGTATTCAAATAGTATTTCTCGACTGAGATAATACTCAAATAACATTCCTTGAAAGATATAGTAAGCAAATATAATTGCTCGAATGATATCATACTCAAATAACAATCCTCAAAATACATAGTATTCTGCCGATGGAATCCCTCCGGGTTTCCACGGCTATCTACATATCTCAAAATACCGACTCCCGATTTAGAGTCGAAAACAATGAATATGCTTTTATATTTAGAGCTACCAGTTAAACCGGTTCATAACTACTTAACTCAAAAGATTTTATATAATCCAAAGGTCAAATCTATTTCAACAAGAAATAAGATATATCGCAAAACTGTCCAATTTTTATACATGGCAAAAGCAGTATTATATAGTCAATACTTCAAAGTATAGATTTAGAAACTTGCCTGATGCTCGAGAAGTGATAGGGGTTCGCGACGATGTCGGACAATCTAGACAAAGTCAAAGAAAACACACGGTTAATCCCCTGGATAATCCACTTGTACTAAATGCTTAAACACGTAAGCGAAACACAACCAAGACATTACTAGCTCGTTATAGGCCCATACTAAGTCCATGTTAATCGAAAATTACTTAAGTCGTAGGTTTAGTCCGAAATCGATCCTCGAATACAAGTTATACTTAACCATTTACAACAATGGTTTCTAAGTCATGTTCTTAGTGGTTTTCACTTGCGCAACCTCGGCTAACACATTTTTATAAAATCGAAAAATAATATTTTGGACTCGAAACCTTCGTACAAACTTTCGTAGCTGACCTTGGCACTTCAATACAAAATTTCATATTTTAAAACAACTCTTAAGGGTCTCAAACATAGCCACAAAGTTGGTACATTTCTGCAATCTCATTCCTTGAACCACTTTCACTAAAATGGTCATATCTCAAAAACCGTAAATCGTAATGACATGATTCTTGCGCTCACGTAAACTAGAAACAAATCTCTACACACTCATTTTCATCACTGAACCAAAAGAGGCAGTTAGGTGTTCGGGTTCTAGGCAGTTTTTAGAGTTAACGAGAATCGGGCATTACGACGACTTAAAACTTAACGTTTCCGAGATTCAAATCTCATTCCAATTCACCACCAATCATCATACATATCAATTACAACACTTAAAGTCCATTATCAATCTCAAACCGAGCCAAACCAGCTGGTACCATATTTAAAATCCATCCACAACTCATCCAACAACTAAACAAACTACATAATCCACTTACTCATGACCTTAACAATACATTCATGCTTCCATCTTTCAATTATAAACATAAAACTCAACAAAACACTATTCATCATCTTATTTAACTTAATAAAAGAGATATCTAGAGTTCATGGGTGAGAGAGATGTTACCATAGATGCGAAGAGCTTGGAAAGGGCTTCGATTCGAGTGGTAGAACACGAGAAACAAGCAAGCAAGCATCCCATCTTCTTCTTCTTCTTCCATTCGTTTTTTTCTTCAAGAAAATGGGGGTGGGGGCTGCTAATTTTGTGTGTGTAATGTGTGGTGGAGGTGTGATGATAAGGTAGATATTTTGTTTTTAACAAAATGCAAGTTAGCCCCTCAAGTTTGGTTAAGCTTACAAGCTTCTTTAACACACTTCTTCCACCACTTCCTTTCTTTCCCTTTTTATTATAATACATATCTTATTCTTTATTTCCTAAGTTATAATAAGTCCAAGGTTGCTCCTTCGAACAGATTTTCGATTCTCGTTTTCGTTTGTGATTTCTGACTACGCGATTAGTAACCGTTTATTATTCCTGAACTTCCGTTGAAATATGGAATCAATCGGAGACTATAAAATTTTACTATTCACCTTGGAGTACTATTCATCAATGTTACTATTCATCCTTGTTTTTGTTCCTCTTGCAACGATTCGAAAATATTTCCTAAAAAGAGCGAATAAATTCTACGCGATTCTCATAGTGAATAGTAACTATTCACTATTCACTCCAACAATCGAATCCTTAAATCGACTTTAATAAAATAATAAAATTCGAAAATATTAAATCCTCAAATCCTCAATTTTAATATCTCATTTCTTGAATATAATAATATATAATTCACTGCCCGGTCAAATACTATACCAAAATAAATTTTGGAATTTCTGAATTCCGATCGTCTTTGCATTCACTTATTTACTCCATAGATCACTAATATGACTTCGGAATATCCACACTACGTCTCGTACATAGGTGGCATGAAAAATTTTCTTAACCCTCAAAATCACTATTCATCCACCAAATTCACTATTCACTGATGCACTTAATTATAATAAGAAAAGTTTTAATTTTACCAAAAATTCGGGTTATTACAAAGATGATTGATTTGACACAGAAACAAGGAAAAGAATGGGAGGTAGCTTATAACACTTTATGCGGAGTTGAAGACGGATTAGAAGTCAACGACAATGCTGAGGTGGAAGTTATCATTCAAGACATAAGAAGTGCAAATCAAGAAGATGATACTTACTTCACTACATTGAGACATTCTCTGATCTTCTTGAAAGCTGGGGTTAAAACAAATGGTGCCAGGAACATACTAATCAATTTTATTGACAAAGGTACATTTGTGATATCCACTAAGTTTTTCAAATAGAGAACTTACACTGAACTACAGGTGATTCTCATTAAGATCCAAAGAACTACAAGGTTAAATGAACTGCTCCGGGGGCATGTTAAGGAGATCTTAATGAAAGTCAGTCCAGAGATATCTGAAAACCCTCCAATGGTTAGATTCATGAAAAATTACTTGTTCAGAATCTGCTATCTGACGAAGGACAAACTGAAAGATTACCCAAACAACTATCTGATATCAGTGGAGAAGTATCCTAGATCCACTGGATTCACATCTACGGAGAAGGACAAAGCAGTAGACACTCTAAGAAGATATCTGATGGAGAATGTTCCATATTATAGGAAGAGAGTTGAAAGAGGATTGGAAGTGCATCCCAGACTACCAAACATGCCAAAGCTAAATCAGAAAGATGTTAACACTGCATGGTTGTGGGCTGGAGTGGGTCAAGAGGTTGAGTATATTGGAAGACACATCAAATGAGCAATCCTTAAACCTGGAGAACCACTGCACTATCCATCTGTGATTGATTATCAAGCTGCTAACTCCAATCCAGTAATTGAAGAAGGTGAGATTGAGATGGACTGAAGAATGAAGCAAAGAACAAAAGAACAATCTGCTCAGACTAGAGGAGCAACTTCATTGTAAAAAGTTTTAATGTTCTTTGAAATTTTGAAATCTGGAAATGTATATATTTTATCCAGAATGCATTTAATATTATTAATATGTCTTACTTTAATTAGTTTCATGTTTCCTTAGTTAGTTGAGTTATCCTCGAGGTATTTGCTTGTCGAACTCTAACAATCAAATAGGGGGAGATTGTAAAGCATAATGTAACATAAGATGTAACAGAGATAACTTCAACTCAACAAAGAACAAGACATACAGTAATATTAACAGAAGCACATGAATCCAGAAGTAAAGAAGAAAAGGTAAACTCAAAAAATCAAAATATGGTATGTATTCTTGAAGTCCGTAAACAGGTCACGGAAAGAAGTTGTGACGCCCTCCCAATCTGGGGTCATGGTTGGGGGAGTCACTACAACCTCTATACTTATAAACCTGTGAATAATAATATAAACATGCAGACGCGACCCCAACTTTACCCTGGATCTGTAACAGGTAATGGTATGAAACAAGCATCAACTATCTACTTCATTTTATTACATAATAAAAGTCTCAAAATTTATTACTACCATGTCTTAAAAGTTCTACATTCCCTTATACAAAACACCTTCTACAAGTCTCCATCACCTGCCTGAACTAGCATCCCAAAAATAACCCTATAGGAAGACTTCCTAACTGTCTGAAAAGTGCGTACCATCTTCTCGTTTAACTGTGGGTTAGAACAGGGAAAAGAATGAGCCAAATGCTCAGCAAGTAATAATATAACCAAATAGTTAACCACTGTGAAACAGTTTCCAATATCAATCTGTATGTCATGGGTATAGTAGAATCCATATCAAGGGATTATCAGAACAATGAAATGAATATACAATTTCAAAGGGTAAACAAATTTCCTTATATAGATATATGATTTCAAGAAAAGCAATAAGTAATTTGGAGATTTTTCACAACGCACCGGACAATACGGGTGATCAGCCACGTAAAGTCCCCATACCGGACACACAGTCCCTCTGGTCCTTGTATTGGGTCCCAATAGGCACACATTGGCCTTTAGACTAGTCCACCCCTAGTCCATTTATTATAATTAAAAAGTGTTGGGCCGGCGTCACTCGGCCTCTTACGCCTCCAATCTTAGGAATCCGTGGAAACCATAAATCAGAATTCAAATGAATCCAAACTTTGAAACTTCCTTTCTTTTAAAATCTTTCGTATGAAAGAAATCCTTTGTAAATCATTGGATGTGTGTTTGTTTAGTACCCAAGTGAAGGTTCATGTATTCTCAATTTCAAGTAAGTATGTGATTCATGGGTACAAGTTCAAATCTGATGCAATAGCATCTCAGGTTAAAATGTAAGTATAATCAAAGGATAAGGATAAGGTCTGAAGAAGAGTTTAAGCAAGATATGGTTCACAAGACATTGTGTTGTGTCTATAATGTTTGTATATACAAGAGTCCTTTGGGAATTGGATAAGCTCAATCTGGATTTCTATCAATGGGAAATCAAGAAGTAAATGTCGTAGGTATGTTTTGGATATGTACTAAAATGTGAATTCTGGTATATTAACATTTGGGTGTAAAGGTTCAAAGAAGAACTAAACATAGTATGGTGTATGAACCAACAAAGTATATGAACAGAAATAAGGATTACCAAATGAACATGATATGTTTTCAGGATTAAAAGGGTATATAAACAATATAGCAATTCATATATGTCAAAATGAAAGAATGGAATTTAGAAGCGAAAGCAAGTCAGAATTACTTGCCTTAAGTAGCTAAAAGGGTAATGAGAAATCACTGGTTCTCCACCTTTGTCTTGCCTTTATTTCTAGGCTCTACTTCTTTGGATTCTTAAGTAGCTTTTAGAACAAACCGTACTCACTGAATTTCTGCCTTCGCCTTGCCTTTATCTCTATGTTCCACGTCTCGTGACTCTACAAAAGAGTATATACTATCTCAGAATGATCCTCTCAAAATTCTAATCCGTATTCTAAACTACCCAACGTTCCCTAAACGCGTAAACACATAATATTTATATCACTTATAACTCTTAACCATATAATAAGCACAAAACTCACATAAGCGCACATTGCCATTTAGGTTCACATAACATACTCCTTTAACATATATGTATATATCCTAACTTTCCGTTTATACCACACTTGGTTATCCCTTTAAATCAACTTGATCAATGCTAACCATATCCTTAACACCTTTACAAACAATGTTTTCATCTCAAAAGCTGAAAAATCTGCTGGGCATGCCTTACCAAAACATTTATCATAAATCCAAAAATAATAAAAACAATACCACATTTGACAGGATACTTCCTGATTACTAATCCAACTTAGCATAAAAATTGCAAATTCAGAACAGTTCATTTAGACTAAAAACGAACAGGTTTAATGTGTATATTGAAGCACAGAAAATCCTCCTGCGCAACCTTTAGTAAAACATGCATAACTCTTTACTCGCTAACTTTATCGATACAAGGTTTGCGCGTGAGCAAACTAGACTCCGAGTAGAACATTTACATTCTATACCCCTGTCCAAAACAGGGAACAAGCAGTCACGAATTACAAGAGCAGAACAGGGCAGTTTCTTGACAAACCAACATGATTCTCATCATCTTTTTAATTAAAGTCTGTTATGCCATATTTTGGCATAGTCCAAATTTCTCTGTTTAATAATTATTAATTCAGATTAATAATTAATTGCTTTATCACTAAGTAATATCCTCTCCCTGAAACGAGGAAAGAATCAATCTCAATCGATGAATAACGGAAAATATCTTCAAACGATATTCTTCAAATCATGGAAATAAATGCGGAGATGTCGCGAGATTGTAGGAAAACGTGTGAAGACCGGACTATTTATGGGAACTTGAAAAGGATTGATAATCCTTGAACTATTTATGGGAACTTGAAGAGGATTGATAATCCTTTACCTATTTATGGGAACTTGAAGAGGATTGATAATCCTTGGACTATTTATGGGAACTTGAGGTGGATTGATAATCTTTGAGCTGTTTATGGGAACATAAATCTTGACTATCTTATGGGATTGGACTGAATGAACTTATCCAATGACTTGTTTTCCAAGAACTACGTGAGGCTTGATCCCTATATAAATGGGTACGTAGGCACCTTGTATGGTACAACAGTGGTACAGTGGTACACGACAATTGACACTCGGGAAAGAGGAAGAGAAAGAACCCATTCTCTATTCAATTTCTGAGGAGTCATCATACGAGCTCAGCCCCCAAACATCCAAAAATCTCAAATCCCCCTATTTTCATAATTCGTTATTCCAGCAACCTCCGATTTGGGTTGTTACGAAATTCCTCCAACAACAATTGGCGCTAGAAGGAGGGGATTATTTTTTGATTGTGGAGGACAATCAAATCATCTACATCATGCACAAAGGGGGTTTTATCGTATTTGGAGCGGCTTTAATGGAGGAGCAGAACGGTGGAAACGGTGGTTCATCGTTCCATTCAAAATTAAGATAAGTTTTCTTATGATCTTATTAAATTCGTAGTAAATTTAATACATGTCAGATTTTGATGATTTTTTATGATCCGGAAATCTTTCGTGATTTCCTATAACTTTCGTTCTTGGTGTTTTCTGAGATTATGTTCAGGTCTATTTTTGAAATCACAAAACATAATCTGATCCCGTTTTTCAGTATTGAGAAGTTAATCAGCAGACGTTTTATTTGATTCCTGATTCGTTATAAGTCCGTTTCTGACGAGCCATATATCATCGGAAAGATCTTTTCGTTTTCTACATCTTTCATGTTTTGTGTTTTGCAAGAAAACATCGTTTACAGGGGCAAAAAGGTGAAAAACAGATCTGAACAGAATCTGAATCATGGAGATGTTAAAGAATTGTGATGCAATATTCGTAGCGCGTGATTTGATTACTTCAATAGCTCGTGCATGGACAAAAATAAGTGTGGAAGGTCCTTATCTGATAAGGGTAATGTTTTCGAAAGCTCTCTTTTCCAAGGAGGATTAATATTGAAGACCCTACTCTCAGAGGAGAGTCCATGAATAAAATTACATTATTGAAGGTCCATTGGTAGATGGATATTTCTTGGTTGTCATGAGACATTCCTACAATCACGGGAAGAAATGCGGAGATGCCGCGAGATTGTAGGAAAACATGTGGGACTGGACGTGATATGGGCTGAAAGCCTGACATTTGAAATTGGGTATCTTATTAAAGCCTCAGCTCGGGGGCTCGTGGACAATGACACTTGAAAAGCGTCGACCGAAGAAATTTGGAAGCTCGAAGATTTTTAGTTCTCCACTGCAGCAAGCTACACTGAAGAACTGGGGGCTTGTTGTTATGCCATATTTTGGCATAGTCCAAATTTCTCTGTTTAATAATTATTAATTCAGATTAATAATTAATTGCTTTATCACTAAGTAATATCCTCTCCCTGAAACGAGGAAAGAATCAATCTCAATCGATGAATAACGGAAAATATCTTCAAACGATATTCTTCAAATCATGGAAATAAATGCGGAGATGTCGCGAGATTGTAGGAAAACGTGTGAAGACCGGACTATTTATGGGAACTTGAAAAGGATTGATAATCCTTGAACTATTTATGGGAACTTGAAGAGGATTGATAATCCTTTACCTATTTATGGGAACTTGAAGAGGATTGATAATCCTTGGACTATTTATGGGAACTTGAGGTGGATTGATAATCTTTGAGCTGTTTATGGGAACATAAATCTTGACTATCTTATGGGATTGGACTGAATGAACTTATCCAATGACTTGTTTTCCAAGAACTACGTGAGGCTTGATCCCTATATAAATGGGTACGTAGGCACCTTGTATGGTACAACAGTGGTACAGTGGTACACGACAATTGACACTCGGGAAAGAGGAAGAGAAAGAACCCATTCTCTATTCAATTTCTGAGGAGTCATCATACGAGCTCAGCCCCCAAACATCCAAAAATCTCAAATCCCCCTATTTTCATAATTCGTTATTCCAGCAACCTCCGATTTGGGTTGTTACGAAATTCCTCCAACAACAATTGGCGCTAGAAGGAGGGGATTATTTTTTGATTGTGGAGGACAATCAAATCATCTACATCATGCACAAAGGGGGTTTTATCGTATTTGGAGCGGCTTTAATGGAGGAGCAGAACGGTGGAAACGGTGGTTCATCGTTCCATTCAAAATTAAGATAAGTTTTGTTATGATCTTATTAAATTCGTAGTAAATTTAATACATGTCAGATTTTGATGATTTTTTATGATCCGGAAATCTTTCGTGATTTCCTATAACTTTCGTTCTTGGTGTTTTCTGAGATTATGTTCAGGTCTATTTTTGAAATCACAAAACATAATCTGATCCCGTTTTTCAGTATTGAGAAGTTAATCAGCAGACGTTTTATTTGATTCCTGATTCGTTATAAGTCCGTTTCTGACGAGCCATATATCATCGGAAAGATCTTTTCGTTTTCTACATCTTTCATGTTTTGTGTTTTGCAAGAAAACATCGTTTACAGGGGAAAAAAGGTGAAAAACAGATCTGAACAGAATCTGAATCATGGAGATGTTAAAGAATTGTGATGCAATATTCGTAGCGCGTGATTTGATTACTTCAATAGCTCGTGCATGGACAAAAATAAGTGTGGAAGGTCCTTATCTGATAAGGGTAATGTTTTCGAAAGCTCTCTTTTCCAAGGAGGATTAATATTGAAGACCCTACTCTCAGAGGAGAGTCCATGAATAAAATTACATTATTGAAGGTCCATTGGTAGATGGATATTTCTTGGTTGTCATGAGACATTCCTACAATCACGGGAAGAAATGCGGAGATGCCGCGAGATTGTAGGAAAACATGTGGGACTGGACGTGATATGGGCTGAAAGCCTGACATTTGAAATTGGGTATCTTATTAAAGCCTCAGCTCGGGGGCTCGTGGACAATGACACTTGAAAAGCGTCGACCGAAGAAATTTGGAAGCTCGAAGATTTTTAGTTCTCCACTGCAGCAAGCTACACTGAAGAACTGGGGGCTTGTTGTTATGCCATATTTTGGCATAGTCCAAATTTCTCTGTTTAATAATTATTAATTCAGATTAATAATTAATTGCTTTATCACTAAGTAATATCCTCTCCCTGAAACGAGGAAAGAATCAATCTCAATCGATGAATAACGGAAAATATCTTCAAACGATATTCTTCAAATCATGGAAATAAATGCGGAGATGTCGCGAGATTGTAGGAAAACGTGTGAAGACCGGACTATTTATGGGAACTTGAAAAGGATTGATAATCCTTGAACTATTTATGGGAACTTGAAGAGGATTGATAATCCTTTACCTATTTATGGGAACTTGAAGAGGATTGATAATCCTTGGACTATTTATGGGAACTTGAGGTGGATTGATAATCCTTGAGCTGTTTATGGGAACATAAATCTTGACTATCTTATGGGATTGGACTGAATGAACTTATCCAATGACTTGTTTTCCAAGAACTACGTGAGGCTTGATCCCTATATAAATGGGTACGTAGGCACCTTGTATGGTACAACAGTGGTACAGTGGTACACGACAATTGACACTCGGGAAAGAGGAAGAGAAAGAACCCATTCTCTATTCAATTTCTGAGGAGTCATCATACGAGCTCAGCCCCCAAACATCCAAAAATCTCAAATCCCCCTATTTTCATAATTCGTTATTCCAGCAACCTCCGATTTGGGTTGTTACGAAATTTCTCCAACAACAAAGTCCAAACACTAAGACCCCTAATACTTATCATTATTATAAAAACTGATTTCTCTGCTAAGACCAAACTAATAACCACTGAAATATTAACATGCAATTCATAAGAACTCAAAAGCATTCACAATATTCCATTTACACATCAATTCCGGTCAAAGAATTCACATGCAAACTGAAATTGTTCACATGACATAAAAAAAACTAACATGCAGAGTTAAAGACATGGATTAAAATCAAGATAGAGCTATTTAACTTCAAACCCAGGACACCGGCTCACTTCCGATCACCGCCGGTGGCGGTGGTTCACGGTGATGGCCGGAATGGGTCCACACAACCGCACACCACCCCCAATCACAATATCCGTCCTTATTCCTCCACCAATTCACTCAAACACTACCTCTTCACCATTGCATGTCACCCTCCACCTTACACACACACCTCGATACATACATATACACACACCCACACACACATACATGTATACATGGTCATATATATATATATATATATATATATATATATATATCAATCAATTATGTGGAGAGAAAAGAGAAGAGATGAAGATTTTTACTGAAAAGAAGAATGACCGAGAGAGAACAACAAAGAGAGAGAGAGAGAGAGACAGAGGTGTCGACCAAAATAAGAAAAAGGGAGAATGCTGGGCTTGGGGGTTTTATAAGCCCCAAGGGCAAAATAGTAAGTTCACAATTTTAAAATCTGATTTTTAATAGAAGAAAACCAATATAATGCCTTTCTAAAATCCGAAATAAAATGAAAATAATATCTAAAATCAAAATTTTATTTTTAAAACAGAGAATACAAATTTACAAGCTCACACATATTTTAAAAATATTTTTATGATCAAAATTGAATTAAATATGAATTTTCAAAGTTTAGATCACATAAATGACATTAAACTCATAAAATCATTTTTAAATCCTTAATGCCAAAAAATAAATTCCTCCACTAATTTTAGAAAATAATAGAATATAAAAGAAAGGTTGTGAAAAAGATTTTACAATAATATGAATCTCTGATGATTTTATAAAATTCCCGGAAGGTCAAAAATAATTTATTTTTAATAAGAAATTCATATAAAATGCAAGTAAAAGCATACACATAGATTTTAATCCATACCATTCACCAAGTAAACATCTAATCATCAAATTTTCAAATATCCACCTTTCACACAATATTCACATATTATAGACTTCAAATATTATTAAATATTAATACTGTACAATCGTTTTTCTGAGTCGTTATAACATTCCCTCCTTAAAAAGATTCTGTCCCCAGAATCTAACCTTATGAAAACAGATGCAGATACTTTTCCAGCATCTCGCTCTCAAGTTCCCAAGTCGATTCTTCAACTCTGGGATTCCTCCACAAAACCTTAACTAACTTAACAGTCTTATTCCTTAATTTCCTATCCAAACGATCCTGAATTTCTACAGGTTGTTCAACATAAGATAAATCTGGCTCAATCTCAATAGGCTCATATTCGATCACATGATTTGTATCAGGATTAAATCTCTTAAGCATCGACACATGAAAAACGTTATGAACGTGCTCCATGTGGGGTGGTAACGCTAACTCATATGCAACTTTTCCGACACGTCTTAGTATCTCAAACGGTCCTACATATCTCAGGCTAAGTTTCCCTTTCTTGCCAAATCTTGTAACTCCTTTCCATGACGACACTTTTAGCAACACTTGATCTTCTTCTTCAAAACTCAGATCCTTCCTGTCTTGGTCAGCGTACTTCCGTTGTCTGTCTTGTGCCGTAACTAGTCTTTTTCGAATGATTTTAATCTTTTCCTTCGTCTGTTGTACTAGCTCGGGTCCCAAAACTTTTCGTTCTCCCACTTTTTTTTCCAATACACAGGTGACCTATATTTCCTTCCATACAATGCTTCATACGGGGGCATTCCAATACTTGCGTGATAGTTGTTGCGGTAAAAGAATTCCACTAATGGTAAATGATCACCTCAATTGCTTTCAAAATCCATCGCACAAATTCTAAGTATATCTTCGATTATCTGGATAGTCTATTCACTATGACTATATGTTTAAGGATGATAAACGGTGCACATGTTTAACTTGGTTTCTGAGCATGTCAAAAACTTTCTTCCAAATCTTGAATTAAATTGAGGGTCTTGGTAAGATTCGATTGATACTTGGACCTCATGCTTTACTACTATCTCTTACAGATAAAACGAATTTATCCAATGAACGTTTCTCGTTGATGGAAAAAGGAAATGTACCGACTTGGCATCATGAGATGTTCCTATTTCAACTCGGGAATTTCTACTGGTTGTAATTATCCGCTAGGTCTTTGATGTTCAGTTTTAAATCTTTGACAGGTAAAACACTTAATCACTCATCTAGTAATATCTCTTTCATATATGTCCACCAAGATTTTCTTTTAAGCCTTGTTACATCTTCGTACTTCTGGGATGGATTGAATACTTCGAATTCACGTGCATCATTTAGTATTTCATTCTTTAACCATGTCACATTGGGTATCCAATTTCTAGAGAAAACCCTAAAAATTCCTTTATCATCCTTTTGACTCCTTCTACTTTCTCCTGTAAAGTTACTCATGCTATCGTTCATCACTTCTGCTTGACAGTTTTCTACTTTTCTCTAGCCGCTCCAGTTGAAAAGTCAATGTATATATGTATATCATCTCCGTAGCTTGATCTGAAATACGAACCTCTATTCTTACTTTCTCAAATTCCTTGATCAGTCCTAACCATTCTTTCTACCTTATGTATACAGCTCCTTTTCGGTGAAAATATATTTCAAATGCTTATGATCCGAATAGATTTCATACTTTCCTTCATACAAGTAGGCCTCCAAATCAATGAGAAGACTATTATGGCTAGTTCTCAGTCATGCGTCGGGTGTTTCCACTCGTGATTCTTCAGTTGTCTAGAAACATACACAGTTATCTTATCATGTTAAATTAGTCTTGATTCTTAACACAAAGTTGTCATCTCAATTTAGTTATTGATATTGTCCTAAGGTACATGAGTCATCATTTCCAGTAATAATGAATCTATTTTACCATTATGGCTCGACTAAGGAGTTCTGTTCCTCTAGCAATTTAAATATTTCCTTATCCATTTATCTTCTTCTTTAACTCTTGGATGCTTTCCAGTAAGCTTGGTTAATGGTGTGGCTATCTTGGTACAATCCTTGACAAACCTTTGATAATCTCCATCCAATCTCATAAAACTTCTAACTTCTGTAGGTGTCTTAGGCCTTACTCAATTCATTACTGTTTCAACCTTAGCTGGATCCACTTGGATTCCTTCTCTACTAATTACCTGTCCTAGTAATTGTAATTCTTTCAACCAAAACTCGCACTTATAAAACTTTGTGCACAATATCTCTTTTCTTAAAATTCCTAGGGTTATTCTCAAATGATTTGTATGCTCTTCTTCCATCTTTGAATACCTTAAGATGTCATTTATGAAAACATTCTCAAACTTATCCAAATATTTCTTAAAATTTCTATTCATCATGTTCATAAAAGTGGCAGTTGAATTCATCAAACCGAACTCCATCACTAAGAACTCATAGTGTCTATATACATCAGGATCAAAACATCGTCTAAGGAATATCTTCGAGTTTTATTTTTTAAATGACAGTAACCAAATCATAAATAAATTTTAAAAAGCACACTGTGTTCTTTAACTGGTCAGATCATCAATCCTTGACAATGGGTATTTGTTCTTAACGATCAACTTGGCGCACCCCATGGGAATACACTAGACCTTATAACTCCTTTTTTCGTAAGATCTTGCAATTGAATTGCTAACTATTTCATTTCTACTTATGTCATTCTATATGGAGCCGTCGAAACTGGTTTTGTCCCGGGTACTAAGTCTTCAACAAATCTACTTCCCTGGCGGGAGGTAAACCTAAAAGATTGTCAAGTAATACAATTTGAAATTCGTTAGCTACTAGAATCTTCTCTATCCAAGGTGTTTCTTTCCTAACATTTACCTCGTATGACGATAAGCTTTTCAACCTTGACACAATAATCTTTTACCTATTTGATAGTTAGATACCTCTTCGTCTGCTTTCGGCTTCGGATAACAACTTTTACATTATCTAGGGCTCGAAATTTCCATTTTCTTCATACTCTGTTAACCAATACATTCTTAGAATTTACATCAGATTTCTATTATATCAATCTCACAGTGAGGACAAGCAAGATTAATCGATATATGTTCCTGAGTAGCTATTCATGTAGTCAAAACTTTACTTAACAGTCGCGTTTTACAGTCCGACTTATGAGCAAATTCTCTGAAAATATAATACTTTGTGGCTTCGAATCAGTTAACACTTTGGCACTTATGTAGTTAATATTAAACGTATATGCAATCACATCCTTGTTCTTTACTGTATCACTCATGTTTATATTGAGGATTCTTGTCCTTGGTTACTTAGTATGTGGTGGTCATGTCACCCTTAACATATTGATTACTGGACTTAACGATTGCAACCTCTTAAGAAACGCCACACCTCTTCACACTTGTTACACGTAACTCTTACCTTCGATTTATGGCTCTCATTGGCGTAGTGTCCTCTCTGTGTACACTTGTAACGTACCATATTGATCTTATTACAAAATCCCAGTTGCTTCTTTCCACAAGTTCTACATTCTGGTATCGGAGGTCTTAGAGGTCTTTGTTGATCCAAATCTTGTGGACGGTTCCCTTGCCCATCACTTCCAGTTTCTGGTCTTCCAAATCCAACATTCCTATTTGACTGAAACTGAGGCCTTATATTGAAATGGTTCTAAAAGTTCCCTATTTGTTGGCTTCCTTCCGGTGTCTCTGGCTTCCCTTTTTTCCTAGCTTCTTCTGTTTGTGATCAATCACTTTATTTCTTACTTCAACATGATTAGTATTCGTATATCCTTGTTACCTTCTCCTTATCCATACTATGCTCTCGGTAATAATAAACCTTGACATCGTGTTGTAAGTCTAATGAGCAATTTACTCGACATCCAATCCCTCCTTTTAAAACAATTTCCCATTTTTGATCAAAACAGTTTCCCGTCAATATAAGTACAACTTGACACTCAGAATATCGTCATTCACCTTTGCAACTTCAAATCACTGATACCTCTAAGAGTTTCCGACAAAATGAATCAATAGATATGAAGGTGTCAATATATATGGATATATGACAAGTATGTTTAGTAAGAATTTCTGGTAAAAAGAATCAAACTAAGAGATCAAAATGATCATCGAACTTTATCAGGTTGCATTTGTCAATTTAAACAACAAGGTACAGAAGGTGGCCAACCTTTAGTACTTCCATGACAAACACACCACTGGTGGCGTCCCACCAGACTTCTATCACCTAGATAGAAAGTCCCTGAATCCCCTATATATATAGGGTTGTTCATCTCAGTTACAACAAGGAGGATCAAAAATTTAAGAGGAACATATGAAAGGTTTAAGAGTTTCAAAAGTTTCTATTATATATATATAATATTGGATCAATTAGCCTCTGAACAATAGAGTTATTTCATAAAGAATAAAATAATAGAAATGAAAAATTGAATCTTTTAAAAAGGTAAATTGAATAAAATCAATGGCTAGTTATGAACCGACTTATCCTTACATCGAACGTATGGAGATAATCATGCCTTGTCTCATGTAGATGGTCCTTAGGGGAGTTAATTTCTATTTTGAGGTTATAGGTATGTCCTGATAGTAAATCAACTGTATGTAATCTTGAATAAAGAAAGAATCTACACTTAGGCCACTTCTCTGGGCAAATGTCTCTATAGCGGGGGAAAATCGTTATTATATCGTAAAGAATCTATCTAAGTGTTTCTAGACGTTATCTTGGGGATTCTACTCTCGCTCAACTCTAACCACACTTGATATGACACCTGGCGTGGTGTTTCCTATAGCTTCCGCGGTGCAGCCGAAGTTGTAGATGAAATTCTGTAAAGTACATAAGGATCTATAAGTGATGTCTTCCGAACTGGTAGTCTGATTCTCCGATGGATTCCTCCAACTTCGAATTAGTTTCCTCGTCCGTAACCCGATCTTCAGATGGTTCCAGCGTATACTCGCTCGATATGTCGGAATACTATATAACATGAAAGTGCGTAACTTAAGCTAATATTTTTGTAGAAAATTCGGCCTGACCTATTCGTAAAATGGACTATGCCTTGTTTTAAAAATATCTCAAATACTAACTCAATCATCCACACATAATCCATAATCCATTCAATATTCAATCCATCTCAAATCCCTTTCATTTTATACGTAAAAAATAAATCTGCCTTGACTTGCAACTATACTATCAGAAAAGAAATTTACCCAAAGGGTAATGGAAATCTCCACTTGGCCGGGTGCATGCACTGATACTGATATTGACGACTCTGGCTTGGGAAAAGGAATCTCAAATGAAGGTTAATCTCTCGAAACAGCCATTATCTGCAACAACACAATAATAAACCAGAAAGATACTAAAACGGTAAAGGGTTATCTTAATTCTACTAATACTCATCCTAAAGGTAACCTACATCTACAAATCCTATCTTACCTATGAAGCTTAAGTCCTACTTCTCACCTTATATTCCCTTATTATTGTTACACCTAATCCTGGCTTGTTTCAACCTGACGCCCTCCCAATCTGGGGTCATGATTGGGGGAGTCACTACAACCTCTATACTTATAAACCTGTGAATAATAATATAAACATGCAGATGCGACCCCAACTTTACCCTGGATCTTTAACAGGTAATGGTATGAAACAAGCATCAACTATCTACTTCATTTTATTACATAATAAAAGTCTCAAAAGTTATTACAACCATGTCTTAAAAGTTCTACATTCCCTTATACAAAACACCTTCTACAAGTCTCCATCACCTGCCTGAACTAGCATCCCAAAAATAACCCTATAGGAAGACTTCCTAACTGTCTGAAAAGTGCGTACCATCTTCTCGTTTAATTGTGGGTTAGAACATGGAAAAGAATGAGCCAAATGCTCAGCAAGTAATAATATAACCAAATAGTTAACCACTGTGAAACAGTTTCCAATATCAATCTGTATGTCATGGGTATAGCAGAATCCATATCAAGGGATTATCAGAACAATGAAATGAATATACAATTTCAAAGGGTAAACAAATTTCCTTATATAGATATATGATTTCAAGAAGAGCAATAAGTAATTTGGAGATTTTTCACAACGCACCGGACAATACGGGTGATCAGCCACGTAAAGTCCCCATACCGGACACACAGTCCCTCTGGTCCTTGTATTGGGTCCCAATAGGCACACATTGGCCTTTAGACTAGTCCACCCCTAGTCCATTTATTATAATTAAAAAGTGTTGGGCCGGCGTCACTCGGCCTCTTACGCCTCCAATCTTAGGAATCCGTGGAAACCATAAATCAGAATTTAAATGAATCCAAACTTTGAAACTTCCTTTCTTTTAAAATCTTTCTTATGAAAGAAATCCTTTGTAAATCATTGGATGTGTGTTTGTATAGTACCCAAGTGAAGGTTCATGTATTCTCAATTTCAAGTAAGTATGTGATTCATGGGTACAAGTTCAAATCTGATGCAATAGCATCTCAGGTTAAAATGTAAGTATAATCAAAGGATAAGGATAAGGTCTGAAGAAGAGTTTAAGCAAGATATGGTTCACAAGACATTGTGTTGTGTCTATAATGTTTGTATATAAAAGAGTCCATTGGGAATTGGATAAGCTCAATCTAATCAACCTGGATTTCTATCAATGGGAAATCAAGAAGTAAATGTCGTAGGTATGTTTTGGATATGTACTAAAATGTGAATTCTGTTATATTAACATTTGTGTGTAAAGGTTCAAAGAAGAACTAAACATAGTATGGTGTATGAACCAACAAAGTATATGAACAGAAATAAGGATTACCAAATGAACATGATATGTTTTCAGGATTAAAAGGGTATATAAACAATATAGCAATTCATATATGTCAAAATGAAAGAATGGAATTTAGAAGCGAAAGCAAGTCAGAATTATTTGCCTTAAGTAGCTAAAAGGGTAATGAGAAATCACTGGTTCTCCACCTTTGTCTTGCCTTTATTTCTAGGCTCTACTTCTTTGGATTCTTAAGTAGCTTTTAGAACAAACCGTACTCACTGAATTTGTGCCTTCGCCTTGCCTTTATCTCTATGTTCCACGTCTCGTGACTCTACAAAAGAGTATATACTATCTCAGAATGATCCTCTCAAAATTCTAATCCTTATTCTAAACTACCCAATGTTCACTAAACGCGTAAACACATAATATTTATATCACTTATAACTCTTAACATATAATAAGCACAAAACTCACATAAGCGCACATTGCCATTTAGGTTCACATAACATACTCCTTTAAAATATATGTATATATCCTAACTTTCCGTTTATACCACACTTGGTTATCCCTTTAAATCAACTTGATCAATGTTAACCATATCCTTAACACCTTTACAAACAATGTTTTCATCTCAAAAGCTGAAAAATCTGCTGCGCATTCCTTACCAAAACATTTATTATAAATCCAAATATAATCAAACAAATACCACATTTGACAGGCTACTTCCTGATTACTAATCCAGATTAGCATTAAAATTTCAAATTCAGAACAGTTCATTTAGACTAAAAACGAACAGGTTTAAAGTGTATATTGAAGCACAGAAAATCCTGTTGCGCAACCTTTAGTAAAACATGCATAACTCTTTACTCGCTAACTCTATCGATACAAGGTTTGCGCGTGAGTAAACTAGACTCCGAGTAGAACATTTATATTTTATACCCCCTGTCCAAAACAGGGAACAAGCAGTCAGGAATTACAAGAGCAGAACAGGGCAGTTTCTTGACAAACCAACATGATTCTCATCATCTTTTTAATTAAAGTCCAAACACTAAGACCCCTAATACTTATCATTATTATAAAAACTGATTTCTCTGCTAAGACCAAACTAATAACCACTGAAATATTAACATGCAATTCATAAGAACTCAAAAGCATTCACAATCTTCCATTTACAAATCAATTCCGGTCAAAGAATTCACATGCAAACTGAAATTGTTCACATGACATAAAAAAACTAACATGCAGAGTTAAAGACATGGATTAAAATCAAGATAGAGCTATTTAACTTCAAACCTAGGACACCGGCTCACTTCCGATCACCGCCGGTGACGGTGGTTCACGGTGATGGTCGGAATGGGTCCACACAACCGCACACCACCCCCAATCACAATATCCGTCCTTATTCCTCCACCAATTCACTCAAACACTACCTCTTCACCATTGCATGTCACCCTCCACCTTACACACACACCTCGATACATACATATACACACACCCACACACACATACATGTATACATGGTCATATATATATATATATATATATATATATATCAATCAATTATGTGGAGAGAAAAGAGAATAGATGAAGATTTTTACTGAAAAGGAGAATGACCGAGAGAGAACAGCAAAGAGAGAGAGAGAGAGCAGAGGTGTCGACCAAAATAAGAAAAAGGGAGAATGCTGGGCTTGGGGGTTTTATAAGCCCCAAGGGCAAAATAGTAAGTTCACAATTCTAAAATCTGATTTTTAATAGAAGAAAACCAATATAATGCCTTTCTAAAATCCGAAATAAAATGAAAATAATAGCTAAAATCAAAATTTTATTTTTAAAACAGAGAATACAAATTTACAAGCTCACACATATTTTAAAAATATTTTTATGATCAAAATTGAATTAAATATGAATTTTCAAAGTTTAGATCACATAAACGACATTAAACTCATAAAATCGTTTTTAAATCCTTAATGCCAAAACTAAATTCCTCCACTAATTTTAGAAAATAATAGAATATAAAAGAAAGGTTGTGAAAAAGATTTCAAAATAATATGAATCTCTGATGATTTTATAAAATTCCCGGAAGGTCAAAAATAATTTATTTTTAATAAGAAATTCATATAAAATGCAATTAAAAGCATACACATAGATTTTACTCCATACCATTCACCAAGTAAACATCTAATCATCAAATTTTCAAATATCCACCTTTCACACAATATTCACATATTATAGACTTCAAATATTATTAAATATTAATATTGTACAATCGTTTTTCTGAGTCGTTATAGAAGTTCATTAATATGTTCAAGCCTCAGTGACAAATAAAGAAACAAGACTTTTAAGACTCCAGAAGTATTTGAATGATTAAAGTTAGTACCATAGGATTCCGGTGATTTTATTGAAGCAACCAGAATGGCAAAGGACTTATCAACAACATTGAATTGAAGACATGAAAATATTGATCGAGTGTTAGTCATCTGTGAACCAAACCAGTTGCACCACTTGTCAGTACCTAAAAGATCAAGATGTTTATCATCTCGGAAGAAGTTGATTTAAGTCTAAATCTGAAACATCCTAAAAGTGAAAAGAATATTACAAGGTATGTTTAGGTTTAAATGGAAGTACAAATCACTTGCTGAAAAAGAAAAGAAACTTCAAGGGTCAAAGTGAAAGAAAAAAGGACTCGATGGTTTTCTCTTTGGAAAAACCATCGAACTGGATCAGATGAAGTGGGACAAAAAACCATCGAAGGAAAGCTTTTCCATTCGATAGATTTTATTTAAAATCTATCGAATGAAGTAAAAACTAATCCCTTCGATAGTTTTTAAATAAGGAGCAGGTGAAAGAACTCTTCACTTTGTCAGGTTGATGGAAAATTGGACGGCCAGGATTATGCCACAAAAATGGTTCGATAGTTTTTCCAAACAAGTCTACATGTACGAGGATGAAGACAATGTTCTTCTTCAGTTGGTTGTTGGCAGATCAAAATAGACAGAAGAATTTAAGAGCTCAAGAACATTGATAACAGAAAATTTATAGTGCCTTAATTTCTATAGTTTGTATTGATTACGATAACCTGAACTCACTGAAGCTAATCCTACGGATTAGATTTGTAGCACCCCTCGCGGTTTATATTTATAAAACGATATATTACCTGACTCGTGTTTTGATTTGGTGCATTTGATTTCGATTTAGAACTGAAAGAATTATCCGCGAACGAAATTAAAGAATTTGTGAGTATCGTATTCAACCCCCCCCCTTCTACGATACTTTGGACCTAAAAAAGACAATTCCATTAGATGAAACTCAGGACACAGTGAAAGCAGAGCACATGCATCTAGTTACAATGCCTACCATTGTTACGGTAGAAATGCCTTCACAGGCATCAAAGGGAAAATCTGATTCTTTGCCAAATTTAAATAGAATCATTTTCTCCCCTCCCAAAGGGAAAATCTTTGGCTCCCTTAAAGGAATTTTCCACTCGCAAATTTATCTGGAGAAAGTGGAAGGCAACTTGGTCATTCTATCACTAAAGTAATTCAGATTTCAATTCCAAATGATTTGATAGACATGATTGAGGATCGGGATTTGCGAACTCCTATTGCACCACCACTGACCTCTCTTGAATAGGCTAGGGTGTTTTTCAATGCAGGTACTGATCAAAAAGGAGCAAACAGACAGCTAATGTTGAGTGATGTGAGTCAAACACTAAGTGACACACATGCACGTGAGATGAGTGATACACTTACAAGAGAAATTCAAGTGAGTGCACACACAGACACATACACTGCAATGTGGTTAGCTCAAATAGCTGATCTACGGGAATAACTATCCAAAACCCAGGTTGATAAAGAACTTTTGCAAGCACAAGTGGTTGAACGGTCTTCTTCTTCCACCTCTCTCAACAATCAGCTGGGACTGCTCAAGGAAATCTTGAAGACAAATTTACTTCCCAATATCAACTCCATCAACAATCTCAACTCCTACTGGCTTCAGAGACTCAAAAGGTTAAATATGTAAAGAATTCCTCAACTAAGGGGGAGAAGTTTGGAGAAGCTAGGAAGAGGGAGCTGAAAAAGATATAAAAGGAAAAGGAGGAGTTTCAGGGTAGTAAAGGAATAGGTAAATCAAGACAGGTTCAATGTTATCATATGTTCAGTCTAGAGGAACATCAGTCTTGTATTTATCTTTGCTGGTGAAATCTGGAAATGTCATATTTAATCCAGAACTTTCTAGTATTTACTTAAGTTTAATAGTCCTATCTTTTTCTTGGTTTTAGTTGAGTGATCCTCTAGGTATTTGGTTGTTATTCTCTAACAAACAAATAGGGGGAGATTGAAAGTCATATGCATTAGCCTATTTGTAAACATTGAGGATTCTACTCAACTTAAACAAGATTGCAATAAGTAAATATTAGATTAGATTTCACAGGAATCTCAGAGGGTTTTATCAGTCAAGATAATAAAGTTTAAAGTCATCTACTGACTTGGAGTAATTCTACATTGGAAGAAGTTCATTTATTTGATCAAGCCTCAGTGAAGTATTCAAGAAAGTGGATCTATTTAAAAGTGATAGGGATTTCAGAAGTGTGATAGGAAGCGTACAGGTTACAGAGTTTGTCAAAGGGAAAAGAAAATAGACCACATCTTAAAGTCAAAAGATGAAGAACCGTCATTGTAGTAAGTCACTCATGAACCATACAATATGTAACAGCCCCAAATCCGGGGTCAGGGATTTAGGGTAGTCACGATCCATGTACTCCTTGCCTTACCTGTATTACTCACACCATTCATAATTCACCTGCTCATGACCCCACAACATATGTCTCTCACACACACACACAGGTTAGAGTCTCAGAAACGACACAATACAACAACTGCAGAATAAATAATTTTTATTACAATACCCAAATGTCTTTTGAATCTGTCACTGATACAATTTCTAAGTAATGTTACATTACCAACTTAGTCTTCTGATGCTTACAATCCTCTAATACCATTCATGTCTATACATAAGTTGAATGCCAAAAGCCGTAGCCTGATTCGATTGGTTCGTACTACTCTTCGGGATCACTGCTAGAAACTGTTTATGGAAACGCCTTGTGGGGTAGGTGTCGTCCCATTGGCATCCTGCTTCGCTGCTATATAATATATATAAAACAATAGCAAGAGTGAGCGATAGCTCAGCAAGGTAATGAAAGTATGGCATAATTCTGCCTTTTAATACAACCCAGAAATAAAGCGGGTATAAGACAGTAATTTGTCAAAATATATCGATACTGAAATTACTTCCTTATCGGAATGTATTTCAAAAACAGTACCATTGTTGTATTTCAAATACCATTTCCATAATATTCTGCAAACTTTCAATATTCATACTCTGAACAAGGTTCTAGTATAATATAAAAGATGAAATAACAAGGTAACTCAGTATATCCTTTTCGTGAAATATCTGCTATGTAAAATATAAGCAAACTATCAACATATAACTTATAACAGATTACCAAAATATAACAATTCAAAGATATTTCTGTAGCCACCTGTTATGCCTTACACAGATAAGAAACTAGTTTAATATAAAGGATGAAGTTACAAGGAAAATTATTATAATATTTCCGTAACCCAAACTCCACTTAGGCATATATATATCCTTAATAAAGATTTATCAGAGTCATAACTCATAAAAGATGGAGTTGTATGAATTTATTGCCACTTCGTTTTCAAGTATTTTTCGACCCCCTGCCAACATGATTGGTTCTTCACCCCAATACATGTTGCAGGAATATCCAAATTGGATGATGAACTAATACTGGAGTTGCTACCGCGTCCGCTGTGCCTAACCTTGCTATGATCAGTAGCAGGTCGCACCGCTCAAATAGTTTTCTACATGTAGATGGAAGAATCACGACAGCCTGACATTGTCTACTGCCTTACTGTGACCTCCCGGCCCATTTGGGGCAATAAAAGTTGGATGGGCCCACGCAACTTGACCACTTACACCACTCCTAGTTCAGATGAAATCCATGACTCTGAAACGTAAAGATCGTCCTCCTTTCCCCAAGTGTAACACTTGTTGATACGACTCCACTAAGTAGTTATATCTAGGTTGGAAAGGAAGATTCTCCAATATTTCCCAAGATATTGCTTGTTAATGGATATCGACTTGTTCCATGAATTTACCCCTCGATCGTTGAGGTGGTAACAAAATATTTGACTTGCAGCAATTACATTGCTTTGAGAAAATATCTGTCCCCTGACAGTTTTTGAATTGAGAGTTTAAAAAGAGTAGTAGTCACTTAAATCAGGTTTCCCATATTTTTGATAGTTGAGCGAGCATTTAAATCCTCTTTAAAAGACAGATTTAAATGGAAAAACATTGCTTTGGGAACCTCTTTTTGATTTTAAAAATACTTAATAATATTTATTAAATAAGTAAATCTTAAATGAATATTTGAAAATAATATTCATTAAGTAAATAAAGATTAAGTGAATATTCAAAGATAATATTCATTAAATAAATAAGGATTAAATGAATATTTAAAATAATATTCATTAACTAATAAACCCCGAATGAATATTCAAGATAATATAAACCTCGAATGAATATTCAAATTAATGTTCCTCAAATAAGTAAACCTCAAATGAATATTCAAAATAATATTCATTAAATAATTAAGTCTCAAATGAATATTCGAAAATAATATTCATTAAATAATCCCCAGATGAATATTCACAATAATATTCTTAAAGTCAGTAATCCTCAAATGAATATAAATAATATCCTTTAAGTCAATAATCCTTAAATGAATATAAATAATATTCTTTAAGTCAATAATCCTCAAGTATTGCTATACATAGCAATTCGAAGACAAGTATGCAATAACACATGTATACTTCTCATTTGCATATATAACTGAAATAGTATTCAAATAGTATTTCTCGACCGAGATAATACTCAAATAACATTCCTCAAAACACATAGTATTCTGCCGATGGAATCCCTCCGGGTTTCCACGGCTATCTACGTATCTCAAAATATCGACTCCCGGTCTAGAGTCGAAACAATAAACCTGCTCTTATCTATAGAGCTACAAGGTACACCGGTTTATAACTACTTTATCTCAAAGCTCATATATAAACCAAAATCAAACTCTATTTTATACAATATATAACATGTATCGCAAAACTGTATAACTCCACACATGGCAAAAGCAGTAATATATAATCAATACTTCAAAGTATAGATTTAGAAAACTTGCCACAATACTTGCAACAAAGATTTGGTATATAAATTGGGAATACACAAGTATTGAACATAGGAAAATATACATACTCTGAATAATAGAGTAAGGTTTAGTAAACTTGCCTGATGCTCGAGAAGTGATAGGGGTTCGCGACGATGCCGGACAATCTAGACAAAGTCAAAGAAAACGTACGATTAATCCCCTGGATAATCCATTTGTACTCAATGCTTAAACACGTAAGCGAAACACAACCAAGGCATTACTAGCTCGTCATAGGCTCATACTAAGTCCATGTTAATCGACAATTACTTAAGTCGTAGGTTTAGTCCGAAATCGATCCTCGAATACAAGTTATACTTAACCATTTACAACATTGGTTTCTAAGTCATGTTCTTAGTGGTTTTCACTTGCGCAACCTCTGCTGTCGCATTTTTTATAAAATCGAAAAATAATCTTTTTAATACGAATCTTTTTCGTGAGCCTTCCTAACTGTCTCTAGTATTATCTCTCAAAGTTTCACATTTTAATATGGCTTCTAAGTGGTCCAACTATAGCCTCAAAGTGGCTGACCAGAGAAGGGTTGTTCCTCCGAACGACGTTTACTAAAACTCACTTTTCTCCTAAACCGTAAATCGTATAGGCATGATCTTTATACCAAAACAAACCTTTAAACAAGAACTACAGTCTCCTGGTCAGTTCTGCTCAAAAATATTCCAAGAACAGTTCGTAATTCTTGCTCAAAACAACCTTAAATCAAATGGGCATTACGATGGCTATAATCGTAACGTTTTCCATTTCCAAAACACAACCAAATCAATACCAATTAATCCCAAACTCACCATCCACCTTATACACCCTCCACTCAGTCAAATCCTCCATGAATAATCAAAACAAATTCATAACCCATCCTCCAAACTCAACCAACAATTCATATAATTACTTAATCATGATCTTAACCTTACATAAACATCAAAACCACTTCAAAACTCATATAAACAAAAAGGGGCAGGGGTTTTTATACCTTCCTTGGTACTTCATATACACTAAAAATGGTTTATAATCCTTCCTTGAGCTTTGAACAAACCTTATCAAGCTTAATCCTTAAGAAACAAAATCAAGAATCATGAAAAGTTACTATTCATCATCACTTTGTAAAATCCATATAAAATCTAAAAACAAGAGTTTGGTTCTAAGATGTTTACCAGACCTTGTACTCTTCATAAGCTTTCTTTTGAGCCATAGATCGCCACATTTAAAGCTTCCTAGCTAGGGTTTTGAGTCCCATCTTTCCGCTGGACACAAACTGCACAGTTTGGGTTCTCCAACTTGGGGAAGGGATTTGACTAGGCTACACTCCTTTGTTGGCCATGAAATTTTGATAGAATGTTGTCCCTAGAGTGGAGAAGCTATGGTTAGAATTTGGTGATTTTAGGACAAGCAGGTTTGGAGTTATGAATTTTTCTCTCCTCCTTGTGCAAGCTGAGCCGAAAATCTGGAAAATGGGGGAGAGTTTCTTGATTTTTTCTTGCCTTGTTCAATTAATGGAAATGCTGATTTTTAGAGACAAAAATGGTGAGTCATGGCTTGGTGTATTGTCCTCTTGACACTTGTCACACATGCAAGAGTGGTGGGCAAGTGGCTTGACTGCTTTGCTTTACTGGTTCGTTTCCTTTCACATGGATGCTCCAAATGTTGCATCCCTCGAACTAATCTTGTTACATGTTACTTCCATGTCTATATTTAATCCTGTAAATATTGCATTGTTCCTCTTGAAACGATTCGAAATATTTTCCAAAAAGAGCGAGTAAAACTTTACGCGATTCTCGCAGTGAATAGTAACTATTCACTATTCACTTCAACAATCGGATTCTTAAATCGACTTTAATAAAATAATAAAATTCCAAAATATTAAATCCTCAAATCCTCAATTTTAATATCTCATTTCTTGAATATAATAATATATAATTCGCTGCCCGGTCGAATATTACACCAAAATAAAATTTGGAATTTCTGAATTCCGATCGTCTTTGCATTCACTTATTTACTCCGTAGATCACTAATATGACTTTGGAATATCCACACTACGTCTCGTACATAGGTGGCTTGAAAATTTTTCTTAACCCTCAAAATCACTATTCATCCACCAATTCACTATTCACTGATGCACTTACTCATAATAAGAAAAGTTTTAAATTTTTCCAAAAATTCGGGTTATTACAGTCTCCCCTCCTTAAAAGGATTCCGTCCCGGAATCAACTTAGGAGTAACTGGGGTACTTCTCTTCCATTGCACTTTCTAACTCCCTGGTGGATTCTTCTACCTCTTGATTTTCCACAAACCTCTCACTAGCTTGTCAACCTCGTCACTTAGCACTTGCTCTTTTCTATCCGTGATTTCCACAGGTTGTTCTTTGTAAGTCAGACCGGGTTGTATATCTTCCTGCTCGTACTCTAGCATATGCTGGGCATCTATAGTATACTGACGTAGCATTGACACATGAACCCCGTTATGACCATTCTACAAGTTTGGGGGGGTAAGGCTGGCTCGTAGGCCACCTTCCTGACGCGTTTTAAAATCTCAGATGGCCCAATGAATCTCTGGCTCAACTTCCCTTTCTTTCCAAATCTCATTAATTCCTTCCACGAGGATATCTTTTAGCATCACGAATCTCTAACCTCATATTCTCTATCTTGTTTGTACAGAAAATACACCAACATAAACTTGCTTGTCATCCATCAACATGCCATTTAGCTTATCAATAGCAGTACCGTCTCTATACTCGCGGGCTTAGTCCGCATACTTTCTCTGTCTGTCTTGGCTGTCACCAGCCACTTGTTGGTGAAATCTTTTGTCTTTCTAGTTTGTTGGACTAACTTGGGTTTTGTGTAAAATCTCATCCTTTAATTCCCGATCATTCGGAATCCATCTCTGTCTCATTTTAATTAAGGGTATCGGCCACCACATTGGCCTTCCCCGGATGGTAGTGTATCTCACAGTCATAATTCTAGGTCAATTCTAGCCATTTCTCCATCTCATGTTATCTACTATCACGGGTAACTCAAAGCCAATTCATTACATTCCATAAAATTTGTGGGTGCATTAGTCGACCCAAAATAACCTCGCTGAAAACTCGAAGTGTCTATTCCAAGTACGAATCGCAGTCTTGGGTATATCCTCGGATTTAACTTCCAACCGGTGATACCCAGTTCTTAAATAAATTTGGAAATACACGGCGTTCTTCCGCTGATCAAACAATCATTTACAAGGGTACCTATTCCCCCTGTCGAACTCATTCAACTCTCGAGGTTCGATGCATAATCTTGTGCTAACATCTTTCTCTCTTACAACGACACCAGGCTCTCCACGGTGGTACACTGGGTCTTATCATATACGTGCCCAACAATTCTTGTAACTGAGTCGCTAGCTCTTTCATTCCCACTATACCCTGAATACTCAGTATTCATTCTCATGTCATCCAAATTGATATCTGGTAGCTCATTAAAACCTTGTACAATCTCCCAAAACCATTGTAGTTCCCTTTATACTTGGTATCTCTTTTCTTGGCGTCAACCATAAGAGCTAATTAAGCCTCGTATTTCTGACATAATAGTTTCTTAGTCTGAACTATATTCAAGAATCTCTAAATCTGCCTCCATCCTTTAATTATTACTCTCTCTCCCTTACAATCAGTCTGGCTCCATTGGGTGCCAACCAACCCATCCTTATTATAATATCAACTTCTCCCAACTTGAAAGGGATCAGGTCTATCAAAAGTGTCGACCTCATATTTCTAGTTCACAACCTGGATGTACCAGTCTTATGGGAAAATCCCTCGAATGGCTATTTCTACTTGTAATTATTCCCTTAGTGGCTCGGCCTTAAGGTTTAATTGTCATGCAACTTCTTGATATACAACGATGCATTAGCTCTGTCTAAATAGTATAGAATGGTATCTGCTATTTAAAGGTCCTGACAGTGGGCTGCTTGTTGGAGGTAGCCCTGGTTGAAACCTACTGGCTTTCTTTTACTCTGTGTTCACAAACTCCGGAACAAACCTCAATAATTCGGAAAACTTGGCCTCATACTTGGTCACAGTCATGGTTTCTTGTTTTAACTCTTTAACTTTCATTTTCATCCGGGTCTCAATATATTTCCAGAAATTATTTCTCTAAAAACAACACGCTGCACCTCTCCCAAGTCGCAATACCAGCTCCCTCTGACTCCATCGTCAGTGCTTATCTTGCTAACCCAGAGGTAGTGTCCATTCGTAAACAACTCCTCCAAAATCTCGATTCCACTATAGGGCATCTATCTAACACCGTTGTCACTGGAGTACACGACACATCGCTATTCCTTTCACATATATCGATTGACACACTTTCCATTATCATAATATCCTTGGGAGAATAAACCAATTCATTGATATGTCACTAACATTCTATTCGTCTTAGGGATTCGCTCCTGTCATAGGCGATTTCGTTGCGAATCTAATTCCTATCAGCGAATTTTGACTTATTTGACCTGGTTGGCCTCCCCTTAGAATTCAATGAGGATAACAAAAATTATGGGGCCTTGAAAAGACAGCTCCCATATCAAGGAAAACGTCACACACTGGTGATCATAAGGTTATGAGTTTTAAGGTAACCTTATTGGGGGTAAGAGAATTTTACCGAGAGATCAATATGATCATAAGAACTCAACGTTGTGTGCCTCAATTGAGACATTACTAAAGGTAATTAACCTCCTTGTATTTCACAACTTACAAGTGATGGCGTCCCATCCGACTTCTATCACACAGACAGATAGTCCTTGTAGCCCCTATAAATATAGGGTTGTTCGTCTCAGTGGAAGTTGAAAAGTATGAAAGCAATTTGATATCAATTTAATGATTATCGTCTTTCGACAATATTTCTTTAAAGGAACACCTTGGATTAAAATTGAACAGATTCCAAAGGTGCGGTTTCCAAAGAAAAGAACAACCAAAAAGATACTGGTACTTAACAAGCAAATGGTGAGGTATCACCATAGGGTCATTCATTATTTGAAGAAAAGTAAAAGCTTAAATAACATCATTTGACAGGGCTTCGAAAGCCTGAAAGTAGGCATTGTGATAGCCTCTGGCACAATTGAAACTGAATATGGTTTAACACAAGTGTTATAAAAGAACTTCGAAGAGGGAATATACCCTTTATCAGAATTCTTTTCTGGAGAGAGGTCAAGATAGATCATAGATTGGGAAGGTACCCCACATAATTTGCAAATGGGGAGGGTATTACCAAGGTCTCTACGGATACCTTTTTACGTCGGCTCCTCTAATGGATAATCGTTCAATTCCAAAGCTTTTCTTCTCCATGCACACCCTAAGGTGCTCGATACTTACGTTATTGCCGACTCATAATAGTCGCTAAGGATTCAACCATCGACCTTTGCAATCGCAGGGAATTCTATTCGACTAGGCGCACACATCCCAAGTAAGCGTTCTGTTCTATAAGAAGACTTCGATACCGTTGTCGCCCATAGCAATGACAATTCCTCATGTCGACTGGGCAGTACTCCGGAAGATCGTTAGAAACTACAAGATTAAATCTGGTCTCTATTTCAATCATCCTTATATCCAATATTCCTTCTCCCATATCAATCCCGGGCGCTACATAAGCTTAACACTTTTGGCACAATAGCCTTTTCATTTAAGTCAACCCCGGAACTTCTCAGTCCGTCTTGGTTCTTAAATATATTTCGCCTTTACCGTCCAATCTCAACTTCATCATTTTATCTCTACAATCAATTATAGCAATCAGGGTCTGTCCACCAGCCCATATAACGGCTATCTTACCCAATCCACAGGGTTCACTCCAATTTCCACTCTCTTTGGTGACATCCCCTGGTAATCAGAAAGACAAGGTTTGCCAAAATCTGCTGAATTTCTTTCCAAAATCAGGGAAACTTGATCAATCTATTTACCTACTAGTAATGCTCGGATCTGATTTCCGACCTTTCTGTTCTATCCTCATAAGTCCTTCCTGGTTTCCTGAGGGTGGCAAATCTCGTTCTCGATTCCGTCTTAGCGTGCTTGTCTTACAATAACATTTGCATGGTACATATACCCAAAATTTTCCTTGAGATAATAAAATCCCTCAATGATGTAATAGACACTATTTCCAGTGGAATCGCTGGTCGTGGGGGATTGAAACCTCATAGCCAAAGCAATTCCTTTCACTATTCTAGGCAACTAAGTACCCTTAATCGTTCGTGAAAATCTGGACATCTTGGTTCTTACGTATGCCGCCTCCTTATGGGCAACTATAACTGACTACGAGTAACAGGTTTCGTTCAAGTCGAATCAATCCACTGATACTGGCTATACTGCCTCTACCTCTTCTGCCTTGGAGACTCTACTCCATTTTCTTTGTCATACCTCTTGATGAATCATGAACGATCCTTAACCTCTCGTCTCGTCCCTTATTTATCCCTTGAAGGTTCGTCCGGTCTTATTGTACGACCTCAAGTAACATACTACATCTTTATCAATCAACACGTCCTCTACAAGATTCTTTCCTTGACCCACTACGGGGTCTTCCTCTAGATCCTCCTATGGATCTTCCTTTATCGGGTCTTCGTCCATCTCAAGAAGCGCATCATCAAATGCCTACTCGAAGGCCTCGAGATCTGGTATCTCAGAATCCCATCCATCTATAACTCATACGAATCGAGGTGACTAACCATGAAGTCCTAAGTACGGTTTCCCAGAAGAAGTCCCTTCTCGGGCTTTATCTTAAACAGTCAGGGTCATGTCTTCTAACTCGACTGCGAACTTAATTTGAGCTCTAGATGCTCTTATCATTATTAAGGGTATTGTAAGACTCGATCTCCTATCGTTTCTGAGGACTGTAACCTAACGCTCTGATACCATTTCTGTAACAGCCCCAAATCCGGGGTCAGGGATTTAGGGTAGTCACGATCCATGTACTCCTTGCCTTACCTGTATTACTCACACCATTCATAATTCACCTGCTCATGACCCCACAACATATGTCTCTCACACACACACACAGGTTAGAGTCTCAGAAACGACACAATACAACAACTGCGGAATAAATAATTTTTATTACAATACCCAAATGTCTTTTGAATCTGTCACTGATACAATTTCTAAGTAATGTTACATTACCAACTTAGTCTTCTGATGCTTACAATCCTCTAATACCATTCATGTCTATACATAAGTTGAATGCCAAAAGCCGTAGCCTGATTCGATTGGTTCGTACTACTCTTCGGGATCACTGCTAGAAACTGTTTATGGAAACGCCTTGTGGGGTAGGTGTCGTCCCATTGGCATCCTGCTTCGCTGCTATATAATATATATAAAACAATAGCAAGAGTGAGCGATAGCTCAACAAGGTAATGAAAGTATGGCATAATTCTGCCTTTTAATACAACCCAGAAATAAAGCGGGTATAAGACAGTAATTTGTCAAAATATATCGATACTGAAATTACTTCCTTATCGGAATGTATTTCAAAAACAGTACCATTGTTGTATTTCAAATACCATTTCCATAATATTCTGCAAACTTTCAATATTCATACTCTGAACAAGGTTCTAGTATAATATAAAAGATGAAATAACAAGGTAACTCAGTATATCCTTTTCGTGAAATATCTGCTATGTAAAATATAAGCAAACTATCAACATATAACTTATAACAGATTACCAAAATATAACAATTCAAAGATATTTCTGTAGCCACCTGTTATGCCTTACACAGATAAGAAACTAGTTTAATATAAAGGATGAAGTTACAAGGAAAATTATTATAATATTTCCGTAACCCAAACTCCACTTAGGCATATATATATCCTTAATAAAGATTTATCAGAGTCATAACTCATAAAAGATGGAGTTGTATGAATTTATTGCCACTTCGTTTTCAAGTATTTTTCGACCCCCTGCCAACATGATTGGTTCTTCACCCCAATACATGTTGCAGGAATATCCAAATTGGATGATGAACTAATACTGGAGTTGCTACCGCGTCCGCTGTGCCTAACCTTGCTATGATCAGTAGCAGGTCGCACCGCTCAAATAGTTTTCTACATGTAGATGGAAGAATCACGACAGCCTGACATTGTCTACTGCCTTACTGTGACCTCCCGGCCCATTTGGGGCAATAAAAGTTGGATGGGCCCACGCAACTTGACCACTTACACCACTCCTAGTTCAGATGAAATCCATGACTCTGAAACGTAAAGATCGTCCTCCTTTCCCCAAGTGTAACACTTGTTGATACGACTCCACTAAGTAGTTATATCTAGGTTGGAAAGGAAGATTCTCCAATATTTCCCAAGATATTGCTTGTTAATGGATATCGACTTGTTCCATGAATTTACCCCTCGATCGTTGAGGTGGTAACAAAATATTTGACTTGCAGCAATTACATTGCTTTGAGAAAATATCTGTCCCCTGACAGTTTTTGAATTGAGAGTTTAAAAAGAGTAGTAGTCACTTAAATCAGGTTTCCCATATTTTTGATAGTTGAGCGAGCATTTAAATCCTCTTTAAAAGACAGATTTAAATGGAAAAACATTGCTTTGGGAACCTCTTTTTGATTTTAAAAATACTTAATAATATTTATTAAATAAGTAAATCTTAAATGAATATTTGAAAATAATATTCATTAAGTAAATAAAGATTAAGTGAATATTCAAAGATAATATTCATTAAATAAATAAGGATTAAATGAATATTTAAAATAATATTCATTAACTAATAAACCCCGAATGAATATTCAAGATAATATAAACCTCGAATGAATATTCAAATTAATGTTCCTCAAATAAGTAAACCTCAAATGAATATTCAAAATAATATTCATTAAATAATTAAGTCTCAAATGAATATTCGAAAATAATATTCATTAAATAATCCCCAGATGAATATTCACAATAATATTCTTAAAGTCAGTAATCCTCAAATGAATATAAATAATATCCTTTAAGTCAATAATCCTTAAATGAATATAAATAATATTCTTTAAGTCAATAATCCTCAAGTATTGCTATACATAGCAATTCGAAGACAAGTATGCAATAACACATGTATACTTCTCATTTGCATATATAACTGAAATAGTATTCAAATAGTATTTCTCGACCGAGATAATACTCAAATAACATTCCTCAAAACACATAGTATTCTGCCGATGGAATCCCTCCGGGTTTCCACGGCTATCTACGTATCTCAAAATATCGACTCCCGGTCTAGAGTCGAAACAATAAACCTGCTCTTATCTATAGAGCTACAAGGTACACCGGTTTATAACTACTTTATCTCAAAGCTCATATATAAACCAAAATCAAACTCTATTTTATACAATATATAACATGTATCGCAAAACTGTATAACTCCACACATGGCAAAAGCAGTAATATATAATCAATACTTCAAAGTATAGATTTAGAAAACTTGCCACAATACTTGCAACAAAGATTTGGTATATAAATTGGGAATACACAAGTATTGAACATAGGAAAATATACATACTCTGAATAATAGAGTAAGGTTTAGTAAACTTGCCTGATGCTCGAGAAGTGATAGGGGTTCGCGACGATGCCGGACAATCTAGACAAAGTCAAAGAAAACGTACGATTAATCCCCTGGATAATCCATTTGTACTCAATGCTTAAACACGTAAGCGAAACACAACCAAGGCATTACTAGCTCGTCATAGGCTCATACTAAGTCCATGTTAATCGACAATTACTTAAGTCGTAGGTTTAGTCCGAAATCGATCCTCGAATACAAGTTATACTTAATCATTTACAACATTGGTTTCTAAGTCATGTTCTTAGTGGTTTTCACTTGCGCAACCTCTTCTGTCGCATTTTTTATAAAATCGAAAAATAATCTTTTTAATACGAATCTTTTTCGTGAGCCTTCCTAACTGTCTCTAGTATTATCTCTCAAAGTTTCACATTTTAATATGGCTTCTAAGTGGTCCAAATATAGCCTCAAAGTGGCTGACCAGAGAAGGGTTGTTCCTCCGAACGACGTTTACTAAAACTCACTTTTCTCCTAAACCGTAAATCGTATAGGCATGATCTTTATACCAAAACAAACCTTTAAACAAGACCTACAGTCTCCTGGTCAGTTCTGCTCAAAAATATTCCAAGAACAGTTCGTAATTCTTGCTCAAAACAACCTTAAATCAAATGGGCATTACGACGGCTATAATCGTAACGTTTTCCATTTCCAAAACACAACCAAATCAATACCAATTAATCCCAAACTCACCATCCACCTTATACACCCTCCACTCAGTCAAATCCTCCATGAATAATCAAAACAAATTCATAACCCATCCTCCAAACTCAACCAACAATTCATATAATTACTTAATCATGATCTTAACCTTACATAAACATCAAAACCACTTCAAAACTCATATAAACAAAAAGGGGCAGGGGTTTTTATACCTTCCTTGGTGCTTCATATACACTAACAATGGTTTATAATCCTTCCTTGAGCTTTGAACAAACCTTATCAAGCTTAATCCTTAAGAAACAAAATCAAGAATCATGAAAAGTTACTATTCATCATCACTTTGTAAACTCCATATAAAATCTAAAAACAAGAGTTTGGTTCTAAGATGTTTACCAGACCTTGTACTCTTCATAAGCTTTCTTTTGAGCCATAGATCGCCACATTTAAAGCTTCCTAGCTAGGGTTTTGAGTCCCATCTTTCCGCTGGACACAAACTGCACAGTTTGGGTTCTCCAACTTGGGGAAGGGATTTGACTAGGCTACACTCCTTTGTTGGCCATGAAATTTTGATAGAATGTTGTCCCTAGAGTGGAGAAGCTATGGTTAGAATTTGGTGATTTTAGGACAAGCAGTTTTGGAGTTATGAATTTTTCTCTCCTCCTTGTGCAAGCTGAGCCGAAAATCTGGAAAATGGGGGAGAGTTTCTTGATTTTTTCTTGCCTTGTTCAATTAATGGAAATGCTGATTTTTAGAGACAAAAATGGTGAGTCATGGCTTGGTGTATTGTCCTCTTGACACTTGTCACACATGCAAGAGTGGTGGGCAAGTGGCTTGACTGCTTTGCTTTACTGGTTCGTTTCCTTTCACATGGATGCTCCAAATGTTGCATCCCTCGAACTAATCTCGTTACATGTTACTTCCATGTCTATATTTAATCCTGTAAATATTGCATTGTTCCTCTTGAAACGATTCGAAATATTTTCCAAAAAGAGCGAGTAAAACTTTACGCGATTCTCGCAGTGAATAGTAACTATTCACTATTCACTTCAACAATCGGATTCTTAAATCGACTTTAATAAAATAATAAAATTCCAAAATATTAAATCCTCAAATCCTCAATTTTAATATCTCATTTCTTGAATATAATAATATATAATTCGCTGCCCGGTCGAATATTACACCAAAATAAAATTTGGAATTTCTGAATTCCGATCGTCTTTGCATTCACTTATTTACTCCGTAGATCACTAATATGACTTTGGAATATCCACACTACGTCCCGTACATAGGTGGCTTGAAAATTTTTCTTAACCCTCAAAATCACTATTCATCCACCAATTCACTATTCACTGATGCAGTTACTCATAATAAGAAAAGTTTTAAATTTTTCCAAAAATTCGGGTTATTACACAATACATCGAGTGTCAACTTCATTCAGTGGAAGTTCGTCATAATTTTCAGTGGGTCACAAATTAATTATGCATTCAAGACCTTGCATTAATTTTCTCTTAATTAATTAAGTCAGTTGGTTGATTTATTTAATAAATTAATTCTCTTAGAATTAATTTATTCGTTAAATTAATTAACAAAGATTAATTAAGTTAGAGTTCGGAGAAGCTAGGAAGAGGGAGCTAAAAAAGATATAAAAGGAAAAGGAGGAGTTTCAGGGTGGTAAAAGAATAGGTAAATCAAGACAGGTTCAATGTTATCATATGTTCAGTCTAGAGGAATATCTGTCTTGTATTTATCTTTACTGGTAAAATCTGGAAATGTCATATTTGATCCAGAACTTTCTAGTATTTACATAAGCTTAAGAGTCCTATCTTTTTCTTGGTTTTAGTTGAGTGATCCTCGAGGTATTTGATTGTTATTCTCTAACAAACAAATAGGGGGAGATTGAAAGGCATATGCATTAGCCTATTTATAAACATCGAGGAATCTACTCAACTTAAACAAGATTGCAATAAGTAAATATTAGATTAGATGTCACAAGAATCTCAGAGGGTTTTATCAGTCAAGAGAATAAAGTTTAAAGTCATCTACTGACTTGGAGTAATTCTACACTGGAAGAAGTTCATTTATTTGATCAAGCCTCAGTGAAGTATTCAAGAAAGTGGATCTATTTAAAAGTGACAGAGATTTCAGAAGTGTGATAGGAAGTGTACAGGTTACAGAGTTTGTCAAAGGGAAAAGAAAATGGATCACATCATAAAGTAAAAAAGATGAAGAACCGTCATTGTAGTTAGTCACTCATGAACCAGACAGTACATCGAGTGTCAACGTCATTCAGTGGAAGTTCGTCATTATTTTCAGTGGATCACAAATTAATTCTGCCTTCAAGACCTTGCAGTAATTCTCTCTTAATTAATTAAGTCAGTTGGTTGATTTATTTAATAAATTAATTCTCTCAGAATTAATTTGTTCATTAAATTAATTAACAAAGATTAATTAAGTTAGAGTTTGGAGAAGCTAGGAACAGGGAGCTAAAAAAGATATAAAAGGAAAAGGAGGAGTTTCAGGGTGGTAAAAGAATAGGTAAATCAAGACAGGTTCAATGTTATCATATGTTCAGTCTAGAGGAATATCTGTCTTGTATTTATCTTTACTGGTAAAATCTGGAAATGTCATATTTGATCCAGAACTTTCTAGTATTTACATAAGCTTAAGAGTCCTATCTTTTTCTTGGTTTTAGTTGAGTGATCCTCGAGGTATTTGATTGTTATTCTCTAACAAACAAATAGGGGGAGATTGAAAGGCATATGCATTAGCCTATTTATAAACATCGAGGAATCTACTCAACTTAAACAAGATTGCAATAAGTAAATATTAGATTAGATGTCACAAGAATCTCAGAGGGTTTTATCAGTCAAGAGAATAAAGCTTAAAGTCATCTACTGACTTGGAGTAATTCTACACTGGAAGAAGTTCATTTATTTGATCAAGCCTCAGTGAAGTATTCAAGAAAGTGGATCTATTTAAAAGTGACAGAGATTTCAGAAGTGTGATAGGAAGCGTACAGGTTACAGAGTTTGTCAAAGGGAAAAGGAAATGGATCACATCATAAAGTAAAAAAGATGAAGAACCGTCATTGTAGTTAGTCACTCATGAACCAGACAGTACATCGAGTGTCAACGTCATTCAGTGGAAGTTCGTCATTATTTTCAGTGGATCACAAATTAATTCTGCCTTCAAGACCTTGCAGTAATTCTCTCTTAATTAATTAAGTCAGTTGGTTGATTTATTTAATAAATTAATTCTCTCAGAATTAATTTGTTCATTAAATTAATTAACAAAGATTAATTAAGTTAGAGTTTGGAGAAGCTAGGAACATGGAGCTAAAAAAGATATAAAAGGAAAAGGAGGAGTTTCAGGGTAGTAAAAGAATAGGTAAATCAAGACAGGTTCAATGTTATCATATGTTCAGTCTAGAGGAACATCTGTCTTGTATTTATCTTTACTGGTAAAATCTGGAAATGTCATATTTGATCCAGAACTTTCTAGTATTTACATAAGCTTAAGAGTCCTATCTTTTTCTTGGTTTTAGTTGAGTGATCCTCTAGGTATTTGGTTGTTATTCTCTAAATGTAATATACGTGCTTTTATTAATAATAATAATAATAATAAATAAATAAATAAAATTATTAATTAGAAAAGTTTTATAAAATAAAGTGGGGTCTTGAAGTCCTACTCCTAGTTGATTGCTGAGTCCTGGAGTCCTACTCATGAGTTGATTACATGTGGCTATATATATAAACAACACTCACGCTTTATTATTAAACCCTTGAACAACTGTTAAGAGAGAGAGAGAGAGAGAGAGAGAGAGAGAGAGAGAGAGAGAGAGAGAGAGAGAGAGAGAGAGAGAGAGAGAGAGACGCAGTCAGGAAGAAAAATAAACCGGAGTACGAGGAAGCCGATACACTTTTGTAGAGATCATGTTTTGTGTGTTTGCAACAATCAATAGGCCGAGGAGGTATTATATGTTATTTATTTCTTCTTGTACGATCAAGTCATATTTATACTTGTCACGTTAAAAGAATTAGATTTAATGATTTGTTTTATGATTGTCACCTTGCATATATCATATAAGTTTATGAAATCAAGTTTTTGGTGTCATATCAACTAGACGTAGTGATAATTTTAGGTGTCCTCTGACTATATCCTAAAAACAAGTTGTGCACCATAATTTGTCAAATTTTAATTTTATATATATGATTATATTAATTCATTGTTAATGATTTTAGACACTTGCATATGTAATTTATTTTATGTGATGCATATTAAGTTGTATTATTAAATTATATTATACATACGTGAATTTTGTTTTGATTATAGTTATGATGACTTAAGTTTACTAATATGAGTTTTCTAGATTGTTCAAGTTATTCAAATTTTTGATAAAATATTTAAGATTGTATCAGATATTTGTCGATTATTATAATTCATATTTATTAATTATATTGTCGGTAAAGTTTTAACCAAAGTGTATTTGTACTAATGTTCATTTCTACTTGTTTTGGATTAATTATTGAAAGGCATATGTCTAGGCCTATTTGTAAACACAGAGGATTCTACTCAACATAAACCAAGATGTAATAAGTAAATAATAAATACAGATGTCACAGGAATCTCAGAAGGTTATATCTGTCAAGAGAATGAAGATTAAAGTCATCTACAGACTTGAAGTTATTCTACATTGAAAGAAGTTCAATTTATTGTTCAAGCCTTAGTGAAGTATTCAAAGAAGTGGAACTATTTATAGGTGACAGAGATTTCAGAAGTGTGACGGAGAAAAAGTACAGGTTACAGTCCTTTGTTTAAATAGAAGGAGAAAAGAATCACAACTTAAAGTCAAGGATGAAGAACAACCATTAAAGTTTGTCGCTCATGAACCAGACAATACATGGAGTGTCAACGTCAGCCAGTGGAAGTTCGTCATCAATTTTAGTGGTTCTAAGAATTAGTTTAATTCTCTTTTAATATTATTTTATAAGATAATTAATTTAATCTATGAATTAATTCTTTCAGAATTAATTCATATATTAAATTAATCAATCTAGATCTTAAGTAATTTAATGTATAAATTAATTCTCAAGAATTAATTTATTTATGGAATTATTTAAGTCAATTATTTAATTTATTTAATCTGTGAATTAATTCTAAAAGAATTAATTCATTTGTTAAATCAATTAAAAGTAGAATATATTAAATTAGAATTGGTTCTAATTCTGATACTAGCAGTACTATACTTTTTATACTAGTAGTACTATCTGTCATAGTACTACCGATAATACTACCAATATAATTGGATAGTACTACCGATAGTACTACCAAGTATATTTGGTAGTACTACTAGTAGAAATTGTATTAATCATATATGAATGAGTTTGGCGCGTGAGTTTGTTGTGAGTCAGTTGTTTAAATACTTTGTATTTGATCAATTGGACACAACACACTGAAAACATTTCAAGACAGAAAGAACAAAAGCATTACATCTCTCTCTTCTTCCACTAACACGAAGCCAACTGCAAAGCTTCATTTAATTCTTGTAATAAATTCTAGCCATCAAAGTTAAATCCAATCAACTAGAATTCAATTACTTGTACTGCTTTGACAATCTAACGGATCATAATCCCTAGAATTTCAATCGAACTACTTTTTAGTATTCGATCCTTTTATTACAAATATAGATAAATTCATGTCGAATTTATTCTAAATTTGTTTTAACAAGAACTCTGTAATCTGTACACAAAATTGTAACACCCTTCAAGTTCAATAGAGTTTTATTTAACTTGAATCTTGTTTCATTTTATTCCGCAGATAATTTGTTATTGTAATTGTTAAATCTACTATCAATACAAATTCGATTAAAAGGTACTGTTTGTATTCAACCCCCCTTCTACAAACATATCAGGACCTAACAATTGGTATCAGAGCCTTTTGATTGATATACAAATCAAAGATCCAATTGTTTTGAGATTTTTCTTAAACTCTGAATTTTTTATTATTCCTAAAAATCTCAAAAGATTTCTACTACACAGAAAGTGGGTACAGTCAAAATCCCCATGTTCAGCAAGGAGCATTATCCTATGTGGAAGAAGAAAATGCTCCTATTTCTTAAAGTTGCTAATGTTAAATATTTTGATGTGCTGAAGAATGGACCAAGACTCCCTATGATTATTGAGGGAGAGCTAATAGAGAATGATGTTGTTACTAGGGCTGCTAGGATGTACCCTAAGGATCCCAAGGACTACACTCCTGATGAAAAAGAGGATGTTACCTTGGATGCCTGTCTATAGTTGATACTGGTTGATTGTCTTGATCCTGTCATGCATAATCATGTCCTAAATTGTGATACTGCCAAACACATTTGGGAGACTATAGAGATAATCAATGAGGGGACAGAGGAAGTTAGAGAGAATAAGCTGGAAATTCTCACCTCTCAATATGAGCATTTCAGATCAAACCCTGGTGAAGGTATCTCTGAGGTTTTTGAGAGATACAACAAATTAATCAATGATCTGAATCTCAATGGGAAGCGCTACACTATCAAGGAAATTAACAAGAAGTTCCTACTTACACTTCCACGTCATTTGGAGCACAGAATATCTGCCATTAGAGAAGCAAGAGATGTGGGAGAGATTGCTTTGGAAAGATTGTATGGTGTTCTGAAGACCTATGAGCTGGAGCAGATTCAACAGGATGAGTTATATGGAACTGGGAGGATAGTTGGTACTTCTACTGCATTGGCTGCTGAAGTCCCACAGAAACTGGAAGTGAAGGCTGTTCAACCTTCCAGTTCTAACATGAATGTTATTGATGCTGAATATGGATTAACATCCATTGATCAATCTGGTGGTGACTTCTATTCTTTAGAGGAACTTGATCAGCTGGAGGATGGTGATTTGGCTTTGATAGTCCTAAAGTTTGGGAAGTTCAGATTCAAGAGGAATCCCAATCTTTAGTTCAGGCCCAGATTTCAGAGAGGTGGATCATCCTCTTCAAGTAGCACAAGGGGTGGCTACAAAACTGGAACTGTGGATAGGAGCACAATCAGATGCTACAATTGCAATGAGTTGGGTCACTTTGCTACTGAATGTAGAAAGCCAAAGCAAGTGACAAGAAACACATTTGATTCTAGCAAGAAGAACAAGATTGGGAAAGCCTATGTTGCTGAAGGAAAGAGTTGGGATGACACTGACAGTGATGAAGAAGCAGGTGAGATTGGGAACCTTGCTTTAGTGGCTAAAGAGGCAAGCACTTCATCTGCATACATGTCAGAGGTAAAGTTCACTGACACTGAAATGATTCGTCATCTTAGTGGTACTATTTCTTGTGCACGCACTGAAAATGATAGAATAATTCTTTTGAACACAAATCTTGAAAAGGAGATAAAAGAATTGAAACTAGTGCATGTTAATCAGGATGAACTTACTGAGAAAATAGCATTTCTTGAGAATAGGTTTAAATGTTATATTCAACTAGAAACCATTCTTAAACAAAAGAATAGTGAGCTTAATACTAAAGCCAATGCTTACTATAATTCTTGCAAGACTGCTAAAGATATTTTCAACCAACAAGCTATTGGTAATCATGTTAGTATAGGTTATGGTTATAATGAGGATGTTGGATTGCTAGGCATTAATTCCCCTTGTAGAGTCAGTACTGAAGGAAGGGGTATTCCATATGTGCTTAAGGGTATTGAAACACCCTTCTGTAAGGAGTCCGAGGCAGATCCTCTGAATGAATACTCTATCATCATTGTTGAGGAGATTCGTGAAGAAGATATTGCTTTGGAAGTTGAACAGTCCAAAAAGTGTATATCTGATATTCCAGTCAAAGTTGCTACAACTAAAAAGACTAAATCAGATATCCATAAGTTGGATCAAAACAACTGTAGAAATAACATGCCTGCTGTTAATTCTTCTCATAAAGCATGTGGTGTGATTAATTGCATGTCTTGTGCTTTCAATGTTATGTATGCTTATTTTAATAGTAAGCATGTATCTAGTGATAAGACTACTCCACGTCAATATGTTAATAATAAGAAGCATGTTAAAGCTAAGACTACTAGTCCTCCTAAGACTAGAGTGGATTCATTTATCCCTAAGCCTACTCAGAAATGTGTTAAGGCTGGCTATAAATGGAAACGCTCTTTTGTGAAAGAGGTTGAAGTAGTTTTAGTTAAAAATGTTGTTTTTCCTGACAAAGGCCAGTTCTTTAAGTATGCCGGACCCAATCAAGTTTGGGTTCCGAGGAAGGACTAATCAATTTGATATTGCAGGGAGTTAAACATGTAAACCGTGTTATGTGGATTCTTGACAGTGGCTGTTCAAGGCATATGACCGGAGATAGAGCCCTGCTATCAGATTTGGTTGTGAGAGCTGGCCCAGTATTTACCTTTGGAGTTTGGAAATGTTATCATTGAAGATGTATCATTTGTGGAAGGTCTGAGGTTCAATCTTCTCAGCATCAGTCATTTCTGTGACAGAGGATATGTTGTTTCCTTTGAAAGAGAGAAGTGTCAGATCCTTCACAAGAAGAATGGAAAGCCTGCTCTTCAAGGAGTAAGGAAACGTGACTTGTTCATAGTTGATCTGCACTCAGGATCCCAAGATGAAGTTAATTGTTTTTATGCTAAAGCTTCATCAGATGAAAGTTGGCTATGGCACAAGAAGATGTCTCGCCTTAACTTCAAAACCATGAACTCTTTAGTCAAGAGGGAATTGGTTAGAGGTTTGCCTCAGATGGAATTTACACAGGAAGGACTGTATGAGGCATGTCAGAAAGGAAAGTCAAAGAAAGCTTCTCACAAGGGCACTGACACATCCTCAATAACTGAACCACTTCAGCTACTGCAGATGGATTTGTTTGGTCCAGTTAATGTGATGTCCATGTCAAAGAAACAATATGCACTTGTGATTGTTGATGACTTTTCAAAATATACATGGGTTTTATTCCTACATTCCAAGGATGAGACCCCACACCTGGTGATTGACCATATAAAGTTGATTGAGCTTGATTCTAGATTCCCTGTTAGAGCCATAAGGTCAGATAATGGTACTGAATTCAAGAATGCAATTCTAAATGACTTTTGTGCTGATAAAGGAATAACAAGACAGTATTCTGGCCCTAGAACTCCTCAACAAAATGGAGTAGTGGAAAGAAAGAATCGTACATTGATTGAAGCTGCTAGGACTATGTTAAGTGAGTCCAAACTTCCAACGTACTTTTGGGCTGAAGCAGCAAATACAGCTTGTTATACTCAGAATCGAACTTTAATCAACAAGGACTTAATGAAGACTCCTTATGAGATCATGAACAACAAGAAACCAATTGTCAAGTACTTTCATGTATTTGGAGCAAAATGCTTTGTGCTTATAGATGACAATGTGAAATGTGGCAAGTTTGATGCAAAGGCACAAGAAGCTATTTTTGTTGGTTATTCCAGAAGATCTTACAGAGTCTACTTGGTTGGCAGTCACACAGTAAAGGAAAGTGTCAATGTTACTTTTGATGACACTAAGTTCCCTAATATCCAAAAAGAAGATTCATCTGAGAAGCCTAAGTTTGATAACTTGCCAGACTCAGAATCAGATGATGTAGCCCCACCTGAAGTTATTGCTGGTAATGATAATAACAATGATGATAATGATCATGGTGGTGGTGGTGGAAACACTGGTAACAATGGAGATACCACCAACACTGGAGAAGAATCATCAAGGCAATCAAGCAACAACTCAGGGGGAGCAAATGAAGGATCATCTAGTCACTCACAACATCAAAGTGAATTTCAAGGCGAATCATCAAGATCAAATCTTCCAAGACAGACTGTATGGAATAGAGCTCATCCTTTTGAGCTGATCATTGGTGATCCAGGTGTTGGAGTTAAAACTAGAAGTGCAACTCAGAATGAATGTCATTATTCAGCATTTCTATCTGAAATGGAGCCAAAGAAAACTGAGGAAGCACTGACTGATCCAGATTGGGTGATTGCTATGCAAGATGAACTCAATCAGTTTGAACAACAACAAGTCTGGAAGCTGGTACCCAGGCCAAAGAACAAGAAAGTAGTTGGTACAAGATGGGTATACAGGAACAAGCTAGATGAGGATGGTATTGTTACAAGGAACAAGGCAAGACTGGTTGCACAAGGGTATTCTCAAGCTGAAGGCATTGATTATGATGAAACCTATGCACCAGTGGCTAGACTTGAGGCCATCAGGATGTTCTTAGCATTTGCAGCTTATTCCAATTTTAAAGTCTATCAAATGGATGTTAAGAGTGCATTCCTGAATGGTGAGCTGGATGAAGAAGTGTATGTGGAATAGCCCCCTGGCTTTGAAAATCAGGAGTTGCTGGACTTTGTGTACTTTCTCTTCAAGGCTATCTATGGTCTCAAACAAGCCCCAAGAAAATGGTATGACACTCTCTCTGGTTTTCTTTTAGAAAATGGTTTTGTTAGAGGTATCATAGACAAAACTCTTTTTTCAAAGAAACACAAAAGTGATATGATATTAGTCCAAGTCTATGTGGATGACATCATATTTGGTTCTACTAATGATAATCTCTGTAAGAGATTTGCTGAGCTAATGCAGAGTAAGTTTGAAATGAATATGATGGGTGAGCTGAAGTTCTTTCTTGGATTGCAAGTAAGTCAAAGGTCAAATGGAATATTTATTTGTCAATCCAATTATCTTAAAGAACTCCTCAAGAAGTATCACATGGAGGATTCAGCATCAGCAAGGACTCCATCTTCAACAGCCATCAAACTTGGAGCTTCTGACAATTCTATCAAGGTAGATGTTACAAGCTACAGAGGTATGATTGGCTCCTTACTCTATCTTACTGCTAGTAGACCAGATATTATGTATGCTACATGCTTGTGTGCAAGGTTCCAAGCGGACCCTAGAGATGTACATCTCGTTGCTGTGAAAAGAATCTTGAGATATCTTAAGGGTACACCTAATCTAGGTATCTGGTACCCTAAAGATTCTGGTTTTAACCTTGTTGGATATACAGATTCTGATTATGCAGGTAGTGTTGTGGATAGAAAGAGTACCTCTGGGAGTTGTCAATTCCTAGTAGGTAGGTTGATTTCCTGGTATAGCAAGAAACAGCAAACAGTTTCCAATTCAACAGCAGAAGCTGAATATATTGTTGCTGGAAGCTGTTGTGCTCAGATTTTATGGATTAGGAATCAATTAAAGGACTATGGCTTTGCATTAGACAAAATTCCCATTTTGTGTGATAATACAAGTGCCATAGCAATCTCCAACAACCCTGTGCAGCACTCGAGAACGAAGCACATTGATATCAGGTATCACTTTATCAGAGAGCATGTCATGAATGGAACTGTGGAGTTACACTTTGTACCCACAGAAGAACAGACTGCAGATATATTCACTAAATCTGTTGACGAATCCACATTTATCAAGTTAGTTGGTAAATTGGGTATGTTAAACAGTCTTAGTGATTAACAATATCTCTGTCATGTTTGTTCTTTCAAAAATTCATTTTCTCTTGTCATTTAACTGATATTTACTGCCAATTCTCATTTAATATTACATGCTTGTAAATTTAAATAGCTCTGAATAATTTATTTTCTTTAAAAATATTTTTCTCATATTTTTTAAGTGGGGAAATGTTTTTTTATTGAAAATATATTTATTCAGAATTATTTAGATGAGTTTCAGATTGTAAATATTGTTGTTTAAATTTTTCTGCAGGTTTATATTAATTATATGCATTTCTATATTATTCTGCATTTTTTTTTCTAGGATTTATGGAATTTTCTGTGAATTTTTCTAGACTTGTATCTATTTTTATGCATTTTTATTCATTTTCTGTAAAGTTTATTAATTCTCAGCATTTTTTTCTTTTTACTTAAATCTGTTTTTATCTGATTTTCGTTAGTATTACTAGTTTTGAACTAGTAGTACTATCGGTAGTACTATCCCTTGATAGTACTACTAGTTCATTCTGTAAGTACTGCCATATATTCTCTTTATTTTTTATTTTGTTTGTTTTTATTTTAATTCTTAGTACTACCGTAGTCAGTGTTAGTACTACTAGGCTTTCCTATCGTTTATTTGTTTTTATTTTTTTTATTTCCTGATAGTACTACCGAGTTTTTGTTAGTACTACTAGGTGTTTTGTTTTAGTTATTTCTTTTGCTTTTCTTTTTATTTCCTGATAGTACTACCGAGTTTTTGTTAGTACTACTACGTGTTTTGTTTTAGTTATTTATTTTGCTTTTCTTTTTAATTCCTGTTAGTACTACCGCGTTTTTTTTATTATTTATTTTATTTTACCTTAGTACTATTGGTTTTACTTTTACCATAGTACTACTGGATATATATATATATATATATATATATATAGTTTTTTTTGTTTTTACATTTTACTTAGTACTATCAGTTCAAGTTTTAACTTAACTGCCTTTAGAATTCTCTCTGTTTTATTCTCTTAGAAACGACTTGCTGCCGGTTTTCTTTTCAATTTTCCGGATTCGTTTCTTGTTAGTTTTGAAATCTAAGACCATCATTAAACTCATCTCTTCAAGCCCGTTAATTCAAGATCTTAAAACTCAAGTTTCATTCAGTTTTTTTTTGTTTTTTTTTTGAATTCCAACAATTTCTTCATTCGTTTTTAGGGTTTTAAAAGTGAGTTTTTGATTCTAAAAATAGCATTGTGTGTGGTTTGTGTCAAGGATTAACATACTGAAATTTGATAATTTTTGGAGAACTTTGAAAATTTGGATTTTTAATTAATTTTTAATTAATTTTAAATTCCTTAAATTCGAATTATTCATAATTATTTGAGTTTTTGATTTTCTGTGTTAATCTTTGCTTAGGTAATTATGGCTCAGAATTTTGAGGTTGGTAAAAACAATTATATTGGGTATTTTGACCCTTTGAAATGCCCGGTTGATCGTTTTCGACCTTGGATTCAGTTTTTAAATTCGTAGTGTTCTGTTAGTCGTGCTATATGTTTATCTGCTGATTTAAAGATTGAACCACTGAGATTATTGTGTTCTAGTGCTGTAATTTCTGATGATTTTAATTCTATATCTTTCACAATTGAGCACACACAATACACTATTACTGAGGGTTTGTTTTGTGAAGTTTTTCAACTTCCTAGGGACAACTTTGATAGGACTCCTTCTGATATTGAATTAATTCAGTTTTTCAACAGAATTCATTATCAAGGTCCTTTGGGGTTGCCCAAACTCAGTAAAGCTAATTTAGTCTGTGAATGGGATGTCTTATTTGATACTTTAGCTAAGGTTTTCAGCAATTGTACTAAAAGCAATTTTCAAAATATTCCATCTTTGTTGCAATACATTGCTTATGCTATTGTGTTTAATGTTAGACTTAACATTGGTCATCTTATCTGGAGTCTTATAGTTAGGAGAGTATCTAATGCCAGGATTGATCATGATAGTGGTAGAAATGTCAGGTGTTTCTATCCTAGATTTCTCACTATCTTAATCAATCATGTGCTATCTGATGCTCACAAGGAGTTGTTTTTAAATGCTGTATATGTTCCTTCTCCTACTACTGCTAGTAAGTTCTATCAAAGACTCCACACTTCTCAAAAATTGAACATAACACCAGTGGTTGTAAGTCCATTCATGGCTCAGTTCATTCATCTACCTACCTTTGAACCTTTTGTTCCTGAGCAACAACTAGTCATTGCAGCTGGAACTTCAGAGGAACTGCCAATACAGGTGATGTAATATCCGTGAATTTTATTATTTGATTAAATGATATATTTAATATAAAAATATTTATTGTGGAGTATTGGAGTATTATTAAAAGATAATTATTGTGTGATTATGTGCTAAATGGTGAGTCGAAAGCCCCTTTCAAATATTTTGTCATTTGGAATTTTCTTCAAATCTGAGCCCCGTTTTGATAATTCAAGGGCCCCGTTGGAATTTCGTACATTGATTATTATCTCTTCGTCTTTCGTATTCGAATCATTATCGGGAGAGATATTCGTATCATTTCATTCCTACCTATTTGATTCTACAAGAATAATTCGTTTTGTTCAAAAAGGGAAAAATTGTTCCGAACCCTAATTGCTTAAGGGGACGGATATATCGTTTTATATCAATATTACCTATGTTATAGCCCCAGTATTCTTGAGCATTAGTTATATAATGATATGTATTGATTTGGATAATTATCAATCCTTGTAGATAATTATCTTCTCGTAAAACGTATTTTTAACCTAATTAGGGTTTTTAAACGATCCAGTGGATCTATAACGATCCAAAAATGTTCCTTGGGGTATTATTTTTCCAAAAATATAAAAAGACGAATCGAACCTTATAACCTTCATAATCTGCATTGCGTATTATCAAAAAGTAAAAATTCCCGAAACGTGTTCTTCGTGTTCTTGAATCTTCAATCCATTCGTTCAAGGTGTTATTGATTTCAGAAATCAAAGATCAAGTACTCAAATCAAAGCTCTTGATCTCTAGTTTCAGAATCTTCTAACCTCATCATCATCTGGTAATTTTTTGATTTGTTATGAATTTTTTATATTCGAATTAAAATTAGGGTTCTTGATTAAATTGGGGATTTTCATTCTATTGATTCTCCGTTCAATTGGTTGCTTCTAACATGTTCCTAGGGTTCTAATTAGCAAGAATCCATGCTTTAATTTCATGTTTATGTTCGAATTTGATGGGTTTGATTTTCGGGTTTTGACCCGAATTCTTCTTTTGAATAATCCGTTCATATGAATGATCTGACATTGTTTTTGGTAGAGGGCTTTGATTGTATGAGTTATAAGCTTCATTTTGGTATATTAATCTTTGAGTTTCATGTAGAAATAAGGTAGATTGGGTTTCCGGCCGAAGTCGTCGCCAACGAGTTCTTTGAACGAATTTTGGGCACGATTCCGGCATGGGACAGATGTGTTTGTATGTGAGTTATGTTTGTCTTGAAAAAGCGAACAAAAGCCCTATGGTTTGGTTTTGTTTTGATCGGAAATGGCAAGTCCGGCCACCGGACGCCGGCCGGATTCTAGAAAACCCAGATTCCGGCGGGTTGTTCTTGGTGACCCGGATTTGTTCTTCCCGACCCGTTTACCCGAAGTTTGACCCGGTTTCAATCTTCAAAACCCTAATTCAATTTCTAAAAACTGTTTTTGGATTTTATTTTTAAAATTAATTCGAAAATTGTTTAAAAACTTTAAAAATTCATATTTTTATTTTAAAAATATATTTTAATATCAGAAAAATTCTGGAAAATTATATTTATTATTTTAAACCCGAAAATTGATTAAACCTAATTATTTTAATTATTTTTAATTAATAAATAATTTATTAATTAATTGGTTATTTCTTTTAATCAATTAATTCTTAAAAATTAATTATTAATTAGATTTAATTAATTAAAAATTCGGTTTAATTATTTTCAAGCCTATTTATTTATTTAAAAATAGTTTGGGCATTTAAAAAGTGTCAATTAATTTTATTAATTGATTTAATTGCATTTAAATGTTTATATGGGATTTAAAAATCAGAGTTTTGATTTAAAAATTAATCGTGACTTATCTAAAATTCAAATAAGTTTCGTATGATGTTTTAAAAATATTTATAAGTGCTATATGGTTCATATTAATTGTGTGTTGTGTTTTATAGTCTGTATATGGCCGTACTAGGGTAAATATCTGTGTTTTAATTATCGTAAATCATTCCGGACGTCCGATACGTAACCGGTTACTTGTTTAAATGTGATTATTGATTGAATAAGTGTCGAGAGTAGAACAAGAATAGTTAGACTTATTGTGATGAGTTGTTTAATTATAGAATCGAGTTCCCAGAGCAAGGGAAAGGGAAAGGTAGAGTGAACAGAGTCGATCCGACAGCAGCTTAGACCAAGCAAGTATCTGCGCCTTTACTTGTGATAAAATTTATTATTGTCTTGATTACTTGAATACCGTTATCCCCAGAACAATTCAAATTATCAATCTTTTAACCGCATTTGGACAACTGATTCCATTTTTTTAGAGATTCTTGATTCTTTGATTTGATCTGCATCGGAAACCCTTATTTCCAATTCACTTGATTATTGCTTACCACCATTTGATTATTGATTATCATCCTTTGATTATCATTGACAACCATTGATCATTTGACTTCCATCGTTGACTATTGATTACGGTCATCGATTATCGATTACCAATATTGATCTCCTTATTGAATGAGTACACTGTACCGTTGAAATTACTTCATGATTATTTCTCAATCTTCATTTGATACTGAGCAGTTGAAGCTCTTTTGCAAGTACTATACATTGAGTTATCTTATTGAGCATGTTATTGTTTATACCCTATGATAGATTTGGCATGTTTTTAAAATGGACCAGTAATTGGTCGGACCATATTTATGGTCGGAATAACTTAAGGCCCAGTTTGGCCTAGGATCCAGTAGAGGACTATGCTGTGAGCTAGTCCGGGGTTGATGTGTGGCTGGCCAGCAGCACAACCTTTGATTTGAATAAAATGTTTAAGCCAAATTCTAATTCTTTTCTTCAATTGTTATTGATACAAAGCATGTGTTAGCTAAATATTGTTGATTCTGATATCATAAATTCATATCCTTACAACTGTGATAGAAATGATTCATTGATGTTTGCTGAGCAATTTTGGCTCACTCTTGCTTGTTGTTTTCTAACCCTATTCCAGTGAAGCGAAAGTATGAGTCAGCATAGCGTGACCGATAGTTCACCAGCATCCAGGAGAGCCCCTCGAGTCATTGTCATTGGCAGGGTAGTTGTTGTTTTGCTTTTCTAGATTAGATATCTAGATTTGAACTTTATTCGTGATGTAATAACTCTGATAAAACTGGTATTGTATTAATAAAAGATTGTAGTAGCTTGTGTTCATTGCCATAATCTGGATGCGGTCTTGGTCAAGGGGTATTTGTGTCTTTATATATATTATGCATGTGTTAAAGAGTATTCCGTTGGTCGGATGACTCCTCAAATCTGTACCCCGGGTTTGGAGGGCGTCACAGTTGGTATCAGAGCAACAGGTTATGGCATTTGAAACAAGTTAGGACTTAGGGTCCAGGATAACATAGAGAGTTAGGAATTCACGTAAGGATATTAGGAAGTCAACTAGGGATATTATGCGTAGTAATTAAATGTGGTTATAATTGCAGCCCCCTAGTTCTAGTTCAGACTCAGGCCCTTCCGAGGATACGATATCAGAGATACCTACACCCGTTGAGAGAGCAGGACCGTCTCGGCCAATGAGATATCAGCCTAGGCATCAGCATCCAGTAGTGAGGAGAGATCAGATACCTTGTCCTATTCCACTCCGACAGGTAGCCCCAGCATCAGTGTCTCATGCATCAGTTTGTGGACCTTTGTATCAGTTAGGTGAGCCACCAGTTCCATACCATGTGTATCAGAGGGTGAGCAGAGAGAAGGAGTACCTTTATGGACAGGTTATGGAGATGGGTAGGGTTCGTTCGATCGAGGCATCCGCTATCCGAGAGAGGGACAGACTTAGAGATCAGATGAGGGACATTCAGATGAGGTTTAGGGTTACGAGGACCTTGGTTGAGACTCGATTGCACGGATTAGCTTCTAGTCGAGAGGGAGAGACAGTAGCAGGGATGAGACAGATTTTGGATTATGCGATGAGTGAGATTGCAGAGATTTCAGGACCCCCGTTATGGCCGGCAGGAGCAGGTGATCTGTGAGCAGGTTTTAGGAACAGGCAGATGTGGCATGGATGTATGGTTTCTAGATAGTTAGTATATAGATGCATATTGTAGAATCAGCAGTGCACCGGGCTTATAGGAACGCCTCGGGTTGTTGTTGCATTTTTGTTGTATTGCTGATCGGCAGTTGTGGTTCAGCCATGATATACTTTCTTTTGAAGCGTTCTACGCTTGTACTAACTCTATCTATATATATATGATAAACCTCTTTTATAGAATTGTATTTATTCCCTTGTCATTCACTTCCAGCATCATAACTGTTATTCTACTTGTTGCAACGAGTGTATCCATACACCGTTGAGAAAATCTGTAAACCTTCGAGATATCAATTGTGATCCTTCCTTCTCTTATATGGACTGTTTGATTAAGCCAATTATTGTTTATTCATCAGCGATATGGCTCCTAGATGACAAACCCGTACGACTGATACCTCCGACCAAGAAGGTCAACAGAATACACCTCCCACGGGCCACATGGACCCGATGGTAATCCAGTTGTTAAATACTCTTACTCAACAGACTGCCGCATTAGCACAGCAGCAACAAGCATTTCAGCAACAGCTCTTAGAACAGCAGCAACAACATCAGCATCAGCAGCATCAACAGCATCACCAGCAAGCAGCACCGGCGATTACGTTCAAATCTTTCCAAGCAGCAAAACCTCCAGAATTTAAAGGATCAGCAGACCCTGTAGAGGCTAAGGCATGGTTGAAGGAGATGGAAAAGGCTTTTGCCTTGATAGAAGTGGCAGAGGATAAGAAGACGGAGTATGCAAGCTATTTTCTAAAGAATGAGGCCAGTTATTGGTGGGAAACGAGTAGGGCTATGGAACCCGAGGGATTGATTACATGGGCAAGATTTACAGAGTTGTTTTTGGAAAGGTATTTTCCGGACTATATGAGAGATTAGATGGAATTAAAGTTTTTGGAGTTAAAGCAGGGAAGCATGACAGTGCCCCAATACGAAACAAGGTTTACGGAGTTGTCAAGGTTTGTTCCAACCTATGTGGATACGAAGAAGAAGAAGGCCAAGAGGTTCCAGCAGGGACTGAGGTCTTCGATTCGTAGTAAGTTAGCTATATTGGAGTTGGACACCTATGCAGCGGTGGTCCAAAAGGCAATGATTGCGGAGACAGAGAGTGATTCTTACATGAAAGAGAGGGAGAACAAGAAAAGGAAAGCAGGGATACCCGATAAGGGACAACAACAAGGAAGTTTTCAAGGGCAAGAAAGTAAGAAACCAGGATTTCAGCCCGGAAGGAATGCAAGTTTCAGGAAACCAGATACCGGGAGCGTAGGACAAGATAACCGTCTACCAGCTGACAGTCAGCAGGGACTTTCTAGACCCCCACTACCAGAATGCAAGACATGCGGGAAGCGACATCCAGGGATATGCCATCGATTGAATGTCACATTCTTTAAATGCAATCAGAAGGGACATTATTCCCGGGATTGCAAGATAGGCATTGTGTGTCATCGGTGTAAGAAACCAGGTCACATGATTAAGGACTGCAGAGCACCAGCAACCGTGCACAATATGATTCGGGCGATTGAAGCACCCCCAGTTGTTAATGTCCAGCCGTTAGCAAGGACCTACAATATGTCAATGGGAGAAGCAGTGAGAGATTCCGACGTGGTGGCAGGTACACTTCTAGTAAATTCCATTCCTGCTGAAGTGTTAATAGATTCGGGAGCGACGAAGTCTTTTATTTCCGAAACGTTTGCTCGTAGATTGAATTGCGTAATGAAACCCTTAAGTGGAGTGTTGAATATAGAGATAGCTAATCAGGATCGTATAGCGGTCAGTTCATATTATCCTCGTTGTGAGATAGAGATTTTGGGGAATCGTTTTTATGTTGACTTGTTACCTTTTAAGTTAGATGAATTTGATGTGATATTAGGGATGGATTGGTTGACTGAGTATGATGCGAGTATTGACTGTAAGAATAAGAGGGTTACTTTGATTACCCTAGAAAAGAAAGAAATAATATTTAGAGGAGAGAGGCAAAGAAAGAGGTTCCTGACGATGATTCAGGCTAAGAGATTATTAAAGCAAGGTTGTGAGGCGTATTTAGCTTATGTGATAGATATAGATAAGGAAGTTTCTAAATTAGAAGATATTCCAGTTGTAAATGAGTTTCCAGATGTTTTTCCGTAAGAATTACCAGGTTTACCTCCAGATAGAGAGATTGAATTTGCGATAGATTTAGCACCAGGCGCGGAGCCAGTATCTAAGGCCCCATACAGAATGGCACCAGTGGAGATGAAGGAATTGGCTACTCAACTGCAAGATTTGCTAGAAAAAGGAATTATTAGACCTAGCGTTTCACCGTGGGGAGCACCAGTATTGTTTGTCAAGAAAAAGGATGGAAGCATGAGATTGTGTATAGACTATCGGGAATTGAACAAGCTGACTATTAAGAACAAGTATTCGTTAGCTCGAATAGATGATCTGTTTGACCAGCTGAAAGGAGTGGTACATTTTTCAAAGATTGACCTACGATCAGGATATCACCAACTGAAGATTAAACCAGACGACATACTGAAGACAGCCTTTCGAACAAGGTATGGGCACTATGAATTCTTAGTAATGGCGTTTGGACTAACAAATGCACCCGCAGCTTTTATGGATTTAATGAACAGGATTTTCAAGAGATATTTGGACAAGTTTGTAGTGGTATTCATCGACGACATCTTGATATACTCAAAGACAGAGGAAGAGCATGCAGACCATTTGCGGATTGTGTTGGAAGCGTTGAGACAAGAAGGACTATATGCGAAGTTTTCCAAGTGTGAATTCTGGTTGAGAGAAGTTCATTTCTTAGGACACGTGGTGAGCAGCGAAGGCATCAAAGTTGATCCAGCAAAGATAGAGGCAGTGAAAGATTGGGAGAGACCAAGGACACCGACTGAAGTCAGAAGTTTCTTGGGATTAGCCGGATACTACCGGAGATTTGTGCAAGATTTTGCAAAGATAGCTACTCCAATGACCAAGCTGACAAGGAAAAGCGAGCGATTCATATGGAACGATAAATGCGAAGAAAGCTTCTAAGAGCTAAAGAAGAGACTAACTACGTCACCGGTATTGATGTTACCAGACGATCAAGGTCAATTCGTAATCTATAGTGATGCGTCGTACAAAGGATTGGGTTGCGTGCTTATGCAACATGACAAGGTTATTGCTTATGCGTCAAGACAGTTGAGGCCCCACGAACAGAAGTATCCTACACATGATTTGGAGTTAGCAGCGATTGTGTTTGCATTGAAGATACAGAGACACTACTTGTTAGGCCGATTACACAATATAATCAAGTATGTATGAGAATAACAATCAAGAACACAAGTTTGTAAATCAACAAACTGAATTATATTAAATAATTCTCTCTTAGTGATGTTAATGAATCACAAAGAGCTACTAGGTTACAAGAATAATATTTCAATAATCGCATCCCTTCTAGGGATAACCTATCTGTGTTTATATAGTACACAGTTACACAATCCTTATCTAATTGATATTCCTATAAGTTAGCTATACAATTCATATCAATTAAGGATTGCTTCAGTCTTCTATTACGTTTCCTTAGCTGTATCAATATATTCTGCTTCTTTCCATCTTCAGAATATATTGCTTCTAGAATCTTTATCTTTGCACCGACAGCTAAGTCAACTATCACCACGTCAGACTTTATCAAACTCTGATTGGCTTCAATGTAAACTCTTCACCCAGTCAGACTTTATCAAACTCTGACTGGCTTCTAGATAAACTCTGATATGTACCTGGTACTTAAACACTGATGAACAAACGTCAGCAATTATATCTAACAATCTCCCCCAACTTATGCATAATAAAGATGTACAAGTTAAACAGATAATTGATGATGTCAAAACATATAACAAATGCAGTGTTTAAAATATAGCAGAGTTTAATTTTAAAACAGAGTTTAAATTTAACTTAGAACAGAAAACATAAAAAATTACAGTCAGACTTTACTGAATTTCTTGGATATCAGGCACAGTCCTGATATAATCTGACAGTAACCTTCTCTCAGCTCTTTCAAGTTCAGCTATCATAATCTCTTTCAGCTCCTTATACTCTGGATCTCGGCAGCCCTCAGAGAATAGATACTGTTTTTCTTCATGTCATTCCCTAGTCGAATATAATGAGCTTTGTCTGACTCTAGGTTGAATTCTAAAACTTTTGCTCCAAGTGCTGTTGTGAATTTGGCACTATTCCTCTTCATTTCAACAATTTTTCCATAAGCATCTCTGTACTTAGGAATATAAGCACTGGAAACATTTCCTCTAAGAAGAACTTTTGATTTCATCATTCTGTCTTTTAAAACCAGAGCAGCATTATGAGTATTTCTATTTTTGATCTTCAGGAGATATAGAACATACTCTAGCTCTTCCCATAATTTCAGATGAATATCATCTTCTCCAATTCTGTAAACTCTGCCATCAGCCATAAAGTATAATAAAAACTCCTTCTTCAAGCCTCTGTGGTAAATCATCTGAACAGATTCTAGTTTATCAAGGTTTTCTTGAGTAACCCCAACACCAGGTTCTGCCAGTGATGTATGATCTAAAGGACTATTATTAACTCTTTTCTCTGTGTGGGAACCCAAACCAGATTTATCATAAGATTGTTTTCCAAGTACTGTTCTGGTTTGTAGAAAGTTCACCTGGCTAGGCTTCAGAGTTTCAGATAATGAGGATCTTTTGAAACCTTGGAGTGGTGAAGATAGCTGAGTTTGCACAACTTGAGCATTGTCAGAGGTTGAATTATCTTTCTTTTCCAGGTTAGGCTCTTCAATCATCATGCCTTTACCTTTATCAGAGTTTGAACCAATAGGCCTCCTTGAGTACTGTAAACTCTGATCAGAGTTTACATTCTCTTTGATAACAATTCCTCTTTCTTTTCTCCTCGGAGCCTTGATAACCTTCTGTTTGTAGATTCCAGCTTCAACATCTTTCCTGTGTTCTTCAGCAAGCAATTTCTCTTCTGCCTGGATATCTTCAATAGTAACATCTTTACCATGTTCTGCTAAGAATAACTGTGTAGCAACTTCTTCATCAGTAACTGGAGATTTAGAGGAAAGAAGTAAACTTCTAACCCTTGAAGAAGACTGCCCTCCAGTGTATAATCTTTTTCCATCAGCATTTGTCTGAGCATCAGAGTTTGATCTCCTCCCTTGCCTTTGAACATTCCTTGTCCTTTGATTTTTACCTTTTGCACCACCATCAGTAGTGTCATCTTTCCGAGTCAGAGTTTGAGAGCTCTTGCATTTGTCTTGAGACACTCTCTCCCCCTTTTTGACATCATCAGACAGCAAAACTGATGTGAGCAATTCAATGGAATTTGCAATTTCATCCAACTTAGTTGACATTTTGACTTGATTTTCTTCAACCTTGGACAACCTGGAATCAAAAATTTTCTGATCTTTACACAAAGAAATATACAATGATTTATCCTTCTGTTGTGTAAGTTCCCTTGCAGCTATATCATTCCTTAGACCTTCAATAACCTTGTCAGAAGCATCAAAACGATTGTTTAATGATTTGACTTGAATAATTGTGGCTTTGAGATGAGTGAGAAGCTCTTGATTTTTAATCTCTTTAGATGACTTTGTGACAAAGTCTGCAGCTCTCTCATCAGAAAAGATAGTATCCTTGTTCGACCAATTTGAAAAGTACATCTCTTGAAAATGAGCATCTGTAGCTCTTTGAGCAGCAACTCGTGCAGAATGATCAACAGAGTTTGCAAAAGAATCAGCATTAGAAGAATCAGGAACATCTTCTTCAGCATCATCTTGAGCTCCCTCACTATTATCAGAGTTTGCAGTATTCTTTGCAACATCCTCATCATTTATAGCTACAGCCTCTTGTACTGGAATCTCTGCAATAATCTCTGGAACATTTTCTGTAGCATGTGCAGCAACATTCTCAGTAGCATCAGTATTTAAAGTCTGATCAACTTCCTCACCCTTTTCAAGTACCTGGTGAGTAACAGAGAGAATCTCTGTGTGAGTAGCCATAGATTCTTCAAGAACAACCGTGGCTTGATCAGCTTCCACACCCTCTGTTTCATCAAAATCTTCAAGATGGTCAGAGTTTACAGAGTTGTGTGCTTCAACTTCCATATCAAATCCTTGTGGCTCAAAAATCTCAGCCTCTGCTTCAGCATTTGCCAAGTCAGGCATAGAGGCTGCTTCAACATTTTCTGTAGCCTCCTGAACAATAATTTCAGGAGCTTCAACTGCAATCTCCTGATTTCCAGCTTCAGGAGCTTCAAATGTCTCTTCAACATTTGCTCTATCCTCTGCGGACATAGTAGCTTCATTTGCAGCTTCCTGAATCACAACATTTGAGTCTTCTTGTAATTCAGCTTCATCCAAATCATCAAAAAGATAATTTGCTACGAACTTCCTCCTCTTGACAAGCACAGCTGCTTCTTCATTGTCAGCTCTTGATCGATTTGCTCTCCTCTTTTTAGATGTACCAACAGAGTTTGGCACAGAAGATTTTGAGATACCAACTTCAGTAGCTGGCTTAGCAATCCTTGCAGGTTTTGTACCAACATGCTTAGTCCTACCACCAGTCCGTGGTTGAACTGTAGAGGCTTCAGCATTTACTGGTTCTGATGGCTGTTGTGGTTGAGGTTGAGGGTTTAAGAACTGAAGCACTGTCTCAGGCAACAGCAATTCACCAATACTAACCTTCTTTAAATCCTTATTAGTAAGGTCAGAGAATACCCTTTTGTGCAATTTGAAAGAGGGAATTACGTCCTCCTCATCATTCTCAACATTTGGAACACAAGCAGAGAATAAAATTTGACAAAATCTAGAAAAATAGACTACATGCCTATTCTCTGTTAACTTCTCACCTATGTTCATCAAAACAAGTCTAGCAAAATCATAATTACTGTCAAAGAGAAGTGAATACCCGATTTGCAGACTGTCGATTGGAATCGCATCCCAATTTGTACATTTCTTCCCGAACGCCCTTGTTATGCAATCGAAAAAGAAACTCCATTCTTTTCGTAAAAGCGGTCGCTTCAGTTGGCCTATCTTCGCCAAAGATCCAGTATACCCAATAGCTTGCATCATTCTCTGAAGATCAGTATCACCAACACTTATGGTGTACGCGTCAGACTCTGCAAAGCCCATTGCTTCACGAACAGTTCCTGGAGTTATGACAAACTCTGTCTCCTGGAACTCAAAAACTATGGATGGGGTACCAGAATCACCACCATCATCATAGACACCAGTCTCCCAGAAAGCTTTGATCTGAGATCCATAAAGCTTTTCAGGCTCCACCAAAGCACGCCCAATTGCTGACTGAGCAAGAAAGTCTTGTATTATATGAAACGCCTCTGGTGCATTGACAGTGTTTAATGGGGCTGCATAATTATTAGGAACGAACTCTAACCCAGAAGAAACAAAAGCTGTAGTATCCATTAGTACGAATTGAGAAGAAAAATCAAAGAAACTGATTCAAAAACTTCAAAAGAGTTTGTGTGTAGAAAAGTGTTTGTGAATATGCTTGTGTGACAATAGATGTGTGTTGGAGTAAGATGTGAAAAGTTTAGACGAAGGTGTGTGTATTGTATAAATGTAAAATTCAAAATTAAAAACTGAACAGTTTTTAATCATTAATACACAACTGTCTTACTCCGTTAACTGTGTTAGTGGGACACGTGGCACACATGCAATGACTATGATAGCAAGAATTGACAGTTTTCAATGCGCATACGCAGTAAAAACATCAATAATTACTACCTGTTACACTTTTCTAGGAAATTAACCTCTCTCCTCTATTTAAAACATTCTTGAACAACTGTCCAATCATACTCTTTTTGTATTTTCAAAACAAATGTCTTTTCTCAAAAATCATAATTTATCTGAAACAAGCAAAATTTATTTTAATCAACAGAGATTAAAATGAAATTACCTCGGCGTAGAATACACAAATCATCAGTGTTTACCAATCCTCCTCCTTTATAAATAAACTCTTTTCACAAACTTTACAGGTGTGAGTATTTGTGTGTGAATTAGCAGAGTTTACTGAATATGAATATTTAGACCATCTCAAAGTGCATAAAATCCACAGACTAAAGCAGTAAAAACTGATTGCCTAAACTCTCATGTATAACATAAAATCTGATTTTATATCTAAACTCTGTATACTGATATCCTTTTATTTGGATATATCTTTTATTTTTCACCCCCTTTCTATATATGTTTTCATATATATATTTTTTTTAATTTTTGTTTTTTTTTTAAATTTTTCCAGTAATCAGTGGTTGGCACTAGTCACCAAAAATCAAAGATTTTAGCCCTTATTTCATACAATAAGTTCCTGGATCTTCCTAGGCACAACATGATCTCAAAGGAATTTGTGCTCTTTTTGGCATCTTTTGATTTGAGGGTGAATTATTTACAATTTAATAATCAGAGTTTAGACTTTTCATCAGTTAATGCAATTAATTTATGAGAGAAAATGCAAACAGCTAATACAGACTCAGTGTATAGGATCAATAAACTAAGAGATGCTATAAATATAGAGACAGTATCATGCTGTGTAAAATTTCTGTACATTTTGTAATCAGAATTTATAATACTTAGAAGAATTCATGATTACTTACTGAAAATCATGCTTCATACATTTTTCTTCATCGGTCCATGTGTTTCAGAAAAAAAAATCATAATCAGAGTTTAACATCAGACTTTAACCGACAGAGTATGACTAACAGAGTTTAGCATCAGAGTTTACTTTCAGAGTTTATGACACTGGTACTCATAACAGTTAATACATGCAAGGAATTATGAGCATAAAAATCAAACATGTATAGTTTTTGAGTCTAACCCTTATCTCTAGTCGAAACCAGAGATCATTCCAAGTTCATTTACCAATCTTGTAAAAGTAGCTTCACTCAAAGGTTTGGTGAAGATATCTGCAAGTTGTTGGTCTGTAGACACAAAATGAAGCTCAATGTTTCCTTCTTCTACATGTTCTCTGATAAAATGATACCTTATGCTGATGTGCTTGGTCATGGAGTGCTGTACTGGATTTCCTGTCATAGCAATAGCACTTTGGTTATCACAGAAAATAGGTATTTTAGAGTACCTCAAACCATAATCCAGCAACTGATTCTTCATCCACAGAATCTGTGCACAACAGCTACCAGCTGTTATATACTCTGCTTCTGCTGTGGATGTGGAAATTGATTTCTGTTTCTTGCTGTACCAAGAAACCAATCTGTCACCTAAGAATTGACAGCTTCCACTTGTACTTTTTCTGTCTATCTTACAGCCTGCAAAATCTGCATCAGAGTAACCAATTAACTTAAACTCTGATTCTCTAGGATACCACAAACCCAAGGTTATGGTTCCTTTGAGATATTTGAAAATTCTTTTTACAGCTGTTAGATGAGGCTCTCTGGGATCTGCTTGAAATCTTGCACAAAGACATGTTGCATACATGATATCAGGTCTACTTGCAGTAAGATACAGTAATGACCCTATCATTCCTCTGTAGTTTGTCATATCTACTGAGGCTCCTGTGTCTTTGTCTAGCTTTGTTGCAGTAGCCATGGGAGTTGTAGCAGATGAACTATCAAGCATACCAAATTTCTTGAGAAGATTTTTGGTATATTTTGCTTGATTGATAAAAATACCATCATCTGTTTGCTTGACCTGTAAGCCTAGAAAGTAACTGAGCTCTCCCATCATGCTCATTTGGTACCTGGACTGCATAAGCTTTGCAAACTTCTTACAAAGTTTGTCATTAGTAGATCCAAAAATAATATCATCTACATAAATTTGAACTAAAATCAAATCATCACCAGAATTGAAATAAAACAAGGTTTTATCAATTGTACCTCTTGTGAACCCACTTTCTAAAAGAAATTGATCAAGAGTTTCATACCATGCTCTTGGTGCTTGCTTTAGTCCATATAATGCCTTGTCAAGCCTGTAGACATAATCTGGATGCTTGGGATCTACAAATCCTGGTGGTTGTTCAACAAACACTTCTTCTTCAAGCTTCCCATTGAGAAAAGCACTTTTCACATCCATCTGAAAGACTTTAAACTTCTTGTGTGCAGCATAGGCCAGAAAAATTCTTATGGCCTCCAATCTTGCAACTGGAGCAAAGGTTTCATCATAGTCAATCCCTTCCTGTTGTGAATAACCTTTAGCCACAAGTCTAGCCTTGTTTCTTGTAATCACACCTTCACTGTCAGTCTTGTTTCTGAAAACCCACTTTGTACCTACAATTGATCTATTCTTTGGTCTAGGTACAAGTGTCCAGACTTCATTTCTTTCAAATTCATTTAACTCTTCTTGCATTGCTGTAATCCAATTAGCATCTTGAAGAGCTTCCTCCACCTTCTTTGGTTCTGTTTGAGACAAGAAAGCATGATACAGACACTCATTATTTGTTGCACTTCTAGTTCTCACACTAGCATCAGGATCTCCAATTATGAGATCAGGTGTGTGTGCCTGTGTCCACTTTCTTGCTGTTGGTAAGTGGTTTCTTCCATCATTATTGGATCCTCCCCCTTGATCCATGCTCTCCTGATTCATAAGTTGACTTTCTGCAGCATCTGAGGCTCCCCCTGAATTGGATGGCTCAGAGTTTGAACTGTCAGAGTTTGAATCAGTTTCCTCAACTGACTCATTTTCTGTGTCTTGTTGAGCTTCTTCACGCTCCCCCTCAACTGGTTCTCTATGTTGTTCAATTTGAGAATTTTCAGTTTCTCCAGTATTTACCAGTAGAGGTTCAGAGTATGCTTCGTCAGAGTTTATCAGAACCGCTTCATCAGAGTTTGTCGGTACTGCTTCATCAGAGTTTACATCATCAGAAAATAAACCTTCATTTTCAAAGCGCAGTTGATCATATTCAATTTCATCTTCAAGTCCAGTTATTTTCTTGTCATCAAATGACACATGTATGGATTCCATGATCACTTTAGTTCTCAGATTGTAAACTCTGAATGCTTTTGTTGATAATGGATAGCCAACAAAGATTCCTTCATCAGCTTTTAACTCGAACTTGGTCAACTGTTCAGGATGAGTCTTCAACACAAAGCATTTGCATCCAAATATATGAAAATATTTCAAATTTGGCTTCTTATTTTTCACCATCTCATATGGTGTTTTCCCATGCTTGTTAATCAATGTTGCATTCTGAGTAAAACAAGCAGTTTGAACAGCTTCTGCCCAGAAATAGGTTGGTAACTTTGCTTCATCAAGCATTGTTCTGGCAGCTTCGATTAGAGTTCTGTTCTTTCTTTCAACTACACCATTTTGCTGTGGAGTTCCAGGTGCAGAAAATTCTTGTTTCACTCCTCTTTCTTTGCAGAAAGCTTCCATTATTGAAATTCTGAATTCAGTTCCATTATCACTCCTTATAATTTTGACTTTGTGCTGTGATCCTTTGTCCAGTAGATTTACATGATCCATCAGAGTTTGAGCAGTTTCATCCTTCTTTGATAAGAAATACACCCATGTATATCTAGTATATTCATCAACAATTACTAGAGCATATTTCTTTCTGCCCATAGACATCACATTCACTGGTCCAAAGAGATCAACATGTAGAAGATGATAAGGTTCCACTACTGAAGATTCAGATTTGCTCTTGAAAGATGACTTCCTTTGCTTGGCTTTTTGACAAGAATCACATAGGCCATCTAAGCTAAGTATTGACTTGGGAAGTCCCCTTACAAGATCCTTTCTTATTAGCTCATTAATGTTGTTCAAATTGAGATGAGAGAGCTTCTTATGCCAGTTCCAACTCTCTTCATTTGACATTCTTGCAGTCAGACACACTGTTTTTCCATCAGAGTTTGTTACCAAACTTGCTTCATAAATGTTGTTGTGCCTGTGTCCAACTAGAACAACTCTTCCAGTAGATTTACTGATAACTTCACAGTATTCAGTATGAAAATCTACATGGTTTCCTCTATCACAGATTTGACTCACAGATAGCAGATTATGCTTGAGTCCTGAGACTAGAGCTACATTTGTGATGATGACACTTCCAAGATTAATATTGCCATATCCCAGAGTGTGTCCTATGTTGCCATCTCCATAGGAAACCTTTGGGCCAGCCTTCTCCTCAAAGTCTGATAGCAGGGCTTTATTTCCAGTCATATGTCCTGAGCATCCACTGTCCAAGATAAGTGTGCTCTCTTTTATACCCTGCAATCACAAACAAACACTAGGTGTTAGTTTTAAGGACCCAGACTTGCTTGGATCCTTTGTCTTTCTTAACAGTGTTAGCTTTTGCAGCGGAATCACTATCAACAGAGTTTAAACTAACATTGTCAGACTTTATACTTGCAGAGTTTGTCCTAACCCACTTCAAGTTGGGCTTTGGCTCATAATAGTTATGATAAATAGCATGATAACTCTTACAAGTATAAATAGAATTCCAAGTGCTCCCACAGTGTGTGCATAATGTCTGTGGTTTAACCCTTACATAATCATTCTTTACTCCTGATTTAGAAGGTAAAGAATTAATATCTTTGTTCTTTTTGCAAAATCTAGCAAGATGGTTAGAACTACCACAGTTATAACATGTTTTTCTTGGAGCAGCAGCAGTAGGCAAATGATTATTTCTTTTATTTATGCCTATCTTTCCATTCCTATTTTTCTTGGATCCTTTTGGTTTCATGGCAGATTTTACCTCTTTGAGCTTATGATTGAACTGTTTTCCTGTCATTAAACCAACATTAACCTGTTTTTCACAGACTTTTACTGGTTTTCTAACAGCTTCTAATTCCATAAGTTTTTCTGTTATAATATTTTCCTGTCTTTCACAGGTTTCATCTGATTCCATATCAGCTTCTCTTATTATAACAGATTTTAACTTATTGGTTTCTGGAACAAATTTCACAGGTTTAAGTTGTGGTTTAACCTTAACCTTGTCTTTAAACCTAAGTTCATCATTTTCACAATAGCCTAAACCTACAGAATCTGTCTGAAACACTTGATGAGTGTCTCTTCCAGAGTCTGTCCAAGTCTTGATTATTTTTCTTTCTTTTTCTAGATCAGATTCTAATTGCTTATATCCTTTGAGCAACTCCTGTTCAACATAAACAGCATCATCTCTTTCTTTTTGAATCTGCTTCATATTTTCAAGTTCTCCTTCAAGAAACTTGTTTCTATCTTTAAGACTAAGATTCTCAGATTTAATTCTCTCATTCTCTAAAGTCTGATCCCTATAACTAACATGTACGCTTTTCAGATATACTCTTAACTCAGATATATTATCAGTATCATAAGCATAAGTAGTTAGGGGTACCTTATTTTCAGATGATTCAGTCTCATCTCTGACAGTTGCCATAAGAGCATAATTTACTCCATCATCAGAGTCTGAAGTATCTGCCCAGTCTTTGCCTTTAGAGATGAGTGCTTTCTCAGATTTGCCTTTCTTGCACTCTGGAGCATAGTGACCCATCTCCTTACACCTGTAGCACTGGATTTCAGATTTATCCTTCTTGCCAGACTTGGTCTCCCTTCCATCAGACTTTCTAAAACTTTTCCTTTCAAAGTTTGAATCTTTCCTTGAGAATCTCTTTTCTTTCTTGAAGTTCTTGAATCCCATCTTCTTGAAGGTCTTCACCATCAATGCAGCCATTTGCATCATCTGTTCTTCATCATCCTCAGAGTCAGAAGCTTCATCAGAGTTTGAGTCATCATCAGAGTTTGATGACTCACTTTCAGATTTAATGACTAAAGCCTTTCCCTTGGCTTTCTTCCTTGATGGGCTTCTTCTCAACTTTGAGAGCAACAGATTTTGTCTTTTTACTCATTCTTCTATTTCTTTGTTCTATCTCCAGTTCATGAGTTTTCAACAACCCATAGATTTCATCAAGATCTGTATCAGCAAGTTCATAATTATCTCTTATTGTTGTTGTCTTTAGATCCCACTTTTCAGGTAGAGATAACAGAAACTTGAGATTAGACTCTTCAAGATCATATTCTTTATCAACTAGAGATAAATCATTCAGTAGTTTACAGAATCTGTCATATGTCTCAGTCAAGGTTTCATTGGCTCTTGAATCAAAGTGCTCATACTCCTGAGTTAGTATGGTCCTCCTATTCTTCTTAATAGCACCTGTTCCTTGGCATCTGACTTCTAGAGCATCCCATATTTCTTTGGCAGTCTTGCAGCCAATTACTCTGTTAGACATCACATTATCTAAGGCACTGTGTAGAAGATGTCTAACTTTTGCATCTTTTGCAATTGATGAGATGTCCTCAGGAGTCATATCTTTCTTTTCCTTTGGAACAGTCTTTTGTTCTTGACCATCAACAACAGGAGACAATTTAGTCGGCATATGAGGACCATCATATATTCTGTCAAGATATTCTGGATCTGTAGCCTCCAGAAACATGGTCATCTTCACCTTCCAAATTGGATACTCCACTGGTTTGAGAATTGGAACCCTGATTGTTTCATACCGACTCACAGAATTAGGTTTAACCTGTTCAACCTTGGGAGAAGTTTGATTTTCTTCAGACATGATTATTACTGTGTTTGAATCGTAAAACTGTATATATTAAACAGCCTTGTCTCTGATACCAATTGTTAGGCCGATTACACAATATAATCAAGTATGTATGAGAATAACAATCAAGAACACAAGTTTGTAAATCAACAAACTGAATTATATTAAATAATTCTCTCTTAGTGATGTTAATGAATCACAAAGAGCTACTAGGTTACAAGAATAATATTTCAATAATCGCATCCCTTCTAGGGATAACCTATCTGTGTTTATATAGTACACAGTTACACAATCCTTATCTAATTGATATTCCTATAAGTTAGCTATACAATTCATATCAATTAAGGATTGCTTCAGTCTTCTATTCCGTTTCCTTAGCTGTATCAATATATTCTGCTTCTTTCCATCTTCAGAATATATTGCTTCTAGAATCTTTATCTTTGCACCGACAGCTAAGTCAACTATCACCACGTCAGACTTTATCAAACTCTGACTGGCTTCAATGTAAACTCTTCACCCAGTCAGACTTTATCAAACTCTGACTGGCTTCTAGATAAACTCTGATATGTACCTAGTACTTAAACACTGATGAACAAACGTCAGCAATTATATCTAACACTACTTGTATGGAGAGAGATGTGAAATTTACACCGATCATAAGAGTTTGAAGTATATCTTTACTCAGAAAGAGCTGAACATGAGGCAACGAAGATGGTTAGAACTAATCAAGGACTACGACGTTTCTATCAACTATCATCCCGGCAAGGCAAATGTGGTAGCAGATGCATTGAGCAGAAAAGAGAGATTAAATACGCTGACGATGACCAAAGAGTTATACAAGGAATTTGAGAAGTTAGAGATCGAAGTAAGTATTCCGAAGGATGCGACGGAAGTGATTTATACCATGACGTTTCAACCTGAATTGTTGGAGAAGATACGGAAGTGCCAAGAGCAAGTTATGAATGATGATGTTAGTAAGATGACAGGTGAGGAAATATGTAGCCAACCGGACGACAAAGGGATCTTGAGATTTGTTTCTCGAATATGGATACCTAATGTAGCGGAGCTGAAAAATGAAATTTTTCACGAAGCGCATAACTCGAAGTATTCAATTCATCCAGGGAGTACGAAGATGTATCGAGATCTTAAGACGAACTTTTGGTGGCCAGATATGAAGAGAGAGATTGCGGAATGGGTAAGTAAATGCTTTACGTGTCAAAGAGTCAAGGCGGAACATCAGAGACCAAGTGGATTACTTCAACCATTGGAAATTCCTGAATGGAAGTGGGAACACATTGCGATGGACTTTGTGGTAGGATTACCTAGAACGAAGGCTAACCATGATGCCATCTGGGTTATCGTGGATCGATTGACAAAATCTGCGCATTTTCTTCCGATTAACGAGAGATTCTCGCTAGATAAGTTAGTTCATATTTACATAAAAGAAATCGTGGTACGGCATGGAGTTCCAGTATCGATAGTGTCTGATCGAGACCCTCGATTCAATTCAAGATTTTGGAGGAGTTTTCAAGAGTGTTTGGGCACCGAGTTAAGAATGAGTACAGCTTATCACCCGCAGACGGACGGCCAAAGCGAAAGAACAATTCAGACTATTGAAGATATGCTTAGGACATGTGCAGAAGACTTTGAAGGCAGTTGGGACGATCATCTACCCTTGGTGGAATTTTCATATAATAATAGTTTTCACGCGAGCATCGGAATGCCACCTTACGAAGCTTTGTATGGACGAAAGTGTCGATCTCCAGTGTATTGGGAAGAAGTTGGTGAACGGAAGATGATAGGACCAGAACTAGTGCAACAAACAAAAGAAGTGATTCAATTGATTCAAAGAAGATTGATAACAGCTCAGGCAGAAAAAGTATGCGGATCTAGCCAGAAAGGATGTGGGATTCGAAGAAGAAGAGCAGGTGTTACTAAAGGTTTCACCGTGGAAAGGATTAGTTAGGTTTGGAAAGAAAGGGAAGTTGAGTCCGAGATATGTTGGACCGTTTGAGATTTTGAAGAAAGTGGGCAAAGTAGCTTACGAGTTAGCGTTGCCGCCGCATATGCAGCACGTTCATAATGTATTTCATGTATCTATGCTTAAGAGATATCGACCAGATTCGAATCATGTAATAGAGTATGCACCCACAGAGGTCCAGGCATATTTATCTTATGTAGAGCGACCGATTCAGATATTGGATGGTAAGGAGAAAGTACTAAGGAATAAGACAGTAGCGTTAGTGAGAGTTTTGTCGAGGAATCCTAAGGTAGAAGAGTCTACCTGGGAGTTAGAGAGTGAGATGATAGAGAAGTATCCCCAGTTGTTTCCTTGATCTGATTCTGAGGACAGAATCCTATTAAGGGGGGAAGGATGTAATATCCGCGAATTTTATTATTTGATTAAATGATATATTTAATATAAAAATATTTATCGCGGAGTATTGGAGTATTATTAAATGATAATTATTGTGTGATTATGTGCTAAATGGTGAGTCGAAAGCCCCTTTCAAATATTTTGTCATTTGGAATTTTCTTCAAATTTGAGCCCCGTTTTGATAATTCAAGGGCCCCGTTGGAATTTCGTACATTGATTATTATCTCTTCGTCTTTCGTATTCGAATCATTATCGGGAGAGATATTCGTATAATTTCATTCCTACCTATTTGATTCTGCAAGAATAATTCGTTTTGTTCAAAAAGGAAAAAATTGTTCCGAACCCTAATTGCTTAAGGGGATGGATATATCGTTTTATCTCAATATTACCTTTGTTATAGCCCCAGTATTCTTGAGCAGTAGTTATATAATGATATGTATTGATTTGGATAATTATCAATCCTTGTAGATAATTATCTTCTCGTAAAACGTATTTTTAACCTAATTAGGGTTTTTAAACGATCCAGTGGATCTATAACGATCCAAAAATGTTCCTTGGGGTATTATTTTTCCAAAAATATAAAAAGACGAATCGAACCTTATAACCTTCATAATCTGCATTGCGTATTATCAAAAAGTAAAAATTCACGAAACGTGTTCTTCGTGTTCTTGAATCTTCAATCCATTCGTTCAAGGTGTTATTGATTTCAGAAATCAAAGTTCAAGTACTCAAATCAAAACTCTTGATCTCTAGTTTCAGAATCTTCCAACCTCATCATCATCTGGTAATTTTGCGATTTGTTATGAATTTTTTATATTCGAATTAAAATTATGGTTCTTGATTAAATTGGAGATTTTCATTCTGTTGATTCTCCGTTCAATTGGTTGCTTCTAACATGTTCCTAGGGTTCTAATTAGCAAGAATCCATGCTTTAATTTCATGTTTATGTTCGATTTTGATGGGTTTCATTTTCGGGTTTTGACCCGAATTCTTCTTTTGAATAGTTCGTTCATATGAATGATCTGACATTGTTTTTGGTAGAGGGCTTTGATTGTATGAGTTATAAGCTTCATTTTGGTATATTAATCTTTGAGTTTCATGTAGAAATAAGGTAGATCGGGTTTCCGGCCGAAGTCGTCGCCGGCGAGTTCTTTGAACGAATTCTGGGCACGATTCCGGCATGGGACAGATGTGTTTGTATGTGGGTTATGTTTGTCTTGAAAAAGCGAACAAAAGCCCTATGGTTTGGTTTTGTTTTGATCGGAAATGGCAAGTCCGGCCACCGGACGCCGGCCGGATTTTGGAAAACCCAGATTCCGGCGGGTTGTTCTTGGTGACCCGGATTTGTTCTTCCCGACCCGTTTACCCGAAGTTTGACCCGGTTTCAATCTTCAAAACCCTAATTCGATTTCCAAAAACTGTTTTTGGATTTTATTTTTAAAATAAATTCGAAAATAGTTTAAAAACTTTAAAAATTCATATTTTTATTTTAAAAATATATTTCAATATCAGAAAAATTCTGGAAAATTATATTTATTATTTTAAACCCGAAAATTGATTAAACCTAATTATTTTAATTATTTTTAATTAATAATTTATTTATTAATTAATTGGTTATTTCTTTTAATCAATTAATTCTTAAAAATTAATTATTAATTAGATTTAATTAATTAAAAATTCGGTTTAATTATTTTCAAGCCTATTTATTTATTTAAAAATAGTTTGGGCATTTTAAAAGTGTCAATTAATTTTATTAATTGATTTAATTGCATTTAAATGTTTAAATGGGATTTAAAAATCAGAGTTTTGATTTAAAAATTAATCGTGACTTATCTAAAATTCAAATAAGTTTCGTATGATGTTTTAAAAATATTTATAAGTGCTATATGGTTCATATTAATTGTGTGTTGTGTTTTATAGTCTGTATATGGCCGTACTAGGGCAAATATCTGAGTTTTAATTATCGTAAATCATTCCGGACGTCCGATACGTAACCGGTTACTTGTTTAAATGTGATTATTGATTGAATAAGTGTCGATAGTAGAACAAGAATAGTTAGACTTATTGTGATGAGTTGTTTAATTATAGAATTGAGTTCCCGGAGCAAGGGAAAGGGAAAGGTAGAGTGAACAGAGTCGATCCGACAGCAGCTTAGACCAGGCAAGTATCTGTGCCTTTACTTGTGATAAAATTTATTATTGTCTTGATTACTTGAATATCGTTATCCCCAGAACAATTCAAATTATCAATCTTTTAACCGCATTTGGACAACTGATTCCATTTTCTTAGAGATTCTTGATTCTTTGATTTGATCTGCATCGGAAACCCTTATTTCCAATTCACTTGATTATTGCTTACCATCATTTGATTATTGATTATCATCCTTTGATTATCATTGACAACCATTGATCATTTGACTTCCATCGTTGACTATTGATTACGGTCATCGATTATCGATTACCAATATTGATCTCCTTATTGAATGAGTACACTGTACCGTTGAAATTACTTCATGATTATTTCTCAATCTTCATTTGATACTGAGCAGTTGAAGCTCTTTTGCAAGTACTATACATTGAGTTATCTTATTGAGTATGTTATTGTTTATACCCTATGATAGATTTGGCATGTTTTTAAAATGGACCAGTAATTGGTCGGACCATATTTATGGTCGGAATAACTTAAGGCCCAGTTTGGCCTAGGATCCAGTAGAGGACTATGATGTGAGCTAGTCCGGGGTTGATGCGTGGCTGGCCAGCAGCACAACCTTTGATTTGATTCTTCAATTGTTATTGATACAAAGCATGTGTTAGCTAAATATTGTTGATTCTGATATCATAAATTCATATCCTTACAACTGTGATAGAAATGATTCATTGATGTTTGCTGAGCAATTTTGGCTCACTCTTGCTTGTTGTTTTCTAACCCTATTCCAGTGAAGCGAGAGTATGAGTCAGCATAGCGTGACCGATAGTTCACCAGCAGCCAGGAGAGCCCCTCGAGTCATTGTCATTGGCAGGGTAGTTGTTGTTTTGCTTTTCTAGATTAGATATCTAGATTTGAACTTTAGTCGTGATGTAATAACTCTGATAAAACTGGTATTGTATTAATAAAAGATTGTAGTAGCTTGTGTTCATTGCCATAATCTGGATGCGGTCTTGGTCAAGGGGTATTTGTGTCTTTATATATATTATGCATGTGTTAAAGAGTATTCCCTTGGTCGGATGACTCCTCAAATCTGTACCCCGGGCTTGGAGGGCGTCACAGGTAATACATCCTATCTCTGGATCATCTGGCACCTTTGCTGAAGCCCAAGTGGTTGATAGGACAGACCAAGAGGTTGTAGAACCACAATCTCTATCCCAGGTCAGAGAGCCAAACACTGTGTCTAATCCTTTAACCTCTCAACCTGAAACTGCTTCTTTAATAAGACAAAGGTCTAGTAGTGAACAAACACCGAGTGCACCCACAACTCTGTCTCCACCTCTAAAGAAAAGAAGAACCTATAGGGAGACATCTGTAAGCCCATCCATGTCCTCTCAACAGGATATGGACTTTGAAATGGCCATTGAACAGTCTCTGGAGACATCCTCTCAACAGGATGAATCTATTGAAATTCGCCATCGGGCCCTGGCAACCTGTAATGAGTCAAGCACTCTCCCATTACTCACAATGGGAGAAGACATCCAAATAGAAGAAACTCAGGACATGTTGTTAGGGGAGCACTTAGGATCTGAAACAGTGCCTACCATTGTCACGGTAGAAGTGCCTTCACAGGCATCAGAGGGAAAATCTGATTCTTTGCCACTTTTAATAGAATCATTTTCTCCCCTCCCAGAGGGAACATCTCTGGCTCCCCTAAGGGATTTTTCACTCGCAGTTTTTACTGGAGAAAGTGAAAGGAAACCTGGTGAGTCTGTCTCTGAAGCAATTCAGTATACAATGTCAAATATTTTGACAGACTCAACCAGGGATCGGGATTTGCGAACTCCCATTGCACCACCACTGACCTCTCTTGAAGAGGCTCGGGTGATTTCTATTGCAGGTACTCAATCTGATAACTAGGAAAGACAGCTAGTGATTAGAGATCAAAATCAAACAGAGAGTGATAAACAAGCACGTGAGTTGAGTGAAACACCACTGAGAGAAATTGAAGTGAGTGCACACACTGACACAAACACTGCTTCTTTGTTAGCTCAGATAGCTGCTCTACAGAAACAACTGCAAGAAACCCAGGCTGAGAAGGACATTCTTAAAGCACAAGTGGTTGAACGGTCTTCTTCTTCCACCTCTGTAACAAATCAGCTGGGTTTGATTAAAGATGATATTGAAAGCTTGAAGACTACTCTCCTACCAAAGATCAATGCTGTTCAGCAATTTCAAGTACTTTTGGCTTCAGACGTCTTTGATCTTACAACGTCAAATGTTGATCAGTTTGCTGCCATTACTGCTCAAGTGGATTTTATTCAGCAAACTTTTGATGAAAATCAATGGTTTAATGATCAAAGATTCTCTAAAATTGAAGGTGGAATAGAGCATCTGAACAAAGGGATGAAGCATCTGTACTATATGATAAAGAAGTCACATCAACCTACAGTTGATCAAAGAACATTCTTTGAGGGAGATGATGATGCTGATCAAGGAGGAGATAGGGAAGAAATGAGAGAATGAGGAGATATAAGGGGAACATCTGAGGTGAATCCTGGAGCTTCTAAAGCTCAAACTGTAGAGGATTCCTCAACTAAGGGGGAGAAGAAAGGAGAAGAAAGAGAAGCTGGAGGAGCTTCTGGAAAAGATGAGGGAAAGGGTAAACAATCAATGGAGGAGTCTGCTTTTGATGATGCCTACTACTACCATGGTGAACAGGATGACTTCCAATTTGACACATCTGGTGATCTTGGGAAGACCATACCTGAAGAAGCTTTTGGTGAGGAGGAGGTTGAAGAGGCGGCCAACTTTGAGGATTGGGAAGATGAAACTAATCTATACACTCCTGGCCCTTTGTTTCAGAAGGAGTTAAAGAAACAGCAGGCAGAACTAAGAAGAAAGGAGGATGAGAATGCTAAGGTCTCCGACATCATATCTCAGAAGCTAAAGATTCAAAAGGCTGAACATGAAGACAAACAACGTCTTCATAGTATTCATGTCAAAGAAAGGAGATTGGATGTGAGGATGAAGCAAGGAAGCAATTGGGATAAAGCAAGGGAGATGTTTGATATCCCTCAGAGAAGCACAAACAATGATGCTACATTTCTGAAGTTGCTTGAGAAGATCAGAACTGTTAATCCAGACAATTCATTATACATGAAGGCATTGAAGGAAGATATTCTAAGGATTACGTCTGCATTTGATCAAGTGAGGCAAGAACTGTACATTTATGCCTCAAGTGCTCTTGAAGGATCATTCACCGTCTCTCTTGAACTACTCCAAAGAAGATCTCTCTCTGAATTGTGGATTCTAATGAGTAAGGTAAAGAGATCTTCTTGCTTGAACGAGCTTCTTTATGACCGGCTGAGAGACTCTGCTATGAAGGCCAGCCCTCAAGTTGTACATTTTCCTTATGAAGTCAAAATCTACCGAGGTACAACTTTGCAGACTGTAAGGCTGGATCCTGATTCTTTGAAGCTACAGACTGCTATGCAACTGGTGAAGTTGGAGAATCTTCTTAGAACTTCCGGGTTTGCTACTGTAGAGAAGTCTGAAGTTGCTGATATGATTTCAGACTACTGCACAGAGAAAGTTCCAAGGTATGCTCAGATGAAGAACAGATTGAAGAAGATCACCACTCAACCAGTAATGCCAAGTGGTGTGGTTTCTGAAAGTGATCGTGTCCTTGACAAAGATCTTCTAGTCACCTTGCAAGAAGCTGAAGAAGGTGAAATTAGAGACTAAAGGCATGATGTAGTTAGCTCAATTTGTAAATGTTAAATGTTTAGAGCTAGGTAAATCAAGATATAAAAATGTATCATTTGTTCAGACTAGAGGAACATCTATCTTGTATTTATCTTCACAGTTTGAATCTGGATATTGTTATATTTAATCCAGAACTTTTTATTATTTGCTTGGCTCTTAAAAGTCTTATCTTTCCTTGTTTTAGTTGAGTTATCCTCTAGAGGTATTTGGTTGTTATTGTCTAACAAACAAATAGGGGGAGATTGAAACGCATATGTCTAGGCCTATTTGTAAACACAGAGGATTCTACTCAACATAAACCAAGATGTAATAAGTAAATAATAAATACAGATGTCACAGGAATCTCAGAAGGTTATATCTGTCAAGAGAATGAAGATTAAAGTCATCTACAGACTTGAAGTTATTCTACATTGAAAGAAGTTCAATTTATTGTTCAAGCCTCAGTGAAGTATTCAAGGAAGTGGAACTATTTATAGGTGACAGAGATTTCAGAAGTGTGACGGAGAAAAAGTACAGGTTACAGTCCTTTGTTTAAATAGAAGGAGAAAAGAATCAGAGCTTAAAGTCAAGGATGAAGAACAACCATTAAAGTTTGTCGCTCATGAACTAGACAGTACATGGAGTGTCAACGTCAGACAGTGGAAGTTCGTCATCAATTTTAGTGGTTCTAAGAATTAGTTTAATTCTCTTTTAATATTATTTTATAAGATAATTAATTTAATCTATGAATTAATTCTTTCAGAATTAATTCATATATTAAATTAATCAATCTAGATCTTAAGTAATTTAATGTATAAATTAATTCTCAAGAATTAATTTATTTATGGAATTATTTAAGTCAATTATTTAATTTATTTAATCTGTGAATTAATTCTAAAAGAATTAATTCATTTGTTAAATCAATTAAAAGTAGAATATATTAAATCAGAATTGGTTCTAATTCTGATACTAGCAGTACTATACTTTTTATACTAGTAGTACTATCTGTCATAGTACTACCGATAGTACTACCAATATAATTGGATAGTACTACCGATAGTACTACCAAGTATATTTGGTAGTACTACTAGTAGAAATTGTATTAATCATATATGAATGAGTTTGGCGCGTGAGTTTGTTGTGAGTCAGTTGTTTAAATACTTTGTATTTGATCAATTGGACACAACACACTGAAAACATTTCAAGACAGAAAGAACAAAAGCATTACATCTCTCTCTTCTGCCATTAACACGAAGCCGACTGCAAAGCTTCATTTAATTCTTGTAATAAATTCTAGCCATCAGAGTTATATCCAATCAACTAGAATTCAATTACTTGTACTGCTTTGATAATCTAGCGGATCATAATCCCTAGAATTTCAATTGAACTACTTTTTAGTATTCGATCCTTTTATTACAAATATAGATAAATTCATGTCGAATTTATTCTAAATTTGTTTTAACAAGAACTCTGTAATCTGTACACAGAATTGTAACACCCTTCAAGTTCAATAGAGTTTTATTTAACTTGAATCTTGTTTCATTTTATTCCGCAGATAATTTGTTATTGTAATTGTTAAATCTACTATCAATACAAATTCGATTAAAAGGTACTGTTTGTTGCCCAGTAATAATCTATTGTAGAGGGGGGGTTGAATACAATAGTATAAGATAATCGACTTCTTAATGTATATATCACAAATATGAAAGAAAGATAACAGCTTTATTAAATCTGATATAAAACTGTTACAAACTCTCTCAAGAAATTCTGATGTTCTTGAGAGCTGCTAGCTTACAAAAACTCTCTCAAGAAATTCTATGTTCTTGAGAGCTTCTATCTTGATTCACACCGAACCAAAACCAAAACTGTGTTTATATACTACACAGCTTCTCTATCAATGATAAGTCCTAATCAATTACAAAGATTGAAACCTATCCATAATTGATAGCTACATTCTACAAACCAGGAACCGACAGAATAAACTTCCATGTTTAACTAGACTCCAAATATAACTCGAAGTAGGAATCCTGATCAGCTTCCAGTCCTGATGATCAATCCTGATCCCAGTCCTGATATGTATCTTGATCCTGACGACCATGTAATCCTGATGACGTCAGCAATCCTGATCAGTTGAGTCTAGCTCCTGACGATCATTGAATTCTGATATAACAATCTCCCCCAATCTCATACTTTGTGAAATAAAGTATATATTCCTAAGATTCAATGATGTCAAAAACATATATACAAAATGTACAGTATCTGCAGCAACAACTTATCTGTTTAAATTCTTTGATAGAACAGATTCATCTTCAAGAAGTTGGATAACAAATTTTCTTCTTTTTCTTCAAGAATTTGAATCAGTCTTTCCTTAAGATTTCTGAGTTCTTCATCTTCCTCATTAATCTGGTAGATAGCTGCTCTGAGATTCAATATGGAGCTTCTCTGAAGACTATGCTCTTCAAGCAAAAGATAAGCAATTTCCTTCCCATCAGGATTGAGAGTAAGTTGTGTCATGCCAAAAGTTACTTCTTTAACAGCAGTACCCCTTTGCATTTCCACATCCTGACCTCTTTGATTTAAGTACATGGGAGTATAATTACCATTGAAATTACTGTTTCCATCCAGTCTTCTTCTTATTGTTGACAAAATCATGTCACTCCATTCCTTGCACATTTGATTCTTCGATCTCAAAAGATAATGAACATATTTCAGTTCCTGTGTAGTTTTCATCAGCAGATCTTGAATAGATAGAATCTTCACACTACCATCTTTCATGAAGTACAGAAGCTTTTCTTTCTTGTCAAAACCATCATGACAATCTATAACTATATCAACAGCTAGTAAATTGTTCAGGTTTTCAGAAGTTAAAGTACCTCCAATTTCAGTTAAGGAGTAAGGATCAACATATGACATATTTAGATATTCAGCATCACTGTGTCCAATACCTCCTCTTGAATTACTTGTCAATTGCTTCAGATTTGAAAACATCTTTAACCAGAGTGCTTTTGATCTAACCATCTCAGATAAATCAACAACACTTGAAGCGCTTGTAATAATTCCTCCAGACTGAAAATTGATAAGTGTATCACACCTCAGTGTACTAATATGTTTCCACTTCTTATCCTTTTCCTTTTCAAAGGCATAGCTTCTGTCCAGTGAAAATTCTTGTCTGCTTGGGTTCCTCCACTTTCTTCTGTTTGAGAGTTTAAGCCTTTGTACATAGAGATTTAAATCTCCATTTGTTGATCTTGTAATTTCTCTTCTTCTGGCTTCTTCTTCTTCATCTACTTCCTTGTTGTGAGAGTCAACCACAGTAGATAAGATCATCAAATCAATCTCTTGCAGAATTTCAGAATCATCAGGATCTTGAATATTATCAGGAACAACATCAGGATTAGATTCTTCAATTTGATTTGTATTGCAGAGAGTTGATTTTCTTGATTTTCTTCTCAATTCAGGTTCTTCTTCAATATTTTCATCATCACCAAAAGTAGATCTGTCAGGAACTACTAGAGTTTGAATAGGTTCAGGAATTTCTTCAATTCTTAACCCTCTAGACCTTGTCTGTCTAGGTATTGTTTGAGTTGAAGAGCCTCTTCTACTTCTTCTAGCTCCTCTCCTACCTCTGCCTCCTCTACCTCTAGCAGGAGCAGGGTTATTAAATCTTTCCATCATTTCTCTCTGTTTTCTTAAGAATTCTTCATGTGAGAGATCAGGATATTCTTCACTTGCTGTAGAGAGTGCTTTTCTTGCATATAATTGTTGAACTCTTTTATCAATGTGATATAGAGTAACAATTCTGCCATCTTTTGTAGAAAACTTCTGGAATAAATTTGATGCATCTTCAGGATTATCAATAAAAATATCTTCATCACCTTCAGGAATTGTAGCAAGAGTATGTCCATGACCAGGTGTCATGATTTGTTCTTCCGTCAGGATCTGAGATTGCACCAACGTTCTTATTGTCTTAACTCCAGAATCAGAAACATGAGTTGACTGCGTTGTTTGACTTTGAGAAGTTTGAATTGTAGACTTCATAACAGCAGCATCAGAGGTTTCTCCTTGTATCACTTTGTCACTACCATCATCTCCAGTATCATCATCATTATTCCTTAATACTAGATCAGGTGTGCATTTTGTCCGACTAACCTTCTCCCCCTTTTTGACATCAGGATTTGATAATAAATTCAAAATTAAGGAAAGAGAGGCTTGAATGTCAGTTACCTTGGTATCCAGAGAATCAATCCTTCTGTTGATAGAGGTTTGTTCAGAAATGACAGATTTCACTTGGGATTCTACTACCCTTAGCTGAAAAGCAGTAGGCACCTTTGTAAAATTTTGAGAAATATCATTCCTCACCAACTCAGTTGAGTTCTTGATAGAATCAATCTCACTTTTTAGGCTTTTGGATAACAGAGTTGTAGCCTTCAAATGATTCTTCAAGTCTTGATTCTCTATAGATTTCACTGCATCATAGGCATGTTCCAAAGCAGAAGAATAACTTACAGATTCAGCAGATCTGTACCATGAATTGTTCCATTCATTCTGTCTAAGTGCCTCAGCAGGATTAAAGGAAGGAATAGAAAAATCTTGTCTCTGATCTTTCCCAGTGGGAGCTTTGCCAGCCATATATGTACTTGATGAACCAAAATTAGTTCCAAGACTAATTTTGAGTGTTGTAGCAAGCTGTTCCTTCTCTTTTCGATTCTCATCATCATCACTATCATCAGAGTCATCATCATCAGTACTATGAGTATCATCAGGATCAGGAATAACTATACCATTCATTTTATCCTGTGAATCTGTGATAGGATGATCCATTTGTCTTGAACGAAGTGGCTGTATCAGTATAGGTTCAACATCAGGAGCACCACTAGCGTCAGGATGAACACCGTCAGGATTTGATATGCTTGCATCAGTATTTGCTACCAATGGTTCTTGTGGAGCTTAAGGTTCAGAAGCTGCTTCAACACTTTGAGTCAAAGGTTCTTGTGTGCTTCCCTCATTGACAGTGTCCTCGACCAATCTTTGAACTTCATCTGCACCAGAAATCCCTTAAGCATTGTCAGGAAATTTCTCAGAAACTGTAGCTTGGCCTGCATCTTCACTTTGAGAAGATGGTTCTTGTGTAGCTGGAATGTCGATGTCTGCATTCTCCCTTTGAGAAAATGGTTCTTGTGGGACCATTCCACTAGCTAAGCCTTCACCCAAACTTTGATTGAGTGGTTCTTGTGTGGCTGGATCATCAGAAAGAGCTGCTGAACCACTTTGAGGTTCAGGTTCTTGTGGGCTTGATCCTTTCAGTTTCTTCTGTCTCTGATAGACTAACTCTTCTTCCTTCCTTAGCTTTTCCATTGGATTTTTTATCCCAAGATTGGAAGAAGCAACACCATACTTCTCCCATGAAATATCAACATGTCGTTTTGTTGGAGAGTCCTGTGCTGGAGAGTCTAAAATAGAAACCACTTGACTTGGTACAGCATCAGGAATACTAACATCAGGATTTGCTTGAGCAGAAGAAACTGATTGCTCATTCAGAATAGAAGTGTCCTGTACATCAGTATCCTGCTTCTTTTCTAAAGGAATTTGATACCTGCTTTTTGATAACTTCCTTTTCATCTGTGGTGTAGACAATGGAACCACAGCTGCAGTAGCAGTATCAGCAACTTCCTTATTCACATTCATCACAGAGGATATAGGTAATTCATCCTCTGAATCAGTCTCATCCCTGAGAACTAATTTTCTTTTAACAGAAACAACCTCACCTCCCTTTGCAGCTTTCTTCACCAGGACCCCTTGTACACCCCCTTGTAACTTCTTTTTAATGATAGGTGTAGAGGAAAAATCCTTTGAACCTGATTGCCTTCCTGACACATCAGTTCTAGCTGACTTCTTTGCTTTTACAACTAAAGTCTTTTGAGAGACATTAGAGGTGGCAGCTGACTGTTTAGACTGTTTAGGATGAATGCTTGGGTTAAGAACAAGGTGTGATTGGCCTTGTCCCATAGCATTAGAAATTAAACCATAACGAGTAGGCATTTTCCTATGTAAGAAAAACCTAACCTCATCAGGAATAAAAGCATTTCCTATGAAACCATTTGCCTTATCACTGTTGACTAAGGACTTAATATTATTCTCAGTAATTCTACAGATAGATAGAACTACATCATTCTCAAAAACAACAATAGGACACAAGTGATTAAATATCAACTATAAAAATCTAAGAAAACAGACAGAACCTAACTTATCTGATTTCCTATCACTTAAAGCTTTTAAGATAAACGACCCATAATCAAACACTGTAGAGTGGATAAGAGAGTACCCAATTTTAAGAGATCCTGATGGAAGAGCATCAAAATTTGATGTCTTGTTCAGGAAACAGCGGCTGATCGTATCAAAGAAGAAATTCCATTCCTTCTTAAGCTTTGTCCTAAAGAGATTGCCATATCTCTTTATTTCACCATTGTAGCCCAACTTTGTAACAAACTCAAAAAGAGTAGAGTCCGAAACATTAGCAGGAATAGCATCACCAAGAACAGGTAAATGCAGGGCTTCATCCACAATTGCAGGAGTCACATAGTGAGTAATTCCATTATGTTCAAAACTCATCAAGATGGTGTCAGAATACCCTTTGTCAAAAGTAACTGAGTTCCACACCTGCATTACAGACTTAAAAGAAACACTTGCAGGTTTTGTTAAAGCAAACTTCAATGGGCTTGAAGCTAGAAAATCTTGAATTATATGAAACTCATTGGGTAAATCTTGATGATTTAGAACATCCACAAAATTGTTAGTGGCAAAAGTAACACCACTAATCACTGTTTGTTTGTTCATGAATGATGAAGATTCCATTGAAATTCTTAGAAATCTTGAGAATTGATGTTTGAAAATAGTTAGGGTTCGTAAGCACAGAGAGAGATAGAAAATCGAAAAACTGATGATGAGAGAGTAATTAATGATGTAGAATAAGTAAAAGTATTTTGTTAGAACAAAACTTTACTCTCAATAACATGTGGCAAAATATGATTTGTGCACAAATAATTAGTGGACAAATTACGTGTGTAATTTAAATGAAACTGCACCGCTTTTTATGTGTATGTATATGTATATCTATAACAGTGCAACACACGTGCGCATACAGTTGTCCTACTAAAACTCAACCGTCCATCAGCAGATACTGACGAAAAAATAGGCACAAATTAAGCAATGAAATACTGACCTGAACATCAGGATTGACCAATTGACTTCCTGTCAGGATAGCATCCTATCAGGATTTGATCAAAGGAAACATACCTTTCTGAATAACCATCAGGATTTGACAGTTATCAGGATTTCCTCTCTTTAGCTTTCCTCAAAAATTCTCAAAGTTCATAATTCCAAGTTCATTCACCAATTTATTGAAAGTAGCTTCAGGTAGTGGCTTGGTGAATATATCAGCTAGTTGTTGATCAGTAGGAACAAAGTGAAATTCAATTGTTCCTTCCAGAACTTGTTCTCTTATGAAGTGATATCGAATACTGATGTGTTTAGTAAGAGAATGTTGAACTGGATTTCCTGTCATTGCAATAGCACTTTGGTTATCACAATAAATAGGGATTTTTGAGTATGACAGGCCATAATCTAACAACTGATTTCTCATCCACATTATCTGAGCACAACAACTTCCTGCAGTAATGTACTCAGCTTCTGCAGTTGAAGTAGAAATGGATTTTTACTTTTTACTGAACCATGAAACTAGTCTTCCACCCAAAAACTGACAGCTTCCTGAAGTACTTTTCCTGTCTATTTTGCATCCTGCAAAATCAGCATATGAATAACCACACAACCCAAAATCTAATTCCCTTGCATACCAAAGGCCAAGTGAAGAAGTGCCTTTGAGATATCTGAAAATTCTTTTGACTGCAGTCAGATGGGGTTCTCTAGGTTTTGCTTGAAATCTTGCACACAGACAGGTTGCAAACATGATATCTGGTCTACTTGCAGTGAGATACAATAAAGATCCAATCATTCCTCTGTAGTGAGTTACATCTACCTCAGCACCTTGATCAGGATCAAGTTTGGTAGCTGTAGCTATGGGAGTTGTAGCAGGAGAACTATCTTGCATGTTAAACCTTGTCAATAAATTCCTTGTATATTTAGACTGATTGACAAAAATCCCTTCATCATTCTGTTTAACTTGAAGACCAAGAAAGTAACTCATTTCTCCCATCATGCTCATTTGATATCTTGACTGCATAAGCTTGGAAAACTTTTCACAAAGCTTATTGTTTGTTGACCCAAAAATGATATCATCAACATAAATCTGAACTAACAACAAGTCCTTACCATGATTCAAATAAAATAGAGTTTTATCAATAGCACCTCTTTTGAATCCACTTTCCAGTAAGAATAGAGCTAAAGTTTCATACCATGCTCTTGGAGCTTGCTTTAGTCCATAAAGTGCCTTATCCAATCTATAGACATGATCTGGATATTTAGGATCAATGAAACCAGGAGGTTGCTCAACATAGACTTCTTCCTCCAGTTCTCCATTTAAGAAAGCACTTTTAACATCCATCTGGAAAACCTTGAATTTCTTATGTGCTGCATAAGCAAGAAATATCCTGATGGCTTCTAGTCTTGCAACAGGAGCAAAAGTTTCATCATAGTCAATTCCCTCTTGTTGTGAATACCCCTTTGCAACTAGTCTTGCTTTTTTTCTGATTATTACTCCATCAGAATCAGTCTTGTTCTTGAAAATCCACTTTGTACAAACAATTGATCTATTCTTTGGTCTTGGTACTAGTTTCCAGACTTCATTTCTTTCAAATTCATTCAGTTCCTCTTGCATTGCAGTAACCCAATCAGCATCTTTAAGTGCATCTTCAACTTTCTTAGGCTCCTCCTTGGATAGAAAGTTATTGTATAGACATTCATTCTGAGTTGCACTTCTTGTTTGAACACCTGCATCAGGATCCCTAATGATCAAATCAGGAGTATGACTTGCAGTCCATTTCCTTGCTGGTGTTAAATTGTTTCTTGACGTAGATGCTCTCCCTGGATTGGTGTTATCTTGATTTGAAGAACTTGCTTGACTTGAAGCTCCCCCTGAATTATTGCTATGTCCTTCTGATAAGTTATCAGTATCTGAAGAATTCTGTCATGATGATTGAGTTGACTCTGAACTTGTAGTAGAATGTTGTTGCTCCCCCTCAACATTAGCACTACTAGAAGTATCACTATTGATTGCATCATCAGTATTTGCACCATCATCATCTGGTGTGTCATCAGGATTTGGTGACCCATCAGGATCTGATGTATGGACAGGATCTGATTCACTTTCCTCAGGTTCCTTGGTAGCTTCATTTTCAAAAATCAATCTATCATGAGAGTCTTCATTGATTCCAGCTATCTTCTTGTCATCAAAAGATACATTTATTGACTCCATGACAGTCCTTGTCCTCAAATTAAAAACTCTGAAGGCTCTTGATGCAGGATAGCCTATGAAAATTCCTTCATCAGCCTTTGTTTCAAATTTCCCTAGCTGTTCAGGATGAGTTCTGAGAACAAAACATTTACAGCCAAACACATGCAAATGCTTCAGACTTGGTTTCTTCTCCTTGAGAGATTGATAAGGAGTCACACCGTGCCTGTTTATTAATGTGAGATTTTGAGTATATCATGTTGTGTTGACTGCTTCTGCCCAGAAATATGTAGGTAATTTTGCTTCTTCCAACATAGTTCTGCCAGCTTCAATAAGAGTTCTATTTTTCCTTTCAACTACTCCATTTTGTTGAGGTGTGCCAGGAGCAGAGAATTGTTGAATGATTCCTTTTTACTTGCAGAACTCTTCCATCTTTGAATTCTTAAATTCAGTACCATTATCACTTCTCAAAATCTTGACTTTGTACTTTGTGGTTGTCTCAATCATTCTCATATGATCCAACAGAACTTCAGGAGTCTCATCTTTTCTGTGCAAAAAATACACCCAGGTGAATCTAGAATATTCATCAACAATTACAAGAGTGTACCTTTTCTTACTGATGGACATGATGTTGACTGGACCAAATAGATCAAGATGTAGCATGTGATATGGTTCTTCAATAGAGGATTCTGATTTACTCTGGAATGATGTCCTTCTTTGTTTTGCTTTATGACATGCATCACAGAGTCCATCAGGAGTATATAACACTTTTGGTAATCCTCTCACTAATCTTTCTTAACCAACTCATTGATATTGCTGAAGTTGAGATGAGAAAGCTTCTTGTGCCAATTCCAACTTTCATCTACTGAAGCTTTACTGATCAGACAGGTAGGGGAGTCATCAGTATTTGATTGAATGTTGGCTTCATATATGTTACCATGCCTGTAGACAGTCAGTGCTATCTTTCTTGTTGCTTTACTGACTACTTCACAATGAGTGGAATAGAAGTTGACATGATAACCTCTGTCAGTGATTTGACTAATACTCAACAAGTTGTGTTTCAGTCCTTTCACTAGAGCTACTTTTTCAACGATGACATTTCCAATGATTATATTGCCATCTCCCAAGGTTTGTCCAATGTTGCCATCTCCATAAGACACAGTTGGGCCAGATTTTTCCTCAAATTCTGATAACAGGGCTTTGTTTCCAGTCATGTGCACAGAACATCCACTATCCATGACTAACACATTTTTCTTTTTACCCTGCAATCAGAATAGAAACACACTAGTTAGAACATTTAGGAACCCATACTTGTTGGGTTCCTTTTCCATGCAATTTATTAATTTTCACAGCAGAAGACTTTCTCACCTTAGCAGTCCTGACAGGATTTACTCCATCAGGATTTGCTTTGTCAGTATCAGTATTAACAAAAGCATGCTTCACTATGACATTCTCAATGCTACCAGAGTTTGCACTCTTTTTATCAAATTTAGGCAATGGATCATAAAAGTTATAGTACAACTCATGATAATCTTTAAAAGTATAAATAGAATGCCATATACTACCACAATGAAAACAGGACTTCTGTGGTTTACAAAATACTGATCTATTCCTAACATCAGACTTAGAAATATCAACAATCTTCTTCTTACAATCAATAGAAAGATGATTAGAGTTACCACAGTTAAAACAACACTTTCTAGGTGCATTTGGGATATATTTGTAACCATTCTCTTTATTGATCCCAACTTTACCATTCCTGTTTCTCTTAACAGTAGCTTCCTTTTTCTTATCTGTCACCTCGCAGATTTTATCCTTAAGCTTATCATCAGGAGCAGAAATTACATCAGCGTTGGCCATTAGAGCATAGTTGACCACCTCAGTATCAGATTCTGAGGAAGAGTCCATTCAATCCTTGCTTGATGTGATAAGTGTCTTTGTCTTCTTGCACTCAGAAGCAAAGTGACCCATACCATTGCACTTGTAGCATCTAACCTTTGACTTGTCAAATTTGCTACCCTTGCTGTCCTTTTTGATATACTTATCTTTGTTTGGGTTGAAAGCCTTTTTTCTGAAAGTTGCCTTGTCTTCTATTCTTCCTGAACTTCATCCTTCTGAAGTTTCTGACAATCATAGCAACCATCTCTTCCATGTCTGAGTCAGAAGAATCATCATCAATATTGGCATCAGGATTTCCATCAGTATCTGATGAAGAGTCATCAGGATCTGATTCAGCTACTCTTGATTTACTTCTAGAGACCTCCATAGCTTTTCCTTTTGATTTAGTCTCTGCTTTCAAAGCAATTGATTTTGCCTTGCTGCTTTTCTTGTTCTTTCTCTGTTGAACTTCAAGATCATGAGTTCTTAGCATCCCATAGACTTCATCAAGAGACACAGTGTTAAGATCATACTGATGTCTAATGATCGAGGTCTGAGTGTCTCATTCTTCAGGTAAAGCTCTTAGAAACTTGGTGTTTGAATCTTCAGTTTCATATTCCTTGTCAACTAAAGATAAACTGTTCAATAGTGTCAGAAATATATCATATAGATCAGTTAGGCTCTCATCAGGTCTTGCATCAAATTGTTCATATTCTTGAATCAAAAGAGCCCTTCTGTTTTTCTTGACAGATGCACATCCCTGGCACTGAGTTTCCAAAGTATCCCAGATTTCTTTTGAAGACTTGCATGCAATCACTCTATTTGACATGACAGCATCAAGACTACTGTGCAAGATATTCTTTATCTTTGGTTCCCTGAGTACATTAGCTTTTTCTTCTGGAGTCCATTCACTTTTAGCCTTGACCACATAATGTTCAGGTACTGTATCTGTTCGTTCTACAATCCTTGTAGGAATATATGGTCCATCACGAATCCTGTCCAAATAGTCAGGATCCATAGCCTCCAGGTACATCAGCATCTTTACCCTCCATGTTGGATATTCTGATTTCTTCAAGATGGGAATCTTCATGCTTTCATACTTGGTTGTCCACATCTTTAGATCGTATCTGATTCAGAATTAAATCAGTTTGCTTTGATACCAATTGTTGCCCAGTAATAATCTATTGTAGAAGGGGGGTTGAATACAATAGTATAAGATAATCGACTTCTTAATGTATATATCACAAATATGAAAGAAAGATAACAGGTTTATTAAATCTGATATAAAACTGTTACAAACTCTCTCAAGAAATTCTGATGTTTTTGAGAGCTGCTAGCTTACAAAAACTCTCTCAAGAAATTCTATGTTCTTGAGAGCTTCTATCTTGATTCACACCGAACCAAAACCAAAACTGTGTTTATATACTACACATCTTCTCTATCAATGATAAGTCCTAATCAATTACAAAGATTGAAACCTATCCATAATTGATAGCTACATTCTAAAAACCAGGAACCGACAGAATAAACTTCCATGTTTAACTAGACTCCAAATATAACTCGAAGTAGGAATCCTGATCAGCTTCCAGTCCTGATGATCAATCCTGATCCCAGTCCTGATATGTATCTTGATCCTGACGACCACGTCATTTGGAGCAGAGAATATCTGCCATTAGAGAAGCAAGAGATCTGGGAGAGATTGCTTTGGAAAGACTGTATGGTGTTCTGAAGACCTATGAGCTGGAGCAGATTCAACAGGATGAGTTATATGGAATTGGGAGGATAGTTAGTACTTCTACTGCATTGGCTGCTGAAGTCCCACAGAAACTGGAAGTGAAGGCTGTTCAACCTTCCAGTTCTAACATGAATGTTACTGATGTTGAATATGGATTAACATCCATTGATCAATCTGGTGGTGACTTCTATTCTTTAGAGGAACTTGATCAGCTGGAGGATGGTGATTTGGCTTTGATAGTCAGAAAGTTTGGGAAGTTCAGATTCAAGAGGAATCCCAATCTTAAGTTCAGGCCCAGATTTCAGAGAGGTGGATCTTCCTCTTCAAGTAGCATAAGGGGTGGCTACAAAACTGAAACTGTGGATAGGAGCACAATCAGATGCTACAATTGCAATGAGTTGGGTCACTTTGCTACTGAATGCAGAAAGCCAAATCAAGTGACAAGAAACACATTTGATTCTAGCAAGAAGAACAAGATTGGGAAAGCCTATGTTGCTGAAGGAAAGAGTTGGGATGACACTGACAGTGATGAAGAAGTAGGTGAGATTGGGAACCTTGCTTTAGTGGCTAAAGAGGCAAGCACTTCATCTGCATACATGTCAGAGGTAAAGTTCACTGACACTGAAATGATTCGTCATCTTAGTGGTACTATTTCTTGTGCACGCACTGAAAATGATAGAATAATTCTTTTGAACACAAATCTTGAAAAGGAGATAAAAGAATTGAAACTAGTGCATGTTAATCAGGATGAACTTACTGAGAAAATAGCATTTCTTGAGAATAGGGTTAAATGTTATATTCAACTGGAAACCATTCTTAAACAAAAGAATAGTGAGCTTAATACTAAAGCCAATGCTTACTATAATTCTTGCAAGACTGCTAAAGATATTTTCAACCAACAAGCTATTGGTAATCATGTTAGTATAGGTTATGGTTATAATAAGGCTGTTGGATTGCTAGGCATTAATTCCCCTTGTAGAGTCAGTACTGAAGGAAGGGGTATTCCATATGTGCTTAAGGGTATTGAAACACCCTTCTGTAAGGAGTCCGAGGCAGATCCTCTGAATGAATACTCTATCATCATTGCTGAGGAGATTCGTGAAGAAGATATTGCTTTGGAAGTTGAACAGTCCAAAAAGTGTATATCTGATATTCCAGTCAAAGTTTCTACAACTAAAAAGACTAAATCAGATATCCATAAGTTGGATAAAAACAACTGTAGAAATAACATGCCTGCTGTTAATTCTTCTCATAAAGCATGTGGTGTGATTAATTGCATGTCTTGTGCTTTCAATGTTATGTATGCTTATTTTAATAGTAAGCATGTATCTAGTGATAAGACTGCTCCACGTCAACATGTTAATAATAAGAAGCATGTTAAAGATAAGACTACTAGTCCTCCTAAGACTAGAGTGGATTCATTTATCCCTAAGCCTACTCAGAAATGTGTTAAGGCTGGTTATAAATGGAAACGCTCTTTTGTGAAAGAGGTTGAAGTAGTTTTAGTTAAAAATGTTGTTTTGCCTGACAAAGGCCAGTTCTTTAAGTATGCCGGACCCAATCAAGTTTGGGTTCCGAGGAAGGACTAATCAATTTGATATTGCAGGGAGTTAAACATGTAAACCGTGTTATGTGGATTCTTGACAGTGGCTGTTCAAGGCATATGACCGGAGATAGAGCCCTGCTATCAGATTTGGTTGTGAGAGCTGGCCCAGTAGTTACCTTTGGAGATAGCAGCAAGGGTATTACGAAAGGATATGGTTGTTTGAAGTTTGGAAATGTTATCATTGAAGATGTATCATTTGTGGAAGGTCTGAGGTTCAATCTTCTCAGCATCAGTCATTTCTGTGACAGAGGATATGCTGTTTCCTTTGAAAGAGAGAAGTGTCAGATCCTTCACAAGAAGAATGGAAAGCCTGCTCTTCAAGGGGTAAGGATAGGTGACTTGTTTATAGCTGATCTGCACTCAGGATCCCAAGATGAAGTTAATTGTTTTTATGCTAAAGCTTCATCAGATGAAAGTTGGCTATGGCACAAGAAGATGTCTCACCTTAACTTCAAAACCATGAACTCTTTAGTCAAAAGGGAATTGTTTAGAGGTTTGCCTCAGATGGAATTTACACAGGAAGGACTGTGTGAGGCATGTCAGAAAGGAAAGTCAAAGAAAGCTTCTCTCAAGGGCACTGACACATCCTCAATAACTGAACCACTTCAGCTACTGCACATGGATTTGTTTGGTCCAGTTAATGTGATGTCCATGTCAAAGAAACAATATGCACTTCTGATTATTGATGACTTTTCAAAATATACATGGGTTTTATTCCTACATTCCAAGGATGAGACCCCACACCTGGTGATTGACCATATAAAGTTGATTGAGCTTGATTCTAGATTCCCTGTTAGAGCCATAAGGTCAGATAATGGTACTGAATTCAAGAATTCAATTCTAAATGACTTTTGTGCTGATAAAGGAATAACAACACAATATTCTGCCCCTAGAACTCCTCAACAAAATGGAGTAGTGGAAAGAAAGAATCGTACATTGATTGAAGCTGCTAGGACTATGTTAAGTGAGTCCAAACTTCCAACGTACTTTTGGGCTGAAGCAGCAAATACAGCTTGTTAAACTCATAATCGAACTTTAATCAACAAGGACTTAATGAATACTCCTTATGAGATCATGAACAACAAGAAACCAACTGTCAAGTACTTTCATGTATTTGGAGCAAAATGTTTTGTGCTTATAAATGACAATGTGAAACGTGGCAAGTTTGATGCAAAGGCACAAGAAGATATTTTTGTTGGTTATTCCAGAAGATCTTACAGAGTCTACTTGGTTGGCAGTCACACAGTAAAGGAAAGTGTCAATGTTACTTTTGATGACACTAAGTTCCCTAATATAACGACTCAGAAAAACGCTTGTACTATATTAATATTTAATAATATCTGAGATCTTTGATATGTGAATATTGTGTGAAAGGTGGATATTTGAAAATGTGATAATTAGATGTTTACTTGGTGAATGGTATGGATTAAAATATATGTGTATGCTTTTAATTGCATTTTATATGAATTTCTTATAAAAAATTAGTTCTTTTTGACCTTCCGGGAATTTTATAAAATCAACAGAGACTCTTTTTATTGTGAAATCTTTTTCACAACCTTTAGTTTATATTCTAGTATTTTCTAAAATTAGTGGAGGAATTTATATTTGGCTTTAAGGATTTAAAAACGATTTTATGAGTTAAATGTCATTTAAGTGATCAAAACTTGGAAAATTCATATTTAATTCAATTTTGATCATAAAAATATTTTAAAAATATGGGTGAGCTTGTAAATTCGTATTCTTTATTTTAAAAATAAAATTTTGATTTTTAAACATTATCTTCATTTTATTTCGAATTATAGAAAGGTATTTATGTTGGTTTTGTTTATTAAAAATCAGGAATTCTAATTAGCAGATTACCCTTTTACCCCTGGGCTTATAAAACCCAGCACTCAGTTCTTTTCCCCTCTTCTTCACTCTCGGCAAAATCTCTCATCTCTCTTTTCTCTCTTCTCTCTCTCGGTTATCTCTCCCTCTCAATTTTCTGTAAAAATCTCTCCCTCTCTCACATATGTTGATGATTATACATACATATATATGTGTAATCGTGTGTGTATGTATGTGTATGGCCGTCTGTGCGTGTATATGTGTGTATCGGTTTATGCATGCAAGGGGTTTCGGAAATTTTTGATTTAATTCAAACCCGAAAGCTTGCTTGTGATGATTTTGTGATTAGTTGGTCGATTAATATTGCTTATTGGTGAGGTTGTGAAGGAAACCCGATTTTTCCGGGCACCTCCGACCATTGCCGCCGTCGGCAATGAGCTCCGGCGAGCCGACGGGGACGATGATGATGCTTTTGAGTCCGATTATTGTATTAATAGCTATGTTTAGTTAAGATTTTGATTGCATGTTGAGAAATCGAAATGCATGTTCATATTTCGATTTTTCCCCTTTTTATAAATTCGGTTTGAAAACTTGGTTATGTGATGTTTGATTGTTAATTTCGGTTTATAATGAATGCATGTTGATTTATTGTGTTAAGTTTGGTTAGTGTGAAATTTTGATAGTTAAAAGTTTTGATTTGGGAATTTTAGTGAAATTCCAAGTAAGGGAATTGTTGACTTGTTAATTTGAGTATTTGATAAATGCATGTATAAGATTAGTAATTCTTGAGAACATGAGTTCTAGTTGTGATATTGGATGGTTAGTTGTGAATGAGATTATGTTTGGGATGATTGTATATAGAAAAACATCATGCTGAATTTTCCAGAAAACTGCCCTGTTCTGTTTTGCTATATTTCGAATTGTTGCTGCCTGTTTTAGACAGAGGGCTTAGGATGTTAATGTTCTAAATTGAATCTAGTTTGTGCACGCGCTAATTTTGTATCGATAGGATTTACGAATAAAAAGTTATACTTGTTTTACTAAAAGTTGCGCAGCTGAGATTTTTCTGTGTTTTAGTACCTACTTTATACAGTTCGTTTTTATACTAAATAAAGTGTTCTGAAGTTGAAACTTTTATGCTAAGTTGGTTTTGTAATCAGGAAATAGCCTGTCAAATTTGGTAATTGTTTGATTAGTTTTGGAATTATGAAAAATGTTTTAGTAAAGTATGCGCAGTTGATTTTTCAGCTTTTTGAGATGAGAACATTGTTGTGAAAGTATTAAGGATATAGTTAGCATTGGTTAAATTGATTTAAGGGATAACAAATGTGGTATGATTTGAAAGGTATATTATTATATGTATATATGTATAAGGAACATGTTATGTGTATTTAAATGACGATGTGAGTTTATACGGATGATTGTCTATTACGTGGTTATAATTGTTTTATGGTATAACTATTATATGTTTACGCGCTAGGATGCGTTTGGGTAGTTTAGAATAAAGGATTGACATCTTAGAGAGGGAATTCTAAGATAGATTATATTCTTTTGTAGAGTCCAAGGAAGTGGAACTTAGAGAGTTCAAGGAAGTGGAACTTAGGGACAAGGGAAAGACTAAGGTGGAAAACCAGTGATTGCTCATTACCCTTTATCTACTTAAGGCAAGTAATACAAACTTGCTTTCGTATTTTGATCCCATTGTTTCATTTTGACACATATGAATTGTTATCTTGCCTTGATATACCTTTAATTCCTGAAAACACTTATTGTTCATTGATAACCCTTACCTTTGTTCATATATACCATGTTGAATTATATACCATGCTTTGTTTAGTTCTTTATCCCAAAACCTTTATACCCTGATCATATACATGAATTGAAACCTGATGACCTATAATTCCATAACCTGAATTTGATCATATACTTATTCAAACCCTTTTATACCTGAAAGTGAATACACCTATACCTCATTTTAGTACATTTCCAGAACATACCCAATGATAAATATTTCTTATATTCCACTAATAGAAATCCAGATTGTTTTGATTGAACTTATCTGATTTCCAAAGATCTTCTTTATATCTGAAGATGTTTTAAAAAGGAATAAAGTTTGAACTCATTTAAATTCTGATTTATGGTTTCCACGTATTCCTAAGATTGGAGGCGTAAGAGGCCGAGTAACGCCGGTCCAGCACTTTTTAATTATAATAAATGGACTAGGGATGGACTAGTCTAAAGGCCAATGTGTTGCCTAATGGGACCCAATTCAAGGACCAGAGGGACTGTGTGTCCGGTATGGGGACTTTACGTGGCTGATCACCCGTATTGTCCGGTGCGTTGTGAAAAATCTCCAAAATTAATTATTGTTTTCTTGAAACGGATATCTTGATAATGAAATTGGTTTACCCTTTGAAATTGCATATTTATGCCATTGTTTTGGATAATACCTTATTATGGATTCTGCTTAAACCATGCTATATATATTGATATTGGAAACTGTTTTGAAATTTTATATTCAAATTATTGATTCTGATAATCCCTTGATACGGACTTTGCTATACTCATGCTATCCATATTGATATTGAAACTGTTTCCCAGTGGATAACTGTTTGGTCATATTATTACTTGCTGGGCATTTGGCTCATTCTTTTTCCCTATTCTAACCCACAGTGAAATGAGAAGATGGTACGTACATTTCAGACAGCTAGGAAGTCTTCCTATAGGGTTGTTTTTGGGATGCCAGCTCAGGTAGGTGATGGCCATATCTAGAAGGTGTTTTGTAATAGAGAACATAGAACTTTTAAGACTTGGTTGTAATAACTTTTGAGACATATGTATTAATGAATTAGATAGTGGATGCTTGTTTCACACCATCAACTGTTAAAGATCCAGGGTAGAGTTGGGGTCAAGTCTGCATGCTTTTATTATATTGTTTATAGGTTTAATATGTATAGAGGTGGTAGTGACTCCCCGATCATGACCCCAGGTCGGGAGGGCGTCACAGGTTGGTATCAGAGCTGTCAGTTTTGGTCACTGAAACAAGCAAGGATTAGGATCCCTATTAATAAAAGATTAGGATCCCTATTAATAAAAGGTGATTAAGATAGTTATGAAAGGAGTAGGAATCTGTTAGGATATTAGATGGATAGATGCTAAGTAGCCACGGTAGGCGTAAGTACTTTCTTTTAAGTTAAGTCTTTAGGATTAAGATAACCTGTTATTATATAAGTATCTATATCTATATTGTTATCGCAGGAGATGGACGTTGTCGGTGGAGACACACCCCCTCACCCATCTATCACATTATCTGACCCAGTGGAGATAGGTAGTCTTAGTGTTCAGTCCGTTGAGACACCATTTGCACCTGTACCTGTTCAGACTACTATCCCTTGGAGAGCAGCATCTGTTGATTCTCGAGTTTCAGTCATGGGAGATCCTGCACCTATATTTCATCATGCACATGTAGACCTTGCTAGAGATCTAGAGACCCTTTCAGGACAGAATGCCGAGCTTCAGGCCCTTATAGATCAGATGTCTGAGGAGGCGGACCGTCGTGTTGCTGTTACTGAGGCGGAGTGGCAGGATAGGATTCGTACTGTAGAGGAGTCAGCGCGAAAGCGCCTAGCTGAGGGACCAGTCACTGTTGATGCTTTAGAGGAGGCCAGGAGAGTGACTAGGATTGTTAGCTGGATGCTGTGTGAGCTGAGAGCTGTTCGTGGTGATCGAGACTAGCTATGGTTGATTCTGAGAGTGGGACATCTGTTAGAGCCCATTGGTTTTAGTATTGATTATTTGCACGTTTGACTACTCGCTATTAGGATATTTTCCCTTTTTCCTAGTAGACATTATGATATTATCTGCTTTGACATTGACTCTTCTTTGACTTTATGGGGTGACCATGTACCCTATCATCTATTGTACCTGACTCAAATCTTTATATTATGCACGTACTTTTCTGATATCTTGCTTTAAACTGTTATACCATTTATTGTTAACCTGTTCCTATAATACCTATGCTTACCCTGTTTACCCTGTTACGGAGACGAGCAAGTTATCTAACAATATGACTAAAAGTTTTAAATTTTTTTTTAAAAGTTTTATGTTGCATACAGTTTTATAAACGTTTTCAAAAAGAGTTTTCATTGTGGTATATATATGCATATTGTTTCATAAATTGCTTATCTCTTATCAGAAAAATGCCACCAAAGAAAAGAACTACTGCTTCTACTCAACAAACAACAGATACCGGAGCCCAGAACTCGGTAGACCCAACTATAACTCAGATACTTCAATTACTTCAACAACAAACTGCTGCCTTGACTCAACAACAACAACAACAACAAAATGTTCAACCTTTGACAACTTTTAAATCATTTCAAGCTGTCCACCCACCTGAATTCAAAGGTACCCTAAACCCTGTTGAGGCGAAATCATGGTTAATCGACATTGAGAAAGCGTTTGCGTTAGTTAAGGTTGGGGAGGATCAGAAAACTGAATTCGCTAGTTACTATCTGAAGGCAGAAGCTAATTTTTGGTGGGAATCAGTGAAGTTAGGAGAAGGAGAGATTACTTGGCAAAGATTTACGGAACTATTTCAGGAGAAGTATTTACCGAGGTACCTACAAGATCAGTTGGAAGTTCAGTTCTTAGAGTTAAAACAAGAAGGGATGAGTGTGGCGGAATACGAAGCCAAATTTACGGAATTGGCAAGATTTGCACCTAGATACGTAGGAGATGATATCAGTAAGGCTAGAAAGTTTCAGCACGGATTAAAGCCATGGTTAAGGAGTAGAGTTGCAGCTTTTGAATTGAGAAACTATACTGCGGTAGTACAGAAAGCGATGATCATTGAGGGCGAGAGCGAATTAGTTCAAAAGGAGAAATTTGGAAAGAAACGAAAGTTTGGAGGATCTGAAAGAAACCAAGGTGATGAAGGACAAGGAAGTTCTCAGATTAGGAAAAGGTTTGGAAGTCAATCAGGAGGAGATAGGAGTTTTCAGAAACAGAGGAGTGGATTTGGAAGTTCAGACAGGAAACCTCAAGGAGGAAAGCCACCAGCTATCACGGGAAAGCCATCTATACCAGAGTGCAAAACGTGTGGTAAAAGACATTCGGGAATCTGTAACAAGTTGAACATCACATGTTTTAAATGCAACAAGAAGGGACACTATGCTGATGGATGTCCGAGTTCAAAACCAGGAGGACTAACATGTTTCAAATGTGGAAAAGCGGGACATTTTGCACGGGAATGTAAGGAACCGGTCCAAACTGCTAATGTACTTAGACTCACTGCACCACCAACAAGGTCACAGTCATCTCAACCTCGAGCAAGAACTTTTAATATGTCAATCAATGAAGCGATTCAGGACAGAGATGTAGTAGCAGGTACGCTTCCTGTGAATTCTGTTAAAGCTAAAGTGTTAATTGATTCTGGAGCAACTAGATCTTTTATATCTGAAAGATTCCTTGATAAATTGAAATGTGAGATAAAACCATTGGAAAAGGCGTTAGTAATAGAAGTGGCTAACCAGGATAGAGTTCCCGTAGACCAAGTGTGTCCTAATTGTAAAATAGAGATCGATGGATATCTTTTTCATGCGGATTTGATACCGTTCAAAATGGGAGAATTCGATGTTATCCTAGGAATGGATTGGTTAGTAGATTGCGATGCGCAGATTGAATGTAGGAAAAAGCAAGTAAGATTGCGTGTGGACGAAGATCAAGAAGTGGTGTTTCAAGGTCAAAGACAAACTAGGAAATTCTTAACGTTTATGCAAACGACCCGACTACTGCGACAAGGTTGCGAAGCTTATTTAGCTCATGTTGTGGATGTGGAGAAACAAGTGTTGAAGATGGAGGAGATACCAGTTGTAAATGAGTTCCCTGAAGTTTTTCCTGACGAACTACCCGGATTACCTCCAGATCGAGAAGTAGAATTTACGATTGATTTGGCACCTGGAACGGAACCAGTGTCAAAGGCACCTTACAGAATGGCACCGGCAGAAATGAAGGAATTAGCTACGCAGCTACAAGATCTTTTGGATAAAGGAGTGATAAGGCCTAGTATATCGCCGTGGGGAGCGCCAGTTTTATTTGTCAAGAAGAAAGACGGGAGTATGAGATTGTGTATAGATTATCGAGAACTTAACCGGTTGACTATAAAGAATAAGTACCCGTTACCACGAATTGATGATTTATTTGATCAACTCAAAGGAGCAGCATATTTTTCAAAGATTGATTTAAGATCCGGATACCATCAACTGAAGATCAAACCTGAAGACGTTTCGAAAACTGCTTTTCGCACGAGATATGGACATTACGAATTTTTGGTGATGCCATTTGGATTAACTAATGCCCCGGCTGTGTTTATGGATTTGATGAACCGAGTGTTTCGAACGTATTTGGATAAGTTTGTGATTGTATTTATTGATGACATCTTGATATATTCGAAGTCTTCGGAAGATCATGCGGAACATCTAAGGATCGCGTTGGAAGTCCTGAGAAAGGAAAAGTTATATGCAAAGTTTTCAAAGTGTGAATTCTGGTTAGAGGAAGTACAATTTCTTGGACACGTTATTAGTCGAGAAGGAGTAAGAGTAGACCCTGCCAAGATTGAAGCTGTGGTTAATTGGGAAAGACCAAAGACCCCTACTGAAGTGAGAAGTTTTCTCGGATTAGCTGGATACTATCGGAGATTTGTTAAAGATTTTTCAAAGATAACTACACCGTTAACTGCACTGACTCGGAAGAATGAGAAGTTTGTTTGGACTGAGAAATGTGAAGAAAGTTTCCAAGAGCTGAAAGGAAAATTAGTGACTGCACCAGTGTTAGTCTTACCAGATGATCAAGGAAATTTTGTTATCTACAGTGATGCTTCACACAAAGGATTGGGATGTGTTTTAATGCAACATGGAAAAGTGACCGCGTATGCTTCACGACAACTCAAACCGCACGAACAGAAGTACCCAACTCATGATTTGGAATTAGCAGCTATTGTGTTCGCACTGAAAATTTGGAGACATTATCTATACGGAGAGAAGTGTGAAATCTACACGGATCATAAGAGCTTAAAGTATATATTCACTCAGAAGGAATTGAACATGAGGCAACGGAGATGGTTGGAGCTAATCAAGGACTATGATTGTAGTATTAACTATCACCCGGGAAAAGCGAATGTTGTGGCGGATGCGTTAAGTCGAAAAGAGAGATTGAATTTGTTCACGATACCTAAAGAATTGCTTCAAGAATTTGAGAAGTTGAAACTAGAAGTTTGTGATTCGGAAGTTACCAACGAAGTTCTCAACGCTATGACGTTTCAACCGGAATTGTTGGAAAAGATACGAAGATGTCAGGAGGAGATTATGAATCAAGAGATGAACACGTTGACTGGTGAAGAGATCTGCACCCAAAGGGATGACAAAGGAATTTTGAGATTTTCTACGAGGATATGGATTCCAAATGTGACAGAATTGAAGAATGAAATCTTGCGGGAAGCCCATAGTTCACAGTACTCAATTCACCCTGGTAGCACGAAGATGTATCGAGATTTGAAGGAACATTTCTGGTGGCCTGATATGAAAAGAGAAATTGCCGAATGGATAAGTAGGTGTTATACCTGTCAACGAGTCAAAGCCGAACATCAGAAGCCGAGCGGACTATTGCAGCCATTGGATATTCCGGAATGGAAATGGGAACATCTTGCCATGGATTTTATTGTTGGACTGCCGAGGACAAAAGCTAATCATGATGCCATATGGGTAATTGTAGACCGTCTGACCAAGTCTGCACATTTTCTCCCGATCAATGAAAGATTTTCACTGGATAGGCTAGTACATCTATATCTGAAGGAAGTTGTGACACGCCACGGAGTTCCAGTAACCATTGTGTCGGACCGTGATCCAAGGTTTAACTCCCGATTTTGGAGACAATTTCAAGAATGTCTGGGTACCAAGCTTAAGATGAGTACCGCTTATTATCCACAAACTGATGGCCAAAGTGAACGAACGATTCAAACCATTGAAGACATGCTTAGAGCTTGTGCACTGGATTTTAAGGGAAGTTGGGACGAGCATTTACCGTTAGTAGAGTTTTCGTACAACAACAGCTATCACGCGAGTATTGGAATGCCCCCGTATGAAGCTTTGTATGGAAGGAAATGTAGATCGCCTGTATATTGGGAAGAAGTTGGAGAACGAAAAGTTTTAGGACCCGAGCTAGTACAACAAACGAAGGAAAAGATTGAAATCATTCGGAAAAGACTAGTTACGGCACAAGATAGACAACGGAAGTACGCGGACCAAGACATGAAGGATATAAACTTTGAAGAAGGAGACCAAGTGTTGCTAAAAGTGTCGCCATGGAAAGGAGTGACAAGATTTGGCAAGAAAGGGAAACTTAGCCCGAGATATGTAGGACCGTTTGAGATACTGAGACGCATTGGAAAAGTTGCGTATGAGTTAGCGTTACCACCGCACATGGAGCATATTCATAACGTTTTTCATGTTTCGATGCTTAAGAGGTTTAATCCTGATGCAAATCAAGTGATCGAATGTGAACCTTTTGAAATTCAACCCGATTTGTCATATGTAGAACAACCTGTAGAAATTCAGGATCATATGGATAGAAAATTAAGGAATAAGATTGTTAAGCTAGTTAAGGTTTTGTGGAGGAATCCTAAAGTTGAATAATCGACTTGGGAACTTGAGAGCGAGATGCTTGAAAAGTATCCGCATCTATTTTCATAAGGTTAGATTCTGAGGACAGAATCTTTTTAAGGGGGGAAGGTTATAACGACTCAGAAAAACGCTTGTACTATATTAATATTTAATAATATCTGAGATCTTTGATATGTGAATATTGTGTGAAAGGTGGATATTTGAAAATGTGATAATTAGATGTTTACTTGGTGAATGGTATGGATTAAAATATATGTGTATGCTTTTAATTGCATTTTATATGAATTTCTTATAAAAAATTAGTTCTTTTTGACCTTCCGGGAATTTTATAAAATCAACGGAGACTCTTTTTATTGTGAAATCTTTTTCACAACCTTTAGTTTATATTCTAGTATTTTCTAAAATTAGTGGAGGAATTTATATTTGGCTTTAAGGATTTAAAAACGATTTTATGAGTTAAATGTCATTTAAGTGATCAAAACTTGGAAAATTCATATTTAATTCAATTTTGATCATAAAAATATTTTAAAAATATGGGTGAGCTTGTAAATTCGTATTCTTTATTTTAAAAATAAAAGTTTGATTTTTAAACATTATCTTCATTTTATTTCGAATTATAGAAAGGTATTTATGTTGGTTTTGTTTATTAAAAATCAGGAATTCTAATTAGCAGATTACCCTTTTACCCCTGGGCTTATAAAACCCAGCACTCAGTTCTTTTCCCCTCTTCTTCACTCTCGGCAAAATCTCTCATCTCTCTTTTCTCTCTTCTCTCTCTCGGTTATCTCTCCCTCTCAATTTTCTGTAAAAATCTCTCCCTCTCTCACATATGTTGATGATTATACATACATATATATGTGTAATCGTGTGTGTATGTATGTGTATGGCCGTCTGTGCGTGTATATGTGTGTATCGGTTTATGCATGCAAGGGGTTTCGGAAATTTTTGATTTAATTCAAACCCGAAAGCTTGCTTGTGATGATTTTGTGATTAGTTGGTCGATTAATATTGCTTATTGGTGAGGTTGTGAAGGAAACCCGATTTTTCCGGGCACCTCCGACCATTGCCGCCGTCGGCAATGAGCTCCGGCGAGCCGACGGGGACGATGATGATGCTTTTGAGTCCGATTATTGTATTAATAGCTATGTTTAGTTAAGATTTTGATTGCATGTTGAGAAATCGAAATGCATGTTCATATTTCGATTTTTCCCCTTTTTATAAATTCGGTTTGAAAACTTGGTTATGTGATGTTTGATTGTTAATTTCGGTTTATAATGAATGCATGTTGATTTATTGTGTTAAGTTTGGTTAGTGTGAAATTTTGATAGTTAAAAGTTTTGATTTGGGAATTTTAGTGAAATTCCAAGTAAGGGAATTGTTGACTTGTTAATTTGAGTATTTGATAAATGCATGTAAAAGATTAGTAATTCTTGAGAACATGAGTTCTAGTTGTGATATTGGATGGTTAGTTGTGAATGAGATTATGTTTGGGATGATTGTATATAGAAAAACATCATGCTGAATTTTCCAGAAAACTGCCCTGTTCTGTTTTGCTATATTTCGAATTGTTGCTGCCTGTTTTAGACAGAGGGCTTAGGATGTTAATTTTCTAAATTGAATCTAGTTTGTGCACGCGCTAATTTTGTATCGATAGGATTTACGAATAAAAAGTTATACTTGTTTTACTAAAAGTTGCGCAGCTGAGATTTTTCTGTGTTTTAGTACCTACTTTATACAGTTCGTTTTTATACTAAATAAAGTGTTCTGAAGTTGAAACTTTTATGCTAAGTTGGTTTTGTAATCAGGAAATAGCCTGTCAAATTTGGTAATTGTTTGATTAGTTTTGGAATTATGAAAAATGTTTTAGTAAAGTATGCGCAGTTGATTTTTCAGCTTTTTGAGATGAGAACATTGTTGTGAAAGTATTAAGGATATAGTTAGCATTGGTTAAATTGATTTAAGGGATAACAAATGTGGTATGATTTGAAAGGTATATTATTATATGTATATATGTATAAGGAACATGTTATGTGTATTTAAATGACGATGTGAGTTTATACGGATGATTGTCTATTACGTGGTTATAATTGTTTTATGGTATAACTATTATATGTTTACGCGCTAGGATGCGTTTGGGTAGTTTAGAATAAAGGATTGACATCTTAGAGAGGGAATTCTAAGATAGATTATATTCTTTTGTAGAGTCCAAGGAAGTGGAACTTAGAGAGTTCAAGGAAGTGGAACTTAGGGACAAGGGAAAGACTAAGGTGGAAAACCAGTGATTGCTCATTACCCTTTATCTACTTAAGGCAAGTAATACAAACTTGCTTTCGTATTTTGATCCCATTGTTTCATTTTGACACATATGAATTGTTATCTTGCCTTGATATACCTTTAATTCCTGAAAACACTTATTGTTCATTGATAACCCTTACCTTTGTTCATATATACCATGTTGAATTATATACCATGCTTTGTTTAGTTCTTTATCCCAAAACCTTTATACCCTGATCATATACATGAATTGAAACCTGATGACCTATAATTCCATAACCTGAATTTGATCATATACTTATTCAAACCCTTTTATACCTGAAAGTGAATACACCTATACCTCATTTTAGTACATTTCCAGAACATACCCAATGATAAATATTTCTTATATTCCACTAATAGAAATCCAGATTGTTTTGATTGAACTTATCTGATTTCCAAAGATCTTCTTTATATCTGAAGATGTTTTAAAAAGGAATAAAGTTTGAACTCATTTAAATTCTGATTTATGGTTTCCACGGATTCCTAAGATTGGAGGCGTAAGAGGCCGAGTAACGCCGGTCCAACACTTTTTAATTATAATAAATGGACTAGGGATGGACTAGTCTAAAGGCCAATGTGTTGCCTAATGGGACCCAATTCAAGGACCAGAGGGACTGTGTGTCCGGTATGGGGACTTTACGTGGCTGATCACCCGTATTGTCCGGTGCGTTGTGAAAAATCTCCAAAATTAATTATTGTTTTCTTGAAACGGATATCCTGATAATGAAATTGGTTTACCCTTTGAAATTGCATATTTATGCCATTGTTTTGGATAATACCTTATTATGGATTCTGCTTAAACCATGCTATATATATTGATATTGGAAACTGTTTTGAAATTTTATATTCAAATTATTGATTCTGATAATCCCTTGATACGGACTTTGCTATACTCATGCTATCCATATTGATATTGAAACTGTTTCCCAGTGGATAACTGTTTGGTCATATTATTACTTGCTGGGCATTTGGCTCATTCTTTTTCCCTATTCTAACCCACAGTGAAACGAGAAGATGGTACGTACATTTCAGACAGCTAGGAAGTCTTCCTATAGGGTTGTTTTTGGGATGCCAGCTCAGGTAGGTGATGGCCATATCTAGAAGGTGTTTTGTAATAGAGAACATAGAACTTTTAAGACTTGGTTGTAATAACTTTTGAGACTTATGTATTAATGAATTAGATAGTGGATGCTTGTTTCACACCATCAACTGTTAAAGATCCAGGGTAGAGTTGGGGTCAAGTCTGCATGCTTTTATTATATTGTTTATAGGTTTAATATGTATAGAGGTGGTAGTGACTCCCCGATCATGACCCCAGGTCGGGAGGGCGTCACACCTAATATCCAAAAAGAAGATTCATCTGAGAAACTGAAGTTTGATAACTTGCCAGACTCAGAATCAGATGATGTAGCCCCACCTGAAGTTATTGCTGGTAATGATAATAACAATGATGATAATGATCATGGTGGTGGTGGTGGAAACACTGGTAACAATGGAGATACCACCAAGACTAGAGAAGAATCATCAAGGCAATCAAGCAACAACTCAGGGGGAGCAAATGAAGGATCATTGATAAGTGGATTTTTAATCCACTTGGAACGCTTCATATCGGCTTAAATTGATGACTTGAATTCAAGTATGTGGTGTGTTTAATGTGTTTTCATTAAGTTTTGCAGAACCAAGAGTTGGAGGTTAATTTGATTAAAATTCGGATTTTCCGGGTAGGTTGCGCAGTCTTCACTGTTTTGGCCATATCTGGAGTTCTACAAGTCCGATTCTGACGATCTTACAGCTCACGCGAAGAGGACAACATTTTCTATAATTCTAGGCAGAGGGTTCTGCGCGGGCGCCCAGGAATTGTACTGGAATTCTGCGCGGCCGCCCAGGAAGTCAGAATCGCCATAAATTGCCAGAATTCGATTTTAATAAGGAAATTTTCACAAATTCGACTTCTAATCATTATGGTAATTGCTTGGGGTGGCCAGAAACTTCCAGAATCAGTTGTAAACATGGAATATGCAATTCTTATTGCATTCAAAGATGGAAATTGCCGTAATTCTATTCTAACTCAAAAACGGCAATTGCTTGGAAGAGGGACAACTTGGAGCTATAAATACACACCTTGGGGGGACATAATCAACACATCACAACACACCAGAGATCATATTCAATATTGGAGCACAAGATCGAGGAGCCAAGAACAAAGAACGTGACTACGAGGAGATCTAGACATAGTTTTTTCTTGTATTCTTCAATTTTGGTGCAACTTTTGGATGCTTCCGGATTTGTCCTCTAAACCTTTAACTCTTATTCATATTTACATCATTGATTTCTTGTTTTTCATCATGCTTTCATCAGAACCCACGATGATGAACGGTTCTATTATGAACTAATCATTGTCGTGGGATTCTAACGGATTTATTTATGGATTTTAGTAGTTAATTGTTTTAAAGATGTGTGTGTGATGGCTAATTGATATCCTAGTTTGGTTGTGCTTATTCTTCTTGGATGCGTAGCTAACATCTAAGATTGTTTGTTAATCTCTATTGAATGCGAAAGTGGATATAGAGGTTTGGAACTTGCCATGCTAGCATAGGTTTATGTATGTTTGTCATGCATGATTCGTAGGTGATTTTAACCATCTTACCTGCCCTATGTAATCTGAATGGATAACTTGCTCGTTAAACCGTTATGTTTTCAAATCTTATAGACATATAGGGTCTAAGCATAATTGGTGTCTACTTAACTTCTATCTATTTTGTGGATGTTTAAGTGGTTTGGTATACGTATACTAAAAGGTAGCGTGTACTGATTTCGTGTTATCCGATTAGTTTTCACAACCGTCACATGCATTGATTAAAGACAAAAGACTCTAAATGAAGTACTTAATGAAGTTAGGATCCCATGTTTTATTCTCATATACATAAATCGATTTTAATCCTCTTAGTTAGTTAATTCTTAGTTTAATAATTTGTTCTCTAGTTAATTTTAGATAATCAAACCCAAATTGTTAATTGTCTTAGCAGTGGATAAAAATCATACATTGTTGCATAGGTACATTAATTGAATTGAACACCTCATTAGATCTCTGTGGGAACGAACTTGACTTATTCGTATATTACTTGTGACCACGTGCGCTTGCGTGATTTTGTGCTAACAATCATCTAGTCACTCACAACATCAAAGTGAATTTCAAGGCGAATCATCAAGATCAAATCTTCCAAGACAGACTGTATGGAATAGAGCTCATCCTTTTGTGCTGATCATTGGTGATCCAGGTGTTGGAGTTAAAACTAGAAGTGCAACTCAGAATGAATGTCATTATTCAGCATTTCTATCTGAAATGGAGCCAAAGAAAACTGAGGAAGCACTGACTGATCCAGATTGGGTGATTGCTATGCAAGATGAACTCAATCAGTTTGAACAACAGCAAGTCTGAAAGCTGGTACACAGACCAAAGAACAAGAAATTAGTTGGTACAAGATGGGTATACAGGAACAAGCTAGATGAGGATGGTATTGTTACAAGGAACAAGGCAAGACTGGTTGCACAAGAGTATTCTCAAGCTGAAGGCATTGATTATGATGAAACCTATGCACCAATGGTTAGACTTGAGGCCATCAGGATGTTCTTAGCATTTGCAGCTTATTCCAATTTTAAAGTCTATCAAATTGATGTTAAGAGTGCATTCCTGAATGGTGAGCTGGATGAAGAAGTGTATGTGGAACAACCCCCTGGCTTTGAAAATCAGGAGTTGCTGGACTTTGTGTACTTTCTCTTCAAGGCTATCTATGGTCTCAAACAAGCCCCAAGAAAATGGTATGACACTCTCTCTGGTATTCTTTTAGAAAATGGTTTTGTTAGAGGTATCATAGACAAAACTCTTTTTTCAAAGAAACACAAAAGTGATATGATATTAGTCCAAGTCTATGTGGATGATATCATATTTGGGTCTACTAATGATAATCTCTGTAAGAGATTTGTTGAGCTAATGCAGAGTAAGTTTGAAATGAGTATGATGGGTGAGCTGAAGTTCTTTCTTGGATTGCAAGTAAGTCAAAGGTCAAATGGAATATTTATTTGTCAATCCAAGTATCTTAAAGAACTCCTCAAGAAGTATCACATGGAGGATTCAGCATCAGCAAGGACTCCATCTTCAACAACCATCAAACTTGGAGCTTCTGACAATTCTATCAAGGTAGATGTTACAAGCTACAGAGGTATGATTGGCTCCTTACTCTATCTTACTGCTAGTAGACCAGATATTATGTATGCTACATGCTTGTGTGCAAGGTTCCAAGCGGACCCTAGAGATGTACATCTCGTTGCTGTGAAAATAATCTTGAGATATCTTAAGGGTACACCTAATCTAGGTATCTGGTACCCTAAAGATTCTGGTTTTAACCTTGTTGGATATACAGATTCTGATTATGCAGGTAGTGTTGTGGATAGAAAGAGTACCTCTGGGAGTTGTCAATTCCTAGGAGGTAGGTTGATTTCCTGGTATAGCAAGAAACAACAAACAGTTTCCAATTCAACAGTAGAAGCTGAATATATTGCTGCTGGAAGCTGTTGTGCTCAGATTTTATGGATTAGGAATCAATTAAAGGACTATGGCTTTGCATTAGACAAAATTCCCATTTTGTGTGATAATACAAGTGCCATAGCAATCTCCAACAACCCTGTGCAGCACTTGAGAACGAAGCACATTGATATCAGGTATCACTTTATCAGAGAGCATGTCATGAATGGAACTGTGGAGTTACACTTTGTACCCACAGAAGAACAGACTGCAGATATATTCACTAAATCTGTTGACGAATCCACATTTATCAAGTTAGATGGTAAATTGGGTATGTTAAACAGTCTTAGTGATTAACAATATCTCTGTCATGTTTGTTCTTTCAAAAATTCATTTTCTCTTGTCATTTAACAGATATTTACTGCCAATTCTCATTTAATATTACATGCTTGTAAATTTAAATAGCTCTGAATAATTTATTTTCTTTAAAAATATTTTTCTCATATTTTTTAAGTGGAGAAATGTATTTTTATTGAAAATATATTTATTCAGAATTATTTAGATAAGTTTCGGATTGTAAATATTGTTGTTTAAATTTTTCTGCAGGTTTATATTAATTTTATGCATTTCTATATTATTCTTCATTTTTTTTTCTAGGATTTATGAAATTTTATGTGAATTTTTCTAGACTAGTATCTATTTTTTATGCATTTTTATTCATTTTCTGTAAAGTTTATTAATTCTCAGCATTTTTTTCTTTTTATTTAAATCTGTTTTTATCTGATTTTCATTAGTATTACTAGTTTTGAACTAGTAGTACTATCGGTAGTACTATCCCTTGATAGTACTACTAGTTCATTCTGTAAGTACTACCAGATATTCTCTTTATTTTTGATTTTGTTTGTTTTTATTTTAATTCTTAGTACTACCGTAGTCAGTGTTAGTACTACTAGGCTTTCCTATTGTTTATTTGTTTTTGTTTTTTTTATTTCCTGATAGTACTACCGAGTTTTTGTTAGTACTACTAGGTGTTTTGTTTTAGTTATTTATTTTGCTTTTCTTTTTATTTCCTGATAGTACTACCGAGTTTTTGTTAGTACTACTAGGTGTTTTGTTTTAGTTATTTATTTTGCTTTTCTTTTTAATTCCTGTTAGTACTACCGCGTTTTTTTTATTATTTATTTTATTTTACCTTAGTACTATTGGTTTTACTTTTACCATAGTACTACTGGATATATATATATTTTTTTTTTGTTTTTACATTTTACTTAGTACTATCAGTTCAAGTTTTAACTTAACTGCCTTTAGAATTCTCTCTGTTTTATTCTCTTAGAAACGACTTGCTGCCAGTTTTCTTTTCAATTTTCCAGATTCGTTTCTTGTTAGTTTTGAAATCTAAGACCATCATTAAACTCATCTCTTCAAGCCCGTTAATTCAAGATCTTAAAACTCAAGTTTCATTCAGTTTTATTTTTTTGTTTTTTTTTGAATTCCAACATTTTCTTCATTCGTTTTTAGGGTTTTAAAAGTGAGTTTTTGATTCTAAAAATAGCATTGTGTGTGGTTTGTGTCAAGGATTAACATACTGAAATTTGATAATTTTTGGAGAACTTTGAAAATTTGGATTTTTAATTAATTTTTAATTAATTTTAAATTCCTTAAATTCGAATTATTCATAATTATTTGAGTTTTTGATTTTCTGTGTTAATCTTTGCTTAGGTAATTATGGCTCAGAATTTTGAGGTTGTTAAAAACAATTATATTGGGTATTTTGATCCTTTGAAATGCCCGGTTGATCGTTTTCGACCTTGGATTCAGTTTTTAAATTCGCAGTGTTCTGTTAGTCGTGCTATATGTTTATATGATGATTTAAAGATTGAACCACTGAGATTATTGTGTTCTAGTGCTGTAATTTCTGATGATTTTAATTCTATATCTTTCACAATTGAGCACACACAATACACTATTACTGAGGGTTTGTTTTGTGAAGTTTTTCAACTTCCTAGGGACAACTTTGATAAGACTCATTCTGATATTGAATTAATTCAGTTTTTCAACAGAATTCATTATCAAGGTCCTTTGGAGTTGCCCAAACTCAGTAAAGCTAATTTAGTCTGTGAATGGGATGTCTTATTTGATACTTTAGCTAAGGTTTTCAGCAATTGTACTAAAAGCAATTTTCAAAATATTCCATCTTTGTTGCAGTACATTGTTTATGCTATTGTGTTTAATGTTAGACTTAACATTGGTCATCTTATCTGGAGTCTTATAGTTAGGAGAGTATCCAATGCCAGGATTGATCATGATAGTGGTAGAAATGTCAAGTGTTTATATCCTAGATTTCTCACTATCTTAATCAATCATGTGCTATCTGATGCTCACAAGGAGTTGTTTTTAAATGCTGTATATGTTCCTTCTCCTACTACTGCTAGTAAGTTCTATCAAAGACTCCACACTTCTCAAAAATTGAACATAACACCAGTGGTTGTAAGTCCATTCATGGCTCAGTTCATTCATCTACCTAACTTTGAACCTTTTGTTCCTGAGCAACAACTAGTCATTGCAGCTGGAACTTCAGAGGAACTGCCAATACAGGTAATACATCCTATCTCTGGATCATCTGGCACCTTTGCTGAAGCCCAAGTGGTTGATAGGACAGACCAAGAGGTTGTAGAACCACAATCTCTATCCCAGGTCAGAGAGCCAAACACTGTGTCTAATCCTTTAACCTCTCAACCTGAAACTGCTTCTTTAATAAGACAAAGGTCTAGTAGTGAACAAACACCGAGTGCACCCACAGCTCTATCTCCACCTCTAAAGAAAAGAAGAACCTATAGGGAGACATCTGTAAGCCCATCCATGTCCTCTCAACAGGATATGGACTTTGAAATGGCCGTTGAACAGTCTCTGGAGACATCCTCTCAACAGGATGAATCTATTGAAATTCGCCATCGGGCCCTGGCAACCTGTAATGAGTCAAGCACTCTCCCATTACTCACAATGGGAGAAGACATCCAAATAGAAGAAACTCAGGACACGTTGTTAGGAGAGCACTTAGGATCTGAAACAGTGCCTACCATTGTCACGGTAGAAGTGCCTTCACAGGCATCAGAGGGAAAATCTGATTCTTTGCCACTTTTAATCGAATCATTTTCTCCCCTCCCAGAGGGAACATCTCTGGCTCCCCTAAGTGATTTTTCACTCGCAGTTTTTACTGGAGAAATTGAAAGGAAACCTGGTGAGTCTGTCTCTGAAGCAATTCAGTATACAATGTCAAATATTTTGACAGACTCAACCAGGGATCGGGATTTGCGAACTCCCATTGCACCACCACTGACCTCTCTTGAAGAGGCTAGGGTGATTTCTATTGCAGGTACTCAATATGATAACTTGGAAAGACAACTAGTGATTAGAGATCAAAATCAAACAGAGAGTGATAAACAAGCACGTGAGATGAGTGAAACACCATTGAGAGAAATTGAAGTGAGTGCACACACTGACACAAACACTGCTTCTTTGTTAGCTCAGATAGCTGCTCTACAGAAACAACTGCAAGAAACCCAGGCTGAGAAGGACATTCTTAAAGCACAAGTGGTTGAACGGTCTTCTTCTTCCACCTCTGTAACAAATCAGCTGGGTTTGATTAAAGATGATATTGAAAGCTTGAAGACTACTCTCCTACCAAAGATCAATGCTGTTCAGCAATCTCAAGTACTTTTGGCTTCGGACGTCTCTGATCTTACAACGTCAAATGTTGATCAGTTTGCTGCCATTACTGCTCAAGTGGATTTTATTCAGCAAACTGTTGATGAAAATCAATGGTTTAATGATCAAAGATTCTCTAAAATTGAAGGTGGAATAGAGCATCTGAACGAAGGGATGAAGCATCTGTACTATATGATAAAGAAGTCACATCAACCTACAGTTGATCAAAGAACATTCTTTGAGGGAGATGATGATGCTGATCAAGGAGGAGATAGGGAAGAAAGGAGAGAATGAGGAGATATAAGGGGAACATCTGAGGTGAATCCTGGAGCTTCTAAAGCTCAAACTGTAGAGGATTCCTCAACTAAGGGGGAGAATAAAGGAGAAGAAAGAGAAGCTGGAGGAGCTTCTGGAAAAGATGAGGGAAAGGGTAAACAATCAATGGAGGAGTCTACTTTTGATGATGCCTACTACTACCATGGTGAACAGGATGACTTCCAATTTGACACATCTGGTGATCTTGGGAAGACCATACCTGAAGAAGCTTTTGGTGAGGAGGAGGTTGAAGAGGCGGCCAACTTTGAGGATTGGGAAGATGAAACTGATCTATACACTCCTGACCCTTTGTTTCAGAAGGAGTTAAAGAAACAGCAGGCAGAACTAAGAAGAAAGGAGGATGAGAATGCTAAGGTCTCCGACATCATATCTCAGAAGCTAAAGATTCAAAAGGCGGAACATGAAGACAAACAACGTCTTCATAGTATTCATGTCAAAGAAAGGAGATTGGATGTGAGAATGAAGCAAGGAAGCAAGTGGGATAAGGCAAGGGAGATGTTTGATATCCCTCAGAGAGGCACAAACAATGATGCTACTTTTCTGAAGCTGCTTGAGAAGATCAGAACGGTTAATCCAGACAACTCATTATATATGAAGGCATTGAAGGAAGATATCCTAAGGATTACGTCTGCATTTGATCAAGTGAGGCAAGAACTGTTCATTTATGTCTCAAGTGCTCTTGAAGGGTCATTCACCATTTCTCTTGACCTCCTACAAAGAAGATCTCTATCTGAATTATGGATTCTGATGAGTAAAGTAAAGAGATCTTCTTGCTTGAATGAACTTCTATATGACCGGCTTAGAGATTCTGCTATGAAGGCCAGTCCTCAAGTTGTACATTTTCCTTATGAAGTCAAAATCTACAGAGGTACAACTTTAGAGACAGTGAGGCTGGATCCTGATTCCATGAAGCTACAGACTGCTATGCAACTGGTGAAGTTGGAGAATCTTCTTAGAACTTCTGGGTTTGCTTCTGTAGAGAAGTCTGAAGTTGCTGATATGATTTCAGACTACTGCACGGAGAAAATTCCAAGATATGCTCAGATGAAGAATAGATTGAAGAAGATCACCAATCAACCAGTAATGCCAAGTGGTGTGGTTTCTGAAAGTGATCGTGTCCTTGACAAAGATCTTCTAGTCACCTTGCAAGAAGCTGAAGAAGGTGAAATTAGAGACTAAAGGCATGATGTAGTTAGCTCAATTTGTAAATGTTAAATGTTTAGAGCTAGGTAAATCAAGATAGAAAAATGTATCATTTGTTCAGACTAGAGGAACATCTATCTTGTATTTATCTTCACTGTTTGAATCTGGATATTGTTATATTTAATCCAGAACTTTTTATTATTTGTTTGGCTCTTAAAAGTCTTATATTTTCTTGTTTTAGTTGAGTTATCCTCTAGAGGTATTTGGTTGTTATTGTCTAACAAACAAATAGGGGGAGATTGAAAGGCATATGTCTAGGCCTATTTGTAAACACAGAGGATTCTACTCAACATAAACCAAGATGTAATAAGTAAATAATAAATACAGATGTCACAGGAATCTCAGAAGGTTATATCTGTCAAGAGAATGAAGATTAAAGTCATCTACAGACTTGAAGTTATTCTACATTGAAAGAAGTTCAATTTATTGTTCAAGCCTCAGTGAAGTATTCAAGGAAGTGGAACTATTTATAGGTGACAGAGATTTCAGAAGTGTGATGGAGAAAAAGTACAGGTTACAGTCCTTTGTTTAAATAGAAGGAGAAAAGAATCAGAGCTTAAAGTCAAGGATGAAGAACAACCATTAAAGTTTGTCGCTCATGAACCAGACAGTACATGGAGTGTCAACGTCAGACAGTGGAAGTTCGTCATCAATTTTAGTGGTTCTAAGAATTAGTTTAATTCTCTTTTAATATTATTTTATAAGATAATTAATTTAATCTATGAATTAATTCTTTCAGAATTAATTCATATATTAAATTAATCAATCTAGATCTTAAGTAATTTAATGTATAAATTAATTCTCAAGAATTAATTTATTTATGGAATTATTTAAGTCAATTATTTAATTTATTTAATCTGTGAATTAATTCTAAAAGAATTTATTCATTTGTTAAATAAATTAAAAGTAGAATATATTAAATCAGAATTGGTTCTAATTCTGATACTAGTAGTACTATACTTTTTATACTAGTAGTACTATCTGTCATAGTACTACCGATAGTACTACCAATATAATTGGATAGTACTACCGATAGTACTACCAAGTATATTTGGTAGTACTACTAGTAGAAATTGTATTAATCATATATGAATGAGTTTGGCGCGTGAGTTTGTTGTGAGTCAGTTGTTTAAATACTTTGTATTTGATCAATTGGACACAACACACTGAAAACATTTCAAGACAGAAAGAACAAAAGCATTACATCTCTCTCTTCTTCCACTAACACGAAGCCAACTGCAAAGCTTCATTTAATTCTTGTAATAAATTCTAGCCATCAAAGTTATATCCAATCAACTAGAATTCAATTACTTGTACTGCTTTGACAATCTAGCGGATCATAATCCCTAGAATTTCAATCGAACTACTTTTTAGTATTCGATCCTTTTATTAAAAACATAGATAAATTCATGTCGAATTTATTCTAAATTTGTTTTAACAAGAACTATGTAATCTGTACATAGAATTGTAACACCCTTCAAGTTCAATAGAGTTTTATTTAACTTGAATCTTGTTTCATTTTATTCCGCAGATAATTTGTTATTGTAATTGTTAAATCTACTATCAATACAAATTTGGTTAAAAGGTACTGTTTGTATTCAACCCCCCTTCTACAAACATATCAGGACCTAACAATTATTTATGTTGTGGAAACATGGTTACATGTCAAGCTATAGAAATATGTTATCTATTAATTAGCTACCATACTAGTGTACATTTTCTTCCTGATTACTTTGTACGAGGCTTATACTTCTAGGTATAATTAAAATATGATTTTGTGTGAGGTACCAATTCAGTAATAAAATATGCATTCAGGAGCAATAAAAGAATTATTACAAATTTTATAGTCGGTCAATTACTAACTAATTCAAGGAAAGATGTTTATTAATTATAAATTATGATTATGTGTGTTAGATCGTGGGCCGGGAACTTAGCGGATCGTGTGTGGATTTTAGTATTAGAGATTTACTATTTTCGAGGTACAGATTCTCTCCTATTTTATTCAGCGCTACTCCTCTTGGAAATATTTAAATTAAATCCGTTTTGACCTCAATTCTGTTCGTTTGATTTTGAATCATTTTGAATATGAAAATTGTTTTGATTCTGAAAAGTATATTTAAATATGTTTCTTAAATATTTGTTTCTGCGATTTTCTGATATTGCGTATATTTTATACCTGTTGGAAATATTGAGAATCTCTGTTATGTGAGATTTTAAAATGTTTTGCGAAATATTATATTTGAACCCTTAGTGATATAGGGTATACCGAGTTAACCAGCTGTAGGGGTACTACAGCCATGTCATTGCGGCACCAGTGACATGACACTTCCATGGCAGTGTGATTGGTCATGGCGTATCCTTCTGTTCTGATAGCTCAGGAGGCGAGCTTTTGCGCATTTGATATTTGTTTCAGGATACGTGGGTGCACCAAGAGTTTGTGATTTGTGATTTGATCTGACGGTGACGTTGTATATGTCGTACATGTTATCCGGTTTGTTGCACAAATTAGGTACCCTATGATGTGTGTATTTGTATCTGTTCTGTTTTGATCTCGGTATGAAGTATCCTAACCCCTCGTTGCTTCAGCCATACTTATTTTTAAATAAATGTTTTGTTATAAACTGTCAAATATGAATATCTATTTTCTGTTTTATAAACTGTATTCCAAATCCGTACTGGGCGATTGGCTCATGACATATTCTTTTTATGGCAAGTGCTTAGGGGGATCCGGGACTGTGTGATGGAGAGCCACCCCTTATATATCATTGATTAGGATTTGCAAACTTCTATCGTTATTTAGACTTGAATATTATTTTAGAGATTTTGGGTTTTCATATTTATTGCTTTGAACCATTTTGGAGGTTTAATATTATCTTGGAGATTATTAGACTGTTTATTTATTATTTAGAGATTATTTTAGTGCTCTGTTTTCAGGTTTAAGGTTTAATAAGTAGCCCCTCATTTAGATATAAATGGGGGTGTTACACTAACAAACTAATAGGGGGAGATTGAAAGGCATATGCATTAGCCTATTTATAAACATCGAGGATTCTACTCAACTTAAACAAGATTTCAATAAGTAAATATTAGATTAGATGTCACAAGAATCTCAGAGGGTTTTATCAGTCAATAGAATAAAGTTTAAAGTCATCTACTGACTTGGAGTAATTCTACACTGGAAGAAGTTCATTTATTTGATCAAGCCTCAGTGAAGTATTCAAGGAAGTGGATCTATTTAAAAGTGACAGAGATTTCAGAAGTGTGATAGGAAGCGTACATGTTACAGAGTTTGTCAAAGGGAAAATAAAATGGACCACATCATAAAGTCAAAAGATGAAGAACCGTCATTGTAGTTAGTCACTCATGAACCAGACAGTACATCGAGTGTCAACGTCATTCAGTGGAAGTTCGTCATTATTTTCAGTGGATCACAAATTAATTCTGCCTTGAAGACCTTGCAGTAATTCTCTCTTAATTAATTAAGTCAGTTGGTTGATTTATTTAATAAATTAATTCTCTCAGAATTAATTTATTCATTAAATTAATTAACAAGATTAATTAAGTCAGAATTATTGTATTTGAGAAAAGACTTTGATTAATTCTCTTTTAATTAATTTAACTTGGTTAATTTATTTATTAAATTAATTCTGTTAGAATTAATTTATTATATAAATTAATTAATAAGTTAATTATTTTAGAATTAATTAAAAGCTGATAATACTAGTAGTACTGTCAAAATATCCTTGTAGTACTATCCTTAGTTAGTACTCCCGATAGTACTACCAATACTTTAGATAGTACTACCTTGAGTACTACCGAGAGTACTAGTAACTAAAAAGGAAAATGATGTACAATTTTGTTTAAAAGAATGTGCAGGTCACTTAAAAGAAAAGTGGAGTTGACTTTGCATAAAAAGAACAAAAGGCGTACACATTTGTTTTAAACATAGACAGAAGACATAAGCATTATCAACATTACATCATTCTCTCTGCTTAAAACACAAACCAACTGCCTGAGCTCAACCAAAAACCAGTGAATTAATTCTTGATCTGATTGTAATATTTATTCCACTAGAATTAGCTTACTTGTTATTGTTTGACTATCTAGCGGATTATTATCCCTAGAAATTATCTCGAACTACTTGTCAAATTTATTCTAGATTTGTTTTAATAGTTTGAGATTCAAACCTTGTAATCTGTACTGTATTTGTAACACCCTTCAAGTTTAATACTCCCTCTGTCCCAGTGATTTATATACATTGGGGGTGGGCACGGAGATCAAGAAAATATATAAAAAATGAGTGAAATTAGATGAAAAGTGGGTAAAGTGGTGGGACCTATCAATATTTAATAATAGATTTGAGATAGTGGAGAAAAATAGTGGGTGTAATAGTGTTTTATATTATTATAGAATAGAGATAGTGGAGAAAGTAGTGGGTGTAATAGTGTTTTATATTTTTAAAAGTTACTATTTTTGGAATGTATAGAAATGAAAGGGACATCCCAAAATGGAAAGTGTATAGAAATGAATGGGACAGAGGGAGTATAAGTTATATTTAACTTGAATCTTGTTTCATTTCATTCCGCACTTGTTTGTTCTTAAATTGTTAAATCATGAACCGAACAAATTCGAGAAAACAGTATCGTTTGTATTCAACCCCCTTCTACAAACTTATCAGGACCTAACAACAACTATTAATAGGTAAACCCTTGATTAAAACTTATTTCAATACTTTTGATTTGTTAAAAATTTATCTATTTTAACATGACTACTTATTTTTTTAACAAATGTAATTAAAATATTATAACGTAAATAATTAAATAACAACTATTAATAATAATCCGTGTATTGAGTTTTAAGCTAATTTTAAGTTAGTACCAAATCTATACTAATACTAAAAGAAAGACCCACTAACACAATAACTTGCCACATGTCATTCTTTTATTAAAAAAATTCTCGCTTCTCTCTCCTCATTAATTATCAACTCAACTAATTCTCTTTCTTTCTCATATCTTTCATTTTTCTAATTACTTACTTATTTATTTTTCAAACATCTTTTACCAATATTATCTTATACTATTTACAACTCAATATTTTAAATAAACTATATCTACTTTAAGTATATTATTCAAACAAATATTTAAAAACCTGAAAAATATATTTACAGCCTTAACAACATTTATAATATAAAACTTCATATTAAAATTTAATATTATAATTATAAATATATAAAAATTTATTACAGTCGTGCATCGCACGGGTGTTATTCTAGTACTTTTAATAATAATACACCAAATTATGAATGGATATGAAAGGTTTTGTTGAAAATAAATATACATCAAATTGTTTAAAGTTGATATTTTATAAAAATTAAGTGCGATTTAATGACTTGACATCATGATAATTTAGAATGATTTTGTTGATAGAATTAATATGAATGAAGGAATTTATTAATCTATACTATACATACATCTATCTATACTATATTATTATTATATAATAGATAAAACATTAAAAGTTTGGTCGGTCGATTGGTATTAAGTGATTTTACTTAATTACTCTTACTTATTTTTAAATTATTAACATTATTTATAACCAATCACCTTTTTAGCTAAAATACACTACTTTTTCTATTATTTTTAACAAAATTCCCTCTTTTTCTAAAAAAAATCACAGAAAATTACTCTTTTCAACTAAAACATGTTAATTTTTTTATTTTAAAAGTTTGGTCGGTCGATTGGTATTAAGTAATTCATGTTTTTACTTAAATACCCTTACTTATTTATAAAATATATTAATAAATAACAATATTACATATTTATAACCAATTATCTTTTTTTAGCTAAAATACATTAATTTTTTTATTTTTTCTAACAAAATCCCCTCTGTTGTGGAATAAAATCTGAGCTTACGAATTTAATGCGAGGGTTTAATGAGCTTCGAGCTTTTATGGCTGCACTTGTGTTTCGAGACTAAATCGGTCCTCACAAGATGCCTACGTATCTCAAATCGTTATTGAGAATCAAGCCAAAGACGTAGTTCTTGGTGTTGCCCTCGGGGCTATGGCGGCAGGGGCACACCAAGGATGTAGTGACTTGTATGTCCTTATTCGAGGATGAAGTCTAAAACGTAGTTCTAGGGGTGCCTTTATGGCTTGTTGCGCCTTCGAGGCGTTGTGACGTATGGAGTTGTGCCCAAAACGTAGTAGATGACGTATGGAGCTGTGTCCAAAACGTGACGTATGGAGCTGTGTCCAAAACGTAGTAGATGACATATGGAGCTGTGTCCAAAACGTAGTAGATGATGTATGGAGCCGTGTCCAAAACGTGACGTATGGAGCTGTGTCCAAAACGTAGTTCTGATTGTAGGATCAGGGTCCTTATATAGGCGTCTGGAGTCTAGTATTTATGGTATGTTTAGGAGTCTTAGCGAATAAGTCTCCTTTTTTGATATTGGATAAACATTGTATTTCTTGCTGGAGAATTCGTTTCCTTGTTGATAAAGGCTATGACTCATTAATTGCCTTTAATTGGGATTCTGGATCCTTCTTTGATGAATTACCATATTTTGGACTCTTTTTATGAGCTGTATATTTTCCCTATTCATTAATTACGAAATTAATGAATAATTAGGGTGTCGGGCCTTAAATATCGGCCTTTCCATTGACTTGTCAATTATATTTCTATAATTACTTTTCTGACCATATCATTTGCCCCCCAACTTCTGGGAAAATCTCCTTGGGGTTTTCGTAGAAGTTATAACGTGTTTTTCCTCAAAATTTTCCATTTTAAGGGCATTTTCGACCTCAAATTAGGTCATTTTCGACCTCCTTTCCGACCAGGAAACAAGTCATTTTCGACCTGAAATTCGATCTGGATTTCGACCTCGACTGGAGTGAGGTCGAAGGTTTCGACCTCGATTTTTAAGTCGGTTTCGACCTCGATTTTTAAGTCTTTTTCGACCTCGAGCCTTCGACCTCGATCCAGCCTTTTTTCGACCTCGATTGGTCCCAGGTCGATGGTTTCGACCTCGATTTACCAGTCATTTTTGACATCGGTCGGTCGACCTCGATCCAGCCTTTTTCGATCAGGATTTTCGACCTCAAATTGGTCCTATGTCGATGGCTTCGACCTCGACTTCCCAGTCATTTTCGACCTCGGTTATTCGACCTCGATCCCTTATATTTTCGACCTCGATTTACAGGTCATTTTCGACCTGGGTCATTCGACCTCGATTCCTCATACTTTCGACCTCATTTTGCAGGTCATTTTCGACCTGGGTCATTCGACCTCGTTCCAGCCTTTTTCGACCATGATTTCTAGGTCAATATCGACCTCGATCTCTAGGTCGTTTTCGACCTCATTTGGGCTTGAGGTCGAACGCTTAGACCTCGTTTTCTAGGTCATATTCGACCTCATTCTTTCGACCTTGAATCCTTCTGTTTTCGACCTCACTTGGGTGTGAGGTCGAGGGGTTCGAGCTCGATTTATAGTGTATTTTCGATCTCAATCAATCGACTTCGATCTAGGGTCTTTTCGACCTCGAATTTTCAATTTTTTGACTGGATTTTTGGTGTGAAGTTGATGGAAACGACCTCAATTCCTCGTATATTTTCGACTTCGAGCCTTCGATGTCGTTCTAAGGTTTTTTCGACCTCAATTTCATTATTTTTCGACTTTATTTGGGAGCGAGGTCGTTGGAATCGACCTCGTTTTCCCATATGTTTTCGACCTCGGTCGTACGATTTCGATTTAATGTCTTTTCGACCTTAAATCTTTGATTTTGCCTTGGCTATATTTCAAATTTCATTCTTTTCTTGGGCCTTAACTAGCCCAATTTTTAATTGGACTTAAATTATTCCAGCCTTGGGCCTTATTGGGCCTTTATTGTCTGGGCTTCGAATTTGCCTGAGACCCAAATTATTTGGGTTTTAATCTCTATAATCCATAAATGGATTTGTGGGCCTTAACTGGCTATAGACGGTTGCCCTTCCTTAACCGGTTGGGTTTCCAGTCACTAGGCGATTCCTGGCGAGATTTTCTGTTGAATCTCACCGTTTTCTGGGTTTCTTACTTGAAGTTTTGAAGAATTCTTTGAAGATTTTGGGCTTTCTTTGAAGATTCTGGGTTTAAAATGACTGATCGCGCTTCCCAACGTCTATGATAATGCACTAGGATTTCATAGAAGTTATACCGGTCTTTTTCGAGACTTGGGGTCTTTTTATCCCTTACCTGCGACTTACTACCCTTTTTTGGGGATTTTAATATACACTAGTGTTTCACGAGTATCGTCTTGGTGTAAAGTGTGGAGCGACCTACACATTTACGACGATTTTGCCTTATTCGAGGCTAACTTGACATTTGCATAAGCCTTTTATGTCTTATACCGTCTTGTTTTGTCTTCAAGCCTTTCATTGAGCATATCGAATGATGGGGTTTGGACTGAATGTCTTAGGTTTCTGGGGTTTCAACCCTTCATTTGCTTTCTAGGAAGCTCATGATTTCATCGAACCTTATTTCTATTTGTCCTAGTAGTGAGTCCAATCAGGACACACTTTAAACATAATAGACTTTCAAATTTGAGGCATGCCAAGTCCTTGGCACCTCATGCCCTTCGAGGGTTTCTAGCTTGTACGAGCCTCGACCAAATACGTTCTTGACGCGATATGGTCCTTCCCAATTTGGGGCCAACTTGCCTTTTTGTCCAACTCCGGATGCCTCAATCTTTCGGAGGACTAAATCTCCTTGTCGAAAGAATCTCTCTTTAACCCTTAGGTTGTAATAGAAAGATGCTCGTTTCTGATGCTGAACTATTTTGGCATTTGCCTCATCTCTAACTTCATCAATCAAATCTAAGGCCAGCCTCAAGCCTTCCTCATTTGTTTCTGGCTCATAAGCCTCAATTCATGGAGACGTGTGAGTAATCTCCACTGGAACCACTGCCTCTGCCCCATATGCCAACAGAAAGGGGTAGCTCTAGTGGTGACTTTGCAGGTAGTACGATATGCCCATAATATGGGGAGAAATTCATCTACCCAAGTGTTTCTGGAGGGTTCAACTCTTTTCTTTAGTCCATCTAGGATAATTTGATTTGCAACTTCAGCTTGCCCTTTTGCTTGAGGATGGGCAATAGAAGTGAAGCGCAATTGGATATCATTCTCTTCACAATACCTCTTGAACTCATCATTGTTAAACTGAGTTCCATTGTCTGTAACCAGGATTCGTGGGATTCCATATCTGTATATTACACTTTCCCAGAAGAAGTGCATCACCTGTTTGGTGGTTATCTTGGCTAAAGGTTTAGCCTCAATCCACTTGGTGAAGTAGTCGATTGCTACTATCAAGGACTTTCTCTGCGCACTTGCCATTGGAAATGGACCGAGTATATCCATCCCCCACATGGAAAATGGAATTGGTGAGTTAATGGATGTCAACATCTCTGGTGGTTGCCTAACCACTGGTGCATGTTTCTGGCACCGTTCACATTTCTTCACATAGCTTTTAGCATCAGCAAGTATGTTTGGCCAATAGAAACCTAGACGGGTGATTTTATGAGCAAGGGCTCTGCCCCCCAAGTGTTGCCCACAAATTCCTTCATGTACTTCTTTTAGGGCCAATTCTGCCTCTTGGGGTCTCAAGCATTTCAGATAAGGAATGATGAAAGACTTCTTGTATAGAATTCCCTCAATCAGGGCATACCTTAATGCTCTCACATATAGCTTTCGTGCTTCTGAAGTGTCGTTGGGTAGCCACCCAGTTTCCAGATGAGCTTTGATGGGATCCATCCAACAACTAGCAACATCAATGGGTGCTACCAACTTTCCGTTGATGCTTGGGGTCCTTAGGACTTGGAAGTATACACTCCCTGCATAGTTTTCAATTTCGGAAGAAGCAAATTTAGATAAGGCATCAGCCTTCATGTTTTCTTCCCTTGGAATGTGCTCTACATAGCATTCGTCGAACTGAGTCATGATGGCCTTGACAAGTTTCAAATACTTGGCCATGACTTCATCTCTGGCCTCAAATTCCCCATTTACTTGGGAAACCACTAGCCTCGAATCTCCACATACTTTTAGAGTTTTAACTCTCAAGGCTCCAGCCAGCCCTAAGCCAGCTATCAGAGCTTCATACTCGGCCTCATTGTTTGTCGTTGGGAAGTCAAGTTTTAGTGCATACTCTATGAGGAATCCATCAGGACTTTGTAGCACTAAACCGGATCCACTTGATTTTGTTTTTGATGCTCCATCAAAATAGAGCACCCAATATTCTTTGAAATCCATCTCTTAATCTTTCTCATCCTCCACTATTACTTCCTGCCCCCCGACTTCTTGGTTGTCAATGGTACATTCAACCATGAAGTCAGCAAGTGCTTGAGCTTTTATGGCCGTTCGAGGCTTATACTTGATGTCAAATTTGCCCAATTCAATGGCCCATTTGATCAACCTTCCACTAACTTGAGGGCTATGCAAGATGTTTCTTAGAGGTTGATCAGTCAAGACCTCTATTTTGTGAGCCTGGAAGTACGAGCGTAGCTTTCTTGAGGCCTTTACCAAGGCTAAGGCAAACTTCTCAATCGTTGAGTAGTTTATTTCTGCCCCATGTAGAATCTTACTCACATAGTAGATGGGTTTCTGAACCTTCAATTCTTCTTTTAGCAAAACGGCTCCAAGGGCTGTGCTAGAAACCGCCAAGTACAAATAGAGAATTTCCCCTGGCTTGGGCTTTGCCAACAGTGGTGCCTCAGCCATGTATTTCTTCAGGGCCTCAAAGGCCTCTTGGCTCTCCGTTGTCCATTCAAAATTTTTCACGTTCTTGAGTTCTTTGAAGAAAGATAAGCACTTCTCTCCTGACTTGGAGATAAATCTTTCTAATGCTGCCACTCTTCCCGTTAGTTTTTGTACATCCTTGACAGTCTTTGGTGGTTCCATGTCTAGAATTGCTTTGATTTTGTCGTGATTGGCCTCGATTCCTCTCTTGGAAACCATTAGGCCTAAAAACTTTCCCGAGCCTACACCAAAGGCACACTTAGTTGGATTCAACATCATCTTGTGGTGCCTTAGCACTTCAAATGCCTCTCGGAGGTGCTCAATGTGATCGGCCTTATCGAGGCTCTTGACTAACATGTCATCTACATAGACCTCCATGGTTTTTCCAATTAGGTGTCCAAAAATTTTGTTCACCAATCTTTGGTAGGTTGCCCCTGCATTCTTAAGTCCAAATGCCATGACTAGATAACAGAAAACACCAAAGTCAGTGATGAATGATACCTTGGAGATGTCATCCTTGTGCATTTTGATTTGGTTGTATCCACTGAAGCCATCCATGAAGCTGAGCATCTTGTGTCCAGCTGTAGCATCTATTAATGCATCAATCCTTGGTAAGGGAAAACAATCCTTAGGACATGCATCATTCAAGTCAGTGAAGTCTACACACATCCTCCATTTTCCATTGGCCTTTTTGACCATTACGGGGTTAGCCAACCATTCCGGGAATTGTATCTCTTCAATGAATCCGGCCTCTAGAAGTTTTTCAACTTCTTGTTTAATGACCTCTTGCCTTTCTGGAGCAAAATTTCTCTTCTTTTGTTTCACCGTCTTTCTTTCAGGATCCACATTCAACTTGTGAGTTATCAATTGGGGATCAATCCCTGGCATGTCAGCCGCTGTCCAAGCAAAAACGTCATTGTTCTCTTGAAGAAAAGATATGAGCTTGCTTTTCAATGGCTCAGGTAGTAGTGCCCCGACATAAGTCACCTTCTCCGGTTCACCAGGGACTAAGGGAATTGGGATTAAATCCTCAGCTGGTTTCCCTCTTTGGTCCTCATTGTCGTCAGTATCCATGTCTTCAATTGGGAGAACTTGCCCCCCGATTCCATCAGGCCTTAACGCGGCAACATAACAACTTCTAGCCATCTTTTGGTCTCCTCGTTCTTCACCAATCCCATTCCTCGTTGGGAACTTGATTTTCAGATGATAAGATGAGGCAACGGCCTTGAACGCATGAAGACCAGTCCTTCCCAGGATTGCATTGTAGGTTGAAGTTGCCTTTATAACTATGAAGTTCAGCATTTGAGTAGACGTATTCATCCCTTGCCCCATGGTCATTGGGAGTTGGATAGTGCCTTCCACTTTTGATTCCACCCCATTGAATCCGTATATGGGCATATTTGAGGGTGTTAACTGAGAATCAGTGTAACTCATCTTGATAAAAGCATCGTGGAACAAGATATCCACTGAAGCTCCATTGTCGACTAGGACTCTCTTTGTTTCGGAATTGTCAATCACAGGTATGATGACTAGAGGGTCATCGTGGGGGAACTTCACCCCTTCCAAGTCTGAATCATCAAAACCTATTGACACTTCTGTTCTGGCACGCTTCGGTGCTTCTCCAACCACAGTCATTACCTCTCGATCATAAGCTTTTCTTGAGTTTCGGGAGGACCCAGCAGCGGTTGGTCCTCCGAATATCATGTTGATAACTGGCCCTCAGGGCTTAGGGTTACGATCTTGGTCGTTGTCCCTTCTGTCGTAATCCTTCATTTCATAGTTTCCTCTTTGACTCCCTTGATTTCCATCCTTGGTGAATTTGCTGAGTTTTCCTCTTCGTATCAGAAATTCGATCTCATCTTTCAATTGCCTACAATCGTCGGTGTCGTGACCGACTTCTTTGTGGAACCGACAGAACTGATTTTGGTTCCGTTTGGACATGTCAGCCCTCATTGGCTTCGGCCATTTGAGATCTCCTTCCTTAGCTATCTCCATCAGAATTTGACTCCTGGAAGTGTTCAATCTTGCATACTCCGTAAACTTTGGCCCAAAATTGTTTCTCTTGGGTGGAGAATCAGAGTCCTTTGACGTTCTGGGAAACTTTTCCTTGACGTCGTACTCCTGAGTTTCTTTTCTTTTCTTTGAGTTTCCACTACCGCTAGCAGTGGGTTCATACTTTCTCATGCTTTCTTCAGCCTTGATATACTTTCCGGCTCTATCTTGGAGCTTCAGCATGCTCTCGGGTGGATGTTTAGCTAACGACCTTTTAAAGTGGTCATCAGTAGTTCCTTGTTGCAGGGCTATCATAGCCACTCTTTCCTCTAAGTCCGGGACTTTCAAAGCCTCTCGAGTGAATCGATTGATGTAGTCCCTTAGGGCTTCATTCTTTCCTTGCTGGATTGCCATGAGTGATGCAGAGCTTTTCTCATGCACCCTTCCACTAATGAACTGATTTGCATTGGAGAAGGTCCTTACATGATTTGCGGGATCTCCCGTTCCATCATAGGCTTTGATCGAAGGCATCTTGAATTTTCTGGATATAGCCATTTTCATGATGTCTTGAGTAAACGGTGGTGTAGGATCATCAAGATCTCCTAGGGGCAACAGAATACTAGGATCACCCCTTGGGGCTTCGGCCCTCTTGGTTCTTCTTGCCGGTGGATCTAAGTTGATTATCGGGATCCCTTCAGTCGTTCGGCCTTGAGATTGAGCGGCCTCCTCCTCTGCAAGGAGTTTCTTGAGTCTTGCAATCTCTGCCTCATGGGCTGCAATTTTCTCCTTAGTAGTTTGGGGTTGATCCCGATTTGTCTGGGAAGAACGTCTCCTTCTTGGGGTGACATCCTATCCAGTTGTATAACCCTCATCCTCGGTGTATGAGCCCGAGTAATCTTGAACGAAAGGGGTCTGGCGAGTTTGTTGATTTTGGGGTCCCAGACCTTGAATATAATGGGGCACATATGCCTCATGGTAGATTGGATTAGTTCCACTACCGCCCGCCATGGGTCGAGGTGGCATGCCATAGCTTGGCATCCCCAAAGTCTGATTCACGTATTGAGGGAGATCAGTAGTATGGAGTTGAAGGCTTCTCGGTGCATTCATGATGAGTGGAGAAGTCGAGATTGGTTGCTGGTGAACGGTCTCTTGTGGATTAGATCCCTGAATGACCATCTGCAGGGGATTCGTCCCTTCAACCGAAATTGGGATTTCCGGTCCTTGAGTGTTGGTGGGGATATTCGTCCCTTGAGTGCCAATAGTTGGCGGTGGTTGATTTCCGTGAGTATCAGCCTCAGAGGTGACAGGGCGATCCTCAAGAGTTTGAGTATCTCGAGCTGTTCTTCGTGTATTTGCCATGGTTGATGTTGTCTTCCCACAGACGGCGCCAAATGTTGTGGAATAAAATCTGAGCTTACGAATTTAATGCGAGGGTTTAATGAGCTTCGAGCTTTTATGGCTGCATTTGTGTTTCGAGACTAAATCGGTCCTCACAAGATGCCTACGTATCTCAAATCGTTATTGAGAATCAAGCCAAAGACGTAGTTCTTGGTGTTGCCCTCGGGGCTATGGCGGCAGGGGCACTCCAAGGACGTAGTGACTTGTATGTCCTTATTCGAGGATGAAGTCTAAAACGTAGTTCTAGGGGTGCCTTTATGGCTTGTTGCGCCTTCGAGGCGTTGTGACGTATGGAGTTGTGCCCAAAACGTAGTAGATGACGTATGGAGCTGTGTCCAAAACGTGACGTATGGAGCTGTGTCCAAAACGTAGTAGATGACGTATGGAGCTGTGTCCAAAACGTAGTAGATGACGTATGGAGCCGTGTCCAAAACGTGACGTATGGAGCTGTGTCCAAAACGTAGTTCTGATTGTAGGATCAGGGTCCTTATATAGGCGTCTGGAGTCTAGTATTTATGGTATGTTTAGGAGTCTTAGCGAATAAGTCTCCTTTTTTGATATTGGATAAACATTGTATTTCTTGCTGGAGAATTCGTTTCCTTGTTGATAAAGGCTATGACTCATTAATTGCCTTTAATTGGGATTCTGGATCCTTCTTTGATGAATTTACCATATTTTGGACTCTTTTTATGAGCTGTATATTTTCCCTATTCATTAATTACGAAATTAATGAATAATTAGGGTGTCGGGCCTTAAATATCGGCCTTTCCATTGACTTGTCAATTATATTTCTATAATTACTTTTCTGACCATATCACCCTCCTTTTTTACAAAAATATCACGGATAATTACATTTTTCAACTAAAACATATTATCTTTTCTATCTTTCTTTACTAAAACTTCTCATTTTTCAAAAAATATGACCTGTGATATAAATTAATTGGATGATATATGATATTTAGGATCCATTTTAGAAACCATTTCTAACACAATAATTCAATACTCCCTTCGTCCCACCCTTTTGTTTAAATTTTGGTTGCACACAAAAGTTAAAAAAAAGTAATAAAAAGTAGTGGAAAAAGTAAGAGAAGTAAGTTAAGTGGGGTCCAATCAATTTTTAATGTATAAAGTGAGAATAGTGGAGGATATTAGTGGAACTAGTTGATTTTCATATTGTTAAAAAATTATTACTTTTGGAAAGTTTAGAAATGTAAATAATTGGATGACATATCCAAAAAAAAAAAGTATAAAGAAATGATCGGAATATAAAGCGTATTTTTCAATTTTTCGTAGCATGCGTCTTGCCGTGGAATAGAAAGATTTGGTAAGTTTGGCCTCTCAGAAAAGGTACTCTATATTCTATAAGCTTTTCTATCCTGCAAGCCGGCATCGCACACAATTCGAAGAAAGGAAGAAGATTACATATAAAAATGTTGATAATGATTATGAAATAAGCTTTTCAGGCTTCTTTGTCTTTGTTTAATATGCACGAGTCGGGATTCAGTGGCTCTTCAAAGTGATTTTAAATCTTTCTTTGTCCTACCCCGTCGATTTCGAGTGGAGGTTGGTTCATAAAATTTGGCAATTACTAAATCTAATTTTATAGTAGTATGGAGTAATTAACAAAGGAGTCAAAGGGTGATAAGACTACACCATCTTGTAATGGTCCTCAATCTATCATTAGTCACTTCATAAATGCAGAATTATTATAAGCTCACCAACAAGATATGCTACCACTTTTGTTATTATTTTCTTCTTCATATCTTCCATTCATTATGATGGCCTACTCTTTCCTTTTAGGTTTTGTATTTATTATCCTTTTTCATCATTTATATTTTTTTTAGTATCAATAATCTATACTATCAATATCAATACTATCAATACTATTATATAATAGACAAAACATTAAAAGTTTGGTTGGTCGGTATGGTACGTTGTGATTTTACTTAATTGTCCTTAATTGTATTTAGTGTTTTTACTTAATTAAGCTTACTTATTTAGATAAATATATTATTAAATAATAATATTACCTATTTATAACCAATTACCTTTTTTCTCTAAAATACATTATTTTTTCTAACAAATTCTCCTACTTTTTCAAACATGGCAATTACCCTTTTTAAGTAAAACATGTTAGTTTTCTATTTTTCCTTATTAAAACCCCTAATTTTCCAAAAATATCACGGACAAACATTTAGTTATTTATTTTTAAACCTATAATATTATAATTATTTTTTAAAAATTAAAAGTGTGGTTGGTCGGTATGGTACGTTGTGATTTTACTTAATTGGCTTTAAATGTATTTCGTGTTTTTACTTAATTAACTTTACTTATTTATATAAATATATTATTAAATAATAATATTACCTATTTATAACCAATTACTTTTTTCCCTAAAATACATTATTTTTTCTAACAAATTCTCCTACTTTTTCAAACATGGCAATTACCCTTTTTAACTAAAACATGTTAGTTTTCTATTTTTCCTTACTAAAACCCCTAATTTTCCAAAAATATCACGGACAAACCTTTAGTTATTTATTTTTAAACCTATAATATTATAATTATTTTTAAAAATTAAAAGTTTGGTTGGTCGGTATGGTACGTTGTGATTTTACTTAATTACTTTTAAATGTATTTCGTGTTTTTACTTAATTAACTTTACTTATTTATAGAAATATATTATTAAATAATAATATTACCTATTTATAACCAATTACTTTTTTCCCTAAAATACATTATTATTTTTAACAAATTCCCCTACCTTTTCAAACATGGCAATTACCTTTTTTAACTAAAACATGTTAGTTTTTCTATTTTTCCTTACTAAAACCCCTCATTTTCCAAAAATATCACGGACAAACCTTTAGTTATTTATTTTTAAACCTATAATATTATAATTATTTTTTTAAAGTTTAACTATTTTTAACATGTCTACTTATTTTTATTAACAAATGCAATCACTGAGAATATTAAAATATAAATAATCAAATACTTATTTATAACCAATTACTCTAAAACACATTATAAATTTTTTCTAACAAAGTCTCTTCTTTTCTAAATATATCACGTGAAATTGTCTTTTCCAATTTACTTTTTCTATTTTTCTCATTAAAATTCATTTTTCCCCCAAAAATATCATAGGAAACCCTTTACTTATTTAATTTAAAAAGAATTTAAATAATTTAAATTATTAGATTTTAAAATCTCATTTTCCAAAAATATCACGGAAATTTACCTTTTTAAACTAAATATATGTTACATTTTTTATTTTTTCTTACTAAAACCCCTCATTTTCCAAAAATATAACGGACAAACCCTTATTTATTTATTTTAAAATTTGTTTTAATGTTTTTAATTAATTAAAAGTATTTAGCTATTTTAACATGCGTGCTTATTTTTTTAACAAATATAATTTATAAAATATTAAAAATAAAATAATAAAATAATAATTAACAATCCGTGCATCGCACGGGTTTTAAACTAGTATTATATAATAGACGAAACATCAAAAATTTGGTTGGTCGGTATGGTACGTTGTGATTTTACTTAATTGCCCTTAATTAATTGTACTTCGTGTTTTTACTTAATTAACCTTACTTATTTATAGAAATATATTATTAAATAATAATATTACCTATTTATAACCAACTACCTTTTTCACCTAAAATACATTATTTTTTCTAACAAATTCCCCAACTTTTTCAAATATATCACGGACAATTACCTTTTTTAACTAAAACATGTTTGTTTTTCTATTTTTCTTTACTAAAACCCCTCTATTTCCAAAAATATCACGGACAAACCTTTAGTTATTTATTTTTAAACATATTTTAATATTATAATTATTTTTTAAAAGTTTACCTATTTTAACATGTCTACTTATTTTTCTTAACAAATGCAATTACTAAAAATATTAAAGTATAAATAATCAAATACCTATTTATAACCAATTATCTTTTCAGCTAAAACACATTATATATTTTTTCTAACAAAGTTCATCATTTTCTAAATATATCACGGGAAATTGCCTTTTATAATTTACTTTTTCTATTTTTCTCATTAAATCCATTCTTTTTTCAAAAATATCACAGGAAACCCTTTACTTATTTATTTTAAAACGTATTTAAATACTTTTAATTATTAAATTTTAAAACCTCATTTTCCAAAAATATCACGGACATTTACCTTTTTAAACTAAATATATGTTACATTTTTTATTTTTTCTTACTAAAACCCCTCATTTTCCAAAAATATAACGGATAAACTCATACGTATTTATTTTAAAATTTGTTTTAATGTTTTTAATTAATTAAAAGTTGATATGGGCTAAAAATAACCCTTGATATGTAATTAATGATGTATTAATTAGACCTGGATTGGTCGAAGAATTAGGCCCGATAAAAGGCCCGAAACCCTAATTATTTATTAATTACGAAATTAATAAATAAGGGAAATTATCAGCTCATTAAAGTGAGTCCAAAGCATATTAAACTCTTCTAGAATCAGCAATCAAGACACTCAAACCAACTAGGAGTCAATCTCCTACAAAATAGGATTCACAATCCTGATCTAACAAAGCGACTTGGCCCCCAAGTCACCTTGTTTTATTCTAAATGCAAGGCTCCAGACGCCTATATAAGGACCTTCGTCCTTCAAATCAGAACTACGTTTTATTGGCTTGATTCTCTACATAACAGAGATACGTAGGCATCTTGTGAGGACCTGTATTAGTCACGAACCACGAGAGCAGCCATAAAGACACGATTGTCCACCCTCATTCATTGGATACAGCCGTCAATATCTAAATCTACTTTTCATTCCATAACATTTGGCGCCGTCTGTGGGAATTCTTACATCAACCATGGCTAGAACACGAAGAACAACCGCTACTGAATCAACTGTCACCACCACTACTCCAATCACCACGGAACTAGGATCGTTACCCCTCACTACAGAGGTGGTTTCTCAACCAGCAGGGACGACACCACTCACCGCGGAGATGGTTTCACAGCCACAAGGGACGAATCCCCAAACTTCCATACCTCAGAATGAGACGAACCCTCTTCAAATGGTTGTCTCACCCCTCGACTATAACCTTCCCCATGGAGCACAGATCTCCACTACTGTGCTTCCTGTGAGCACAAATCCGGCTTACGGATTGCCCAACTATCCCCCTGAAACCGGAGGGAGTGGCCATGCAAATCAGGGACCATACATTCGAGGATTGGGACCTATCCCTGAAGGAAGATACTTGGATTATTCTGGGCCTTACTCTGAAGACAACTCGTCTGATGAAGGACAAGATCGAGCACCCAGAAGAAGAAGAGCTAGCAAAGAGCCCCTTGGAAGGAGGACTCGGGGGGCAACTGGAGGGGCACCTATGACTGCCATGGATAGGATAAAGGCTCATGAGGCCGAGATCCAGAAATTAAAAAGAAGCATGGAGATGGAGCAACAAAGGAAGCAGACTCAGCCTTCAAATCAAGGGACAGGGGAAATCCCCTTAATTGATTTAGGAACACCTTCAAGAAGGCAGGAAGGAGCTAGAAGGACGGAGATTCCCATGTCAGACCCCCGTGTTTTAACACAGCTGGGTGATCCAGATGATCCTATTCCACCTTTTACTGAAGAGGTAATGGACGCTCATGTATCAAGGAAATTCAAGATGCCCACTATCAAGGCATATGATGGAACGGGCGATCCCGCAACCCATGTGAGAACTTTTTCGAATGCACTGTTGCTGCAGCCAGTCACTGATGCTCTTAAATGTAGGGCGTTTCCACAAACCTTGGCTGGCATGGCCCAAAGATGGTATAGCCGCTTGCCACCCAACTCTATCAGTTGTTTCAGAGAGTTGAGCACGGCCTTCATCAGTCAGTTCATTAGTGGAAGGGTACATGAAAAAAGCTCTGCTTCACTCATGAACTTAACTCAAGGAAAGAATGAGACGTTGAGAGATTATCTCAAGCGCTTCACCAAGGAGACATTGAATATACCTGATCTGGACAATAAGGTAGCTATGATAGCTCTTCAACAAGGAACCACGGATGTCTTTTTTAAGATGTCATTGGCCAAACACCCCCCCGAGAGCATGGCTGAGCTCCAACAAAGGGTGGGAAAGTACATAAAAGCTGAAGAGAGCATGAAGAAAACTGACACCCTCGCAACAGGAAGTGGAAATAATGGTGGGTGGAAGAAGCGAAAAGCGGAACAAGAGTATGATGTCAAGGACAAATATCCTCGTACGACTAGAGACTCTGATTCTGCTCCAAGGAAGAGCGTTCCAAGCGCAAAGTTTACTGAATATGCAAGATTGAATGCCCCAAGGAGTCAAATTCTTTATGATATTGAGAAGGATAGGGACTTCCGATGGCCGAAGCCACTAAGGGGAGATCCAGAAAAGAGAGATAAGAACAAGTACTGTAGGTACCATAAAGATTCAGGACATGATACTGATGACTGCAGACAACTCAAGGATGAGATCGAGTTTCTGATTCGGAAGGGGAAGTTGAATAAATTCACCAAAGATGAAGACAGGAACCTCCCTAGGAGGGACTATGATCGAAGGGATGACCGAGATCAAGGTCGTAACCCGCCAACCCGAGGACCAGTGATCAATATGATCTCAGGAGGACCAACCGCAGCTGGAACTACAAGAAACTCTCGGAAGGCTTATGCACGAGAAGTAATGCATATTGTTGGAGAAGCACCCAAGCGTGCAAAAACCGAGGTAACAATTGGGTTTGATGATTCTGATCTGGAAGGGGTGAAGTTCCCCCATGATGATCCTCTGGTGATAGCCCCAGTGATTGGAAATAATGAGGTAAAGCGAGTCTTGATAGACAATGGGGCCTCTGTTGATGTCCTTTTTCATGACACCTTCTTGAAAATGGGATATAATGATTCTCAACTAACCCCAACTAACATGCCCATTTACGGGTTCAATGGAGTGGAGTCTAAAGTAGAAGGCACAATTCTGTTGCTTGTAACCATTGGTAAGGAGCCAAAGGAGGTAACTCAAATGTTGAATTTTGTGGTAATTAAGGCATCTTCGACCTACAACGCCATCCTTGGAAGGACTGGCCTTCACGCTTTTAAGGCTGTGGCCTCAACTTACCACCTAAAAATTAAGTTCCCAACCAGGAATGGTGTAGGAGAAGAAAGAGGTGATCAAAAGACGGCCAGGAGCTGTTATGTAGCCGCGTTAAGGCCAGACGGAGTCGGGGGGCAGGTTCTCCCAATTGAAGACATGGATGTTAGAAACGAGGAAGAAAGGAGAGGAAAGCCAGCTGAGGATCTTGTTCCCATTCCCCTCATTCTAGGAGAACCAGACAAAGTCACTTATATTGGAGCTCTACTACCTGATTCTATGAAAAGCAAGTTGACATCCTTTCTTCAAGAAAATAGTGATGTATTTGCTTGGACAGCAGCCGATATGCCAGGGATTGATCCCCAATTGATAACCCACAAGTTAAATGTGGATCCTGAAAGGAAGACAGTAAAACAAAAGAAAAGAAATTTTGCCCCAGAAAGACAAGAAGCTATTAAGCAGGAGGTAGAAAAACTTTTGGAAGCAGGCTTCATTGAAGAGATTCAGTTCCCTGAATGGCTGGCAAACCCCGTGATGGTCAAGAAGGCTAATGGAAAGTGGAGAATGTGTGTGGACTTCACAGACTTGAACGATGCATGTCCTAAGGATTGCTTTCCCTTACCAAGGATTGACGCATTGATAGATGCCACTGCTGGGCACGAGATGCTAAGTTTTATGGATGGCTTCAGTGGGTACAACCAAATCAAGATGCACAAGGACGACATCCCCAAGGTATCATTCATAACCGACTTTGGTGTTTTTTGTTATTTAGTCATGGCTTTTGGACTTAAGAATGCAGGGGCAACATACCAAAGGTTGGTAAACAAGATTTTTGAACCACTGATTGGCAAAACAATGGAAGTTTACGTGGATGACATGCTAGTCAAGAGCCTCGATAAGGCAGACCATATAAAACATCTCAAGGAAGCGTTTGAAGTGCTGAGGCACCACAAAATGTTGTTAAATCCAGCTAAGTGTGCCTTCGGGGTAGGCTCAGGGAAGTTTTTAGGCCTGATGGTCTCCAAAAGAGGAATCGAAGCTAATCCTGACAAGATCAAGGCAATCCTAGACATGGAACCGCCCAAGTCTGTTAAGGATGTACAGAAATTGACAGGAAGAGTTGCAGCATTGGGAAGGTTCATTTCCAAGTCAGGAGAAAAGTGCTTACCTTTCTTCAAGGCACTCAAAAATGTGAAAAATTTCGAGTGGACATCTGAAAGCCAAGGAGCCTTTGAGGCCCTGAAGAAATACATGGCTGAAGCACCACTGTTGGCAAAACCAAAGCCGGGAGAAATTCTATATCTATACTTGGCTGTCTCCAACACTGCCCTTGGAGCTGTTTTGGTGAAGGAAGAAATGAAGGTTCAAAAACCCATTTACTATGTGAGTAAAATTTTGCATGGGGCAGAAATAAACTACTCTAATATAGAGAAGTTTGCCTTAGCCTTGATAATGGCCTCAAGAAAACTACGTCCCTACTTCCAGGCACACAAGATAGAGGTCTTGACTGATCAACCTCTGAGAAACATCTTGCACAGTCCTCAAGTTAGTGGAAGGCTGATCAAATGGGCTATTGAATTGGGCGAATTCGACATCAAGTATAAGCCTCGAACGGCCATAAAAGCTCAGGCACTCGCTGACTTCATGGTTGAATGTACCATTGACAACCAAGAAGTCGGGGGGCAGGAAGTATTGGTGGAAGATAGCAAAGATGAGGACATGGTGTCCAAAGAATGCTGGGTGCTCTATTTTGATGGAGCATCAAAAACAAAATCGAGTGGAGCTGGTTTAGTGCTACAAAGTCCCGATGGATTCATAATAGAGTATGCACTAAAACTTGACTTCCCAACAACAAACAATGAGGCGGAGTATGAAGCTTTGATTGCTGGCTTAGGGCTGGCTGGAGCCCTGAGGGTCAAAACTTTGAAAGTATGTGGAGATTCAAGGCTGGTGGTTTCTCAAGTAAATGGGGAGTTTGAAGCAAGAGATGAAGTCATGGCCAAGTACTTGAAACTTGTTATGGCCATCATGACTCAGTTTGATGAATGTTATGTGGAGCATGTTCCGAGGGAGGAAAACGTGAAGGCTGATGCCTTGTCCAAGTTTGCCTCATCTGAAATTGAAAATTATGCAGGGAGTGTATACTTTCAGGTCTTGAAGACCCCGAGCATTAACGGAAAGTTGGTAGCACCCATTGGTATTACCAGCTGTTGGATAGATCCCATCAAAGCACATTTGGAAACTGGGTGGCTGCCCGACGACACTTCAGAAGCACGAAAGCTGTACGTCAGAGCATTAAGGTATGCCCTAATTGAGGGAATCCTATACAAAAAATCTTTCATCATTCCTTATCTGAAGTGTTTGAGACCCCAAGAGGCGGAGTTGGCCCTAAAAGAAGTACATGAAGGCATCTGTGGGCAACACTTGGGGGGCAGAGCCCTTGCACATAAAGTCACCCGTCTAGGCTTCTATTGGCCAAGCATGCTTGCTGATGCTAAGAGCTATGTGAGAAAATGTGAACGATGCCAGAAACATGCACCCGTGGTTAGACAACCACCTGAGATGATGACGTCCATTAACTCTCCTATCCCTTTTGCTATGTGGGGAATGGATATACTTGGGCCATTTCCAATGGCAAGTGCTCAAAGAAAATTCTTGATAGTTGCGATTGACTACTTCACTAAGTGGATTGAGGCTAAGCCATTAGCCAAGATAACCACCAAGCAAGTGATGCAATTCTTTTGGGAAAGTGTGATATGCAGGTATGGAATTCCACGAGTCCTTGTAACGGATAATGGAACTCAGTTCAACAATGATGAGTTCAAGAAATATTGCGATGAAAATGATATTAAGTTGCGCTTCACTTCTGTTGCCCATCCTCAAGCAAATGGGCAAGCCGAGGTTGCAAATCGGATAATCCTAGATGGACTGAAGAAAAGAGTTGAACGCTCCAGAAATACTTGGGTAGATGAATTGCTCCCCATTCTATGGGCGTATCGTACTACTTGCAAAGTCACTACTGGGGCAACCCCATTCCTATTAGCATATGGAGCAGAAGCAGTGGTTCCTGTAGAAATCACTCATGCATCTCCTAGAGTTGAAGCATATGAACCAGAGACAAATGAGGAAGGCTTGAGGCTGGCTCTAGATCTAATTGACGAAGTTAGAGATGAGGCAAACGCCAAGATAGTTGAACATCAAAAGAAAGCGTCTTTCTACTATAACCTAAGGGTTAAAGAAAGGTTTTTTCGTCAAGGGGATTTGGTCCTTAGAAAGATTGAAGCATCCGGAGTTGGACAAAAGGGAAAGTTAGCCCCAAATTGGGAAGGACCCTATCGGGTTAAAAATGTGTATGGACGAGGCTCATATAAGCTGGAAACTCTGGAAGGAATTGAAGTGCCTAGAACTTGGCATGCCGCAAATTTGAAAGTTTATTATGTTTGAGTGTGTCCTAATTGGACTCACTATTAGGACAGGTAGAAATAAGGTCGATGAAACCAAATCCAAGTTTTTATACTTGAGGTAGAAGTAGTATATTATGTAAGGGTTAAACCCATTTTTCAAAGTTATGAATTTATTCAGTGATTCCAAAAATATTATACAAACATTGCATATCAGTGTTTATATGATCCAAAGTATTAATCAAATACGCAAACATGTGAAATTAAAAGATATTATAGGAAATAAGTTAAATAAATAACTTACAAATAAAAGTTATGCCCAAAGGCAGAATTACAGAAGATAAATAAAGCCACGAAGGGCCAACAAAGCCTACTCTAAGTCATTAGGTGGATCCTTGTCAAAGCCAGAAACATCCCCATGAGGAACTTCTAAGTCCTCAAAAAAGTCATTAGTAGGCTCGGAGTCCACCATGGGCTGGGAACCATCACCAGGTTGTGAGGAGGCTAAAGTAGTAGTGACCTCAACGCCTGGAAAAACTGGCACAGGATACTTCTCCAAGGTAACACCCTCAATCTGTGTTCCTAGTTGGCCAATAATCTCTTCCCAGCACTTCTCGAAAGTGACAGGGAAGTTAACATCATACTCCGCAGCAAGGAGGTCATCAAACTCCTTTGAAGTTTTATACTCAGATATCACCTCTTCACGGCCTCTCTGAAGACGTGCCTCTAGCTGTCGAACTCTTTCTTTTTCATCTACCAGCTCCCTCTCAGCAACTCTAAATCTCTCAAAATTAGCCTCGGAGGCTGCAAAGTATCGATCCCTGTCTCTCTCAGCAATAGCCTTCTCGGCCCTGGACGTCCTCAGGTTTCGTAAAGAAGCTTGATGATAGGCATTGGCCTACGAAATAAAATATGGATTTAAGAATAAATTCATAAATAAATACAAAGTAAATTAAAAAACAACTTGAGTTTGAAAGCATACCGTAGCAATGGCCTGGGAGCCCATGAGCTCGATTTGTAGATCCTCGGAGGAATCCACAATGTGAGCCCAGTCCCGGGGAGTAACCACATTTTTGGACCACTCTGCAGCGGCCTGAGAATCTCCAACTGCGGAGTCTTTGTTACGAAGACCCCACTTAACAACAAAAGGGCTGGGATCTTCATCAACCCTTGCTGGCGGTTCAGCCAGAAAAACAGGGACCTTCCCTGTGGAAGAGCCACTTTCAGTACGGCCCCTCTTGGAAACCCTCTCCACGGCAACAGAGGTCCCAGAAGCAGCAGCAGCTTCTCGCCTCTTGAAAACTTGGGCAAGCAAGTCTTGAGCTGAAAAGTACAACAAGATAACATTAGTTACAAACCAAGATAGTCAATGAAATGAATAAGCAAGTTAGTTGGCTGAATAAATTACCCTCGGGGCCCAAGTCACTAAGGCCATGTGCCTGAAGGGAAGCCTCAGAAACTAAAAGGTTGCAATGATGAAGATTGTCTGAAGTAAGGGCTTCGACAGCTGCAGCCTCTTCAATTCCAAGTTTTAAACTACGAACTGCCCCGTCTTGGGCTTCACAGAATCCTGTCCTAAAGTAATTATCCCAACTATCTCCCTCTATGTATACATAGAACCATTCTTTTTTCCATTTGGGCAAAGAATCTGGTCCACTATCAGAGATAAAGCAACTACGGTTCAAATTCCTATGTTGAATTTTAACCCAACCCGCTTTATGGGGAGCATTAACAAATTTAAAGAGATACCTAAAAACAGAGACATTAGGTTCGAAGCCATGCTTCTTGCATTGAACTAAAAAGCTAAAAATAAATCTCCAAGCATTAGGTTGGAGTTGAGTTGGACAGACTTGGGCTTCAGCTAAAAGTCTAAAAACAAAAGGAGGTGGAGGTAATCTAAACCCAGCATAAAAGGTTTCTTTGTAGATCCTAATTGCACCAGGTTTGTGATAACAAGCCCTATCATTTGGGCCGGGAACTTCAGCCCGATAAGGCCCATTTATTCCAAACAAAACGGATATTGCCTCTATATCCTTCTGTTTGTATTTTGAAGGAAAGTTGTAAGCCTCTAAATGAAGGAGGTTAGGGAAAGCTTCCCCAAATTCATCTAATAAATCCCTAAGGGAAAAAACAGAGGCATGAACAAGGGAGCGTTTGTTACCTCTAGTGGCGGCCCGGGGAACACGGTTAGAACCTTGTGGAGGTTGAGAAAGTTGAGAATGTTGGGAGGAATCGGAATCTGCCATGAAGGATCCTTGATCGAAAGCTGGAGACCTTGGAGAATGGTGGAGAAGATAAGTCTTCAAACAAAAACTTCCAAAGAAAACTGGAAAGTGAAACCCTAGCAGAGCAAATTTAAAGAAACTTAGATTGAGAAAGAAGTGAGAAATGAGAGTGAAGAGAAAGCTCACACTCTCCACTCGATTTATAGGAAAATTTAGCAGGTAAGAAACCCTAATTTACCTGCTATACCAGGTGAATGGGTCTGGGAACAAGTAATTGGGCCGATTTTAGGCGGCAAAGCCCAAACTTTCAAAATTCAAATGAAATTTTGGAGGGATATTTGAGATTCTAGAATGACCTTTAAAATTCTATCAGATTCTAGAATGATCATGTCTTGTACGCGGGGGTGACCCACGCCCAGAAAACAATGGCAGTTGTCTTATAGACAAACAACGCCCAGGAGACAGCCTTGTGGGCGTTGCTTGAAAACATGTCTTGTACGCGGGGGTGACCCACGCCCAGAAGACAATGGCAGTTGTCTTATAGACAAACAACGCCCAGGAGACAGCCTTGTGGGCGTTGCTTGAAAACATGTCTTGTACGCGGGGGTGACCCACGCCCAGAAGACAATGGCAGTTGTCTTATAGACAAACAACGCCCAGGAGACAGCCTTGTGGGCGTTACTTGAAAACATGTCTTATACGCGGGGGTGACCCACGCCCAGAAGACAATGGCAGTTGTCTTATAGACAAACAACGCCCAGGAGACAGCCTTGTGGGCGTTGCTTGGAAACATGTCTTGTACGCGGGGGCGACCCACGCCCAGAAGGCAATGGCAATTGTTTTATAAACAAACAACGCCCAGAAGACATCAAAATTGGCCAATAACGCCGAGGAAGCTGCTTTGCATGCGGGGTTGACCACCCTGCTTTATACGCGGGGGTCACCCACGCACAGGGAGCAGCAACTGCTTGGCAAACAAATTTTAATTAAAAAGGCAAAATATTGTTTAAAATTCCTAGAAAATTCAGAAAACTCCTGAAAAAATAGGGAATAATTTTCATAAGTATTTTCTTAATTTTGGGAGAATATTTTATACACTTTTGAAATATTTCAAAAAATATTTCGAAAAATACCTGTGGGTACACGAAAATTCCTAAATATTAGGAATAATTATTAAAAATACCCGTGGGTACATGGAAATTCCTTAAATATTAGGAATATTTCATATAAATGTCAAATTAGCCTCGAACAAGGCAACAATCGTCGTAAATGTGTAGGTCACGCCACACTTTGCAATAAGGCGATACTTGTGAAACACAAGTGTAAATAAAGTCCTAGGTAAAGGATAAAAAGACCCCGAATCTCGAAAAAGGTCAATATAATTTCTACGAAAACTTGAAAAGTTTTCCTAGAAATTGGGGGGCAAATGATATGGGCTAAAAATAACCCTTGATATGTAATTAATGATGTATTAATTAGACCTGGATTGGTCGAAGAATTAGGCCCGATAAAAGGCCTGAAACCCTAATTATTTATTAATTACGAAATTAATAAATAAGGGAAATTATCAGCTCATTAAAGTGAGTCCAAAGCATATTAAACTCTTCTAGAATCAGCAATCAAGACACTCAAACCAACTAGGAGTCAATCTCCTACAAAATAGGATTCACAATCCTGATCTAACAAAGCGACTTGGCCCCCAAGTCACCTTGTTTTATTCTAAATGCAAGGCTCCAGACGCCTATATAAGGACCTTCGTCCTTCAAATCAGAACTACGTTTTATTGGCTTGATTCTCTACATAACAGAGATACGTAGGCATCTTGTGAGGACCTGTATTAGTCACGAACCACGAGAGCAGCCATAAAGACACGATTGTCCACCCTCATTCATTGGATACAGCCGTCAATATCTAAATCTACTTTTCATTCCATAACAAAAGTGTTTAGCTATTTTAACATGCCTACTTATTTTTTGCACAACTACAATTAATAAAATATTAAAAAAATAATAATAAAATAACAATTAATAATCCGTGCATCGCAGGGGTTTTAATCTAGTTATTATTATATAATAGACGAAACATTAAAAGTTTGGTTGGTCGGTATGATACGTTGTGATTTTACTTAATTGCCCTTAACTGTATTTTGTGTTTTTATTTAATTAACCATACTTATTTATAGAAATATATTATTAAATAATAATATTACCTATTTATAACCAATTACCTTTTTTCCCTAAAATACATTATTTTTTCTAACAAATTCCCCTATTTATTCAAACATATCACGGGCAATTACCTTTTTTAACTAAAATATGTTAGTTTTTTTTTTATTTTTCCTTACTAAAACCCCTCATTTTCCAAAAATATCACGGACAAACCTTTAGTTATTTATTTTTAAACCTATAATAATATAATAATTTTTTAAAAGTTTACCTATTTTAACATGTCTACTTATTTTTCTTAACAAATGAAATCACTAAGAATATTAAAATATAAATAATCAAATACCTATTTATAACCAATTACCTTTTCAGCTAAAACACATTATAGATTTTTTCTAACAAACTCCCTCATTTTCTAAATATATCACGGGAAATTATCTTTTTCAATTTACTTTTTCTATTTTTCTCACTAAAATTCATTTTTTTCCAAAAATATCACATGAAACCATTACTTATTTATTTTAAAAAGTGTTTAAATACTTTTAATTATTAAATTTTAAAACCTTATTTTCCAAAAATATCACGGACATTTACCTTTTTAAACTAAATATATGTTACATTTTTATTTTTTCTTACTAAAACCCCTCATTTTTCAAAAATATAACGGGCAAATCTTTACTTATTTATTTTAAAATTTGTTTTAATGTTTTTAATTAATTAAAAGTATTTAGCTATTTTAACATGCCTACTTATTTTTTTAACAAATACAATTAATAAAATATTAAAAATATAATAATAAAATAACAATTAACAATATGTGCATCGCACGGGTTTTAAGCTAGTATTATTAAAAATGAAACATTAAAAGTTTTGGTCAGTCTGTCGGTCGTTATTTGGGTCGGGCATATCTATAATTTGGGTCGAGCCTATCTATAATCAATTTATTTATAACCAATTATTTTTTTCAGCTAAAACACATTACCTATTTTATATATTTTTATAACCAAAACAACTCATCTTCTAAAAATAAAATAGGTAACATATATATATATATATATATATATATATATATATATATATATATATAGGGTCCTATTCAACTAGAAACGTGTACTAATTAAAAACTAGAAATTGCACCACACACAGTTAAATACACCCTCTCACATACAACCCCATCTAATCCCCTCCATTCGTAATTATATTTTTCCCGTTAATTGGTGATCTTTTTTTGAAATCTGACTTCATTGTATTTTTTTTCATCTCGCAACAATTAGTTTGTATACCATATTTGATATATTTCGACGATAAATCACTATTTATGCTTGCGAGAATCACTAAAATGTTGGTGATTCATGTAAGAATAAATAGTGATTTCTGCGTATATGTTGTGATTTTTTCTCTAGACCTATACGTAAATTACAAATTTTGTACTGCAAAATCAATAAATTTATACGTATATATAAAAATAAATCGCTAGATCTATGCTGAAATCACTATTTATTATTACAGAAACCACTAAAATTTTAGTACTCCGTAATATAGCACATATGGTATGCATATTGATCGTTGGTAGATGGAGAAAAATATAGTGAAGTCGGATTTCAAAAAAAGTTCACCGATTCACGGGAAAAATTAAATTAAAAATGAAGGGAATTAGGTGGGATTGTGTATGTGATGGTGTATTTTAATTGTGTGTGGTGCAGTAGAGGACCATTAGATTAAATTAATCTAAGGGCTTAGATTGATTTTTAGTTTCTATTTTAATTTTAGTTTCTAGTTGAACAAAAACCTATATATATATATATATATAATGGTAATATTATTACGTATTTATAACTGATTACCTTTTTCAGCAAAAACATATTATATGTTCTACATTTTCTAACTAAAATAACTCATCTTCTAAACATAACACATGGAAAATAAATATGTAATGGTAATATTGTTATATATAATTATTAATAAATAATCACTTACCCTTTTCAGCTAAACACATAACCTTTTTTATTTTATTTTTATAATTTAAACAACTAATTTTCTAAAAGTAACATGCGCAACATATATATATAAAGGTAATATAATTTTATATTTTTTCAGCTAAAACACATTACCTATTTTATATATTTTTCTAACCACAACTCATCTTCTAAAAATAAAATAGGTAATATATATGTAATGATAATATTATTACATATTTATAACTGAGTACCTTTTTCAGCAAAAACACATTATCAGTTCTACATTTTCTAACTAAAACAACTCATCTTCTAAACATAACACATGAAATATAAATATGTAATGGTAATATTGTTATATATAATTATTAATAAATAACCACCTACTTTTTTCAACTACATGTAACCTTTATTTTTTTTTTCTAACTTAAACAACTAATTTTCTAAAAGTAACACGAGCAACATATATATAAAAAGGTAATATAATTTTATATTTTCTAATTTAAACAACCAATTTTCTAAAAGTAACATGGATAACATATATATAAATGTAATATAATTTTATATAATTTTTAATAAGTAACTATTATGGATTAAAAAGTGTATTTGTAAATTAATTGCTGGAATTTATGAGAGCTTCGAGCTTTAATGGCTGCTCTTGTGTTTCGTGACTAAATCGGTCCTCACAAGATGCCTACGTATCTCAATCAGTGCTGAGAATCAAGCCAAAGACGTAGTTCTGATTGTAGGATCAAGTCCTTTATATAGGCGTTTGGAGCGTCATATTTAGGGCAAGTTTAGGAGTCTTAGCTAATATGTCCCCTTTTTGATAATGGATAAACATTGTATTTCTTGCTGAATAAGTCTTTTCCTTGTTGATAAAGGCTATGACTCATTATTTCTTTTTAATTGGGATTCTGGATCCTTCTTTGATGAATTTACCATATTTTGGACTCTTTTTATGAGCTATATATTTTCCCTATTTATTAATTACGAAATTAATAAATAATCAGGGCTTTGGGGCCTTGAATATTGTGCCTTATCAATGAAACATCAATTATATTTCTATAATTACTTTTCTGTCCATATCATTTGCCCCCCAACTTCTGGGAAAATCTTCCTGGGGTTTTCGTAGAAGTTATTGCGCATTTTTCCCAATTTTTTTTCATTTTTAAGGGTATTTTCGACCTCAATTTCGATCAGGAAATAGGTCATTTTCGACCTCGAATTCGACCAGAATTTCGACCTCATTTTGGTGTGAGGTCGAAGGTTTCAACCTCATTTTCTAGGTCTTTTTCGACCTCGACTCTTCGACCTCGAATCCATTAGTTTTCGACCTCAACTTGGTGTGAGGTCGAAGGATTCGAGCTCATTTCCTAGGTCTTTTTCGACTTCGACTTCGAATCCATTGGTTTCCGACCTCAATTTGGTGTGAGGTCGAAGGATTCGAGCTCATTTCCTAGGTCTTGTTCGACCTCGACTCTTCGACTTCGAATCCATTGGTTTTCGACCTCAATTTGGTGTGAGGTCGAAGGTTTCGAGCTCATTTCCTAGGTCTTTTTCGACCTTGACTCTTCGACTTCGAATCCATTTGTTATCGACCTCAATTTGGTGTGAGGTCGAAGGATTCGAGCTCATTCTTCAGTACATTTTCGATCTCAGGTCTTCGACCTCGAATCCATTTGTTTTCAACCTCAATTTGGTGTGAGGTCGAAGGTTTCGAGCTCATTTCCTAGGTCTTCTTCGACCTTGACTCTTCGACTTCGAATCCATTTATTTTCGACCTCAATTTGGTGTGAGGTTGAAGGATTCGAGCTCATTCTTCAGTACATTTTCAACCTCAGGTCTTCGACCTCGAATCCATTTGTTTTCGACCTCAATTTGGTGTGAGGTCGATGCATTCGAGCTTGTTTTTTCATGTATTTTTTATCTCAATCAATCGACTTCGATCTAGGGTCTTTTCGACCTAGAATTTAACATTTTTTGATCTCAAATGAGGGTGAGGTCGATGAATTTGACCTCAATTTCCCATATGTTTTCGACCTCATTACGATGGACTTCGATCTAAGATCTTTTCGACCTTAAATCTATTTAGGCCTTGAATCGTATTTTAAACTTTATTCTTTCTTGGGCCTTAACTAACCTGAATTTTTATTGGGCTTTAAGAATTTTTTCTTTGGGCTTTAAATTTGCCTGAGCCTCAAATTGTTTGGGGTTTTAACTTTCGTAGTCCAGCAAAGGGTTTATGGGCCTTAACCGGCCATAGTCGGTTGCCCTTCCCTTAACCGGTTGGGTGACCGACTGCCTTGATTATAAAAGAGTGATATTTCCTCTTCATTTCTTCACTTCATACTTTCAATTTCTAAAAAATTTCTCTCTAGCATTTCTAGATTTTCTCTCTACTTATTCTGTGGTAAGGAGATTTTCGGTGAACTTTCCTCAGCCGTAGTCACATTTTTCTGGGTTTAATCTTCATCGTTTGAAGATTTTCTGGGTTTGTCGTTTGAAGATTTGAAGATTCTGGGAATTTTCTTTGAAGACTTGAAGTTTCTGGGAATTTTCTTTGAAGATTTGAAGTTTTTATGGGTTCATACTTTGAAGATTTGAAGATGTCTGATCGAGCTGCTCAACGCCTTCAGAAGATGAACCAAGCTTCTAAGAGAGGTATCACTATCCGTTCTTCTCATATGTCTTTACAAGATATGATAATTGAATGTGGTGATGAATATCCCTCTGTGTCCCATCTAGACTCTTTTGATTGTAGTAATAAGTTCCATGAAATTGATATGATTAGGGATTATAATAAAATGTATAGATTTAAAGCTCCCTATAGACTTATCCCAACTGGCCCAGGAGATCGTTCCTGCCATTGGCGTCCTGATGCTCTCTGCATTTATAAGGACGCCATTGTTGCAGCGATTAGATTCCCTTTTCATGACTTCATTCCCAAGCTTTTAACAGACGTTAGGATTAACCCTTGCCAACTTCCCCCAAATGCCTGGAGAATAATTATGTGCTTTATTGTACTTTGTCTAAAGAACAACTTTCCTCTTTCTGTAGCTTTGTTTAGGAAGATTTTTCAGTTTAAAAATAGTTCCGCAATTTCCCTGGGTTGGGTTTATATTAACCATCGCCCTTCAACACCTCCAATTTTCCATCCCAAATCCATTCCTGATAACAACCCAAGATGGAAAAATGAGTTTATGTACTTAGTTTGGGAAGGAGGGGATTGGGGCACCTTATTCCGTAGATCATTCAGTAGGGTTTCAGATGGTAGCCCCAACGATATTATCCTGAATGATGAGGAGGCTCATTCTTATGCCGAGCTCACCAAGGACAACTATGCTACATTGGCCTGGGAGCTCCTGGATGAGTTTCAGCTTAAGTCCCTGGGACTTTCGAGCGTATCGGACAAGGGTAACTCCCATTCCAAACTTTTCTTTTATTTATCTAAGATTTTCTTATACCCACTGCTTCTTTTCTTGTGTTTTTGCAGCTGCGACCTTTATAAATAAATCCAACGAGCCCCTAGATGGAGAAACAACTAGGATGAAGAGGGCTCGTTTGGGAGTGAAAGATCCTCGGGCTGCTTTAGGTGTCCCAACCTTTTTAAGGCCTCACGAGGATACTGTTGAGGAGGTTGAGGCTCCTACCTCAGCCAAGAGCTCTGTTTGGCGCCCCAACTGGGGTATTAGGAAGAAGGACACAGTCGTGGGGGTGTCCAAGCATGCCAGTGAGTGGTCTTATCACTCTCTCACCCCTTGTGACTGCAAGGACTTCGTTTCTAACTCCACTTTGGAGGGAGTGGAGCATGCAGGCGCTCAGGCTATTGCTGTTGTAAGTTCTTAATTCCCTTTTTCTTTGTAGTTTTAATATATTTAAAGTTTCTATCTTGACTTGTGATTTGTTTGCAGGCTAATGCCAACTTCCAAGGGGCTCTCTTTCAAGCCAAGGCTTGGCGCTCATCTTCAGAGGCCAACCAAGGCAAGTTTGAGAAGTCCCAGGAGGAGGTGGGTTCTTTGAGGGCCTCTCTGGCTAGGAGGGAGAAGGAGCTGGCTGACTCCCAAGCTGAGCTGGTTGCACTTAGGAAGGGCAAGGATGACTTTATTGATGAGTACCTTGACTCCCAGGAGTACAAGGACTTAATCGGTAAGCATGACGAGCTCCTCTTCCCAGTTCAGTTTACTAAGGGATGAGATGGCGCCTTAGCTGAGGTTCTGGAGAAGATGCGTGGATCACTTATCCTTTCTGACTTTCCAAGCCCTTATGCCCCTACCCCTTTAGAGGTGGCTTTGGCTGGAGAAGATGATATGGAGGAGGACGACATGATTCTGGATCTAGGGCATTCTTCTCCCCCTGGTCAGATAGTCGGTGCTGATTCTGCAGCTACTCGCTCTGGTTCTGGTTCTGACTCAGAAGAAGAGGAGGCTGATACCGGCGACAAGGGGGGTGATGCATAGTTTGTAGTTTTATTTATGGCCATTCATGGCTTGTACTAGTTTTTATGTATTTCCAGCCAACGGTCTTAACTTAACTTTTATTTAAGTCTTAACTTTGTTTTTCTTCCAGCTTTTTACATTCTTGATTTTGCATGCTTAGTTAAACATGTCTATCAGAATGCAATACACATAAAGCATAATGAAAACATAAGAATATGGAATTCATAACATTGAAAATGGGTTCTACCCTTACATAATACTCAAGTTTAAAAACTTGGATTGGTTTCGTCGAACTTATTTCTACTTGTCCTAATAGTGAGTCCAATCAGGACTTAAACATAATAGACTTTCAAGTTTGCAGCATGCCAAGTCCTTGGAACTTCAATCCCTTCCAGGGTTTCCAATTTGTAGGATCCTCGACCAAATACGTTCTTAACGCGATATGGTCCTTCCCAATTTGGGGCCAACTTGCCTTTTTGTCCAACTCCGGATGCCTCAATCTTTCGGAGGACTAAGTCTCCTTGACGGAAGAATCTCTCTTTAACCCTTAGGTTGTAATAGAAAGATGCTCGTTTCTGATGTTCAACTATCTTGGCATTTGACTCATCTCTAACTTCATCAATTAGATCTAAAGCTAGCCTCAAGCCTTCTTCATTTGTCTCTGGCTCATAAGCTTCAATTCTTGGAGATGTGTGAGTAATCTCCACTGGAACCACTGCCTCTGCTCCATATGCCAACAGAAAGGGGGTTGCTCCATTGGTGACTTTACAAGTAGTACGATATGCCCACAATATGGGGAGTAATTCGTCTACCCAAGTGTTTCTAGAGCGTTCAACTCTTTTCTTCAGTCCATCCAGGATAATTCGATTGGCAACCTCAGCTTGCCCATTTTCTTGAGGATGCGCAACAGAGGTAAAACGTAACTTGATATCATTCTCATCACAATATTTCTTGAATTCATCATTGTTAAACTGAGTTCCATTGTCTGTGACCAAGATACGCGGCATCCCGTATCTGCATATCACATTTTCCCAGAAGAAATGCATTACTTGCTTGGTGGTTATCTTGGCTAAAGGCTTAGCCTCAATCCACTTGGTGAAGTAGTCAATAGCTACTATCAAGAACTTTCTTTGAGCACTTGCCATTGGAAATGGCCCAAGTATATCCATCCCCCCACATGGCGAATGGGATAGGTGAGTTAATGGATGTCATCATCTCTGGTGGTTGTCTAACCACCGGTGGATGCTTTTGGCACCGTTCACACTTCTTCACGTAGCTTTTAGCATCTGCAAGTATGCTTGGCCAATAGAAACCTAGACGAGTGACTTTATGAGCAAGGGCTCTATGCAAGATGTTTCTTAGAGGCTATGCAAGATGTTTCTTAGAGGGCTATGCAAGATGTTTCTTAGAGGCTGATTGGTCAATACCTCTATCTTGTGAGCCTGGAAGTATGGGCGTAGCTTTCTTGAGGCCATTATCAAGGCTAAGGCAAACTTTTCAATCGTAGAGTAGTTTATTTCTGCCCCATGTAGGATCTTGCTCACGTGGTAGATGGGTTTCTGAACCTTCAATTCTTCTTTTACCAAAACGGCTCCAAGGGCTGTGTTAGAAACCGCCAAGTACAAATAGAGAATATCCCCTGGCTTTGGCTTAGCCAACAGTGGTGCCTCAACCATGTATTTTTTCAGGGCCTCAAAGGCTTCTTGGCTTTCAGTTGTCCACTCAAAAATTTTCACGTTCTTGAGTGCTTTGAAGAAAGGTAAGCACTTCTCTCCTGACTTGGAGATGAATCTTCCCAATGCTGCCACTCTTCCCGTTAGTTTCTGGACATCCTTGACAGTCCGCGGTGGTTCCATGTCTAGAATTGCTTTGATTTTGTCGGGATTAGCCTCGATTCCTCTCTTGGAAACCATCAGGCCTAAAAACTTTCCCGAGCCTACACCAAAGGCACATTTAGCTGGATTCAACATCATCTTGTGGTGCCTCAGCACTTCAAATTCTTCCCGTAGATGGTTTATATGTTCGGCCTTATCGAGGCTTTTAACCAACATGTCATCCACATAAACCTCCATGGTTTTTCCAATCAGCTGTTCAAAAATTTTGTTCGCCAATCTTTGATAGGTTGCCCCTGCATTCTTAAGTCCAAATGCCATGACTAGATAACAGAAAACACCAAAGTCAGTGATGAATGATACCTTGGAGATGTCATCTTTGCACATTTTAATTTGGTTGTATCCACTGAAGCCATCCATGAAGCTGAGCATCTCGTGTCCAGCTGTAGCATCTATTAATGCATCAATCCTTGGTAAGGGAAAGCAATCCTTAGGACATGCATCATTCAAGTCAGTGAAGTCCACACACATCCTCCATTTTCCATTGGCCTTTTTGACCATCACGGGGTTAGCCAACCATTCTGGGGATTGTATCTCTTCAATGAATCCGGCCTCTAGAAGCTTTTCTACTTCTTGTTTAATGGCCTCTTGCCTTTCAGGAGCAAAATTTCTCTTCTTTTGTTTCACCGTCTTCCTTTCAGGATCCACATTCAACTTGTGGGTTATCAGTTGGGGATTGATCCCTGGCATGCTAGCCGCTGTCCAAGCAAAAACGTCATTGTTCTCTTGAAGAAAAGATATGAGCTTGCTTTTCAATGGCTTAGGCAATAGTGCTCCAACATAAGTCACCTTCTCTGGTTCACCAGGGACTAAGGGAATTGGGATTAAATCCTCAGCTGGTTTCCCTCTTCGGTCCTCATTATCACTAGTATCCATGTCTTCAATGGGGAGAACTTGCCCCCGATTCCATCAGGCCTTAACAAGGCTACGTAACAACCTATAGCCATCTTTTGGTCTCCCCGTTCTTCACCAATTCCATTCCTCGTTGGGAACTTTATTTTCAGATGATAGGATGAGGCAACGGCCTTGAACGCATGAAGACCAGTCCTTCCCAGGATTGCATTGTAGGTCGAAGTTGCCTTTATAACTATGAAGTTAAACATCTGAGTAGACGTATTCGACCCTTGCCCTATCGTCATTGGGAGTTGGATAGTGCCTTCCACCTTTGATTCCACTCCATTGAATCCATATATGGGCATATTTGAGGGTGTCAACTGAGAGTCAGTATAGCCCATCTTGATAAAAGCATCATGGAGCAAGATGTCCACTGAAGCTCCATTATTGACTAAAACTCTCTTTTTTTCAGAATTCCCTATCACAGGTACGATGACTAAGGGATCATCATGGGGAAACTTCACTCCCTCCAGGTCTGAATCATCAAAACCTATTGATACTGCTGTTCGGGCACGTTTCGGTGCTTCTCCCACCACAGTCATTACTTCTCGAGCATAAGCCTTTCTTGAGTTTCGGGAGGACCAAACAGCAGTTGGCCCTCCGAATATCATGTTGATTACTGGCCCTCGGGGCTTGGGATTTCGATCTTGATCGTTGTCCCTTCTGTCATAGTCCTTCCTTTCATAATTTCCTCTTTGACTCCCTTGATTTCCATCCTTGGTGAATTTATTGAGCTTTCCTCTCCGTATCAGAAATTCAATCTCATCTTTCAGTTGTCTACAATCGTCGGTGTCGTGAACAACTTCTTTGTGGAACCGACAAAATTGGTTTTGGTTCTGTTTGGACATGTCAGCCCTCATTGGCTTCAGCCATTTGAGATCCTCTTCCTTTGCTATCTCCATTAGAATATGACTCCTGGGAGTATTCAATCTTGCATACTCTGTAAAATTTGGGCCAAAATTGTTTCTCTTAGGTGGAGAATCAAAACTTTTTGACGTTCTAGGAAGCTTTTCCTTGACGTCATACTCATGTGTTTCCTTTCTCTTCTTTGGATTTCCACTACCACCAGTAGTGGGTTCATACTTTTTCATACTTTCTTCACCCTTGATGTACTTTTCGGCTCTATCTTGGAGCTTCTGCATGCTCTCAGGTGGATGTATTTCCAATGATCTTTTGAAGTGATCATCAGTAGTTCCTTGCTGCAGGGCTATCATAGCCACTTTGTCCTCTAAGTCCGGGACTTTCAGAGCCTCCCGAGTGAATCGGTTGATATAATCCCTTAGGGCTTCATTCTTTCCTTGATGGATTCCCATGAGTGATGCAGAACTTTTCTCATGCAAACTTCCACTAACGAATTGATTGATGAAAGCTTTGCTTAATTCCTTGAAAGACCCAATAGAGTTGGGAGGAAGACGGCTATACCACCGTTGGGCCATGCCTGCCAAGGTTTGTGGAAACGCCCTACACTTGACCGCATCATTGGTTGGCTGCAACAGTAGTGCATTGGAGAAGGTTCTTACATGATTTGCGGGATCCCCCGTTCCATCATAATCTTTAATCGTTGGCATCTTGAATTTCCTGGATATGGTAGCTTTCATGATGTCTTAAGTGAATGGTGGCGTAGGATCATCAGGATCTCCTAGGGGCAACAAAATACTAGGGTCACCCCTTGGGGCTTTGTAATATCCCAAAATTTTGTAATATTTGAAACCCTGATGAATAGTAAATTTACCCCTGATGAATGGTAAATTTTCTGATGGAAAATTTTTCAAACCACACTATGTGGATGATATGGAATGAATGTTTCGAGTTGATATTATTGATGTATAGGAAGAATAAGTGAATGTAAACGCAATCAGAATCAGGAGATTCTCATTCGAATTTTTATCACTATTCATCGGACAATCAAGGATGTATTGATTTGATCGTTTTGAGGAAGTATGTAGAATGAGAAATCCGTGATCATACCTTAAGCCAAGGTGAGAAATCTAGGATCATATATTAAACCAATGAAATGGAAAGATCAAGAGAGTATCTCCTAGCAATGGTACAGAAAAACGTTTTTAGAATCACTTGAAACTATCGCGAAACAAAAGCGTAGAAAATTATGGATTAAATGTTAGATATAATTGCTGATGTTTGTTTATCAGTGTTTAAGTACCAGGAAACTATCAGAGTTTAGCTGGAGGACTAGTCAGAGTTTAGCTGGAGGACTAGTTAGAGTTTAGCTGGAGGACCAGTCAGAGTTTGTTAAAGTCTGATGGTCAGAGTTTGCTTAGCAGTCGGTGCAATTCAATGAACATTCTAGAAGCGATATTCTTTGAAGATGGAAAGAAGCAAAGAGATATCGAGATGGCTAAGGAAACGGAACAGAAGACAGAAGCAATTCTAATTTGATATTGATTGTATAGCTAATTTATAGGAATATCAATTAGAAGATTGTATGTAGCTGTGTACTATAAAAACAAAGATAGGTTAACCCTAAAAGGGATGAAAATACGTGAATTATCATTCTTGTAACCTAGCAGCTCTCTGTGATATTTTACATCACTGAGAGAGAAGTTTTTAATTCCATTCAGTTTATTATCTATAAACTGTGTTCTTATTCTTATTCTCATACGTATATTTGATTATATATTGTGTATTCGGCCTAACAATTGGTATCAGAGCCAAGGCTGTTAAATATATACAGTTTTTGATCTAAACACAAGTATAATCATGGCTGAAAACACCCAGGCAGGTTCTATTGCTCAAAAGGTTCAACCAAATTCGGTAAGTCGATATGAGACAATCAGGGTTCCAATTCTCAGACCAGTGGAATATCCAATATGGAAGGTAAAGATGACCATCTTTTTAGAAGCCACAGATCCAGAATACCTTGATAGAATCAATGATGGTCCTCATATGCCAACTAAACTGTCTCCTGTTGTTGCTGGTCAAGAACAAAAGACTGTTCCAAAGGAAAAGAAAGATATGACTCCTGAGGACATCTCATCAATTGCAAAGGATGCAAAAGTTAGACATCTTCTCCATAGTGCCTTAGATAATGTCATGTCTAACAGAGTTATTGGCTGCAAGACTGCCAAAGAAATTTGGGATGCTTTAGAAGTCAGGTGTCAAGGAACAAGTGCTATAAAGAAAAACAAGAAGACTATTCTAACACAGGAGTACGAACACTTTGACTCGAGATCTGATGAAACCTTGACAGATACATATGACAGATTCTGTAAACTGTTGAATGATTTGTCTATGGTTGATAAAGAATATGATCTTGAAGAGTCAAATCTCAAGTTTCTTCTATCTCTACCAGAAAGATGGGATTTAAAAGCAACAACAATAAGAGATAATTATGATCTTGCAGAAACAGATCTTGATGAAATCTATGGGTTGCTTAAAACTCATGAACTTGAGATAGAACAAAGAAACAAAAGATCTGGAAAGAAGACAAAATCTGTTGCTCTCAAAGTTGAAGAAAAACTCATGAAGAAAGAAACATAAAAAAAAAGCTAAGGGAAAAGCTTTGGTCATAAACTCTGAAATTGAGTCATCAAACTCTGCTGATGACTCAAACACTGATGCTTCTTCTGAATCTGAGGATGATGAAGAACAAATGATGCAAGTGGCTGCTTTGATGGTGAAGACCTTCAAGAAGATGGGTTTCAAGAACTTCAAGAAGGGAAAAAGATTCTCAAGAAAAGATTCAAACTCTGAAAGAAAGAATTTCAGAAAATCTGAAGGAAGGGATATCAAATCTGGAAAGAAAGACAAGTCTGAGATCTAGTGCTACAAGTGTAAAGAGATAGGTCACTATGCTCCAGAGTGCAAGAAAGGAAAATCTGAAAAAGCACTCATCACTAAAGGAAGAGACTGGGCATACACTTCAGATTCAGATGTGGATGTAAACTATGCTCTCATGGCAACTGTCAAAGATGAATCTGACTCATCTGAAAATAATGTACCTCTAACAACTTATGCTTATGATACTGATAACATATCTGAATTAAGAATTTATCTTAAAAGCATACATGTTAGTTATAGAGATCAGACTTTAGAAAATGAGAGAATTAAATTTGAGAATCTTAAGTTTAAAGAGAGAAATAAATTTCTTGAAGAAGAGCTTGTTAACATGCGACAAGTTCAAAAGGAAAGAGATGATGTTGTTTATGTTGAACAGGAGTTGCTTAAGAAATTTAGGGAACTAGAATCTGATTTGGAAAAAGAAAGGAAGGTAATTAAAACCTGGACAAATTCTGGAAAAGACACACATCAAGTTTTTCAAACAGATACAGTTGGGTTAGGTTACTGTGAGGAAGATGAACTTAGGTTTAAAGATAAGGTTAAAGTTAGAACACAACTTAAACCTATGAAATTTGTTCCTGAATCCAGTAAGCAAAATTCTGTACTTGAAAAAGAAGCTGTTAAGATTGAACCAGTAAAAACTTGTGTTAAACAGGTGAATGTTGGTTTAATGACAGAGAAACAATTCAAGTATAAGCTCAAAGAGGTAAAGTCTGTTGAAAAACAGAAAGTGTCCAGGAAGAACAAAAATGGAAAAGTAGGCATTAACAGAAGTAATAATCATTTGCCTATTACTGATACTCCTACAAAAACATGTCATAATTGTGGCAGTACTAACCATCTTGCAAGTTTTTGCAGGAAGAACAAAGATATTAATTCTTTACCCTCCAAGTCTGGGGTTAAGAATGAATATGTTAGGGTTAGACCACAGACTTTATGTACTCACTGTGGGAGTACTTGACATTCTATTTATACTTGAAAGAATTATCATGCTATTTATCACAACTATTATGAGTTGAAGCCCAATTTGAAATGGGTTAAAGTTGATTCTGCAAGTGTAAACTCTGATAGTGTAAACTCTGATACAGTTAGCTTAAACTCTGTTGATAGGAATACCGCTGCAAAAGCTAACTATATTAAGAAAGCCAAAGGATCCAAGCAAGTCTGGATCCTTAAATCTAACTCTTTGTAATTGTTTGTGATTGTAGGGCATAAGGGAAAGCACCCTAGTCTTGGACAGTGGATGTTCAGGACACATGACTGGAAATAAAGCCCTGCTATCAGATTATGAGGAGAAAGCTGGCCCAAAAGTTTCCTATGGATATGGCAACATAGGACGTACTATGGGATATGGCAATATAAATCTTGGAAGTGTCATCATCACAATTGTAGCTCTAGTCCCAGGACTCAAGCATGACTTGCTATCTGTGAGTCAAATCTGTGACAGAGGTTACCATGTAGATTTTCAACCTGAATACTGTGAGGTTATCAGCAAATCTACAGGGAAAGTTGTTCTAGTTGGACACAGACGAAATAATATCTATGAAGCAAGTTTGGTAACAAACTCTGAAGGAAAAGCTATGTGTTTGTCTACAAAAATGTCAAATGAAGAGAGTTGGAAATGGCATAAGAAGCTCTCTCACCTAAACTTGAACAACATCAATGAGCTAATTCGAAAAGATCTTGTAAGGGGACTTCCAAAGTCAATACTCAGCTTAGATGGTCTGTGTGATTCTTGTCAAAAGGCCAAGCAAAGGAAGTCATCTTTCAAGAGTAAATCAGAATCTTCAGTTATGGATCCTTATCATCTTCTTCATGTTGATCTATTTGGTCCAGTAAATGTAATGTCTCTAGGCAAAAATAAATATGCTCTAGTCATAGTTGATGAATATACTAGGTACACTTGGGTGTACTTTCTAGCAAAGAAGGATGAAACTGCCTTAACTCTGATGGATCATGTAAAGCTGCTGGACAAAGGATCACAGTTTAAAGTAAGAATTATCAGGAGTGATAATGGTACTGAATTCAGAAATGCAACAATGGAAGAATTTTGCAAAGAAAGGGGAGTGAAACAAGAATTTTCTGCACCAGGAACTCCACAACAGAATGGTGTAGTTGAAAGAAAGAACATAACCTTAATAGAAGCTGCCAGAACAATGCTTGATGAAGCAAAATTGCCAACTTATTTCTGGGCAGAAGCTGTTCAAACTGCTTGTTTTACTCAAAATGCAACACTGATCAATAGGCATGGGAAAACACCATATGAGATGGTGAAGAAAAAGAAACCAAACCTGAAATATTTTCATATTTTCGGGTGCAAATGCTTTGTGTTGAAAACTCATCCTGAACAGTTAACCAAGTTTGACTTAAAAGCTGATGAAGGAATTTTTGTTGGATACCCACTGTCAACTAAAGCATTCAGAGTCTACAATCTGAGAACTAAAGTGATCATGGAATCCATACATGTGTCATTTGATGACAAGAAAATAACTGGAATAGAAGATGAAGAATATCATGATCAACTTCGCTTTGAAAATGAAGATCTAAACTCTGATCATGTAAATTCTGATGAAGCAAATCCAACAAACTCTGACGAAGCATACTCTGAACCTCTACTGGTAAATACTGAGGAAGTTTCTTTGACAGAACAAAATAGAGAACCAGTTGAGGGGGAGCATGAAGATACTTCAGCCACATCTCAAAATGATGACTCAAATTCTGAAAATGAGTCAACTGAAGAATCTAACACACACTCTAGATCAAACTCTGAAAGTTCAAATTCTGAGCAGTCCAATTCAGGGGGAGCCTCAGAGAATGCAGATGGTCAAGAAGAAAATCAGGAGAGCATGGATCAAGGGGGAGGATCAAATAATGATGAAAGAAGCCACTTTCCAACAGCAAGAAGGTTGACACAAGCTCATACACCTGATCTGATAATTGGAGATCCAGATGCAAGTGTGAAAACAAGAAGTGCTACAACAAATGAATGTCTGTTTCATGCATTTCTATCCCAAACTGAGCCTAAGAAAGTGGAAGAAGCTCTTCAAGATGCTAACTGGATAACAGCTATGCAGGAAGAGTTAAATGAATTTGAAAGAAATGAAGTATGGACTCTTGTACCAAGACCCAAAAACAGATCTATTGTTGGTACAAAATGGGTTTTTAGAAACAAGACTGATAGTGAGGGAATAATTACAAGGAATAAGGCTAGACTTGTGGCAAAAGGATATTCACAGCAAGAAGGAATTGACTATGATGAAACCTTTGCTCCAGTTGCAAGATTGGAAGCCATAAGAATTTTTCTAGCATATGCTGCTCACAAAAAGTTCAAAGTCTTTCAGATGGATATGAAAAGTGCTTTTCTCAATGGGAAACTTGAAGAAGAAGTGTTTGTTGAACAACCACCAGGGTTTGTTGATCCCAAGTATCCAGATTATGTCTACAGGCTTGACAAAGCACTTTATGGACTAAAACAGGCACCTAGAGCATGGTATGAAACTCTGGCTTAATTTATTTTCGAAAGTGGGTTCACTAGAGGTACAATTGATAAAACCTTGTTCTATTTCAATACTGGTAATGATTTGCTTTTAGTTCAAATTTATGTGGATGACATAATTTTTGGGTCTACTAATGACAAACTCTGTAAGAAATTTGCCAAGCTTATGCAGTCCAGGTACCAAATGAGCATGATGGGAGAGCTTAGTTATTTTCTAGGCTTGCAGGTAAAGCAAACAGATGATGGGATTTTTATCAATCAAGCAAAATATACCAGAAATCTTCTCAAGAAATTTGGTATGCTTGATAGTTCATCTGCCACAACTCCTATGGCAACTGCAACAAAGCTAGACAAAGACACAGGAACTTCAGTAGATATGACAAACTACAGAGGCATGATAGGGTCTCTTCTTTATTTGACTGCAAGTAGACCTGACATTATGTATGCAACATGTCTTTGTGCAAGATTTCAAGCAGATCCCAGAGAGCCTCATCTAACAGCTGTGAAAAGGATTTTCAAATATCTCAAAGGAACCATAACCTTAGGTTTGTGGTATCCTAGAGAATCAGAGTTTACATTAATTGGTTACTCTGATGCAGACTTTGCAGGCTGTAAGATTGACAGAAAGAGCACAAGTGGAAGCTGTCAATTTCTAGGTGACAGATTAGTTTCTTGGTACAGCAAGAAACAGAAATCAATTTCCACATCCACATCAGAAGCAGAGTATATTGCTGCTGGTAGCTGTTGTGCACAGATTCTATGGATGAAGAATCAATTACTGGATTATGGGTTAAGGTACTCTAAAATACCTATTTTCTGTGATAATCAAAGTGCTATTGCTATGACAGGTAACCCAGTACAGCATTCCATGACCAAGCACATCAGCATAAGGTATCACTTTATCAGGGAACATGTGGAGGAAGGATATATTGAGCTTCATTTTGTGTCTACAGAACAACAGCTTGCAGATATCTTCACCAAGCCTTTGAGTGAAGCTACATTTACAAGACTGGTAAATGAACTAGGAATGGTCTCTGGTTCTGACTAAGAGATACTGGTTAGACTCAAAATTCACTCTTCTATGATATTATGCTCATGTTTTTCTGCATATGTTAACTGTCATTCAAATCATGTTGATAAACTTTGGAAGCATACTCTGATGATAAACTCTGATGCTATACTCTGATTGTGATAATGTCTGAATCATATGGGCCGATGAAGAAAATTGTATGAAGCATGATTCTCAGTAAGTAATCATGAATCTTTCTGAGTTATATAAAATCTGATCTCAAATGTGTGCAGAAATTTTACACAGCATGATACTGTCTCTATATTTATAGCATCTCTTAGTTTATTGATCCTATACACTGAGTCTGTATTAGCTGTTTGCACTTTCTCTCATAAATTAATTGTGTTAACTGATGGAAGTCTAAACTCTGATAATTAGTTGCTAATATTTCACCCTCAAATCAAAAGATGCAAAAATATGCACAAATTCCTTTGAGATCATGTTGTGCCTAGGAAGACCCAGGAACTTATTGTATGAAATAAGGGCTAAATTTTTTGATTTTTGGTGACTAGTGCCAACCACTGATTACTGGAAAAATAATAATAATAAAAAAAAAAGTGGGGGTGAAAATAATAAATTTATAGGTACAGAGTTTAGATGATATCAGATTTTGTTTTATACATGAGAGTTTGGGCAACCAGTTCTTACTGATTTAATTTGTGGATTTTATGCACTTTGAGATGCTCTAAATATTTATATTCAGTAAACTCTGTTATTCACACACAATTTCTCACAACTGTGCACTTAGAGAAAATAGATTATTAATGAAGGTGGAGAATTGATAAACACTGATGAACTGTGTACTCTACAACGAGGTAATTTATTTTTAATCTTTAATGATTAAAATAAATAAGTGTGTTTCAGGCGTTTCATAATTTTTGAGGAACATTATTTTTGAAAATAGAGAGTATGATTGAAAACGGTTTGTATGTGTTTTGAAAATAGAGAAGCGTGTAAATAGCAGTAATTACTGCCTATTTTTACTCCGCATGCGTGGTGGAAACTACCGTGATAAGTGTTGTCAGTTAATGCATGTGTGACACCTGTCCCACTCACACATTTTACAAGAGAGCCAGTTGTGTGTCTTAATGATTAAAACTCTTGAGTTTTAATTCATTGTATTTGATATTTAAATCTCTATACACACAAACGGTTACATTCTTTACACACTTATTCATTCAAAGAACTTGTTACACACACATTTACCCAAACACCTTTTCTGCATCAAGTTTTCGAACAGTTTTCTAAGCAAACTCTGATCTATTCCAAATTGTTTCTAATGGCAACCACAATGTTTCACTTTGTTGGTCTAGAATTCGTTCCTAATAACTATGTAGCACCTTTATCTACTCATAACGCACCGGAGGCGTTTCATCTGTTTCAGAATTTTCTTGCTCAATCTGCAATTGGGCATGCTCTTGTGGAACCAGCACAGCTTTCTGGATTTCAAATTAAAGCTTTCTGGGAGACGGGTGTTTATGATGATGGAGGCGAGACTAGAACTCCTTCTATAGTCTTCGAATTTGAAGAACAGGAGTATGTGGTAACTCCTGGTACTGTTCGTGTAGCCTTGGGATTTGGAGAATTCACTGCTTATATAATCTCTATGGGTGATGTTGATCTTCAAAGAATGATGACAGAGATTGGATACAGTGGACCTATAGCAAGGATTGGCCAACTAAAGCGACCATTCTTGAGGAAGGAGTGGAGTTTCTTCTTCGATTGCATTACACGAGCTTTTGGAAAGAAGTGTACCAATTGGGATGCAATTCCAATTGATAGTCTGCAAATCGGGTATTCTCTTCTTTATAATACTAATTATGATTTTGCTAGACTGGTTTTGAGTAATATAGGGGAGAAAATGACAGAGAATAGGGGAGTTGTTTACTTTGCATGTTTTTGTCAACTGCTATTTACTCCTTGTATTCCTGCGGTTGAAATTGCTGCAAATGATGTGATTTCTGCATTTAAATTACACAAAAGAATATTCTCTGATTTGATAAACAAGGATGGCAAGAAAGGGAACGCTGGTGAGTTGTTACTTCCAGCTGTTATTCAACATTTTCTTGAACCACAACCAGAAACTCAGTCCCAACAACAACAACCAGAACCACAGCAACCAGAACCCCAGTCCCAACAGGTAAACACTGATAGTCAAGCTGCTAAAAGACCAAAGACTGGTGGTAGGACTAAGCACAGAGCTTTCAAGGCTGTTCCTGTTGCTAAATCTTTAAATATTGATGCTGATTTACCAAACTCTGTTGGTACTTCAAGGAGAAAGAAGAGGGCAAACATACCTATTTCTGATGCTAATGTGCCTTCTGATGAAAATGAATCTGCTAATGCTAAGAAAAGGAAGCTTGTTGCTGAGTATCTGTTTGGTGGATTGGTTCCTGACTCTACAAATGTTGAAGCTCCTGAGGTTGTGATTGAAGATCATTCTGCAAATGCTGATGATAATGCTGCTGTTAATGATGATTTTCTTGAACCTATATTGGAGATGGATATTGAAGAGGAAATTGAAGCACATCCTACTGCAACTTTTGAGGAGTTGGGCAGTGTTGGAGATACTGAGGATGTGGCAGCTGATCAACCAACAGTGGTTATGGATGAGTCTTTGGCTACTCATACAGAGATTCTCTCTGTTACTCACCAGGTTATTGAAACAGGTGAAGAGGTTGATCAGGCAACAAGAACAGTTTCTTCTGAGAAAATCTTTGATGCTGCTACAGAGAAAGTTGTTGAAGCTACTACAGAGACTATACTTCAAGATGCTGATCCTGAAGCTGCAGTAGAACCTATTGTTGAGGCTATTCACATAGCTGAAGAACATACTGAAGAAGCTGCTCAGACAATAAATGAAGCTACTGCAGAGAATATAGTTGAAGAAGCTGCAGAGCCTATAGCAGAAAATGTTGATGAAGACAGAGTTGTTTCTGACAGTGATGATCACACTTCTGTAACTTCTGATCATGCAAACTCTGGGATAAATATTGCACTTTCAAACTCTGATGACCATGACTCAATACCTTTTCTAAGGGATCCTACTGCAGAGTCTGTCAAGGAAAATCAACATGCAACTGAAGCTCATTATAGGGAGATGTACTTTGCAAATTGGTCAGGGGCAGACTGTATTTTTCCTGCTAATAGGGCTGCTAACTTTGTGGCAAAGTCTGCTGAATCAATTACCAATCCAGAGCTTCTTAGTCAGTTGAAGGCTACAATAGTACAAGTGAAGTCTCTTAACAATCGCTTTGATGATACTCACAAATTAGTTACTGGGTTGAGAAATGATATAGTTGCTCGAGAGGTGACTTTGAAGAATGATAAAGCTCTCTATTCTAATTTGTTTGCAAATCAGGTGGAATTCAAGCAAAGGCTGAGCAAAGTGGAAGAGAATCAGACTGCTATGACTGCAAAGATTGATTCAATTGCTACTTCTTTGGAATTGCTGACATCAGTGCTAATTCCTGATGATGTCAAAAAGGGGGAGAGAGTTTCTAAGGACAAATGCAAGAGAACTCAAACTCTGAGACAGAGGGATGATGCAACTGATGGTGAAAGCAAGGAAGCTGAGAAAAGGTCAAAAAATATTCAAGAGCAAGGGAGACTTAGGTCAAACTCTGCTAGAAATCTGACAAACTCTGGAAGAGCAAACACTGAAGCTCAATCTACTTCAAAAGCTAAAAGTCTATTGGTTTCTTCTCAACCAACTACATATGAAGAGATTGCAGCTCAGCTGTTTTTAGAAGAGCATGATGGGGAAGCTACAGTTGAGGATATGGAAGCTGAAATGAAGATGATATCTGAAGAGCATAGAAAGAAAATTGCTTCTGGTAGATACAAGAAGAAAGCTGTAAAAGCTCCAAGGAAGAAAGAACTGGGTATCTCTATCAAGGAAAATTCTCAACAGAGTATACAATACTCAAGAAGGCCAACATATACTGTCTTTGGTAAGGGCAAAGGAAATTTGATAGAAGATACAGTGACCAAGAAAAACTATTCAACCTCTGACATTGCTCAAGTTGAATCTGTTCTAAATCAATCAACCTCTGACAAGGCTCAAGTTGATAAGTCAATGGAAATTGTTGCAACCTCTGATACTGCTCAAGTTATACAAACTCAGTTGTTGTCTACACAACTTCAAAGTACTTTTTCAAGATCTGTATTACCTAAAACTCTGAGTCAAGGAACTGTAAACATTCTACAAAGCAGAACTGTGTTGGGAAAAGAATCCTATGATAGATCTGGCTTGGGTTCACACAGAGAGAAAAGAGTGAATAACAGTCATGTAGATCATACTTCACTAGCAGAACCAGGCATTGGGGTAACTCAAGAAAAGCTTGACAAACTGGAGTCAGTTCAAATGATCTTCCACAGAGGTTTGAAGAAGGATTTTCTCTTATACTTCATGGCTGATGGAAGAGTTTATCGAGTTGGAGAATCTGACATACATCTGAAGTTATGGGAAGAACTGGAGTATGTGTTATATCTACTCAAAGTTAAAAACTTTAGTACTCAGAAAGCAGCTGAAGTCTTGAGAAGCAAAATGATGAAATCCAAAGTTCTGAGTGGAGCAACAATAGCAAGTGCTTATGTTCCTAAGTACATAGACTGCCATGGAAATCTGGTGGAAATGAAGAAGAACAGTGCTAGATTCAGAACAGCACTTGGTATTAAAGTTTTGGAATTCAACCTGGAATCAGACAAGTCTTACTTTATCAGGCTAAGGAATGAGATGAGGAGGAATAGCATTTATTCTCTGAGAGCTGCCATCTATCAGACTGGAAAGAGTGATCCAGAGTTAAAGGAGTTGAAGGAAATCATGGTAGATGAGCTAGAAAAAGCTGAAAGAAGACTACTCATAGACTACCTCAGGACTGTGCCTGAAGTAGAGGAAATTAAGTAAAGGATGTCTGTAAGTTTTTTTTAAAAGTTTTCTGTTTTAAGTAGAAATTTAAACTCTGTGATTTCATAAACACTGCATTTGTTATATGTTTTGACATCATCAATTATCTGTTAACTTGTACATTTTAGTATGAACAAGTTGGGGGAGATTGTTAGATATAATTGCTGATGTTTGTTTATCAGTGTTTAAGTACCAGGAAACTATCAGAGTTTAGCTGGAGGACTAGTCAGAGTTTAGCTGGAGGACCAGTCAAAGTTTGTTAAAGTGTGATGGTCAGAGTTTGCTTAGCAGTCGGTGCAATTCAATGAACATTCTAGAAGCGATATTCTTTGAAGATGGAAATAAGCAAAGAGATATCGAGATGGCTAAGGAAACGGAACAGAAGACAGAAGCAATTCTAATTTGATATTGATTGTATAGCTAATTTATAGGAATATCAATTAGAAGATTGTATGTAGCCGTGTACTATAAAAACACAGATAGGTTAACCCTAAAAGGGATGAAAATACGTGAATTATCATTCTTGTAACCTAGCAGCTTTCTGTGATATTTTACATCACTGAGAGAGAAGTTTTTAATTCCATTCAGTTTATTATCTATAAACTGTGTTCTTATTGTTATTCTCATACGTATATTTGATTATATATTGTGTATTCGGCCTAACATTAAACCCTAACCAAAGGGGGAGTATCATATAAGATCATCAAGTGCAATATATAAGAGGATTGAGTATACAAATGATGACATAAGCATGATGCACAAGAGTGACATAGGGATGACATGTTGATGACAAAGTGATGACAAGGTGATGAATCACCACCTTGTCACCACTTTCACCACAACCACAAGTTAAAAAGGGGCATGTGTCATGGATGACAAAACATGCTAAAGACCACACAAATTACATGGCTTGAATTAAGTGTAATTATACAAAAACAAAAATAAAGAAAAATCAAAGAAGAAGAAGCATGAAGAACATCAACTTTCGGCCCAAATAGTGCTTCCAATCCTTAAGAAATTTTCTTCAACTTCCACTCCACCAAAAATCAAGATTATGGGCTCTAAATCACAATCATCCATAAACTAAGGTAAATCCTTGATCCTAGCTCCATCCATGATTGTTAGCATGCTCAAAAAGTGGATCAAAGTTGATGATGAATAGTGAACTGAATAGTAATGTTTGATTTTCTTGGTTTGATCTTGAGGTTTTAGGCTTGTAAAGCATAATCAAGGATCAAAGAAGGACATACTACCTATTTCTAGGCTATACTAAGTACCAAGGAAGGTATAAAACCTCTCACTCTTATGATATACTTTGATTATTAGTGATTATGTTAAGAATGGTTAGTGATAGTATGATTAAGAGATGATTTGCATGATAATCATGATGTTTAGTGGATTGATTGATAGTTGAACTAATGATTAGTGTTATGAGCATTTTTAGACAGTGATAAGATGATATAAATGAAATCCTTGGGTTGTGATTGCTTGGATATAGATTGGTGAATGAATTTGAGTGTTTTTAAACACGGGAATCGCGTTTAAGAGTCGTTACCATGTCGAATTTTACTTAGGAAGTTTGGACAGAGATCACGAATACCTTAAAGGGCATAAACATAAGGTTTCTGACCATGAACATGTAGGCCCTGTTTCCTAGTTTGTTTTAGCGAAAGAATCGTATCGTTTTGATTAATGGCTTAGGAGAAACATCCGTTTTAGTGAAAGCGGTTTCGGATAACTAAGTAGTTCATTACATGAAATTTGAGATTGTGATCAAGACCTTTAAAAATGGAATTGGGTCGAGATATTAAAATGGATACTAGAATGGATTGTTAGGAAAGAAACCTAGAAGGTTTCGCGTTAAAAAGATAAGTTTGTGATGTTATAAAAATACGGGAACAAAGGTTGCGCGAGTGAAATACCCTTAAGGGGATGGTTAAAACGATAAGTTTAGTAATGGTAAAGTACTTGGGTTTTGTTAATGGATTATCGACCAAACTTTTTACTTAAGAGTTTAAGGAATGTCATGAGGTTATAAGTGACCAAGAGCGGGACATTTGATGTTCGTTAATAGAACGTTAGTGCTAAAGTTAAATGCACTTTAAATGATTAAGCCAGGGAACTGATCAAATATTTCTTTGTTTATAGATTTCCCGACAAATCCTCGAACCCCTAACAACCAAGGACCCAAGGCAAGTTTTCTAATCCCATGCTGTATTTCAGAGTTCATTAAACTGATGATGCATATGCATATTGTAACACCCCCAGACCCGGGGTCAGGAATCTGGGTTGTCACGCTCCATCAATTATACAATACCTGTATTACTTACAACATTCTAATAATATAACTCCAAAAGACCCCAATCACTTACGCGCACACACACAAGTTATAGCCTTGGAAATGAGCAACAATAAGTAACATTTGTTATTACAACTCAAATGTACTATCCAGGATCTCATCTATTATTTACAACCTCTACCTGAAGTTACAATAATAGACCTCACAATTCTATACAAGGTTTAATAATACAAACCTATTCAAAAACAATTCTTACTAACTCAGTCTACAGTTGTTCTGCTAAATCCGACAGTATCCATCTTGCTGAACTAACTCAAGGGTGGTCTCTCCATTCCCTTGCTCTCGTAACACGAGGTGAATCGGCAATGTTTTCTTCATGCTGAAAGTATTAATAAAGCAAGAATGAGCTAATAGCGCTCAGCAAGAAATCTATCCCAGTTTAAATCTTTAAACCATTCAGGTAGGTAATCCATATAGGACCTATATTTAAAAACTACTAGGGTTCGACCCCAAAATAGTATACCGTTCAAAATATCGTATGACTTATAATCATACTCAATTACTTTTCGTAATTCATTTAGGAATCCTTGGTATCGATATAATGAACCAAGATTCAAAACATATCTTTTAAAATAGATATCAAATAATGGAATCACGGCTTAAAGCCTATCCATTGATTCAAAATACTATACAGTTCAATATACTGTATATCTTAAATACCTTTTCAACATATATACTCACATATCTATTTAGATATCTCATACTGTTCAAAATACTGTAGAATATCAGTAATGAACACCTTTTGTAAAGGAAGCAAGAATGAGCACTATAGCTCGGCAATCAGATATAGCAGCTTAAACATATATGTGGGCTGATATCATAGCTGAAAGCTTTTAAAACCTCATTCGTATATAGAATGATATATTGGATACTCTTTTCGTCAGAACATGCAATGTAGTTCAAATACTATCCACGGAACATCATTGTTCAATTTCTGTCACATTATCGGTAACTCAGCACCTAGGCTTTCGTTACAATGTGCAGCACAATTCCAAGTGGAAGAAGGGAATATACTGGAATACACGATACACACGGTGATCAGCCGTTATATCGCAACTTAACTTTTCTACTAGTAGAAGGACGACTTCCTATTTGGTTATCACCCTGGCCGCATTTGGACCCTTCATGCTATACGGGCACATGTTTCATTGTCGAACATGGATTCGTACTATACGGGCACCTGTTTCATTGCCGAGTACGAGTTAATTCCAGCCCCTAGATGAAAATCAACGTCACGGGAAATGGAAGTTAATCCTGTTTTCCCCAAGTACAATTATTTGTCAAAGACTTTGTAACCGTTCAGATGAAATCCATGACTCTGAAACGTAAAGATCGTCCCTCCTTTCCCCAAGTGTAATACTTGTTGATACAACTCCACTAAGTAGTTATATCTAGGTTTGGAAAGGAAGAGTCTCCAATATTTCCCAAGCGATGCTTGTTAATGGATATCGACTTGTTCCATCAATTTACCCCTCGGTCGTTGAGGTGGTAACACAACATTTGACTTGCAGCAATTAAATTGCTCCGAGAAAATATCTGTCCCTTGACAGTTTTAAGTTGAGAGTTTAAAAAGAGCAGCAGTCACTTAAATCAGGTTTCCCATATTTTTGGTAGTTGAGCGAGCATTTAAATCCTCTTAAAAGACAGATTTAAATGGAAAACAGTGTTATGGAAACCTCCTTTTTATTTGAAAATACTTAACAATACTTATTAAATAAGTAACCTTAAACGAATATTTGAAAATAATATTCATTAAGTAAGTAACCCTCAAATGAATATTTGAAAATAATATTCATTAAGTAATCCCCAAACGAATATTCACAATAATATTCTTAAAGTCAATAATCCTCAAATGAATATTCATAAATAATATTCTTTAAGTCTAAAATCCTTTAATAATAAGTATTGAATTATTATTCAATATAAAACACTTAAGTGAATATTCAGAATAATATTCACTTATTTAAATAATATTCAAATAATAAATATTGAATTATTATTCAATATAAAACACTTAAGTGAATATTCAAAATAATATTCACTTATTTAAATAACATTCAAATAATAAATATTGAATTATTATTCAATATAAAACACTTAAGTGAATATTCAAAATAATATTCACTTATTTAAATAATATTCAAATAATAAATATTGAATTATTATTCAATATAAAACACTTAAGTGAATATTCAAAATAATATTCACTTAATTAAATAATATTCAAATAATAAATATTGAATTATTATTCAATATAAAACACTTAAGTGAATATTCAAAATAATATTCACTTAATTAAATAATATTCAAATAATATATATTATAATATTATTTAAATATCTCGCCTTAAATATCCAATTATATAGATATTGGAATATTTAATATACCCTTAAAGTATAACCGTCCCTGGAACCTTCCAGTTCCTGACAGTAGTTTAAAACAAAATAATAATTTGACTCCCGGTCTAAGTTTTTAAAACCATCGTACAAGTACTCTATACTTAGAGTCTTTAATCCTTAAACTTGGTATATATCTAGTACTTAGCTAGCATATAAACCTTATACCTTATACCGCTTTTTATTAAAAGCGAAAACAGTCATTAAGTCATTTCACAGCATAAAGCAGCATATATAGCGATACCACAACATATATCACAACAACATCATTATATGGTATAGGGTTTGAAAACTTGCATAATATTGTATGCATATAATACATTTGAAAGCATGCATCTATCATATGCATATTAACATCTTCATAGTTTAAAATCCAAACACCTCCATATACGATGTACGGTTTGAAAACATGCATAATATCGTATGCATATATTACATTTGAAAATGTGCATCTATCATACGCATCATCAGAATATGGTACTTTAAAACATAGCATGGAATGAGAAAACTTGCCTCGGGTCCTTGGTTGTTACGGGTTTGAGAACTTGCCGGGAAATCTATAAACAAGAAATACCCGATCAGTCCCCTGGCTTAATCATTTAAAGTGCATTTAACTTAAGCACTAACGTTCTATTAACGAACATCAATTGTCTCGCTCTTGGTCATCTATAACCTCATAACATTCCGTAACTCTTAAGTCAAAATCTTGGGTGAAAACCATTAACAAATCCCAAGTACTTTTCATTTACTAACTCCTTGTTTTAAACCATCCTCTTAAGGGTATTTCACTCGCGCAACTTTAGTTCGCGTATTTTTATAAAATTACCAACTCATATTTTTAACTCGAACTCTTCTAGGATTCCTTTCCTTATTATACATACTAGTATCCATTTTAATATCTCAATCCAATTCCAATTTTAAAGGGCTTGATCCCTATCTCAAAGTTCATACAATGAACTATCTCGTTACGCGAAACCGCTTTTACTAAAACGGACGCTATTCCTAAACCGTAAATCAAAACGATACGATTCTTTCGCCAAAGTAATCTAGGAAACAGAGCCTACATGCTCATGGCCAGAAACCTCAAGTTTATGCCCTGTTTTGCAGTCATGGTTTCTGTCTAAACTACCTAAGTAAAATCCGACATGGTAACGGCGCTTATGCGTACTTCCCGTGTTTTTCAAACACTCATCCACACTACAATCAACCATCAACCAACCACCAATCAAACTCAAGTTTATACTATCATTTAACTGTCCAAATAAGGTCACCCTCTATTTCACAAGTTCATCCACAAATCAATCATTGAACATGCTTAAAATCATGCATACATGCTTTATCTTAACATGGTTCTAATCAAACACTTCTAACTACTAGATCAAGCAAAAATCTTAAAAAGAAAGAAGTGTTATACCTTCCTTGGATCTTAACAAAGGCTATATATGGATGATATATCCTTCCTTGCTCCTTAACTAAGCTAATCAAACCTAAAAACACCAAAACAAATCAAGATCTTATGAGTTTACTATTCACATCACTATTCATCAAAATTTTTTAACTAAGTCCAAAATTTGGGGTTATAACACATATGATAGATGCATGCTTTCAAACCTTACATCGTATATAGATGTAATGGTATTAAAAATTAATATATGCATATGATAGATGCATGCTTTCAAACCTTACATCGTATATAGATGTAATGGTATTAAAAATGTTGAGATATAATATATGCATATGATAAATGCAGGTTTTCAAACCCTACATCATATAAGTGATGCTGTTGTGTTTGTGATATATTCTGCTTTAATACTATGAAAGGAGTTATAACTGATTATGCTTGGTAAAAAGCTTTGTGTTATATAAGGGTTTATATGCTATGTAAATATTAGATACAAACCGAGGTGTTATAGAGGCTCTAAGGATAGAGCACTCGTACGTGGATTTTAAAACTTAGACCGGGAGTCAAATTAGTATTTTGGTCTGGATTATACTGTCAGAAGCTGGAGGGTTCCAGGGACAGTTATTTTTTTTTTAAATGTTGATTAAATATTCCAATATATATATTATTGGATATTTAATGTGAGATATTTAAATAATATTATTATAAATATTATTTGGATATTTATTTAATTAAGTGAATATTATTTTGAATATTCACTTAAGTGGAATTTTATTGAATAATAATTCAATATTTATTATTTAAATATTATTTAATTAAGTGAATATTATTTTGAATATTATTTTGAATATTCACTTAAGAAGAATCTTATTGAGTGATAATTCAATATTTATTATTTGAATAATTATTTAATTAAGTGAATATTATTTTGAATATTCACTTAAGTGGATTTATATTAAATAATAATTCAATATTTATTATTTGAATATTTATTAAATATTCCAAAAATGATTTAAAAATCATAGAACCTTATTTAAATATTACGTAAGGTTCCAATAGTTAATTAAAATATTTTCTGATCTCAAAAGAGATTTATGTAACTACTTTTAAATTATTTATCCCGAATGAGGATTAAGGTTTTGGACTTATCAAAAATTGGGAATCCATTCCGGGAAGTGAACATATGATTTCACTTGCCTCTTTCATTAAAAGTGAATATGTTTTCGAGTTCTGATTTATCAGAGCTAAATCTATTTTACTAAAACTTCCGGGTCGTGATTGCGAAATGATTTACTCGAGGATCGAGGTCAGTTGAGAATAGTCAACCCACATTGTATTATTACTTCCTCAGCATTTCCGGAAGTAAGTATGGTAATAATTTCATACCTATCAACGAGCTAGTCTACGCTCGGGGAACAACGATTTAAAATCGGTTCCAGATATAAGGATAGGATTCATCAAGGGACTGGAAACAACTCATACTCGACAATGAAACATGTGTCAGGTAGTATGAGGTCATACTCGACAATGAAACAGGTGTCAGGTAGTATGAGGTCATACTCGACAATGAAATAGGTGCCAGGTAGTATGACCATATGCTCGGCAATGAAACAGGTGCCAGGTAGCATAATAAGCCCGTATGCGGCTAGGGTGATAATCGTGTTAAGATGTCGTCCATCTACTAGTAGAAAAGCGTGAGTACGATGCAACGACTGATCATCGTGTATCGTGGTGGTTCCAGTAATTCCCCTTCTTCCCTCCAATTGGAGTTCCTCATACAGTAGTTGTACTGTATGGCATGTTTTGACGAAAAGAAAAATAAATATATCATTCTATATACGAATGAAGTTTTAAAGGTTTTCCTTTATGATATTAGCTTACATATATGATTATGCTGCTATATCTTATTATCGAGCCATAGTGCTCATTCTTGCTTCTTTTATGAAAAGGTGTTCATTACTGATATTTTACAGTATTTTGAACAGTATGAGATATCTAAATAGATATGTGTGTATATACGTTGAGAAGGTATTTAAGATATACAGTATATTGAACTGTATAGAATTTTGAATCACTGAATAGGCTTTAAGCCTTGATTTAAATGTTAAAATCTATTTTAAAAAGATATGTTTTGAGTCTTGGTTTATCATACCGATACCAAGGATTTCCAAATGATTACGAAGAGTATTTGAGTATGATTATAAGTCATACGGTATTTTGAACGGTATACTATTTTGGGGACAGACCCTAGTAGTGTTAAAAACTTTGATCCCATATGGATTATCTTCCTAAAAGGTTTAAAGATTTAAACTGGGATAGATTTCTTGCTGAGCGCTATTAGCTCATTCTTGCTTTATTAAATCTTTCAGCATGAAGAAAACATTGTCGATTCACCTCGTGTTACGAGAGCAAGGGAATGGAGAGACCACCCTTGAGTTAGTTCAACAGGATGGATACTGCCGGTGTGAGCAGAATAGTTGCAGCTTGAATTAGTGAGAATTATTTTTGAGTAGGTTTGTATTACTAAACCTTGTATATAATTGTGAGGTCTATTATTTTAACTTCAGGTAGAGGTTGTAAATGATAGATGAGATCCTGGATAGTACATTTGATTTGTAATAACAAATGTTACTTTTGTTGCTCATTTCCAAGGCTATAACTTGTGTGTGCGTAAGTGATTGGGGTCGTTGGAGTTATATTATTAGAATGCATGTATTGTATAATTGATGGAGCGTGACAACCCAGATTCCTGACCCCGGATCTGGGGGTGTTACATAAATGGTATCAGAGCGTTAAGTTATAAACTTGGATATGAGAGTGTCAAGAGTTATATCGAAGTAAGAGAATGACGAGAAGACTCATATAGAGCTCGTTAAGTGGACTACCGGAAGTAGTGCCATTGAGGATGTTAAGATTAAAGAGTTTAGTTGGGGACTTATCGGAGGACCGATAGGACCGTTGAAGATCATCATAATGATGAGACGAATGTCTAGAATTATACCCGGATTATCAAGGACATTAAGATAAGACGCGGAACAGAGTCTCAGTTGCAGTTGGGGTAAGGTCGAAATGGCCAATACTAATGGATAACTTGACTTAGTAAGAACCTAAGTGTTTGTAGTTCATCGTAGTTTGCCACGAGAAGGCAGCACATGTGAAGATTGAGACGTTACAGTCCTGTACGCAATCCGAATTACTAAAATTGTGTGGACTAGTTAAGGCATTATCTTGCGTATGAGGTCTAAGCCTTGGGAACAACGATTCCACCAGAGTTGGTGTCTTTTCCGTCGATGGGTATTTTGTTACCTAAGAAGAAGACTTTTGCGTACATGTAGTACCAGAACGTTATCTTGAGACGAACGTGCTAAATCGTATCGCGAGTATATTTCGTACGAAAGGCCATGATGGCTCAACTCAGAAATCAAATATATGAAGAATGGATAGCGTGATTATAATAAAGACACGTATGGTTGCAACGAGCAATGCGACAATCTCAGGACTTACGAGGGACGAGACCTATGGTGGCCTAGGGTTGGATTCATTCGATACGACTAGTGTTAAGAAATTACATATACGTTAATGGACCTCCATCTTTTGAGAATGTGTTGATGCGGCCGTAGGAGCCCCAATCTCTGAACGACTATCGGGGAATGACGGATATGTTTCGAAATCCCGGCCTATTTAAGGACTATACGATTTTGAGGTACCGTTGGTTTGTACCCTAAGCCATAAAGGCAGAAAGATAAGATCATCCTCGTACGGGTGATGATAGAACTTATGATGACCATTGACTTTTGGTATCTACTTGCTGGTGTACTACTCAATCTAAAACTATTCATGCCTGTGTTACCTTGAATAGTTCATGTCAGGTGACCCTTCTAGTTTCCTACTTCAACTTGGGATGCAACCAACAATCGTTAAATATTAATTTTATTTCTTCAAATTTGGACTCCTCAGTCGAGTTCATAAATATCTAGCTATGTGTTTAAAACGTAGATGATGTATATTTCATAAACTACTCGTGAATTCTTTTCTTCTATTAAGGAGAGATTTGCACATCATACGTTGAAATCGTAGAAAGGATATCAATTTGATATTGATATTCCGAATTCAATTCTATCGGAGAATTTGACAAAGTTTATGTACGAAGACACCTTTGGGTGGACCGTTTCACTAATGAGAAATGTTTGGTGGAAGGTTATCGATTGTTCCGATACCAAGAACCATCTATTCAGACTTTATATTCTATTCAAGGGTTATAATTACCTTGTTTGTCCCAAACTTATTTACTCTTCTTTCAATTCATTATCCGAGTAGTCAAAATGTTGTTTTCTTTCTTTCTTTGGCTACGAGGTTGAGATTTTGTACTAGTAAGGTTGAAACTGGCTAATTATATGTGCCATTATGAGTGACTAGTTAATTGTTCTAACTAGTTGAAATTTTAATGATATGATGAAAATCTAGCTAATCATCCTAGCTAGATGCTGCGTCCCAAACCAATCGAACTAGCAAATTTTGTTCAGCTAGTTGTTAATGTTTCCTGAAATGAACTAGTTATTGTTTCACTAAGTTCAACTTTCGGTCAAATTTATATAAGTGAGTTCACAATGCATTTTATATGCAGTGAATTGTGATGATGAAATTTCCAAATGATAATTGATTGAGACCTTATTGGGTCATCCATTCGACGAGAATTTTTACGAAGATTTTATAAAACATTCTGTTGCTTGAAGTATTCTTGGTACCATGCAAGTATTTTCCTTAATATTTGGAAAAAGAGAGTGTTGAATCTTAGAGCTAAAACAAATGAGTACGACAAATTATGAATTGAAGTTTACGGAAATTGCCAAGGTTTGTTTCGCATGATGCGAATTCAGAATAACGAAGTGTTCGAAACGACTGATTATGTTACCTTGGTTAATGAAACGACTTTGATAGAAATGGAAGCAAAGTGGACGAGAAAGAAATGGGCATAAAGAAAATAGAGTATGAAACGCGAATAGATTGAGAAAGAAAGAAAGTAAGAATTCGGATTATTGGACAAGGGAATGTATTACCTCCAAGGATGTGAAACTTGTTTAGCGACTGTGATGGATACGAAACGGGAAGTACCTAGTGTACAGAATACCCCTGTTGTCAACGAATTCGAGGATGTATTTCCAAGAAGATCTTCCGGGGTTACCACCCGATAGATAAATGAAATTTGCTATAGAATTAGCTCCAAGAGCGGTGCCAGTTTCGAAGGCCCCGTACCGACAAGCTCCAGTCAAGATGAAGAAATTAGTTGCTCGATTATAGGAATTATTAGAGAAAGGAATGATAAGACCAAGTGCGTCACCGTGGGATGCACCCGTGTTATTGGTGAAGAAAAAGGACTGCAGCGTAAGGCTGTGCATAAACTATCAAAAGCTGAATAGGCTGATCGTTAAGAATGAATACCCCTGCCAAGGATCGGTGATTTGATTGATCGGCTGCATGATATAGTTAAATTCTCGAAGATTGATTTGATAATTGGATGCCACCAATGGAATATTAAATCGAAGGACGTACCCAAGATTGCGTTTCAAACCAGGTATGGACACTACGAGTTTTTAGTAATGTCGTTTGGGGCAGGCGAATGCCCTTGCAGCTTTCATGGACTTGATGAATCGAGTTTTCAAGAAGTATTTAGATAAGTGTGTCCTAGTGAAATCGACAATATTTTGGTTTACCTCAAAGACCGAGGAAGAACATGCAGAACGTTTGAGGATAGTGTTAGAAACACTGAGGAGGGAAAAGTTATATGCCAAGTTCTCAAAGTGCGAATTTTGGCTAAAGGAAGTACAATTTTTAGGACATGTGGTCAACAATGAAGAGGTGTTGGTTGACCCCGCTAAGATAAAAGCTGTTTCGAATTGGGAAAGACCAACCACACCAACCGAGGTGATGAATTTTGTGGATTTAGCCGGATATTACCAAAGAAGTGTATAAGATTTTGCTATAATAGCAGCCCCACTGACCAAACTTACTCGAAAGACTGAAAAGTTGAATGGACCGAGAAATGTGAGAAAAGTTTCCGGGAATTAAAGAAGAGACTAGTCACCGACCTGTGCTGGTACTGCCAGACGGGAAGGGAGATTTTGTGATTTATAGCGACGCATCGCATAAAGAAGTAGGGTGTGTGCTTATACAGCACAGAAAGGTAATTACGTATGCATCCAGACAATTAAAGGAATATGAATTTAGATACCCTATGCTTGACTTAGAATTGGCAGCGATAGTTTTCGCTTTAAAGATTTGGAGGCACTAATTGTATGGAAAGAAGTGCGAGATTTACACAATCATAAGAGAATTAGATACGTTTTCCCAGGAAGACTATACCGTGATAATAGAAAAGATAGCTAAAGCTAATCAAGGATTGTGATGGTGGGATTCTTTACCACCCATGGAAGGCCAATGTGGTGGCCAATGCCCTTAGTAAGAAAGAGAGACTTAAGATGATGACATCGTCGAATAAAGTTAATCCAAGGATTTGAGAAAATGGAAATTGAGGTTAAGCTAACCGGAAATGGTATCGAGAGACTGGTTGAGATTGCAATGCAACCAAAATTGCTGCAGGAAATCAAGTGATGTCAAGAACGAATGACGAGTGAAGGTATAAGGTTAATGTTGAAGAAAGAATTAAAGACTGAGAAGATGATAAAGGAATCATAAGGTATTCATACCGAGTTTGGGATTCCTAATGTTCAAGAGATTAAGGATGCTAATTTTTCGGGATGACTAATAAAAGGAACTGAGAGGATGAAGTTTGAAGTTAAGAATACAACAAGGATTAGTTAAAGGTCCTGACTGAGCCAGAACGAATTAAGGAATAAAGATCTGTCATAAAGAGACAGCTACGCGGAGAGTACAAAAAGGTAAAGAAAATTTAGGAAATGTGACTGGTGGCCGGATAGATAAAAGGATTTATCGATCGTTAAGTAAATATTGGATATGTCAGAAAATGAAGGCAGAACAAAGACCTAGTTGACTACCACAATTAGTAGAGATTCCTGATTAGGAATGTAATTTTACTATAATGGATTCTGTGATAGGATCAAAAAGAATCAAGTCGGACCATGACGTCAATTGAGCTATAATTGATGGATCAAATGAGTCTACTCATATTTTGTTTTTAGCAAGAGATCTTAAATCGAAGAGTTGCGAAATAGATAATTGGGTGACGTGGAGTTCCAGTCACCATCATGTCAGATAAGAACCAATGTTTGAACTCCCGATTCGGGAGGAGTTTTCCAAACGTGTTTGGCAACGAGTTTGAGTGCGAGCACTACGTAGGATCCGTAGACCGACGGACCGACCGGAAGAAACATTTCAGAGAACCGGAGTTACGGTAAGCGTTGTACCTCCGATTGCAAGAATATTCAGATGTTGATAGAAAATGGGTGTATAAGAGTACAACCAGAATTGGCTTATATAAAGCGTCTGATAGATATCACATACCGGAATGAGTAAGTGTTGTAATGAAACCTGAGGGTTGAAGAGTCAACCTGGAAAATGGAAATTACTATACTGGAAGAGTAACCTCGACTATTTTCTTAGATTCTAGGATGGAATCCTTTTAAGAAGGGGAGACTGTAATATCCCAAAATTTTGTAATATTTGAAACCCTGATGAATAGTAAATTTGCCCCTGATGAATAGTAAATTTGCTGATGGAAAATTTTTCAGACCACACTATGTGGATGATATGGAATGAATGTTTCGAGGTGATATTATTGATGTATAGGAAGAATAAGTGAATGTAAACGCAATCAGAATCAGGAGATTCCCATTCGAATTTTTATCACTATTCATCGGACAATCAAGGATGTATTGATTTGATCGTTTTGAGGAAGTATGTAGAATGAGAAATCTGTGATCATACCTTAAGCCAAGGTGAGAAATCTAGGATCATATATTAAACAAAGGAAATGGAAAGATCAAGAGAGTATCTCCTAGCATTGGTACAGAAAAACGTTTTTAGAATCACTTGAAACTATCGCGAAACAAAAGCGTAGTAAATTATGGATTAAACCCTAACCAAAGGGGGAGTATCATATAAGATCATCAGTTGAAATATATAAGAGGATTGAGGATATAAATGATGACATAAGCATGATGCACAAGAGTGACATAGGGATGACAAAGTGATGACAAGGTGATGAATCACCACCTTGTCACCACTTTCACCACAACCACAAGTTAAAAAGGGGCATGTGTCATGGATGACAAAACATGATAAAGACCACACAAATTACATGGCTTGAATTAAGTGTAATTATACAAAAACAAAAATAAAAGAAAAATCAAAGAAGAAGAAGCATGAAGAACATCAACTTTCGGCCCAAATAGTGCTTCCAATCCTTTAGAAATTTTATTCAACTTCCACTCCACCAAAAATCAAGATTATGGGCTCTAAATCACCATCATCCATAAACTAAGGTAAATCCTTGATCCTAGCTCCATCCATGATTGTTAGCATGCTCAAAAAGTGGATCAAAGTTGATGATGAATAGTGAAATGAATAGTAATGTTTGATTTTCTTGTTTTGATCTTGAGGTTTTAGGCTTGTAAAGCATAATCAAGGATCAAAGAAGGACACACTACATATTTCTAGGCTATACTAAGTACCAAGGAAGGTATAAAACCTCTAACCCTTATGATATACTTTGATTATTAGTGATTATGTTAAGAATGGTTAGTGATAGTATGATTAAGAGATGATTTGCATGATAATCATGATGTTTAGTGGATTGATTGATAGTTGAACTAATGATTAGTGTTATGAGCATGTTTAGACAGTGATAAGATGATATAAATGAAATCCTTGGGTTGTGATTGCTTGGATATAGATTGGTGAATGAATTTGAGTGTTTTTAAACACGGGAATCGCGTTTAAGAGTCGTTACCATGTCGAATTTTACTTAGGAAGTTTGGACAGAGATCACGAATACCTTAAAGGGCATAAACATAAGGTTTCTGACCATGAACATGTAGGCCCTGTTTCCTAGTTTGTTTTAGCGAAAGAATCGTATCGTTTTGATTAATGGCTTAGGAGAAACATCCGTTTTAGTGAAAGCGGTTTCGGATAACTAAGTAGTTCATTACATGAACTTTGAGATTGTGATCAAGACCTTTAAAAATGGAATTGGGTCGAGATATTAAAATGGATACTAGAATGGATTGTTAGGAAAGAAACCTAGCTAGAAGGTTTCGTGTTAAAAAGATAAGTTTGTGATTTTATAAAAATAGGGGAACAAAGGTTGCGCGAGTGAAATACCCTTAAGGGGATGGTTAAAACGATAAGTTTAGTAATGGTAAAGTACTTGGGTTTTGTTAATGGATTATCGACCAAACTTTTGACTTAAGAGTTTAAGGAATGTCATGAGGTTATAAGTGACCAAGAGCGGGATATTTGATGTTCGTTAATAGAACGTTAGTGCTTAAGTTAAATGCACTTTAAATGATTAAGCCAGGGAACTGATCAAATATTTCTTTGTTTATAGATTTCCCGACAAATCCTCGAACCCCTAACAACCAAGGACCCAAGGCAAGTTTTCTAATCCCATGCTGTATTTCAAATTTCATTATACTGATGATGCATATGCATATGATAGATGCATGCTTTCAAACCTTACATCGTATATAGATGTAATGGTATTAAAAATGTTGAGATATAATATATGCATATGATAGATGCATGCTTTCAAACCTTACATCGTATATAGATGTAATGGTATTAAAAATGTTGAGATATAATATATGCATATGATAAATGCAAGTTTTCAAACCCTACATCATATAAGTGATGCTGTTGTGTTTGTGATATATTCTGCTTTAATACTATGAAAGGAGTTATAACTGATTATGCCTGGTAAAAAGCTTTGTGTTATATAAGGGTTTATATGCTATGTAAATATTAGATATAAACCGAGGTGTCATAGAGGCTCTAAGGGTAGAGCACTCGTACGTGGATTTTAAAACTTAGACCGGGAGTCAAATTAGTATTTTGGTCTGGATTATACTGTCAGAAGCTGGAGGGTTCCCGGGACAGTTATGTTTTTTTTTAAAATGTTGATTAAATATTCCAATATATATATATATATTATTGGATATTTAATATGAGATATTTAAATAATATTATTATAAATATTATTTGGATATTTATTTAATTAAGTGAATATTATTTTGAATATTCACTTAAGTGGAATTTTATTGAATAATAATTCAATATTTATTATTTAAATATTATTTAATTAAGTAAATATTATTTTGAATATTCACTTAAGAAGAATATTATTGAGTGAAAATTCAACATTTATTATTTGAATAATTATTTAATTAAGTGAATATTATTTTGAATATTCACTTAAGTGGATTTATATTAAATAATAATTCAATATTTATTATTTGAATATTTATTAAATATTCCAAAATTGATTTAAAAATCATAGAACCTTATTTAAATATTACGTAAGGTTCCAATAGTTAATTAAATATTTTCTGATCTCAAAAGAGATTTATGTGACTATAGTAGGGGTTCCCAACTACTTTTAAATTATTTATCCCGAATGAGGATTAAGGTTTTGGACTTATCAAAAATTGGGAATCCATTCCGGGAAGTGAACATATGATTTCACTTGCCTCTTTCATTAAAAATGAATATGTTTTTGAGTTCTGATTTATCAGAGCTAAAGCTATTTTACTAAAACACCCGGATCGTGATTGCGAAATGATTTACTCGAGGATCGAGGTCAGTTGACAATAGTCAACCCACATTGTATTATTACTTCCTCAACATTTCCGGAAGTAAGTATGGTAATAATTTCATACCTATCAACGAGCTAGTCTACGCTCGGGGAACAACGATTTAAAATCGGTTCCAGATATAAGGATAGGATTCATCAAGGGACTGGAAACAACTCATACTCGACAATGAAACAGGTGTCAGGTAGTATGAGGTCATACTCGACAATGAAACAGGTGTCAGGTAGTATGAGGTCATACTCGACAATGAAACAGGTGCCAGGTAGTATGACCATATGCTCGGCAATGAAACAGGTGCCAGGTAGCATAATAAGCCCGTATGCGGCTAGGGTGATAATCGTGTTAAGATGTCGTCCATCTACTAGTAGAAAAGTGTGAGTACGATGCAACGACTGATCATCGTGTATCATGGTGGTTCCAGTATATCCCCTTCTTCCCTCCAATTGGAGTTGTGCTGCACATTGTAACAAAAGCCTAGGCGCGAAGTTGCGGATAATGTGGCAGTGATGAGTAATGATGTTCCTCATACAGTAGTTGTACTGTATGGCATGTTTTGACGAAAAGAAAAATAAATATATCATTCTATATACGAATGAAGTTTTAAAGGTTTTCCTTTATGATATTAGCTTACATATATGATTATGCTGCTATATCTTATTATCGAGCCATAGTGCTCATTCTTGCTTCTTTTATGAAAAGGTGTTCATTACTGATATTTTACAGTATTTTGAACAATATGAGATATCTAAATAGATACGTGTGTATATACGTTGAGAAGGTATTTAAGATATACATTATATTGAACTGTATAGTATTTTGAATCACTGAATAGGCCTTAAGCCTTGATTCCAATGTTAAAATCTATTTTAAAAAGATATCTTTTGAGTCGTGGTTTATCATACTGATACCAAGGATTTCCAAATGATTACGAAGAGTATTTGAGTATGATTATAAGTCATACAGTATTTTGAACGATATACTATTTTGGGGACAGACCCTAGTAGTGTTAAAAACTTTTATCCCATATGGATTATCTTCCTAAAAGGTTTAAAGATTGAAACTGGGATAGATTTCTTGCTGAGCGCTATTAGCTCATTCTCGCTTTATTAAATCTTTCAGCATGAAGAAAACATTGCTGATTCACCTCGTGTTACGAGAGAAAGGGAATGGAGAGACCACCCTTGAGTTAGTTCAGCAGGATGGATACTGCCGGTGTGAGCAGAATAGTTGCAGATTGAATTAGTGAGAATTATTTTTGAGTAGGTTTGTATTACTAAACCTTGTATAGAATTGTGAGGTCTATTATTTTAACTTCAGGTAGAGGTTGTAAATGATAGATGAGATCATGGATAGTACATTTGATTTGTAATAACAAATGTTACTTTTGTTGCTCATTTCCAAGACTATAACTTGTGTGTGTGTGCGTAAGTGATTGGAGTCGTTGGAGTTATATTATTAGAATGCATGTATTGTATAATTGATGGAGCGTGACAACCCAAATTCCTGACCCCGGATCTGGGGGTGTTACAGGCTTCAGCCCTCTAGGTTCTTCTTGGTGTTGGGTCCAAGTTAATCACAGGGACTCGTTGAGTTCTTGCCGCTTCCTCTTCGGCCAATAGTTTTTTGAGCCTTGAAGCCTCTATAGTAACCCAAATTTTCACGGTTTATTAATATTATTATTTAAATATTTTATTGCTTTTCTCAAAGAGGAGGAATGCTATTATGTGTATTTTATTCATCTAATTTTTTTTGCGAAAGCTGATTATTTTATCGATATTGTCGAATTGAGTATGTTTTAGAATTTTGGGGATCGAACCGGCATTTTAGTTGCGCCAAAATTTTATCTGATATTTTATGCGGATTCAAAGTTTTATTTTGTTTAAATTATAAAAGTATTCCAAAAGTTAGTGTTTTTACATTTTTGGAAGATTTAGAATTTTTGGGAATTTTTGGTATCCAAGTGGTATTTTATTAGTACCAAAATGTAACCCGGTATCTTATCTGTGCCCCATTGGTATTTGGGTGAGTTATAAAAGTATTCAAAAATTCAATATTTTTACAGTTCTGTAAAATCCGGGCTTTATAAACATTTTGTGCACAATTATTTTAATTATTAAAGTAAATAAAATTTATAATATTTATCCGCTAATTGAGTGGAAGTTATAATTTCGTACTAAAAATATTTTAATGGTTAGAAATTATTTATTTTATATTATCGAGTAATATTTTTTAGAGTTTTCGCTCGTAAAAGATCGTTCAGTGCGGGATTATTTGGTGTTAGGTGGGGTAATTGTGTTAATATTTAAAAGCTTACCTAACCTTATCCTATATTTATCTAATTACTAAAATAAATACACAAAAAACACACACACACGCAAGTACTGCCTCCCCCCCGCCAGTGAGTCAAGCCCCTCCCCCTGTTTTCTTTTCTTCGGCCGCTGCAACCACCGCAGCCTCTGCCGCCGTCCACCGCCGCGACTCCAGCCAGTAACGTGACCGCCACCACCCCCGTTTTCGCACCACCGTCCCTTCCCCTCACTCCATAGCCGTGTTTGTGAGTTTTGTGGAAATAAGAAAATCGGGTTTAGTCGAATTCTACAGTGGAGAATCAAGCTTGGGTCGTGGAGGTATAAAATTCGAACTCATAGTTGTTATTAATTCGTTTTCATATATATGTCGTTTTGATTAATCCGTTTTTTTTTGTAGTAATTGTTTATGTTAGGCCGAATACACAATATAATCAAGATATGTATGAGAATAACAATAAAAAAACACTGTTTATGAACAATAAACTGAATTATATTAAATAACTCTTCTCTCAGTAATGTAAAATATCACAGAGAGTTGCTAGGTTACAAGAATAATGTATTCAGTATTCGCATCCCTTTTAGGGTTAACCTATCTGTGTTTATATAGTACACAGCTACATAGATTCAATCTCTAATTGATATTCCTACAAATTAGCTATACAATTTATATCAAATTAGGATTGCTTATGTCTTCTGTTCCGTTTCCTTAGCTATCTCAATATATCTTGCTTCTTTCCATCTTCAAGATATATTGCTTCTAGAATCTTCATATTACCACCGACAGCTTCAGCAAACTTTCACCCCGTCAGACTTTAACAAACTCTGACTGGCTTCTAGTATAAACTCTGATGAGTACCTGTTACTTAAACACTGATAAACAATCATCAGCAATTATATCTAACAATCTCCCCCAACTTGTGCATAACAAAAATGTACAAGTTTAAAAGATAATTGATGATGTCAAAACATATAACAAATGCAATGTTTATAACATAACAGAGTTTAACTTTTACTTAGAACAGAAAACTTTAAAAACTTACAGACAGTCTTTACTTAATTTCCTCAATGTCAGGCACTGTCTTGAGATAATCTGTTAGAAGTCTTCTTTCAGCTCTTTCTAGTTCAGCAGTCATAATCTCTTTCAGCTCCTTAAGTTCTGGGTCTTTTTCACCAGTATGATATATGGCAGTCCTCAGAGAATATATGCTGTTTTTATTCATCTCATTTCCTAGCCTGATATAGCAAGACTTGTCTGATTCCAAATTGAATTCCAAAACTTTAATACCATGTGCTGTTCTGAATTTTGCACTGTTTCTCTTCATTTCTACCAGATTTCCATGGTAATCTCTGTACTTAGGAATATATGCACTTGAAATTTTGGCTCCACACAAAACTTTAGACTTCATCATTCTCTCTCTAAAAACTTGAGCAGCATTGTGAGTACTTTGATTTTTCACTTTTAGCAGATATAAAACATACTCCAGCTCTTCCCATAGTTTTAGATGAATGTCAGCTTCTCCAACTCTATACACTCTTCCATCAGCCATAAAATATAACAGAAACTCCTTTTTGATTCCTCTATGATAGATCATCTGAACAGACTCTAACTTGTCAAGGCTTTCTTGAGTTACCCCAACACCAGGTTCTGCTAGAGATGTATGATCTAAAGGACTGTTATTTATTCTTCTCTCTCTATGTGATCCGAAACCAGATCTATCATAGGATTCCTTTCCTAACACAGTTCTGCTTTGTAGAATGTTCACATATTCTGGCTTCAGAGTTTCATCTTTAGATGGTCTTCGAAAAGTACCTTGGAGTTGTGGAGATATCAATTGAGTTTGTACAACTTGAGCAGTGTCAGAGGTTGTCACAACTTTAACAGAATCATCAACTTGAGCCTTGTCAGAGGTTGAATGATTTAGAACAGATTCAACTTGAGCAATGTCAGAGGTTGAATGATATTTCTTGGTCACTGTATCTTCTATCATCTTTCCTTTGCCCTTACCAGAAACAGTATCTGTTGGCCTCCTTGAGTATTGTATACTCTGTTGAGAATTTTCATTGATAGAGATACCCAATTCTTTCTTCCTTGGAACTTTTACAGCTTTCTTCTTGTATTTACCAGAAGCAACTTTCTTTCTATGCTCTTCAGATAGCATATTCAATTCAACTTCCATATCCTCAACTGTAGCTTCACCACCATGCTCTTCTAAAAACAGCTGAGCTGCAATCTCTTCATCTGTAGTTGGTTGAGAAGAAACCAATAGACTTTTAGCTTTTGAAGTAGATTGAGCTTCAGTGTTTGCTCTTTCAGAGTTTGTCAGATTTCTAGCAGAGTTTGACCTAAGTCTCCCTTGCTCTTGAATAATTTTTGACCTTCTCTCTGATTCCTTTCTTCCACCATCTGTTGCATCATCCCTCCGTCTCAGAGTATGAGTCCATTTGCATTTGTCTTTAGGAACTCTCTCCCCCTTTTTGACATCATCAGGAATAAGTACTGATGTCAGCAATTCTAAAGATGCAGCAATTGAATCAATCTTTGTAGACATTTCAGTCTGATTCTCTTCAATCTTACTTAATCTGGTCTTCATGGCATCTTGTTCTCTGGATAAGGAAATTTTCTCATGCTTCAAAGTTAGCTCCCTTGCATTCACATCATTCCTCAACCCAGTAACTTCTTTCTGAGTTTCATCAAAACGATTGTGAAGAGATTTCACTTGAACAATTGTAGCTTGAAATTTTGCAAGAAGCTCAGGATTAACAATAGTAGAGGCAGACTTTTTCACAAGATCAGCTGCCCTTTGTGAAGTGAAGATACAATCATGATTTGACCAATTTGCATAATACATGTCCTGAAAATGTGCTTCAGTAGCATGTTTATTTTCTTTGATAGACTCTGCAGTAGGATCCCTTAGAAAAGGTATGGAATCATGATCATCAGAGTTTGAATGGCCAACATTGATTCCAGAGTTTGCATGAATAGAATGTATAGAAGTATTATCATCAGAATCAACTCTTTCTTCATCAACATTTGATGCTAAAGGATCTGCAGCTTCTTCAACTACATTCTCTGCAGTAGCTTCAATATTTGACTGTGCAGCTTCATCATGAATATGCTCTGCAACATCTTCATTCCTCTCAGAGTTTACGTCCTCAGCAACTTTTTCTTCTTCTAGAACAGCATGTGGAACAGAGTTTGCAACAAGAATATTTTCTTCAAGAGTCTTTGCTGTAGCTTCGGCCATCTTCTCAACTTCAACAATCTTCTCAGATGAGACAAATTTTGCTGCCTGATCAACCTCATCACCAACTTCAAGAACTTGATTAGTGACAGAGAGAATCTCTGTTTGAGTTGCCATAGACTCTTCAATTACCAGAGTGGCTTGATCAGCTGCCACATCCTCAGTGTCACAAACACTGATAGCAGGATGTGCTTCAAACTCTTCTTCATTATTCATCTCCAATATTGGTTCAATTAACACCTCAGGAGCTTCATCAGAATTTACTCTGTCCTCTATAGGCACAGTAGTTTCAACATTTACATCAGTTGCAGGAGCTTCATTCTGTTCAGTTGCTGGAACAGCTTCAGAGTCTAACTCATCAAAAAGATAGTTAGATATCAACCTTCTTCTTCTTTGAGTCAGAGTTTCAGTATCATCCTCATCATCAGAACGAGGTCTCTTTGCTCTCCTTTTCTTGGAAGGTCCAACAGAGTTTGGCACAAAAGTTTTAGATATCCCAACCTCAGTAGCTGGCTTAACAGACTTTGCTGGTTTAAAAGCCCTGTGTTTGACTCTGCCACTTTTCTGGATTGGTTGTGATGTGGATGGAGGAATTTCAGTGTTTAGAGGTTCTGGTTGTTGGTCTGCTTGGATGGAATCATCCAAAAACTGTTGTACTAATGCAGGCAGTAAAAGATCACCTACATTACCCTTCTTAACATCCTTGTTGACAAGATCAGAGAATATTCGCTTGTGTAATTTAAAACAAGGAATAACATCTTCATCAAGAATGTCTACCCCACTAACACAAGCAGAAAGTAAAAGCTGACAGAATCTAGCAAAGTAAACAACTCTCCTATTTTCAGTCATCTTTTCACCCATATTAATAAGAACTAGTCTACCAAAATCAAAATGAGTACCATAGATAAGAGAATACCCAATTTGGAGACTGTCAGTGGGTATCGCATCCCAGTTGGTGCACTTCTTCCCGAACGTTCTTGTGATACAATCGAAGAAAAAGCTCCACTCTTTCCTCAAGAACGGTCGCTTCAATTGACCTATCTTGGTCAAAGATCCACCATAGCCTATCTCCCTCATCATCCTCAGCAAATCAGCATCACCAACAGCAATGGTGTAAGCAGAATGTTCATCAAAGCCCATGGCATCACGAACAGTACCAGGAGTAATGACATACTCTGTTTCTTGAAACTTAAAAACAATGGATGGTGTTCCAGAATCACCACCATCATCATAGACACCAGTTTCCCAGAAGCTGTTGATTTGCGACACAGAAAACTTCTGTGGTTCTACAAGAGCACGCCCAATGGGAGATTGGGCAAGAAAATTTTGCATCAGATGAAACGCCTCCACTGCGTTCGCATTAATCAATGGAGCATCATAGTTATTTGGAACAAATTCAAGCCCAGAAGAGACAAAAGCAGTCGAAGCCATTAGTACGATTAAGAAATAAACAAAGAATGGCTTAGAAAGTATTTGAGAAAGTTTGCAGTAAAAGTGTTTGAGAAAATGTGTGTGTGACAGTAAAGTTTGAATTGGAGTAAGTTGTGAAAAGTTTAAACAAATATGTGTATTGTATATTATTACAAAATTAAAAATTAAAAACTGAACAGTTTCTAATCAATACACATAACTATTTTACTCCGTGAAACGTGTGAGTGGGACACGTGGCACACATGCAGTGACTGACAGCAGTAATTGGCAGTTTCCAATGCGCATGCGCAGTAAAAAGAGCAATAATTACCGCCTATTACACTTTCCTAGAAACTCAACCTCTCTCCTCTGTTTAATACATTTTTGAACTGTTATTCAATCATACTCTTTTGAATTTTCAAAACAGATGTCTTTTCTTGAAAGCATAATATGTCTGAAACAAAGAAATTTATTTTAATCATCAGAGATTCAAATTAAATTACCTCGGCGTAGAGTACACAGTTCATCAGTGTTTACCAATCCTCCTCCTTTATTCATAAACTCTTTCCACAAACTGTACAGGTGTGAATATTTGTGTGTGACTTAGCAGAGTTTACTGAATATAAATATTGAGAGCATCTCAAAGTGCATAAAAATCCACAAACTAAATCAGTAAAAACTGGTTGCCCAAACTCTCATTTATAAACAAAATCTGATATTGTCTAAACTCTGTACGTATAAATTTATTATTTTCACCCCCTTCGATTTTTGTTTTTTTTTATTATTTTTCCAGTAATCAGTGGTTGGCACTAGTCACCAAAAATCAAAAATTTTAGCCCTTATTTCATACAATAAGTTCATGGGTCTTCCTAGGCACAACTTGATCTCAAAGGAATTTGTGCTTATTTTTGCATCTTTTGATTTGAGGGTGAAATATGAGCAACTAATTATCAGAGTTTAGACTTTCATCAGTTAATACAATTAATTTATGAGAGAAAGTGCAAACAGCTAATACAGACTCAGTGTATAGGATCAATAAACTAAGAGATACTATAAATATAGAGACAGTATCATGCTGTGTAAAATTTCTGCACACATTTGAGATCAGAATTTATATCACTCAGAAGGATTCATGATTACTTATTGAGAATCATGCTTCATACAATTTTCTTCATCGGTCCATATGTTTCAGACAAAATCACAGTCAGAGTTTAACATCAGAGCTTAGCATCAGAGTATGACTGACAGAGTTTAACATTATGACAGAGTATGACTTCAGAATTTTGACAAGCTGGTATGAATGACAGTTAACATATGCAAAGAATCATGAGCAACAAATCACAGAATGAGAAATTTTGAGTCTAACCAATATCTCTAGTCAAAACCAGAGTTACCAGTCTTGTAAAGGTAGCTTCACTCAAAGGCTTGGTGAAGATATCTGCAAGCTGTTGGTCTGTAGACACAAAATGAAGCTCAATATTTCCTTCTTCCACATGTTCCCTAATAAAAATGATACCTTATGTTGATGTGCTTTGTCATGGAGTGCTGTACTGGATTACTTGTCATAGCAATAGCACTTTGATTATCACAGAAAATAGGTATTTTAGAGTACCTTAATCCATAATCCAGCAATTGATTCTTCATCCATAGAATCTGTGCACAACAGCTACCAGCTGCAATATACTCTGCTTCTGCTGTGGATGTGGAAATTGATTTCTGTTTCTTGCTGTACCAAGAAACTAATCTGTCACCTAGAAATTGACAGCTTCCACTTGTGCTTTTTCTATCTATCTTACAACCTGCAAAATCTGCATCAGAGTAACCAATTAACTTAAACTCTGATTCTCTAGGATACCACAAACCAAGAGTTATGGTTCCTTTGAGATATTTGAAAATTCTCTTCACAGCTGTTAGGTGAGGCTCTCTGGGGTCTTCTTGAAATCTTGCACAAAGGCAAGTTGCATACATGATGTCTGGTCTACTTGCAGTTAGATAAAGAAGAGACCCTATCATCCCTCTGTAGTTTGTCATATCTACTGAGGCTCCTGTGTCTTTGTCTAGCTTTGTTGCAGTTGCCATAGGAGTTGTTGCAGATGAACTATCAAGCATACCAAATTTCTTGAGAAGATTTCTGGTATATTTTGCTTGATTGATAAAAATCCCATCATCTGTTTGCTTTACTTGTAAGCCTAGAAAATAACTAAGCTCTCCCATCATGCTCATTTGGTATCTTGACTACATAAGCTTTGCAAACTTCTTACAGAGTTTGTCATTAGTAGACCCAAAAATTATGTCATCCACATAGATTTGAACTAACAGCAGATCATTACCAGTATTGAAATAGAACAAGGTTTTGTCAATTGTACCTCTAGTGAACCCACTTTCTAAAAGAAATTGAGCCAGAGTTTCATACCATGCTCTAGGTGCTTGCTTTAGTCCATATAATGCTTTGTCAAGCCTATAGACATAATCTGGATGTTTGGGATCCACAAATCCAGGTGGTTGTTCAACAAAGACTTCTTCTTCAAGTTTCCCATTGAGAAAAGCACTTTTCACATCCATCTGAAAGACTTTAAACTTCTTGTGAGCAGCATAGGCCAGAAAAATCCTTATTGCCTCCAATCTTGAAACTGGAGCAAAGGTTTCATCATAGTCAATTCCTTCCTGCTGTGAATAGCCTTTAGCCACAAGTCTAGCTTTATTCCTTGTAATCACTCCATCACTGTCTGTTTTGTTTCTGAAAACCCACTTTGTACCAACAATAGATCTGTTTTTAGGTCTTGGTACAAGAGTCCATACTTCATTCCTTTCAAATTCATTTAACTCTTCCTGCATAGCTGTTATCCAGTTAGCATCTTGAAGAGCTTCTTCCACTTTCTTGGGCTCAGTTTGAGACAAGAATACATGAAATAGACATTCATTTATTGTAGCACTTCTAGTTCTCACACTAGCTTCTGGATCTCCAATTATCAAGTCAGGTGTGTGAGCTTGTGTCCACCTTCTTGTTGTAGGTAATTGGCTTCTATTATCATTATTAGATCCTCCCCCTTGATCCATGATTTCCTGATTTTCTTCTTGACCATTTGCATTATCTGAGGCTCCCCCTGAATTGAACTGCTCAGAGTTTGGATTTTCAGTGTTTGACTCAGAGTTTGGGATAGATTCTTCAGCTGACTCATTTTCAGAATTTGAGTCATCATTTTGAGATGTTGCTGAAGTATCTTCACGCTCCCCCTCAACTGGTTCTCTATTTTGTTCTGTCAGAGAAACTTCCTCAGTGTTTACCAGTAGAGGTTCAGAGTATGCTTCATCAGAGTTTGTCGGATTTGCTTCGTCAGAGTTTACATCAACAGAGTTTAGATCTTCATTTTCAAATCGAAGTTGATCATGATATTCTTCATCTTCTATTCCAGTTATTTTCTTGTCATCAAATGACACATGTATAGATTTCATGATCACTTTAGTTCTTAGATTGTAGACTCTGAATGCTTTAGTTGACAGTGGGTATCCAACAAAAATTCCTTCATCAGCTTTTAAGTCAAACTTGGTCAACTGTTCAGGATGAGTTTTCAACACAAAGCATTTGCATCCAAAAATATGAAAATATTTCAAATTTGGCTTTTTATTCTTCACCATCTCATATGGTGTTTTCCCATGCCTGTTGATCAATGTTGCATTTTGAGTAAAACAAGCAGTTTGAACAGCTTCTACCCAGAAATAAGTTGGCAATTTTGCTTCTTCAAGCATTGTTCTGGCAGCTTCGATTAGGGTTCTGTTCTTTCTTTCAACTACACCATTTTGCTGTGGAGTCCCTGGTGCAGAAAATTCTTGCTTCACTCCTCTTTCTTTGCAAAATTCTTCCATTATTGCATTTCTGAATTCAGTACCATTATCACTCCTGATAATTTTCACTTTATACTGTGATCCTTTGTCCAGTAGCTTTACATGATCCATCAGAGTTAAAGCAGTTTCATCCTTCTTTGCTAAGAAATACACCCAAGTGTACCTAGTGTACTCATCAACAATGACAAGAGCATATTTCTTTCTGCCAAGAGACATTATATTGACTGGACCAAATAGATCAACATGAAGAAGATGATAAGGATCCACAACTGAAGATTCAGACTTACTCTTGAAAGATGACTTCCTTTGCTTGGCCTTTTGACAAGAATCACACAGACCATCTAAGCTGAGTATTGACTTTGGAAGTCCCCTTACAAGATCTTTTCGAATTCGTTCATTGATGTTGTTCAAGTTTAGGTGAGAGAGCTTCTTATGCCATTTCCAACTCTCTTCATTTGACATTTTTGCAGACAGACATACAGCTTTTCCTTCAGAGTTTGTTACCAAACTTGCTTCATAGATATTGTTACGTCTGTGTCCAACTAGAACAACTTTCCCTGTAGATTTACAAACAACCTCACAGTATTCAGGTTGAAAATCTACATGATATCCTCTGTCACAGATTTGACTCACAGATAGCAGATCATGCTTGAGTCCTAGGACAAGAGCTACATTAGTGATGATGACACTTCCAAGTTTGATATTGCCATATCCCATAGTACGTCCTATGTTGCCATCTCCATAAGAAACTTTTGGGCTAGCCTTCTCCTCATAGTCTGATAGCAGGGCTTTATTTCCAGTCATGTGTCCTGAACATCCACTGTCCAAGACTAGGGTGTTTTCCATTATGCCCTGCAATCACAAACAATTACAAAGAGTTAGATTTAAGGATCCAGACTTGCTTGGATCCTTTGGCTTTCTTAACATAGTTAGCTTTTGCAGCGGAAAAACTTTCAACAGAGTTTAAGCTAACTGTGTCAGACTTTACACTTGCAGAGTTTGCTCTAACCCATTTCAAGTTGGGTTTTAACTCATAATAGTTGTGATAAATAGCATGGTAATTTTTGCAAGTATAAATGGAATGCCAAGTGCTCCCACAGTGTGTGCATAAAGTCTGTGGTCTAACCCTAACAAAATCATTCTTCACTCCAGATTTGGAGGGTAAAGAATTAATATCTTTGTTTTTCGTGCAGAAACTTGCAAGATGGTTAGTACTACCACAACTATGACATGTCTTTCTAGGAGCATCAGAATTAGGCAGATAATCATTTCTTTTATTAATGCCTACTTTTCCATTCCTATTCTTCCTGGACACTTTCTGTTTTTCAACAGACTTTACCTCTTTGAGCTTATACTTGAATTGTTTCTCTGTCATTAAACCAATATTCACCTGTTTAACACAAGTTTTTACCGATTCTTTAACAGCTTCTTCTTCAAGTACAGAGGTTTGCTTACTAGATTCAGAAACAAATTTCACAGGTTTAAGTTGTGGTTTAACTTTAACTTTATCTTTAAACCTAAGTTCATCTTCCTCACAGTAACCTAACCCAACTGTATCTGTTTGAAAAACTTGATGTGTGTCTTTTCCAGAATTAGTCCAGGTTTTACTTACCTTCCTCTCTTTTTCCAAATCAGATTCTAGTTGTCTAAATCTCTTTAACAACTCTTGCTCAACATAAACAACATCATCTCTTTCCTTTTGAACTTGTTGCATGTTAACAAGCTCTTCTTCAAGAAATTTATTTCTATCTTTAAGTTTAAGATTCTCAGATTTAATTCTCTCATTTTCTAAAGTCTAATCTCTATAACTAACATGTATGCTTTTAAGATAAATTCTCAATTCAGATATATTATCAATATCATAAGCATAAGTTGTTAGAGGTACCTTATTCTCAGATGTTTCAGATTCATTTTCAACAGTTGCCATAAGAGCATAGCTAACATCTTCATCAGAATCTGACGTGTCTACCCAGTCTTTTCCTTTAGTGATGAGTGCTTTCTCAGATTTTCCTTTCTTGCACTCTGGAGCATAATGACCCATCTCTTTACACTTGTAGCACTGGATCCCAGACTTGTCTTTATTTCCATACTTGGAATCCCTTCCTTCAGACTTTCTGAAACTCTTTCTTTCAGAGTTTGAATCTTTTCTTGAGAATCTTTTTCCCTTCTTGAAGTTCTTAAAACCCATCTTCTTGAAGGTCTTCACCATCAAAGCAACCATTTGCATCATTTGTTCTTCATCATCCTCAGATTCAGAAAAAGCATCAGAGTTTGAATCACCATCAGAGTTTGATGACTCAGTTTCAGAGTTTATGACCAAAGCTTTTCCCTTAGCTTTCTTCTTTGATGTTTCTTTCTTCAGGAGTTTTTCTTCAACTTTGAGAGCAACAGATTTTGTCTTCTTTCCAGATCTTTTGTTTCTTTGTTCTATCTCAAGTTCATGAGTTTTAAGCAACCCATAAATTTCATCAAGATCTGTTTCTGCAAGATCATAATTATCTCTAATTGTTGTTGCCTTTAAATCCCATCTTTCAGGTAGAGATAGTAGAAACTTAAGATTTGACTCTTCAAGGTCATATTCTTTATCAACAAGAGACAAATCATTCAACAGTTTACAGAATCTGTCATATGTATCTGTCAAAGTTTCATCAGATCTAGAGTCAAAGTGTTCATACTCCTGTGTTAAAATAGTCTTCCTGTTCTTCTTTATAGCACTTGTTCCTTGACACCTGACTTCTAAAGCATCCCAAATTTCTTTGGCAGTTTTGCAGCCAATTACTCTGTTAGACATGACATTATCTAAGGCACTGTGGAGAAGATGTCTAACTTTTGCATCCTTTGCAATTGATGAGATGTCCTCAGGAGTCATATCTTTCTTTTCCTTCGGAACAGTCTTTTGTTCTTGACCAGCAACTACATGAGACAGTTTAGTTGGCATATGAGGACCATCATAGATTCTATCAAGGTATTCTGGATCCGTGGCTTCTAGAAACATGGTCATCTTAACCTTCCATATTGGATATTCCACTGGTTTGAGCATTGGAACCCTGATTGACTCATATCGACTTACAGAAGCAGATTGAACCTTTTGAACATTAGAACCTCCATTAGAACCTGCCTGAGAGTTTTCAGTCATGATTATACTTGTGTCTTAGATCAATAAACTGTATATATTAAACAGCCTTGGCTCTGATACCAATTGTTAGGCCGAATACACAATATAATCAAGATATGTATGAGAATAACAATAAAAAAAACACTGTTTATGAACAATAAACTGAATTATATTAAATAACTCTTCTCTCAGTGATGTAAAATATCACAGAGAGCTGCTAGGTTACAAGAATAATGTATTCAGTATTCGTATCCCTTTTAGGGTTAACCTATCTGTGTTTATATAGTACACAGCTACATAGATTCAATCTCTAATTGATATTCCTACAAATTAGCTATACAATTTATATCAAATTAGGATTGCTTCTGTCTTCTGTTCCGTTTCCTTAGCTATCTCAATATATCTTGCTTCTTTCCATCTTCAAGATATATTGCTTCTAGAATCTTCATATTAGCACCGACGGCTTCAGCAAACTTTCACCCCGTCAGACTTTAACAAACTCTGACTGGCTTCTAGTATAAACTCTGATGAGTACCTGTTACTTAAACACTGATAAACAATCATCAGCAATTATATCTAACAGTTTATAAATGGTTTAAGTGGGTTTTCTTTGTTATGATTTTAGATTAATGTATTAATTTCTGATTGTGGGTATAAATTTGAGCTATAATTTGCAATTCGTTTTTTAGTATCAATTGTTATTAAATGTTTATGCATAATTCTTGAACTATTTTTTATAATAGTTCGAATGAATTTAGTTAGCGTATGTAAATTTCAGTGTTAAATTCTTTTTGTTAAATATATGTGATGCTCTATTAAATTCATTTGAATTGAGTTTATGCAGATTTTTATTGAGTAAGTTTTAGTTGTTTTCAAATAAATTCAAATCGTTAGTATCGTATCTATATTTAGTAATTCATTTTTAGTATGTCGAGATTTGATTACGAACTATGTTGTCGTAGTTTCGTTAATGTTTCGAGTAATTGTTAGTCGTGTATTGTAAATGGTGTTAGATCAGAATTCAATGATCGTCAGAAGCTAGATTCAACTGATCAGGATTGCTGACGTCATCAGTATTGCATGGTCATCAGTATTTGATCAAGCGTCAGTATCTTATTGATCATCAGGATTCCTACTCAGACTATGATCAGGTTTGATCATCAGGACTTGAAGCTGATCAGGATTCCTACTTCGAGTTATATTTGGAGTCTAGATAAACATGGAAGTTTGTTCCTGGTTTGTAGAATGCAGCTATCGATTAAAGATATGTTTCTATCTTTATTATGATTAGGACTTATCTTGTTATTGATAGAGAAGCTGTGTGCACTATATAAACACAGTTTTGGTTTCGATTTATGTATTCATTCGAGAGAGAACATAATCGGAGAGAAGCTCTTAAGAACAGAATTTCTTGAGAGAGTTTTTGTAAGCTAGCAGCTCTTAAGAACATCAGAATTTCTTAAGAGAGTTTGTAACAGTTTTATATCAAAGTTAATAAAGCTGTTATTGTTATTGTTATTGATCTTTCATATTTGTGTTATATAAAGTCGAGAATCTTATACAATTGTATTCAACCCCCTTCTACAATTGTTATTTACTGGGCAACAATTGGTATCAGAGCAAACTGATTTAATTCTGAATCAGATACGATCTAAAGATGTCGACAACCAAGTATGAAAGCATGAAGATTCCCATCTTGAAGATATCAGAATATCCCACATGGAGGGTAAAGATGCTGATGTACCTGGAGGCTATGGATCCTGACAATCTGGACAGGATTCGTGATGGACCATATATACCAACAAAGTTCGTAGAACGAACAGATACAGTACCAGAACATTATGTGGTCAAAGCTAAATCTGAATGGACTCCAGAAGAAAAAGCTCATGTACTCAGAGAACCAAAGATAAAGAATATCTTGCACAATGGTCTTGATGCTGTTATGTCAAACAGAGTGATAGCATGCAAGTCTTCAAAAGAAATCTGGGATACTTTGGAAACTCAGTGCCAGGGATCTGCATCTGTTAAGAAAAACAGAAGGGCTCTATTGATTCAAGAATATGAACAATTCGATGCAAGACCTGAAGAGAGCCTGACTGATCTATATGATAGATTCCTGACACTATTGAACAGCTTATCCTTAGTTGACAAAGTATATGAAACTGAAGATTCAAACACCAAATTTCTTAGAGCTTTACCTGAAGAATGGGATACTCAGACCTCAATCATTAGACACCAGTATGATCTGAACATTGTGTCTCTTGATGAGATCTATGGGATGCTAAGAACTCATGATCTTGAAGTTCAACAGAGAAAGAACAAGAAAAGCAGCAAGGCAAAGTCAATTGCTTTGAATGTAGAAGCAAAATCAAAAGAGAAAGCTATGGAGGTCTCTAGAAGGAAAGCAAGAGTAGCTGAGTCAGATCCTGATGACTCTTCATCAGATACTGATGGCAATCCTGATGCCAATACTGGTGATGACTCTTCTGATTCAGACATGGAAGAGATGGTTGCTATGATTGTCAGAAACTTCAGAAGGATGAAGTTCAGGAAGAATAGAAGACAAGGCAACTTTCAGAAAAAGACCTTCAATGCAGACAAAGACAAGTATATCAAAAAGGACAGCAAGGGTAGCAAATTTGACAAGTCAAAGGTTAGATGCTACAAGTGTAATGGTATGGGTCACTTTGCTTCTGAATGCAACAAGACAAAGGCACTCATCACATCAAGCAAGGATTGGATGGACTCTTCCTCAGAATCTGATACTGAGGTAGTCAACTATGCGTTAATGGCCAATGCTGATGTAACTGCTGCTCCTGATGATAAGGTACTAAATACTATCTTTGATTTTGATACTGATAATGCTTCTGAGTTAAGACGTTTTCTAAAGTCATTACATATTAGCTTTAGAAGTCAAACTGCTGAGAATACTAGAATCTTATCTGAGATGTCTGACCTTAGAAAGAGGAATGAGATATTAGAAGCTGAATTTTCTCGTATGCAAGAAGTACAAAAAGAATGTGATAATGTTAAGCACATGCACTTAGAGATAACATCTAAATGTACTTCCCTTGAAAAAGAACTTGAATATGCTAATGAGAAAATCAGAACCTGGACAGACTCTGGTAGGAAATTTCATGAGATTAATACCTCTAAGAATTGGAAAGAGTGTCTAGGATATAAGTCAGATGAGGATAAGAAATTGAAAGAGAAAATTGTCATTGATGAGACAGTTAGTCCAAAGACCTATAGACATGTTATAGACTCAACCAAATCTAAGATTACTCCTGTTAATTTTGTTTTTGGTAAGGATTCCAATTCTACTTTTGAAAAGGGATCTTCTTCTACTCAAGGAATTAAAATCGTTAAGCCTAAACCTGTCTTGAACAAAGTTACTAAGAATGTAGGTCTATTGTCTCAGAAACAGCTTAAAGATAAAATCTGTGAGGTTACAGATAAGAAAAAGGAAGCTACTGTTAAGAGAAACAGGAATGGTAAAGTTGGGATCAATAAAGAGAATGGTTATAAGTATATCCCAAATGCACCTAGAAAGAGTTGTTTTAACTGTGGTAACTCTAATCATCTTGCTATTGATTGTAAAAAGAGTAAGAAGAAAATTGCTGAAATTCCTAAGTCTGATGTTAGGAATAGATCAGTATTTTACAAACCACAGAATTCCTGTTTTCATTGTGGTAGTCTATGGCATTCTATTTATACATGTAAAGAGTATCATGATTTGTACTATAACTTTTATGATCCATTGCCTAAGTTTGAAAGTAGTACAAAGTCTGATAGAACTGAAAATGTCATAGTGAAGCATGCTTTTGTTAATACTGATATTGACAAAGCAAATCCTGATGGAGTAAATCCTGTCAGGACTGCTAAAGTCAAAAAGTCTTCTGCTGTTAAATTTAATAAAATGCATGAACAAGGAATCCAACAAGTGTGGGTTCCTAAACATTCTGACTAGTGTTTTACTATTCTGATGCAGGGTAAAAGGAAAAATGTGTTAGTCATGGATAGTGGATGTTCTGTGCACATGACTGGAAACAAAGCCCTGTTATCAGAATATGAGGAAAAAGCTGGCCCAACTGTGTCTTATGGAGATGGCAACATTGGACAAACCTTGGGATATGGCAATATAATCATTGGAAATGTCATCATTGAAAAAGTAGCTCTAGTGAAGGGACTAAAACACAACTTGTTGAGTATTAGTCAAATCACTGACAGAGGTTATCATGTCAATTTCTATTCCACACATTGTGAAGTAGTCAGTAAAGCAACAGGGAAGATAGCACTAACTGGCTACAGGCATGGTAACATATATGAAGCCAACATTCTCTCAGATACTGATGGCTCCCCTACATGTTTCATCAGTAAAGCTTCAGTAGATGAAAGTTGGAATTGGCACAAGAAGCTTTCTCATCTCAACTTCAGCAACATCAATGAGTTGGTTAAGAAAGAGTTAGTAAGAGGATTACCTAATGTCTTATATACACCTGATGGACTCTGTGATGCATGCCAAAAAGCAAAACAAAGAAGGACATCATTCCAGAGTAAATCAGAATCCTCTATTGAAGAACCATATCACATGCTACATCTTGATCTGTTTGGTCCAGTCAACATCATGTCCATCAGTAAGAAAAGGTACACTCTTGTAATTGTTGATGAATATTCTAGATTCACCTGGGTGTATTTTCTGCATAGAAAAGATGAAACTCCTGAAGTTCTGTTGGATCATGTGAGGATGATTGAGACAACCACAAAGTACAAAGTCAAGATTCTGAGAAGTGATAATGGTACTGAATTTAAGAATTCAAAGATGGAAGAGTTCTGCAAATACAAAGGAATCATTCAACAATTCTCTGCTCCTGGCACACCTCAGCAAAATGGAGTAGTAGAAAGGAAGAATAGAACTCTTATTGAAGCTGGCAGAACTATGTTGGAAGAAGCTAAATTACCTACATATTTCTGGGCAGAAGCAGTCAACACAGCATGCTATACACAAAATCTCACATTGATAAACAGGCATGGTGTCACTCCTTATCAGTCACTCAAAGAGAAGAAACCAAGTCTGAAGCATTTGCATGTGTTTGGCTGTAAATGTTTTGTTCTCAGAACTCATCCTGAACAGCTAGGGAAATTTGAAACAAAGGCTGATGAAGGAATATTCATAGGTTATCCTACATCAAGAGCCTTCAGAGTTTTTAATTTGAGAACAAGAACTGTCATGGAGTCAATACATGTATCTTTTGATGATAAGAAGATAACTGGAATCATTGAAGACTCGCATGATAGATTGTTATTTGAAAATGAAGCTTCCAAGGAACCTGAAGAAAGTGAATCAGAAGCTGTCCATTCATCAGATACTGATGGGTCACCAAATCCTGATGACTCACCAGGTACTGATGAGGCTAATACTGATGATGCAAACAACAGTCATACAACTAGTAGTGCTAATGTTGAGGGGGAGCAACGACATTCAACTACAAGTTCAGAGTCAACTCAATCATCAGGACAGAATTCTTCAGATACTGATTCAAGTGAAGATCCTGATAACACATCAGGAGGGCATAGCAATAATTCAGGGAGAGCTTCAAATCAATCAAATTCTTTCAATCAAGATAACACCAATCCAGGGGGAGCATCTACTTCAAGAAACAATTTGACACCAGCAAGGAAATGGACAAAAGATCATACTCCTGATTTGATAATTGGAGATCCTGATGCAGGTGTTCAAACAAGAAGTGCAACTCAGAATGAATGTTTATATAATAACTTTCTATCCAAGGAGGAGCCTAAGAAAGTTGAAGATGCACTTAAAGATGCTGATTGGGTTACTGCAATGCAAGAAGAACTGAATGAATTTGAAAGGAATGAAGTCTGGAAACTGGTACCAAGACCAAAGAATAGATCAATTGTTGGTACAAAGTGGATTTTCAAGAACAAGACTGATTCTGATGGTGTCATAATCAGAAACAAAGCAAGACTAGTTGCAAAGGGGTATTCCCAACAAGAGGGAATTGACTATGATGAAACTTTTGCTCCTGTTGCAAGACTAGAAGCCATCAGGATATTTCTTGCTTATGCAGCACATAAGAAATTCAAGGTTTTCCAGATGGATGTTAAAAGTGCTTTCTTAAATGGTGAACTGGAGGAAGAAGTTTATGTTGAACAACCTCCTGGTTTCATTGATCCTAAATATCCAGATCATGTCTACAGACTGGATAAGGCACTTTATGGACTAAAGCAAGCTCCAAGAGCATGGTATGAAACCTTAGCTCAATTCTTACTGGAAAGTGGATTCAAAAGAGGTGCAATTGATAAAACTCTATTTTATTTGAATCATGGTAAGGAGTTGCTGTTAGTTCAGATTTATGTTGATGATATCATTTTTGGGTCAACAAACAATAAGCTGTGTGAAAAGTTTTCCAAGCTTATGCAGTCAAGATATCAAATGAGCATGATGGGAGAAATGAGTTACTTTCTGGGTCTTCAAGTTAAACAGACTGATGAAGGGATTTTTATTAATCAGTCTAAATACACAAGGAATTTACTGACAAGGTTTAACATGCAAGACAGTACTCATGCTTCAACTCCCATAGCTACAGCTACCAAACTTGATCCTGATCAAGGTGAAGAGGTAGATGTAACTCACTACAGAGGAATGATTGGCTCTTTATTGTATCTCACTGCCAGTAGACCAGATATCATGTTTGCAACCTGTCTATGTGCAAGATTTCAAGCAAAACCTAGAGAACCACATCTGATTGCAGTCAAAAGAATTTTCAGATATCTCAAAGGCACTCCTTCACTTGGCCTTTGGTATGCAAGGGAATCAGATTTTGGGTTGTGTGGTTATTCAGATGCTGATTTTGCAGGATGCAAAATAGACAGGAAAAGTACTTCAGGAAGTTGTCAGTTTTTGGGTGGAAGACTAGTTTCATGGTTCAGTAAAAAGTAGAAATCTATTTCCACTTCAACTGCAGAAGCTGAGTACATTGCTGCAGGAAGTTGTTGTGCTCAGATAATGTGGATGAGAAATCAGTTGTTAGATTATGGCCTGTCATACTCAAAAATCCCTATTTATTGTGATAACCAAAGTGCTATTGCAATGACAGGAAATCCAGTTCAGCATTCTCTTACTAAACACATAAGTATCAGATATCACTTTATAAGAGAACAGGTTCTGGAAGGAACAATTGAACTTCATTTTGTTCCTACTGATCAACAACTAGCTGATATATTCACCAAGCCACTACCTGAAGCTACGTTCAATAAGTTGGTGAATGAACTTGGAATGATGATTTTTGAGAATTTCTGAGGAAAAGCTACAGAGAGGAAATCCTGATAACTGTCAAATCCTGATGGTTATTCAGAAAGGTATGTATCTTTGATCAAATCCTGATAGGACTCAATCCTGACAGGAAGTCAACTGGTCAATTCTGATGTACAGGTCAGTATTTTCATTGCTAAATTTGTGCCTAATTTTTCGTCCGTATCTGCTAATAGACGATTGAGTTTTAGTAGGACAACTGTATACGCGCGTGTGTTGCTCTATTATAGATATATCTATACATACACATAAAAAGCGGTGCAGTTTTATTTAATGACACACGTAATCTGTCCACTAATTAGTTATACACAAATCATATTTTGCCACCTGTCATTGAGAGTAATATTTTGTTTTAACAAAATACTTTTCATTGTTTTACATCTTTCATTACTCTCTCATCATCAGTTTTTCGTTTTTATCTCTCTCTGTACTTTCATACCCTAATTGCTTCAAATCTTAATTCTCGAGTTTTCAAAAGCATTACAATGGCGTCTTCATCTTTCATGAACAAACAAACAGTAATTCGTGATATTACTTTTGCCACTAATAACTTTGTAGCCATACTAGACCATCAAGAATTGCCTACTGAGTTCCATATAATTCAAGATTTTCTTACTTCAAGCCCATTGAAGTATGCTTTAACAGAGCCTGCAAGTGTTTCTTTTAAGTCTGTAATGCAGGTTTGGAACACAGTTGTTTTTGGTCAAAGTTCTACAGGAACCATTCTGATGCAGTTCGAATCAAATGGGGTAACTCATCATGTCACCCCTGCTGTTATTGAAGAGGCATTGCATTTGCCTATTCTGGGTGAAAAAGTTCCTAGGGTGATTTCAGACTCTGCTCTATTTGAGTTTGTCAAGAAACTGGGCTACAATGGAGAAGTAAAGAGATATGGAAATCTCTTTAGGACAAAGCTTAAGAAGGAATGGAATTTCTTCTTTGATACAATCAGCCGCTGTTTCCTGAACAAGACATCAAATTTTGATGCTCTTCCATCAGGATCTCTTAAAATTGGGTACTCTCTTATCCATTCTACAGTGTTTGATTATGGGTCTTTTATCTTAAAAGCTTTAAGTGATAGGAAATCAGATAAGTTGGGTTCTGTCTGTTTTCTTAGATTTTTACAGTTGATATTTAATCACTTTTGTCCTAATGTTGTTTTTGAGGATGATGTAGTTCTACCAATCTGTAGAATTACTGAGAATAATATTAAGTCCTTAGTCAACAGTGATAAGGCAAATGGTTTTATAGGAAATGCTTTTATTCCTGATGAGGTTAGGTTTTTCTTACACCAGAAAATACCTACTCGTTATGGACTACTTTCTAATGCTATGGTTCAAGGTCCAACCCACCTTGTTCCTGACACAAGCATGCAACCTAAACAGTCTAAACAGTTAACAACCACCTCTACTGTCTCTCAAAAGACTTTAGTTGTAAAATCAAAGAAATCAGCTAGAACTGATGTGTCTGGAAGGCAATCAGGTTCAAAGGATTTTTCCTCTATACCACTCACTAAAAAGAAGATACAAGGGGGTGTACAAGGGGTCCTGGTGAAGAAAGCTGATAAGGTTGTTACGAATGTTCCTGTGAAAAGGAAGTTAAGGTTGATTGATGAAAGTGATTCAGAGGATGACTTACCTATATCCTCTGTGATGAATGTGAACAAGGAAGTTGCTGATACTGCTACTAAAGCTGTGGTACCTTCATCAAAACCACAAAAGACAAGGAAATTATCAAAGAGCAGGTATCATATTCCTTTGACAGTGCAAATGAAGGATACTGATATTCAGACATCAAATCCTGATGAGTCATCTACTCCTGATGCTCTAGCAAATCCTGATGTTAGTATTCCTGATGCAGCAACAAAAGTTGTCTCTATATCAGACTCTCCAGCCTCTCCATCTCAGATTCGAGGACATTCTTGGGAGAAGGTTTCTACAACTGCTTCCTTGGTTGGTCTTACACCTACATCAAAGAAAAAGAGGAATGCAGAAGAGTTAGTCTATCAGAGACAGAAGAAGCTGAAAGGATCAAGCCCACAAGAACCTGAATTTCAGAGTAATTCAGCAGCTACTGTTGATCCTGCCACACAAGAACCACTCAATCAAAGTTTGGGTGAAGGCTTAGCTAGTGGAATGGTCACACAAGAACCATTTTCTCAAAGGGAGAATGAAGACATCAACATTCCAGCTACACAAGAACCATCTTCTCAAAGTGAAGATGCAGGCAAAGCTATAGCTTCTGTTGAAAGATTGGTCGAGAACATTGTCAATGAGGGAAGCACACAAGAACCTTTAGCTCAAAGTGTTGAAGAAGCTTCTGAACCTCAAGCTCCACAAGAACCATTGGTAGCAAATACTGATGCAAGCATATCAAATCCTGACGATGTTCATCCTGACGCTAGTGGTGCTCCTGATAATGAACCTATTTTGATACAGCTACTTCGTTCAAGACCAATAGATCATCCTATCTCAGAACCACAGGATAAACTAAAAGGTATTGCTATTCCTGATCCTGATATTACTCCTGATACTGATGATGATAGTTCTGATGATGATAGTGATGATGATAATGAGAATAGAAAAGAGAAGGAACAGCTTGCTACAGCACTCAAGATTAGTCTTGGAACTAATTTTGGTTCATCAAGTACGTATATGGCTGGCAAAGCTTTCACTGGGAAAGATCAGAGACAAGATTTTTCTACTCCTTCCTTTGATCCTGCAGAGGCATTTAGACAGAATGAATGGAACAATTCATGGCACAATTCTGATGAATCTATCAGTTTTTCTTCTGCTATTGAACATGCCTATAATGCAGTGAAGTCTATAGAGAATCAAGACTTGAAGAATCATCTGAAGGCTACAACTCTGTTATCCAAAAGCCTGAAAAGTGAGATTGATTCTATCAAGGGTTCAACTGAAAAAGTGAGGACTGATATCTTTAATAATTTTACAAAGGTGCCTACTACTTTTCAACTAAGGGTAGTGGAATCCCAAGTGAAATCTGTTGTTTCAGAACAAACCTCCATCAAACAACGAATTGATTCTCTGGATACTAAGGTAACTGAAATTCAAGCCTCTCTTTCCTTAATTTTGCAATTATTGTCAAATCCTGATGTCAAAAAGGGGGAGAAGGTTATTCAGACAAAATGTACACCTGATCTAGTATTAAGAAATAATGATGATGATACTGGAGATGATGGTGGTGACAAAGAGATACAAGGAGAAACCTCTGATGCTGTTGTTATGAAGACAATCCAAACTTCTCAAAGTCAAACAACGCAGTCAACTCATGTTTCTGATTCTGGAGTTAAGACAGTAAGAACATTGGTGCAATCTCAGATCCTGACGGAAGATCAAATCCTGACACCTGGTCATGGACAAATTCTTGCTACAATTCCTGAAGGTGGTGAAGATGTGATTATTGATAATCCTGAAGATGCATCAAATTTATTCCAGAAGTTTTCTACAAAAGACGGCAGAATTGTTACTCTATATCACACTGATAAAAGAGTTCAACAATTATATGCAAGAAAAGCACTCTCTACAGCAAGTGAAGAATATCCAGATCTCTCACATGAAGAATTCTTGAGACTACAAAGAGAGACAATGGAAAGCTATACTGCTCCTGCTAGAGGTAGAGGAAGCAGAGGTAGGAGAGGTGCTAGAAGAAGTAGAAGAGGTTCTTCAACTCAAACAGTACCTAGACAGACAAGGTCTAGAGGGTTAAGAATTGAAGAAATTCCTGAACCTATTCAAACTCTAGTAGTTCCTGACAGATCTACTTTTGGTGATGATGGAATTGTTGAAGAAGAACCAGAATTGAAAAGAAAATCAAGAAAATCAACTCTCAGCAATACAAATCAAATTGAAGATTCTAATCCTGACAATATTCAAGATCCTGACGAATCTGAAATTCTGCAAGAGGTTGATTTAATAATCTTATCTACTGTTGTTGATTGTCACAACAAAGAAGTAGATGAAGAAGAAGAAGCCAGAAGAAGAGATATTACAAAAAGAACAAATGAAGATTTCAATCTCTATCTACACAGGCTTAAAGTTTCAAATGAAAGAAATGGAGAAATTCAAGCAGACAAGAATCTTTACTTGAAAGAAGCTACGCTCATGAAAAGGAGAAATACAAGAAGTGGAAACATATTAGCACATTAAGTTGTGATACACCTATCAATTTTCAGTCTGGTGGAATTATTACAAGCGCTTCAAGTGTTGTTGATTTGTCTGATATGTCTAGATCAAAAACACTCTGGTTAAAGATGTTTTCAAATCTGAAGCAATTATCAAGTAATTCAAGAGGAGGTATTGGACACAGAGATGGTGAATATCTGAATATGTCATATGTTGATCCTTACTCCTTGACAGAAATTGGAGGTACTTTAACTTCTGAAAACCTGAACAATTTATTAGCTGTTGATATAGTTATAGATTGTCATGATGGTTTTGAAAAGAAAGAAAAGCTTCTGTACTTCATGAAAGATGGTAGTGTGAAGATTCTATCTATTCAAGATCTGCTGATGAAAACTACACAGGAACTGAAATATGTTCACTATCTGTTAAGATGGAAGAACCAAGTGTACAAAGAATGGAGTGACATGATTTTGTCAAATATAAGAAGAAGACTGGATGGAAACAGTAATTTCAATGGTAATTATACTCCCATGTACTTAAATCAAAGAGGTCAGGATGTGGAAATGCAAAGGGGTACTGCTGTTAAAGAAGTAAATTTTGGCATGACTCATCTTTCTCTCAATCCTGATGGGAAGGAAATTACTTATCTTTTGCTTGAAGAGCACAGTCTACAGAGAAACTCCATACAGAATCTCAGAGGAGCTATCTACCAGATTAATGAGGAAGATGAAGAACTCAGAAATCTTAAGGAAAGACTGATTCAAATTCTTGAAGAAAAAGAAGAAAGTTTATTATCCAACTTCTTGAAGATGAATCTGTTCTATCACAAAGCTTGAACAGATAAGTTGTTTCTGAAGATACTCGTACATTTTGATACATGTTTTTGACATCATTGAATATTTGGAATCTATACTTTATTTCACAAAGTATGAGATTGGGGGAGATTGTTAGATCAGAATTCAATGATCGTCAGAAGCTAGATTCAACTGATCAGGATTGCTGACGTCATCAGTATTGCATGGTCATCAGTATTTGATCAAGCGTCAGTATCTTATTGATCATCAGGATTCCTACTCAGACTATGATCAGGTTTGATCATCAGGACTTGAAGCTGATCAGGATTCCTACTTCGAGTTATATTTGGAGTCTAGATAAACATGGAAGTTTGTTCCTGGTTTGTAGAATGCAGCTATCGATTAAAGATATGTTTCTATCTTTATTATGATTAGGACTTATCTTGTTATTGATAGAGAAGCTGTGTGCACTATATAAACACAGTTTTGGTTTCGATTTATGTATTCATTCGAGAGAGAACATAATCGGAGAGAAGCTCTTAAGAACAGAATTTCTTGAGAGAGTTTTTGTAAGCTAGCAGCTCTTAAGAACATCAGAATTTCTTAAGAGAGTTTGTAACAGTTTTATATCAAAGTTAATAAAGCTGTTATTGTTATTGTTATTGATCTTTCATATTTGTGTTATATAAAGTCGAGAATCTTATACAATTGTATTCAACCCCCTTCTACAATTGTTATTTACTGGGCAACAAATGGTGTTATGTAAAGTTCGTTTGTAAGGTTAGAGTTTAATTTTGAGTTATAAGTTAAATTGTGTGTTGTAATTTTCCTAATCGAGTATACTTGTATATTGTTGTGTTTTAAATGGTTTTAGAGTACTATTTGAATTTTAGTATTATTATGATTTAATTATTGAGTTAAATTATTGTTTAAATGTGAAATTAGTTTTAGCTCGTTTATGTATATGTTAAATATGTGGAGTTGTTTTAGTGCTGAAGTTTAATTGTGATAGTAATTTTAGTTTACTTTGTTTAATTCCCAATTTGGGGATTTTGTTGAAGTCCATTATTTAGTTGAGTTTATGTTGTTTATATACAGCTGAGTATACAGGATGTTGTTGGTGCTGTATTGTGTTGTTCGTCCTGTGACTGGGGGCGCAACATAGTACATGCAAATTTTGTGGATAGTCCTAGTTATGAACGGGTCATGCCGAAATTTTGAAAAATCTATATACTTATTAATTGTATTTTATTATTGGTGTCTCAAAGAGTAATTAGGTTTGATTATTTTTAATCGGTTTTAAATAATAATGTAATTGATTTAATTGATCAATTAATTGAATGATTAATTGGTGAATTTTATTAATTAATTATTATTTAATCTCGATTAATTATAAATCAAATTTAATTAATATTTTCAAAAATTGTTTTATTATTTACCCTATTTGATTAATTTCTTGATTTACTGAATTGATTGGTTTTGATTAATTTTATTTAATCTAGTGATAATTGGAATTAAAGTATGAATGATTGTTTAAGTCTCATATTCTATACGTGACTATAAATGTGTGATTAAATGCTATGTGCAATTCTATGTTATGAGTTATATCAGTAAGGAAAGATATTTTCAAGCTTTACAATTATCGTTTACATTCCATCAACAAATTGTGTGATTTGGGAGTCTCGAATTTTGAATTATTTGTGTGAACAAGGCTGAATCTGCTTCTGCAGCAGCTTGTTTTAAAGTTTCTGAACTCGTTACTTGCTCATTTTTAACGAGCCTTACCATTCTGGAAAGGTCTCGGAGTTTTCTACAATTTTTATGTTTTACACGTTTTCATTTGAGTTCATCTTTATACTATAACATGTCCATCTTTCTAATTAGTTAAATCTGATTTTAATTCGAATAGTATGATAATAAGTTTGGTATCGTATAATGGCATATGAGCTGATAATTGATATGTGATTAAATGGTATATCGAGTTGAGTATGTTAATTTATAGTTGTGAGTTCAAGTTGATTAAGTTAGGTTATGTAAAAATGTTAGTTTGTAATTTGATGCTTGATTGTTGGTATTAGTTTAAAACAGGTGGATTGTTATATAAATAGAGTAAGTGCTGCCGAATTTCCGGCAGGACTATTAAATGATTATTATTTGGCAATTGTATATGATATGATATGCTAGTTTAAATGGTTACGTGAATAAAACATGTGCTATGTATTACGTGAAGTATATGAAATTATGTGAATTAGTTATTTGACTTGGTACGTGATAAATGTTGTATGTGATGGTTTATTTCTGGATAAAATAGCTGCAAGTCAAGGCAGAGTTATTTTCTTATATGTTTACTGCAAGTCAAGGCAGATTTATTTTCTTACATGTTTACTTCAAGTCAAGGCAGATGAATTGAGTATTGAATAAATTGTGGATTGTTTGTGGATGATTAAGTTAGGATTTTGGTGTTTTTAAAACAGGGCAATATCCACTTTACGAATAGGTCATGCCCAATTTTCGGTAGAAAATACATTCGCTTAAGTTTATAAACATTTATATTATGTAGAAGTTGTAGTCCGGAGGCTAAAGTATATGTTATATTTAACTAGTGAATAGTTGGGCGGGCACGATCTCGGTAGTGCAGACTCGTAGCAACTGCATATGCGCCGGACTCAAGAGTTATCAGAATAGAAAATTATGATGACATAAGATAGAAGAAGATGAGAATCATATTACTACGGCTTTACGTAATAGCTAAGGACCAAAGGCAAGTTTACTAACTCGTACTCTTTTGTTCAGAGTATCGTATCAAGATTCCTGTTTTCAATTTTCATTTAATTACTTGTTGCATAACCAGTTCCTATTCTCATCCTGTGATTGAGACAACCTATTTATTTCTAACTTGACAATTCTATTTCGGTTCATAATTCATATCCTGCAGTATCTTGTGGTTACCATATTTAATCCTGGTTCTTGATCACTGGAAACCTAATTCATATGTACGCAGTTGTATGAATTAGATTTAATGTCCTCTCTGCCTCCACATTGCCCTGTTGAGCCATGATTTGATATACTGGCACAGGGTGAGTCAAGGTTTCAGAATCCAGAGAAATGTTGTAATAACCCCAATTTTTGGACTTAGTTAAAAAATTTTGATGAATAGTAAATGTTGATGAATAGTGAATTTGCTGATGAAAAATATTTCAGACCACACTATATGGAAGACATGTAATGAATGTTTCGAAGTTATATTAGTGATGCATAAGGAGAATAAGTGAATGTAAACGCGATCAGAATCAGGAGATTCCAACTTTAAATTATGATCACTATTCATCGGACAATCAAGGATGTATTGATTGATCGTTTTGAGAAAGTATGTAGAATGAGAAATCCATGATCATATCTTAAACCAAGGTGAGAAATCTATGATCATACGTTAAGCCAAGGTGATGGAAAGATTAAGGAAGTATCTCCTAACATTGGTACAGAGAAACGTTTTTAAAATCACTGGAACCTATCGCGAAACAGAAGCGTAACGAAATATGGATTAAACCCTAACCGAAGGGGAAGTATCATATAAGATCATCAAGTGCATCGCATAAGAGTATTGATGATACAAGAAATGACATAAGCATGACACAAGAGATGACAAAAGCATGACATAGGTGATGACAAGGTGATGAATCACCACCTTGTCACCATTTTTGCCCAAAACCACCCAATGGATGACATGTGGAATGGGATGACAAAACACCATTAGAACCACACAAATGAGAAGCATGTAATCAGATTTTATTAAGCAAAAGAAAAGAAAAGAAAGCAAATATTCATCTTCCCCATTTCTTCCAAATTCTGCCCAGCATGAGCAAGGGACAAAGAAAAATTCATAACTCAAAATATACTCATCATAAAATCGCCAAATTTGGAACATAGCTCCCTCAATATATACCCAATGTACGTTCAACGTTTCATGGCCATCCAAGAAGTATATCATGGTCAAATATTGGATCAAAGTTGAGGCATGAATAGTGATTTCGAAAATACTAACTTGTGTTCTTGATTTTGTTCTTGAAGATTAAGCAAGTTAAGGGTATTTAAAGCTCAAGCAAGGATAGTTAAGCTATATTTAGTGTATACCAAGCATCAAGGAAGGTATAAACATCTCAAACCCTTAGTTATACTTTGATTATTATGGTTAGTTTGATGATGGTTTATGTTAGTAAGAATAAGAGATTGAATCCTTGGTTATGGTGATTGTTTAGTGATTATTTTGATGGTTGAACTTGTGAGTATTGGTATGAACTTGTTAGGGCAGATTATAAGTTGGTTGATATGAGGAATTAGAGGTATGGTTGATTGGTTGTTGATTGGTGGATTGTTGGAGTGTTTTAAACACGGGAATCTTGATTAAGCGTCGTTACCATGTCGAATTTACATTAGATTGATTGAGAAGTAGCCTCGGGTACCTTCAAGACATGACAAAAATAACTACTGACCATGATAATGTAGGTCTTGTTTTGTAGTTTATTTTGGCGAAAGAATCGTGTCGTTTCGATTTACGGTTTAGGAGAAACACTCGTTTTAGTGAAAGTGGTTTCGAGTAACTAAGTAGTTCACTATGTGAACTTTGAGTTTATGATCAAGCCTCTTAAAAATGGACATAGGTCATGAAACTAAGATGAATAATAGTGTGGACAGTTAGTAAGATAACCGAGAAGGTTTCGTGTTAAAAAGATAATTTTTCGATTTTATAAAAATACCGGAACCAAAGCTGCGCGAGGATGAATGGTTTCTGCACTCTACTGCCTTAAACTGCTGCTCTCGGGATTTTCATCCCCTGAACCAGAAAAACATTTTCAAGCATTTTGTTCCATCCTTTCTCTAGATCGTGCACGCGAAAACGGTGTGTCATTTCAGTTAACGGTTAAGGAGATATGAGCATTTTAGTAAAAGTAGTGCAAATAGTAACTTTCCGTAGCTCATCCAAGTTTGAAAATACATTTCACCAAGTTAAACCCCTGTTTTGAGATCAAAACTTTTATGACAAATATTACAAATACTCAAAATGATTTTAGAAGTGGTTTCTTATTTAAATGTAAATTTTCTGATTTATTAAAAGTGTTAGAGTGCGAGTCGCGTAATAGTAACTCCATGAAAAGTCAACTCTAGGGGTACTACTTTGACCACCCGTTGTGACTGAGATAAAAGATTATTTCAAGTCGATTAAAACATGAACGTTGTTGAGGAATAACATGACTACATGATGTGTTTGATTATGGTTGACTTAAAGCGAGTGTCTTAAGGATAAGCGAAGTATTATGAGTGAGTTGTTATGAGCGAATGATTACGCTAGGGGACTGATCGAGTATTTCTTTGTTTATAGATTTTCCGGCAAATTCTCGAACCCCTAACAACCAAGGACCCAAGGCAAGTTTTCTTATTCCATGCTGTATTTTAAATTACAATATACTGATGATGCATATGATAGATGCATGCTTTCAAACCTTACATCGTATATAGATGTGATGGTATTAAAAATGATGAGATGTAATATATGCATATGATAGATGCATGCTTTCAAACCTTACATCGTATATAGATGTGATGGTATTAAAATGGTTGAAATGTAATATATGCATATGATAGATGCATGCTTTCAAACCTTACATCGTATATAGATGTGATGGTATTAAAAATGATGAGATGTAATATATGCATATGATAGATGCATGCTTTTAAACCCTACATCATATAAGTGATGCTGTTGTGATATATGTTGTGTTTGTGATATATATTCTGCTTTAATGTTGTGAAAGATTTATAAACTGTTTACGCTTTGGATAAAAAGTTGTATAAGATATAAGGTTTATATGCTATGTAAATACTAGATATAAACCGAGGTTTTAAAGGTTCTAAGAATAGAGCCCTAGTACGATGATTTTAAAATATTAGACCGGGAGTTAAATTACTATTTTGATTTGATTATACTGTCAGAAACTGGAGGGTCCAGGGACATCTATATTTTATATATGTTGATTAAATATTCCAATATATATATTATTGGATATTTAATGTGAGGTATTAAATAATATTATTAAAAATATTATTTGGATATTTATTGGATTAAGTGAATATTATTTTGAATATTCACTTAAGTAGAAGTTTATTGAATAATAATTCAATATTTATTATTTGAATATTTATTAAATATTCCAAAAATGATTTAAAAATCATAGAACCTTATTTATATTATTATTTAAGGTTCCAATATTTATTAAAATATTTTCTGATCTTAAAAAGATTTAGTCGATTGTAATAGGGGTTCCCAACTACTTTAATTATTTATCCCGAATGATGATTTTGATTTGAACTTATAAAAAATTGGGAATCCATCTCAGGAAGTGAACATATGATTTCACTTGCCTCTTTCATTAAAAGTGATATATTTTGGGTTTCTGAATTATCAGAACTAAAGATATTTTACTAAACTCCCGGGTCGTGATTGCGAAATGATTTACTCGAGGATCGAGGTCAGTTGACAATAGTCAACCCACATAGTATTATTACTTCCTCAACATTTCCGGAAGTAAGTATGGTAATAAGTTCATACCTATCAACGAGCTAGTCTACGCTCGGGGAACAACGATTAAATTCGGTTCCAGATATAAGGATAGGATTCATCAGGGGATTGGAAATAAACCGTGCTCGGCAATGAAATAGGTGCCAGGTAGTACGAAGTCATACTCGGCAATGAAATAGGTGCCAGGTAGTATGACCCTATGCTCGGCAATGAAATAGGTGCCAGGTAGCATAATGGGCCCGAATGCGGCCAGGGTGATAACCGAATAAGAAGTCGTCCTTCTACTAGTAGAAAAGTTACGTTACGATACAACGGCTGATCATCATGTATTGTGTGTTCCAGTATATCCCCTTCTTCCAATTGGAGTTGTGCTGCACATTGTAACAAAAACCTAGGCGCTGAGTTACTGATAATGTGACAGTGATGAGTAGTGATGTTCCTCATACAATAGTTGTACTGTATGGTCTGTTTTGAAGAAAAGAGTATTTAAACATATCGTTCTGTATATGAACGGAGTTTAAAAGGTTTTCAATTATGATATCAGCTTACATATATGTTTATGTTGATATATCTTATTGTCGAGCTATAGTGCTCATTCTTGCTTCTTTTATATCACAACACAACAGAGTTGAAAAGGTGTTCATTACTGATATTTTACGGTATTTTGAACAATATGAGATATCTAAATAGATATGCATGTATATATGTTGAGAAAGGATTTAAGATATACAGTATATTGAACTGTATAGTATTTTGAATCAACGGATAGGCTTTAAGCCCTGATTCCAATATTTGATATCTATTTTAAAAGATATGTTTTGAATCTTGGTTCAGTATATCGATACCAAGGATTTCTAAATGATTTAAGAAGAGTATTTGAGTATGATTATAAGTCATACGGTATTTTGGACTGGTATACTATTTTGGGGTCAAATCCTAGTAGTTTTTAAACATGGATCCTATATGGATTATTTACCTTAAAGGTTTAAAGAATTTAAAATGGGATAGATTTCTTGCTGAGCGCTATTAGCTCATTCTTGCTTTATTAAAACTTTCAGCATGAAGAAAACGTTTCCGATTCACCTCGTGTTACGAGAGCAAGGGAATGGAGAGACCACCCTTGAGTTAGTTCAGCAGGATGGATACTGCTGGTGTGAGCAGAATAGTTGCAGACTGAATTAGTAAGAATTGTTTTCGAGTAGGTTTGTATTATTAAACCTTGTATAGAATAGTGAGGTCTATTATTGTAACTTCAGGTAGAGGTTGTAAATAATAGATGAGATCCTGGATAGTACATTTGAGTTGTAATAACAAATGTTACTTTTGTTGCTCATTTCCAAGGCTATAACTTGTGTGTGTGTGCGTAAGTGATTGGGGTCTTTGGAGTTGCATTATTAGAATGTTGTAAGTAATGCAGGTATTGTATAATTGATGGAGCGTGACAACCCAAATTCCTGACCCCGGATATGGGGGTGTTACAGAAATGGTATCAGAGCGTTAAGTTATAAACTTGGATATGAGAGTGTTAAGAGTTATATCGAAGTGAGAGAATGACGCGAGGACTCATATAGTGCTCGTTAAGTGGACTACCGGAGGTAGTGCCATTGAGGATGTTATGACTAAAGAGTGTAGTTGGGAACTTATCGGAGGACCGATAGGACCGTTGAAGATCATCATAATGATGAGAAGGACGTTTAGAATTGTACACGGATTATCAAAAACATTAAGATAAGACGCGGAGCAGAGTCTCGGTTGCAGTTGGGGTAAGGTCGGAATGGCCAATACCAATGGATAACTTGACTTAGTAAGAACCTAAGTGTTTGTAGTTCATCGTAGTTTGCCACGAGAAGGCAACACATGTGAAGATTGAGACGTTTACAGTCCTTTACGCGATCCGAAGTACTAAATTGCGTGGACTAGTTAAGGCATTATCTTGTGTATGAGGTCCAAGCCTTGAGAACAACTGTAACGCCCCAAATCCGGGGTCAAAGGATTTGGTCGTCACACTGCATTCTCATTTCCAACAACCTGCTTAATATTAAATCAACTCAATAATAACATCTGCGACCCCAACTCTACCAAGAATCTTTAAAGGTTATAGTGCTAGAAACAAGAATCCAAAATTCCATTACATAAAATTTTTCTTCTTTACAACCATTCTCTTTACATAATCTAAAACACTACTATAACTTCGATAAGAAGTATACCAGGCAACTAATCTTACACAAAATAATATTCAATAGAAATCAGCTTTATACAAAACCTATCACTAGCTCCAAATACTCTGGATCAAAACGTCTTTACGCTAATATCTTTTCCCTTCTCTGACCAGCTACGCGGACAATTCTCGCCAATGCACCTTCGTACGGAAAGGCTAAAATATATAAAGAAAACAAGTATGAGCGAAAGAATTGCTCAGCAGTGCATTATCAAGTATAATATGAAAAGTTTCCAAAATAAGCTTTGGATTTTCAAATAAACAAGCTTTTGTTTTAAACATTTGTAATCTCTAAAATTCTCAAATCAAGTTTGGTAATTTACCACAATTTCTCATTCAGCTTCTCGCAACTGAATAGTTTAAAACACAAAAAGATTTATATTGGTCGTCACGGTTACCCGAACAACAATAACTATAATAGTATGTAGAAAATATGAAATAAATATAACTCATACGTCTTCAAGACCATAGCTTATACAAAAATACTAGTTTTGAAGGTAACGAATCTATTCACAACATCTTCTGAAACCAACACTCTGGAAGGGTAGAATAATCAAGGAGTAAGAATGAGCCAACGCGCTCGGCCATGGAATAAAGAACGCACTTCAAGACTTCAATATGGTACCGACTGGATATGCGGTATGAATAACACTCATCAAGATAGATATCTCACGATTGCCAATGGAATCAAGGAAGGGGATTTTGACTATATGAAATCCGATATACTAGGAGTAAGTGGTTTCAGCAAGATTGAAACCCCTTCTTATTAATCAATGAACCAACAATCTTCAACCAAATGAATAAACCTGAGTACCAGACCATAACTCACAAGTACAGAACATATGGATGTAATCCATCTCAGATATAAGAAGTGATATTAGAATTGGATTTTTTTTCTCATTTTTCAGATCAAAGGTTGAGCTGCTGATCAGTCACGCATCAACCCCGGACTTGCTTATAACAAAGTCCTCTACTGGATCCTTGGCCAATCTGGGCCTTAAGTTATTCCGACCATAAATATGGTCCGACCATTACTGGTCCATTAAAAACATTCAAATCCTATATTATATACGTCAGGTGTCAGTACAATTGACAACCTTACTTCGACAATCAGGTGTCGGAACAATCGACAACCTTAATACAACAATTGCTGGAAAACTCACGTTCCAGGAAACAATTCAACAATGAAGAATCCATCAAGGAATGACAATATAATCTAGTATCGACGAGATCGACACAACAATGGGGTGCACATGAAAAAGTAACATCATGATAAACATTGACGAGATCGATGCAACAACTTGGATGATAATGAAGAATAAACAATAACATGCTTAACAAGGTTAAGTCTGATATAAAACAGGCATTATGATATCAACAGAAATTGCAACAACTCAATATAGAGTAGGGTTCAAAGAACTGGCTCTAGATGGCCTCAACAGTATAAATTATCACATTATGGAAGAATTAGTTAAGATTCACCAATTTGGTAAGTGACAAGAAAGTCAAGTTCGAGTTTAAGAAAAATTCAAGGTGAAGTTTATAAATAGGGAGAACAAGGTTTTACTGACTTCTGACAGAAATAGTTTAAGTCCTTCAAACATATACTTATAATATATAAGCCTTGTATTTGAAGGAATTAAACTAAATCATGCATAGCATATATGAATTCGAATTAGGAAATGGATCAGATAATCGCATTAACAAGAAATGATAACAATACTTGCATAGGTGCAAGATGGAAAAATAGAATACTTGTAGAACAAGTACCACAACTTCGGAATTTAAAATAACATTTTACCCTCATAGGGTTCACAAGTTCCCACTCATCTAGGGTTGACAATATTCCAACCTAATATTTTTAAATCAAGATTTTTGAAAGAAAGCCTTAGTATACGGCCCATAACCATCTTTTAAATCGTTTCAATACAATAATTATATTTTTCCACTCAACATGGAAATATGAATCTAAACTCAAAAGGTATAAAAGAATACTCGTCAATTTACGAGATTAAATAACATACTTGCAATTCAATGCAAAGGAATCGACATTTGGAAATTCAGTGAAAAATATTCAACTTGTATAATAATAATTCAAGATGATATCACTCAATAATATGTGAAAGGAATAGACACTTGCCTCTGGTCCTTAGCTATTTCGTAAGGCTGAGATAATAGGATTCTCTCCTTATTCTGTTTTATCGCACGATTCTCTATTTCCGTCCTTCTTCGATCTAACGCTCTTGTGTATACCATTAATTTGATCCTACCGTTTTGAATCCACGAATCTGCCTCGATAGTCAAACATGTGACGGTACTTTAGTCTTCAGAGTATGATTCTCACATTCCATAAACAATTATAATTTAATTCCGACGCACTTACTAATCTTACCGATCTCTCTATTGGAAGAAAATACTTGCAAATGTGGCCGAAAACACGATCTACTTATTTTGTACATGAAACTCAACGTTCTTGGTGTTAAAATGAATCTTACAACACACACAATCAAAACCCTCTATCCAAAATCATGTCAGATCATCAACAAGAACGGACTATTCAAAAGAAAAATTAGGTCAAAAACCCTAGAATCGATTTCATCAAATTCGAACACAAACATGAAATTAAAGCATGAATTCCTACTAATTAGAACCCTAGGAACATGTTGGAAGCAATCAATTGAACGGAGAATCAACAGAATGAAAATCCCCAAATTTAATCAAGAACCCTAATTTAATTCGAATATTGAAAAATTCATATAAAATCGAAAATTTACCATATGATGATATGGTTGGAAGATTCTGAAACTAGAGCTCAAGATCTTTGATTTGAGTACTTGAACTTGTGATTTGGATTTCAATAACACCTTCAAAATTGATTTTGATTTTCAAGAACACGAAGAACACGGTTCGGGAATTTTATATTTTTCTGTATTTTTAATACGGATTGTATGAAGGATAATGTATGATTCTCCTTTTTATACTTAGTGGAAAATAATACCCTAAACGACATTTTTGGATCGATATTGATCCACTGGTTCGCTTTAAAACCCTAATAATGTAAAATACACGTTTTACGAGGTGATAGCTATCCAAAAAGACTGATAGTTATCCAAATCAATACATATCATTTATATAACTAATGCTCAAGAATACTGGGGCTATAACATATGTATTTATTGATACGGACGATATATCAATTACCCTAGAAAAATTAGGGTTAGGGTTAGGGTTTAGAATAATTTTTCTTCCTTTGAATAAAACAAATACTATTGATAATATCGGATAATAAGGGATATAATAATATGAAGAAATCCTCCGATAATGATTCGAACACGAATAACGAAGGAATAACAATGATGTACAAAATTCCAACGGGGCCCTTGAATTTTAAAGCGGGGCTCAAAATTGAAGATATTTTCAGATGACAAAATATTTGAACGGGGCTTTCGACACACCAATTTACACATAAACACTTAACAACCTTTATTATTAAAACTCAAAATACTTCATAATAATTATTCTACACATATAATACAATTTATATTATTAATAAAGTTCACGGATCTTACATCCTTCCCCCCTTAATAGGATCCTGTCCTCAGAATCAGATCAAGGAAAACAACTGGGGATACTTTCTAACATATCACTCTCTAACTCCCAGGTAGACTCCTCCACCATAGGATTCCTCCACAAAACTCTTACTATCATTTCGACCGTTTTATTACTTAACACTTTCTCATACCGACTTAATATCTTAATCTGTTACTCAACATAGAACAAATTTAACTAAATCTCTTGTGGGTTCATATTCTATGAATTACATTATGAATACACTACATATGGAGTGGTAAGCAAATTCGTACGCAACTTTCCCAACATGTAGTAGACCGACGTAAGGTAGCATTTCAAAATTTGTCATAATAACTTTTGTGGAAAAGGAATTTAACCAATGGTGAGTGATCCTTCCAATTACCTTCAAAAATCTAATACACAACTATAGTTGTTGCCCAGTAATAAACAATTGTAGAAGGGGGTTTAATACAATTGTATAAGATTCTCGACTTAATAAGATATGAATCACAAATATTAAAGAATGATAACAGCTTTATTAAATCTAGCTGATATAAAACTGTTACAAACTCTCTCAAGAAATTTTGATGTTCTTGAGAGCTGCTAGGTTACAAAGATACTCGTGTATGAGATCGATTATGTTCTCGTACATAAATCGAAACCTAAACTGTGTTTATATACTACACAGCTTCTCTATCAATGATAAGTCCTAATCAATTACAAAGATTGAAACATATCCTTAATCGATAACTTCATTACTACAAACCAGGAACCGACAGAATAATCTTCCTTATTTAACTAGACTCCAAATATAACTCGAAGTAGGAATCCTGATCAGCTTCCAGTCCTGATGATCAATCCTGATCCCAGTCCTGATATTCATTCTGATCCTGACGACCATGCAATCCTGATGATGTCAGCAATCCTGATCAGTTGAAGTCTAGATCCTGACGATCATTGAATCCTGATCTAACAATCTCCCCCAATCTCATACTTTGTGAAATAAAGTATAGATTCCTAAGATTCAATGATGTCAAAAACATATTTACAAAATGTACAAGTATCTTCAGTAGCAACTTATCTGTTTAAATTCTTTGATAGAACAGATTCATCTTCAAGAAGTTGGATAACAAGTTTTCTTCTTTTTCTTCAAGAATTTGAATCAGTCTTTCCTTAAGATTTCTGAGATCTTCATCTTCCTCATTAATCTGGTAAATAGCTGCTCTAAGATTCTGAATGGAGCTTCTATGTAGACTGTGCTCTTCAAGCAAAAGATAAGCAATTTCCTTCCCATCAGGATTGAGAGTAAGTTGAGTCATGCCAAAAGTTACTTCTTTAACAGCAGTGCCCCTTTGCATTTCCACATCTTGACCTCTTTGATTTAAGTACATGGGAGTATAATTACCATTGAAATTTCTGTTTCCATCCAGTCTTCTTCTTATTGTTGACAAGATCATGTCACTCCATTCTTTGCACACTTTATTCTTCCATCTTAACAGATAATGAACATATTTCAGTTCCTGTGTAATTTTCATCAGCAGATCTTGAATGGATAGAATCTTCACACTACCATCTTTCATGAAGTACATAAGCTTTTCTTTCTTTTCAATACCATCATGACAATCTAAAACTATATCAACAGCTAATAAATTGTTCAGGTTTTCAGAAGTTAAAGTACCTCCAATTTCAGTCAAGGAGTAAGGATCAACATATGACATATTTAGATATTCAGCATCCCTGTGTCCAATACCTCCTCTTGAATTACTTGTCAATTGCTTCAGATTTGAAAACATTCGTAGCCAGAGTGCTTTTGATCTAACCATATCAGATAAATCAACAACACTTGAAGCACTTGTTATAATTCCTCCATTCTGAAAAGTGATAGGTGTGTTACACCTCAGTGTACTTATGTGTTTCGACTTCTTATCTTTCTCTTTTTCAAAAGCATAGCTTCTTTCTAGTAAATATTCTTGTCTGCTTGGATTTCTCCGCAATCTTCTGTTTGAGAGTTTAAGCCTTTGTACATAGAGATTGAAATCTCTATTTGTTCTTCTTGTGATTTCTCTTCTTCTGGCTTCTTCTTCTTCATCCACTTCCTTGTTGTGAGAATCAACCACAGTAGATAAGAATAACAAATCAATTTCTTGCAGAATTTCAGATTCATCAGGATATTGAACATTGTCAGAAACAATATCAGGATTAGAATCTTCAATTTGATTTGTATTGCAGAGAATTAATTGTCTTGGCTTTCTTCTCAATTCAGGTTCTTCTTCAATAAATTCCTTGTCTTCCTTCTCAATGATATCCTTGATAACAGGATCTATTAGATTTTGTGAAGCTTCAGGAATTTCTTCAATTAATAAACCTCTAGACCTTGTCTGTCTAGGCATTGTTTGAGTTGAAGAACCTCTTCTACCTCTTCTAGCACCTCTCCTACCTCTGCCTCCTCTACCTCTAGCAGGAGCAGAATTATTAAAGCTTTCCATCATTTCTCTCTGTTGTCTTAAGAATTCTTCATGTGAGAGATCAGGATATTCTTCACTTGCTGTAGAGAGTGCTTTTCTTGCAAATAATTGTTGAACTCTTTTATCAGTGTGATATAGAGTAACAATTCTGCCATCTTTTGTAGTGAACTTCTGGAATAGATTTGATGCATCTTCAGGATTATCAATAATCACATCTTCATCACCTTCAGGAACTGTAGCAAGAGTTTGTCCATGACCAGATGTCAGGATTTGTTCTTCCGTCAGGATTTGAGATTGCACCAATGTTCTTACTGTCTTTACTCCAGAATCAGAAACATGAGTTGACTGCGTTGTTTGACTTTGAGAAGTTTGAATTGTCTTCATAACAGCAGCATCAGAGGTTTCTCCTTGTAGAATTTTGTCACCACCATCTTTTCCAGTATGATCATCATCATTATTTCTAAATACTAGATCAGGTGTACATTTTGTCTGACTTACCTTCTCCCCCTTTTTCACATCAGTATTTGACAATATATTCAAAATTAAGGCAAGAGAGGTTTGAATGTCAGTTACCTTTGTATCAAGAGAATCAATCCTTCTGTTGATGGAGGTTTGTTCAGAAACAACATATTTCACTTGGGATTCCACTATCCTTAGTTGAAGAGCAGTGGGCACCTTTGTAAAACTCATAGAAATATCTTCCCTCACCAACTCAGTTGCAGCTTTGACAGAATCAATCTCATGTTTCAGGCTTTTAGATAAAAGAGTTGTAGCCTTCAGATGATTCTTCAAGTTTGGATTCTCTATCATTTTCACTACCTCATACGCATGATCCAAGGCATATGGATAGCTGACAGATTCATCAGACCTATACCATTCGTTTTCCCATTGATGCCTTCTCAGCTTTTCAGCAGTATTGATTTCAGAAGGAACAAAAAAATCTTGTATGAGATCTTTTCCAATAGAAGCCTTGCTAGTCATGAAGGTGCTTGACGAACCATAATTAGTTCCAAGACTAGATTTTAGAACTCTAGAAAGCTGTTCCTTCTCATCATTATTATCATCATCACTATCATCAGAATCATCATCATTTTTAGGTCCAAAGTATCGTAGAAGGGGGGGTTGAATACGATACTCACAAATAATTCAATTTCGTTCGCGGATAAATCATTCAGTTCTATAACGAAATCAAACACACCAAACCAAATCAAGTTTCGGGGAATATATCTTTTTATAAATATAAACCTCGAGGGGTGCTACAATTTCTAATCCGTAGATTAGCTTCAATGAGTTCTAAGTTATCCACAATCAATACAATGATAGAGTTCCAGCAGAATTAATGTTCTTAGTATTTTCTCTCTGGCTTTTCCTCTCTCTCCGTAATTGCTTCTGTAGTGAATGAACTTGACTGAGGAAGACACTGCCTCTCTCTTAGTAATTGTAGGCTTTGGATTTGAAAACTATCGAACTAGGAATGAAGGAATCAATCCTGGCCGTCCATCTTCAAAATCAACCTGTAAAACAAGAATACTTTTCACCTGCTCCTTATTAAAAAACCATCGAATGATTTAAAAAACCATCGAATGATTTAAGTTATTTTACCATTCGATAGTTTTAAAACAAAACTATCGAATACTAAATTAACTCAAATTGGTTTTCTATGAATCACTTTTTAATACCATTCGATAGTTTTCTGAAATGAAAAACTATCGAATCCTTTTTCTTGTCTTATATCTTTTAATGATTCCACTGAGGTCCTGGGCGTTTAAGTAATAGACTGTATCACTTCCTTCTGAGACGATAAAACAACTTGATCTTTTTAGTGCTGTCACCTAGTGCAACTGGTCTGGTTCACAGATGAATAACACTTGATCAATTCTTCTTTTATGTCTTCAATTCAATGCTTCTAATACCTTGTCGTTCTGGTTGCTTCATTTAAATCACTGGAATCCCGTGGTACTTAACCCTAAATCATTCACATACTTCTGTCGTCTTGAAAGTCTTGTTTCTTTTGTTGTCACTGAGGCTTGAACATTTTCATGAACTTCTTTCCGTGACCTGTTTACGGACTTCAAGAATACATAACGTATTTTGATTTTTTGAGTTTACCTTTTCTTCTTTGATTCTGGATTCCTGTGCTTCTGTTAATACTATTGTCTGTCTTGTCCTTTGTTGAGTTGTAGTTATCTCTTTTACATCTTATGTTACATTATGCTTTACAATCTCCCCCTATTTGATTGGATAGAGTTCGAAAAGCAAATACTTCGAGGATAACTCAACTAACTAAGGAAACATTAAACTAATTAAAGTAAGACAGCGTAATAATATTAAATGCATTCTGGATCAGATATATATACATTTCCAGATTTCATAAATCAAAAAACAATAAAACTTTATACAATGAAGTTGCTCCTCTGGTCTGAGCTGATAGTTCTTTTGTTCTTTGCTTCAATCTTCAGTCCATTCCAATCTCACCTTCTTCAATCATTGGATCGGAGTTAGCAGCTTGATAATCAATCACTGACAGATAGTGCAGTGGTTCTCCAGGTTTAAGGATTGCTCCTTGGATGTGTCTTCCAATATATTCAACCTCTTGACCCACTCCAGCCCACAACCATGCAATGTTAACATCTTCCTTGTTCAGCTTTGGCATGTTTGGTAATCTGGTATGCACTTCCAATCCTCTTTCCACTCTTTTCCTATAGTAAGGAACATTCTCCATTAGAAATCTTCTAAGAGTGTCTGCTGCTTTGTCCTTCTCCATTGATGAGAATCCAGTGGATCTAAGATACTTCTCAACTGAGATTAGATAGTTGCTTGGGTAGCCACTCAGTTTGTCCTCAGCCAAATAGCAGATTCTGAACAAGTCATTCGTCATGAATCTAACCATTGGGGGATCTTCAGTAATCTCTGGACCGACTTTCATCAAGATCTCCTTAACATGCTCACGGAGCAGTTCATTTAGCCTTGTCGTCCTTTGAATCTTGATGAGAATAACCTGCAACTCTGTGTATGTCCTCTGTTCTAAAAACTTAGTGGAAATCACAAATGTACCTTTCTCCAGAAAATTGATCAGGATGTTCCAGGCTCCATTTGCTTTAACCCCAGCTTTCAGAAAGATCATAGAGTTTCTCAATGCTTTGAAGTAAGTCTGATCTTCAAGATTGGCACTTCTGATGTCCTGAATGATAACTTCCACCTCAGCATTGTCGTTGACTTCTAATCCGTCTTCAACTCCGCAAAAGGTTTTATAAGCCATCTCCCATTCATTACCTTCTTTCTTTGCCAGATCTATCATCTTCTTCCTCCTCACTTCATTATACACCTTGAATCTCTTCAGTTTTTCACTCCTCAGAATTGCTTGTTGTTTTTCTTTCTCAGCTTGCCTGGCATCTACTGCAGCTCTCTGAGCTCTTATTGCTTCCAAGGCAGCTTCTTCTTCAGGTGATAGCGAATTTGCTTCTTCTTCCATAATATCCTCCCATATTGGATGTTCAACGGGCTCTGGATAATATGGCTCATGCTCCTCCTCAATTGGTTGCTCTTGCATGACCTCAAATTCCTCTTCACTCTTCTCTTATTCCTGTACAAGTTCTTCTATCCAGTACTGTCTGATTGGAATAGCTTCAACTGTTTCCCAAACTCCCCATCCATCCTTAGGCTTCTCTTTCTCCCCTTCTCCAACTTTATCCCCCTTAGTTGAAGAATCCTCGACAAAAGCATCCTCAGCATAAAAGGTAGTAGAAGGATCAGGTTGCTGATTTGAAGGACCAGGTTGGCCATTTTGTTGGTTCTTCAGCATAGTCCAGATCGACTGTACTCCATCACTTTGATTTTCAATGAAATCCAATAGATCCTTGTTCATCTCTTGCATAGAAACCAGCTTCAGGTCAATGTCATCCAATCTGGAGTTGGTAGTCTTCTCAATCTTGTCCAGTCTCTGGTTTAGCTTAGACTCCACTCTAGAAAGGGTGTTCATTGCATCTTTTACCCTAGCTTGACCATCCCGGATAACCAGAACGTCTTCTCTCAAAGATTCTTGTCCTTGCGACAAAGCATCTACTTCATTCATGAATCCATCTTTAAGTTCCTTGACGTCCGTCCTCAACTCGATCAGTTCGTCCGTAGCTTCCTTCTTTAAGGAGTCCACTGCCTGCTTCGTACCTGTTATAGTGCCAGATGCACTGCCAATGACCCTGAATGTTCTTCTGGAATCAGCTACAGCCAAGTCAACCTTTGTTGCCCAGTAATAATCTATTGTAGAAGGGGGGTTGAATACAATAGTGTAAGATAATCGACTTCTTAATGTATATATCACAAATATGAAAAGAAAGATAACAGCTTTATTAAATCTGATATAAAACTGTTACAAACTCTCTCAAGAAATTCTGATGTTCTTGAGAGCTGCTAGTTTACAAAAACTCTCTCAAGAAATTCTATGTTCTCGAGAGCTTCTATTCGATTATGTTCTCTCTCTAATGAATACATAAATCGAAACCAAGACTGTGTTTATATAGTGCACACAGCTTCTCTATCAATTACAAGATAAGTCCTAATCAATAACAAAGATAGAAACATATCTTTAATCGATAGCTGCATCCTACAAACCAGGAACAAATAGAATAAACTTCCATGTTTATCTAGACTCCAAATATAACTCGAAGTAGGAATCCTGATCAGCTTCAAGTTCTGATGATCAATCCTGATCATAGTCTGAGTAGGAATCCTGATGATCAATAAGATACTGACGCTTGATCAAATACTGATGACCATGCAATACTGATGACGTCAGCAATCCTGATCAGTTGAGTCTAGCTTCTGACGATCATTGAATTCTGATCTAACAATCTCCCCCAATCTCATACTTTGTGAAATAAAGTATAGATTCCAAATATTCAATGATGTCAAAAACATGTATCAAAATGTACGAGTATCTTCAGAAACAACTTATCTGTTTAAGCTTTTTGATAGAACAGATTCATCTTCAAGAAGTTGGATAATAAACTTTCTTCTTTTTCTTCAAGAATTTGAATCAGTCTTTCCTTAAGATTTCTGAGTTCTTCATCTTCCTCATTAATCTGGTAGATAGCTGCTCTGAGATTCTGTATGGAGCTTTTCTGTAGACTGTGCTCTTCAAGCAAAAGATGAGCAATTTCCTTCCCATCAGGATTGAGAGTAAGTTGGGTCATACCAAAAGTTACTTCTTTAACAGCAGTACCTCTTTGCATTTCCACATCCTGACCTCTTTGATTTAAGTACATGGGAATATAATTACCATCAAAATTACTGTTTCCATCCAGTCTTCTTCTTATAGTTGACAAAATCATGTCAGCCCATACTTTGTACACTTGGTTCTTCCATCTTAACAGATAGTGAACATATTTCAGTTCCTGTGTAGTTTTCATCAGCAGATCTTGAATAGATAGAATCTTCACACTACCATCTTTCATGAAGTACAGAAGCTTTTCTTTCTTTTCAAAACCATCATGACAATCTATAACTATATCAACAGCTAATAAATTGTTCAGATTTTCAGAAGTTAAAGTACCTCCAATTTCAGTTAAGGAGTAAGGATCAACATAAGTCATGTTTAGAAATTCAGCATCCCTGTGTCCAATACCTCCTCTTGTGTAACTTGACATTTGCTTCAGATTCGAAAACATCTTTAACCAGAGTGTTTTTGATCTAGCCATATCAGACAAATCAACAACACTTGAAGCACTTGTAATAATTCCACCAGTCTGAAAATTGATAGGTGTATCACACTTCAGTGTACTTATGTGTTCCCACTTCTTGTCTTTCTCCTTTTCATGAGTGTAGCTTCTTTCAAGTAAAGATTCTTGCCTGCTTGTATTTCTCCATTGTCTTTCATTTGAAACTTTAAGCTTTTGTAGATAGAGATTGAAATCTTCATATGTTCTTTTTGTAATATCTCTTCTTCTGGCTTCTTCTTCTTCATCTACTTCTTTGTTGTGACAATCAACAACAGTAGATAAGATTATCAAATCAACCTCTTGCAGAATTTCAGATTCATCAGGATCTTGAATGATGTCAGGATTAGAATCTTCAATTTGATTTGTATTGCTGAGAGTTGATTTACTTGTTTTTCTTCTCAATTCAGGTTCTTCTTCAACAAATTCCTTGTCTTCTTTCTCCATGATATCCTTGATAACAGAATCTGTTAGATTTTGTGAAGCTTCGGGAATTTCTTCAATTCTTAACCCTCTAGACCTTGTCTGTCTAGGTACTGTTTGAGTTGAAGAACCTCTTTTACTTCTTCTAGCACCTCTCCTACCTCTGCTTCCTCTACCCCTAGCAGGAGCAGTATAGCTTTCCATTGTCTCTCTTTGTAGTCTCAAGAATTCTTCATGTGAGAGATCTGGATATTCTTCACTTGCTGTAGAGAGTGCTTTTCTTGCATATAATTGTTGAACTCTTTTATCAGTGTGATATAGAGTAACAATTCTGCCATCTTTTGTAGAAAACTTCTGGAATAAATTTGATGCATCTTCAGGATTATCAATAATTACATCTTCATCACCTTCAGGAATTGTAGCAAGAATGTGTCCATGACCAGGTGTCAGGATTTGATCTTCCGTCAGGATCTGAGATTGCACCAATGTTCTTACTGTCTTAACTCCAGAATCAGAAACATCATCAGAGGTTTCTCCTTGTATCACTTTGTCACCACCATCATCTCCAGTATCAGCATCATTATTTCTTAATACTAGATCATGTGTACATTTTGTCTGAATAACCTTCTCCCCCTTTTTGACATCAGGATTTGACAATAATTGCAAAATTAAGGAAAGAGAGGCTTGAATTTCAGTTACCTTAGTATCCAGGGAATCAATTCTTTGATTGATTGAGGTTTGTTCTGAAACAACAGATTTCACTTGGGATTCCACTACCCTTAGTTGTAAAGTAGTAGGCACCTTTGTAAAATTATTAAAGATATCAGTCCTCACTTTTTCAGTTGAGCCCTTGATAGAATCAATCTCACTTTTCAGGCTTTTGGATAATAGAGTAGTAGCCTTCAGATGATTCTTCAAGTCTTGATTCTCTATAGATTTCACTGCATTATAGGCATGTTCAATAGCAGAAGAAAAACTGATAGATTCATCAGATTGGTGCCATGAATTGTTCCATTCATTCTGTCTAAATGCCTCTGCAGGATCAAAGGAAGGAGTAGAAAAATCTTGTCTCTGATCTTTCCCAGTGAAAGCATTGCTAGCCATATATGTACTTGATGAACCAAAATTAGTTCTAAGACTAATTTTGAGTGCTGTAGCAAGCTGTTCCTTCTCTTTTCGATTCTCATTATCATCATCACTATCATCAGAAGTATCATCAGCAGTATCATGAGTAATATCAGGATCCAGAATAGCAATACCTTTCAGTTTATCATGTGGTTCTGAGATAGGATGATCCATTGGTCTTGAACGAAGTGGCTGTATCAAAATAGGTTCATTATCAGGAGCACCACTAGCGTCAGGATGAACATCGTCAGGATTTGATATGCTTGCATCAGTATTTGCTACCAATGGTTCTTGTGGAGCTTGAGGTTCAGAAGCTGCTTCAACACTTTGAGTTAAAGGTTCTTGTGTGCTTCCCTCATTGACAATGTTCTCGACCAATCTTTCAACAGAAGCTGTAGCTTTGCCTGCATCTTCACTTTGAGAAGATGGTTCTTGTGTAGCTGGAATGTTGATGTCTTCATTCTCCCTTTGAGAAAATGGTTCTTGTGTGACCATTCCACTAGCTAAGCCTTCACCCAAACTTTGATTGAGTGGTTCTTGTGTGGCAGGATCAACAGTAGCTGCTGAATTACTCTGAAATTCAGGTTCTTGTGAGCTTGATCCTTTCAGCTTCTTCTGTCTCTGATAGACTAACTCTTCTGCATTCCTCTTTTTCTTTGATGTAGGTGTAAGACCAACCAAGGAAGCAGTTGTAGAAACCTTCTCCCAAGAAATTTCTCTAATCTGAGATGGAGAGGCTGGAGAGTCTGATAGAGAGACAACTTTTGTTGTTGCATCAGGAATACTAACATCAGGATTTGCTAGAGCATCAGGTGTAGATGACTCATCAGGATTTGATGTCTGAATATCAGTATCCTTCATTTGCACTGTCAAAGGAATATGATACCTGCTCTTTGATAATTTCCTTGTCTTTTGTGGTTTTGATAAAGGTACCACAGCTTTAGTAGCAGTATCAGCAACTTCCTTGTTCACATTCATCACAGAGGATATAGGTAAGTCATCCTCTGAATCACTTTCATCAATCAACCTTAACTTCCTTTTCACAGGAACATTCTTAACAACCTTATCAGCTTTCTTCACCAGGACCCCTTGTACACCCCCTGGTATCTTCTTTTTAGTGAGTGGTGTAGAGGAAAAATCCTTTGAACCTGATTGCCTTCCAGACACATCAGTTCTAGCTGATTTCTTTGATTTTACAACTAAAGTCTTTTGAGAGACAGTAGAGGTGGTTGTTAACTGTTTAGACTGTTTAGGTTGCATGCTTGTGTCAGGAAACAAGGTGGGTTGGACCGTGCCCCATAGCATTAGAAAGTAGTCCATAACGAGTAGGCATTTTCTGATGTAAGAAAATCCTAACCTCATCAGGAATAAAAGCATTTCCGCACAAAATATTTTGCCATATCAGGATTGAAAAAAAATATTCAATAAGATTAAAATAAAATTTTATTTAAGAAAACAAAATTTATTTTAACAATCCTGAATAGCGTTTTGGTTTAAGAAAAATAACCAAATTAATGGTCATAGAATTAAAACACGCTTACCAGCAAACGAGGCAAAAATATTTATGGAAAACCGAACCGTCTCCTTGAGATTGTAGAAATGACCTGCACTCTTAATACACATTCTCTATAAAAGAGAACTGTTAAGCATAACATCATTTATTTATTAAAAGCACAAACCCTTTCCAGAGAAAATACTTACGAAAACCTTTCACCTTCTTCGTTTTTAATGGCTGCCAACAATCAAAACAACATACCTGATGAAGAGCTTGATATAATTTGGCAACAAATGGATGAGGCTCTAGCAGAGATTGCAGAGCAAGAGGGACCTCAGCCTATTCCTGATCCACAGGAGCATCATGCTTTTGTGAATGCAATGGCTGATGTGCTTCTTCATAAATTCCATCAGGCAAATCCTGATTGGAATCCTCTTGAAAATCTCATCGTTGTCAATGAAGAGGATGAAGACGATTGGGATGATGAAGAGACTGAAGAGAGTGAGAGACGAAAAAAGAGAAAGCTTGATGCATGCACTTCTTGCAGTGTTCAGGCATGGAAGAATCCCGGTGATCACGGTGACGATCCGCCTTCAAGTGCATCTGCTCCCCTCCTTGTCTCTTAAGGATGGAACAAGAGACCTTTCAGTTCTGATGGACTGTGAAGCTGCTCAGGAGCATTCATGCTAATTTGCAGGGCACGTGTTCATGCTTATCTGTAAAGCACGAGTTCCTGAGTAGAAAATAGACTAGGAAAACAAATATGTAATTTCCATTTTTCATGTGTAATTGATATTCAAGAATTAATGAAAATTATCTATTCTCTCAACCGTTTTCTTCCTGTGTATGCCTGAAAAATTTGTTAGTAACACTCATATTGATAGAGAAATGATAAATAATAAACTCTGATAATAATGAAATTGAATTTGATAATTAAGACTGAAAACTTAATCAAAGACTAAGTAATAATCTAATTGTCCAGAGTTTACCAGGAGTGTTGATGACAAATTAGCATAGAACTTCTGGTTTTCATACCAGCTTCAATATCTGAGCATCAGGATTTGACCAATTGATTTCCTGTCAGGATTGAGTCCTATCAGGATTTGATCAAAGATACATACCTTTCTGAATAACCATCAGGATTTGACAGTTATCAGGATTTCCTCTCTGTAGCTTTTCCTCAGAAATTCTCAAGATTCATCATTCCAAGTTCATTCACCAATTTATTGAAAATAGCTTCAGGTAGTGGCTTGGTGAATATATCAGCTAGTTGTTGATCAGTAGGAACAAAGTGAAGTTCAATTGTTCCTTCCAGAACCTGTTCTCTTATAAAGTGATATCTGATACTTATGTGTTTAGTAAGAGAATGTTGAACTGGATTTCCTGTCATTGCAATAGCACTTTGGTTATCACAATAAATAGGGATTTTTGAGTATGACAGGCCATAATCTAACAACTGATTTCTCATCCACATTATCTGAGCACAACAACTTCCTGCAGCAATGTACTCAGCTTCTGCAGTTGAAGTGGAAATAGATTTCTGCTTTTTACTGAACCATGAAACTAGTCTTCCACCCAAAAACTGACAACTTCCTGAAGTACTTTTCCTGTCTATTTTGCATCCTGCAAAATCAGCATCTGAATAACCACACAACCCAAAATCTGATTCCCTTGCATACCAAAGGCCAAGTGAAGGAGTGCCTTTGAGATATCTGAAAATTCTTTTGACTGCAATCAGATGTGGTTCTCTAGGTTTTGCTTGAAATCTTGCACATAGACAGGTTGCAAACATGATATCTGGTCTACTGGCAGTGAGATACAATAAAGAGCCAATCATTCCTCTGTAGTGAGTTACATCTACCTCTTCACCTTGATCAGGATCAAGTTTGGTAGCTGTAGCTATGGGAGTTGAAGCATGAGTACTGTCTTGCATGTTAAACCTTGTCAGTAAATTCCTTGTGTATTTAGACTGATTAATAAAAATCCCTTCATCAGTCTGTTTAACTTGAAGACCCAGAAAGTAACTCATTTCTCCCATCATGCTCATTTGATATCTTGACTGCATAAGCTTGGAAAACTTTTCACACAGCTTATTGTTTGTTGACCCAAAAATGATATCATCAACATAAATCTGAACTAACAGCAACTCCTTACCATGATTCAAATAAAATAGAGTTTTATCAATTGCACCTCTTTTGAATCCACTTTCCAGTAAGAATTGAGCTAAGGTTTCATACCATGCTCTTGGAGCTTGCTTTAGTCCATAAAGTGCCTTATCCAGTCTGTAGACATGATCTGGATATTTAGGATCAATGAAACCAGGAGGTTGTTCAACATAAACTTCTTCCTCCAGTTCACCATTTAAGAAAGCACTTTTAACATCCATCTGGAAAACCTTGAATTTCTTATGTGCTGCATAAGCAAGAAATATCCTGATGGCTTCTAGTCTTGCAACAGGAGCAAAAGTTTCATCATAGTCAATTCCCTCTTGTTGGGAATACCCCTTTGCAACTAGTCTTGCTTTGTTTCTGATTATGACACCATCAGAATCAGTCTTGTTCTTGAAAATCCACTTTGTACCAACAATTGATCTATTCTTTGGTCTTGGTACCAGTTTCCAGACTTCATTCCTTTCAAATTCATTCAGTTCTTCTTGCATTGCAGTAACCCAATCAGCATCTTTAAGTGCATCTTCAACTTTCTTAGGCTCCTCCTTGGATAGAAAGTTATTGTATAGACATTCATTCTGAGTTGCACTTCTTGTTTGAACCCCTGCATAAGGATCTCCAATTATCAAATCAGGAGAATGATCTTTTGTCCATTTCCTTGCTGGTGTCAAATTGTTTCTTGAAGTAGATGCTCCCCTGGATTGGTGTTATCTTGATTGAAAGAATTTGATTGATTTGAAGCTCTCCCTGAATTATTGCTATGCCCTCCTGATGTGTTATCAGGATCTTCACTTGAATCAGTATCTGAAGAATTCTGTCCTGATGATTGAGTTGACTCTGAACTTGTAGTTGAATGCCGTTGCTCCCCCTCAACATTAGCACTACTAGTTGTATCACTGTTGTTTGCATCATCAGTATTAGTACCATCAGTACCTGGTGAGTCATCAGGATTTGGTGACCCATCAGTATCTGATGAATTGACAGGATCTGATTCAATTTCTTCAGGTTCCTTGGAAGCTTCATTTTCAAATAACAATCTATCATGCGAGTCTTCAATGATTCCAGATATCTTCTTATCATCAAAAGATACATGAATTGACTCCATGACAGTTCTTGTTCTCAAATTAAAAACTCTGAAAGCTCTTGATGTAGGATAACCTATGAATATTCCTTCATCAGCCTTTGTTTCAAATTTCCCTAGCTGTTCAGGATGAGTTCTGAGAACAAAACATTTACAGCCAAACACATGCAAATGCTTCAGACTTGGTTTCTTCTCCTTGAGTGACTGATAAGGAGTGACACCATGCCTGTTTATCAATGTGAGATTTTGTGTATAGCATGCTGTGTTGACTGCTTCTGCCCAGAAATATATAGGTAATTTAGCTTCTTCCAACATAGTTCTGCCAGCATCAATAAGAGTTCTATTCTTCCTTTCTACTACTCCATTTTGCTGAGGTGTGCCAGGAGCAGAGAATTGTTGAATGATTCCTTTGTATTTGCAGAACTCTTCCATCTTTGAATTCTTAAATTCAGTACCATTATCACTTCTCAGAATCTTGACTTTGTACTTTGTGGTTGTCTCAATCATCCTCACATGATCCAACAGAACTTCAGGAGTTTCATCTTTTCTGTGCAGAAAATACACCCAGGTGAATCTAGAATATTCATCAACAATTACAAGAGTGTACCTTTTCTTACTGATGGACATGATGTTGACTGGACCAAACAGATCAAGATGTAGCATGTGATATGGTTCTTCAATAGAGGATTCTGATTTACTCTGGAATGATGTCCTTCTTTGTTTTGCTTTTTGGCATGCATCACAGAGTCCATCAGGTGTATATAAGACATTAGGTAATCCTCTTACTAACTCTTTCTTAACCAACTCATTGATGTTGTTGAAGTTGAGATGAGAAAGCTTCTTGTGCCAATTCCAACTTTCATCTACTGAAGCTTTACTGATGAAACATGTAGGGGAGCCATCAGTATCTGAGAGAATGTTGGCTTCATATATGTTACCATGCCTGTAGCCAGTTAGTGCTATCTTCCCTGTTGCTTTACTGACTACTTTACAATGTGTGGAATAGAAATTGACATGATAACCTCTGTCAGTGATTTGACTAATACTCAACAAGTTGTGTTTTAGTCCCTTCACTAGAGCTACTTTTTCAATGATGACATTTCCAATGATTATATTGCCATATCCCAAGGTTTGTCCAATGTTGCCATCTCCATAAGACACAGTTGGGCCAGCTTTTTCCTCATATTCTGATAACAGGGCTTTGTTTCCAGTCATGTGCACAGAACATCCACTATCCATGACTAACACATTTTTCTTTTTACCCTGCATCAGAATAGAAACACACTAGTTAGAACACTTAGGAACCCATACATGTTGGGTTCCTTTCTCATGCAATTTATTAATTTTAGCAGCAGAAGACTTTCTGACTTTAGCAGTCCTGACAGGATTTACTCCATCAGGATTTGCTTTGTCAGCATCAGTATTAACAAAAGCATGCTTCACTATGACATTTTCAGTTCTATCAGACTTTGTACTACTTTCAAACTTAGGCAATGGATCATAAAAGTTATAGTACAAATCATGATACTCTTTACATGTATAAATAGAATGCCATAGACTACCACAATGAAAACAGGACTTCTGCGGTTTATAGAGTACTGATTTATTCCTCACATCAGATTTAGAAATATCAGCAATCTTCTTTTTAATCTTCTTACAATCAATAGCAAGATGATTAGAGTTACCACAGTTAAAACAACACTTTCTAGGTGCATTTGGGATATATTTATAACCATTCTCTTTATTTATCCCAACTTTACCATTCCTGTTTCTCTTAACAGTAGCTTCCTTTTTCTTATCTGTAACCTCACAGATTTTATCTTTAAGCTGTTTCTGAGACAATAGACCTAGATTCTTAGTGACTTTGTTCATGACAGGTTTAGACTTTATAATTTTAATTCCTTGAGTAGAAAAAGATCCCTTTTCAAAAGTAGAATTGGAATCCTTACCAAAAACAAAATTAACGGGAGTAATCTTAGATTTGGTTGAGTCTATAACATGTCTATAGGTCTTTGGACTGACTGTCTCATCAATGACAATTTTCTCTGCTAATATCTTATCTTCATCTGACTTATATCCTAGACACTCTTTCCAATTCTTAGAGGTATTAATCTCATGAAATTTCCTACCAGAGTCTGTCCAGGTTCTGATTTTCTCATTAGCATATTCAAGTTCTTTTTCAAGGGAAGTACATTTAGATGTCATCTCTAAGTGCATGTGTTTAGCATTATCACATTCTTTTTGTACTTCTTGCATACGAGAAAATTCAGCTTCTAATATCTCATTCCTCTTTCTAAGGTCAGACATCTCAGATAAGATTCTAGTATTCTCAGCAGTTTGACTTCTAAAGCTAATATGTAATGACTTTAGAAAACGTCTTAACTCAGAAGCATTATCAGTATCAAAATCAAAGATAGTATTTAGTACCTTATCATCAGGAGCAGCAGTTACATCAGCATTGGCCATTAACGCATAGTTGACTACCTCAGTATCAGATTCTGAGGAAGAGTCCATCCAATCCTTGCTTGATGTGATGAGTGCCTTTGTCTTGTTGCATTCAGAAGCAAAGTGACCCATACCATTACACTTGTAGCATCTAACCTTTGACTTGTCAAATTTGCTACCCTTGTTGTCCTTTTTGATATACTTGTCTTTGTCTGCTTTGAAGGTCTTTTTCTGAAAGTTGCCTTGTCTTCTATTCTTCCTGAACTTCATCCTTCTGAAGTTTCTGACAATCATAGCAACCATCTCTTCCATGTCTGAGTCAGAAGAATCATCACCAGTATTGGCATCAGGATTGCCATCAGTATCTGATGAAGAGTCGTCAGGATATGATTCAGCTACTCTTGCTTTCCTTCTAGAGACCTCCATAGCTTTCCCTTTTGATTTTGCTTCTACATTCAAAGCAATTGACTTTGCCTTGCTGCTTTTCTTGTTCTTTCTCTGTTGAACTTCAAGATCATGAGTTCTTAGCATCCCATAGATCTCATCAAGAGACACAATGTTCAGATCATACTGGTGTCTAATGATTGAGGTCTGAGTATCCCATTCTTCAGGTAAAGCTCTAAGAAATTTGGTGTTTGAATCTTCAGTTTCATATACTTTGTCAACTAAGGATAAGCTGTTCAATAGTGTCAGGAATCTATCATATAGCTCAGTCAGGCTCTCTTCAGGTCTTGCATCGAATTGTTCATATTCTTGAATCAAAAGAGCCCTTCTGTTTTTCTTGACAGATGCAGATCCTTGGCACTGAGTTTCCAAAGTATCCCAGATTTCTTTTGAAGACTTGCATGCAATCACTCTGTTTGACATGACAGCATCAAGGCTATTATGCAAGATATTCTTTATCTTTGGTTCCCTGAGTACATGAGCTTTTTCTTCTGGAGTCCATTCAGCTTTAGCTTTGACCACATAATGTTCTGGTACTGTATCTGTTCGTTCTACGAACTTTGTTGGTATATATGGTCCATCACGAATCCTGTCCAAGTAGTCAGGATCCATAGCCTCCAGGTACATCAGCATCTTTACCCTCCATGTAGGATATTCTGATATCTTTAAGATGGGAATCTTCATGCTTTCATACTTGGTTGTCCACATCTTTAGATCGTTTCTGATTCAGAATTAAATCAGTTTGCTCTGATACCAATTGTTGCCCAGTAATAATCTATTGTAGAAGGGGGGTTGAATACAATAGTGTAAGATAATCGACTTCTTAATGTATATATCACAAATATGAAAAGAAAGATAACAGCTTTATTAAATCTGATATAAAACTGTTACAAACTCTCTCAAGAAATTCTGATGTTCTTGAGAGCTGCTAGTTTACAAAAACTCTCTCAAGAAATTCTATGTTCTCGAGAGCTTCTATTCGATTATGTTCTCTCTCTAATGAATACATAAATCGAAACCAAGACTGTGTTTATATAGTGCACACAGCTTCTCTATCAATTACAAGATAAGTCCTAATCAATAACAAAGATAGAAACATATCTTTAATCGATAGCTGCATCCTACAAACCAGGAACAAATAGAATAAACTTCCATGTTTATCTAGACTCCAAATATAACTCGAAGTAGGAATCCTGATCAGCTTCAAGTTCTGATGATCAATCCTGATCATAGTCTGAGTAGGAATCCTGATGATCAATAAGATACTGACGCTTGATCAAATACTGATGACCATGCAATACTGATGACGTCAGCAATCCTGATCAGTTGAGTCTAGCTTCTGACGATCATTGAATTCTGATCTAACAACCTTCTCTTGAATAGATTTTAAAGAAGCATTGGCTTGACTAGAGGAGATCCCTTGGTCAAAGGAAGGTCGCAGTGTAACCTTGAATAGTGGATTTCCTTCTTTGTCACGAACTGTCATCTCCTTGAGGGTAGATTGAACTTGTAACTCTCTTTCTGTAGGCAGTAGCTGATCATCTATATTTGGAAGGGTTAGGGTGTCACTCCTCACGTTTGGCTCTGGGTGTACACTCAACGTTTCTGTCGGTGTTTCACTCATTTTTCCTTTCCCACTCAGGCCAGGTGTAAGTGTTTGTGTTTCACTCAATCCCTTTGTGCTAGTTGTACCTGCAAAAGAAAACACTGTAGCCGTCCTTAAGGAGGTCACCGGTGGTGCAATGGGGCTTCGCAAGTCCCCGTCCTTGGATAAACCAAGTTGCTGATCATCCGTAGATGATATATCCTTTGAAGGATCTAGAGTTTGAATCTCTAGGGGGTTAGAAACCGGCTCTATTAACAGCAGAGATCCCGAATCTTCCCCAATAGTCTGTGAAGACTTTACCTCAGTTGACTCCTCAATAGTAATTGATTCATTGACAACGAGTTGCCGATCTACACCTACGCAGACCCTTTACCCGCAGGATCCAGATATGTTCCATCTGGGGAGGTAGAAAATGACCCTTTAGATTGTGAATTTAGGTCAAAGCCTTCTCTCGACGTCTGTGAAGACCCTTGGTTCTTAGAACCTTCAACCAGTGAACCTGACCGTAATATGGTCGGAACACCAGTTGCTTCCGTCAATTCTTCTTTACTTGATTCAACAATGGGTTCAAATATGTCTTTAGTTAGCATTGCCCAATCAAAATCAGAAAAATCTATGAAGGGTTCTTTGGATGAGAGAAATGAAGTATCAACAGTTGCCTCGATTTCTGTTCTTCTCCTTTTAGAGGTAAGCAGAGCTGCTGTTGAAGGGTGTATCTCCTTATGTGGTGCTGCTAAGGCACTATCTCCCTCTACACTCATGGATTTCTGTATACTGGGTATAGTAGGGGAAGGAGCTTCGTTTATGTTTTCATTTGGCTCGTCCAAAGGCTCTTCGACCGTGGTTAGAGGTTGTGGGTTTGCAACCTCCTGGTCAGGAATGGCCACTGAGGGCTCTGGATCTACATCCATTGGTTCAGGACCAATTTCAGGTTCATGTTGAGGAATGTTACCTTCATTTACCTGTTCCCCTGGGGGTAGAAGTGGTAGGGGCACCGTTCTTAGATATTCAGTGAGAATAGTGGGTACCCCTGGAAGATAGTTGTTCTTCCTAATGAGAGCGGTTATTGCATTGCTCTTCATCTTCATGCACTCCATGGTCTCCTCTTCGGCGAATGTCTCGCGCTCATCCTCTGTTAAGATATCATTGAGAATTAGCTGTAGGAACCTAGGATAGAAACAAAGCACATCATCAGTTATGCATGTTCTTTCATCCAGTGGTCCCATGCACAGAATGACTTGATCGATCAGTAGCCTTCCAATGTTAATATGCCTATTGTTCGCAATGGCAAACCCTATCTTTTGAAGGAATAAGGGAATACCATGCAGATTTGTTAGCTTGGAAGTAAAAACATGGATTAGGGTATGAAAGAAAAAGTTCCATGCCTTTGGCAAGTAATGCTTAAGGAACTCTCCCACAAAGAAGTTAGGTTGTTGAATTCTAATGAGAGTGAAGAAAGCATGTATCTCCTCAGTTGTGGGATCCGGAACAAGGTTTTCTGTAGGAAAATGAAGTATTCTATTAAAGTCATGTTCTGTCACCTTTATTGTTCTGCCCCCTGGCACAACAAAACTGAAGGATCTCACATTATTCTCACTTGTATCCGTGGCGGATGTGTACAACGCAGTCAATTGATCGATGCACAGGACCACGGGAGTACTCAAAGAATATGCCACTAATGAACGTGTGTTCAAAAACTCTGCCCATGCACGAAACTGTAAGTTCGTAATGGCTTGCAGGTTTTGAAACGAGACATGATTAGTCTTGGTAATAATAAATTCTCCAGCCACTATCTTTCAAATTTCCAGAAAATTCAAATAACCCAAAACTATTTTTCACTAAAATTTAATTAATTATTTTAATTAATCAAACTTTTGGCAAAATCACCCTAAAAACAAAATAACCCCTTTTAACACTAACACAAAAATTCGAACACTTGTAAACTTTAGAAACCTTGAATACTAACCAATATTCAATTCAAATGTCAAGTTCGATGGTTTCTCAATCAGGAATTTCTAAAAACTTAAACAGTAAAGTTTTCACAGTTAAAACGAGTTTAACAATGAAAAACAATAAACTTTTTAAGCTTTTCTTGGTTAAAAATGGAGAAAACTATCGAATCTAGTTCTTGTTTTTGTGTATCTCTTTGTAAGCATATAAAACTCGACCAAACACTTTTCTCAGATCTATAAAAATGAAAAGAAAAGAACTAAGGCACGGTTATATACGTTTGAAACTGACAGGGGCAAAATAGTCTTTTCAGGTTCGATAGTTTTAAAAAGAACTATCGATGGTTTTCTTGTAGGGGTAAAAAGGTCAATTTTCTTCGATAGTTTTTGAAAATCTATCGAAGTATTAAAGAATTAGAATTGAAACCAACCTTTTTGAAAAACCATCGAAAGTTTTTCTTTGAAAAACCAAAAACTATCGAGGTTCAATCTGAAAAACTATCGAGAATTCATATATTAAATAAATTGAATTCCATTCGATATATTTTCAGAAAACTTTATAAAAACTATCGAGAATTAAATATAGAAGAAATATAAATTCACTTCGATATATTTTTTTAAAAGTATTCTAAAAAACCATCGAGAATTGTTTTCGATAGATTTTCTTTTCCTTTTCAAAACCTATCGAAAATTAAATTCGATAGATTTATCTATGTACTTGAAAAACTATCGAATTTCCTAAATTCGATGATTTTTGCTTCTTTCCAATTTCTAAAACCTGTTCATGTTCTAAAAATCAGATCTTTTTTATTTCATGTCAAGTTTTAATTTTAATAAATCTTTTCAAATTTACCAAAATCAATTCTTAACCAAAAATTCACAATTTTCTCAGAATAAAATCAACTAAATATCATTAAGTGATATTAATCAATTAAAATCCAATCAATTATGCTGCATTAATCTACAATGTTAAAAACAAAGTAAATTAATTCAAATTAAATAAATGCTTGAATATTTAGAACAAATATTAGCACTTAAATAATTTTTAGAATTAATAACCAATTAAATGCCAGAAGATATATCATCCATAATTATGACATAAAATTAGTATACTGATCCTAACTACGAGAATTGCTCCAGAAAATAAATTCACGAGTCCTAAAGATATAGAAATTCTTAAACTCATGTATTCAATAGGACTATCTGCAGTTACTGACTTCTAATCAAAATCAATTAGAAAGATTTAACATCCCAAGTTCACCAACCAGCTTATTGAAAGTGGATTCATCAAGCGGTTTAGTAAAGATGTCTGCAATTTGATCCTCTGTGGGTACAAAATGTAACTCCACAGTTCCATTCATGACATGCTCTCGGATAAAATGATACCTGATGTCGATGTGCTTCGTCCTCGAGTGTTGCACTGGGTTGTTTGAGATTGCTATGGCACTTGTGTTATCGCAAAATATTGGAATCTTTGTCAACAAAAGCCCATAGTCACGGAGTTGGTTTCTCATCCACAAGATCTGAGCACAGCAGCTACCACCAGCAATGTATTCAGCCTCAGCTGTTGATGTGGACACTGAATGCTGCTTCTTGCTGTACCAGGAAACTAACCTTCTTCCAAGAAACTGACAGCTTCCTGAAGTACTCTTCCGATCAATCTTACAACCTGCAAAATCAGAGTCTGTGTATCCAATAAGATCAAATCATGTATCTTTAGGGTACCAAATTCCAAGATTTGGGGTCCCCTTAAGATATCTAAATATTCGCTTAACAGCTATTAGATGAGATTCTTTAGGATCAGACTGAAACCTAGCACACAAGCATGTTGCAAACATTATATCTGGTCTACTTGCAGTGAGATAAAGTAATGAGCCTATCATACGTCTGTAGCCTGTGATGTCAACCTTCTTACCAGTTTCATCCTTATCAAGCTTAGTGGCAGTTGGCATAGGAGTCTTTGTTGTAGATGAGTCTTCCATTTGATACTTCTTCAGAAGATCTTTGATGTACTTGGATTGACAAATGAATATACCATCTTGTTTTTGATATACTTGCAGTCCAAGAAAGAATGACAATTCACCCATCATGCTCATTTCATAACGACTCTGCATTAACTTAGCAAATCTCTTGCATAGATCATCATTAGTAGAACCAAATATTATGTCATCAACATATACTTGCACCAATATCAAATCATTTTTGTGCTTTTTGACAAAGAGAGTTTTGTCTACGACACCTCTTGTAAAATCATTTTCAAGTAAGAATTCAGAGAGAGTGTCATACCATGTCCTTAAAATAAATAAATTAATTCTAGACTTAAATAATTTCATAAATAAATTAATTCTAGAGAATTAATTTATTCATTAAATTACTTAAGACTTAGATTGATTAATTTAATATATGAATTAATTCTGAAAGAATTAATTCATATATTAAATTAATTATCTTATAGAATAAATTAAAAGAGAGTTAAAACTAATTCTTAGAACCACTAAAATTGATGACGAACTTCCACTGACTGACGTTGACACTCCATGTACTGTCTGGTTCATGAGTGACTAACTTTAGTGACTGTTCTTAATCTTTAACTTTAAGTTGTGATTCTTTTTCTCCTTCTATTTAAACAATGGACTGTAACATGTACGTTTTCCTGTCACACTCCTGAAATCTCTGTCACTTTTAAATAGTTCCATTTACTTGAATACTTCACTGAGGCTTGAACAATAAATTGAACTTCTTTCAATGTAGAATAACTTCAAGTCTGTAGATGACTTTAATCTTCATTCTCTTGACAGATATAATCTTCTGAGATTCCTGTGACATCTGTATTTATTATTTACTTATTACATCTTGGTTTATGTTGAGTAGAATCCTCTGTGATTACAAATAGGCCTAGACATATGCCTTTCAGATGATGCTCCTGATGTAGAAATTCCTAAACCTGTCTCAGAATGGACTGCTGAAGATGCTGCAGAAGTCCATAAGGATAAAAGAACCATGAACATTCTGTTCAATGGTTTGGAACAAGAGATGTTCGACAATGTTATCAACTGTACCACTGCTAAAGAAGTATGGGACACTGTTAGAACACTTTGTGAAGGAACTGAGCAAGTAAGGGAAAACAAAATGCAACTCCTCATACAACAATATGAGCATTTTCATTTCAAAGCTGGTGAAACCCTAAATGACACGTTTAGTAGGTTTCAAAAGCTTCTGAATGGATTAAAGTTGTATGGGAGGGTCTACCAAACTAAAGACTCAAACCTCAAAGTTCTTAGAGCTCTTCCAAAGGAATGGAAGCCTATGACTGTTTCTCTAAGAAACACACAAGAGTACAAAGATTACACTCTTGAGAGGCTTTATGGAACATTAAAGACATATGAGCTGGAAATTGTAACAGCCCCAAATCCGGGGTCAGGGATTTAGGGTAGTCACGATCCATGTACTCCTTGCCTTACCTGTATTACTCACACCATTCATAATTCACCTGCTCATGACCCCACAACATATGTCTCACACACACACACACAGGTTAGAGTCTCAGAAACGACACAATACAACAACTGCGGAATAAATAATTTTTATTACAATACCCAAATGTCTTTGAATCTGTCACTGATACAATTTCTAAGTAATGTTACATTACCAACTTAGCCTTCTGATGCTCACAATCCTCTCATACCATTCATATCTATACATAAGTTGAATACCAAGAGCCGTAGCCTGATTCGATTGGTTCGTACTATTCCCGGGATCACTGCTAGAAACTGTTTATGGAAACGCCTTGCGAGGTATGTGCCGTCCCATTGGCATCCTGCTTCGCTGCTTTATAATATATATAAAATAATAGCAAGAGTGAGCGATAGCTCAGCAAGGTAATGAAAGTATGGCATAATTCTGCCTTTAATTCAACCTAGAATAAAGCGGGTATAAGACAATAATTTGTCATAATATCTCGATACTGAAATCATTTCCTTATCGGAATGTATTCCAAAAACAGTACCATTGTTGTATTTCAAATATCATTTCCATAATATTTTGCAACTTTCGATATTCATACTATGAACAAAGTTCTAGTATAATATAAAAGATGAGGTTTGAAAGTAAACCAATACAACCTTTCCAAAAATTATCTGCTGTGTGGGCAGAATACCAACATATAACTTAAAAGATGAAGTTATAAGGAAAATTAAATATAAGGTTTCCGTAACCCAAAATCCACTTATGCATATGTATCTGAGTAAAGTTTTACCAGAGTCAAACTCATAAAATAAAAGATGAAGTTACAAGGATTTATTGTAACTTCATTTCGAACACTTTTCGACCCCTTGCCAACATGACCGGTAAACCTGTACCACGGTGTCATCCTTGGTCCCTTTCAATACATGTTGCAGAATCCCTCTGCCAACATGATCGGTAAACCTGTAGCAATGGAGTCATCCGTGGTCCCTTTCAATACATGTTGCAGAATTATCCAAAATGGATGATGAACCAATGCTGGAGCCTTCTCCGCGCTCGTCGTACCAACCTTACTATGATCAGTAGCAGGTTGTACAACAAAAATATGTTTTCTACATGTAGATGGAAGTATCACGACAGCCTGACATTGTCTACCGCCTTTCTGGATCTCCCGGCCCATTTGGGGCAATAAGGTGATGGATCGGCGCGACTCGACCTCTTACACATGCTCCTTGTTCAGATGAAATCCATGACTCTGAAACGTAAAGATCGTCTTCCTTTCCCCAAGTGTAATACTTGTTGATACAACTCCACTCAGTAGTTATATCTAGGTTGGAAAGGAAGATTCTCCAATATTTCCCAAGCTATTGCTTGTTAATGGATATCGACTTGTTCCATGAATCTACCCCTCGATCGTTGAGGTGGTAACACAATATTTGACTTGCAGCAACTAAATTGCTTCGAGAAAATATCTGTCCCCTGACAGTTTTGAGTTGAGAGTTTAAAAAGAGTAGCAATCACTTAAATCAGGTTTTCCATATTTTTGATAGTTGAGGGAGCATTTAAATCCCCTTTAAAAGACAGATTTAAATGGAAAAACATTGTTTTGGGAACCTCTTTTTGATTTGAAAATAATTAATAATCTTTATTAAATAAGTAAATCTTAAATGAATATTTGAAAATAATATTCATTAAGTAAGTAATCCTCAAATGAATATTTGAAACTAATATTCATTAAATAAATAATCCTCAAATGAATATTTACAATAATATTCATTAAATAAATAATTAATCTTCAAATGAATATTTAAAAATAATATTCATTAAATAATCCTCAGATGAATATTCACAATAATATTCTTCGATTAAATAAACCTCAAATGAATATCTGAAATAATATTCCTTAATTAATAAGCCTCATTTGAATATTCGAACCTAATATTCATTAAATAATTAATATCAAATGAATATTCAAAAGTAATATTCATTAAATAAATAATCCTTAAATGAATATTCACAAATAATAAACTTTAAGTCAATAATCCTCAAATGAATATTCATAAATAATATACTTTAAGTCAATAATCCTCAAATGAATATTCATAAATAATATACTTTAAGTCAATAATCCTCAAATGAATATTCATAAATAATATACTTTAAGTCAATAATCCGCAAATGAATATTCATAAATAATATACTTTAATTAATCCTCGAATAACAGTACCCGATATCTTTATCGGAAAATAACATTTAACATATACCGAAATATAATTACTTCTGATCTTAGAGAAAATCACCCGCCCTTATCCTAGGGCATTATATACAAAACTGGCTTATAACTGATATCCCATATCTAGCTTATAAGCCCCACATCAAATCATATCCTCAAGTATTGCTATATATATAGCAGTTCAAAAACAAGCATGCAATTTATATATCGCAGTTACATAACATATATGAAAACAGTTTATTATCACAACAACAGTAGTATAGGTTTTGAAAAATTGCCTGATGCTCGAGAAGTGATAGGGGTTCGCGACGATGCCGGACAATCTAGACAAAGTCAAACGAAAACACACGGTTAATCCCCTCGATAAACCACTTATAACTCAATGCTTAAACACGTAAGCGAAACACAACCAAGGCATTACTTGCTTGCTCTAGCGTCACACTAAGTCCATGTTATTCGTCAAATACTTATATCATAAGTTTGCTTCGAAATCCATCCTCAAATCTAAGTTATACTTAACCATTTGGAACCTTGGTTTCTAAGTCTCGTTTTCAGTGGTTTTCACTTGTGCAACCTCGGCTTCCTTATTTTTATAAAATCGGAAAATAATCATTTTGACTCGAAACCTTCGCACAAGGCTTTCTAACTGTCCTTAGCATTATATCACAAAGTTTCACATTTTAATTCGACTCTTAAAGGTCTTTGACTTAGCATCAAAGTGGTTACATTTCTGCGATGAAACCTCTCGAACCACGATTACTAAAACTAGCATAACTCTTAAACCGTTCGGCCAAATTAGGCGAACCACATATCATTATGAAGCTCATAACATAAAATACACAATCATGGGCAGTAGGACTCAAGGGTCGAGCTCTAATAGAGGAAAAACAGGGAACCAATCAGTAGGTAAAAATTTGGGCATTACGACGGCTATAACTCGGATATTCCCAAATTTCAAATCATCCAAAATGCATATCGATCACTCCACACAACACATACATCTTATATAACATAGAACTGAGGCCAAGCAATGCCTTTCCGTTCATATAACTCATTATAACTTAAATCAAAGCCCAATCTTAACAACTAAGCCTATAAACATGCATAACACCATTAATCATCCATAAACCCCATAATACTTCAAGAGTTTCAAGATTTATACCTTCTCCAAGCTTGCTTGCTGCTAAATTCCTTATGTAACCTTAGATCCTTGCTTAATACAACCTTTGGAAGCCACAAACTCAATATCCAAAAACAAAACAAAATACAAGTTACTATTCATCGTTACTTTGTAAAATCCATATAAACTCGACAAACAAGAGTTTGGTTCTGAGCTTTTTACCACACCTTCTACTCTTCAAGGGCTTTCTTTTGAGTCCTACCTCATCACCAGGGGATGCTTGAAGCTCGACTTATTGGCTTTCTAAGGTGAGTGGTCGAAACTGGAAAAGCAGGACAGTTTCTGTTCTCCGACTTGGGGAAGGGATTTGACTAGGCTATACTCCCTTGTTAGCCATGAAATTTTGAGCGAACGTGGCCCATGGAGTGGAGAAGCTATGGTTAAAATTTGGTGATTTTATCATGAGTAGATATTAAGTTACGAATTTGTCTTCATTGCTTGGTCTTGCTGGGCAGAAATCTGGAAAATGAGGGAAATAGCTTTTCTCTTGCTTTTCTTCTTTTCTTTTTCTTTGTTTTGATTAATAATGATAAGAATACTGATATTTTTGTATAAGTGGTGAGTCATCACCTTGATGTCTTCTCCTTGCGACACTTGTCAAACATGCACTGGTTGAGATAAAGTAACTTTACTGGTTTGCTTTACTGATTCGTTTCTTTTCACATGGATGATCCAAATGTTGCATCCCTCGAATTAATCTTGTTACATGTTACTTCCATGTCTATATTTAATCCTGTAAATGTTGCCTTGTTAACGATTCGAAATATTTTCTAAAGGGCGAATAAAACTCTACGCGGTTCTCGCAGTGAATAGTAACTATTCACTATTCACTTCAACAATCGAATCCTTAAATCGACTTTAATAAAATAATAAAATTCCAAAATATTAAATCCTCAAATCCTCAATTTTAATATCTCATTTCTTAAATATAATAATATATAATTCACTGCCCGGTCAAATACCACACCAAAATAAAATTTGGAATTTCTGAATTCCGATCGTCTTTGCATTCACTTATTTACTCCGTAGATCACTAATATGACTTTGGAATATCCACACTACGTCTCGTACATAGGTGGCATGAAAAATTTTCTTAACCCTCAAAATCACTATTCATCCACCAAATTCACTATTCACTGATGCACTTAATCATAATAAGAAAAGTTTTAAATTTTACCAAAAATTCGGGTTATTACAGAAATGGAGCAAGATGAAGAAATTGAGAAGGTACAGAGGAAGGGTGGATCTGTTGCATTGGTTGCATCTGTGAACCAACTTGAAGAAGACAATGAAGAGACTGTTAAAGCTACAACTAGTCGATCTAGTTGCAAGATTGATGTCAGCAAGGGCAAAGGAAAATTGACAGAAGAGGAAGAGCCAACCAACTTGGATGAATTAGATGAGATTGATGACCATATTGCATTTCTGTCAAGAAAATTCTCTAAGTTAAAGTTCAAGAGAAACTCAGACTCAAGACCACCAAGGAGAGACTCTCAACCTAACAAGAGTAATTGGGTTGACAAATCTAAGATTAAATGTTTCAACTGTGGAACCCTTGGTCATTTTGCTAGGGATTGCAGAAAACCTAAAGCTGAGAAGGGCAACAGGAGTTTTGAGCCTATTGACTACAAGAAGAAATATTTTGAACTTCTCAAATAAAAAAGGAAAAGGCTTTTGGGTCAAAAGAGTATGATTGGGCTGGTAATGATGAAGATTCTGATGAAGATGTTGAATATGTCAATTTGGCTCTAATGGCTGACAATCATGAGCAAGAAGCAAGTTCCTCAAGCAATCAGGTAATTACTACTAATCTTTCTGAGCTTTCTTTAGAGGAATGCAATAGTACAATTAATGACATGTCTACTGTATTGTACAATTTGCGTGTTTCTCTTAAATCACTTACAAAGGAGAATTCTAGAATTAAGGAGACTAATCAGCTCTTAAGTGATAGGAATGCCATGTTAGAAGCACAACTCATTGATTTTGAGAAAATGAGGCGTGTCAATAGGGATGCTAAGAAGGAACTTGAAGCAGTCTTGGAAAGGGAACAGATTCTTAAGGTTCAATTAGAATCTGAACAGAGAGTGATTGCTAAATGGAAGGATTCTAGGAATGTTTCTAATAACATCATAAATGTTCAAGGAATGGAATCCTTCTGTGAGCAGTCATGGAAGAAAAACAAAGAGAAGCTAGGATATGTTGATGAAGTCCTAGAATCAGAAAAAGAGTCAACAAACAAGAATCATCATTTGTTGAAGGTTGATATGTCAACGGAATGCAAAGTTTCGTTGACAGATGAACCATCAACCGATCAGGCTGTTTCGTTGACAGAGAAAAGAAAAGAAAAACTCACTAGACTTAATAACAAGTATGGTCCTGTCACCAAGAACTTTGTTCAAGGTGAGTCTAGTAAATCAAAGAAAGTTGAGAAGCCTATTGAAAGAGCTAATGTAGGTCACTTTTCTAACAAGCAATTGAAAGACAAGGTAGAGAAAATTCAAGTTGAGGCTAAGGGCAATAAAAAGAATAACAGGAATGACAAAGTAGGGATTAACAAACATTACAATTACACACCTGATAAATATGCACCTAGAAAGACATGTGTTAATTGTGGTAGTGTTAATCATTTGTCTACTAATTGCAAGTCTGTTAAGAAACCTGCTAATGTAAAAATGCCTAAGTCTGCATTGAATGTTTCTATGCCTGCAATGCCTGTTATGCCTAACATGTTTGCTCCATATGCACAGTATCAGAATCCATATGCTAGTATGCCATTTGTGCCTAACCCTTACATGAATATGTTTAACATGCCACAAATGCCATGGAGTAACATGTTTGTTCCTCCAACTATGCATGCTGTGAATGAAACTGTGAGCAACCCTCAAAGATCAACACCTAAGACAAAGGTTGATTTAACTCAATCTGAGCCACAATTGAAAAATGATTTGAGAGGGAAATCAAAGGCTAACAAGACAGGACCCAAGGAAACTTGGGTACCAAAATCAACTTGATTTGGTTTTATTGTGTGCAGGGAAACAAAAGGAATCTTTGGTACTTGGATAGTGGTTGTTCAAGACACATGACTGGTGATTCTACCCTGCTCACAGAGTTTCAGGAAAGAGCTGGCCCTTGTATTGCTTTTGGAGATGACAGAAAAGACAACACTAAGGGATATGGCTTGATTTCAAAAGAGAATGTCATCATAGATGAGGTTGCATTGGTGGATGGTCTTAAGCACAATTTGCTTAGTATCAGCCAACTTTGTGTCAAAGGATTTTTAGTTACTTTTTCAAAAGAAGCCTGTGTTGTTTCTAAGGTAGGAAACAACAATGTGGTCATGACTGGATTCAGAAGAGGGAATGTGTACATTGCTGACTTTAGTAGCACAAGTCCAGACACCATCACTTGTCTTTTCAGCAAGGCAAGCAAGGATGAAAGTTGGCTGTGGCACAAGAAATTATCTCATCTGAATTTCAAAGTTATGAATGATTTGGTGAGGAAAGATCTTGCTAGAGGAATTCCACAGGTGGAATTCTCCAAGGATGGTTTGTGTGATGCATGTCAAAAAGGGAAACAAAAGAAGGCATCATTCAAAAGCAAGACAGAGTCATCAATTGTCCAACAGCTTGAGTTACTTCATATGGATTTATTTGGCCATGTAAATTTCATGTCCATTTCAAAGAAGAAATACTGTCTTGTGATTGTTGATGATTTTTCTAGATTTACATGGACTTTCTTTTTGCACTCCAAGGATGAGGCAAGTGAAATCAGTATCAATCACATCAAGATGGTAAACAACAATCCTGACATCAAAGTAAGAAGAATCAGGAGTGCCAATGGGACAGAATTCAAGAATTCAAGCATGAAGGTGTTCTGTGAAGAAAATGGTATTTTGCATGAGTTTTCTGCAACAAGAACACCACAGCAAAATGGTGTAGTTGAAAGGAAAAACAGAACACTTATTGAGGATGCAAGGACAATGCTAGATGAATCAAAGTTACCTACTTATTTTTGGGCTGAGGCAGTTAATACAACTTGCTTCACTCAAAATATTTCTTTGATTAATCAAGCCAAAGGAATGACCCCTTATCAGTTACTCAAAAGAAAGAAGCCACTATTGGACTTTCTTCATGTCTTTGGATGCAAGTGCTTTGTTCTGAGAAATCAAGCTGAGCATTTGGGGAAATTTGAAGCAAAGGCAGATGAAGCAATATTTGTGGGATATGCAACAGGGAAAGCTTAAAGAGTCTATAATCTCAGAACCAACATTGTTATGGAATCTGTACATGTTATTTTTGATGATCTCAAAATTCAAGGTCTCTGTGATGAAGGTTTCCATGAAAGTCTTTCTTTTGAGAATGAGGAAGGAGATCAAGTGAATCATGTCAAGGCTATTGAGAAACAGCCTAAAGTTGTTGTATCTAGCACAGATGAAAGCAGCAGTGAAGATGAAATTGCTGCATTAAGATTGAAAAGAATAGCTGCTAGCAGACCAAATGGTCATTTCATTGACAGTCATGATGGTGGATTCGTTGACAGTCAGAATGAGCGTTTCGTTGACAGTCAAAATGGTCATACCGTTGACAGTCACAGAAATGCCTCTAGAAGTGATCAATTAGGGACAACAAACTCAGGGGGAGTTTCTCAAGGACATTTATCCAATCAAGGCAACCATGATCATGAAGCTACTTCTTCAAGAACAAATCTTCCTCCCTCAAGGAAATGGACTAAAGATCATCCCTTTGAACTTATTATAGGTGATGTTTCTTCAAGAGTCCAAACTAGAAGAGCAACTCAAGAGGAATGCCTATATAGTAGCTTTCTGTCTCAAGATGAGCCAAAGAAAGTTGAGGATGCACTTCTAGATCCAAATTGGGTTTTAGCTATGCAAGATGAGCTAAACCAATTTGAGAGAAACAATTTTTGGAAGCTGGTGCCCAAGCCTAAAGACAGGAGTGTCATAGGCACAAAATGGGTGTTCAGAAATAAGATGGATGAAAATGGCATTATCACAAGGAACAAAGCTAGAGTAGTTGCTAAAGGCTACTCACAGCAAGAAGGAATTGATTTTGATGAAACCTTTGCTCCTGTTGCAAGACTAGAAGCAATAAGAATCTTTCTGGCCTATGCAGCTCATGCCAATTTCAAGGTCTATCAAATAGATGTGAAGAGTGCTTTTCTGAATGGGGAATTAGAAGAGGAGGTATATGTGAGTCAACCTCCTGGTTTTGAAGATGATGATTTTCCAGAGTATGTATACTTTCTCCTCAAAGCACTCTATGGTTTGAAGCAAGCACCTAGAGCCTGGTATGACACTCTTTCACAGTTTCTTCTAGAGAATCACTTCACTAGAGGTACTGTGGATAAAACTCTCCTTCACAGGGTTGTGAATGGCTCTACTATAGTTGTTCAAATTTATGTAGATGACATAATCTTTGGGTCTACAGATGTGAAACTTTGTCAAAAGTTTGCCAAACTTATGCAAAGTAAATATGAAATGAGCATGATGGGAGAATTAACCTATTTTCTTGGTCTTCAAGTAAAACAGGTTAATGAAGGCATATTCATTAGTCAAACAAAGTACATTCATGATTTGCTGAAGAAATTTGATCTATTGGATTGCTCTCCTGCCAAAACTCCCATGCCTACTGCCACCAAACTTGAATTGAATACTAAGGAAAAATCTGTGGACATTTCAAGTTACAGAGGCATGGTAGGCTCACTTTTATATTTAACAGCTAGTAGACCTGATATTCAAGCTGATCATAGGGAATCCCATTTAGTTGATATTAAAAGAATTTTCAGATATCTCAAAGGAACACCAAACCTTGGCATTTCGTATCCTAGAGAATCTGGCTTTGAACTAATTGGTTATTCAGATGCAAATTATGCAGGATGTAAAATTGACAGGAAAAGCACAACTGGCACCTGTCAATTCCTAGGAAACAAGCTTGTGTCATGGTTCAGCAAGAAACAAAACTCAGTTTCTTCCTCCACAACTGAGGCTGAGTACATTGCAGCTGGAAGTTGTTGTGCACAAATTTTATGGATGAAAAATCAACTACTTGATTATGGATTAAGAGTTGAGAAAATTCCTATTTTCTGTGACAACACTAGTGCCATTGCCATTACTGAGAATCCAGTACAACATTCTAGGACCAAGCACATTGACATCAAGTACCATTTCATTAGAGAACATGTTATGAATGGTACTGTGGAGTTACATTTTGTTCCAAGTGAACAACAACTTGCAGACATCTTTACCAAGCCACTTGATGAATCAACATTCTCAAGACTAGTAAGTGAGCTAGGTATGCTAAATTTCTCCTAATTATTTTTGAGATTTTTGCAAGTTACAATGCAGCCAGAAATTTTCTAGGTTTTTCTGTGAATTAATTTTCTAAGGAAAAAGTGCAATTTTGTCTAAGTCAAAATTACTATGTCAACGAAACGCACCATTTCGTTGATAGTCTTAGCATTTTTCTGGGTGTTTCGTTGATAGCTCTTTTATATCAACGAAACGCAGCTTTATCAACGAAATAGACGGGACCTTAAACGGCCAATTCTGATTCGTTGATATAGCGCTTTTAATCTCAACCGTTGAAATTACACGTCCTTTATCACGATCTATGCATACACCCCTATAAGTATAAATCATTGTAATATTTTAATTGTAACGGTTATATTTTTTAAGCCAATCCAGTAATTTTCATTTATTATTGGACTTAATTTCTGAGAATTTTTGGGGGAGTATTTAAGAAATTCTATTTTCTTTAATTCTTTTCTACCTGTTCTCAAAAATTCCAGAGGCTTTTCTTTCTTCTTCTCTCTAACAAGCAATTCAGTTCGAAGCTTTTCTTCACTCAACAATGGCACCCATAGTCAAGCTTATGTCAGCAGGAGGGTTCATTTATGAAAAGAACAACTCCATTCCTTTTGTTGTCAAGGAAAGCCCGAACAACATCTTTTTCAAGATGATGGATTTCATGAAGAATTGCAAGCTAAGCTATGCAATGTTTCACTCACCTCCCCTCTACAATGAGATAATCGAGGAGATTTGGACCTCATGTGAGTATAGTGGAACAAACTGCACACTACAATTCACCATTCAAGGTAAAGAGTATATAGTTAATTCTGATGTATTGCAAGCATGTCTACAAATTCCTGAAAATAACTGAAATGCTTTGCCTACATATACTGAAATGATTAACATGCTAAATTCTATAAACTACTCTTTGCCTACTGATAATTTGGGTAAGATTATTAGGAGAGGTTTGGTTAAGGAATACAGTTATTTAGCTGATGCTTTCATTAAGGTATTTTCTGGAAAGATTAGCAATTTTGATGCATTAACTAATTCTATGTTGATTCTCTTAACCATGCTCCTAACTGATAGATATTACAACATTAGCACCCAACTTATGTATGAAATTGGTGCTAAGTTGGGTGATAAGGCTAATAGGAAAAAGAATATCTATTATGCTAGGTTTCTGATGATGTTGGCTAATCATGTTAGTCCAGCACCATTAGTTATCTCTAACCCTGTTTCCAGGTTTGAGTGTTTTGTGCAAGAGAAGAGGGTTCTGACAGATATACTGAGACTTAACCACAATGGTGATGTCCCAATGGTGTATCTGCCCATCATTGAGGTAACTACTTCTAACCCTGTTAGTGTAATTGTTACTTCTATTGTTTCACCCACCCATGTTGCTATGGAGTCTGTAGCTGTGTCCTAACAGGCTCCTGCCCCAGCAGCAAAATCTAAATCTAAGAAATCCTCCCAGCCAACCTCAGGTGCTTCTCAAAAGGCACCTGTTGCAAAAACTACTTCACAACCAAAGGGGGGTGATTCTGGAGTTGTGAGAGGTGAAGGAAGGGGTGAAAATCAAAGAAACCCCAAGAATAAGGAAGGAAAGGATAGTGTGTCCCAGCCAAGCCCCATTGTGTCTTCCCAACAAGGCACAATGAGTAAAATGGATTTAAACACAAGTCTAGTTGCATCCTCCCAAAAGGATGTGATTATTGAAACAAGCTCTCCTCCAAGAGCACACTCCAAGAGGGTAAGGGACACCTCAAGCCCACAGTCTACATTTTCCCAATACCAAAGGAGAGTGAAGCAAAAATCCAAGGGTACACAGGGTGCACACACTTTGGAAGCAACACTTCCAGTTTCACAAATTCAGTTTGATGTAACCCCTATTATTACTCTGGGGTTACAGTCCCATTCTCTAAACATCAATCTTGAACCAACTACACTAAATTCACCAACTCAGTCATTAGATGTGGACATGATCCACTCATCTATTCCTGATTCTCCAACTCTTATCTTGGAGAAGCCCCACTCTGAAGCTGGTGGTCATCACTTGTTAAGTGATTTGTTGGACCATCAACCAATTTTTTCTGAAGCTGCAAGAAGATCTGTGGACCCCAATCTCATATCAATCACCACAGATTCAATCGTAATTTCACTTTCTCAAAATGCTTTATTGACTTCATCAACGAAACAGCCTATTTCGTTGACAAGTGTTTCTCCATCAACGGTATCCATACCGTTGACAGTTCAAACTACCATTCCGTTGATAGGTCATTTTACACCTCTTATTGAAAATCAAGTTGTTTCCACAACTAGTGTAGATGACTTGGTGGTAGTTGATACACTTTTAGGTTTGAGAGGGAGTGAAACTGAGAGGCTGTCTTGCAGCCAGGCAAAAGGAGAGAATGAGAGTGAGAGGCTGGCTATTTCTTCCAGCCAGGCAAAAGGAGAGGTTGAGTGTACCACCTTAGTAGGTGAAGGTGAGGGTGTGAGAGGTGTGAGCCATGGGGAGCCCATGATGAAAGAAAAGAGTGGAGAGAGAGAAGGGACTACAGGTGTCATAAGGGAGGAAGCAGCCATTGCTAGTGAGTTCATGGGGGTCAATGAGGGAGAAAGGGAACTTACTTTCCAAGAGCATTATCAACAAACTCTGGATAGTATTTCTCTGGATCCTGAGACCTTTACTCATCCTGTGCCAGCCTATCAAATTATGGCTCAGCAGGGCAATGTGGAGGCAGAGAGGTCACTAAACCTAATTCATACAACTGCATCAATGCAAAGAGCAAAGGATGCCTTGACCAATCTATCTCCAGGAGCTGCAGCTAGTGGTGACTTTGATTTTTCCGATGATGAGGACAGCTTTGGTGACAATCTACAGGTGGCCACTACTTCACAGACTGGGACTTCTGTGGTGCCTCCTAGACCTAGCTGGCTTTCTCAGGATGGTCATGGAAGAATCAACCTGGATGCTGCAATCACTAGACAGTACAATGAAGCCTCCTTGGCTCATTAATCTGTTAGTGTTGAAAACAAGCCTTTCTACAAAGCCATTATGGACTCCTTGGAGATTCAAAGGCTACAAATGTTGTAGACCAGGATGGAAGCAAGGGACATCAAGGACTCTGTTGAGAACTTGAAGGATGCTACAGCAAGGAGGCTTGATGAGAAGCTTCCCTCTCTCACTGTATCCAAGATGAACAGGTTTTTCTCCAAGGAACCTAAAGTGTCCTCATCTTTGAAGACTCTTTCCTCTAGAGTGGACAAAGTAGAGGCTACACTTTCTCAAATGCAAAAGGAACAGGAGAAACAGACTCAACTCCTAACTCAGCTTTTGGCAGCTCAGGGACTCCCTATCATCTCTCTTGATGATAACAAAAAGGGGGAGAAATCTAAGGAGCTTGATATACAAATCACAAAGGTTTTGGTCCCAGTCATTTCCTTACCAGAAGAGCCATTAGCTATGGGGGAGTCAGGGAAAAACAAGCTTGATGGCATTGACCTAATTCAGCAAGCATCAATGAGGCTTCATCTTGCAAAACAGATACAAGACCACTGGTCTAGCATAGATGCAAGGGTCAAGAAAATTGCTGGAACTTCAAAGACAAATCAGCCATCAACAGATCAAGCTACCTCTACAGAACCATCAACAAATGCAATGGTGATAGTATCAATGGAGCCACAGTTCAAGAGTTCATATGTTATAGAACCCCTTCAACATGGAGTCTTTTAAGATTCAAGAAATGAGAAAGGGCAATCTTCATGCTTTAGGGATGTGGATGCAAGAGGGATATCTCCATTATCACCTGCCAAACCCAAGGGCAAAAACATTGCAAGGATATTTTATCCTCCACCTAAGCCAGATGAGTTCAAAGTCCTAGGGAAGCTGATCACTGAAAGCAAAGAGAGCAATCATCCAAGCATAAGGAACAAAAGGGCCATCATCTACAGGGATAGCAAGGAAATTTGCATTTGGGTTGGTCACCCAAATTTTGCTAAGGCCAAAGCTGAAGAATCTGGAAGGGCAGCAATGCAAGCACTTGTAGTTGCTCAATCACTTGAAGATGAAGAAACCCTACAGGAAGAAAAGGCTAAGGATGAAGCTAAGGAAGCTGGAAATCAAAGGAAGAGTGTAAGGCAACCAAAGGCTAGAGCCAAAAGGAATCTTAACTTTGATAAAGATGATTCCCAGGACACTCCTCAAGACTCTCCCACAACAATTGCACATCAAATTCCTGTTGATCTACCTCTTGAGGGAAAGTTGGCTTGTGATCATGCACATCCTGTCAACTTTCATGATCAACCAATAATGCCAAAAGAGGAGCCTTTTGAATTTGATGAGACCTACTTTCCAAAGTTCCTATTTGAGAAGGATCAACCAATGAAGACAAAGAAAAGGGCTGTCAAGGCAAAGCCAGTGTTTGTGAGAAAGCCACAACCTCAGAAACCCCCTGCAAATCCAGAGGACTGCATGTACATTGCTGACATCAGGGAAGAATCCGGTTTACATCTTGATATAGACAACCTGGTGGAAGTAAAGGGCATTACAGCTTCTCAAAAATTGCCTGAGAGACTAGTTTTTATATTCAAGGGTGGTAGAGAACAAGTGTGGCCTCTCTACAGAATTTTAGGAGAAGAATATCAAACACTACTCTCAGTGTTTAGATGCTTGAAGAAGGACTTTGGCTTCACCAAAACAGCCAAGTATGAGGTGATCTCCAAAATTTGTCAGATAAAGGCTAGCTGGAACAATCCTGAGGCTCTTCCCAGGATTCTTAGAGTGCCCTCAACAGGAAAGAAGATCCATCTTCAACCATACTAGATGATGGAATTTAAGGACAAGGACAATTGCAGAAGATTCTTCAGGATGGAAGACCAGCTGGATAAGGCATCTAATCAAACTCTAAAGTTTATGCAATCCATGCTTGGTGATCAAGATGAAGAAGAGAAAATCTTTTACATAAGGCTACAGGTCCAAATTGAGGAAAACAACTCTAAGAGAGGGAAGAAGACTATGCCACAAAGAAGATACAGATGAATCATTTGCTCAGACTAGAGGAGCACTTTTGGGCATTAGTCTTGTAAGTCTTGCATTTTGTCTAAAACTTTATGAAGCTTAATGCATTTTCTACTTTTGTAATTTATGATGTATCTGAGTGTTTTTGTTATCATCAAGTCTCTTGATTTATGGCTGTTATTCTATCAGTCATAAATTGGGGGAGGTTGTTAGGAATATGTTGTTCTTGATGATAAACATAAAACACTTAGTAGAATTTGTGTAAAGTAATTTGTAGCTGTCAACGGAATGGTATGCTTTGCAGCAATCCGTTGACAGGTAGCTCATCAACGAAATGAGTGATGCAGCAACTGCATTGTACAATACTTCATAGTTTGATATGCATTTTGTTGTAGGTATTAGATAGGTTTTCTAAGTCATGTTGACTAAGTACTAAAGGCAAAATAGGTTGGTGAATTGTAAATATATTATGCCTTGTAATTTTGCCTAAGTGAAGACATGTCAACGGATTGAAGATTTCTCTATCAACGGAATGAAGATTACTCTATCAACGAAACGAGGAATACACCATCAACGGAATGAAGAATAAAGCTATCAACGAAACACATCTCCCTACTATCAATGAATCATTGTTGCTTTTCTGAATAGTTGACAAAGTGATAGTGACAGTTCTCTAACTGCTCAAAAGGTGATGTAGAAGGGTACAGTGCATTGGAAACCATTAAAATGGACATTGGAAATAAGGAAACATCCCAGTTTCCAATTGGGTTCTTGGAATAAACTATTATAGACAGAAGACAAAGATCTCCAAGGACCACTGGACAAAGGGATGAAAAGAAAACTATTGGCAGTTACTCATTGTACTTTTAGTGTAGCCAAAAATAGAGTTGTAAACTTGGGCTTATATAACCAAGTGTAGCAGTTACTTTAGAAGAAAGAGAAGAAAAACAAACAGATTGTATTAGCTATCTTTGAGAGCATACTTCTCTAAATTCTTGTAACTGAGCAGCTGTGTACATCTTTGTATCACAGATTATTTCCGCAATAAAAACACTTCAGTTGGATCATCAAACAATCCAACTGAATTATTTACTTCTTGTGTTTTTATTTAATCAGTTCAGTTTTCATTATTTATTTTTAAGTTCAAGAAAATATCTAGAATTGTATTCAACCCCCCATTCTACAATTCTGTTAGGTCATTTGGGATTAACACATCTACATCTCATGTCTATGGATGAGAGATATGTAGACTGCATTGAGAAAGGTCCACACGTTCCCATGAAGTTTGCATCTAGAGTTGGACTGCCAGATGATGCTGAAGATGTAGAGATTCCAAAACCTGTCTCAGAATGGACTGTTGAAGATGTTGCAGAAGTCCATAAAGATAAAAGAACCATGAACATTCTGTTTAATGGTTTGGAGTAAGAGATGTTTGACAATGTCATAAACTGTACAACTTCTAAAGAAGTATGAGACACTGTTAGAACACTCTATGAAGGAACTGAGCAAGTTAGGGAGAACAAAATGCAACTCCTCATACAGCAATATGAACACTTTCATTTCAAAGCTGGTGAAACCCTAAATGACACGTTTAGTAGGTTTCAAAAGCTTTTGAATGGATTAAAATTGTATGGGAGGATCTATCAAACCAAGGATTCAAACCTTAAATTTCTAAGAGCCCTTCCAAAAGAGTGGAAGCCTATGACTGTTTCTCTGAGAAACACTCAAGATTACAAAGACTACACTCTTGAAAGGATTTATGGAACCTTAAAGACATATGAGCTGGAAAATGTGAATAACTTGTTTGTTCCTCCAACTATGCATGCTGTGAATGAAAATGTGAGCAACTCTCAGAAATCAACACCAAAGGTAAAGGTTGATTTAAATCAATCTGAGCCCAAGGTGAAAAATGATATAAAAGGAAAATCAAAGGCTAACAAAACAGGACCCAAGGTAACTTGGGTACCAAAATCAAATTGATTTGATTTCATTGTGTGCAGGGAGACAAAAGGAATCTTTGGTACTTGGATAGTGGTTGTTCAAGACACATGACTGGTGATTCTACCCTGCTCACAGAGTTTCAGGAAAGAGTTGGCCCTTGTATTGCTTTTGGAGATGACAGCAAAGGCTACACTAAGGGATATGGCTTGATTTCAAAAGAGAATGTCATCATAGATGAGGTTGCATTGGTGGATGGTCTTAAGCACAATTTTCTTAGTATCAGCCAACTTTGTGACAAAGGATTTTTAGTTACTTTTTCGAAAGAAGCCTGTGTTGTTTCTAAAGGAGAAGACAACAATGTGGTAATGACTGGATTCAGAAGAGGGAATGTGTACATTGCTGACTTTAGTAGCACAAGTCCATACACCATCACTTGTCTTTTCAGCAAGGCAAGCAAGGATGAAAGTTGGCTATGGCACAAGAAATTGTCTCATTTGAATTTTAAGGTCATGAATGATTTGGTGAGGAAAGATCTTGCTAGAGGAATTCCACAGGTGGAATTCTCCAAGGATGGTTTGTGTGATGCCTGTCAGAAAGGGAAACAAAAGAAGGCATCATTCAAAAGCAAGACAGAGTCATCAATTGTCCAACAGATTGAGTTGCTTCATATGGATCTATTTGGCCCTGTAAATGTCATGTCCATTTCAAAGAAGAAATATTGTCTTGTGATTGTTGATGATTTTTCTAGATTTACATGGACTTTCTTTTTGCACTCCAAAGATGAGGCAAGTGAAATCATTATCAATCACATCAAAATGGTAAACAATCATCTTGATTTCAAAGTAAGAAGGATTAGAAGTGACAATGGGACAGAATTCAAGAATTCAAATATGAAGATGTTCTGTGAAGAAAATGGTATTTTGCATGAATTTTCCGCAGCAAGGACACCACAACAAAATGGTGTAGTTGAAAGGAAAAACAGAACACTTATTGAAGCTGCAAGGACAATGCTAGATGAATCAAAGTTACCAACTTATTTCTGGGCTGAGGCAGTTAACTCGTAAGCTACCTTGCCCACTTTCTTCAAAATCTCAAACGGTCCAGCATATCTCGGACTCAACTTCCCTTTCTTTTCAAACCTAACTAATCCTTTCCACGGTGAAACCTTTAGTAACACTTGCTCTCCTTCTTCGAATCCCACATCCTTTCTGGCTAGATCCGCATACTTTTTCTGTCGGTCCTGAGTTGTTATCAATCTTTTCTGAATCAATTGAATCACTTCCTTTGTTTGTTGCACTAGTTCTGGTCTTATCATCTTCCGTTCACCAACTTCTTCCCAATACACTGGAGATCGACAATTTCGTCCATACAAAGCTTCGTAAGGTGGCATTCCGATGCTCGCGTAAAAACTATTATTATATGAAAATTCCACCAAGGGTAGATGATCGTCCCAACTGCCTTCAAAGTCAAGTGCACATGTCCTAAGCATATCTTCAATAGTCTGAATTGTCCTTTCGCTTTGGCCGTCCGTCTGCGGGTGATAAGCCATACTCATTCTTAACTCGGTGCCCAAACACTCTTGAAAACTCCTCCAAAATCTTGAATTGAATCGAGGGTCTCAATCAGACACTATCGATACTGGAACTCCATGCCGTACTACGATTTTTTTTATGTAAATATGAACTAACTTATCCAGCGAGAATCTTTCGTTAATTGGAAGAAAATGCGCAGATTTCGTCAATCGATCCACGATAACCCAGATGGCATCATGGTTAGTCTTTGTTCTTGGCAATCCTACCACAAAGTCCATCGCAATGTGTTCCCACTTCCATTCAGGAATGTCCAATGGTTGAAGTAATCCACTTGGTCTCTGATGTTCCGCCTTGACTCTTTGGCATGTAAAACATTTACTCACCCATCCAGCAATCACTCTTTTATATCTGGCCACCAAAAGTTCGTCTTAAGATCTCGATACATCTTCGTACTCCCTGGATGAATTGAATACTTCGAGTTATGTGCTTCGTGCAAAATTTCACTTTTCAGTTCCGCTACATTAGGTACCCATATCCGAGAAGCAAATCTCAAGATCCCTTTGTCGTCCAGTTGGCTACGTATTTCCTCACCTGTCATCTTACTCACATCATCATTCATAACTTGCTCTTGGCACTTCCGTATCTTCTCCAACAATTCCGGTTGAAACGTCATGGTATAAATCATTTCCGTCGCATCCTTCGGAATACTTACTTCGATCTCTAACTTCTCAAATTCCTTGTATAACTCTTTGGCCATCGTCAGTGTATTTAATCTCTCTTTTCTGCTCAGTGCATCTGCTACCACATTTGCCTTGCCGGGATGATAGTTGATAGAAACGTCGTAGTCCTTGATTAGTTCTAACCATCTTCGTTGCCTCATGTTCAGCTCTTTCTGAGTAAAGATATACTTCAAACTCTTATGATCGGTGTAAATTTCACATCTCTCTCCATACAAGTAGTGCCTCCATATCTTCAAAACAAACACAATCGCTGCTAACTCCAAATCATGTGTAGGATACTTCTGTTCGTGGGGCCTAAGTACGCAACCCAATCCTTTGTACGACGCATCACTATAGATTACGAATTGACCTTGATCGTCTGGTAACATCAATACCGGTGTCGTAGTTAGTCTCTTCTTTAACTCTTGGAAGCTTTCTTCGCATTTATCGTTCCATATGAATCGCTCGCTTTTCCTTGTCAGCTTGGTCATTGGAGTAGCTATCTTCGCAAAATCTTGCACAAATCTCCGGTAGTATCCGGCTAATCCCAAGAAACTTCTGACTTCAGTCGGTGTCCTTGGTCTCTCCCAATCTTTCACTGCCTCTATCTTTGCTGGATCCACTTTGATGCCTTCGCTGCTCACCACGTGTCCTAAGAAATTAATTTCTCTCAACCAGAATTCACACTTGGAAAACTTCGCATATAGTCTTTCTTGTCTCAATGTTTCCAACACAATCCGCAAATGGTCTGCATGCTCTTCTTCTGTCTTTGAGTATATCAAGATGTCGTCGATGAATACCACTACAAACTTGTCCAAATATCTCTTGAAAATCCTGTTCATTAAGTCCATAAAAGCCGCGGGTGCATTTGTTAGTCCAAACGCCATTACTAAAAATTCATAGTGCCCATACCTTGTTCGAAAGGCCGTCTTCGGTATGTCATCGGGTTTAATCTTCAGTTGGTGATATCCTGACCGTAGGTCAATCTTTGAAAAATGTACCGCTCCTTTCAGCTGGTCAAACAGATCATCTATTCGGGGTAACGGATACTTGTTCTTAATGGTCAGCTTGTTCAATTCCCGATAGTCTATACACAATCTCATGCTTCCATCCTTTTTCTTGACAAACAATACTGGTGCTCCCCACGGCGAAACGCTGGGTCTAATAATTCCTTTTTCTTGCAAATTTTGCAGTTGATTAGCCAACTCCTTCATCTCCACTGGTGCCATCCTGTAAGGGGCCTTAGATACTGGCTCCGCGCCTGGTACTAAGTCTATCGCAAATTCAATCTCTCTATCTGGAGGTAAACCTGGTAATTCTTTCGGAAAAACATCTGGAAACTCATTTACAACTGGAATATCTTCTAACTTAGAAACTTCCTTCTCTATATCTATCACATAAGCTAAATACGCCTCACAACCTTGCCTTAATAATCTCTTAGCCTGAATCATCGTCAGGAACCTCTTTCTTTGCCTTTCTCCTCTAAATATTATTTCTTTCTTTTCTAGGGTAATCAAAGTAACCCTCTTCTTCTTACAATCAATACTTGCATCATACTCAGTCAACCAATCCATCCCTAATATCACATCAAATTCACCTAACTGAAAAGGTAACAAGTCAACATAAAAACGATTTCCCAAAATCTCTATCTCACAACGAGGATAATATGAACTGACCGCTATATGATCCTGATTAGCTATCTCTATATTCAACACTCCACTTAAGGGTTTCATTACGCAATTCAATCTACGAGCAAACGTTTCAGAAATAAAAGACCTCGTCGCTCCCGAATCTATTAATACTTTAGCAGGAATAGAATTTACTAGAAATGTACCTGCCACCACGTCGGAATCTCTCACTGCTTCTCCCATTGACATATTGTAGGTCCTGGCTAACGTCTGGACATTAACAACTGGGGGTGCTTCAATTGCCCGAATCATATTGTTCACGGGTGCTGGTGCTCTTCAGTTCTTAATCATGTGACCTGGTTTCTTACACCGATGACACACAATGCCTATCTTGCAATCCCGGGAATAATGTCCCTTCTGATTGCATTTAAAGCATGTGACATTCAATCGATGGCATATCCCTGGATGTCGCTTCCCGCATGTCTTGCATTCTGGTAGTGGGGGTCTAGAAAGTCCCTGCTGACTACCGGCTGGTAGACAGTTATCTTGTCCTACGCTCCCGGTATCTGGTGTCCTGAAACTTGTATTCCTTCCGGGCTGAAATCCCGGTTTCTTATTTGCTTGCCCTTGAAAACATCCCTGTTGCTGTCCCTTATCGGGTATCCCCGCTTTCCTTTTCTTGTTCTCCCTCTCTTTCATGTAAGAATCACTCTCTGTCTCCGCAATCATTGCCTTTTGGACCACCGCTGCATAGGTGTCTGTTGCCCAGTAATAATCTATTGTAGAAGGGGGGGTTGAATACAATAGTATAAAATAATCGACTTCTTAATGTATATATCACAAATATGAAAGAAAGATAACAGCTTTATTAAATCTGATATAAAACTATTACAAACTCTCTCAAGAAATTCTGATGTTCTTGAGAGCTGCTAGCTTACAAAAACTCTCTCAAGAAATTCTATGTTCTTAAGAGCTTCTATCTTGATTCATGCCGAACCAAAACCAAAACTGTGTTTATATACTACACAGCTTCTCTATCAATGATAAGTCCTAATCAATTACAAAGATTGAAACCTATCCATAATTGATAGCTACATTCTACAAACCAGGAACCGACAGAATAAACTTCCATGTTTAACTAGACTCCAAATATAACTCGAAGTAGGAATCCTGATCAGCTTCCAGTCCTGATGATCAATCCTGATCCCAGTCCTGATATATATCTTGATCCTGACGACCATGTAATCCTGATGACGTCAGCAATCCTGATCAGTTGAGTCTAGCTCCTGACGATCATTGAATTCTGATCTAACAATCTCCCCCAATCTCATACTTTGTGAAATAAAGTATAGATTCCTAAGATTCAATGATGTCAAAAACATATATACAAAATGTACAGAATCTGCAGCAACAACTTATCTGTTTAAATTCTTTGATAGAACATATTCATCTTCAAGAAGTTGGATAACAAATTTTCTTCTTTTTCTTCAAGAATTTGAATCAGTCTTTCCTTAAGATTTCCGAGTTCTTCATCTTCCTCATTAATCCGGTAGATAGCTGCTCTGAGATTCAATATGGAGCTTTTCTGAAGACTATGCTCTTCAAGCAAAAGATAAGCAATTTCCTTCCCATCAGGATTGAGAGTAAGTTGAGTCATGCCAAAAGTTACTTCTTTAACAGCAGTACCCCTTTGCATTTCCACATCCTGACCTCTTTGATTTAAGTACATGGGAGTATAATTACCATTGAAATTACTGTTTCCATCCAGTCTTCTTCTTATTAGTGACAAAATCATGTCACTCCATTCCTTGCATATTTGATTCTTCGATCTCAAAAGATAATGAACATATTTCAGTTCCTGTGTAGTTTTCATCAACAGATCTTGAATAGGTAAAATCTTCACACTACCATCTTTCATGAAGTACAGAAGCTTTTCTTTCTTGTCAAAACCATCATGACAATCTATAACTATATCAACAGCTAGTAAATTGTTCAGGTTTTCAGAAGTTAAAGTACCTCCAATTTCAGTTAAGGAGTAAGGATCAACATATGACATATTTATATATTCAGCATCCCTGTGTCCAATACCTCCTCTTGAATTACTTGTCAATTGCTTCAGATTTGAAAACATCTCTAACCAGAGTGCTTTTGATCTAATCATCTCAGATAAATCAACAACACTTGAAGCGCTTGTAATAATTCCTCCAGACTGAAAATTGATAAGTGTATCACAACTTAGTGTGCTAATATGTTTCCACTTCTTATCCTTTTCTTTTTCAAAGGCATAGCTTCTTTCCAGTGAAGATTCTTGTCTGCTTGAGTTCCTCCACTTTCTTCTATTTGAGAGTTTAAGCCTTTGTACATAGAGATTGAAATCTCTATTTGTTGATCTTGTAATTTCACTTCTTCTGGCTTCTTCTTCTTCATCTACTTCCTTGTTGTGAGAATCAACCACAGTAGATAAAATTATCAAATCAATCTCTTGCATAATTTCAGAATCATCAGGATCTTGAATATTATCAGGAACAACATCAGGATTAGATTCTTAAATTTGATTTGTATTGCAGAGAGTTGATTTTCTTGATTTTCTTCTCAATTCAGGTTCTTCTTCAATATTTCCATCATCACCAAAAGTAGATCTGTTAGGAACTACTAGAGTTTGAATAGGTTCAGGAATTTCTTCAATTCTTAACCCTCGAGACCTTGTCTGTCTAGGTATTGTTTGAGTTGAAGAACCTCTTCTACTTCTTCTAGCTCCTCTCCTACCTCTGCCTCCTCTACCTCTAACAGGAGCAGGATTATTAAAGCTTTCCATCATTTCTCTCTGTTGTCTTAAGAATTCTTCATGTGAGAGATCAGGATATTCTTCACTTGCTGTAGAGAGTGCTTTTCTTGCATATAATTGTTGAACTCTTTTATCAGTGTGATATAGAGTAACAATTCTGCCATCTTTTGTAGAAAACTTCTGGAATAGATTTGATGCATCTTCAGGATTATCAATAATCACATCTTCATCACCTTCAGGAATTGTAGTAAGAGTATGTCCATGACCAGGTGTCAGGATTTGTTCTTCCGTCAGGATTTGAGATTGCACCAACGTTCTTACTGTCTTAACTCCAGAATCAGAAACATGAGTTGACTGCGTTGTTTGACTTTGTGAAGTTTTAATTGTAGACTTCATAACAGCAGTATCAGAGGTTTCTCCTTGTATCACTTTGTCACTACCATCATCTCCAGTATCATCATCATTATTCCTTAATACTAGATCAGGTGTGCATTTTGTCTGACTAACCTTCTCCCCCTTTTTGACATCAGGATTTGACAATAAATTCAAAATTAAGGAAAGAGAGGCTTGAATGTCAGTTACCTTGGTATCCAGAGAATCAATCCTTCTGTTGATAGAGGTTGGTTCAGAAATAACAGATTTCACTTGGGATTCTACTACCCTTAGCTGAAAAGCAGTAGGCACCTTTGTAAAATTTTGAGAAATATCATTCCTCACCAACTCAGTTGAGTTCTTGATAGAATCAATCTCACTTTTTAGACTTTTGGATAACAGAGTTGTAGCCTTCAGATGATTCTTCAAGTCTTGATTCTCTATAGATTTCACTGCATCATAGGCATGTTCCAAAGCAGAAGAATAACTTACAGATTCAGCAGATCTGTGCCATGAATTGTTCCATTCATTCTGTCTAAGTGCCTCAGCAGGATTAAAGGAAGGAATAGAAAAATCTTGTCTCTGATCTTTCCCAGTGGAAGCTTTGCCAGCCATATATGTACTTGATGAACCAAAATTAGTTCCAAGACTAATTTTGAGTGCTGTAGCAAGCTGTTCCTTCTCTTTTCGATTCTCATCATCATTACTATCATTAGAGTCATCATCATCAGTACTATGAGTATCATCAGGATCAGGAATAGCTATACCTTTCATTTTATCCTGTGAATCTGTGATAGGATGATCCATTAGTCTTGAACGAAGTGGCTGTATCAGGATAGGTTCAACATCAGGAGCACCACTAGCGTCAGGATTTGATATGCTTGCATCAGTATTTGCTACCAATGGTTCTTGTGGAGCTTGAGGTTCAGAAGCTTCTTCAACACTTTGAGTCAAAGGTTCTTGTGTGCTTCCCTCATTGACAGTGTCCTCGACCAATCTTTGAACTTCATCTGCACCAGAAATCCCTTGAGCATTGTCAGGAAATTTCTCAGAAACTGTAGTTTGGCCTGCATCTTCACTTTGAGAAGATGGTTCTTGTGTAGCTGGAATGTCGATGTCTGCATTCTCCCTTTGAGAAAATGGTTCTTGTGGGACCATTCCACTAGCTAAGCCTTCACTCAAACTTTGATTGAGTGGTTCTTGTGTGGCTGGATCATCAGAAAGAGCTGCTGAACCACTTTGAGGTTCAGGTTCTTGTGGGCTTGATCCTTTCAGTTTCTTCTGTCTCTGATAGACTAACTCTTCTGCCTTCCTTAGCTTTTCTATTGGATGTTTTATCCCAAGATTGGAAGCAGCAGCACCATACTTCTCCCATGAAATATCAACATGTCTTTTTGTTGGAGAGTCATGTGCTAGAGAGTCTGAAATATTAACCACTTGACTTGGTGCAGTATCAGGAATACTAACATCAGGATTTGCTTGAGCAGTTGAAACTAATTGCTCATTCAGAATAGAAGTGTCCTGTACATCAATATCCTGCTTCTTTTCTAAAGGAATATGATACCTGCTTTTTGATAACTTCCTTTTCTTTTGTGGTGTAGACAATGGAACCACAGCTGCAGTAGCAGTATCAGCAACTTCCTTATTCACATTCATCATTGAGGATATAGGTAAATCATCCTCTGAGTCAGTCTCATCCCTGAGAACTAATTTTCTTTTAACAGAAACAGCCTCACCTCCCTTTGCAGCTTTCTTCACCAGGACCCCTTGTACACCCCCTTGTAACTTCTTTTTAGTGATAGGTGTAGAGGAAAAGTCCGTTGAACCTGATTGCCTTCCTGACACATCAGTTCTAGCTGACTTCTTTTCTTTTACAACTAAAGTCTTTTGAGAGACATTAGAGGTGGCAGTTGACTGTTTAGGATGAATGCTTGGGTTAGGAACAAGGTGTGATTGGCCTTGCCTCATAGCATGAGAAAGTAATCCATAACAAGTAGGCATTTTCTGATGTAAGAAAAACCTAACCTCATCAGGAATAAAAGCATTTCCTATGAAACCATTTGCCTTATCAGGATTGGAAGAAAAATATTTAAAATGAAGTAAAATAAAATTTTATTTAAGAAAACAAAATTTATTTTGATAATCCTGATAAGTGCTTCTTTTTTTTAAATGATTACAAAAACAAATAGCATAATACCCATGTAACCATTCTTACCAATTACCGAGGCAAAGTAATTATGAGAAAATGAACAGGCGCCTCGATAAAAAAAATGACATGCATCCTTAACACACATTCTCTATAAAATAGAACTGTTAAGCATAAACATCATATATCTATTAAAACACAAACCCTCTCCAGAGAAAAACTTACGAAAACCTTTCACCTTCTTTGTTTTTCAATGGCTGCCAATCAACAACAAAACAACATACCTGATGCTGAGCTCGATATCATATGGCAAGAGATGGAAGAGGCTCTTGTTGACATTGAGCCACAACCAGTTCCTGACCCTCGGGAACATGAAGCGTTTGTTAACGCAATGTTTGATGTGGTTTGGCACAACTTTCTACAAGCCAATCCAGACTGGAATCCGCTTGATAACCTCATCTATGAAGAGGATGAGGATGATGAAGAGGATGAGGATGAAGATGATGAAGAGCTCGTCCGAGAGCTTGAGAAAAGAAAGAAGAGAATTTGTGATGCTTGTCTGTCATGCAAGTTGGAGGCACGGAAGCGTCCCGGTGATCACGGTGACGATCCGCCTTCAAGTGAATCAGCTCCTCTTCTTGTCTCTTAAGGATGGAACAAGAGAAGCCCTAGATGGATCAAAGCCTGGTTATGATCCATCAGGAGTGTTCATGCTTATCTGCAGGGCACGTGTTCCTGAGTAGAAAAGTAGACTAGGAAAAGAATATGTAATTTCCATTTTCATTTGTAAAGAATCTTCAAGATTTAATGAAAACTATCAATTTGGTCAATTGTTCTTGTCCTTCTTACTTTTCCTGCACAATTTGTTAGTAACACTACATTTGATACATAATATAACGAATAGTAATCGCTGACAAAAATATAATTGTAATTGAAAATTAAGACTTAATAACTTAATCAGAGACTAAGTAATGATCTTATTTGTCAGAGTTTACCAGGAGTGTTGTTGACAAATTGTCTTAGAACTTCTGGTTTTCATACCAGCTTCAATATATGAGCATCAGGATTTGACCAGTTGACTTCCTGTCAGGAGTGCATCCTATCAGGATTTGATCAACGAAAACATACCTTTCTGAATAACCATCAGGATTTGACAGTTATCAGGATTTCCTCTCTGTAGCTTTCCTCAGAAATTCTCAAAGTTCATCATTCCAATTTCATTCACCAATTTATTAAAAGTAGCTTCAGGTAGTGGCTTGGTGAATATATCAGCTAGTTGTTGATCAATAGGAACAAAGTGAAGTTCAATTGTTCCTTCCAGAACTTGTTCTCTTATGAAGTGATATCGAATACTGATGTGTTTAGTAAGAGAATGTTGAACTGGATTTCCTGTCATTGCAATAACACTTTGGTTATCACAATAGATAGGGATTTTTGAGTATGACAGGCCATAATCTAACAACTGATTTCTCATCCACATTATCTGAGCACAACAACTTCCTGCAGCAATGTACTCAGCTTCTGCAGTTGAAGTGGAAATGGATTTTTGCTTTTTACTGAACCATGAAACTAGTCTTCCACCCAAAAACTGACAGCTTCCTGAAGTACTTTTCCTGTCTATTTTGCATCCTGCAAAATCAGCATCTGAATAACCACACAACCCAAAATCTGATTCCCTTGCATACCAAAGGCCAAGTGAAGAAGTGCCTTTGAGATATCTGAAAATTCTTTTGACTGCAATCAGATGGGGTTCTCTAGGTTTTGCTTGAAATCTTGCACACAGACAGGTTGCAAACATGATATCTGGTCTACTTGTAGTTAGATACAATAAAGAGCCAATCATTCCTCTGTTGTGAGTTACATCTACCTCAGCACCTTGATCAGGATCAAGTTTGGTAGCTGTAGCTATGGGAGTTGTAGCAGGAGAACTATCTTGCATGTTAAACCTTATCAATAAATTCCTTGTATATTTAGACTGATTGATAAAAATCCCTTCATCAGTCTGTTTAACTTGAAGACTGTTTCATACCATGCTCTTGGAGCTTGCTTTAGTCCATAAAGTGCCTTATCCAATCTGTAGACATGATCTGGATAGTTAGGATCAATGAAACCAGGAGGTTGCTAATCATAGACTTCTTCCTCCAGTTCTCCATTTAAGAAAGCACTTTTAACATCCATCTGGAAAACCTTGAATTTCTTATGTGTTGCATAAGCAAGAAATATCCTGATGGCTTCTAGTCTTGCAACAGGAGCAAAAGTTTCATCATAATCAATTCCCTCTTGTTGAGAATACCCCTTTGAAACTAGTCTTGCTTTGTTTCTGATTATTACTCCATCAGAATCAGTCTTGTTTTTGAAAATCCACTTTGTACCAACAATTGATCTATTCTTTGGTCTTGGTATCAGTTTCCAGACTTCATTTCTTTCAAATTCATTCAGTTCCTCTTGCATTGCAGTAACCCAATCAGCATCTTTAAGTGCATCTTCAACTTTCTTTGGCTCCTCCTTGGATAGAAAGTTATTGTATAGACATTCATTCTGAGTTGCACTTCTTGTTTGAACACCTGCATCAGGATCCCCAATGATCAAATCAGGAGTATGACTTGCAGTCCATTTCCTTGCTGGTGTTAAATTGTTTCTTGAAGTAGATGCTCTCCCTGGATTGGTGTTATCTTGATTTGAAGAACTTGCTTGTCTTGAAGCTCCCCCTGAATTATTGTTATTTCCTCCTGATAAGTTATCAGGATCATCACTTGAATCAGTATCTGTAGAATTCTGTCCTGATGATTGAGTTGACTCTGAACTTGTAGTAGAATGACGTTGCTCCCCCTCAACATTAACACTACTAGAAGTATCACTATTGATTGCATCATCAGTATTTGCACCATCAGCATCTGGTGTGTCATCAGGATTTGGTGACCCATCAGGATCTGATGTATTGACAGGATCTGATTCACTTTCTTCAGGTTCCTTGGTAGCTTCATTTTCAAAAATCAATCTATCATGAGAGTCTTCATTGATTCCAGCTATCTTCTTGTCATCAAAAGATACATTTATTGACTCCATGACAGTCCTTGTCCTCAAATTAAAAACTCTGAAGGCTCTTGATGCAGGATAGCCTATGAAAATTCCTTCATCATCCTTTGTTTCAAATTTCCCTAGCTGTTCAGGATGAGTTCTGAGAACAAAACATTTACAGCCAAACACATGCAAATGCTTCAGACTTGGTTTCTTTTCCTTGAGTGACTGATAAGGAGTAACACCATGTCTGTTGATTAATGTGAGATTTTGAGTATAGCATGCTGTGCTGACTGCTTCTGCCCAGAAATATGTAGGTAATTTTGCTTCTTCCAACATAGTTCTGCCAGCTTCTATAAGAGTTCTATTTTTCCTTTCAACTACTCCATTTTGCTGAAGTTGAGATGAGAAAGCTTCTTGTGCCAATTCCAACTTTCATCTACTGAAGCTTTACTGATCAGACAGGTAGGGGAGTCATCAGTATTTGATTGAATGTTGGCTTCATATATGTTACCATGCCTGTAGCCAGTCAGTGCTATCTTGCTTGTTGCTTTACTGACTACTTCACGATGAGTGGAATAGAAGTTGACATGATAACCTCTGTCAGTGATTTGACTAATACTCAACAAGTTGTGTTTCAGTCCCTTCACTAGAGCTACTTTTTCAATGATGACACTTCCAATGATTATATTGCCATATCCCAAAGTTTGTCCAATGTTGCCATCTCCATAAGACACAGTTGGGCCAGCTTTTTCCTCATATTCTGGTAACGAGGCTTTGTTTCCAGTCATGTGCACAGAACATCCACTATCCATGACTAACATATTTTTCTTTTTACCCTGCAATCAGAATAGAAACACACTAGTTAGAACATTTAGGAACCCATACTTGTTGGGTTCCTTTTCCATGCAATTTATTAACTTTCACAGCAGAAGACTTTCTGACCTTAGCAGTCCTGACAGGATTTACTTTGTCAGTATCAGTATTAACAAAAGCATGTTCCAACTTGACATTCTTAATGCTATCAGAGTTTGCACTATTTTTATCAACTTTAGGCAATGGATCATAAAAGTTATAGTACAACTCATGATAATCTTTACAAGTATAAATAGAATGCCATATACTACCACAATGAAAACAGGACTTCTGTGGTTTATAAAATACTGATCTATTCCTAACATCAGACTTAGAAATATCAGCAATCTTCTTCTTACTCTTCTTACAATCAATAGCAAGATGATTAGAGTTACCACAGTTAAAACAACACTTTCTAGGTGCATTTGGGATATATTTGTAACCATTCTCTTTATTGATCCCAACTTTACCATTCCTGTTTCTCTTAGCAGTAGCTTCCTTTTTCTTATCTGTCACCTCACAGATTTTATCCTTAAGCTGTTTCTGAGACAATAGACCTACATTCTTAATGACTTTATTCAAGACAGGTTTAGACTTTATGATTTTAATTCTTTGAGTAGAAGTAGATCCCTTTTCAAAAGTAGAATTGGAATCCTTACCAAAAACAAAATTAACAGGAGTAATCTTAGATTTGGTTGCATCTATAACATGTCTATAGGTCTTTGGACTGACTGTCTCATCAATGACAATTTTCTCTTTCAATTTCTTATCCTCATCTGACTTATATCCTAGACACTCTTTCCAATTCTTAGAGGTATTAATCTCATGAAATTTCCTACCAGAGTCTGTCCAGGTTCTGATTTTCTCATTAGCATATTCAAGTTCCTTTTCAAGAGCAGTACTTTTGGATTTCATCTCTAAATACATGTGATTAGCATTATCACATTCTTTTTGTACTTCTTGCATACGAGAAAATTCAGCTTCTAATATATCATTCCTTTTTCTAAGTTCAGACATCTCAGATAAGATCCTAGTATTTTCAGCAGTTTGACTTCTAAAGCTAATATGTAATGACTTTAGAAAACGTCTTAACTCAGAAGCATTATCAGTATCAAAATCAAAGATAGTATTTAGTACCTTATCATCAGGAGCAGCAGTTACATCAGCATTGGCCATTAGAGCATAGTTGACCACCTCAGTATCAGATTCTGAGGAAGAGTCCATCCAATCCTTGCTTGATGTGATAAGTGCCTTTGTCTTCTTGCACTCAGAAGCAAAGTGACCCATACCATTGCACTTGTAGCATCTAACCTTTGACTTGTCAAATTTACTACCCTTGCTGTCCTTTTTGATATACTTATCTTTGTTTGCACTAGTACAAACTGGACCTATTGCGTCGGTCAAATTGACCTATTGCGTCGGTTAAATGGCGTAGTATATGTAGGGGACGCTATAGGTAGAGGCCTATAGCGTCGGTTAAAATGGCGACGCTAATTGTCTGCTATTGCGTCGGTCAATTAAACAACCGACGCTAAAAGTATGCTTTAGGCGTCGGTCGTTTAAATGACCGACGCTAAAAGTATGCTTTAGGCGTCGGTCGTTTAAATGACCGACGCTAAAAGTATGCTTTAGGCGTCGGTCCTTTAAATGACCGACGCTAAAAGTATGCTTTAGGCGTCGGGCTTTTAAAGAACCGACGCAAAAAGTCGATTTTTTTAAAAAAAAAAAAAAAAAAAAATTCAAAATTGCAATTTCAATTGTCTTTACCTCAAACCCAACAAATACCACAATTAATACCTTATATATAATAAGCATAAGGGAGATCTTATCCAAATTTTTAGTCGTAGTCATTGTACTACCAAAAACATATGATCCGTTGGATTAAAATTGTAGATATTAAAAAGGAGCCGTGCGTTGCACGGGTTATAAGCTAGTATAGTTAAAAACAATTACAATTATCCTATGCCAACAAACATCACATTTATAATTCACCAATGTAACAAAAACAAAATAAATACACAATTAAATCCATCGATGAAACAAAAGAATCAATTTTCAATATTTCTTATAGTTCAAAACAAATACACACAATTACATCCACCAATGGTCACTCCTGATGGATCCATTCTGATGTGTCTGATTTGCCTATCATGCGAGTAAGATCCGATCCGATGGAGCAAATGCCGCCACAAGTAGAAAAGTCCCTCTGTTTGCTTCCTGGTGGTCATTACACAGTTGACATATTAGATCTTTCAGTTCAAAATAGAGGGAAAAGAATTCATATCAATAATGTAACAATACAACTGCTTGTAACAATACCAAGTAATTGTGTTATTAAAAAATGATGATGTATAGTGAAATAATCAAATAATACATGTTAGTTACCTCTGCCCATGGCAGCAGTGGAAGTGATGCCTCCCTGCATAGTCCAGTCCTGAGAACTCTGTCGTAGTAATTAGCACCTGACCATTTCTGATGAGAAATTTTCAATTTTGTCATTCTTATAATTCTTACTATATTCACATTAAAATTCACTTTTAGATATTTATAACACATATTTAGAGTTGAGATTTTTCTGTGGACTGCAGAGTTCCAGATTGGAACTAAGAGTTTAAGCAAGCAAAATCACTAAAGAAATATTTAAAATTGTAACAGGCCTTGGCTTGTCAATGACATAAACTTGTAAACTATCTACACTGCAATTTCTTTTTTCTTTTTTGAGAGCATCTACACTGAAATGAATTTATACATTTTGTTACTTATACATTTCTTTGACATAGAGATTGCAACTTGTAAGCACAAACAAATATAACCAAACATATTACTTATACCTACTTCATAAAATTTAGTATGTTGCTAAGTTTACAAAAATAATCGCAAGGCTTAGCTTAACGAACATCCTTGTCCTTAGTTACGAGATCGAGAGTTAAGCAATGGGGTCTACTGTTGGTTTGATATCTTGTTCAGTGTGCAAAAACATAAACTCTATATATATTTTTACAAACTTAACAAAGATATCGAATCAACCTAATGACCAAAGATTCAATAGACAAGGCACTCTTAGATTCAATAACCTAGGTTTTTGTTTTTTGTATAACATATAGATATAATAAACCAAATAGTGACAGGAAATTTAACATCGTTGTCGGAGCAAGAGCTAGTTGATTGTGATACTACCCTTAACAGTGGTTGCAATGGTGGTCTAATGGATTATGCATTTTCCTTTATTATGTCCAATGGTGGACTTCACAAGGAGGATGACTACCCTTACATCATGGAAGAAGGCACTTGTGACGAGAAAAAGGTATTGTATAACAACATACAAGAATGATATACAAAAGAATATTTAGTCCATCTATTAACGATCTTTGGTTCTGGAAGAGTATGTAACTGAACATCAATCTTTCACATCACTTAATTATATCAATCTTTCCCTTTTTAATATACACACATATACTATAAAATTCAACAGAGACTACGTATCAAATCATAGGAAAAAACTTACATGCTGACTATTTAATATACCAACTAGATCAATAAAAGGCTCAACATTGACGCAATTGCATAATGAAAACTTACCTGTCAATACATAGCTCAAACCCTCTGGAGTAGATGTATCTGCATACAATTCACCAAAATAAAAAATACCTGAAGCTTGAGAACACTAGTTTTCTCAGTAGCAGTAAGCAAACCATCATCAGACCGATACATTGTCGAAGAATGTGTGCGTGCGTGAGAGAGAGAGAGATCTAGAGAGTGACCTGAAAATCAAAGAACGAATCTCTAAATCACCCAAATCATTGAACTCAAATCAAAGCTTGAACTCGATTGAAACCCAAACTAAAGTTGAAACCCTAATTGGAGCCCATTGCAGGTTGAACCCCTAAATCAAGAAAACCCCTAAATCAAACAACAAACAGAACCACTAATCGAACCCCTAAATAAGGTTTTCATCTTGCGTATTATGGATTTTCAGAGAGAGTGTGTTTTTGATAGGAGTGGGTTAAGAGAGACAAAGAGGGAGAGATAAAGAGATCGAGAGGGATTTTGTGCGAGTTAAAAAACTTGAGCGGTCCTTTTGATTTTTCATCTCCCGCTGAGCCATCACTCTGTGCACTTCACACACATATCTTTTTATAATTTTCATATCAAAATTTTAAAAAAAATATATGTTACTTTTATTTTATATATTCAAATTTTAAAACGTAAAGATTTAAATTAGCTGTCTCCCCATATTTTTAAAATGATTTTAAGAAAAAACAAATTACATATGAATTTTACAAGTTTTATATTTATATTATTTAATATAAAGTGATTTTTGGTGTGTCTGAATTTATTTTCAAAAATTGGCATTTTTCTTATTTTTATTTAATTTTTTGATTTCTTTTACAAACTAGTTAAAAATGGGGAAAAAATAAAAAAAAATGGAAAATTAGTGAAAATAAGGTAATATTCATCACACAAATGGTGAGTATGACTACTTTGGTGTGTATGAATTTATTTTCAAAAATTGTCATTTTTCCTATTTTTATTTATTTTTTTTGATTTATTTGACAAACTAGTTAAAAATGTGGAAAAATAAAAAAAAATGGAATTCATCACACAAATAGTGAGTATGACTACTTTGGTGTGTATGAATTTATTTTCAAAAATTGTCATTTTTCCTATTTTTATTTATTTTTTTGATTTATTTTACAAACTAGTTAAAAATGGGAAAAACTAAAAAAAATGGAAAATTAGTGAAAATAAGGTAACATTCATCACACAAATAGTGAGTATGACGACTTTGGTGTGTATGAATTTATTTTCAAAAATTTTAATTTTTCCTATTTTTATTTAATTTTTTGATTTATTTGGCAAACTAGTTAAAAATGTGGAAAAATAAAAAAATGGAAAATTAGTGAAAGTATGTTAAAATTCATCACACAAGTAGTGAGTATGACTACTTTGGTGTGTATGAATTTATTTTCAAAAATTGTCATTTTTCCTATTTTTATTTATTTTTTTGATTTATTTTACAAACTAGTTAAAAATGGGGAAAAAATAAAAAAATGGAAAATTAGTGAAAATAAGGTAACATTCATCACACAAATAGTGAGTATGCCTACTTTGGTGTGTATGAATTTATTTTCACAAATTGTCATTTTTCCTATTTTTAATTAATTTTTTGGTCTTTATTTTTATATTTATTTATTTTTTTAATTAATACCTATAGCGTCGGCATTTCCAAGGGCGACGCTATAAGCTACACCTATAGCGGCGGTTAATTCAAACAACCGACGCTATATTGTTATTTTTGAGTTACACCTATAGCGTCGGCATTTCAAAGGGCGACGCTATAGGCCATACCTATAGCGTCGGCATTTAAGGGACGACGCTATAAGTATAGCCTATAGCGTCGGCATTTTAAGGGCGACGCTATAGGTATACCTATAGCGTCGCCCCTCAAAAGAACGACGCTATAGGCTCTACCTATTGCGTCGGTTGATGCAAACAACCGACGCTAAAGCTTCTGGCAATAGGCCTATAGCGTCGGTTAATGCAAACAACCGACGCAATAGGTAAAAGTGCGACGCAATAGGTCAATAACCGACGCTATAGGTGGCGACGCAATAGGTCCAGTTTGTACTAGTGTTGGATTGAAAGCCTTTTTCTGAAAGTTGCCTTGTCTTCTACTCTTCCTGAACTTCATCCTTCTGAAGTTTCTGACAATCATAGCAACCATCTCTTCCATGTCTCAGTCAGAAGAATCATCATCAGTATTGGCATCAGGATTGCCATCAGTATCTGATGAAGAGTCATCAGGATCTGACTCAACTATTCTTGTTTTACTTCTAGAGACCTCCATAGCTTTTCCTTTTGATTTAGCCTCTGCTTTCAAAGCAATTGATTTTGCCTTGCTGATTTTCTTGTTCTTTCTCTGTTGAACTTCAAGATCATGAGTTGTTAGCATCCCATAGACTTCATCAAGAGACACAGTGTTAAGATCATACTGATGTCTAATGATCGAGGTCTGAGTGTCCCATTCTTCAGGTAAAGCTCTTAGAAACTTGGTGTTTGAATCTTCAGTTTCATATTCCTTGTCAACTAAAGATAAACTGTTCAATAGTGTCAGAAATCTATCATATAGATCAGTTAGGCTCTCATCGGGTCTTGCATCAAATTGTTCATATTCTTGAATCAAAAGAGCCCTTCTGTTTTTCTTGACAGATGCAGATCCCTGGCACTGAGTTTCCAAAGTATCCCAGATTTCTTTTGAAGACTTGCATGCAATCACTCTGTTTGACATGACAGCATCAAGACTACTGTGTAAGATATTCTTTATATTTGGTTCCCTGAGTACATTAGCTTTTTCTTCTGGAGTCCATTCACTTTTAGCCTTGACCACATAATGTTCAGGTACTGTATCTGTTCGTTCTACAATCCTTGTAGGAATATATGGTCCGTCACGAATCCTGTCCAAATAGTCAGGATCCATAGCCTCCAGGTACATCAGCATCTTTACCCTCCATGTTGGATATTCTGATTTCTTCAAGATGGGAATTTTCATGCTTTCATACTTGGTTGTCGACATCTTTAGATCGTATCTGATTCAGAATTAAATCAGTTTGCTCTGATACCAATTGTTGCCCAGTAATAATCTATTGTAGAAGGGGGGGTTGAATACAATAGTATAAGATAATCGACTTCTTAATGTATATATCACAAATATGAAAGAAAGATAACAGCTTTATTAAATCTGATATAAAACTGTTACAAACTCTCTCAAGAAATTCTGATGTTCTTGAGAGCTGTTAGCTTACAAAAACTCTCTCAAGAAATTATATGTTCTTAAGAGCTTCTATCTTGATTCATGCCGAACCAAAACCAAAACTGTGTTTATATACTACACAGCTTCTCTATCAATGATAAGTCCTAATCAATTACAAAGATTGAAACCTATCCATAATTGATAGCTACATTCTACAAACCAGGAACCGACAGAATAAACTTCCATGTTTAACTAGACTCCAAATATAACTCAAAGTAGGAATCCTGATCAACTTCCAGTCCTGATGATCAATCCTGATCCCAGTCCTGATATATATCTTGATCCTGACGACCATGTAATCCTGATGACGTCAGCAATCCTGATCAGTTGAGTCTAGCTCCTGACGATCATTGAATTCTGATCTAACAGTGTCCAACTCCAATATAGCTAACTTGCTACGAATCCAAGACCTCAGTCCCTGCTGGAACCTCTTGGACTTCTTCTTCTCCGTATCCACATAGGTTGGAACAAACCTTGACAACTCCGTAAACCTTGTTTCATATTGGGGCACTGTCATACTTCCCTGCTTTAACTCCAAAAACTTTAATTCCATCTGATATCTCATATAGTCCGGAAAATACCTTTCCAAAAACAACTCTGTAAATCTTGCCCACGTAATCAATCCCTCGGGCTCCATAGCCCTACTCGTTTCCCACCAATAACTGGCCTCATTCTTCAGAAAATAGCTTGCATACTCCGTCTTCTTATCCTATGCCACCTCTATCAAGGCAAACGCCTTTTCCATCTCCTTCAACCATGCCTTAGCCTCTACAGGGTCTGCCGATCCTTTAAATTCTGGAGGTTTTGCTGCTTGGAAAGATTTGAACGTAACCGCCGGTGCTGCTTGCTGGTGATGCTGATGCTGATGTTGTTGCTGCTGTTCTAAGAGTTGTTGCTGAAATGCTTGTTGCTGTTGTGCTAGCACGACCGTCTTCTGGGTAAGAGTATTCGAAAGCTGAATTACCATCGGATCTATATGTCCCGTGGGAGGTGTATTCTGTTGACCTTCCTGGTCAGAGGAATCATTTGAACGAGTTTGTTGTCTAGGAGGCATATCGCTGATGAATAAACAATATTTGGCTTAATTAAACAGTTCAAAACAATAGAAGGGAGGGTCACAATTGATATTTTTGGAGGTTTACAGGTCTTCTCAACGGTGTATGGATACACTCGTCGTAACAAATAGAATGACAATTATGATGCTGGAAATGAATGACAAGGGAATAAATACAGTTCTATAAAAGAGGTTTATCATACATATATATAGATAAAGTTAGTACAAGCGTAGAACGCTTCAAAAGAAAATATATCATGGCTGAACCATAACTGCCGACCAGCAATACAACAAAAATGCAACAACAACCCGAGGCGTTCCTATAAGCCCGGTGCACTGCTGATTCTACAATATGCATCTATATACTAACTATCTAGAAACCATACATCCATGTCACATCTGTCTACTCCTAAACCTGCTCACAGATCACCTGCTCTTGTCTGCCGTAACGGGGGTCCTGCAATCCCTGCAATCTCACTCATTGCATAATCCAAAATCTGTCTCATCCCTGCTACTGTCTCTCCCTCTCGACTAGAAGCTAATCCGTGCAATCGAGTCTCAACCAAGGTCCTCGTAACCCTAAGCCTCATCTGAATGTCCCCTATCTGATCTCTAAGTCTGTCCCTCTCTCGGATAGCGGCTGCCTCGGTCGAACGAATCCTCCCCATCTCCATGACCTGTCCATAAAGGTACTCCCTCTCTCTACTCACCCTCTGATACTCATGGTGTGGAACTGGTGGCTCACATAACTGATACAAAGGCCCACAAACTGATGCTTTAGACACTGGTGCTGGGGCTACTTGTCGGAGTGGATTAGGACAAGGTACCTGATCTCTCCTGACTACCGGATACTGATGCCTAGGCTGATATCGCACTGGCCGAGACAGTCCTGCTCTCTCAACGGGTGTAGGTATCTCTGCTATCGTATCCTTGGAAGGGTCTGAGTCTGAACTAGAACTAGGGGGCTGCAATGATAACCACATTTAATTACTACGCATAATATCCCTAGTTGACCTCCTAATATCCTTAAGTGAATTCCTAACTCTCTATGTTATCCTGGACCCTAAGTCCTAACTTGTTTCAATTGCCATAACATGTTGCTTTGATACCAACCTATGACGCCCTCCAAACCCGGGGTACAGATTTGAGGAGTCACCCGACCAACGGAACACTATTTAACACATGCATAATATATAAAGACAAAAATACCCCTTAACGAAGATCGCATCCAGATTATGGCATTGAACACAAGCTACTACAATCTTTTATTAATACAATACCAGTTTTATCAGAGTTATTACATCACAACTTAGGTTCAAATCTAGACATCTAATCTAGAAAAGCAAAACAAACAACTACCCTGCCAGTGACAATGACTCGAGGGGCTCTCCTGGCTGCTGGTGAACTATCGGTCACGCTATGCCGACTCATACTCTAGCTTCACTGGAATAGGGTTAGAAAACAACAAGCAAGAGTGAGCCAAATTGCTCAGCAAACATCATATGAATCATTTCTATCACGGTTGTAAGGATATGAATTTATGATATCAGAATCAACAATATTTAGCTAACACATGCTTTGTATCAATAACAATTGAAGAAAAAGAATTAGAATTTGGCTTATACATTTTATTCAAATCAAAGGTTGTGCTGCTGGCCAGCCACGCATCAACCCCGGACTAGCTCACGGCATAGTCCTCTACTGGATCCTAGGCCAACCTGGGCCTTAAGTTATTCCGATCATAAATATGGCCCGACCAATTACTGGTCCATTTTAAAAACATGCCAAATCTATCATAGGGTCTAAACAATAACATGCTCAATAAGATAAACTCAATGTATAATAATTGCAAAAGAGCTTCAACTGCTCAGTATCAAATGAAGATCGAGAAATAATCATGGAATAATTTCAACGGTACAGTGTACTCATTCAATAAGGAAGTCAATATTGGTAATCGATAATCAATGACCGTAATCAATGGTCAACGATGGAAGTCAAATGATCAATGGTTGTCAATAATAATCAAAGGATGATAATCAATAATAAAGGGTGGTAAACAATAATCAAGTGAATTGTAAATATGGGTTTCCGATGCAAATCAAATCAAAGAATCAAGGATCTCTAATGAAATGGAATCAGTTGTCCAAATGCGGTTAAAAGATTGATAATTTGAATTGTTCTGGGGATAACGGTATTCAAGTAATCAAGACAATAATAATTTGTATCACAAGTAAAGGCACAGATACTTGCCTGGTCTAAGCTGCTGTCGGATCGACTCTGCTCACTCTACCTTTCCCTTTCCCTTGCTCCGGAAACTCGATTCTATAATTAAACAACTCATCACAATAAGTCTAACTGTAACAGCCCCAAATCCGGGGTCAGGGATTTAGGGTTGTCACAATCCATGTACTCATTGCCTTACCTGTATTACTCACACCATTCATAATTCACCTGCTCATGACCCCACAACATATGTCTCTCACACACACACACAGGTTAGAGTCTCAGAAACGACACACTACAACAACTACGGAATAAATAATTTTTATTATTACAATACCCAAATGTCTTTTGAATCTGTTACTGATACAATTTCTAAGTACTGTTACATTACCAACTTAGCCTTCTGATGCTCACCATCCTCTCATACCATTCATATCTATACATAAGTTGAATACCAAAAGCTGTAGCCTGATTCGATTGGTTCGTACTACTCTCGGGATCACTGCTAGAAACTGTTTATGGAAACGCCTTGCGGGGTATGTGTCGTCCCATTGGCATCCTGCTTCGATGCTATATAATATATATAAAACAATAGCAAGAGTGAGCGATAGCTCAGCAAGGAAATGAAAGTATGGCATAATTCTGCCTTTAACTCAACCCAGAATAAAGCGGGTATAAGACAATAATTTGTCAAAATATCTCGATACTGAAATTATATCCTTATCGGAATGTATTCCCAAAAACAGTACCATTATTGTACTTCAAATATCATTTTCATAATATTTCTGCAAACTTTTGCTATATTATGAACAAAGTTCTAGTATAATATAAAAGATGAGGTTTCAAAGTAAACCAATATAACTCTTCCAAAAATATCTGCTATGTAAGCAGAATATCAACATATAACTTAAAAGATGGAGTTATAAGGTGATTCGGTATAAACAACTCCCTTACCATAACTCATATTATGTAAGGTATCCACAGAGTCAAATGATAGAAAAGATGAAGTTACGAGGAAAATTAATATCATATCTCCGTAACCCAAGATTTACTTATGCATATATTATCAGAGTCATAACTCATAACAGATGAAGTTGCAAGGATTCATTGTAACTTTATTTTGAACACTTTTCGACCCCCTGCCAACATGACCGATAAACCTGTACCACGGGTGTCATCCTTGGTCCCTTTCAATACATGCTGCAGAATCCCTCTGCCAACATGATCGGTAAACCTGTACCAATGGAGCCATCCGTGGTCCCTTTCAGTACATGTTGCAGAATTATCCAAAATGGATGATGAACCAATACTGGAGCCTTCTCCGCGCCCGTCGTACCAACCTTACTATGATCAGTAGCAGGTTGTACAACAAAAATATGTTTTCTACATGTAGATTGAAGTATCACGACAGCCTGACATTGTCTACCGCCTTTCTGGATCTCCCGGCCCATTTGGGGCAATAAGGTGATGGATCGGCGCGACTCGACCTCTTACACATGCTCCTAGTTCAGATGAAATCCATGACTCTGAAACGTAAAGATCGTCTTCCTTTCCCCAAGTGTAATACTTGTTGATACGACTCCACTCAGTAGTTATATCTAGGTTGGAAAGGAAGATTCTTCAATATTTCCCAAGCGATGCTTGTTAATGGATATCGACTTGTTCCAGGAATTTACCCCTCGAGCGTTGAGGTGGTATCACAATACTTGACTGGCAGCAATTAAATTGCTCCGAGAAATATCTGTCCCTTGACAGTTTTTGAGTTGAGAGTTTAAAATGAATAGCAGTTACAAAAATCAGGTTTCCCGTATTTTGGATAGTTGAGCGAGCATTTAAGTCTTCTTAAAAGACAGACTTAAATGGAAAAACATTGTTTTGGGAACCTCTTTTTGATTTACGAATACTTAATAATATTTATTAAATAAGTAAATCTTAAATGAATATTTGAAAATAATATTCCTTAAGTAATCCTCAAATGAATATTTACAATAATATTCATTAAATAAATAATCCTCAAATGAATATTTACAATAATATTCATTAAATAAATAATCCTCAAATGAATATTTACAATAATATTCATTAAATAAATAATTAATCTTCAAATGAATATTTAAAAATAATATTCATTAAATAATCCTCAGATGAATATTCACAATAATATTCTTCGATTAAATAAACCTCAAATGAATATCTGAAATAATATTCCTTAATTAATAAGCCTCATTTGAATATTCGAACATAATATTCATTAAATAATTAAATCTCAAATGAATATTCAAAAGTAATATTCGTTAAATAAATAATCCTTAAATGAATATTCACAATAATGTACTTTAAGTCAATAATCCTCAAATGAATATTCATAAATAATATACTTTAAGTCAATAATCCTCAAATGAATATTCATAAATAATTAATCCTTGAATAACAGTACCCGATGTCTTTATCGAAAAATAACCTTTAACATATACAGAATTATAATTACTTCTGATCTAAAGAAATATCATACGCCCTTAACCTAGGGCCTTTATAAAAAACCTGGCTTATAACTGATATCCCATATCTAGCTTATAAGCCAATTACCAAATCATTTCCAAGTAATAACCTTCGAATGAGGTAATATTCAAATAACATTCCTCAAATCATTTCCAGGTAATTAATACTTTCTAGAAATATAATTAATGTTTAATAATAGCAGTCCTCAAAATAATTAGTACACTGCCGCTGGAATCCCCCCGGGTTTCCACGGCTATCTCTATATCTCAAAGTACTGACTCCCGGTCTAGAGTCGAAAACAAGAAGTATGCTCTTATCTCTAGAGCTACAAGGTACACCGGTTTATAACTACTTTATCTCAAAGCTCATATATAAACCAAAATCAAACTCTATTTTATACAATATATAACATGTATCGCAAAACTGTATAACTCCACACATGGCAAAAGCAGTAATATATAATCTATACTTCAAGGTATAGATTTAGAAAACTTGCCACAATACTTGCAACAAAGATTTGGTATATAAATTGGGAATACACAAGTATTGAACATTGGAAAATATACATACTCTGAATAATAGAGTAAGGTTTAGTAAACTTGCCTGATGCTCGAGAAGTGATAGGGGTTCACGACGATGCCGGACAATCTAGACAAAGTCAAAGAAAACGCACGATTAATCCCTTGGATAATCCACTTGTACTCAATGCTTAAACACGTAAGCGCAACACAACCAAGGCATTACTACCTCGTTATAGGCTCATACTAAGTCCATGTTAATCGACAATTACTTAAGTCGTAGGTTTAGTCCGAAATCGATCCTCGAATACAAGTTATACTTAACCATTTACAACATTGGTTTCTAAGGCATGTTCTTGGTGGTTTTCACTTGCGCGACCTCAGCTAAAACATTTTTATAAAATTGAAAAATAATCTTTTTAATCCGAATCATTTTCGTGAGCCTTCCTAACTGTCTCTAGTATTATTCCTCAAAGTTGCACATTTTAATAGGGCTTCTAAGTGGTCCAAATATAGCCTCAAAGTGACTGACCAGAGAAGGGTTGTTCCTCCAAACGACGTTTACTAAAACTCACTTTTCTCTTAAACCGTAAATCGTAACGACATGATTCTTGCGCTCACATAAACTAGAAACAAAGATCTACACACTCATGTTTATCATTGAACCAAAAGAGGCAGTTAAGTGTTCGGATTCTAGGCAGTTTATAGAGTTACCGAAAATCGGGCATTACAACGGCGTAAAACTTAACGTTTTCCATTTTCAAAACACAACCAAATCAATACCAAACAATTCCAAACTCACCATCCACCTTATACTCCCTCATCTCAGTCAAATCATCCATAAATATTCAAAACAAATTCATAACCCATCCTCCAAACTCAACCAACAATTCATCTAATCACTTAATCATGACCTTAACTTTACGTGAACATCAAAACCACTTCAAAACTCATATAAACAAAAAGGGGCAGAGGTTTTTATACCTTCCTTGAACCTCTAGCAACACTAACCAGTGCTCACAATCAGTCAACAAGCCTTAGATACTGCTTACAAAGCTTAAACCTTAAGATCAAATCAAGAAAACAAGTTAACAAAATTTCGGAGTTACTATTCATCATCACTTTGTAAAATCCATATAAAATCGAAAAACAAGAGTTTGGTTCTCAAATTTTTACCACACCTTCTACTCTTCAAGGGCTTTCTTTTGAGTCCTATCGCATCACCAGGGGATGCTTGAAGCTCGACTTATTGGCTTTCTAAGGTGAGTGGTCGAAACTGGAAAAGCAGGACAGTTTCTGTTCTCCGACTTGGGGAAGCGATTTGACTAGGCTACACTCCTTTGTTGGCCATGAACTTTTGAACGAATGTTGCCCATGGAGTGGAGAAGCTATGGTTAAAATATGGTGATTTAAGGATGGATAGAAATGGAGTTATGGATTTTTATTTGGACTCCGTTTCTGCTGGGCAGAATGGGGGGAAGAAGAGAGTTCTTCTCTTTTTCTTTTCTTCTTTTCTTTTTCTTTTGTTTTGATAAATAGATAAGTATGCTGATATTTGTATAAAAGAGGGGTGAGTCATCACATTTTGGTGAGTCACCAGGACACGTGTCGCGCATGCATGCGTTTGGTTAAAGTAGCTTTACTGGTTCGTTTCTTTTCACATGGATGATCCAAATGTTGCATCCCTCGAATTAATCTTGTTACATGTTACTTCCATGTCTATATTTAATCCTGTAAATGTTGCCTTGTTCCTCTTGAAACGATTCGAAATATTTTCTAAAGAGCGAATAAAACTCTACGCGATCCTCGCAGTGAATAGTAACTATTCACTATTCACTCCAACAATCGAATCCTTAAATCGACTTTAATAAAATAATAAAATTCCAAACTATTAAATCCTCAAATCCTCAATTTTAATATCTCATTTCTTGAATATAATAATATAGAATTCACTGCCCGGTCAAATACTACACCAAAATAAAATTTGGAATTTCTGAATTCCGATCGTCTTTGCATTCACTTATTTACTCCGTAGATCACTAATATGACTTTGGAATATCCACACTACGTGTCGTACATAGGTGGCATGAAAATTTTCTTAACCCTCAAAATCACTATTCATCCACCAAATTCACTATTCACTGATGCACTTAATCATAATAAGAAAAGTTTTAAATTTTTCCAAAAATTCGGGTTATTACACTAACTATTCTCGTTCTACTCTAGACACTTATTCAATCAATAATCACATTTAAACAAGTAACCGGTTATGTATCGGACGTCCGATATGATTTACGATATTTAAAACTCAGATATTTGCCCTAGTACGGGCATAAACAGACTATAAAACACAGCACACAATTAATATGAACCATTTAGCACTTATAAACATTTTTAAAACATCATACGAAACTTATTTGAATTTTAAATAAGTCACGATTAATTTTTAAATCAAAACTCGGATTTTTAAATCCAATATAAACATTTAAATGCAAATAAATCAATTAATAAAATTAATTGACACTCTTTAAATACTCAAACTATTTTTAAATAAATAAATAGGCTTGAAAATAATTAAACTGAATTTTAATTAATTAAATCTAAATAATAATTAATTTTTAAGAATTAATTGATTAAAAGAAATAACCAATTAATTAATAAATAAATTATTAATTAAAAATAATTAAAATATTTAAGTTTAATCAATTTTCGGATTTAAAATAATAAATATAATTTTCCAGAATTTTTTGGATATTAAAATATATTTTTAAAATAAAAATATGAATTTTTAAAGTTTTTAAACTATTTTTGAATTAAATTTAAAAATAAAATCCAAAAACAGTTTTCAGAAATTGAATTAGGGTTTTAGATGATTAAAACCGGGTCAGAAAACGGATAAACGGGTCGGGAAGAACCAATCCGGGTTGCCAAGAACAACCCACCGGATTCTGGGTTTTCCAGAATCCGGCCGGTGTCCGGCGACCGGAATTCTTAATTCCTGATCAAACATAACCAAAACAATAGAGTTTTTGTTCGCCTTTTCAAGACAAACACAACCCACACAAAAGCATCTCTGTCCCATGCCGGAATCGAGCCCAGAATCCGGTCAAAGAAACCGTCGGGTAAAACTTCGGCCGGAAACCCGATCTCCTCTATTTCTACATGAAACTCTAAGATTAATATGTCAAAATAACGCTTATAACTCACACAATCAAAGCCCCGTATCATAATCAATGTTAGATCAATATCAAGAACAGACTATTCAAAATAAGAATTCGGGTCAAAACCCGAAAATCAAACCCGACTAAATTGAACTTAAACACGAAATTAAACCATGGATTCTTGCTAATTAGAACCCTAGGAACATGTTAGAAGCAACCAATTGAACGGAGAATCAACAGATTGAAAATCCCCAAATCGACCAAGAACCCTAATTTTAATTAGAATATTGAAAAATTGATATAAAATCGAAAACTTACCAGATGATGATGAGGTTGGAAGATTCTGAAACTAGAGATCAAGAGATTTGATTTGAGTACAAGAACTTCAGATTTGGATTTCAATAACACCTTGAACGAATGGATTAATCTTCAAGAACACGAAGAACACGGTTCGGGAATTTTTAATTTTTGGATAATTAACTGCAGATTTCTATGAGTTTCAAGGTACGATTCGTCTTTTCATATTTTTGGCAAAATAATACCCCAAACAACATTTTTGGATCGATATAGATCCATTGGATCGTTTAAAAACCCTAATTAGGTTAAAAACACGTTTTACGAGGAAGAATCAGTTAAAAAGGTTGATGATCATCCAATTGATATATATATCATTATATAACTAATGCTCAAGAATACTGGGGCTATAACAAATGTAATATTGATATAAAACGATATATCCGTCCCCTTAAGCACTTAGGGTTCGGAACAATTTTTCCCTTTTTGAACAAAACGAATTATTCTTGCAGAATCAAATAGATAGGAATGAAATGATACGAATATCTCTCCCGATAATGATTCGAATACGAAAGACAAAGAGATAATAATTAATGTACGAAATTCCAACGGGGCCCTTGAATTATCAAAACGGGGCTCAGATTTGAAGAAAATTCCAAATAACGAAATATTTGAAAGGGGCTTCCGACTCACCAATTAGCACATAGTCACACAATAATTATCAGTTAATAATATCCCAATACTCCACAATAAATATTTTTATATAAAATATATCATTTATTCAAATAATAAAATTCACGGATATTACAATGATGCAAGAATATAGTGGCGAGAGAGAAGGGACTACAAGCGCCATAAGGGAGGAAGCAGCCATTGCAAGTGAGTTAATGGAGGTTCATGAGGGTGAAAGGGAACTTACTTTCCAAGAGCATTATCAACAGACTCTGGATAGTATTTCCCTGGATCCTGAGACCTTTACTCATCCTGTGCCAGCCTATCAAATTATGGCTCCACAGGGCAATGTGGAGGCAGAAAGGTCACTCAACCTAATCCATACAACTGCATCTATGCAAAGAGCAAAGGATGCATTGACCAATTTGTCTCCAGGAGCTGTAGCAAGTGGTGAGTTTGATTTCTCTGATGATGATGACAGTTTTGGTGATAATCTATAGGTGGCCATCACTTCACAGACTGGGACTTCTGTGGTGCCCCCTACACCAAACTGGCTTTCTCAGGATATGCATGGAAGAATCAGCCTGGATGCTACAATCTCAAGGCAGTATAATGAGGCCTATTTGGCTCATGAGTCTGCTAATGCCAATGACAAGAAATTCTACAAAGCCATCATGGATTAACTGGAAATTTAATGGCTACAGATGCTGCAGACAAGGATTGAAGCTAGGGACATCAAGGACTCTATTGAGAACTTGAAGGATGCTACTGATAGGAGGCTTGATGAAAAACTTCATCTTCTCACTGTGTCCAAGATGAACAGGTTTTTCACTAAGGAACCTGAGGTGGCTACCTCCTTGAAGACTCTCTCTTCTAGAGTGGACAAGGTGGAAGCTACTCTATCTCAAATGCAAAAGGAACAGGAGAAGCAAACACAACTCTTAGCCCAGCTAGTGGCAGCTCAGGGACTCCCTATCATCTCTCTTGATGATAACAAAAAAGGGGAGAAATCTAAGGAGCTAGACATTCAAATCACAAAGGTTATGGTCCCAGCCATTTCCTTACCACAGGAGCCATTAGCAATGGGGGAGTCAATGAAGGATAAAATGGATGGCATTGACCTGATTCAGCAAGCATCTATGAGGCTACAACTTGCAGAACAAATAAAAGACCAATGGTCTAGCATAGATGCAAGAATCAAGAAGATAGCTGAAACTGCAAAGAACACACATCCATCAACGGATCAAGCTACTTCTATAGCACCATCAACGGATGCCATGGTTTTAGTGTCAACGGAATGGGAGCCATAGACAAATTCTTCCCATGTTATAAAGCCCCTTCTTCATGGAGTTACTCAAGGTCCAAGGAAAGAAAAGGGACAAGCTTCATGCACTAGGGATGTGGAACAAGCTACACTTCAAGGAAGCCTATCCCCAAAATCCCCTGCTAAACCAAAGGGCAAAAACATTGCAAGGACTTTCTATCCTTCACCTTATCCAGATGAGCTCAAGATTCTAGGACAGCTTATCACAAAATGCAAGGAGAGCAATGATCCTGAGATAAGGAAACAGAGAGCAATTGTCTACAGAAATGGACAAAAATCTGTATTTGGGCTGGTCACCCAAATTTTGCTGAGGCTAAGGCTGAGGAGTCAGAAAGAGCATCTATGCAAGCTCTTGCAGTTGCTCAATCTCTTGATGAAGAAGAAAGACAACAAGAAGAAAAAGCCAATGAAGCAAAGAAGAAAAGGAAAAGTACAAGGTAGCCTGAACAGACAGCTAAAAGGAATCTGCCCTTTGACAAAGAGGTCTCTCAAAGCACAACAACAGATTCCTCTACAAAAGCTGCACCTCCAACTTTTCCTGATCTAATCTTCAAAGATAAGTTAGCATGTGATCCTGAACATCCAGTAAATTTTCATGATCAGCCAATTCAGCCAAAGGAAGAGCAAATTGAGCTAGATGAGGCTAACTTCCCAAAGTTCCTATTTGAAATGGATGCAAAGAAGAAAGCAAGGCAAAGGATTGTTAAGGCTAAGCCAGTATTTGTGAGAAGACAACAAGTTGAGAAACCTCCCATCAATCCAGAAGACTTCATGTACATTGCTGACATCAGGGAGGAGTCTAGCCTAAATATTAATCTTGATGACTTGGTGGAAGTGAGAGATATTGTAGCTTCTTATAAACTTCCAGAGAGATTGGTATTTGTCTACAAAGGTGGAGGGGAACAAACTTGGCCTCTCTACAGGATTTTAGGAGAAGACTACCAAACAATGCTCTCAGTGTTCAAATGCTTGAATAAAGACTTTGGCTTTACCAAAACTGCCAAGTCTGAGGTTGTCTCCAAAATCTGTCAAATCAAGGCAAGCTGGAACAAGCCTGGTGCACTTCCCAGGGTTCTCAAAGTCCCTCAATCTGGAAAGAAGATCCATCTCCAACCCTATTGGTTGATGGAGTTTAGAGACAAAGACAACTGTAGAAGATTCTTCAGGATAGAAGACCAACTTGAGAAAGCATCCAATGAAACTTTGAGATCAATGCAATCCAAGTTGGGGAATCAAGATGAAGAAGAGAAGATTTTCTATAGGAGGCTCCAAGCTCAGATTGAGGAGAACAATGCAAGGAAGGGAAAGAAAACACTGCCACAGAGAAAAAGATGAAATTTGCTCAGGCTAGAGGAGCAACTCTGTGCACTTGTTTTGTAAGACTTTTTACTTTGTATTTCAATAAATTCTTAAAACATTTTGAAGCTCAATGCAATTTCTGCTTTTATCATTTGTAATATGTCTGAGTGTTTTTGTTATCATCAAGGCTCTTGATTTATGGCTGTTATTCTATCAGTCATAAATTGGGGGAGATTGTTAGGAATATGTTGTTCTTGATGATAATTATAAAACACTTAGTAGATTTTGTATTAAGTCAATATTGTAACTGTCAACGGAATGGTATGCTTTGCAGCTTCCGATGACAGGTAGCTCATCAACGAAATGAGTGATGTAGCAATTGCACTGTACAATAGTTCACAGTTTGATATGCATTTTGTTGTAAGTATTAGATAGGTTTTCTAAGTCATGTTGACTAAGTATTAGATAGGCAAAATAGGTTGGTTAATTGTAAATATATTATGCCTTGTAATTTTGCCTAAGTGAAGACATGTCAACGGAATGAAGATTACTCTATCAACGGAATGAAGATTACTCTATCAACGGAATGAAGATTACTCATCAACGAAATGAAGAATAAAGCTATCAATGAAACACATCTTCCTGCTATCAACGAATCATTATCACTTTTCTGAATAGTTGACAAAGTGATAGTGACAGTTTTCTGATAGATCAAAAGGAGATGTAGAAGTGTACTTTGCATTGGAAGCCATCGAAATGGTCACTGGAAATAAGGAAACATTCCAATTCCCAATCAGGTTCTTGAGTGTGATCATAATAAGCATAAAGACAAAAGCCAAGATCTTCAAGGACCATTGGACAAAAGGAACGAAAAGCAAGCTACTGGAGGTTACCTTTAGATTAATTTAGAGTAGCCAAAAATAGCATTGTAAACTTGGGTTATATAACCAAGTGTAGAAGTTCATTTTAAGAGGAGTGAGTGAGATAAAAATAGTTTGTATTAGCTTCTTTAAAAGAGCACTCTCACTCCAAAATCAGGAACTGAGCAGCTGTGATACTTTTGTAACACAGATTATTTCCGCAATAAAATCATCTCAGTTGGATCCTGAAAACATCCAACTGAAATTTTATATTTGCTTGAGTTTTTATTTTCAGTATTGTTTTATTCGAAAGTAGTTTTAAGTTTAAGAAATATCTAGAATTGTATTCAACCCCCCCCCCCCCCCTCTACAATTCTGTTAGGTCATTTGGGATTAACAACTTCTATTCCAGCCACACAAGAACCATCTTCTCAATGTGAAGATGCAGGCAAAGCTACAGCTTCTGGTGAAAGATTGGTCGAGGACACTGTTATTGAGGGAAGTACACAAGAACCTTTAACTCAAAGTGTTAAAGCAACTTCTACACCTCAGGCTCCACAAGAACCATTGGTAGCAAATACTGATGCAAGCTTATCAAAACCTGATGGTGTTGCTCCTGACGCTAGTGGTGCTCCTGATGCTGAGCCAATCCTGATACATCCACTTAGCTCCAGACCAATGACAGATCCTATCACAGCATCACAGGACAAACTTAAAGGTATTGTTATTCCTGATCCTGATGTTACTCTTGATTCTGATGCTGATGATAGTGATGATAGTGATGATGATAATAATGAAGAGAAGGATCATCTTGCCAGAGTTATAAAATCTAGTCTTGGAACTAACTATGGTTCATCAAGCACATTCATGGCTGGCAAGGCTACTACTGGAAAGGACTTAAGACGATAATTTTCTGTTCCTTCTGAGATTGATCCTGCTGAGCAACTGAAAATGCATCAATGGGAAAATGAATGGTATGGATCTGATGAATCTATAAGCTATCCCTATGCATTGGATCATGTTTATAATGCTGCTATGTTGATTTAGAATGAAGATTTGAAGAATCATTTGAAGGCTACTACTCTTTTATCCAAAAGCCTGAAACATGAAATAGATTCTGTCAAAGATTCTACTGACAAAGTGAGGACTGATATTTCTCAAAGCTTTACAAAGGTGCCTACTGCTCTTCAACTCAGAGATGTGGAATCCCAAGTTAAGTCAATCATTACTGAACAGTCTTCAATCAACAACAGGATTGATTCTCTTGATACAAAGGTAACTGACATTCAAACTTCTCTTGCCTTAATTTTGAATAAATTGTCAAATACTGATGTCAAAAAAGGGGAGAAGGTAAGTCAGACAAAATGTACACCTGATCTAGTATTAAGAAATAATGATGATGATACTGGAAATGATGGTGGTGACAAAATTCTACAAGGAGAAACCTCTGATGCTGCTGTTATGAAGTCTACAATTCAAACTTCTCAAAGTCAAACAACGCAGTCAACTCATGTTTCTGATTCTGGAGTAAGGACAGTGAGGACATTAGTGCAATCTCAGATCCTGACGGAAGAACAAATCCTGACAGGTGATCAAATCATGATGCCTGGTCATGAACAGAATCTTGCTACAATTCTTGAAGGTGATGAAGATGTGCTTATTGATAATCCTGAAGATGCATCAAATCTATTCCAGAAGTTTACTACAAAAGATGGCAGAATTGTTACTCTCTATCACACTGATAAAAGAGTTCAACAATTATTTGTAAGGAAAGCAGTCTCTACAGCAAGTGAAGAATATCCTGATCTCTCACAAGAAGAATTCTTAACTGCTCCTGCTAGAGGAAGAGAAGGGAGAGGTAGGAGAGGTGCTAGAAGAGGTAGAAGAGGTTCTTCAACTCAAACAGTGCCTAGACAGACAAGGTCTAGAGGTTTATTAATAGAAGAAATTCCTGAAGCTTCACAAAATCTAATAGATCCTGTTATCAAGGATATCATTGAGAAGGAAGACAAGGAGTTTATTGAAGAAGAACCTGAATTGAGAAGAAGACCAAGACAATTAATTCTCTGCAATACAAATCAAATTGAAGATTCTAATCCTGATATTGTTCCTGACAATGTTCAAGATCCTGATGAATCTGAAATTCTGCAAGAGATTGATTTGTTAATCTTATCTACTGTGGTTGATTCTCACAACAAGGAAGTGGATGAAGAAGAAGAAGCCAGAAGAAGAGAAATCACAAGAAGAATAAATAGAGATTTCAATCTCTATGTACATAGGCTTAAACTCTCAAACAGAAGATTGTGGAGAAATCCAAGTAGACGAGAATCTTTACTAGAAAGAAGCTATGCTTTTGAAAAAGAAAAAGATAAGAAGTGGAAACACATAAGTACACTGAGGTGTAACACACCTATCAATTTTCAGAATGGAGGAATTATAACAAGTGCTTCAAGTGTTGTTGATTTATCTGATATAGTTAGATCAAAAGCACTCTGGCTATGTATGTTTTCAAATCTGAAGCAATTGACAAGTAATTCAAGAGGAGGTATTGGACACAGGGATGCTGAATATCTGAATATGTCTTATGTTGATCCTTACTCCTTAACTGAAATTGGAGGTACTTTAACTTCTGAAAACCTGAACAATTTATTAGCTGTTGATATAGTTATAGATTGTCATGATGGTATTGAAAAGAGAGAAAAGCTTTTGTACTTCATGAAAGATGGTAGTGTGAAGATTCTGTCCATTCAAGATCTGCTGATGAAAACTACACAGGAACTGAAATATGTTCATTATTTGTTAAGATGGAAGAATGAAGTGTGCAAAGTGTGGAGTGACAAGATCTTGTCAACAGTAAGAAGAAGATTGGATGGAAACAGAAATTTCAATGGTAATTATATTCCCATGTACTTAAATCAAAGAGGTCAAGATGTGGAAATGCAAAGGGGCACTGCTGTTAAAGAAGTGACTTTTGGCATGACTCAACTTACTCTCAATCCTGATGGGAAGGAAATTGCTTATATTTTGCTTGAAGAGCACAATCTACAAAGAAGCTCCATACAAAATCTCAGAGCAGCTATCTATCAGATTAATGAGGAAGATGAAGAACTCAGAAATCTTAAGGAAAGACTGATTCAAATTCTTGAAGAAAAAGAAGAAAATTTGTTATCCAACTTCTTGAAGATGAATCTTTTCTATCAAAGAATTTAAACAGATAAGTTGCTGCTGTAAATATTTTTACATTTTGTAAACATATTTTTGACATCATTGAATCTAGGAATCTATACTTTATTTCACAAAGTATGAGATTGGGGGAGATTGTTAGATCAGAATTCAATGATCGTCAGGATCTAGACTCAACTGATCAGGATTGCTGACGTCATCAGTAATGCATAGCCATCAGGATTGCATGATCGTCAGGATCAGGATGAAAATCAGGACTGGGATCAGGATTGATCATCAAGACTGGAAGCTGATCAGGAATTCTACTTCGAGTTATATTTGGAGTCTAGTTAAATAAGGAAGATTATTTTGTCGGTTCCTGGTCTATAGGTATGAAGCTATCAATTTAGGATATGTTTCAATCTTTGTTATTAATTAGGACTTATCATGTAATTGATAGAGAAGCTGTGTAGTATATAAACACAGTTTAGGTTTCGATTTATGTGGTGAACATAACCGATCACACACACGAGTATCTTTGTAACCTAGAAGCTCTCAAGAGCATCAGAATTTCTTGAGAGAGTTTTTGTAAAATAGAAGCTCTCAAGAACATCAGAATTTCTTGAGAGATTTTGTAACAGTTTATATCAGATTTAATAAAGCTGTTATTATTCTTTCATATTTGTGATTTATATCTTATTAAGTCGAGAATCTTATACAATTGTATTCAACCCCCCTTCTACAATTGTTTATTACTGGGCAACATTTAGTACCAGAAAGACTATCAGCAATGTTAGATCAGGATTCAATGATCGTCAGGATCTAGACTCAACTGATCAGGATTGCTGACGTCATCAGTATTGCATAGTCATCTGCATTTGCTCAAAGAGTCAGTATCAGGATTATCATCAGGATCTACATCAGGACTGGGATCAGGATTGGAAGCTGATCAGGATTCCTACTCAGAGTTATATTTGGAGTCTAGTTAAATAAGGAAGTTTATTTTGTCGGTTCCTTATTTATAGTAATGAAGCTATCAATTTAGGATAGGTTTCAATCTTTGTAATTGATTAGGACTTATCATGTAATTGATAGAGAAGCTGTGTAGTATATAAACACAGTTTAGGTTTCGATTTATATAGATCACATACACGAGTATTTTTGTAACCTTGAAGCTCTTAAGAACTCAGAATTTCTTGAGAGAGTTTTGTAACAGTTTTATAACAGATTTAATAAAACTGTTATTATTCTTATTTGTGTTTATAAAAAATCGAGAATCTTATACAATTGTATTCAACCCCCCTTCTACAATTGTTATTTACTGGGCAACAATTGGTATCAGAGCAAACTAATTTAAATTTGAATCAGATACGATCTAAGATGTCGACAACCAAGTATGAAAGCATGAAGATTCCCATCCTGAAGAAATCGGAATATCCAACATGGAAAGTAAAGATGCTGATGTACCTGGAGGCTATGGATCCTGACTATTTGGACATGATTCGTGATGGACCATATATTCCTACCAGAATTATAGGACGAACAGAAACTGTACCTGAACACTATGTGGTCAAGGCCAAGAGTGAATGGACTCCAGAAGAAAAGGCTCATGTACTCAGGGAGGCAAAGATAAAGAATATCCTGCACAATAGTCTTGATGCTGTCATGTCCAACAGAGTGATTGCATGCAAGTCTTCAAAAGAAATTTGGGACACTTTGGAAACTCAATGCCAGGGATCTGCATCTATCAAGAAAAACAGAAGGGCTCTTTTGATTCAAGAATATGAACAATTCGATGCTAGACCTGATGAGAGCCTGACTGATTTATATGATAGATTTCTGACACTCCTGAACAATCTATCTTTAGTTGGCAAGGAATATGTTTTTGAAGATTCAAATACCAAGTTTCTGAGAGCTTTACCAGAAGAATGGGATACTCAAACCTCGATCATTAGACATCAGTATGATCTCAACACTGTGTCTCTTGATGAAGTCTATGGAATGCTAAGAACCCATGATCTTGAGGTTCAACAGAGAAAGAATAAGAGAAGCAGCAAGGCAAAGTCTATTGCCTTGAATGTAGAGGCTAAATCAAAAGGAAAAGCCGTGGAGGTCTCGAGAAGGAAATCAAGAATGGTGGAGTCATATTCTGATGATTCATCATCATATGCTGATGGCAATCCTGATGCCAATACTGATGATGATTCTACTGACTCAGACATGGAAGAGATGGTTGCTATGATAGTCAGAGGCTTCAAAAAGATGAAGTTCAGCAAGGCTAGAAGACAAGGCAACTTTCAGAAAAGGACCTTCAATACTAAAAAAGACAAATAAATCAAAAAGGATAGCAAGGGTAGCAAATTTGACAAGTCAAAGGTTAGATGCTACAAGTGTAATGGTATGGAACACTTTTCTACTGAGTGCAAGAAGACAAAAGCACTCATCACATCAAGCAAGGACTGGATGGACTCTTCCTCGGAATCTGACACTGAGGTGGTCAACTATGCCCTAATGGCCAATACCGATGAAACTGCTGCTCCTGATGATAAGGTACTTAATACTGTCTTTGATTTTGATACTGATAATGATTCTGAGTTAAGACGTTTTCTAAAGTCATTGCATATTAGCTTTAGAAGTCAAACTGCTGAGAATACTAGGATCTTATCTGAGATGTCTGAACTTAGGAAAATGAATGAGCATTTAGAAGCTGAATTTTCTCTTATGCAAAAAGTACAGAAAGAATGTGATAATGCTAAACACATGCACTTAGAGATGAAATTTAAATGTACTGCTCTTGAAAAGGAACTTGAATATGCTAATGAGAAAATCAAAACCTGGACAGACTCTGGTAGAAAATTTCATGAGATTAATACCTCTAAGAATTGGAAAGAGTGTCTAGGGTATAAGTCAGATGGAGATAAGAAATTGAAAGAGAAAATTGTTGTTGATGAGACAGTTAGTCCAAAAATCTATAGACATGTTATAGACAAAACCAAATCTAAGATTACTCTTGTTAATTTTGTTTTTGGTAAGGATTACAATTCAATTTTTGAAAAGGGATCTACTTCTGTTCAAAGTGTTAAAGTTGTAAAGTCTAAACCTGTCTTGAGTAAAGTTGCTAAGAATTTAGGTTTATTGTCTCAGAAACAACTCAAGGATAGAATCTGTGAGCTTACAGATAAGAAGAGGGAACCTATTGTCAAAAGAAACAGGAATGGTAAAATTGGGATAAATAAAGAAAATGGTTATAAATTTGTCCCAAATGCACCTAGAAAATGTTGCTTTACCTGTGGCAACTCTAATCATCTTGCTATTGATTGCAGGAAGAGTAAAAATAAGGTTACTGAAATTCCTAGGTCTGATGTTAGGAATAGATCAGTATTTTATAAACCACAGAATTCCTGTTTTCATTGTGGTAGTAAATTGCATTCTATTATACATGTGAAGAATACCATGATTTGTACTATAACTTTTATGATCCTTTACCCAAGTTTAAAAATAATGCAAATTATGGTAGCTTTAAGAATGTCAAAGTCAAGCATACTTTTGTTAATACTGATACTGACAAAGCAAATCATGATGGAGTTAATCCTGTCAGGACTGCTAAAATCAGATAGTCTTCTGCTGCTAAAATTAATAAAATGCATGGAAAAGGAACCCAACAAGTGTGGGTTCCTAAATATTCTAACTAGTGTTTTGTTATTCTGATTGCAGGGTAAAAAGAAAAATGTGTTAGTCATGGATAGTGGATGTTCTGTGCACATGACTGGAAACAAAGCCCTGTTATCAGAATATGAGGAAAAAGCTGGCTCAACTGTGTCTTATGGAGATGGTAACATTGGACAAACTTTGGGATATGGCAATATAATCATTGGAAATGTCATCATTGAAAAAATAGCTCTAGTGAAGGGACTAAAACACAACTTGTTGAGTATTAGTCAAATCACTGACAGAGGTTATCATGTCCACTTCTATTCCACTCATTGTGAAGTAGTCAGCAAAGATTCAGGAAAGACAGTATTGACTGGCTACAGGCATGGTAACATTTATGAAGCCAACATTCAATCAAGTACTGATGGCTCTCCTACTTGTCTCATCAGTAAAGCATCAGTAGATGAAAGTTGGAATTGGCACAAGAAGCTTTCTCATCTCAACTTCAGCAATATCAATGAGTTGGGTAAGAAAGATTTAGTGAGAGGATTACCTAAAGCTTTGTATACTCCTGATGGACTCTGTGATGCTTGTCAAAAGGCTAAACAAAGGAGGAAATCATTCAAGAGTAAATCAGAATCCTCTATTAAAGAACCATATCACATGCTGCATCTTGATCTATTTGGTCCAGTCAACATTATGTCCATCAGTAAGAAAAGGTACACTCTTGTAATTGTTGATGAATACTCTAGATTCACCTGGGTGTATTTCCTGCACAGGAAAGATGAGACTCCAGAAATACTGTTGGATCATGTGAGAATGATTGAGACAGGCACAAAGTACAAAGTCAAGATTCTGAGAAGTGATAATGGTACTGAATTCAAGAATTCAAAAATGGAAGAGTTCTGCAAATACAAAGGAATTATTCAACAATTCTCTTCTCCTGGCACACCCCAGCAAAATGGAGTAGTAGAAAGGAAAAATAGAACTCTTATTGAAGCTGGCAGAACTATGTTGGAAGAAGCTAAATTGCCTACATATTTCTGGGCAGAAGCTGTAATATCCGTGAATTTTATTATTTGATTAAATGATATATTTTATATAAAAATATTTATTGTGGAGTATTGGAATATTATTAAATGATAATTATTGTGTGATTATGTGCTAAATGGTGAGTCAAAAGCCCCTTTCAAATATTTCGTCATTTGGAATTTTCTTCAAATCTGAGCCCCGTTTTGATAATTCAAGGGCCCCGTTGGAATTTCGTACATTAATTATTATCTCTTCGTCTTTCGTATTCGAATCATTATCGGGAGAGATATTCGTATCATTTCATTCCTACCTATTTGATTCTGCAAGAATAATTCGTTTTGTTCAAAAAGGGAAAAATTGTTCCGAACCCTATTTGCTTAAGGGGACGGATATATCGTTTTATATCAATATTACATTTGTTATAGCCCCAGTATTCTTGAGAATTAGTTACATAAGGATATACATATCAATTGGATGTGTAAGACCCCAGATTTTGGGTAGAATTAAAAACTTTTATTTTATGTTGATGTATGTACGAATAGTATTAATGAATTGAGAATCAAGTTATGAAATGAATATGGATTTCAGTTTTCAAGTATTCTGTGAATAGTGAGAATGGACTGACCATTTAGATAAGAATAATCTCTCTGGAAAAATAAGGATATAACACCCCAAGGAAGAAAAGTATTTTATGTCATCCAAATTGATATCTGGTATGCATCCGACAACTCCATAAATAAGATAGTGTATGCCCGAGAAAGCTCTAGAACATTGTCTAAGTACAAGAAATAAAGCAGGAATATTGGAACGGTTAATGATCCAAATGATTATGGATGAATAGTGACTTTTGTTAAAAAACCACTGATGAATAGTAACTTTTTCATTTAAAAAGTTTTTCAGACCACCCTATATACGGGACGATATAATGAACTTTCAAAGATGTATTAGTGATCTACGATGAAAATAAAGGAATGCAAAAGCTGTCAGAATCGGAAAAATAGCATTTCCGTTTTCTCCGAAATTTCTCCAATAACGGACGGATTAATTATTATTTGAGAATATTTGAAGGATTTAGATTATCAATTTTATGGATATGGATTAATAAAAGAATTAGAGATATCAAGGACGTACAGGATTAAATATAGACATGGAAGTAACATGTAACAAGATTAGTTCGAGGAATGCAACATTTGGATCATCCATGTGAAAGGAAACGAACCAGTAAAGTTACTTTAACAGAGCCGTTGCATGTGCGACAAGTGTCGAAAGAAGAAGGTACCAAGGACCATGACTCACCATTTTGACTATTAAAATACCACAAATATCAAAAGTAATTAAACAAAAAGAAAAACAAAAACACCACACCACCATTGAAGAAACTTTCGGCCAAGAAGAAGGAGAAGGGAGAAGTGGAGATTTCTTCCACCAACAATTGCAAACTAGAGCTTAAAACGAAGCTAGTGATTAGTACAAGGTGAGCCATGAATCTTATAGCTTTTCTTTAAGTCTTTCATGTTTAAATTTGAGGTCAAAGATGGAGATGAATAGTAATTTTCAAAAACTAACCTTTGATTCTTGATTTCTTTTGATGATTCAAGCTAGCTTAAGGTTAGATAAGGGCTACACAAGATCTAATAAGCTCATATACACACCAAGGAGGTACGGACCTTGAACCCTTGAAAGTATTAAGTGATTTTTTAAGCTTTAATGGTGTAAAAGCATGTTTATGATCTTAGTAGCTATGATTGGGACCCCCATTACCAGCATGTGCGACCTGTGGAAGAAAACATCTCGGTGTGTGCGACCAGAGACTGGTAACCTGTTTCAAGTGCGGGCGAGGGGGCCATTATGCTACCAATTGTACCGCAGTTAACCCTAGTGTCAGCCAAGGCCTCACTTGTTTTCAGTGTGGACGACAAGGTCACATGAAGAAGGATTGCCCCACGAACCGACCCGCAGCATCAGGGGCCAGCAAAGCTGCCTCCAACAAACCACCAACTGCTAGGACTTTCAACATGACAGTGCAGGATGCCATGAGGAACACGGATGTGATAGCAGGTACCTTTTCTCTGAATTCAGTTAGCGCAAATGTTTTATTTGATTCGGGAGCAACTAAGTCTTTTATATCGAGGGATTTTGCGCATAGATTGAGACTTAAATCCCAACCATTAAAGGATTCCCTACAAGTAGAGATAGCTAACCACGAAACAGTCCCAGTTCATCAGATGCACCCAAACTGCAAATTGGAAATAGGGGAATAGTCTTTTTGTGTGGATTTGATTCCTTTTAAATTAGGAGAATTTGATGTCATTTTGGGGATGGATTGGTTGTCTCGAAATAACGCGCAGATAGATTGTAAGGGGAAAAAGGTTAGATTAAATACTCCAGGAAAGAAGGAAATAGTGTTTAAGGGAATGAAACAGACGCCGAAATTTCTAACCATGGCGCAGACCAAAAGATTGTTATGAAAGGGAAATGAGGCTTATTTAGCATATGTTGTAGACACCCAGAAAGAGGTGCCTAGGTTACAGGACATTCCAGTAGTCAATGAGTTCGAAGATGTATTTCCACAAGATCTCCCAGGATTACCACCCGATAGGGTAATTGAATTTGCTATTGAATTAGCCCCGGGGACGGCGCCAGTCTCGAAGGCCCCGTACCGGTTAGCCCCAGTAGAAATGAAAGAGCTAGCTACCCAGTTACAAGGACTGTTGGATAAGGGTATGACAAGACCCAGTGTGTCGCCGTGGGGGGCACCAGTGTTGTTTGTTAAGAAGAAAGATGGGAGTATGAGGTTATGCATCGACTACCGAGAGTTGAAAAGGCTAACCATTAAGAATAAGTACCCATTACCAAGAATAGACGATTTATTCGACCAGCTAAAGGATGCTGTGTACTTCTCTAAAATTGACCCGAGGACCGGATATCACCAATTAAAGATTAAACCCGAAGATATCCCGAAGACTGCATTCCGTACCAGATATGGACATTATGAGTTCTTGGTGATGTCGTTTGGATTGACCAATGCCCCAGCAGCTTTCATGGATTTAATGAATAGGTTGTTCAAGGAGTATTTGGACGAGTTCGTTATAGTTTTCATTGACGATATTCTTATCTACTCAAAGACAGAGGTAGAACATGCAGAACATTTGAGGATAGCCTTAGGAATACTCAGGAAGGAGCAATTGTAGGCCAAATTCGCGAAGTGTGAATTCTGGCGAAACGAGGTTCAGTTTTTAGGACATGTGATTAACAAGGAAGGAGTGTTGGTTGACCCCTCCAAGATAGAGGCTGTTTCAAATTGGGAACAACCAACCACACCAACGGAAGTAAGGAGTTTCATAGGATTAGCAGGGTATTATAGAAGATTTGTCAAGGATTTTGCGAAAATCGCAGCCCCGTTAACCCGACTTACCCGTAAAACTGAGAAATTTGAATGGACGGAAAAATGCGAGAAGAGTTTCCAAGAGTTAAAGAAGAGGTTGGTAACTGCCCCCGTATTGGCATTGCCAGATGGAAAAGGAGATTTTGTGATTTACAGTGATGCTTCGCATAAGGGATTAGGGTGCGTGCTAATGCAGCACGGTAAAGTAATCGCGTATGCATCGAGACAATTGAAGGAATATGATATTCGATATCCTACTCATGATTTAGAATTAGCAGCCGTAGTTTTCGCTTTAAAGATTTGGAGGCACTACTTGTATGGAGAGAAGTGCGAGATTTACACTGACCATAAGAGCCTCAAGTACATTTTTACTCAGAAGGATCTCAACATGCGCCAGAGAAGATGGTTAGAGCTGATCAAGGATTATGACTGTGAAATTCTGTATCACCCAGGGAAAGCCAATGTGGTGGCTGACGCCCTTAGTAGGAAGGAGAAACTCAAGATGATAATGTCATCAGAAGAGCTGATTAGAGAATTTGAAAAGATGGAAATAGAAGTGAAGGTGACCGGAGTCGGTGCCAAAAAGCTGTTTGAGATTTCCTTGCACCCAGAGTTGTTAGAAAAGATAAGAAGGTGTCAAGAAAGAAAGATAAGTGAAGACAGGCAATCAATGACCGGAGAAGAGATCCACACTGTCAAGGATGATAAAGGAATAAGGAGGTATACTTACCGAATTTGGGTTCCGAATGTTCGAGAACTGAAAGACGAAATTTTACACGAGAGTCACAGTTCTAGGTATTCAATCCACCCAGGAAGCACCAAGATGTATGGAGATTTGAAAGAATACTACTGGTGGCCTAACATGAAAAAGGATGTAGTAGAGTGGGTAAGCAGATGCTTGACCTGCCAACGAGTGAAGGCGGAACACCAGAGGCCCAGTGGACTGTTGCGACCCCTAGAGATTCCCGAATGGAAATGGGAACACCTAGCCATGGACTTTGTAGTAGGTTTAGGTAATCATAGACCGATTAACGAAGTCAGCACACTTCCTTCCGATCAACGAAAGGTACACTGTCGATAGACTAGTGGATATCTACTTGAAAGAGATAGTGGCGCGACATGGAGTCCCAGTCGCTATAGTATCTGACCGAGATCCCAGATTTAACTCCAGATTCTGGAGGAGCTTCCAAGAATGTGTAGGGACCCGGCTGAACATGAGTACTGCCTATCACCCCCAAACAGACGGACAAAGTGAAAGGACCATCCAAACACTAGAGGATATGTTAAGGGTCCGTGCTGTAGACTTTAAAGGGAATTGGGATGATCACCTACCACTGATTGAGTTTTCCTACAACAATAGTTTTCATTCAAGTATAGGAATGCCGCCTTACGAGGCCCTTTATGGAAGAAGATGTCGATCCCCTTTGTATTGGGATGAAGTTGGGGAGCGAAAAATGCTTGGACCCGAAGTGGTCCAACGGACTAAGGACATAGTAGATCTAATCAGAGGACGGCTGGTAGCAGCCCAAGATAGACAAAAGAAGTATGCTGATTTAGCCCGGAAGGACAAGGAATATGAAGTGGGAGACCTAGTGTTCTTAAAGGTATCTCCTTGGAAAGGTTTGATGAGGTTCGGAAAGAAAGGAAAACTGAGTCCTAGATATATGGGACCATTTGAGATCTTAAGACGTATTGGAAACTTAGCATATGAGCTAGCATTACCCCCAAACCTGCAACAAGTGCACAATGTGTTTCATGTTTCAATGCTGAGGAAGTACAACCTGGATGCTAAGCACATAGTGGAATACGAACACGTGGACATGCAGCCAGACCTAACCTATGTGGAGCAACCAGTGGAAATCATAGATCAAAAGGAACAAGTGCTCCGAAACAAGGTCATCAAGCTAGTAAGAGTTTTGTGGCAAAATCATAATGTGGAAGAATCGACTTGGGAACTAGAAAGCGAAATGCTGGAAAGATATCCCCATTTGTTTTCAGAGTGATTCCGGGACGGAATCCTTTTAAGGAGGGGAGACTGTAAGACCCCAGATTTTGGGTAGAATTAAAAACTTTTATTTTATGTTGATGTATGTACGAATAGTAGTAATGAATTGAGAATCAAGTTATGAAATGAGTATGGATTTCAGTTTTCAAGTATTCTGTGAATAGTGAGAATGGACTGACCATTTAGATAAGAATAATCTCTCTGGAAAAATAAGGATATAACACCCCAAGGAAGAAAAGTATTTTATGTCATCCAAATCGATATCTGGTATGCATCCGACAACTCCGTAAACAAGATAGCGTATGCCCGAGAAAGCTCTAGAACATTGTCTAAGTACAAGAAATAAAGCAGGAATATTGGAACGGTTAATGATCCAAATGATTATGGATGAATAGTGACTTTTGTTAAAAAACCACTGATGAATAGTAACTTTTTCATTTAAAAAGTTTTTCAGACCACCCTATATACGGGACGATATAATGAACTTTCAAAGCTGTATTAGTGATCTACGATGAAAATAAAGGAATGCAAAAGCTGTCAGAATCGGAAAAATAGCATTTCCATTTTCTCCGAAATTTCACCAATAACGGACGGATTAATTATTATTTGAGAATATTTGAAGGATTTAGATTATCAATTTTATGGATATGGATTAATAAAAGAATTAGAGATATCAAGAACGTACAGGATTAAATATAGACATGGAAGTAACATGTAACAAGATTAGTTCGAAAAATGCAACATTTGGATCATCCATGTGAAAGGAAACGAACCAGTAAAGTTACTTTAACAGAGCCGTTGCATGTGCGACAAGTGTCGAAAGAAGAAGGTACCAAGGACCATGACTCACCATTTTGACCATTAAAATACCACAAATATCAAAAGTAATTAAACAAAAAGAAAAACAAAAACACCACACCACACCACCATTGAAGAAACTTTCGGCCAAGAAGAAGGAGAAGGGAGAAGTGGAGATTTCTTCCACCAACAATTGCAAACTAGAGCTTAAAACGAAGCTAGTGATTAGTACAAGGTGAGCCATGAATCTTATAGCTTTTCTTTAAGTCTTTCATGTTTAAATTTGAGGTCAAAGATGGAGATGAATAGTAATTTTCAAAAACTAACCTTTGATTCTTGATTTCTTTTGATGATTCAAGCTAGCTTAAGGTTAGATAAGGGCTACACAAGATCTAATAAGCTCATATACACACCAAGGAGGTATGGACCTTGAACCCTTGAAAGTATTAAGTGATTTTTTAAGCTTTAATGGTGTAAAAGCATGTTTATGATCTTAGTAGCTATGATTGGGCTTTATTATGAGTTGTATTGAGTTTTAAGAACGTAAAGGCATTGCGTGGCCTCAGTTCTTGGTTATATAAGATGTATATGTTGTGTGGAGAGATTGGTGAGCAAGTTGAATGGGTTGAAATTTTGGGATTATCCGATTCATAGCCGTTATAATGCCCGATTTTCCTTAACCATTGTTTTGTCTATGATGTTCGGACATAAGGACTTCTGTCCAGAGTCACCACTGCCTAGTATTGTGTAGGTCTTGTTTCAAGGTTCGTTTTGATATAAAGATCATGTGATTCCGAATTACGGTTTAGGAGAAACGAGTGTTTAATTAAGGACGTTTCGAGAAACCGAACTATACCACTTAGCCAACTTTGAGGCAATGATCAAACCCCTTAAGTGACTAATCAGAATATGAAACTTTGTGTTAACATACTAGGTATGTTTAGGAGGACCCTCGAAAAGATTTCGTGTTAAAAGGATTTAATCTCTATTTTATAAAAATGTTCGAGTCGAGCGTGCGCAAGAGGATTCTTAAGGAGTCAACTAGGAACCATGTTTTGGTTTAAGTAAAGTACATACTTAGTTCCGTGCAAGTATTCAAGTGATTAACCTTGGATCTTTTGATTATGTATAGATCGCCGGATTGACTCGAGGCACACTACCCCTACCTCACCACCATGCAAGTTTTCAAAACCTATATTACTGTTGTTGTGATAATAATTGTTTTCAATTATGATATGCGATTGCGATATATATAAATTGCATACTTTTTTTTCGATTTGCTATGTATAGCAATGCTTGAGGTTACGACTTGAAGTTGGGGCTTATAAGTTAGATATGGGATATCAGCTATAAGCCAGGGTTTTATATTTGCCCTAGGATAAGGGCGTGTGATTTTCTTGAAAGATCAGATGTGACTATATTTTGTATATGATAAAGGTTGTTTTCCGATAAAGATATCGGGTAACCGTTATTCGAGGATTAATTATTTTATTTAAGAATATTATTTATTAATATTCATTTGAGGATTATCGACTCACAAAACATTATTTATATTCATTTGAGGATATTGACTTTAAGAATATTATCGTATATATTCATCTGGGGATTATGTAATGAATAGTATGTTTCAATATTCATTTGAAAGTTATTTAATTATTTAATGAATATTACTTTTGGATATTCATTTGAGATTGATTATTTAATGAATATTATTTTCAAATATTCATTTAAGATTTACTTAATTAATAAATATTATTAAGTATTTGTAAATCAAAAGAGGTTCCCAAAACAATGTTTTTCCATTTAAATCTGTCTTTTAAAGAGGATTTAAATGCTCGCTCAACTATCAAAAATATGGGAAACCTGATTTAAATAACTACTACTCTTTTTAAACTCTCAACTCAAAACTGTTAGGGGACATATATTTTCTCGAAGCAATTTAGTTGCTGCAAGTCAAATATTGTGTTACCACCTCAACGATCGATGGGTAAATTCCTGGAACAAGTCGATATCCATTAACAAGCATTGCTTGGGAAATATTGGAGAATCTTCCTTTCCAACCTAGATATGACTACTGAGTGGAGTCGTATCAACAAGTATTACACTTGGGGAAAGGGAGATGATCTTTACGTTTCAGAGTCATGGATTTCATCTGAACTAGGAGTGGTGTAAGTGGTCAAGTTGCGTGGGCCCATCCAACTTTTATTGCCCCAAATGGGCCGGGAGGTCACAGTAAGGCGGTAGACAATGTCAGGCTGTCGTGATTCTTCCATCTACATGTAGAAAACTATTTGAGCGGTGCGACCTGCTACTGATCATAGCAAGGTTAGGCACAGCGGACGCGGTAGCAACTCCAGTATTAGTTCATCATCCAATTTGGATATTCCTGCAACAGGTATTGGGGTGAAGAACCAGTCTTGTTGGCAGGGGGTCGAAAAATGCTTGAAAACTAAGTGGCAATAAATTCATACAACTCCACCTTTTATGAATTATGACTCTGATAAATCCTGATTAAGGATATATATGCATAAGTGGATTTTGGGTTACGGAAATATTTTAATAATTTTCCTTGTAACTTCATCCTTTATATTATACTAGTTCCTTATCTGTTTAAAGCATAACATGTGGCTACAGAAATATCTTTGAATTGTTATATTTTGGGTAATCTGTTATAGGTTATATTGGTGGGCTCTGTTGCTCACCCTTGCTTTATTTATTTATATCACAACAACAGCTAGAGCAGATGGCCCGGTTCAAGCGCACTCTGCGCAAGCGAGTGGCAGTCGTCAGAGATCTACCCGCTGAGGTCGTGACTGCCATAGCTGAGGTAGTAGTAATCAGTAGCATAGGTTACATCTTTTGTTTCAGACTTATTTATATTTATGATTAATGTAATCAACGGCAAGAACTTTTAAATGCTATGTAATCTTTTGGGTTTGTAATAACTTATAACTTGTGGATCCTATGGCTAGATACTTATTTCAATTTCATCTCTGGGACTATAACTAGTGAGTGTGTATGGTGATGTATTGTGGGGTCACAGCATGTAGTTTAATTGTTTTGATTCAAGTGCAAGTATTATTGACAAGAATTGAGACCGTAACGACCGGATCCCCGACCCCGGATCTGGGGCTGTTACAGAAATGGTATCAGAGCGTTAGAGTTATAAACCCCAAAGATGATGCGACGTTACAATAATAAATTCACTAAGATAATAAGAACTCTTGCCAAGTTCGATTAAAACCCTTATGGGAACTTTAATATCATGATAGTAACATAAGTTCGTTATTGTGTAGGCGAGCGACATCTCTGACCCTGAGGCTCACGAGAGACAGCATGATGATGACTTGCTTCGGACTACAGATCCATACTATGAGGGTTTTGGGGAGGAGGACCCGGAGGAGGTCCAGGCGGATGCGGACACCGAGGTTGTTGAGGATTCTGATGATGAGGATCCCGAGGAGGACCCGACCCTAGCTGATACTGAGGATATGGAGGGGGATGCTGAGGACCAGACTCCACTTCCTATCGAGAGAGCCCCTACCCCTCCACCACTGCCTTTGAGCCCTTCCCCTGATGAGTTCGAGGAGCTTACCCCTGAGCCACAGCAGGCAGAGGATGCACCACCAGCTGACCCGGTTACCCCACCCCATGTTCCGTTGGAGGGGATACCAGTATGTGTGCATGACTGGATCGTGAATAGAGTTCAGTCAGATTTGATAGCGGCTGAGGCTAGGTTGGCATAGTCACGGATGCAGCTAGCAGCGGAGAGAGATGCCAGGATGGTTCGCCAAGGCGGCGGGAGGTCTGTGCCCCCTCGGGCTGCCCGGAGGGCGATGACTCGCATTGAGCTGAGGGCACGGATGAGGATTCGAGCTTTTCCTACTGATGGCGATGGCAGGGTATCCAGGGTTGATGCTGAGGAGATTTTCCGCTTAGCCATGGAGAGGGTGAGGGCATGGCGCCGTACCAGTGGCTGATTTCAGAGTTGGTGATGTAGTAGTCTAGTCTTCTAGTCACGTACGGACGTAGTAGTGCCGACTTTTGGTGGGATTGTTCCATTGTATATTTTATCCCTTTTCTGACTAGAAGGATAGACCATGTATTTCACTTTTGACTAGATGATGTTAGGACGGTTGTACTTGTAAACTGTCGATGTTGACTCAGACTTTGTATCTTTGGTACCATGTATATATTTGTTTCCTTTCAGTTGAATCCAGTACTGTTGTGACGTGATCACAAGTTTGTTATACTGTTGTCTGCACCATGCGATTAAATTACGATAAAATATAGAACTGCGGAAGTCTACTTCCAATTATGTAACGAATGTATTTGTAACCCAGTAAACGAGCCTAATGTGAATTTTTCCAAATTTCAGTAAGATGCCTCCACGAAGAGTGGGAACTAGGGCTAATCCCCCTGAATCTGATGATCAGGAAAGCCACAATCAAAATAGGGAAGACCCTGAGTATAATGAAGAAATAGATGAGGATTATAATGAACAGGACGACTCCCAGTATGGGGAGGCTGATGAATCCTTTTTCACTGCAGACATTGAGAATGAAGACGAGGAAGTTGAAGAGGAACAAAGAATAGAGGACCAGGGTGGAGACCCCATGGGTCAGTTCCTGAATCTACTCAGGCAAAATTTGGACCGTTATCCCCAACCACCCCAAGGAAACAACAATACCATAGCGAACTCTTTCAGGGCATTTAAGTCACTCAATCCCCCAGAATTCCAAGGATCGGCTGACCCAGTCGAGGCAAGAGCCTGGATAAAGGAAATGGAAAAGTCCTTTGAGATCTTAAGCATTGAGGAGGCACAGAAGACTGTTTTTGCCACTTACCTACTAAAGGGAGAGGCCAACTATTGGTGGGAGGCCAAGAAGAACATGGAGACGGATATTATCGTGACTTGGGAAAGATTCAAGCAATTGTTTCTAGAAAAGTATTTCCCAAGGTTTATGAAGACTCAGATGGAGCTTAAGTTTTTGGAACTGAAATAGAATAATCTAACGGTGGCTGAGTATGAGGCAAAATTTACCGAGCTATCAAGGTTTGTGCCAAAGTTTGTAGATACCGAAGAGAAGAAAGCTAATAGGTTTCAACAAGGATTTAAGCAGTGGATTCAGAATCGCGTGGCAGTCTTGGAGATTACGGACTATGCCACGTTGGTGCAAAAGGCTTCGATTGTGGAAGCAGGGAGTGATCAGATGCAGAGAGAGAGAGAGAAAGGGGGAACAAAAAGGAAACATGTAAGTATGGGTGGAGGTTCAACAGGAAGACACACCCCAAATAGGTTTAACCGCGTGGCAGCCTCCCTACCTGAAAGGAATACGGGTTTCAAGCGAACCGTAAGCTCAAGCGTGAACCAGGGCGGCAACCCATCCGGAGTGTCCCACTCCCGCCAGTCTCGACCCCCATTACCAGCATGTGCGACCTGTGGAAGAAAACATCTCGGTGTGTGCGACCAGAGACTGGTAACCTGTTTCAAGTGCGGGCGAGGGGGCCATTATGCTACCAATTGTACCGCAGTTAACCCTAGTGTCAGCCAAGGCCTCACTTGTTTTCAGTGTGGACGACAAGGTCACATGAAGAAGGATTGCCCCACGAACCGACCCGCAGCAACAGGGGCCAGCAAAGCTGCCTCCAACAAACCACCAACTGCTAGGACTTTCAACATGACAGTGCAGGATGCCATGAGGAACACGGATGTGATAGCAGGTACCTTTTCTCTGAATTCAGTTAGCGCAAATGTTTTATTTGATTCGGGAGCAACTAAGTCTTTTATATCGAGGGATTTTGCGCATAGATTGAGACTTAAATCCCAACCATTAAAGGATTCCCTACAAGTAGAGATAGCTAACCACGAAATAGTCCCAGTTCATCAGATGCACCCAAACTGCAAATTGGAAATAGGGGAACAGTCTTTTTGTGTGGATTTGATTCCTTTTAAATTAGGAGAATTTGATGTCATTTTGGGGATGGATTGGTTGTCTCGCAATAACGCGCAGATAGATTGTAAGGGGAAAAAGGTTAGATTAAATACTCCAGGAAAGAAGGAAATAGTGTTTAAGGGAATGAAACAGACGCATAAATTTCTAACCATGGCGCAGACCAAAAGATTGTTATGAAAGGGAAATGAGGCTTACTTAGCATATGTTGTAGACACCCAGAAAGAGGTGCCTAGGTTACAGGACATTCCAGTAGTCAATGAGTTCGAAGATGTATTTCCACAAGATCTCCCAGGATTACCACCCGATAGGGTAATTGAATTTGCTATTGAATTAGCCCCGGGGACGGCGCCAGTCTCGAAGGCCCCGTACCGGTTAGCCCCAGTAGAAATGAAAGAGCTAGCTACCCAGTTACAAGGACTGTTGGATAAGGGTATGATAAGACCCAGTGTGTCGTCGTGGGGGGCACCAGTGTTGTTTGTTAAGAAGAAAGATGGGAGTATGAGGTTATGCATCGACTACCGAGAGTTGAACAAGCTAACCATTAAGAATAAGTACCCATTACCAAGAATAGACGATTTATTCGACCAGCTAAAGGATGCTGTGTACTTCTCTAAAATTGACCTGAGGACCGGATATCACCAATTAAAGATTAAACCCGAAGATATCCCGAAGACTGCATTCCGTACCAGATATGGACATTATGAGTTCTTGGTGATGTCGTTTGGATTGACCAATGCCCCAGCAGCTTTCATGGATTTAATGAATAGGTTGTTCAAGGAGTATTTGGACGAGTTCGTTATAGTTTTCATTGACGATATTCTTATCTACTCAAAGACAGAGGTAGAACATGCAGAACATTTGAGGATAGCCTTAGGAATACTCAGGAAGGAGCAATTGTATGCCAAATTCGCGAAGTGTGAATTCTAGCGAAACGAGGTTCAGTTTTTAGGACATGTGATTAACAAGGAAGGAGTGTTGGTTGACCCCTCCAAGATAGAGGCTGTTTCAAATTGGGAACAACCAACCACACCAACGGAAGTAAGGAGTTTCATAGGATTAGCAGGGTATTATAGAAGATTTGTCAAGGATTTTGCGAAAATCGCAGCCCCGTTAACCCGACTTACCCGTAAAACTGAGAAATTTGAATGGACGAAAAAATGCGAGAAGAGTTTCCAAGAGTTAAAGAAGAGGTTGGTAACTGCCCCCGTATTGGCATTGCCAGATGGAAAAGGAGATTTTGTGATTTACAGTGATGCTTCGCATAAGGGATTAGGGTGCGTGCTAATGCAGCACGGTAAAGTAATCGCGTATGCATCGAGACAATTGAAGGAATATGATATTCGATATCCTACTCATGATTTAGAATTAGCAGCCGTAGTTTTCGCTTTAAAGATTTTGAGGCACTACTTGTATGGAGAGAAGTGCGAGATTTACACTGACCATAAGAGCCTCAAGTACATTTTTACTCAGAAGGATCTCAACATGCGCCAGAGAAGATGGTTAGAGCTGATCAAGGATTATGACTGTGAAATTCTGTATCACCCAGGGAAAGCCAATGTGGTGGCTGACGCCCTTAGTAGGAAGGAGAAACTCAAGATGATAATGTCATCAGAAGAGCTGATTAGAGAATTTGAAAAGATGGAAATAGAAGTGAAGGTGACCGGAGTCGGTGCCAAAAAGCTGTTTGAGATTTCCTTGCAGCCAGAGTTGTTAGAAAAGATAAGAAGGTGTCAAGAAAGAATGATAAGTGAAGACAGGCAATCAATGACCGGAGAAGAGATCCACACTGTCAAGGATGATAAAGGAATAAGGAGGTATACTTACCGAATTTGGGTTCCGAATGTTCGAGAACTGAAAGACGAAATTTTACACGAGAGTCACAGTTCTAGGTATTCAATCCACCCAGGAAGCACCAAGATGTATGGAGATTTGAAAGAATACTACTGGTGGCCTAACATGAAAAAGGATGTAGTAGAGTGGGTAAGCAGATGCTTGACCTGCCAACGAGTGAAGGCGGAACACCAGAGGCCCAGTGGACTGTTGCGACCCCTAGAGATTCCCGAATGGAAATGGGAACACCTAGCCATGGACTTTGTAGTAGGTTTAGGTAATCATAGACCGATTAACGAAGTCAGCACACTTCCTTCCGATCAACGAAAGGTACACTGTCGATAGACTAGTGGATATCTACTTGAAAGAGATAGTGGCGCGACATGGAGTCCCAGTCGCTATAGTATCTGACCGAGATCCCAGATTTAACTCCAGATTCTGGAGGAGCTTCCAAGAATGTGTAGGGACCCGGCTGAACATGAGTACTGCCTATCACCCCCAAACAGACGGACAAAGTGAAAGGACCATCCAAACACTAGAGGATATGTTAAGGGTCTGTGCTGTAGACTTTAAAGGGAATTGGGATGATCACCTACCACTGATTGAGTTTTCCTACAACAATAGTTTTCATTCAAGTATAGGAATGCCGCCTTACGAGGCCCTTTATGGAAGAAGATGTCGATCCCCTTTGTATTGGGATGAAGTTGGGGAGCGAAAAATGCTTGGACCCGAAGTGGTCCAACGGACTAAGGACATAGTAGATCTAATCAGAGGACGGCTGGTAGCAGCCCAAGATAGACAAAAGAAGTATGCTGATTTAGCCCGGAAGGACAAGGAATATGAAGTGGGAGACCTAGTGTTCTTAAAGGTATCTCCTTGGAAAGGTTTGATGAGGTTCGGAAAGAAAGGAAAACTGAGTCCTAGATATATGGGACCATTTGAGATCTTAAGACGTATTGGAAACTTAGCATATGAGCTAGCATTACCCCCAAACCTGCAACAAGTGCACAATGTGTTTCATGTTTCAATGCTGAGGAAGTACAACCTGGATGCTAAGCATATAGTGGAATACGAACACGTGGACATGTAGCCAGACCTAACCTATGTGGAGCAACCAGTGGAAATCATAGATCAAAAGGAACAAGTGCTCCGAAACAAGGTCATCAAGCTAGTAAGAGTTTTGTGGCAAAATCATAATGTGGAAGAATCGACATGGGAACTAGAAAGCGAAATGCTGGAAAGATATCCCCATTTGTTTTCAGAGTGATTCCGGGACGGAATCCTTTTAAGGAGGGGAGACTGTAAGACCCCAGATTTTGGGTAGAATTAAAAACTTTTATTTTATGTTGATGTATGTACGAATAGTAGTAATGAATTGAGAATCAAGTTATGAAATGAATTTGGATTTCAGTTTTCAAGTATTCTGTGAATAGTGAGAATGGACTGACCATTTAGATAAGAATAATCTCTCTGGAAAAATAAGGATATAACACCCCAAGGAAGAAAAGTATTTTATGTCATCCAAATCGATATCTGGTATGCATCCGACAACTCCGTAAACAAGATAGCGTATGCCCGAGAAAGCTCTAGAACATTGTCTAAGTACAAGAAATAAAGCAGGAATATTGGAACGGTTAATGATCCAAATGATTATGGATGAATAGTGACTTTTGTTAAAAAAACCACTGATGAATAGTAACTTTTTCATTTAAAAAGTTTTTCAGACCACCCTATATACGGGACGATATAATGAACTTTCAAAGCTGTATTAGTGATCTACGATGAAAATAAAGGAATGCAAAAGCTGTCAGAATCGGAAAAATAGCATTTCCATTTTCTCCGAAATTTCACCAATAACGGACGGATTAATTATTATTTGAGAATATTTGAAGGATTTAGATTATCAATTTTATGGATATGGATTAATAAAAGAATTAGAGATATCAAGGACGTATAGGATTAAATATAGACATGGAAGTAACATGTAACAAGATTAGTTCGAAGAATGCAACATTTGGATCATCCATGTGAAAGGAAACGAACCAGTAAAGTTACTTTAACAGAGCCGTTGCATGTGCGACAAGTGTCGAAAGAAGAAGGTACCAAGGACCATGACTCACCATTTTGACCATTAAAATACCACAAATAGCAAAAGTAATTAAACAAAAACAAAAACAAAAACACCACACCACCATTGAAGAAACTTTCGGCCAAGAAGAAGGAGAAGGGAGAAGTGGAGATTTCTTCCACCAACAATTGCAAACTAGAGCTTAAAACGAAGCTAGTGATTAGTACAAGGTGAGCCATGAATCTTATAGCTTTTCTTTAAGTCTTTCATGTTTAAATTTGAGGTCAAAGATGGAGATGAATAGTAATTTTCAAAAACTAACCTTTGATTCTTGATTTCTTTTGATGATTCAAGCTAGCTTAAGGTTAGATAAGGGCTACACAAGATCTAATAAGCTCATATACACACCAAGGAGGTATGGACCTTGAACCCTTGAAAGTATTAAGTGATTTTTTAAGCTTTAATGGTGTAAAAGCATGTTTATGATCTTAGTAGCTATGATTGGGCTTTATTATGAGTTGTATTGAGTTTTAAGAACGTAAAGGCATTGCTTGGCCTCAGTTCTTGGTTATATAAGATGTATATGTTGTGTGGAGAGATTGGTGAGCAAGTTGAATGGGTTGAAATTTTGGGATTATCCGATTCATAGCCGTTATAATGCCCGATTTTCCTTAACCATTGTTTTGTCTATGATGTTCGGACATAAGGACTTCTGTCCAGAGTCACCACTGCCTAGTATTGTGTAGGTCTTGTTTCAAGGTTCGTTTTGATATAAAGATCATGTGATTCCGAATTACGGTTTAGGAGAAACGAGTGTTTAATTAAGGACGTTTCGAGAAACCGAACTATACCACTTAGCCAACTTTGAGGCAATGATCAAACCCCTTAAGTGACTAATCAGAATATGAAACTTTGTGTTAACATACTAGGTATGTTTAGGAGGACCCTCGAAAAGATTTCGTGTTAAAAGGATTTAATCTCTATTTTATAAAAATGTTCGAGTCGAGCGTGCGCAAGAGGATTCTTAAGGAGTCAACTAGGAACCATGTTTTGGTTTAAGTAAAGTACATACTTAGTTTCGTGCAAGTATTCAAGTGATTAACCTTGGATCTTTTGATTATGTATAGATCGCCGGATTGACTCGAGGCACACTACCCCTACCTCACCACCAGGCAAGTTTTCAAAACCTATATTATTGTTGTTGTGATAATAATTGTTTTCAATTATGATATGCGATTGCGATATATATAAATTGCATACTTGTTTTCGATTTGCTATGTATAGCAATGCTTGAGGTTACGACTTGAAGTTGGGGCTTATAAGTTAGATATGGGATATCAGCTATAAGCCAGGGTTTTATATTTGCCCTAGGATAAGGGCGTGTGATTTTCTTGAAAGATCAGATGTGACTATATTTTGTATATGATAAAGGTTGTTTTCCGATAAAGATATCGGGTAACCGTTATTCGAGGATTAATTATTTTATTTAAGAATATTATTTATTAATATTCATTTGAGGATTATCGACTCACAAAACATTATTTATATTCATTTGAGGATATTGACTTTAAGAATATTATCGTATATATTCATCTGGGGATTATGTAATGAATAGTATGTTTCAATATTCATTTGAAAGTTATTTAATTATTTAATGAATATTACTTTTGGATATTCATTTGAGATTGATTATTTAATGAATATTATTTTCAAATATTCATTTAAGATTTACTTAATTAATAAATATTATTAAGTATTTGTAAATCAAAAGAGGTTCCCAAAACAATGTTTTTCCATTTAAATCTGTCTTTTAAAGAGGATTTAAATGCTCGCTCAACTATCAAAAATATGGGAAACCTGATTTAAATAACTACTACTCTTTTTAAACTCTCAACTCAAAACTGTTAGGGGACATATATTTTCTCGAAGCAATTTAGTTGCTGCAAGTCAAATATTGTGTTACCACCTCAACGATCGATGGGTAAATTCCTGGAACAATTCGATATCCATTAACAAGCATTGCTTGGGAAATATTGGAGAATCTTCCTTTCCAACCTAGATATGACTACTGAGTGGAGTCGTATCAACAAGTATTACACTTGGGGAAAGGGAGATGATCTTTACGTTTCAGAGTCATGGATTTCATCTGAACTAGGAGTGGTGTAAGTGGTCAAGTTGCGTGGGCCCATCCAACTTTTATTGCCCCAAATGGGCCGGGAGGTCACAGTAAGGCGGTAGACAATGTCAGGCTGTCGTGATTCTTCCATCTACATGTAGAAAACTATTTGAGCGGTGCGACCTGCTACTGATCATAGCAAGGTTAGGCACAGCGGACGCGGTAGCAACTCCAGTATTAGTTCATCATCCAATTTGGATATTCCTGCAACAGGTATTGGGGTGAAGAACCAGTCTTGTTGGCAGGGGGTCGAAAAATGCTTGAAAACTAAGTGGCAATAAATTCATACAACTCCACCTTTTATGAATTATGACTCTGATAAATCCTGATTAAGGATATATATGCATAAGTGGATTTTGGGTTACGGAAATATTTTAATAATTTTCCTTGTAACTTCATCCTTTATATTATACTAGTTCCTTATCTGTTTAAAGCATAACATGTGGCTACAGAAATATCTTTGAATTGTTATATTTTGGGTAATCTGTTATAGGTTATATTGGTGGGCTCTGTTGCTCACCCTTGCTTTATTTATTTATATCACAACAACAGCTAGAGCAGATGGCCCGGTTCAAGCGCACTCTGCGCAAGCGAGTGGCAGTCGTCAGAGATCTACCCGCTGAGGTCGTGACTGCCATAGCTGAGGTAGTAGTAATCAGTAGCATAGGTTACATCTTTTGTTTCAGACTTATTTATATTTATGATTAATGTAATCAACGGCAAGAACTTTTAAATGCTATGTAATCTTTTGGGTTTGTAATAACTTATAACTTGTGGATCCTATGGCTAGATACTTATTTCAATTTCATCTCTGGGACTATAACTAGTGAGTGTGTATGGTGATGTATTGTGGGGTCACAGCATGTAGTTTAATTGTTTTGATTCAAGTGCAAGTATTATTGACAAGAATTGAGACCGTAACGACCGGATCCCCGACCCCGGATCTGGGGCTGTTACAGAAATGGTATCAGAGCGTTAGAGTTATAAACCCCAAAGATGATGCGACGTTACAATAATAAATTCACTAAGATAATAAGAACTCTTGCCAAGTTCGATTAAAACCCTTATGGGAACTTTAATATCATGATAGTAACATAAGTTCGTTATTGTGTAGGCGAGCGACATCTCTGACCCTGAGGCTCACGAGAGACAGCATGATGATGACTTGCTTCGGACTACAGATCCATACTATGAGGGTTTTGGGGAGGAGGACCCGGAGGAGGTCCAGGCGGATGCGGACACCGAGGTTGTTGAGGATTCTGATGATGAGGATCCCGAGGAGGACCCGACCCTAGCTGATACTGAGGATATGGAGGGGGATGCTGAGGACCAGACTCCACTTCCTATCGAGAGAGCCCCTACCCCTCCACCACTGCCTTTGAGCCCTTCCCCTGATGAGTTCGAGGAGCTTACCCCTGAGCCACAGCAGGCAGAGGATGCACCACCAGCTGACCCGGTTACCCCACCCCATGTTCCGTTGGAGGGGATACCAGTATGTGTGCATGACTGGATCGTGAATAGAGTTCAGTCAGATTTGATAGCGGCTGAGGCTAGGTTGGCATAGTCACGGATGCAGCTAGCAGCGGAGAGAGATGCCAGGATGGTTCGCCAAGGCGGCGGGAGGTCTGTGCCCCCTCGGGCTGCCCGGAGGGCGATGACTCGCATTGAGCTGAGGGCACAGATGAGGATTCGAGCTTTGCCTACTGATGGCGATGGCAGGGTATCCAGGGTTGATGCTGAGGAGATTTTCCGCTTAGCCATGGAGAGGGTGAGGGCATGGCGCCGTACCAGTGGCTGATTTCAGAGTTGGTGATGTAGTAGTCTAGTCTTCTAGTCACGTACGGATGTAGTAGTGCCGACTTTTGGTGGGATTGTTCCATTGTATATTTTATCCCTTTTCTGACTAGAAGGATAGACCATGTATTTCACTTTTGACTAGATGATGTTAGGACGGTTGTACTTGTAAACTGTCGATGTTGACTCAGACTTTGTATCTTTGGTACCATGTATATATTTGTTTCCTTTCAGTTGAATCCAGTACTGTTGTGACGTGATCACAAGTTTGTTATACTGTTGTCTGCACCATGCGATTAAATTACGATAAAATATAGAACTGCGGAAGTCTACTTCCAATCATGTAACGAATGTATTTGTAACCCAGTAAACGAGCCTAATGTGAATTTTTCCAAATTTCAGTAAGATGCCTCCACGAAGAGTGGGAACTAGGGCTAATCCCCCTGAATCTGATGATCAGGAAAGCCACAATCAAAATAGGGAAGACCCTGAGTATAATGAAGAAATAGATGAGGATTATAATGAACAGGACGACTCCCAGTATGGGGAGGCTGATGAATCCTTTTTCACTGCAGACATTGAGAATGAAGACGAGGAAGTTGAAGAGGAACAAAGAATAGAGGACCAGGGTGGAGACCCCATGGGTCAGTTCCTGACTCTACTCAGGCAAAATTTGGACCGTTATCCCCAACCACCCCAAGGAAACAACAATACCATAGCGAACTCTTTCAGGGCATTTAAGTCACTCAATCCCCCAGAATTCCAAGGATCGGCTGACCCAGTCGAGGCAAGAGCCTGGATAAAGGAAATGGAAAAGTCCTTTGAGATCTTAAGCATTGAGGAGGCACAGAAGACTGTTTTTGCCACTTACCTACTAAAGGGAGAGGCCAACTATTGGTGGGAGGCCAAGAAGAACATGGAGACGGATATTATCGTGACTTGGGAAAGATTCAAGCAATTGTTTCTAGAAAAGTATTTCCCAAGGTTTATGAAGACTCAGATGGAGCTTAAGTTTTTGGAACTGAAATAGAATAATCTAACGGTGGCTGAGTATGAGGCAAAATTTACCGAGCTATCAAGGTTTGTGCCAAAGTTTGTAGATACCGAAGAGAAGAAAGCTAATAGGTTTCAACAAGGATTGAAGCAGTGGATTCAGAATCGCGTGGCAGTCTTGGAGATTACGGACTATGCCACGTTGGTGCAAAAGGCTTTGATTGTGGAAGCAGGGAGTGATCAGATGCAGAGAGAGAGAGAGAGAAAGGGGGAACAAAAAGGAAACATGTAAGTATGGGTGGAGGTTCAACAGGAAGACACACCCCAAATAGGTTTAACCGCGTGGCAGCCTCCCTACCTGAAAGGAATACGGGTTTCAAGCGAACCGTAAGCTCAAGCGTGAACCAGGGCGGCAACCCATCCGGAGTGTCCCACTCCCGCCAGTCTCGACCCCCATTACCAGCATGTGCGACCTGTGGAAGAAAACATCTCGGTGTGTGTGACCAGAGACTGGTAACCTGTTTCAAGTGCGGGCGAGGGGGCCATTATGCTACCAATTGTACCGCAGTTAACCCTAGTGTCAGCCAAGGCCTCACTTGTTTTCAGTGTGGACGACAAGGTCACATGAAGAAGGATTGCCCCACGAACCGACCCGCAGCATCAGGGGCCAGCAAAGCTGCCTCCAACAAACCACCAACTGCTAGGACTTTCAACATGACAGTGCAGGATGCCATGAGGAACACGGATGTGATAGCAGGTACCTTTTCTCTGAATTCAGTTAGCGCAAATGTTTTATTTGATTCGGGAGCAACTAAGTCTTTTATATCGAGGGATTTTGTGCATAGATTGAGACTTAAATCCCAACCATTAAAGGATTCCCTACAAGTAGAGATAGCTAACCACGAAATAGTCCCAGTTCATCAGATGCACCCAAACTGCAAATTGGAAATAGGGGAACAGTCTTTTTGTGTGGATTTGATTCCTTTTAAATTAGGAGAATTTGATGTCATTTTGGGGATGGATTGGTTGTCTCGCAATAACGCGCAGATAGATTGTAAGGGGAAAAAGGTTAGATTAAATACTCCAGGAAAGAAGGAAATAGTGTTTAAGGGAATGAAACAGACGCAGAAATTTCTAACCATGGCGCAGACCAAAAGATTGTTATGAAAGGGAAATAAGGCTTACTTAGCATATGTTGTAGACACCCAGAAAGAGGTGCCTAGGTTACAGGACATTCCAGTAGTCAATGAGTTCGAAGATGTATTTCCACAAGATCTCCCAGGATTACCACCCGATAGGGTAATTGAATTTGCTATTGAATTAGCCCCGGGGACGGCGCCAGTCTCGAAGGCCCCGTACCGGTTAGCCCCAGTAGAAATGAAAGAGCTAGCTACCCAGTTACAAGGACTGTTGGATAAGGGTATGATAAGACCCAGTGTGTCACCGTGGGGGGCACCAGTGTTGTTTGTTAAGAAGAAAGATGGGAGTATGAGGTTATGCATCGACTACCGAGAGTTGAACAAGCTAACCATTAAGAATAAGTACCCATTACCAAGAATAGACGATTTATTCGACCAGCTAAAGGATGCTGTGTACTTCTCTAAAATTGACCTGAGGACCGGATATCACCAATTAAAGATTAAACCTGAAGATATCCCGAAGACTGCATTCCGTACCAGATATGGACATTATGAGTTCTTGGTGATGTCGTTTGGATTGACCAATGCCCCAGCAGCTTTCATGGATTTAATGAATAGGTTGTTCAAGGAGTATTTGGACGAGTTCGTTATAGTTTTCATTGACGATATTCTTATCTACTCAAAGACAGAGGTAGAACATGCAGAACATTTGAGGATAGCCTTAGGAATACTCAGGAAGGAGCAATTGTATGCCAAATTCGCGAAGTGTGAATTCTAGCGAAACGAGGTTCAGTTTTTAGGACATGTGATTAACAAGGAAGGAGTGTTGGTTGACCCCTCCAAGATAGAGGCTGTTTCAAATTAGGAACAACCAACCACACCAACGGAAGTAAGGAGTTTCATAGGATTAGCAGGGTATTATAGAAGATTTGTCAAGGATTTTGCGAAAATCGCAGCCCCGTTAACCCGACTTACCCGTAAAACTGAGAAATTTGAATGGACGGAAAAATGCGAGAAGAGTTTCCAAGAGTTAAAGAAGAGGTTGGTAACTGCCCCCGTATTGGCATTGCCAGATGGAAAAGGAGATTTTGTGATTTACAGTGATGCTTCGCATAAGGGATTAGGGTGCGTGCTAATGCAGCACGGTAAAGTAATCGCGTATGCATCGAGACAATTGAAGGAATATGATATTCGATATCCTACTCATGATTTAGAATTAGCAGCCGTAGTTTTCGCTTTAAAGATTTGGAGGCACTACTTGTATGGAGAGAAGTGCGAGATTTACACTGACCATAAGAGCCTCAAGTACATTTTTACTCAGAAGGATCTCAACATGCGCCAGAGAAGATGGTTAGAGCTGATCAAGGATTATGACTGTGAAATTCTGTATCACCCAGGGAAAGCCAATGTGGTGGCTGACGCCCTTAGTAGGAAGGAGAAACTCAAGATGATAATGTCATCAGAAGAGCTGATTAGAGAATTTGAAAAGATGGAAATAGAAGTGAAGGTGACCGGAGTCGGTGCCAAAAAGCTGTTTGAGATTTCCTTGCAGCCAGAGTTGTTAGAAAAGATAAGAAGGTGTCAAGAAAGAATGATAAGTGAAGACAGGCAATCAATGACCGGAGAAGAGATCCACACTGTCAAGGATGATAAAGGAATAAGGAGGTATACTTACCGAATTTGGGTTCCGAATGTTCGAGAACTGAAAGACGAAATTTTACACGAGAGTCACAGTTCTAGGTATTCAATCCACCCAGGAAGCACCAAGATGTATGGAGATTTGAAAGAATACTACTGGTGGCCTAACATGAAAAAGGATGTAGTAGAGTGGGTAAGCAGATGCTTGACCTGCCAACGAGTGAAGGCGGAACACCAGAGGCCCAGTGGACTGTTGCGACCCCTAGAGATTCCCGAATGGAAATGGGAACACCTAGCCATGGACTTTGTAGTAGGTTTACCAAGGACCAAGGCCAATCACGATGCCATATGGGTAATCATAGACCGATTAACGAAGTCAGCACACTTCCTTCCGATCAACGAAAGGTACACTGTCGATAGACTAGTGGATATCTACTTGAAAGAGATAGTGGCGCGACATGGAGTCCCAGTCGCTATAGTATCTGACCGAGATCCCAGATTTAATGTAAAACCCCAGATTTTGGGTAGAATTAAAACTTTTATTATATGTTGATGTAAATATGGATAGTGGCAATGACTTTGAGAATCAATTTATGAAATGAATATGAATTTCGGTTTTCAAACATTTTGAGAATAGTAAGAATGGACTGAACATATAAATAAGAACAATCAATCTGGAAGATAAGAATACAATACTCCAGGGAAGGAAAGTATTTTTATGTCATCCAAATCAATCTCTGGAATACATCCGACAACTCCGTAAACAAGATAGCGTACGCCCGAGAAATCACTAGAACGTTTTCTAAGTGCAAAGAGTAAAGAGAAAATAGATCAGGAATATTGGAACGGATTCTGATCCAAAGGATTATAGAAAAACCACTGATAAATAGTAACTCTTCATTTAAAAGTTTTTCAGACCACCCTATATGCGGGACGATATAATAAACTTTCAAAGTCGCATTAGTGATCTACGATGGAAATAAAAGAATGCAGAAGCTGTCAGAATCAGAAAAATAGCATTTTTCGTTTTCTCCGAAATTTCACCAAAAACGGACTAAATAATTATTATTTGAGGATATTTAAGGATTTAAATTATTAATTCTATGGATATGGATTTGATAAATGAATTAGAATTATCGAGAACGATTTCGGTAAAATACCTCGATAGAACCCTCGAGAAACCTTGCGAGCGTTCTACGAAATTAAACGAACCAGTAAAGCTACTTTAGCTAAACCAATGCATGTTGGACAAGTGTCACAAGCTAAGAGCTATGACTCACCACCTTTTTAAACACAAAAATCAGCATCCTTATCATTATTATCAAGACAAAGAAAAGAGAAATGAGAAGAAAATTCGGGAGAGAAAAGAAGAAAGAAAAATGGGAGAGAAAGAAATGATCATAACTTGAGATTCCGTGGTCCGTTTTTGGCGTTCTACCACTCAAATCGAAGCTCTCGAGAAGCCCGACGTAACCATGGTAAGCAATCACCTCAACCCCGTGATTTACCCCTTCGATTCAGTGATTAACAGTTGGAGAAGATGATGAATAGTAACTTGTATCTTGTTTTGTTTTGTTTTGATAATGAGTTTGTAGCTTCCAAAGGTTGTATTAAGCAAGAATCTAAGGCTACATCAGGAGTATGGCAGAAAGCAAGCTTGGAGGAGGTATAATTTTGAAACCCTTGGATTATTATAAGGATTATGGATGATTAATGGTGTTATGCCTGATTATAGCCTTAGTTGTTATGATTGGGTTTTGATTTAAGTGATAATGAGTTATATGAACGGAAAGGCATTGCTTGGCCTCAGTTCTATGATATATAGGATGTATGTGTTATGTGGAGTGATCGATATGTATTTTGGATGATTTGAAATTTGGGAATATCCGAGTTATAGCCGTCGTAATGCCCAAATTTTTACCTACTGATTGGTTCTCTGTTTTTCCTCTGTTAGAGGTCGACCCTTGAGTCCTACTGCCCATGATTGTGTAGTTTATGTTATAAGCTTCGTAATGATATGTGATTCGCCTAATTTGGCCGAATGGTTTAAGAGTTATGCTAGTTTTAGTAATCGTGGTTCAAGAGGTTGCATCGCAGAAATGTAACTACTTTGATGCTAAGTCAAAGACCTCTAAGAGTCGAATCCAAATGTTAAACTTTGGGATATAATGCTAAGGACAGTTAGCAAGCCTTGTGCGAAGATTTCGAATCAAAAAGATTATTAGTTGATTTTATAAAAATGTTTTAGCCGAGGTTGCGCAAGTGTAAATTCACTGAAAATGAGACTTAGAACCAAAGTTCCAAATGGTTAAGTATAACTTGGATTTGAGGATGGATTTCGAACCAAACTTATGATATAAGTATTTGATGAATAACATGGATTTAGTATGACGTTAGAGCAAGCAAGTAATGCCTTGGTTGTGTTTCGTTTATGTGTTTAAGCATTGAGTACAAGTGGATTATCCAGGGGACTAATCGTACGTTTTCTTTGACTTTGTCTAGATTGTCCAGCATCGTCGCGAACCCCTATCACTTCTCGAGCATCAGGCAAGTTTACTAAACCTTACTCTATTATTCAGAGTAGGTATATTTTCCAATGTTCAATACTTGTGTATTCCCAATTTATATACCAAATCTTTGTTGCAAGTATTGTGGCAAGTTTCCTAAATCTATACTTTGAAGTATTGATTATATATTACTGCTTTTGCCATGTGTGGAGTTATACAGTTTTGCGATACACGTTATATATTGTATAAAATAGAATTTGATTTTGGTTTATATACGAGCTTTGAGATAATGTACTTATGAACCGGTATACCTTGTAGCTCTAGAGATGAGAGCATACTTCTTGTTTTCGACTCTAGACCGGGAGTCAGTATTTTGAGATATAGAGATAGCCGTGGAAACCCGGAGGGATTCCAGCGGCAGTGTACTAATTATTTTGAGGACTGCTATTATTAAACATTAATTATATTTCTAGAAAGTATTAATTACCTGGAAATGATTTGAGGAATGTTATTTGAATATTACTTTATTCGAAGGTTATTACTTGGAAATGATTTGAGTATGGGCTTCTAAGCTAGATATGGGATATCAGCTATAAGCCAGGATTTTATATTTGCCCTAGGATAAGGGCGTGTGATTTTCTTGAAAAATCAGAAGTTATTATATTTTGTATATGATAAAGGTTATTTTCCGATAAAGATATCGGGTACTGTTATTCAAGGATTAATTATTTATTTAAAGAATGTTATTTATAAATGTTCATTTGAGGATTATTGACTTAAAGATTATTAGTGTGAATATCCATTTAAGGATTATTTATTTAATGAATATTACTTTTGAATATTTATTTGAGATTTAATTATTTAATGATTATTATTTCGAATATTCAAATGAGAATTATTAATTAAGGAACGTTATTTCAGATATTCATTTGAGGATTACTTACTTAATGAATATTATTTTCAAATATTCATTTAAGATTTACTTATTTAATAAATATTATTAAGTATTTGTAAATCAAAAGAGGTTCCCAAAATAATGTTTTTCCATTTAAATCTGTCCTTTAAAGGGGATTTAAATGCTCGCTCAACTATCAAAAATATGGGAAACCTGATTTAAGTGACTGCCACTCTTTTTAAACTCTCAACTCAAAACTGTCAGGAGGCAGATATTTTCTCAAAGCTATGTAATTGCTGCAAGTCAAATATTGTGTTACCACCTCAATGATCGAGGGGTAAATTCCTGGAACAAGTCGATATCCATTAACAAGCAATAGCTTGGGAAATATTGGAGAATCTTCCTTTCCAACCTAGATATAACTACTTCGTGGAGTCGTATCAACAAGTGTTACACTTGGGGAAAGGAGGACGATCTTTACGTTTCAGAGTCATGGATTTCATCTGAACTAGGAGTGGTGTAAGTGGTCAAGTTGCGTGGGCCCATCCAATTTTTTTTACTGCCCCAAATGGGCCGGGAGGTCACAGTAAGGCAGTAGACAATGTCAGGTTGTCGTGATTCTTCCATCTACATGTAGAAAACTATTTGAGCGGTGCGACCTGCTACTGATCATAGCAAGGTTAGGCACAGCGGACGCGGTAGCAACTCCAGTATTAGTTCATCATCCAATTTGGATATTCCTGCAACATGTATTGGGAAGATGAACCAATCGTGTTGGCAGGGGGTCGAAAAGTGTTTGGAAATGAAGTGTCAATAAATTCTTGCAACTTCATCTTTTATTTTATGAGTATGACTCTGATAAAACCCGATTAAGGATATATATGCCTAAGTGGATTTTGGGTTACGGAAATGTTATATTAATTTTCCTCGTAACTTCCTCTTTTATATCATATGACTCTGTGGATACCTTACATAACATGAGTTATGGTAAGGGAGTTGTTTATACTGAATCATCTTATAACTTCTTTTAAGTTATGTGTTGATATTCTGCTTACATAGCAGATATTTTTGGAAGAGTTATATTGGTTTACTTTGAAACCTTATCTTTTATATTATACTAGAACTTTGTTCATAATATAGCAAAAGCTTGCAGAAATATTATGAAATGATATTTGAAGTACATTAATGGTACTGTTTTTGGGAATACATTCCGATAAGGAAATAATTTCAGTATCGAGATATTTTGACAAATTATTGTCTTATACCCGCATTATTCTGGGTTGAGTTAAAGGCAGAATTATGCCATACTTTCATTACCTTGCTGAGCTATCGCTCACTCTTGCTATTGTTTTATATATATTATATAGCAGCGAAGCAGGATGCCAATGGGACGGCACATACCCCGCAAGGCGTTTCCATAAACCGTTTTTAGCAGTGATCCCGGGAGTAGTACGAACCAATCGAATCAGTCTACGGCTTTGGTATTCAACTCATGTATAGACAGGAATGGTATAAGAGGATTGTGAGCATTAGAAGGCTAAGTTGGTAATGTAACAATACTTAGAAATTGTATCAGTAACAGATTCGAAAGACATTTGGGTATTGTAATAAAAGTTATTTATTCCGCAATTGTTGTATTGTGTCGTTTCTGAGACTCTAACCTGTGTGTGTGTGTGTGTGTGACATATGTTGTGGGGTCATGAACAGGTAAATTATGAATGGTGTGAGTATTACAGGTAAGGCAAGGAGTACATGGATTGTGATAACCCTAAATCCCTGACCCCGGATTTGGGGCTGTTACATTTAACTCCAGATTCTGGAGGAGCTTCCAAGAATGTGTAGGGACCCGGCTGAACATGAGTACTGCCTATCACCCCCAAATAGACGGACAAAGTGAAAGGACCATCCAAACACTAGAGGATATGTTAAGGGTCTGTGCTGTAGACTTTAAAGGGAATTGGGATGATCACCTACCACTGATTGAGTTTTCCTACAACAATAGTTTTCATTCAAGTATAGGAATGCCGCCTTACGAGGCCCTTTATGGAAGAAGATGTCGATCCCCTTTGTATTGGGATGAAGTTGGGGAGCGAAAAATGCTTGGACCCGAAGTGGTCCAACGGACTAAGGACATAGTAGATCTAATCAGAGGACGGCTGGTAGCAGCCCAAGATAGAGAAAAGAAGTATGCTGATTTAGCCCGGAAGGACAAGGAATATGAAGTGGGAGACCTAGTGTTCTTAAAGGTATCTCCTTGGAAAGGTTTGATGAGGTTCAGAAAGAAAGGAAAACTGAGTCCTAGATATATGGGACCATTTGAGATCTTAAGACGTATTGGAAACTTAGCATATGAGCTAGCATTACCCCCAAACCTGCAACAAGTGCACAATGTGTTTCATGTTTCAATGCTGAGGAAGTACAACCTGGATGCTAAGCACATAGTGGAATACGAACACGTGGACATGCAGCCAGACCTAACCTATGTGGAGCAACCAGTGGAAATCATAGATCAAAAGGAACAAGTGCTCCGAAACAAGGTCATCAAGCTAGTAAGAGTTTTGTGGCAAAATCATAATGTGGAAGAATCGACTTGGGAACTAGAAAGCGAAATGCTGGAAAGATATCCCCATTTGTTTTCAGAGTGATTCCGGGACGGAATCCTTTTAAGGAGGGGAGACTGTAAGACCCCAGATTTTGGGTAGAATTAAAAACTTTTATTTTATGTTGATGTATGTACGAATAGTAGTAATGAATTGAGAATCAAGTTATGAAATGAATATGGATTTCAGTTTTCAAGTATTCTGTGAATAGTGAGAATGGACTGACCATTTAATAAGAATAATCTCTCTGGAAAAATAAGGATATAACACCCCAAGGAAGAAAAGTATTTTATGTCATCCAAATTGATATCTGGTATGCATCCGACAACTCCGTAAACAAGATAGCGTATGCCTGAGAAAGCTCTAGAACATTGTCTAAGTACAAGAAATAAAGCAGGAATATTGGAACGGTTAATGATCCAAATGATTATGGATGAATAGTGACTTTTGTTAAAAAAACCACTGATGAATAGTAACTTTTTCATTTAAAAAGTTTTTCAGACCACCCTATATACGGGACGATATAATGAACTTTCAAAGCTGTATTAGTGATCTACGATGAAAATAAAGGAATGCAAAAGCTGTCAGAATCGGAAAAATAGCATTTCCATTTTCTGCGAAATTTCACCAATAACGGACGGATTAATTATTATTTGAGAATATTTGAAGGATTTAGATTATCAATTTTATGGATATGGATTAATAAAAGAATTAGAGATATCAAGGACGTACAGGATTAAATATAGACATGGAAGTAACATGTAACAAGATTAGTTCGAAGAATGCAACATTTGGATCATCAATGTGAAAGGAAACGAACTAGTAAAGTTACTTTAACAGAGCCGTTGCATGTGCGACAAGTGTCGAAAGAAGAAGGTACCAAGGACCATGACTCACCATTTTGACCATTAAAATACCACAAATATCAAAAGTAATTAAACAAAAAGAAAAACAAAAACACCACACCACCATTGAAGAAACTTTCGGCCAAGAAGAAGGAGAAGGGAGAAGTGGAGATTTCTTCCACCAACAATTGCAAACTAGAGCTTAAAACGAAGCTAGTGATTAGTACAAGGTGAGCCATGAATCTTATAGCTTTTCTTTAAGTCTTTCATGTTTAAATTTGAGGTCAAAGATGGAGATGAATAGTAATTTTCAAAAACTAACCTTTGATTCTTGATTTCTTTTGATGATTCAAGCTAGCTTAAGGTTAGATAAGGGCTACACAAGATCTAATAAGCTCATATACACACCAAGGAGGTATGGACCTTGAACCCTTGAAAGTATTAAGTGATTTTTTAAGCTTTAATGGTGTAAAAGCATGTTTATGATCTTAGTAGCTATGATTGGGCTTTGTTATTAGTTGTATTGAGTTTTAAGAATGTAAAGGCATTGCTTGGCCTCAGTTCTTGGTTATATAAGATGTATATGTTGTGTGGAGAGATTGGTGAGCAAGTTGAATGGGTTGAAATTTTGGGATTATCCGATTCATAGCCGTTATAATGCTCGATTTTCCTTAACCATTGTTTTGTCTATGATGTTCGGACATAAGGACTTCTGTCCAGAGTCACCACTGCCTAGTATTGTGTAGGTCTTGTTTCAAGGTTTGTTTTGATATAAAGATCATGTGATTCCGAATTACGGTTTAGGAGAAACGAGTGTTTAATTAAGGACGTTTCGAGAAACCGAACTATACCACTTAGCCAACTTTGAGGCAATGATCAAACCCCTTAAGTGACTAATCAGAATATGAAACTTTGTGTTAACATACTAGGTATGTTTAGGAGGACCCTCGAAAAGATTTCGTGTTAAAAGGATTTAATCTCTATTTGATAAAAATGTTCGAGTCGAGCGTGCGCAAGAGGATTCTTAAGGAGTCAACTAGGAACCATGTTTTGGTTTAAGTAAAGTACATACTTAGTTTCGTGCAAGTATTCAAGTGATTAACCTTGGATCTTTTGATTATGTATAGATCGCCGGATTGACTCGAGGCACACTACCCCTACCTCACCACCAGGCAAGTTTTCAAAACCTATATTACTGTTGTTGTGATAATAACTGTTTTCAATTATGATATGCGATTGCGATATATATAAATTGCATACTTGTTTTCGATTTGCTATGTATAGCAATGCTTGAGGTTACGACTTGAAGTTGGGGCTTATAAGTTAGATATGGGATATCAGCTATAAGCCAGGGTTTTATATTTGCCCTAGGATAAGGTCGTGTGATTTTCTTGAAAGATCAGATGTGACTATATTTTGTATATGATAAAGGTTGTTTTCCGATAAAGATATCGGGTAACCGTTATTCGAGGATTAATTATTTTATTTCAGAATATTATTTATTAATATTCATTTGAGGATTATCGACTCACAAAACATTATTTATATTCATTTGAGGATATTGACTTTAAGAATATTATCGTATATATTCATCTGGGGATTATGTAATGAATAGTATGTTTGAATATTCATTTGAAAGTTATTTAATTATTTAATGAATATTACTTTTGGATATTCATTTGAGATTGATTATTTAATGAATATTATTTTCAAATATTCATTTAAGATTTACTTATTTAATAAATATTATTAAGTATTTGTAAATCAAAAGAGGTTCCCAAAACAATGTTTTTCCATTTAAATATGTCTTTTAAAGAGGATTTAAATGCTCGCTCAACTATCAAAAATATGGGAAACCTGATTTAAGTAACTACTACTCTTTTTAAACTCTCAACTCAAAACTGTCAGGGGACAGATATTTTCTCGAAGCAATTTAGTTGCTACAAGTCAAATATTGTGTTACCACCTCAACGATCGAGGGGTAAATTCCTGGAACAAGTCGATATCCATTAACAAGCATTGCTTCGGAAATATTGGAGAATCTTCCTTTCCAACCTAGATATGACTACTGAGTGGAGTCGTATCAACAAGTATTACACTTGGGGAAAGGGAGAGGATCTTTACGTTTCAGAGTCATGGATTTCATCTGAACTAGGAGTGGTGTAAGTGGTCAAGTTGCGTGGGCCCATCCAACTTTTATTGCCCCAAATGGGTCGGGAGGTCACAGTAAGGCGGTAGACAATGTCAGGCTGTCGTGATTCTTCCATCTACATGTAGAAAACTATTTGAGCGGTGCGACCTGCTACTGATCATAGCAAGGTTAGGCACAGCGGACGCGGTAGCAACTCCAATATTAGTTCATCATCCAATTTGGATATTCCTGCAACAGGTATTGGGGTGAAGAACCAGTGTTGTTGGCAGGGGGTCGAAAAATGCTTGAAAACTAAGTGGCAATAAATTCATACAACTCCACCTTTTTTGAATTATGACTCTGATAAATCCTGATTAAGGATATATATGCATAAGTGGATTTTGGGTTACGGAAATATTTTAATAATTTTCCTTGTAACTTCATCCTTTATATTATACTAGTTCCTTATCTGTTTAAAGCATAACATGTGGCTACAGAAATATCTTTGAATTGTTATATTTTGGGTAATCTGTTATAAGTTATATTGGTGGGCTCTATTGCTCACCCTTGCTTTATTTATTTATATCACAACAACAGCTAGAGCAGATGGCCCGGTTCAAGCGCACTCTGCGCAAGCGAGTGGCAGTCGTCAGAGATCTACCCGCTGAGGTCGTGACTGCCATAGCTGAGGTAGTAGTAATCAGTAGCATAGGTTACAGCTTTTGTTTCAGACTTATTTATATTTATGATTAATGTAATCAACGGCAAGAACTTTTAAATGCTCTGTAATCTTTTGGGTTTGTAATAACTTATAACTTGTGGATCCTATGGCTAGATACTTATTTCAATTTCATCTCTGGGACTATAACTAGTGAGTGTGTATGGTGATGTATTGTGGGGTCACAGCATGTAGTTTAATTGTTTTGATTCAAGTGCAAGTATTATTGACAAGAATTGAGACCGTAACGACCGGATCCCCGACCCCGGATCTGGGGCTGTTACAGGATGACCATCAACCTTTTTAACTGATTATTCCTCGTAAAACGTGTTTTTAACCTAATTAGGGTTTTTAAACGAACCAGTGGATCTATATCGATCCAAAAATGTTGTTTGGGGTATTATTTTTCCAAAAATATAAAAAGACGAATCGAACCTTAAACCTATCATAATCTGCAGCCCTAATTCTCGAAATAATAAAAATCCACGAACCGTGTTCTTCGTGTTCTTGAAGATTAATCCATTCGTTCAAGGTGTTATTGAAATCCAAATCTGAAGTTCTTGTACTCAAATCAAAGCTCTTGAATTCTAGTTTCAGAAACTTCCAACCTCATCATCATCTGGTAAGTTTTCGATTTTATATGAATTTTCAATATTCGAATTTAAATTAGGGTTCTTGGTCGATTTGGGGATTTTCAATCTGTTGATTCTCCGTTCAATTGGTTGCTTCTAACTTGTTCCTAGGGTTCTAAATAGCAAGAATCCATGATTTAATTTCATGTTCGAGTTCAATTTTGATGGGTTTGATTTTCGGGTTTTCGACCCGAAATTTTCTTTTACTTCGTTCGTTCTTTTTGTTGATCTGACATTAGTTATGATATGGGGCTTTGATTGTATGAGTTATAAGCTTCGTTTTGGTATCTCAATCTTTGAGTTTCATGTAGAAATTAAGTAGATCGGGTTTCCGGCCGAAGTCGTCGTCGACGAGTTCTTTGAACGAATTCTGGGCACGATTCCGGCATGGGACAGTCGATATGGAGTGTTGGTTGTGTTTGTATTGAGAAGGCGAACAAAAGCCCTCTGAGTTTGTTTATGTTTGGACGGAATCGAAGAATTCCGGCCGCCAGACACCGGCCGGATTCTGGAAAACCCAGAATCCGGTGGGTTGTTCTTGGCGACCCGAATTCGTTCTTCCCGACCCGTTTACCCGTTATTTTGACCCGGTTTCAATCTTCAAAACCCTAATTTGATTTCTGAAAACTATTTTTGAATTTTTATTTTTAAAATTAATTTGAAAATAGTTTAAAAACTTTAAAAATTCATATTTTTATTTTAAAAATATATTTTAATATCAGAAAAATTCTGGAAAATTATATTTATTATTTTAAATCCGAAAATTGATTAAACTTAATTATTTTAATTATTTTTATTTAATAATTAATTTATTAATTAATTGGTTATTTATTTTAATCAATTAATTCTTAAAAATTAATTATTAATTAGATTTAATTAATTTAAAATTCAGTTTAATTATTTTCAAGCCTATTTATTTATTTAAAAATAGTTTGAGCATTTAAAAAGTGTCAATTAATTTTATTAATTGATTTATTTGCATTTAAATGTTTATATTGGATTTAAAAATCCGATTTTTGATTTAAAAATTAGTAATGACTTATTTAAAATTCAAATAAGTTTCGTTTGATGTTTTAAAAATGTTTATAAGTGCTATATGGTTCACATTAATTGTGTGATGTGTTTTATAGTCTGTATATGCCCGTACTAGGGCAAATATTTGAGTTTTAAATATCGTAAATCATACCGGACGTCCGATATGTAACCGGTTACTTGTTTAAATGTGATTATTGATTGAATAAGTGTCGAGAGTAGAACGAGAATAGTTAGACTTACTGTGATGAGTTGTTTAATTATAGAATCGAGTTCCCGGAGCAAGGGAAAGGGAAAGGTAGAGTGAACAGAGTGGATCCGACAGCAGCTTAGACCAGGCAAGTATCTGTGCCTTTACTTGTGATAAAATTTATTATTGTCTTGATTACTTGAATACCGTTATCCCCAGAACAATTCAAATTATCAATCTTTTTACCGCATTTGGACAACTGATTCCATTTCCTTAGAGATTCTTGATTCTTTGATTTGATCTGCATCGGAAACCCTTATTTCCAATTCACTTGATTATTGTTTACCACCATTTATTATTGATTATCATCCTTTGATTATTATTGACAATCATTGATTATTTGACTTCCATCTTGACTATTGATTACGGTCATTGATTATCGATTACCAATCTTGATTTCATTATTGAATGAGTACACTGTACCATTGAAATTATTCCATGATTCTTTCTCGATCTTCATTTGATACTGAGCAGTTGAATCTCTTTTGCAATTACCATACATTGAGTTTATCTTATTGAGCATGTTATTGTTTATACCTTATGATAGATTTGGCATGTTTTTAAAATGGACCAGTAATTGGTCGGGCCATATTTATGGTCGGAATAACTTAAGGCCCAGTTTGGCCTAGGATCCAGTAGAGGACTATGTTGTGAGCTAGTCCGGGGTTGATGCGTGGCTGGCCAGCAGCACAACCTTTGATTTGAATAAAATGTATAAGCCAAATTCTAATTCTTTTTCTTCAATTGTTATTGATACAAAGCATGTGTTAGCTAAATATTGTTGATTCTGATATCATAAATTCATATCCTTACAACTGTGATAGAAATGATTCATATGATGTTTGCTGAGCAATTTTGGCTCACTCTTGCTTGTTGTTTTCTAACCCTATTCCAGTGAAGCGAGAGTATGAGTCGGCATAGCGTGACCGATAGTTCACCAGCAGCCAGGAGAGCCCCTCGAGTCATTGTCATTGGCAGGGTAGTTGTTGTTTTGCTTTTCTAGATTAGATGTCTAGATTTGAACTTTAGTTGTGATGTAATAACTCTGATAAAACTGGTCTTGTATTAATAAAAGATTGTAGTAGCTTGTGTTCATTGCCATAATCTGGATGCGGTCTTGGTTAAGGGGTATTTGTGTCTTTATATATTATGCATGTGTTAAATAGTGTTCCGTTGGTCGGATGACTCCTCAAATCTGTACCCCGGGTTTGGAGGGTGTCACAATTGGTATCAGAGAAACAGGTTATGGCATTTGAAACAAGTTAGGACTTAGGGTCCAAGATAAAATGAAGAGTTAGGAATTCACGTAAGGATATTAGGAGGTCAACTAGGGATATTATGCGTAGTAATTAAATGTGGTTATAATTGCAGCCCCCTAGTTCTAGTTCCGACTCAGACCCTTCCGAGGATACGATAGCAGAGATACCTACACCAGTTGAGAGAGCAGGACCGTCTCGGCCAATGCGATACCAGCCTAGGCATCAGCATCCGGTAGTCAGGAGAGATCAGGTACCTTGTCCTATTCCACTCCTACAAGTAGCCCCAACACCAGTGTCTCATGCATCAGTTTGTGGGCCTTTGTACTAGTTAGGTGAGCCACCAGTTCCACACCATGTGTATCAGAGGGTGAATAGAGAGAGGGAGTACCTTTATGGACAGGTTATGGAGATGGGGAAGATTCATTCGATTGAGGCAGCCGCTATCCGAGAGAGGGACAGACTTAGAGATCAGATAAGGGACATTCAGATGAGGTTTAGGGTTACGAGGACCTTGGTTGAGACTCGATTGCACGGATTAGCTTCTAGTCGAGAGGGAGAGATAGTAGCAGGGATGAGACAGATTTTGGATTATGCGATGATTGAGATTGCAGAGATTTCAGGACCCCCGTTATGGAAGACAGGAGCAGGTGATCTGTGAGCAGGTTTAGGGGTAGACAGGTGTGACATGGATGTATGGTTTCTAGATAGTTAGTATATAGATGCATATTGTAGTATCAGCAGTGCACCGGGCTTATAGGAACGCCTCGGGTTGTTGTTGCATTTTTGTTGTATTGCTGGTCGGCAGTTATGGTTCAGCCATGATATATTTTCTTTTGAAGCATTCTACGCTTGTACTAACTCTATCTATATATATGTATGATAAACCTCTTTTATAGAACCGTATTTATTCCCTTGTCATTCATTTCCAGCATCATAACTGTTATTCTACTTGTTGCAACGAGTGTACTCATACACCGTTGAGAAGATCTGTAAACCTTCAAGATATCAATTGTGATCATTCCTTCTATCATATGAACTGTTTGATTAAGCCAATTATTGTTTATTCATCAGCGATATGCCTCTTAGACGACAAACCCGTTCATCGTTCATCTGATACCTCCGACCAAGAAGGTCAACAAAATACACCTCCCACGGGCCACATGGACCCGATGGTAATCCATTTGTTAAATACTCTTACTCAACAGACTGCCGCATTAGCACAGCAGCAACAAGCATTTCAGCAACAGCTCTTAGAACAGCAGCAACAACATCAGCATCAGAAGCATCAACAGCATCACCAGCAAGCAGCACCGGCTGTTACGTTCAAATCTTTCCAAGCAGCAAAACCTCCAGAATTTAAAGGATCAGCAGACCCTGCAGAGGCTAAGGCATGGTTGAAAGAGATGGAAAAGGCTTTTGCCTTGATAGTGGTGGCAGAGGATAAGAAGACGGAGTATGCAAGCTATTTTCTGAAGAATGAGGCCAGTTATTGGTGGGAAACGAGTAGGGCTATGGAGCCCGAGGGATTGATTACGTGGGCAAGATTTACAGAGTTGTTTTTGGAAAGGTATTTTCCGGACTATATGAGAGATCAGATGGAGTTAAAGCAGGGAAGCATGACAGTGCCCCAATATGAAACAAGGTTTACGGAGTTGTCAAGGTTTGTTCCAACCTATGTGGATACGGAGAAGAAGAAGGCCAAGAGGTTCCAGCAGGGACTGCGGTCTTGGATTCGTAGTAAGTTAGCTATATTGGAGTTAGACACCTATGCAGCGGTGGTCCAAAAGGCAATGATTGCGGAGATAGAGAGTGATTCTTACATGAAAGAGAGGGAGAAAAAGAAAAGGAAAGCAGAGATACCCGATAAGGGACAAAAACAGGGAAGTTTTCAAGGGCAAGCAAATAAGAAACCGGGATTCCAGCCCGGAAGGAATACAAGTTTCAGGAAACCAGATACCGGGAGCGTAGGACAAGATAACCGTCTACCAGCCAGTAGTCAGCAGGGACTTTCTAGACCCCCACTACCAGAATGCAAGACATGCGGGAAGCGACATCCAGGGATATGCCATCGATTGAATGTCACATGCTTTAAATGCAATCAGAAGGGACATTATTCCCGGGATTACAAGGTAGGCATTGTGTGTCATCGGTGTAAGAAACCAGGCCACATGATTAAGGACTGCAGAGCACCAGCAATCGTGAACAATATGATTCGGGCAATTGAAGCACCCCCAGTTGTTAATGTCCAGCCGTTAGCCAGGACCTACAATATGTCAATGAGAGAAGCAGTGAGAGATTTCGACGTGGTGGCAGGTACACTTCTAGTAAATTCTATTCCTGCTAAAGTGTTAATAGATTCGGGAGCGACGAAGTCTTTTATTTCTGAAACGTTTGCTCGTAGATTGAATTGCGTAATGAAACCCTTAAGTGGAGTGTTGAATATAGAGATAGCTAATCAGGATCGTATAGCGGTCTGTTCATATTATCCTCGTTGTGAGATAGAGATTTTGGGAAATCGTTTTTATGTTGACTTGTTACCTTTTAAGTTAGGTGAATTTGATGTGATATTAGGGATCGATTGGTTGACTGAGTATGATGCGAGTATTGAATGTAAGAATAAGAGGGTTACTTTGATTACCCTAGAAAAGAAAGAAATAATATTTAGAAGAGAGAGGCAAGGAAAGAGGTTCCTGACGATGATTCAGGCTAAGAGATTATTAAGGCAAGGTTGTGAGGCGTATTTAGCGTATGTGATAGATATAGAAAAGAAAGTTTCTAAGTTAGAAGATATTCCAGTTGTAAATGAGTTTCCAGATGTTTTTCCGGAAGAATTACCAGGTTTACCTCCAGATAGAGAGATTGAATTTGCGATAGACTTAATACCAGGCGCGGAGCCAGTATCTAAGGCCCCTTACAGAATGGCATCAGTGGAGATGAAGGAGTTGGCTGATCAACTGCAAGATTTGCTAGAAAAAGGAATTATTAGACCCGGCATTTCGCCGTGGGGAGCACCAGTATTATTTGTCAAGAAAAAGGATGGAAGCATGAGATTGTGTATAGACTATCGGGAATTGAACAAGCTGACCATTAAGAACAAGTATCTATTACCTCGAATAGATGATCTGTTTGACCAGCTGAAAGGAACGGTACATTTTTCAAAGATTGACCTACGGTCAGGATATCAATAACTGAAGATTAAACCAGACGACATACCGAAGATAGCCTTTCGAACAAGGTATGTGCACTATGAATTCTTAGTAATGGCGTTTGGACTAACAAATGCACCCGCAACTTTTATGGACTTAATGAACAGGATTTTCAAGAGATATTTGGACAAGTTTGTAGTGGTGTTCATCGACGACATCTTGATATACTCAAAGACAGAAGAAGAGCATGCAGACCATTTGCGGATTGTGTTGGAAACATTGAGACAATAAAGACTATATGCGAAGTTTTCCAAGTGTGAATTCTGTTTGAGAGAAGTTCATTTCTTAGGACACGTGGTGAGCAGCGAAGGCATCAAAGTGGATCCAGCAAAGATAGAGGCAGTGAAAGATTGGGAGAGACCAAGGACACCGACTGAAGTCAGAAGTTTCTTGGGATTAGCCGGATATTACCGGAGATTTGTGCAGGATTTCGCAAAGATAGCTACTCCAATGACCAAGCTGACAAGGAAAAGCGAGTGATTCATATGGAATGATAAGTACGAAGAAAGCTTCCAAGAGTTAAAGAAGAGACTAACTACGGCACCGGTATTGATGCTACCAGACGATCAAGGTCATTTCGTAATCTATAGTGATGCGTCGTACAAAGGATTGGGATGCGTACTTATGCAACATAACAAGGTGATTGCTTATGCGTCAAGACAGTTGAGACCCCACGAACAAAAGTATCCTACACATGATTTGGAGTTAGCAGCGATTGTGTTTGCCTTGAAGATATGGAGACACTACTTGTATGGAGAGAGATGTGAAATTTACACCGATCACAAAAGTCTGAAGTATATCTTTACCCAGAAAGAGCTGAACATGAGGCAACGAAGATGGTTAGAACTAATCAAGGACTACGACGTTTCTATCAACTATCATCCCGGCAAGGCAAATGTGGTAGCAGATGCACTGAGCAGAAAAGAGAAATTAAATACACTGACGATGGCCGAAGAATTATACAAGGAATTTGAGAAGTTAGAGATCGAAGTAAGTATTCCGAAGGATGCGACGGAAGTGATTTATACCATGACGTTTCAACCTGAATTGTTGGAGAAGATACGGAAGTGCCAAGAGCAAGTTATGAATGATGATGTGAGTAAGATGACAGGTGAGGAAATATGTAGCCAACCGGACGACAAAGGGATCTTGAGATTTGCTTCTCGGATATGGGTACCTAATGTAGCGGAACTGAAAAGTGAAATTTTGCACGAAGCGCATAACTCAAAGTATTCAATTCATCCAGGGAGTACGAAGATGTATCGAGATCTTAAGACGAACTTTTGGTGGCCAGATATGAAAAGGGAGATTGCTGAATGGGTGAGCAAATGTTTTACATGCCAAAGAGTCAAGGCGGAACACCAGAGACCAAGTGGATTACTTCAACCATTGGAAATTCCTGAATGGAAGTGGGAACACATTGCGATGGACTTTGTGGTAGGATTACCTAGAACGAAGTCTAACCATGATGCCATCTGGGTTATTGTGGATCGATTGACGAAATCTGCGCATTTTCTTCCAATTAACGAGAGATTCTCGCTAGATAAGTTAGTTCATATTTACATAAAAGAAATCGTAGTATGGCATGGAGTTCCAGTATCGATAGTGTCTGATAGAGACCCTCGATTCAATTCAAGATTTTGGAGGAGTTTTCAAGAGTGTTTGGGCACCGAGTTAAGAATGAGTACGGCTTATCACCCGCAGACGGACGGTCAAAGCGAAAGAACAATTCAGACCATTGAAGATATGCTTAGGACATGTGCACTTGACTTTGAAGGCAGTTGGGACGATCATCTACCCTTGGTGGAATTTTCATATAATAATAGTTTTCACGCGAGCATCGGAATGCCACCTTACGAAGCTTTGTATGGACGAAAGTGTCGATCTCCAGTGTATTGGGAAGAAGTTGGTGAACGGAAGATGATAGGACCAGAACTAGTGCAACAAACAAAGGAAGTGATTCAATTGATTCAAAGAAGATTGATAACAGCTCAGGACCGACAGAAAAAGTATGCGGATCTAGCCAGAAAGGATGTGGGATTCGAAGAAGGAGAGCAAGTGTTACTAAAGGTTTCACCGTGGAAAGGATTAGTTAGGTTTGGAAAGAAAGGGAAGTTGAGTCCGAGATATGTTGGACCTTTTGAGATTTTGAAGAAAGTGGGCAAGGTAGCTTACGAGTTAGCATTGCCGCCGCATATGCAGCACGTTCATAATGTATTTCATGTATCTATGCTTAAGAGGTATCGACCAGATTCGAATCATGTAATAGAGTATGAACCCATAGAGGTCCAGGCAGATTTATCTTATGTAGAACGACCGATTCAGATATTGGATCGTAAGGAGAAAGTACTAAGGAATAAGACAGTAGGGTTAGTGAGAGTTTTGTGGAGGAATCCTAAAGTAGAAGAGTCTACCTGGGAGTTAGAGAGTGAGATGTTAGAGAAGTATCCCCAGTTGTTTCCTTGATCTGATTCTGAGGACAGAATCCTATTAAGGGGGGAAGGATGTAATATCCGTGAATTTTATTATTTGATTAAATGATATATTTAATATAAAAATAATTATTGTGGAGTATTGGAATATTATTAAATGATAATTATTGTGTGATTATGTGCTAAATGGTGAGTCGAAAGCCCCTTTCAAATATTTCGTCATTTGGAATTTTCTTCAAATCTGAGCCCCGTTTTGATAATTCAAGGGCCCCGTTGGAATTTCGTACATTAATTATTATCTCTTCGTCTTTCGTATTAGAATCATTATCGGGAGAGATATTCGTATCACAACTTTCTATCAAATGAGGAGCCTAAGAAAGTTGAAGATGCACTCAAAGATGTTGATTGGGTTACGGCAATACAAGAAGAATTGAATGAATTTGAAAGGAATGAAGTCTGGAAACTGGTGCCAAGACCAAAGAATAGGTCAATTGTTGGTACAAAATGGATTTTCAAAAATAAGACTGATTCAGATGGTGTAATTATCAGAAACAAAGCAAGACTAGTTGCAAAGGGGTATTCTCAACAAGAAGGAATTGATTATGATGAAACTTTTGCTCATGTTGCTAGACTAGAAGCCATCAGGATTTTTCTGGCTTATGCAGCTCACAAGAAATTTAAGGTTTTCCAGATGGATGTGAAAAGTGCTTTCTTAAATGGTGAACTATAAGAAGAGATATATGTTGAACAACCTCCTGGTTTCATTGATCCTAAATATCCAAATCATGTTTATAGATTGGATAAGGCACTTTATGGACTAAAGCAAGCTCCAAGAGCATGGTATGAAACCCTAGCTCAATTCTTACTGGAAAGTGGATTTAAAAGAGGTACTATTGATAAAACTTTATTCTATTTGAATCATGGTAAGGATTTGCTTTTAGTTTAGATTTATGTGGATGATATCATTTTTGGGTCAACAAACAATAAGTTGTGTGAAAAGTTTTCAAAGCTTATGCAGTCAAGATATCAAATGAGCATGATGGGAGAAATGAGTTACTTTCTTGGTCTTCAAGTTAAACAGACTGATGATGGTATTTTTATCAATTAGTCAAAGTATACAAGGAATTTATTGAAAAGGTTTAACATGCAAGATTGTATTATTGCAAGTACTCCTATTGCTACAGCTACCAAACTTGATCCTGATCAAGGTGCTGAGGTAGATGTAACTCACTACAGAGGGATGATTGGCTCTTTATTATATCTCACTGCAAGTAGACCAGATATCATGTTTGCAACCTGTCTGTGTGCAAGATTTCAAGCAAAACCTAGGGAACCTCATCTGATTGCAGTCAAAAGAATCTTTAGATATCTCAAAGGCACTTCTTCTCTTGGCCTTTGGTATGCAAGGGAATCAGATTTTGGTTTGTGTGGTTATTCAGATGCTGATTTTGCAGGGTGCAAAATAGACAGAAAAAGTACTTCAGGAAGCTGTCAGTTTTTGGGTGGAAGATTAGTCTCTTGGTTCAGTAAAAAGCAAAAGTCAATCTCTACTTCAACAGCAGAAGCTGAGTACATTGCTGCAGGAAGTTGCTGTGCTCAGATAATGTGGATGAGAAATCAGTTGTTAGATTATGGCATGTCATACTCAAAAATCCCTATTTGTTGTGATAACCAAAGTGCTATTGCAATGACAGGAAATCCAGTTCAACATTCTCTTACTAAACACATCAGTATTAGATGTCATTTCATAAGAGAACATGTTCTGAAAGGAACAATTGAACTTCACTTTGTTCCTACTGATCAACAACTAGCTGATATATTCACCAAGCCACTGCCTGAAGCTACTTTCAAAAAATTGGTGAATGAACTTGGAATGATGAACTTTGAGAATTTCTGAGAAAAGCTGCAGAGAAGAAATCCTGATGACTATCAAATCCTGATGGTCATTCTGCAAGGTATGTAATTTTGATCAAATCCAGATAGGACAAAATCCTGACAGGAAGTCAACTGGTCAATCCTGATGTACATGTCAGTATTTCATTGCTTAATTTGTGCCTGATTTTTTGTCAGTTACTGATAAGAAACGTTTGAGTTTTTAATGGACAACTGTATGCGCGCGTGTGTCACACTGATAGATATACACATATAGATACACATAAAAAGCGGTGCAGTTATGTTTAATTACGCACGTAATTTGTCCACTAATCATTTTTGCACAAATCATATTTTGCCACCTATCATAGAGAGTAATATTTTGTTTTAACAAAATACATTTGATTTTCTAAATTCATGATTACTCTCTCATCATCAGTTTTTCATCTTCTTTCTCTCTCTGTGCTCAAGAATCCTACTTTCTAAATCTCAATTCTCAAGCTTTTTATTCTGCTTTAATGGCGTCTTCATCTTTCATGAACAAATAGACTGTGATTAATGGTGTTACTTTTGCCACTAATAATTTTGTAGCCATCCTAGATCATCAGGATTTGCCTTCTGAGTTTCACATAGTATAGGATTTTCTAGCTTCAAGCCCAGTTATGCAGGTGTGGAACACAGTTACTTTTGACCAAGGCCATTCTGGCTCAATCCTGATGAGTTTTGAATATGATGGGGTTACTCACTATGTGACTCCTGCAATTGTGGAGGAAGCATTACATTTGCCTGTTGTTGGTGATGCTGTTCCTGACAATGTTTCAGACTCGACTCTCTTTGAGTTTGTTACAAAATTGGGCTACAATGGAGAAGTAAAGATGTATGGCAACCTCTTCAGGACGAAGCTTAAGAAGGAATGGAATTTCTTCTTTGATACTATCAGCCGTTGTTTCCTGAACAAGACATCAAATTTTGATGCTCTTCCATCAGGATCTCTCAAAATTGGGTACTCTCTTATCCATTCTACAGTGTTTGATTATGGTAGTTTAATCTTAAAAGCTTTAAGTGATAGGAAGTCAGATAAGTTAGGTTATGTCTGTTTCCTTAGATTTTTTCAGCTAATCTTTAATCACTTCTGTCCTAATGTTGTTTTTGAGAATGATGTGATTCTACCTATTTGTAGAATTACAGAGAACAATTTGAAGTCCTTAGTCAACAGTGATAAGGCAAATGGTTTTACAGGAAATGCCTATGTTACTGATGAGGTCAGGCTTTTCTTGATAGAGAAAATGCCTACTCAATATGGATCAGTTTCTGATGCTATGGGGCAAGGCCAATCACACCTTGTTCCTGACACAAGCATCCCTCCCAAACAGTTTAAACAGTTACCAGCCACCTTTACTGTCTCTCAAAAGACTTTAGTTGTAAAAACAAAGAAATCAGCTAGAACTGATGTGTCTGGAAGGCAATCAGGTTCAAAGGATTTTTCCTCTACACCACTCACTAAAAAGAAGTCACAAGGGGGTGTACAAGGGGTCCTGTTGCCCAGTAATAAACAATTGTAGAAGGGGGCTTGAATACAATTGTTTAAGATTCTCGACTTAATAAGATATGAATCACAAATATGAAAGAATGAAAACAGCTTTATTAAATCTGATATAAAACTGTTACAAACTCTCTCAAGAAATTTTGATGTTCTTGAGAGCTTCTATGTTACAATATACTCGTGTATGTGATTGATTATGTTCACGTACATAAATCAAAACATAACCCGTGTTTATATACTACACAGCTTCTCTATCAATGATAAGTCCTAATCAATTACAAAGATTGAAACCTATCCTTAATTCATAGCTACATTCCTACAAACCAGGAACCGACATATTAAACTTCCATGTTTAACTAGACTCCAAATATAACTCGAAGTAGGAATCCTGATCAGCTTCCAGTCCTGATGATCAATCCTGATCCAGTCCTGATATTCATCTTGATCCTGACGACCATGCAATCCTGATGATGTCTATAACATGTCTATAGGTTTTTGGACTAACTGTCTCATCAATAACAATTTTCTCCTTAAGTTTCTTATACTCATCTGACTTATACCCTAGACACTCTTTCCAATTCTTAGAGGTATTAATCTCATGAAATTTTCTACCAGAGTCTGTCCAGGTTCTGATTTTCTCATTAGCATGCTCAAGTTCCTTTTCAAGAGCAGTACATTTAAGTTTCATCTCTAAATACATGTGTTTAGCATTATCACATTCTATCTGTACTTTTTGCATAAGAGAACATTCAGCTTCTAAATGCTCATTCATTTTCCTAAATTCAGATATCTCAGATAAGATCCTAGTATTCTCAGCAGTTTGACTTCTAAAGCTAATATGCAATGACTTTAGAAAACGTCTTAACTCAGAATCATTATCCGTATCAAAATCAAAGACAGTATTAAGTACCTTATCATCAGGAGTAGCAGTATCATCAGTATTGGCCATCAGTGCATAGTTGACCACCTCGGTATCAGATTCTGAGGAAGAGTCCATCCAACCCTTGCTTGATGTAATGAGTGCCTTTGTCTTATTGCACTCACTAGCAAAGTGACCCATACCATTACACTTGTAGCATCTAACTTTGACTTGTCAAATTTGCTACCCTTGCTATCCTTTTTGATATTCTTGTCTTTGTCTGCATTGAAGGTCCTTTTCTGGTAGTTGCCTTGTCTTCTAGCCTTCCCGAACTTCATCTTTTTGAAGCTTCTGACTATCATAGCAACCATCTCTTCAATGTCTGAGTCAGAAGAGTCATCATCAGTATTGGCATCAGGATTGCCATCAGTATTTGATGAAGAGTCATCAGGATCTGACTCAGCTACTCTTGTTTTCCTTCTAGAGACCTCCATAGCTTTTCCTTTTGATTTAGCCTCTACTTTCAAAGCAATAGATTTTGCCTTGCTGCCTTTCTTATTCTTTCTCTGCTGAACTTCAAGATCATGAGTTCTTAACATTCCATAGACTTCATCAAGAGACACAATGTTCAGATCATACTGATGTGTAATGATCGAGGTCTGAGTATCCCATTCTTCAGGTAAAGCTCTTAGAAACTTGGTATTTGAATCTTCAGTTTCATACTCCTTGTCAACTAAAGATAAACTGTTCAGAAGTGTCAGAAATCTATCATATAAATCAGTTAGGCTCTCATCAGGTCTAGCATCGAATTGTTCATATTCTTGAATCAAAAGAGCCCTTCTGTTCTTCTTGACAGATGCAGATCCCTGGCATTGAGTTTCCAAGGTATCCCAGATTTCTTTAGCAGACTTGCATGCAATCACTCTGTTGGACATGACAGCATCAAGACTACTGTGCAGGATGTTCTTTATCTTTGGTTCTCTGAGTACATGAGCTTTTTCTTCTGGAGTCCAGTCACTCTTGGCCTTGACCACATAATGTTCAGGTATAGTGTCTGTTCGTTCTACAATCCTTGTAGGAATATATGGTCCATCACGAATCCTGTCCAAATAGTCAGGATCCATAGCCTCCAGGTACATTAACATCTTTACCTTCCATGTTGGATATTCTGATTTCTTCAGGATGGGAATTTTCATGCTTTCATACTTTGTTGTTGACATCTTAGATCGTATCTGATTCAAATTAAATCAGTCTGCTCTGATACCAATTGTTGCCCAGTAATAAACAATTATAGAAGGGGGGTTGAATACAATTGTTTAAGATTCTTGACTTAATAACATATGAATCACAAATATGAAAGAATGATAACAGCTTTATTAAATCTGATATAAAACTGTTACAAACTCTCTCAAGAAATTCTGATGTTCTTGAGAGCTTCTATGTTACAATATACTCGTGTATGTGATTGATTATGTTCACGTACATAAATCAAAACATAACCTGTGTTTATATACTACACAGCTTCTCTATCAATGCTAAGTCCTAATCAATTACAAAGATTGAAACATATCCTTAATTGATAGCTACATTCCTACAAACCAGGAACCGACATAATAAACTTCCATGTTTAACTAGACTCCAAATATAACTCGAAGTAGGAATCCTGATCAGCTTCCAGCCCTGATGATCAATCCTGATCCCAGTCCTGATATTCATCTTGATCCTGACGACCATGCAATCCTGATGATGTCAGCAATCCTGATCAGTTGAAGTCTAGATCCTGACGATCATTGAATCCTGATCTAACAATCTCCCCCAATCTCATACTTTGTAAAATAAAGTATAGATTCCTAAGATTCAATGATGTCAAAAACATATTTACAAAATGTACAAATATCTTCAGTAGCAACTTATCTGTTTAAATTCTTTGATAGAACAGATTCATCTTCAAGAAGTTGGATAACAAATTTTCTTCTTTTTCTTCAAGAATTTGAATCAGTCTTTCCTTAAGATTTCTGAGTTCTTCATCTTCCTCATTAATCTGGTAAATAGCTGCTCTGAGATTCTGTATGGAGCTTCTTTGTAGATTGTGCTCTTCAAGCAAAAGATAAGCAATTTCCTTCCCATCAGGATTAAGAGTAAGTTGAGTCATGCCAAAAGTCACTTCTTTAACAGCAGTGCCCCTTTGCATTTCCACATCTTGTCCTCTTTGATTTAAGTACATGGGAGTATAATTACCATTGAAATTTCTATTTCCATCCAGTCTTCTTCTTATTGTTGACAAAACCATGTCACTCCACACTTTGCACACTTTATTCTTCCATCTTAACCGATAATGAACATATTTCAGTTCCTGTGTAGTTTTCATCAGCAGATCTTGAATGGATAGAAACTTTACACTACCATCTTTCATGAAGTACAGAAGCTTTTCTTTCTTTTCAATACCATCATGACAATCTATAATTATATCAACAGCTAATAAATTGTTCAGGTTTTCAGAAGTTAAAGTACCTCCAATTTCAGTCAAGGAGTATGGATCAACATATGACATATTCAGATATTCAGCATCCCTGTGTCCAATCCCTCCTCTTCAATTACTTGACAATTGCTTGAGATTTGAAAACATTCGTAGCCAGAGTGCTTTTGATCTAACCATATCAGATAAATCAACAACACTTGAAGCACTTGTTATAATTCCTCCATTCTGAAAATTGATAGGTGTGTTACACCTCAGTGCACTTATGTGTTTCCACTTCTTATCTTTCTCTTTTTCAAAAGAATAGCTTCTTTCTAGTAAAGATTCTTGTCTGCTTGGATTTCTCCACAATCTTCTGTTTGAGAGTTTAAGCCTTTGTACATAGAGATTGAAATCTCTATTTGTTGTTCTTGTGATTTCTCTTCTTCTGGCTTCTTCTTCTTTTTCATCCACTTCCTTGTTGTGAGAATCAACCACAGTAGATAAGATTAACAACTCAATCTCTTGCAGAATTTCAGATTCATCAGGATCTTGAACATTGTCAGGAACAATATCAGGATTAGAATCTTCAATTTGATTTGTATTGCAGAGAATAAATTGTCTTGGCTTTCTTCTCAATTCAGGTTCTTCTTCAACATTTCCATCATCACCAAAAGTAGACCTGTCAGGAACTACTAGAGTTTGAGTAGGTTCAGGAATTTCTTCTATTAATAAACCTCTAGACCTTGTCTGTCTAGGCATTGTTTGAGTTGAAGAACCTCTTCTACCTCTTCTAGCACCTCTCCTACCTCTGGCTCCTCTTCCTTTAGCAGGATCAGGGTTATTAAAGCTTTCCATCATTTCTCTCTGTTGTATTAAGAATTCTTCATGTGAGAGATCAGGATATTCTTCACTTGCTGTAGAGAGTGTTTTTCTTGAAAATAATTGTTGAACTCTTTTATCAGTGTGACATAGAGTAACAATTCTGCCATCTTTTGTAGAGAACTTCTGGAATAGATTTGATGCATCTTCAGGATTATCAATAATCACATCTTCATCACCTTCAGGAATTGTAGCAAGAGTTTGTTCATGACCAGACATCGGGATTTGATCACCTGTCAGGATTTGTTCTTCCGTCAGGATCTGAGATTGCACCATTGTTCTTACTGTCCTTACTCCAGAATCAGAAACATGAGTTGACTGCGTTGTTTGACTTTGAGAAGTTTGAATTGTCTTCATAACAGCAACATCAGAGGTTTCTCCTTGTAGAATGTTGTCACCACCATCATTTCCAGTATTATCATCATCATCATTATTTCTCAATACTAGATCAGGTGTACATTTTGTTGCCTGACTTACCTTCTCCCCCTTTTTGACATCAGTATTTGACAATATATTCAAAATTAAGGCAAGCAAGGTTTGAATGTCAGTTACCTTATTATCCAGAGAATCAATCCTTCTGTTGATGGAAGTTTGTTCAGTAATGATTGACTTAACTTGGGATTCCAGTACCCTTAGTTGAAGAGCAGTAGGCACCTTTGTAAAGCTTTGAGAAATATCATCCCTCACCAATTCAGTTGCAGCTTTGACAGAATCAATTTCATGTTTCAGGCTTTTAGATAAAAGAGTTGTAGCCTTCAGATGATTCTTCAAATCTGGATTCTCTATTATCTTCACTGCATCATATGCATGATCCAAGGCATATGGATAGCTGACAGATTCATCAGACCTATACCATTCGTTTTCCCATTGATGCCTTCTCAGCTTTTCTGCAGTATTGATTTCAGAAGGAATAGAAAAATCTTGTCTGAGATCTTTTCCAGGAGAAGCCTTGCCAGTCATGAAAGTGCTTGACGAACCATAAGTAGTTCCAAGACTAGATTTTAGAACTCTGGCAAGCTGTTCCTTCTCGTCATTATTATCATAATCACTATCATCAGAATCATCATCATGAGGAACATCAGAATCAGGAATAGCTATACCTTTCAGTTTATCATGTGGATCTGTGATAGGATGGTCCATTGGTTGTGATCTTAGTGGTTGTATCAAAATTGGCTCATCATCAGGAGCACCACTAGCATCAGGAGTAACACCGTCAGGATTTGATATGCTTGCATCAGTATTTGTTACCAATGGTTCTTGTGTAGCATGAGGTTTTGAAGCTGCTTCAACACTTTGAGTTGGAGGTTCTTGTGTGCTTCCCTCATTGACAGTGTCCTTGACCAATCTTTCACTAGAATCTGTAGCTTTGCTTACATCTTCACTTTGAGAAGATGGTTCTTGTGGGACTGGAATGTTGATGTCTTCACTTTCCCTTTGAGAAAATGGTTCTTGTGGGACCATTCCAATAGCTAAGCCTTCAACCAAACTTTGATTGAGTGGTTCTTGTATGGCAGAATCTTCAGTTAGAGCTGCTGAATCACTTTGAGATCCAGGTTCTTGTGGGCTTGATCCTTTCAGCTTCTTTTGTCTCTGAAAAACTATCTCTGCTGCTTTCCTTTTCTTTTCCAATGGATGGGACAATCCAAGCTTTAAAGCAGACTCAGCAACCTTCTCCCATGAAATTTCAACAATCTTTGCAGATGCACTACGCCATAAGTGGGCTATTATAACTACCACCTAGTGTTACAAGAGACCCTAAATCCGTTACAATAGATCTATTGTAACACAGAGGGGTGTTACAAATATGGGCGTTACAATATCTATATATTGTAACGCTTTTTTCCATCTACTGTAACACTCGTAAAGCATTACAATAGTCACCTAATGTAACACTGTCATCATCAAATGTAACCGATTTTCAGTGTTACATTTGAATTCAATAGAGAGAATAGATGTGGGCCCCACAAACATTTTAGAACAGGGATCCACCAGTGGGTCCACATTTGTGGTATGGGGCCCATATGTGGGATCCATTTTTTCTGATTTAGGACCCACATATGAGATGGGATCCACCACCTTTGGGACTCACTTGTGGGTCCCACTTCACCTATTGCAACACTACACCATGTATATTGTAACACTAACTAAAGATGTTGTAACACCAAACATAAATAATTTAAACACAGATAAATAAACATATGCAACACTACAATAAGCAAATGTAACACTGGAATATAAATTTATTGAAATAACTGCCTTGTATATGTAGCATTCCCATTAATAACCATTACAAGTTCAAACCAACAATCAATCCAAAAGTAACCATTACAAGTTCAAACCAACATTCACATCAACATCCAATCCAAAACTAATCATTATAAGTTCTTCCTTCAGCCACAACCACTCCAAACTACTTTAACCACCACCATTCAGTTAACCATGTACTACACAAGCAAACTAGGATAACAAAATAGTTCTAGATATATAGTAAAGTACAACAAATATTTAAGTATGATAAAAAAAATATCATATTTAAGAAGTCGTGCCACCTTGATTGGCAGGAGTGATAAGTCTTCTTTTTAAGAAATTCTTCAAGTTTGCCAATTTTGTTGGCGTACACTTTTTCTTGTTCTGCTATCAAACTCTTTTCCTTCTTTCCTGAAATCCATATTAAAAAAATTAAGTGACTATATTTGTTAACATGAAGTCAACGGAGCTGAGCTTCTCGCTCTGTTATTTACACATCTTATTAAATTGCAAGTGCACTAAAAGTGGAAATTAATAATTGCAACATTCTAGGAATAGGACAAAACTAGATCATAAATAAGCTTCTAACCTCCACGTATACGAACACCGACAAGATAGTTAACTACTTTAGAACCCTCTTTTACAAGAAAATACAGATATTCAGATGCCAAGTTTTTAAGGTACTCTAATAAGATACAACCATAATGAATCACTAACATCACCACAACAATACCTTAATCCTATATATTCAGAATGTTTGCTTGTACGCGCATATGTGCATGATACAAAAACAAATATACTTATTTGATTTCAAATATATAAACAAGACAATGCCACATATGTAAAAAAAAACAACCTCCCGTGTCCTTACAACATACAAGTCCCCTTTTTCAAAATTTGTGCTCTGTATTTTGATACAATTAAAATAGTATGAAAGACACTTACAAAATAAAGATATTCGACAGCTCTCTTTGGACTGTTGTAAGCAACACAAAGGGCCCGAATAAGTGTATCCATATCCCATCTGCCTCCACCCATGTCAAGAATCTGCTGGACAACTCCTTCGAGATTGCTACCTGCCACTAAATTTGATGTTGCATTGTCATAAACATTAGCCTTTAACCTGCTAAATTAAAATCAATGAATAAGTTTTGTAAAATGACTAAAGAACAGAACATCTTGGTTTAGTTAAACTTACAAGTCAATTTTTAATTTTAAGTCATGTAGCGAAACATGCTAAGGTTCATACTCATAAGTTATATTTAAAATAAAAATACTGTAACCTAAAGTAAGAGGATCCAATTCAGTCCGAGGAGACTTTTAACGATCCATGAACACATAATGTAATTGGCAGATAAAATAAGTAGCAAAATTGTGAAGTTTACAGAGTAGAACATCTGATTGACACAAGCACTTTCTAATCTTGGGACATGTTCATGCAATAGACAAATATTACATTATTTGGAGTTTAAAAGTTCTTCCTTAAATTTCCATCAGCAAAAGCGACATCAGTAACTACACCTGCCAAGGGGGATTTAGACAGAAAATGTAAGTCCGTTGAGTGTCACGTTACAGCGACAAAGAAGATGCAATCCAAGCACGTACAATTATAGCTTTAAACCATGTTGGTTGGCAGTAGCAGAACACTTGATGCAAGGTCATAGTGTGAAGAAGCAAAATGAGGTAGTGTACACTGAAGTGCCAGACAACATAAGGAGGGGCAAAATAGCCACAGAGGCTCATCTTATAAAATTTCACGGTTATATTTTGATTTCGAAGTATGATCAATCTTGTGGTTTTAGTAGAAATTTATGTGTTTGAACCTAGAAAGAGCAGATTAAGCATTACCATGGTAGATGTTCTAACAGCACCATGAACAATAAGGTTTGTCATGTTTCCAATTATATATGCCGTGAGGCCCATGTTGAATAGCATATATAATATTTTGAAAGTTTTTTCTCCTGTAAGTGTCACAATTGACCAGTACATTGAGTAGATGTAGCCTACCCAGATGCCTTTCTCTTTAAAATTCTCTAGATGATGTCCTATCCAAGTTTCTGCAGGTATTTTGTGTTGAAAAGCTAGCCATTAGTAAAATCATGATGCTGAGTGCACTACGAGTACCATCACCTAAGATAGTTACAGGTACATGCTTAAAGGATAATTGGTAAACTGTGGAATCAATCCGCAGATTAACAACAGAGTTTACTAGCAGTATTTGTCAAAACATAGTTCAAGAAAATTTAAAACCTACATATATAAGCTTGTAGAATCTTGTCCAGAAGTAGCTGAAGCGTGTGTCTTTCTTTAGCCTGGATAAAGAAGTTCTAAGTCTGAATTTCAATTACAATATAATTAAGAGATTGTAGCTTTTAATTGTTAAACTTCTGAAAAAATATTTTATTACTTTTAATTTCATTCACTTCTTTTGACATATAATAATTTCTTATAAAAACTTTACAATTATTTTTATCAAAATAAATTATTAATTATGTCAAATAAAATTAATATTTAAAATTTCTAAATATTTATTCCAATACTAGAATGAGTATTTATTAACATCCGTACGGTTGGATCGTCAAAGAAATCATTTTAAAAAATTATTTAGTAAATCTGAAACGGAGCCCGTTACCCGAATCAAGATTAATACTACATTTTTTATTATAATGTCGTACAAACTGACCTTATCATTTTTTGATTATTTTTTCCCAATACTATAATGAGTATTTATTAACATCCGTACGGTTGGATCATCAAAGAAATCATTTCAAAAAACTATTCAGTGAATCCAGTACTCGCTCCGTTACCCGAATCAGTATTAACACTACATTTTTGCTATAAAATCGGATATCCCGGCCTTTATATTTTTTGATTATTTTTTCCCAAGACTATAATGAGTATTTATTAACATCCGTACGGTTGGATCGTCAAAGAAATCATTTAAAAAAATTATTCAGTGAATCCAACACGCGCTCCGTTACTCGAATCAGTATTAATACTACATTTTTGCTATAAAATCGGACATCCCGGCCTTTATATTTTTTGATTATTTTTTTCCAAGACTATAATGAGTATTTATTAACATCCGTAAAGTTGGATCGTCAAAGAAATCAATCAAAAAAATTATTCAGTTAATCTGACACGCGTCCCATTCTAGGAAGCAGCATAGTTCCAACGTTTCTCAAAAAATGCGGCACAACCAGGACTTTTAATATTTTGATTATTTTTTCCCAACACTAAAATGACTACCGATTAACATCCGTACGGTTGAATCGTCGAATAAATCAATTAAAAAATTATTCGGGGTTAGGGTTCGGGTTTAGGGTTTAGGGTTTAGTATTTTTTAATTAAAAATTAATTATTAATTAAAAATCAGAAAAATTAGCGGGGCCCACTCGTGAGGCCCACTTTTTTCTATGGGCCCCACCTTTTTAATATTATTTTTAATTAAAAATTAAAAATTATTTATTTTTTAATTAAAAATTAGAAAACTTAGTGGGTCCCACTTGTGGGGCCCACTTTTTTTAGTGGGCTCCATTTTTTTAAATATTATTTTTAGTTAAAATTAATTTTTAATTAAAAATTAGAAAAATTAGCGGGGCCCAATTATGTCTGTGGGGCCTGCCTTTTTTAATATTATTTTTAATTAAAAATTATTTTTAAATTAATTTTTACTTAAAAATTAGAAAAATTAGCGGGGCCCACTTTTTTCTGCGTGGCCCACCTTTTTTAATAATATTTTTTAATTAAAAATTAATTTTTAATTAAAAATTAGACAAATTAGTGGGGCCCACTTGTAGGACCCATTTTTTTAATATTATTTTTAATTAAAAATTAATTAAAAATTAATTTTTAATTAATTTTTAAATAAAAATTAGAAAAATTAGTGGGGCCCACTTTTGGAGCCCATTTTTTTAAGTGGGCCCCACTTTTTTAAATAAAAATTAATAATTAATTAATTTTTAATTTTTAATTTTTAATTAAAAATGGGAAAAATTAGTGGGGCCCACTTTTTTCTTTGGCCCCACCTTTTATAATAATATTTTTTAATTAAAAATTAGACAAATTAGTGGTGCCCACTTGTGGGGCCCACTCACGACATTTAAAGAAATTAAAAATAAATTAATTAACTACTGTAACACTTTTGTATTGTAATAGTACAATTTACTAATGTAACACCATCACTCCCATGTAACACTAGGTTTATTACTAATGTAACAGTAATTGAGCAGTGTTACATATGTCTAAATTTTTCTAGCTATTGTGTTTACATGTAACGCTTTTTCAAAAAGTGTTTCAATAGCCCACTTATGGCATAGTGATGGAGAAGCCTTTGCTGGAGAGTCTGAGATAGAGACAACTTTCGTTTGTGCATCAGGAATACCAACATCAGGATTTGCTAGAGCATCAGGAGTAGATGACTCATCAGGATTTGAAGTCTGAATATTGATATCCTTCATTTGCACTTTCAAAGGAATATGATACCTGCTTTTCGATAATGTCCTTTTCTTCTGTGGTTTTGAAGATGGTACCACAGCTTCAATAGCAGTATCAGCAACTTCCTTATTCACTTTCATTATGGAGGATATAGGTAAATCATCCTCTGAATCAGTCTCATCCCTGAGCACTAACTTCCTTTTAACAGAAACAGCCTCAACACCCTTAGCAGCTTTCTTTACCAGGACCCCTTGTACACCCCCTTGTATCTTCTTTTTAGTGAGTGGTGTAGAAGAAAAATCCTTTGAACCTGATTGCCTTCCAGACACATCAGTTCTAGCTGATTTCTTTGATTTTACAACTAAAGTCTTTTGAGAGACATTAGAGGTGGCTGTTGACTGTTTAGACTGTTTGGGATGAATGCTTGGGTTAGGAACAAGGTGTGATTGGCCTTGCCCCATAGCATGAGAAAGTAATCCATAACAAGTAGACATTTTCTAATGTAAGAAAAACCTAACCTCATTAGGAATAAAAGCATTACCAATAAAACCATTTGCCTTATCACTATTGACTAAGGACTTAATATTATTTTCAGTAATTCTACAGATAGGTAGAACTACATCATCCTCAAAAACAACATTAGGACATAAGTGATTAAATATCAACTGTAAAAATCTAAGAAAACAGATAGAACCTAACTTATCTGATTTCCTATCACTTAAAGCTTTTAAGATAAAAGATCCATAATCAAACACTGTAGAATGGATAAGAGAGTACCCAATTTTGAGAGATCTTGATGGAAGAGCATCAAAATTTGATGTCTTGTTCAGGAAACAACGACTGATCGTATCAAAGAAGAAATTCCATTCCTTCTTAAGCTTCGTCCTGAAGAGATTTCCATATCTCTTTACTTCACCATTGTAGCCCAACTTTGTAACAAACTCAAAGAGAGTAGAGTCTGAAACATTATCAGGAACAACATCACCAAGAACAGGTAAATGCAGTGCATCCTCCACAATTGCAGGATTCACATAGTGAGTAATCCCATCATATTCAAAACTCATCAAGATTGAGTCAAAATGCCCTTTGTCAAAAGTAACTGAGTTCCACACCTTTCTGAATGACCATCAGGATTTGATAGTCATCAGTATTTCTTCTCTGTAGCTTTTCTCAGAAGTTCTCAAAGTTCATCATTCCAAGTTCATTCACCAACTTATTGAAAGTAGCTTCAGGCAGTGGCTTGGTGAAGTTCAATTGTTCCTTCCAGAACCTGTTCTCTTATGAAATGATATCTAATACTGATGTGCTTAGTAAGAGAATGTTGAACTGGATTTCCCGTCATTGCAATAGCACTTTGGTTATCACAATAAATAGGGATTTTTGAGTATAACAGGCTATAATCTAACAACTGATTTCTCATCCACATTATCTGAGCACAACAACTTCCTGCAGCTATGTACTCAGCTTCTGCTGTTGAAGTAGAAATAGACTTTTGCTTCTTACTGAACCATGAAACTAGTCTACCACCCAAAAATTGACAGATTCCTGAAGTACTTTTCCTGTCTATTTTGCATCCTGCAAAATCAGCATCTGAATAACCACACAAACCAAAATCTGATTCCCTTGCATACCAAAGGCCAAGTGAAGGAGTGCCTTTGAGATATCTGAAAATTCTTTTAACTGCAATCAGATGAGGTTCCCTAGGTTTTGCTTGAAATCTTGCACACAGACAGGTTGCAAACATGATATCTGGTCTACTTGCAGTGAGATACAATAAAGAGCCAATCATTCCTCTGTAGTGAGTTACATCTACCTCAGTACCTTGATCAGGATCAAGTTTGGTAGCTGTAGCTATGGGAGTGCTTGCAGTAGCATAGTCTTCCATGTTAAACCTTTTCAGTAAATTCCTTGTATACTTAGACTGATTGATACAAATGCCATCATCAGTCTGTTTAACTTGAAGACCAAGAAAATAACTCATTTCTCCCATCATGCTCATTTGATATCTTGACTGCATAAGCTTAGAAAACTTTTCACACAGCTTATTGTTTGTTGACCCAAATATGATATCATCAACATAAATCTGAACTAAAAGCAAATCCTTTCCATGATTCAAATAAAATAGAGTTTTATCAATAGTACCTCTTTTGAATCCACTTTCTAGTAAGAACTGAGCTAAGGTTTCATACCATGCTCTTGGAGCTTGCTTTAGTCCATAAAGTGCCTTATCCAATCTGTAAACATGATTCGGATATTTTGGATCAATGAAACCAGGAGGTTGTTCAACATAAACTTCTTCCTCCAGTTCACCATTTAAGAAAGCACTTTTCACATCCATCTGAAAAACCTTGAATTTCTTATGAGCTGCATAAGCTAGAAAGATCCTGATGGCTTCTAGTCTTGCAACAGGAGCAAAAGTTTCATCATAGTCAATTCCCTCTTGTTGAGAATACCCCTCTGCAACTAGTCTTGCTTTGTTTCTGATAATTACACCATCTGAATCAGTCTTATTTTTGAAAATCCATTTTGTACCAACAATTGACCTGTTCTTTGGTCTTGGCACCAGTTTCCAGACTTCATTCCTTTCAAATTCATTCAATTCTTCTTGCATTGCAGTAACCCAATCAGCATCTTTAAGTGCATCTTCAACTTTCTTTGGCTCCTCCTTCGACAGAAAGTTATTATATAGACATTCATTTTGAGTTGCACTTCTTGTCTGAACACCTCCATCAGGATCTCCAATTATCAAATTAGGAGTATGACTTGCAGTCCATTTCCTTGCTGATGGTAAGTCATTCCTTGATGTAGATGCTCCCCCTGGATTGGTGTTATGATGATTGAAAGAATTTGTTTTATTAGAAGCTCCCCCTGAAGTATTACGATCTCCTCCTGATGAATTATCAGGATCATCACTTGAATCAGTATCTGAAGAATTTTGTCTTGATGATTGAGTTGAATCTGAACTTGTAATAGAATGATGTTGCTCCCCCTCAACATTAGCACTACTAGTAGTATTACTACTGTTTGCATCATCAGAATTAACATTTGAAGTGTCATCAGGATTTGATGTGTCATTAGAAATTGGTGACCCATCAGGATCCGATGAACTGACAGGATCTGATTCATTTTCTTCAGGTTCCTTGGTAACTTCATTTTCAAAAATCAGTCTATCATGTGAGCCTCCATTCAATCCAATTATCTTCTTATCATCAAAAGATACATGTATTGACTCCATGACAGCTCTTGTTCTCAAGTTAAAAACTCTAAAGGCTCTTGATGCATGATAGCCTATGAAAATTCCTTCATCAGCCTTTGTTTCAAATTTCCCTAGTTGTTCAGGATGAGTTCTGAGAACAAAACATTTACAGCCAAACAAATGCAGATGCTTCAAACTTGGTTTCTTCTCCTTGAGTGATTGATAAGGAGTAACACCATGTCTATTTATCAATGTTAGATTTTGTGTATAGCATGTTGTGTTGACTGCTTCTGCCCAGAAATATGTAGGTAATTTAGCTTCTTCCAACATAGTTCTGCCAGCTTCAATAAGAGTTCTATTTTTCCTTTCAACCACTCCATTTTGCTGAGGTGTGCCAGGAGCAGAGAATTGTTGAATTATTCCTTTGTATTTGCAGAACTCTTCCATCTTTGAATTCTTGAATTCAGTACCATTATCACTCCTCAGTATCTTGACTTTGTACTTTGTGGTTGTCTCAATCATTCTCATATGATCCAACAGTATTTCAGGAGTTTCATCTTTTCTGTGCATAAAGTACACCCAGGTGAATCTAGAATATTCATCAACAATTACAAGAGGGTATCTTTTCTTACTGATGGACATAACGTTGACTGGTCCAAATAGATCAAGATGCAGCATGTGATATGGTTCTTCAATAGAGGATTCTGATTTACTCTGGAATGATGTCCTTCTTTGTTTAGCCTTTTGACATGCATCACAGAGTCCATCAGGAGTATATAACACTTTTGGTAATCCTCTCACTAAATCTTTCTTAACCAACTCATTGATATTGCTGAAGTTGAGATGAGAAAGCTTCTTGTGCCAATTCCAACTTTCATCTACTGAAGCTTTACTGATGAGACATGTAGGGGAGACATCAGTATTTGAGAGAATGTTGGCTTCATAAATGTTACCATGCTTGTAGCCAGTCAGTGCTATCTTTCCTGTTTCTTTGCTGACTACTTCACAATGTGTGGAATAGAAATTGACATGATAACCTCTGTCAGTGATTTGACTAATACTCAACAGGTTGTGTTTTAGTCCCTTCACTAGAGCTACTTTTTCAATGATGACATTTCCAATGATTATATTGCCATATCCCAAAGTTTGTCCAATGTTGCCATCTCCATAAGACACAGTTGATGTGATGCCCTCCAAACCCGGGGTACAGATTTGAGGAGTCATCCGACCAACGGAACACTATTTAACACATGCATAATATATATAAAGACACAATTACCCCTTGACCAAGACCGCATCCAGATTATGGCAATAAACACAAGCTACTACAATCTTTTATTATTACAAACCAGTTTTATCAGAGTTATTACATCACAACTAAAGTTCAAATCTAGACATTAAATCTAGAAAAGCAAAACAACAACTACCCTGCCAATAACAGTGACTCGAGGGGCTCTCCTGACTGCTGGTGAACTATCGGTCACGCTATGCCAACTCATACTCTCGCTTCACTGGAATAGGGTTAGAAAACAACAAGCAAGAGTGAGCCAAAATTGCTCAGCAAACATCAACGAATCATTTCTATCACGGTGGTAAGGATATGAATTTAAGATATCAGAATCAACAATATTTAGCTAACACATGCTTTGTATCAATAATGATTGAAGTAAAGAATTAGAATTTGGCTTATACATTTTATTCAAATCAAAGGTTGTGCTGCTGGCCAGCCACGCATCAACCCCGGACTAGCTCATGTCATAGTCCTCTACTGGATCCCAGGCCAATCTGGGCCTTAAGTTATTCCGACCAATTACTGGTCCATTTTAAAAAAAACACATGCCAATTCTATAATAGGGTATAAACAATAACATGCTCAATAAGATAAACTGAATGTATAGTAATTGCAAAAGAGTTTCAACTGTTCAGTATCAAGTGAAGGTCGAGAAATAATCATGGAGTAATTTCAATGGTACAGTGTGCTCATTCAATAAGGGAATCAATATTGGTAATCGTTAATCAATAACCGTAAATGAGTAGTCAAGATGGAAGTCCAATAATCAAAGGTTGTCAATGATAATCAAAGGATGATAATTAGCAACAATAGGTGGTAAACAATAATCAAGTAAATTGGAAATAAGGGTTTCCGATGCAGATCAAATCAAAGAATCAAGAATTTCTAAGGAAATGGAATCAGTTGTCCAAATGCGGTTAAAAGATGGATAATTTGAATTGTTCTGGGGATAACGGTATTCAAGTAATCAAGACAATAATAATTTTATCACAAGTAAAGGCACAGATACTTGCCTGGTCTAAGCTGCTGTCGGATCGACTCTGCTCACTCTACTTTCCCCTTTCCCTTGCTCCGGGAACTCGATTCTATAATTTAAACAACTCATCACAATAAGTCTAACTATTCTCGTTCTACTCTCGACACTTATTCAATCAATAATCACATTTAAACAAGTAACCGGTTACGTATCGGACGTCCGGTATAATTTACGATATTTAAAACTCAGATATTTGCCCTAGCACGGGCATATACAGACTATAAAACACGACACACAATTAATATGAACCATATAGCACTTATAAACATTTTTAAAACATCATACGGAACTCATTTGAATTTTTAATAAGTCGTTACAAATTTTAAATCAAAAAAATCGGATTTTTTAAATCCAATATAAACATTTAAATGAAAATAAATCAATTAATAAAATTAATTGACACTCCTTAAATACTCAAACTATTTTTTAAATAATTAAATAGGCTTGAAAATAATTAAACTGAATTTTTAATTAATTAAATCTAATTAATAATTAATTTTTAAGAATTAATTGATTAAAAGAATTAACCAATTAATTAATAAATTAATTATTAATTAAAAATAATTAAAATAATTAAGTTTAATCAATTTTCGGATTTAAAATAATAAATATAATTTATCAGAATTTTTCTGATATAAAAATATATTTTTAAAATAAAAATATGAATTTTTTTAGTTTTTAAACTATTTTCGAATTAAATTTAAAAATAAAATTCAAAAACAGTTTTCTGAAAATGAATTAGGGTTTTGAAGATTGAAACCGGGTCGAAAAATCGGGTAAACGGGTCGGGAAGAACGAATCCGGGTCACCAAGAACAACCCGCCGGAATCTGGGTTTTCCAGAATCCGGCCGGCGTCCGGTGGCCGGACTTCGCCGTTTCCGATCAAAACAAAACCAAACTATAGGGCTTTTGTTCGCTTTTGCAAGACAAACACAACCCACATACACACACATCTGTCCCATGCCGGAATCGTGCCCAGAATTCATTCAAAGAACTCGCCGGCGACGACCTCGGCCGGAAACCCGATCTACTTAAATCCTACATGAAACTCAAAGATTAATATACCAAAATGAAGCTTATAACTCATACAATAAAAGCCCTTTACCAAAAACAATGTCAGATCAATATCAAGAACGTACGAATTGAAAGAAGAAATCGGGTCAAAACCCGAAAATCAAACCCGACTAAATCGAACATAAACATGAAATTAAAGCATGGATTCTTGCTAATTAGAACCCTAGGAACATGTTAGAAGCAACCAATTGAACGGAGAATCAACAGAATGAAAATCCCCAAATCGAATCAAGAACCCTAATTTTAATTCGAAACTTGTAAAATCAATATAAAATCGAATACTTACCAGATGATGATGAGGTTGGAAGATTCTGAAACTAGATTTTTGGGGCTTTGATTTGAGTATAAGAACTTCAGATTTGGACTTCAATAACCCTTAGAACGAATTGATTGAAGATCAAGAACACAAAATAATTATTTGGGAATTTCGGATTTCTTGAGTAATTTCTGAAGAATTGCTAGGGTTATGAAGTCTGATTGGTCATTTTATATTTTTGGAAAAATAATACCCCAAATAACATTTTTGGATCGATATTGATTCGTTAGATCGTTTAAAAACCCTAATTAGGTCAAAAACACGTTTTACGAAAAGTAAGGGGTTAAAAAGGTTGATGATTATCCAAATTGATATATATCATTATATAACTAATGCTCAAGAATACTAGGGCTATAACAACTTCAATATTGATATAGAACGATAAATCCGTCCCCTTAAGCAATTAGGGTTCGGAACGATTTTTCCTTTTTCGGATCAAAAATTGAAATTAATTTGCAGAATCAAATAGGTAGGGTTAAATAGAATCCCATAACCCTTTCGATAACGATTCGAATACGAAAGACGAAGAATTAAAAATGAATGTACGAAATTTCAACGGGCTCTTGAATTATCAAAACGGCTCAAATTTGAAGAAAATTCCAAATGACGAAATTTTTGAAAGGGGCTTCCGACTCACCATTTAGCACATAATCATACACTAAATATCATATAATAATATTCCAATATTCCAAAATAAATATTTTAGATTAAATATATCATTTAATCAAATAATAAAATTCACGGATATTACATCCTTCCCCCCTTAATAGGATTCTGTCCTCAGAATCAGATCAAGGAAACAACTGGGGATACTTCTCTAACATCTCACTCTCTAACTCCCAGGTAGACTCTTCTACTTTAGGATTCCTCCACAAAACTCTCACTAACGCTACTGTCTTATTCCTTAGTACTTTCTCCTTACGATCCACTATCTGAATTGGTCGTTCTACATACGATAAATCTGCCTGGACCTCTATTGGTTCATACTCTATTACATGATTCGAATCTGGTCGATACCTCTTAAGCATAGATACATGAAATACATTATGAACGTGCTGCATATGCGGTGGCAATGCCAACTCGTAAGCTACTTCGCCCACTTTCTTCAAAATCTCAAACGGCCCAACATATCTCGGACTCAACTTCCCTTTCTTTCCAAATCTAACTAATCCTTTCCATGGTGAAACCTTTAGTAACACTTGCTCTCCTTCTTCGAATCCCACATCCTTTCTGGCTAGATCCGCATACTTCTTCTGTCGGTCTTGAGCTGTTATCAATCTTCTCTGAATCAATTGAACCACTTCTTTTGTTCGTTGTACTAGTTCTGGTCCTATCATTTTCCGTTCACCAACTTCTTCCCAATATACTGGAGATCGACACTTTCGTCCATACAAAGCTTCGTACGGTGGCATTCCGATGCTCGCGTGAAAACTATTATTATATGAAAATTCCACCAAGGGTAGATGATCGTCCCAACTGCCTTCAAAATCAAGTGCACACGTCCTAAGCATATCTTCAATAGTCTGAATTGTCCTTTCGCTCTGACCGTCCGTCTGCGGATGATAAGCCGTACTCATTCTCAACTCGGTGCCCAAACACTCTTGAAAACTCCTCCAAAATCTTGAATTGAATCGAGGGTCTCTATCAGACACTATCGATACTGGAACTCCATGTCGTACTACGATTTCTTTTATGTACATATGAACTAACTTATCCAGCGAGAATCTCTCGTTAATCGGAAGAAAATGCGCAGATTTCGTCAATCGATCCACGACAACCCAGATGGTATCATGGTTAGCTTTGGTTCTAGGCAATCCTACTACAAAGTCCATCGCAATGTGTTCCCACTTCCATTCGGGAATCTCCAATGGTTGAAGTAATCCACTTGGTCTCTGATGTTCCGCCTTAACTCTTTGACACGTAAAGCATTTACTTACCCATTCCGCAATCTCTCTCTTCATATCTGGCCACCAAAAGTTCGTCTTTAGATCTCGATACATCTTCGTACTCCCTGGATGAATTGAATACTTCGAGTTATGTGCTTCGTGCAGAATCTCACTTTTCAGTTCCGTTACGTTAGGTATCCATATCCGAGAAGCAAATCTCAAGATCCCTTTGTCGTCCGGTTGGCTACATATTTCCTCACCTGTCATTTTACTCACATCGTCGTTCATAACTTGCTCTTGGCACTTTCGTATCTTCTCCAACAATTCAGGTTGAAACGTCATGGTATAAATTATTTCCGTAGCGTCCTTCGGATTAATTACTTCGATTTCCAATTTCTCAAATTCCTTGTATAATTCTTTGGTCATCATTAGTGTATTTAATCTCTCTTTTCTGCTCAATGCATCTGCTACCACATTTGCCTTGCCGGGATGATAGTTGATAGAAACGTCGTAGTCCTTGATTAGTTCTAACCATCTTCGTTGCCTCATGTTCAGCTCTTTCTGAGTAAAGATATACTTCAAACTTTTGTGATCGGTGTAAATTTCACATCTCTCTCCATACAAGTAGTGTCTCCATATCTTCAAAGCAAACACAATAGCTGCTAACTCCAAATCGTGTGTAGGGTACTTCTGTTCGTGGGGTCTCAACTGTCTTGACGCATAAGCAATCACCTTGTCATGTTGCATAAGTACGCATCCTAATCCTTTGTACGACGCATCACTATAGATTACGAAATGACCTTGATCGTCTGGTAACATCAATACCGGTGCCGTAGTTAGTCTTTTCTTTAACTCTTGGAAGCCTTCTTCGCATTTATCGTTCCATATGAATCGCTCGCTTTTCCTTGTCAGCTTGGTCATTGGAGTAGCTATCTTCGCAAAATCTTGCACAAATCTCCGGTAGTATCCGGCTAATCCCAAGAAACTTCTGACTTCAGTCGGTGTCCTTGGTCTCTCCCAATCTTTCACTGCCTCTATCTTTGCTGGGTCCACTTTGATGCCTTCGCTGCTCACCACGTGTCCTAAGAAATGAACTTCTTTCAACCAGAATTCACACTTGGAAAACTTCGCGTATAGTCCTTCTTGTCTCAACGTTTCTAACACAATTCGCAACTGGTCTGCATGCTCTTCTTCTGTCCTTGAGTATATCAAGATGTCGTCGATGAATACCACTACAAACTTGTCCAAATATCTCTTGAAAATCCTGTTCATTAGATCCATAAAAGCTGCGGGTGCATTCGTTAGTCCAAACGCCATTACTAAAAATTCATAGTGCCCATACCTTGTTCGAAAGGCTGTCTTCGGTATGTCGTCTGGTCTAATCTTCAATTGGTGATATCCTGACCGTAGGTCGATCTTCGAAAAATGTACCGCTCCCTTCAGCTGGTCAAACAGATCATCTATTCGAGGTAACGGATACTTGTTCTTAATGGTCAGCTTGTTCAACTCCCGATAGTCTATACACAATCTCATGCTTCCATCCTTTTTCTTGACAAACAGTACTGGTGCTCCCCACGGTGAAACGCTGGGTCTAATAATTCCTTTTTCTAGCAAATCTTGCAGTTGATCAGCCAATTCCTTCATCTCCACTGGTGCCATTCTGTAAGGGGCCTTCGATACTGGCTCCGCGCCCGGTACTAAGTCTATCGCAAATTCAATCTCTCTATCTGGAGGTAAACCTGGTAATTCTTCCGGAAAAACATCTGGAAACTCATTTACGACTGGAATATCTTCTAACTTAGAAACTTCCTTATCTATATCTATTACATAAGCTAGATACGCCTCACAACCTTGCCTTAATAACCTCTTAGCCTGAATCATTGTCAGGAACCTCTTTCTTTGTTTCTCTCCTCTAAATATTATCTCTTTCTTTTCTAGGGTAATCAAAGTAACCCTCTTATTCTTACAATCAATACTTGCATCATGCTCAGTCAACCAATCCATCCCTAATATCACATCAAATTCACCTAACTTAAAAGGTAACAAGTCAACATAAAAACGATTTCCCAAAATCTCTATCTCACAACGGGGATAATATGAACTGACCGCGATACGATCCTGATTAGCTATCTCTATAGTCAACACTCCACTTAAAGGTTTCATTACGCAATTCAATCTACGAGCAAACGTTTCAGAAATAAAAGACTTCGTCGCTCCCGAATCTATTAACACTTGTGCAGGAATAGAATTTACTAGAAGTGTACCTGCCACCACGTCGGAATCTCTCACTGCTTCTCCCATTGACATATTGTAGGTCCTGGCTAACGGCTGGACGTTAACAACTGGGGGTGCTTCAATTGCCCGAATCATATTGTTCACGGTTGCTGGTGCTCTGCAGTCCTTAATCATGTGACCTGGTTTCTTACACCGATGACACACGATGCCTATCTTGCAATCCCGGGAATAATGTCCCTTCTGATTGCATTTAAAGCATGTGACAGTCAATCGATGGCATATCCCTAGATGTCGCTTCCCGCATGTCTTGCATTCTGGTAGTGGGGGTCTAGAAAGTCCCTGCTGACCGCCGGTTAGTAGACGGTTATCTTGTCCTACGTTTCCGGTGTCTGGTTTCCTGAAACTTGTATTCCTTCCGTGCTGAAATCCCAGCTTCTTATTTGCTTGCCCTTGAAAACTTCCCTGCTGCTGTCCCTTATCGGGTATCCCTGCTTTCCTTTTCTTGTTCTCCTTCTCTCTCATGTAAGAATCACTCTCTGCCTCCGCAATCATTGCCTTTTGGACCACCGCTGCATAGGTGTCCAACTCCAATACAGCTAACTTACTACGAATCCAAGACCTCAGTCCCTGCTGGAACCTCTTGGCCTTCTTCTTTTCCGTATCCACATAGGTTGGAACAAACCTTGACAACTCCGTAAACCTTGTTTCATATTGGGGCACTGTCATGCTTCCCTGCTTTAATTCCAAAAACTTCAATTCCATCTGATCTCTCATATAGTCCGGAAAATATCTTTCCAAAAACAACTCTGTGAATCTTGCCCACGTAATCAATCCCTCGGGCTCCATAGCCCTACTCGTTTCCCACCAATAACTAGCCTCATTCTTCAGAAAATAGCTTGCATACTCTGTCTTCTTATCCTCTGTCACCTCTATCAAGGCAAAAGCCTTTTCCATCTCTTTCAACCATGCCTTAGCCTCTACAGGGTCTGCTGATCCTTTAAATTCTGGAGGTTTTGCTGCCTGGAAAGATTTGAACGTAACTGCCGGTGCTGCTTGCTGGTGCTGTTGTTGATGCTGCTGATGCTGATGTTGCTGATGCTGATGTTGCTGATGCTGTTGCTGCTGTTCTAAGAGCTGTTGCTGAAATGCACGTTGCTGCTGTGCTAATGCGGCAGTCTGTTGAGTAAGGGTATTTAACAACTGGATTACCATCGGGTCCACACGGCCCGTGGGAGGTGTATTTTGTTGACCTTCTTGGTCAGAAGTATCAGTTGAACGGGTTTGTCGTCTAGGAGCCATATCGCTAATGAATAAACAATAATTGGCTTAATCAAACAGTTCATATAAGAGAAGGAAGGATCACAATTGATATCTCGAAGGTTTACAGATCTTCTCAACGGTGTATGGATACACTCGTTGCAATAAGTAGAATAACAGTTATGATGCTGGAAATGAATGACAGGGGAATAAATACAGTTTTATAAAAGAGGTTTATCATATATATATAGATAGAGTTAGTACAAGCGTAGAACGCTTCAAAAGAAAATATATCATGGCTGAACCATAACTGCCGACCAGCAATACAACAACAAAAATGCAACAACAACCCGAGGCGTTCCTATAAGCCCGGTGCACTGCTGATTCTACTATTTGCATCTATATACTAACTATCTAGAACCATACATCCATGTCACATCTGTCTACTACCGATACCTGCTCACAGATCACCTGCTCCTGCCGGCCATAACGGGGGTCCTGAAACCTCTGCAATCTCACTCATCGCATAATCCAAAATCTGTCTCATCCCTGCTACTGTCTCTCCCTCTCGACTAGAAGCTAATCCATGCAATCGAGTCTCAACCAAAGTCCTCGTAACCCTAAACCTCATCTGAATGTCTCTCATCTGATCTCTAAGTCTGTCTCTCTCTCTGACAGCGGCTGCCTCGATCGAACGAATCCTACCCATCTCCATAACCTGTCCATAAAGGAAATCCTTCTCTCTTCTCACCCTCTGATACACATGGTGTGGAACTGGTGGCTCACATAACTGATACAAAGGCCCACAAACTGATGCCTGAGACGCTGGTGCTGGGGCTACTTGTCGGAGTGGAATAGGACAAGGTATCTGATCTCTCCTGACTACTGGGCCCTGATGCCTAGGCTGATATCGCACTGGCCGAGACGGTCCTGCCCTCTCAACGGGTGTAGGTATCTCTGCTATCGTATCCTCGGAAGGGTCTGAGTCTGAACTAGAACTAGGGTGCTGCAATTATAACCACATTTAATTACTACGCGTAATATCCCTAGTTGACCTCCTAATATCCTTACGTGACTTCCTAACTCTCTATGTTATCCTGGACCCTAAGTCCTAACTTGTTTCAAATGCCATAACCTGTTGCTCTGATACCAACTGTGACGCCCTCCAAACCCGGGGTACAGATTTGAGGAGTCATCCGACCAACGGAACACTATTTAACACATGCATAATATATATAAAGACACAATTACCCCTTGACCAAGACCGCATCCAGATTATGGCAATGAACACAAGCTACTACAATCTTTTATTATTACAAACCAGTTTTATCAGAGTTATTACATCACAACTAAAGTTCAAATCTAGACATTAAATCTAGAAAAGCAAAACAACAACTACCCTGCCAATAACAGTGACTCGAGGGGCTCTCCTGACTGCTGGTGAACTATCGGTCACGCTATGCCAACTCATACTCTCGCTTCACTGGAATAGGGTTAGAAAACAACAAGCAAGAGTGAGCCAAAATTGCTCAGCAAACATCAACGAATCATTTCTATCACGGTGGTAAGGATATGAATTTAAGATATCAGAATCAACAATATTTAGCTAACACATGCTTTGTATCAATAATGATTGAAGTAAAGAATTAGAATTTGGCTTATACATTTTATTCAAATCAAAGGTTGTGCTGCTGGCCAGCCACGCATCAACCCCGGACTAGCTCATGTCATAGTCCTCTACTGGATCCCAGGCCAATCTGGGCCTTAAGTTATTCCGACCAATTACTGGTCCATTTTAAAAAAAACACATGCCAATTCTATAATAGGGTATAAACAATAACATGCTCAATAAGATAAACTGAATGTATAGTAATTGCAAAAGAGTTTCAACTGTTCAGTATCAAGTGAAGGTCGAGAAATAATCATGGAGTAATTTCAATGGTACAGTGTGCTCATTCAATAAGGGAATCAATATTGGTAATCGTTAATCAATAACCGTAAATGAGTAGTCAAGATGGAAGTCCAATAATCAAAGGTTGTCAATGATAATCAAAGGATGATAATTAGCAACAATAGGTGGTAAACAATAATCAAGTAAATTGGAAATAAGGGTTTCCGATGCAGATCAAATCAAAGAATCAAGAATTTCTAAGGAAATGGAATCAGTTGTCCAAATGCGGTTAAAAGATGGATAATTTGAATTGTTCTGGGGATAACGGTATTCAAGTAATCAAGACAATAATAATTTTATCACAAGTAAAGGCACAGATACTTGCCTGGTCTAAGCTGCTGTCGGATCGACTCTGCTCACTCTACTTTCCCCTTTCCCTTGCTCCGGGAACTCGATTCTATAATTTAAACAACTCATCACAATAAGTCTAACTATTCTCGTTCTACTCTCGACACTTATTCAATCAATAATCACATTTAAACAAGTAACCGGTTACGTATCGGACGTCCGGTATAATTTACGATATTTAAAACTCAGATATTTGCCCTAGCACGGGCATATACAGACTATAAAACACGACACACAATTAATATGAACCATATAGCACTTATAAACATTTTTAAAACATCATACGGAACTCATTTGAATTTTTAATAAGTCGTTACAAATTTTAAATCAAAAAAATCGGATTTTTTAAATCCAATATAAACATTTAAATGAAAATAAATCAATTAATAAAATTAATTGACACTCTTTAAATACTCAAACTATTTTTTAAATAATTAAATAGGCTTGAAAATAATTAAACTGAATTTTTAATTAATTAAATCTAATTAATAATTAATTTTTAAGAATTAATTGATTAAAAGAATTAACCAATTAATTAATAAATTAATTATTAATTAAAAATAATTAAAATAATTAAGTTTAATCAATTTTCGGATTTAAAATAATAAATATAATTTATCAGAATTTTTCTGATATAAAAATATATTTTTAAAATAAAAATATGAATTTTTTTAGTTTTTAAACTATTTTCGAATTAAATTTAAAAATAAAATTCAAAAACAGTTTTCTGAAAATGAATTAGGGTTTTGAAGATTGAAACCGGGTCGAAAAATCGGGTAAACGGGTCGGGAAGAACGAATCCGGGTCACCAAGAACAACCCGCCGGAATCTGGGTTTTCCAGAATCCGGCCGGCGTCCGGTGGCCGGACTTCGCCGTTTCCGATCAAAACAAAACCAAACTATAGGGCTTTTGTTCGCTTTTGCAAGACAAACACAACCCACATACACACACATCTGTCCCATGCCGGAATCGTGCCCAGAATTCATTCAAAGAACTCGCCGGCGACGACCTCGGCCGGAAACCCGATCTACTTAAATCCTACATGAAACTCAAAGATTAATATACCAAAATGAAGCTTATAACTCATACAATAAAAGCCCTTTACCAAAAACAATGTCAGATCAATATCAAGAACGTACGAATTGAAAGAAGAAATCGGGTCAAAACCCGAAAATCAAACCCGACTAAATCGAACATAAACATGAAATTAAAGCATGGATTCTTGCTAATTAGAACCCTAGGAACATGTTAGAAGCAACCAATTGAACGGAGAATCAACAGAATGAAAATCCCCAAATCGAATCAAGAACCCTAATTTTAATTCGAAACTTGTAAAATCAATATAAAATCGAATACTTACCAGATGATGATGAGGTTGGAAGATTCTGAAACTAGATTTTTGGGGCTTTGATTTGAGTATAAGAACTTCAGATTTGGACTTCAATAACCCTTAGAACGAATTGATTGAAGATCAAGAACACAAAATAATTATTTGGGAATTTCGGATTTCTTGAGTAATTTCTGAAGAATTGCTAGGGTTATGAAGTCTGATTGGTCATTTTATATTTTTGGAAAAATAATACCCCAAATAACATTTTTGGATCGATATTGATTCGTTAGATCGTTTAAAAACCCTAATTAGGTCAAAAACACGTTTTACGAAAAGTAAGGGGTTAAAAAGGTTGATGATTATCCAAATTGATATATATCATTATATAACTAATGCTCAAGAATACTAGGGCTATAACAACTTCAATATTGATATAGAACGATAAATCCGTCCCCTTAAGCAATTAGGGTTCGGAACGATTTTTCCTTTTTCGGATCAAAAATTGAAATTAATTTGCAGAATCAAATAGGTAGGGTTAAATAGAATCCCATAACCCTTTCGATAACGATTCGAATACGAAAGACGAAGAATTAAAAATGAATGTACGAAATTTCAACGGGCTCTTGAATTATCAAAACGGCTCAAATTTGAAGAAAATTCCAAATGACGAAATTTTTGAAAGGGGCTTCCGACTCACCATTTAGCACATAATCATACACTAAATATCATATAATAATATTCCAATATTCCAAAATAAATATTTTAGATTAAATATATCATTTAATCAAATAATAAAATTCACGGATATTACAGTTGAGCCAGCTTTTTCCTCATATTATGATAACAGGGCTTTGTTTCCAGTCATGTGCACAGAGCATCCACTATCCATGACTAACACATTTTTCCTTTTTCCCTGCAATCAGAATAGAAACACACTAGTTAGAACATTTAGGAACCCATACATGTTGGGTTCCTTTTCCTTGTAATTTATTAATTTTAGCAGCAAAAGACTTTCCGACTTTAGCAGTCCTGACAGAATTTACTCCATCAGGATTTGCTTTGTCAGTATCAGTATTAACAAAAGCATGTTCCAACTTGACATTCTCAACTCTATCAGACTTTGTACTATTATCAAACTTAGGCATTGGATCATAAAAGTTATAGTACAAATCATGATAATCTTTACAAGTATAAATAGAATGCCATATACTACCACAATGAAAACAGGACTTCTGTGGTTTATAAAATACTGATCTATTCCTGACATTAGAAATAAGAATTTCAGTACTTTTCTTTAAACTCTTTTTACAATCAATAGCAAGATGATTAGAGTTACTATAGTTAAAACAACATTTCCTAGATGCATTTGGGATGTACTTATAACCATTTTCTTTATTGATCCCAATTTTACCATTCCTGTTTCTCTTAATAGTAGCTTCCTTTTTCCTATCTGTAACCTCACAGATTTTATCCTTAAGTTGTTTCTGAGACAGTAAACCTACATTCTTAGTGACTTTACTCAAGACAGGTTTAGACTTAATAACTTTGATATTTTGAACAGAAGTAGATCCCTTTTCAAAAGTTGGATTGGAATCTTTACCAAAAACAAAATTAACAGGAGTAATCTTAGATTTGGTTTTGTCTATAACATGTCTATAGGTTTTTGGACTAACTGTCTCATCAATAACAATTTTCTCCTTAAGTTTCTTATCCTCATCTGACTTATACCCTAGACACTCTTTCCAATTCTTAGAGGTATTAATCTCATGAAATTTTCTACCAGAGTCTGTCCAGGTTCTGATTTTCTCATTAGCATGCTCAAGTTCCTTTTCAAGAGCAGTACATTTAAGTTTCATCTCTAAATACATGTGTTTAGCATTATCACATTCTATTTGTACTTTGCATAAGAGAAAATTTAGCTTCTAAATGCTCATTCCTTTTCCTAAGTTCAGACATCTCAGATAAGATCCTAGTATTCTCAGCAGTTTGACTTCTAAAGATAATATGCAATGACTTTAGAAAACGTCTTAACTCAGAATCATTATCAGTATCAAAATTAAAGACAGTATTAAGTACCTTATCATCAAGAATAGCAGTATCATCAGTATTGGCCATCAGTGCATAGTTGACCACCTTAGTATCAGATTCTGAGGAAGAGTCCATCCAATCCTTGCTTGATGTAATGAGTGCCTTTGTCTTCTTGCACTCACTAGCAAAGTGACCTATACCATTACACTTGTAGCATCTAACCTTTGACTTGTCAAATTTGCTACCCTTGCTATCCTTTTTGATATTCTTGTCTTTGTCTGCATTGAAGGTCCTTTTCTGGTAGTTGCCTTGTCTTCTAGCCTTCCTGAACTTCATCTTTTTGAAGCTTCTGACTATCATATCAACCATCTCTTCAATGTCTGAGTCAGAAGAGTCATCATCAGTATTGGCATCAGGATTGCCATCAGTATTTGATGAAGAGTCATCAGGATCTGACTCAGCTACTCTTGTTTTCCTTCTAGAGACCTCCATAACTTTTCCTTTTGATTTAGCCTCTGCTTTCAAAGCAATAGATTTTGCCTTGCTGCATTTCTTATTCTTTCTCTGCTGAATTTCAAGATCATAAGTTCTTAACATTCCATAGACTTCATCAAGAGACACAGTGTTCAGATCATACTGATGTCTAATGATCGAGGTCTGAGTATCCCATTCTTCAGGTAAAGCTCTTAGAAATTTGGTATTTGAATCTTCAGTTTCATACTCCTTGTCAACTAAAGATAAACTGTTCAGAAGTGTCAGAAATCTATCATATAAATCAGTTAGGCTCTCATCAGGTCTAGCATCGAATTGTTCATATTCTTGAATCAAAAGAGCCCTTCTGTTCTTCTTGACAGATGCAGATTCCTGGCATTGAGTTTCCAAGGTATCCCAGATTTCTTTAGCAGACTTGCATGCAATCACTCTGTTGGACATGACAGCATCAAGACTACTGTGGAGGATGTTCTTTATCTTTGGTTCTCTGAGTACATGAGCTTTTTCTTCTGGAGTCCAGTCACTCTTGGCCTTGACCACATAATGTTCAGGTACAGTGTCTGTTCGTTCTACAATCCTTGTAGGAATATATGGTCCATCACGAATCCTGTCCAAATAGTCAGGATCCATAGCCTCCAGGTACATTAACATCTTTACCTTCCATGTTGGATATTCTGATTTCTTCAGGATGGGAATTTTCATGCTTTAATACTTTGTTGTCGACATCTTAGATCTTATCTGATTCAAATTAAATCAGTCTGCTCTGATACCAATTGTTGCCCAGTAATAAACAATTGTAGAAGGGGGGTTGAATACAATTGTTTAAGATTCTCGACTTAATAAGATATGAATCACAAATATGAAAGAATGATAACAGCTTTATTAAATCTGATATAAAACTGTTACAAACTCTCTCAAGAAATTCTGATGTTCTTGAGAGATTCTATGTTACTATATACTCGTGTATGTGATTGATTATGTTCACGTACATAAATCAAAACATAACCTGTGTTTATATACTACACAGCTTCTCTATCAATGATAAGTCCTAATAAATTACAAAGATTGAAACCTATCCTTAATTGATAGCTACATTCCTACAAACCAGGAACCAACATAATAAACTTCCATGTTTAACTAGACTCCAAATATAACTCGAAGTAGGAATCCTGATCAGCTTCCAGTCCTGATGATCAATCCTGATATTCATCTTGATCCTGACGACCATGCAATCCTGATGATGTCAACAATCCTGATCAGTTGAAGTCTAGATCCTGACGATCATTGAATCCTGATCTAACATGTCCTGGTGAAGAAAGCTGCCAAGGGTGTTGAGGCTGTTTCTGTGAAAAGAAAGTTAGTGCTAAGGGATGAGACTGATTCTGAGGATGATATGCCAATATCCTCTAAGATAAAGGTGAATAAGGAAGTTGCTTATACTGCTAATGAAGCTGTGGTACTGTCATCTAAGCCACAGAAGAAAAGGAAGTTATCAAAAAGCAGGTATCATATTCCTTTACAAAAGAAGCAGGATACTGATGGACAAGATACTTCTATTCCTGATGAGCAGTCAAATCCTGATGCTCAAGAAAATCCTGACGTTGGTATTCCTGATGTTGCACCAAGTCCAGTGATAGCTATTTCAGACTCTCCATCAAAAGCCTCTCCAACTTCAAGAATTCTGGAAATACCATTGGAGAAGGTTGCTGAGACTGCTTTCAAACTTGGATTTTCACATGCTTTGGATAATAAAAGGAAGGCAGAAGAGATTGTTTTCACTAGACAAAAGAAGCTGAAAGGATCAAGCCCACAAGAACCTGAATCTCAATGTGATTCAGCAGCTACTGAAGATCCTGCCCCATAAGAACCACTCAATCAAAGTTTGGGTGAAGTCATAGCTATTGGAATGGTCCCACAAGAACCATTTTCTCACAGGGAAAATGCAGACACTTCAATTCCAGCTACACAAGAACCATCTTCTAAATCTGAAGATGCAGGCAAAGCAACAACTTCTGAGGAATTTCCTGATAATGCTCAAGGGGTTTCTGGTACAAATGAAAGATTGGTCGAGGACACTGTTCATAAGGGAACCATCAGTAACAAATCCTGATGAATGCCAATCAAATCCTGACGGTGTTGCTCCTGACGCTAGTGGTGCTCCTAATACAACCACTGAGCTCAAGACCAATGACAGACTCTATCACAGAATCACATGACAAACTTAAAGGTATTGCTATTCCTGATCCTGATGTTACTCATCATTCTGATGCTGATGATAGTGATGATGATAATAATGAAGAGAAGGATCAGCTTGCTACAGCAATCAAAGCTAGTCTTGGAACCAACTTTGGTTCGTCAAGCACATTCATGGCTGGCAAGGCTACTACTGGAAAAGACTTCAAACAAGACTTTTCTGTTCCTTCTGAAATGACTCCTGCTGAGGCACTTAGACAATATGAATGGAACAATTCATGGTACAAATCTTCTGAATCTGTTAGCTATCCATGTGCTTTGGATCATGCCTATGATGCAGTGAAACTAATTGAGAATCAAGACCTGAAGAATCATTTGAAGGCTACTACTCTCTTATCCAAAGACCTCAAACATGAAATTTATTCTGTCAAAGCTGCTACAGAATTGGTGAGGACTGATATTTCTCAGAACTTTACAAAGGTACCTACTGCTCTTCAATTAAGAATAGTGGAATCCCAAGTCAAGTTAGTCATTACTGAACAGACCTCTATCAATAGCAGAATTGATTCTCTTGATTCTAAGGTAACTCACATTCAAACCTCTCTTGCCTTAATCTTGAATTTATTGTCAAATACTGATGTCAAAAAGGGGGAGAAGGTAAGTTCTACAAAATGTACACCTGATCTAGTATTGAGAAATAATGATGATGATGATCATACTGGAAATGATGGTGGTCACAAAGTTTTACAAGGAGAAACCTCTGATGCTGCTGTTGTGAAATCTACAATTCAAACTTCTCAAAGTCAAACAACACAGTCAACTCATGTTTCTGATTCTGGAGTTAAGACAATAAGGACACTGGTGAAATCTCAGATCCTGACGGAAGAGCAAATCCTGACAGGTGATCAAATCATGATGGCTGATCAAATCCTGACGCCTGGTCATGGACAAACTCTTGCTACATTTCTTGAAGGAAATGAAGATGTTCTAATTACAAATCCTGAAGATGCTGCTAACTTATTCCAGAAGTTCAAAACAAGAGATGGAAATGTTGTTACTCTTTATCATACTGATAAAAGGGTTCAACAATTGTTTGAAAGGAAGGCCCTCTCTACAGCAAGTGAAGAATATCATGATCTCTCACAAGAAGAATTCTTAAATCAACAGAGAGACATGATGGACAGTTTTAATAACCCTACTCCTACTAGAAGAAGAGGAGGCAGAGGAAGAAGAGGTGCTAGAAGAGGGAGAAGAAGCTCATCAAGTCAACCAATGCCTAGACAAACAAGGTCTAGAGGATTAAGAATAGAAGAAATTCCTGAACCTACTCAAATTCTAGTAGTTCCTGACAGGTCTACTTTTGGTGATGATGGAATTGTTGAAGAAGAACCAGAATTGAGGAGAAGATCAAGACAATCAACTCTCAGCAATACAAATCAAATTACAGATTCTAATCCTGATATTGTTCCTGACAATATTCAAGATCCTGATGATTCTGAAATTCTGCAAGAGGTTGATTTATTAATTCTTTCTACAGTGGTTGATTCTCACAATAAGGAAGTAGATGAAGAAGAAGAAGACAGAAGAAGAAGCATAACAAGGTCAACAAATAGAGATTTTCAGCTCTATAAGCAAAAACTCAAAATTTCAAATAAAGGGTTGTGGAGAAATGCAAGAAGACAACAACCTCAGCTAGAGAAGAGTTATGCTTTTGAAAAAGAGAAAGATAAGAAATGGAAACACATAAGCACACTTAGGTGTAACAGACCTATCAATTTTCAGAATGGTGGTATTATAACAAGTGCTTCCAGTGTTGCTAATTTCTCTGATTCATATAGATCAAAAGCACTCTGGTTACAGATGTTCTCTAATCTAAGGAAAATGACAAACAACTCAAGAGGAGGTATTGGACACATGGATGCTGAATATCTGAATACACCTCATGTTGATCCTTATGCCTTAACTGAAATTGGAGGTATTTTAACTTTTGAACACCTGAACAATCTATTAGCTGTTGATATAGTTATAGATTGTCATGATGGTACTGAAAAGAAAGAGAAGCTTCTGTATTTTATGAGAGATGGTAGTGTGAAGATTCTGTCCATTCAAGATCTGCTGGTGAAAACTATACAGGAACTGAAATATGTTCATTATCTGTTAAAATGGAAGAATGAAGTGTGCAAGGTAATGAGTGATATGATTTTGGCAACAATAAGAAGAAGACTGGATGGAGGTAGAAATTTCAATGGTGATTATACTCTCATGTACTTAAATCAGAAAGGTCAAGATGTGGAAATGCAAAGGGGCACTGCTGTTAAAGAAATGACCTTTGGCATGTCTCAGCTTAATCTTAATCCTGATGGGAAGGAAATTGCTTATCTTTTGCTTGAAGAGCACAGTCTACAAAGAAGCTCCATTCAGAATCTCAGAGCAGCTATCTACCAAATTGATGAACAAGATGAAGATCTCAGAAATCTTAAAGAAAGACTGATTCAAATTCTTGAAGAAAAAGAAAAAAAATATGTTATCCAACTTCTTGAAGATGAATCTGTTCTATCAAAGAATTTAAATAGATAAGTTGCTGCTGTAAATATTTGTACATTTTGTAAATAAGTTTTTGACATCATTGAATCTAGGAATCTATACTTTATTTTACAAAGTATAAGATTGGGGAGATTGTTAGATCAGGATTCAATGATCGTCAGGATCTAGACTCAACTGATCAGGATTGCTGACGTCATCAGTATTGCATAGTCATCAGTATTTGCTCAAAGCGTCAGTATCAGGATTATCATCAGGATCTACATCAGGACTGGGATCAGGATTGATCATCAGGACTGGAAGCTGATCAGGATTCCTACTCAGAGTTATATTTGGAGTCTAGTTAAATAAGGAAGTTTATTTTGTCGGTTCCGTATTTATAGTAATGAAGCTATCAATTTAGGATAGGTTTCAATCTTTGTAATTGATTAGGACTTATCATGTAATTGATAGAGAAGCTGTGTAGTATATAAACACAGTTTAGGTTTGGATTTATATAGATCACATACACGAGTATTTTTGTAACCTTGAAGCTCTTAAGAACTCAGAATTTCTTGAGAGAGTTTTGTAACAGTTTTATAGCAGATTTAATAAAACTGTTATTATTCATATTTGTGTTTATTAAAAGTCGAGAATCTTATACAATTGTATTCAACCCCCTTCTACAATTGTTATTTACTGGGCAACAGGCAAGACTATCCAATAGTCTTGCTGATAGTATTTTTAGATATCTGTTTATTTTTATTATTATTATTAAAAATGTCTTTGTTTTAGTCTTTCTAACTTATTTAAACTAGAAAGACTATCGGTAAGACTATCCTAGATAGTCTTACTAACAGTCTTTCTAGGTTTATTTTATATATTTAAATTGTTTTCTTTGTATTTTATTTCTCAGTTTGTACTAGAAAGACTATCGGTAAGACTATTCGATAGTCTTATCGATTGTCTTTGTAGCCTTATATATATATATATATTTCTATTCTCAAAGACTATCATTTAGTCTTTCTGCTCGAGTTTTAACTTAGCATTTCCTTTCTCCATATTCTATACACACAATACATACAGAATTGCTGCGAATATTTTGTTAATTGAAAGGCATATGTCTAGGCCTATTTGTAAACACCGAGGATTCTACTCAACTTTAATTAAGATGTAATAAGTAAATAATAAAAAATCAAATGTCACAGGAATCTCAGAAGATTATATCTGTCAAAGAATGAAGATTAAAGTCATCTACAGACTTGAAGTGATTCTACATTGAAAGAAGCTCAATTTATTGATCAAGCCTCAATGAAGTATTCAAGCTCAGTGGATTTATTAAAGTGACGGAGATTTCTAGTGGTGACAACAAAAGATACTGATTACGGAGTTCTTGAATGAGAAGGAAGTGAATCACTGCTTAAAGTCAAACAGATAAAGAACAGACATTGTCGTTTGTCACTCATGAACCAGACCGTGCATTGAGTGTCAACGTACTATTGTGTTTGTTATTTATCTAAGTTTTAAGTTATTCTGGAATTGATTGAGAAGTCAACTAATTCTATTTATTCTCTTATAAATAATTAATACTATTAAGTAAATTATTTAAATTAGAATAAAAATGAACTAGGAAGACTTAGGTTTGAACTAGGAAGACTTAGTTTATTGAACTAGGAAGACTCACAAGTGAGTCTTCCCGATTGTCTTCCTAAGCCAAATCTAAGTTTTCCTGATTGTCTTCCCTTTGCAATGGTAGTCTTCCCGAGAGTCTTCCAAGGCCAAAAACATTGTTTTTCTGCTTGTCCTCCTAGTGTAAAATCTCATTCTGTCAAGTGGATTTGCACGTGTGATTACAAAAGAAAAGCAATTGATATAAAAGGAAATGCAGAAGACTTGAAGAATGTATTAACACAAAAAAAAAATAAAGACAGAAACATTCAACATCATATTTCTCTCAACTGTCTTCATTACTTCCTCAACAGCAAAGGCATTAATTTCATCAGAGAATTTATTCTTGATTAAGTTCATAACATTCAATTCATAAGAACTGATTCTCTTGTACTGCTTTAGCTTTCTAGCGGATCATAATCCCTAGATTTTATATCGAACTACTTTTTAGTATTCGATCCTTTTTATTACAAAAATAGATAAATTCATGTCAAATTTATTCTAGATTTGTTTTATCAAGTTCATTGTAATCAGTGATCAGAATTGTAACACCTTTCAAGTTTAATAGAGTTATATTTAACTTGAATATTGTTTCAGTTTTATTCCGCAATAATTTGTTCTAAATTGTTAAATCTTAAAAGGACAAATTCGATTAAACGGTATAGTTTGTATTCAACCCCCCTTCTACAAACTTATCAGGACCTAACAATTGGCATCAGAGCCTTTTGATTAATATACAAATCAAAGATCCAATTGTTTTGAGATTTTTTCTTAAACTCTGAAATTTTTATTATTCCTAAAAATCTCAAAAGATGTCTACTACACAGAAAGTGGGTATAGTCAAAATCCCCATGTTCAGCAAGGAGCATTATCCTATGTGGAAGAAGAAAATGCTCTTATTTCTTAAAGTTGCTAATGTTAAATATTTTGATGTGCTGAAGAATGGACCAAGACTCCCTATGATTATTGAGGGAGAGCTAATAGAGAATGATGTTGTTACTAGGGCTGCTAGGATGTACCCTAAGGATCCCAAGGACTACACTCCTGATGAAAAAGAGGATGTTACCTTGGATGCCTGTCTATAGTTAATACTGGTTGATTGTCTTGATCCTGTCATGCATAATCATGTCCTAAACTGTGATACTGCCAAACACATTTGGGACACTATAGAGATAATCAATGAAGGGACAGAGGAAGTTAGAGAGAATAAGCTGGAAATTCTCACCTCTCAATATGAGCATTTCAGATCAAACCCCGGTGACGGTATCTCTGAGGTTTTTGAGAGATACAACAAATTAATCAATAATCTGAATCTCAATGGTAAGCGCTACACTATCAAGGAAATTAACAAGAAGTTCCTACTTACACTTCCATGTCATTTGGAGCACAGAATATCTGCCATTAGAGAAGCAAGAGATCTGGGAGAGATTGCTTTGGAAAGACTGTATGGTGTTCTGAAGACCTATGAGTTGGAGCAGATTCAACAGGATGAGTTATATGGAACTGGGAAGATAGTTAGTACTTCTACTGCATTGGCTGCTGAAGTCCCACAGAAACTGGAAGTGAAGGTTGTTCAACCTTCCAGTTCTAACATGAATGTTATTGATGCTGAATATGGATTAACATCCATTGATCAATCTGGTGGTGACTTCTATTCTTTAGAGGAACTTGATTAGCTGGAGGATGGTGATTTGGCTTTGATAGTCAGGAAGTCTGGGAAGTTCAGATTCAAAAGGAATCCCAATCTTAAGTTCAGGCCCAGATTTCAGAGAGGTGGATCTTCCTCTTCAAGTAGCACAAGGGGTGGCTACAAAACTGGAACTGTGGATAGGAGCACAATCAGATGCTACAATTGTAATGAGTTGGGTCACTTTGCTACTGAATGCAGAAAGCCAAAACAAGTGACAAGAAACACATTTGATTCTAGCAAGAAGAACAAGATTGGGAAAGCCTATGTTGCTGAAGGAAAGAGTTGGGATGACACTGACAGTGATGAAGAAGCAGGTGAGATTGGGAACCTGGCTTTAGTGGCTAAAGAGGCAAGCACTTCATCTGCATACATGTCAGAGGTAAAGTTCACTGACACTGAAATGATTCGTCATCTTAGTGGTACTATTTCTTGTGCACGCACTGAAAATGATAGAATAATTCTTTTGAACACAGCTCTTGAAAAGGAGATAAAAGAATTAAAACTTGTGCATGTTAATCAGGATGAACTTACTGAGAAAATAGCATTTCTTGAGAATAGGGTTAAATGTTATATTCAACTGGAAACCATTCTCAAGGATCAGATTAGTGAGTGTTCGCACAAAATCACGCAAGCGTACGCGGTCACAAGTAATATAAGAATAAGTAGAGTTCGTTCCCACAGAGACTGCTTTGGTTACTATAGTTATGCACTTATGCAACAATGTATGGCTATTGTTCAATGCTAAGACAAGTGTCAAAGTTGTGTTTTGATTAACTAAATTAACTAATCGACGTAAAAAGATTATAATTAACTAAAGAGATTGCTGTTGAATTACTTATGAGAATAAAACATGGGATCCTAACTTCATTCAGAGTCTTTTGTCTTTAATCAATGTATGTGATGGTTATGACAACTAATCAGATAACACGAAATCAGTACACGCTACCCTTCAGTATACGTATACCAAACCACTCAAACATCCACAAAAGAGATAGAAGTTGGGCAGACACCAATTATGCTTAGACCCTATATGTCTATAAGATTTGAAAACATAACGGTTTAACGAGCAAGTTATCCATTCAGATTATATAGGGCAGGTAAGATGGTTAAAATCACCTACAAATCATGCATGACAAACATACATAAACCTATGCTAGAATGGCAAGTTCTAAACCTCTATATCCACTTTCGTAATCAATAGAGATTAACAAACAACTTAGATGTTAGTTACGCATCCAAGAAGAATAAGCACAACCAAACTAGGTTATCAATAATTCATCACACACAAATCTTTAAAACAATTAACTACTAAAATCCATAAATAAATCCGTTAGAATCCCACGACAACGATTAGTTCATAATCGAACCGTTCATAATCGACAACGACTAGATCTTCGTAATCAGCCGCCTCCTTCTTCTCCTTGCCGGTGGATGGATATGTAGGTAGGTATATGGTTGTATGTCTCTGACATCGTCCACCAATAGCTTATGTAGGCTCTTCTGTTGACTGGTCTTCGCTGGTTTCCTTTTTAGAACAGAAATTGGCTTCCTTCAGCATTTGGCAAGCGCGGGCGCGCTCCTCCAGGCGCGGGCGCGCTCCTCAGTATTCAAAGTGGCGCGGGCGCGCCTCAACCAGGCGCAGGGGCGCTTGGTTTCTGCCAGATTTCTTCAAAACTCTTTTCTTTGACATTTCTTCGTGCTCTCAAGTTCCGCAACCACTCGGCTTTCACAACAACGCTAAAACATCACCACATAACCACAGAAACTCTACGACTCTGTCAATAATGCGACTCTGCACGATCCAACACAAAACACATTAAAAACACCACATACTTGAGTACAAACAATCAATTTAAGCCGATTTGAAGCGTTCCAAGTAGATATAAAATCCACTTATTAGTGAGCTTAAGACCAAAGCTAATGCCTTTTTCAACTCTTGTAAGACTGCATAAGAAATTATCAATAAACAAAGTATTAGTCAGATCGTAGGAATAGGGTATGACTATAATGAGTCTATTGGTAAATTAAGCATAAATAACCCTAATAGAGTCAGTGCTAAAGAAAGGGGTATTCCAGATGTGCTTAAGGGTATTGACAAACCTTTCTTTAGAGAGTCCCAGGCAGATACTCTGAATGAATACTCTATCATCATTGCAGATGAGATACTTGAAGAAGATCGTGCTTTTGAAGTTGAACAGTCCAACAAGTGTATATCTGATATTCCAGTCAAAGTTGTTGCAACTAAAAAGACTAAATCAGATATTCATAAGTTGGTTCAAAACAACGGTAGTACTAACATGCCTGCTGTTAATTCTTCTCATAAAGCATGTGGTGTGATTAATTGCATGTCTTGTGCTTTCAATGTTATGTATGCTTATTTTAATAGTAAGCATGTATCTAGTGATAAGACTGCTCCATGGCAACATGTTAATAATAAGAAGCATGTTAAAGCTAAGACTACTAGTCCTCCTAAGACTATAGTGGATTCATTTATCCCTAAGCCTACTCAGAAATGTGTTAAGGCTGGGTATAAATGGAAACACTCTTTTGTGAAAGAGGTTGAAGTAGTTGTAGCTAAAAAGGTTGTTTTGCCTGACAAAGGCTAGTTCTTTAAGTATGCCGGACCCAATCAAGTTTGGGTTCCGAGGAAGGACTAATCAATTTGATATTGCAGGGAGTTAAACAGGTAAACCGTGTTATGTGGATTCTTGACAGTGGCTTTTCAAGGCATATGACCGGAGATAGAGCCCTGCTATCAGATTTGGTTGTGAAAGCTGGCCCAGTAGTTACCTTTGGAGATAACAGCAAGGGTATTACGAAAGGATATGGCTGTTTGAAGTTTGGAAATGTTATCATTGAAGATGTATCATTTGTGGAAGGTCTGAGGTTCAATCTTCTCAGCATCAGTCATTTATGTGACAGAGGATATGCTGTTTCCTTTGAAAGAGAGAAGTGTCAGATCCTTCACAAGAAGAATGGAAAGCCTTCTCTTCAAGGAGTAAGGAAATGTGACTTGTTTATAGCTGATCTGCACTCTGGATCCAAAGATGAAGTTAATTGTTTTTATGCTAAAGCTTCATCAGATGAAAGCTGGCTATGGCACAAGAAGATGTCTCACCTTAACTTCAAAACCATGAACTCTTTAGTTAAGAGGGAATTGGTTAGAGGTTTTCCTCAGATGGAATTTACACAGGAAGGACTGTGTGAGACATGTCAGAAAGGAAAGTCAAAGAAAGCTTCTCACAAGGGCACTGACACATCATCAATAACTGAACCACTTCAACTACTGCACATGGATTTTTTTGGTCCAGTTAATGTGATGTCCATGTCAAAGAAACAATATGCACTTGTGATTGTTGATGACTTTTCAAAATATACATGGGTTTTATTCCTACATTCCAAGGATGAGACCCCACACCTGGTTATTGACCATATAAAGTTGATTGAGCTGGATTCTAGATTCCCTGTTAGAGCCATAAGGTCAGATAATGGTACTGAATTCAAGAATGCAATCCTAAATGACTTTTGTGCTGATAAAGGAATAACAAGACAATATTCTGCCCCTAGAACTCCTCAACAAAATGGAGTAGTGGAAAGAAAGAATCGTACATTGATTGAAGCTGCTAGGACTATGTTAAGTGAGTCCAAACTTCCAACGTAATTTTGGGCTGAAGCAGCAAATACAGCTTGTTATACTCAGAATCGAACTTTAATCAACAAGGACTTAATGAAGACTCTGTATGAGATCATGAACAACAAGAAACCAACTGTCAAGTACTTTCATGTATTTGGAGCAAAATGCTTTGTGCTTATAGATGACAATGTGAAACGTGGCAAGTTTGATGCCAAGGCACAAGAAGCTATTTTTGTTGGTTATTCCAGAAGATCTTACAGGGTCTACTTGGTTGGCAGTCACACAGTAAAGGAAAGTGTCAATGTTACTTTTGATGACACTAAGTTCCCTAATATCCAAAAAGAAGATTCATCTGAGAAGCTGAAGTTTGATAACTTGCCAGACTCAGAATCAGATGATGCAGCCCCACCTGAAGTTATTGCTGGTAATGATAATAACAATGATGATAATGATCATGGTGGTGGTGGTGGAAACACTGGTTGTGACGCCCTCCAAACCCGGGGTACAGATTTGAGGAGTCATCCGACCAACGGAACCCTATTTAACACATGCATAATATAAATAAAGACACAAATACCCCTTAACCAAGACCGCATCCAGATTATGGCAATGAACACAAGCTACTACAATCTTTTATTAATACAATACCAGTTTTATCAGAGTTATTACATCACAAATAAGGTTCAAATCTAGACATCTAATCTAGAAAAGCAAAACAACAACTACCCTGCCAATGACAATGACTCGAGGGGCTCTCCTGGCTGCCGGTGAACTATCGGTCACACTATGCCGACTCATACTCTTGCTTCACTGGATTAGGGTTAGAAAACAACAAGCAAGAGTGAGCCAAAATTGCTCAGCAAACATCATATGAATAATTTCTATAACAGTTGTAAGGATATGAATTTATGATATCATAATCAACAATATTTAGCTAACACATGCTTTGTATCAATAACAATTGAAGAAAAAGAATTAGAATTTGGCTTATACATTTTATTCAAATCAAAGGTTGTGTTGCTGGCCAGCCACGCATCAACCCCGAACTAGCTCACAGCATAGTCCTCTACTGGATCCTAGGCCAATCTGGGCCTTAAGTTATTCTGACCATAAATATGGCCCGACCAATTACTGGTCCATTTTAAAAACATGCCAAATCTATCATAGGGTATAAACAATAACATGCTCAATAAGATAAACTCAATATATAGTAATTGCAAAAGAGCTTCAACTGCTCAGTATCAAATGAAGATCGAGAAAGAATCATGGAATAATTTCAATGGTACAGTGTATTCATTCAATAAGGAAATCAAGATTGGTAATCGATAATCAATGACCGAAATCAATAGTCAAGATGGAAGTCAAATAATCAATGGTTGTCAATAATAATCGAAGGATGATAAACAATAACAAATGGTGGTAAACAATAATCAAGTGAATTGGAAATAAGGGTTTCCGATGCAGATCAAATCAAAGAATCAAGAATCTCTAAGGAAATGGAATCAGTTGTCCAAATGCGGTTAAAAGATTGATAATTTGAATTGTTCTGGGGATAACGGTATTCAAGTAATCAAGACAATAATAAATTTTATCACAAGTAAAGGCACAGATACTTGCCTGGTCTAAGCTGCTGTCGGATCGACTCTGCTCACTCTACCTTTCCCTTTCCCTTGCTCCGGGAACTCGATTCTATAATTAAACAACTCATCACAATAAGTCTAACTATTCTCGTTCTACTCTCGACACTTATTCAATCAATAATCACATTTAAACAAGTAACCGGTTACGTATCGGACGTCCGGTATGATTTACGATATTTAAAACTCAGATATTTGCCCTAGTACGGGCATATACAGACTATAAAACACATCACACAATTAATATGAACCATATAGCACTTATAAACATTTTTAAAACATCATACGAAACTTATTTGAATTTTAAATAAGTCACGATTAATTTTTAAATCAAAACTCGGATTTTTAAATCCAATATCAACATTTAAATACAAATAAATCAATTAATAAAATTAATTGACACTCTTTAAATACTCAAACTATTTTTAAATCAATAAATAGGCTTGAAAATAATTAAACTGAATTTTTAATTAATTAATTAAATCTAATTAATAATTAATTTTTAAGAATTAATTGATTAAAAGAAATAACCAATTAATTAATAAATTAATTATTAATTAAAAATAATTAAAATAATTAAGTTTAATCAATTTTCGGATTTAAAATAATAAATATAATTTTCCAGAATTTTTCTGATATTAAAATATATTTTTAAAATAAAAATATGAATTTTTAAAGTTTTTAAACTATTTTCGAATTAAATTTAAAAATAAAATCCAGAAACAGTTTTCAGAAATTGAATTAGGGTTTTGAAGATTGAAACCGGGTCAAACTTCGGGTAAACGGGTCGCCAAGAACAGACAGAATTTTTCCAGAATCCGGCGACCTTTTCCAGATTCCGGCGAGCCAAAAACACATCCAAAATTGGGGATTTTTATATCAAAACATTCCAAATAAACACAGCAACACATTCCGATAAAAAACGTACCAAAAACATCGCCGGAATCAAAAGCCCGACTATTTTCCGGCGAGCTTAAACAAATTTTCCGATCTGTAAAAATCCTACATGAAACTCTACGTTCTTTATGTTAAAATGAAGCTAAGAACACATACAATGAAAGCCCTCTACCAAAAACAATGTCAGATCATTCATATGAACGGACTATTCAAAAGAAGAATTCGGGTCAAAACCCGAAAATCAAACCCATCAAAATCGTACAGAAACATGAAATTAAAGCATGGATTCTTGCTAATTAGAACCCTAGGAACATGTTAGAAGCAACCAATTGAACGGAGAATCAACAGAATGAAAAACCCCAAATCGGGTATGAACCCTAATTTTAATTCGAATATTGAAAAATTCATAACAAATCAAAAAATTACCAGATGATGATGAGGTTGGAAGATTCTGAAACTAGAGATCAAGAGATTTGATTTGAGTACTTGAACTTTGATTTCTGAAATCAATAACACCTTGAACGAATGGATTGATTATTCAAGAACACGAAGAACACGTTTCAGGAATTTTTACTTTTTGATTATACGCAATGCAGATTATGAAGGTTATAAGGTACGATTCGTCTTTATATATTTTTGGAAAAATAATACCCCAAGTAACACTTTTGGATCGTTATAGATCCACTGGATCGTTTAAAAACCCTAATTAGGTTAAAAACACGTTTTACGAGAAGATAATTATCTACAGGGATTGATAATTATCCAAATCAATACATATCATTATATAACTAATGCTCAAGAATACTGGGGCTATAACAAATGTAATATTGATATAAAACGATATATCCGTCCCCTTAAGCAATTAGGGTTCGGAACAATTTTTTCCTTTTTGAACAAAACGAATTATTCTTGCAGAATCAAATAGGTAGGAATGAAATGATACGAATATCTCTCCCGATAATGATTCGAATACGAAAGACGAAGAGATAATAATTAATGTACGAAATTCCAATGGGGCCGTTGAATTATCAAAACGGGGCTCAGATTTGAAGAAAATTCCAAATGATGAAATATTTGAAAGGGGCTTCCGACTCACCAATTAGCACATAATCACACAATAATTATCATTTAATAATATTCCAATACTCCACAATAAATATTTTTATATTAAATATATCATTTAATCAAATAATAAAATTCACGGATATTACACTGGTAACAATGGAGATACCACCAACACTGGAGAAGGATCATCAAGGCAATCAAGCAACAACTCAGGGGGAGCAAATGAATGATCATCTAGTCACTCATAACATCAAAGTGAATTTGAAGGCGAATCATCAAGATCAAATCTTCCAAGATAGAGCTGATCATTGGTGATCCAGATGTTGGAGTTAAAACTAGAAGTGCAACTCAGAATGAATGTCATTATTCAGCATTTCTATCTGAAATGGAGCCAAAGAAAACTGAGGAAGCACTGACTGATCCAGATTGGGTGATTGCTATGCAAGATGAACTCAATCAGTTTGAACAACAGCAAGTCTGGAAGCTGGTACCCAGGCCAAAGAACAAGAAAGTAGTTGGTACAAGATGGGTATACAGGAACAAGCTAGATGAGGATGGCATTGTTACAAGGAACAAGGCAAGACTGGTTGCACAAGGGTATTCTCAAGCTGAAGGTATTGATTATGATGAAACCTATGCACCAGTGGCTAGACTTGAGGCCATCGGGATGTTCTTAGCATTTGCTGCTTATTCCAATTTTAAAGTCTATCAAATGGATGTTAAGAGTGCATTCTTGAATGGCGAGTTGGATGAAGAAGTGTATGTGGAACAGCCCCCTGGCTTTGAAAATCAGGAGCTGCTGGACTTTGTGTACTTTCTCTTCAAGGCTATCTATGGTCTCAAACAAGCCCCAAGAAAATGGTATGACACTCTCTCTGGTTTTCTTTTAGAAAATGGTTTTGTTAGAGGTATCATAGACAAAACTCTTTTTTCAAAGAAACACAAAAGTGATATGATATTAGTCCAAGTCTATGTGGATGACAATATATTTGGGTCTACTAATGATGTGACGCCCCAAATCCGGGGTCAGGATTTGGTGCCACTATCGCTCTGAATAAAACATAATTATACAGACGACCCCTCAACAAAGGATCGATCACAGGTTATGGTATGAAACAAGAATCTAAAATATCAAAGTTTATTACAACATCTAATTCAGTTTTATTACAAACCATAAGCCACCATCTAAGCATTGGTGAGAACTAATCATGAATTCTATCTGTTTGGCAACATGGAGCCTAAATTCTCGAATCAAGCCTTCTCATGGTCCTCTTAGCAGTTACTCGAAAACGGCATACTCCATTCCTAACTGAAAGGTTAGGGAATAATAAAAACAAGAGTGAGCCAAAAATTGCCCAGCAAGTGAAATCAATGTAAGCAGTTTTCATTAGATAAATCCATCAACTAGAAATTCAATAGTAATTGAATGGTAATCAATTGGTAATCAAGAGGGAATCATATGGTACTCAACTGGTAATCAATGATAATCAAATGGTATTCAACATGGTAATCAAGTTTCAAAATATACATTTCTGTTCAAAGAATAAGATTAAGCAATTGAATTGGAACTTCCGATAAGACGGTATGAGCTATACGGGTGATCAGCCACGTAAAGCTCCAGACCATGTTTTCACAAGGTCCTAACATTCAGGATCCATAGGCACTCATTGGCCATAAAGTAAATACATAAGTAACCAGGACCGCCGCCACGGTCAAAGTTTGTTCCATTCATAAGTAATTTCAACAAAAGGGATTAAATGAATAAGAGGCTTTCAACGTTTCCAACATTCATTTCAGGGTACAAGCTAATTCAAGATTTTATTGTATAAGTTTGAAAGTTTGATAATTGATAGGCATGGAAAATAAGTGAGCAAAGGACTAAGTGTGCTTTGGGTATTCAAAGTTAACAGAGGTCAACAAAGTATAGGTCAAGATAAAGGTGTTGTTAAGCATGGTAAATAAATCAACAAGGAAATAAGTACATATCAGGGATTTAAAGGTTAACAAGAAAATTCAGGGGATAGTTCAAGATAAAGGTATCATATGAACATGGTAAAGGCATTATACGAGTTACATGAAGATAAAGGATCAAATGTAGAGTTTGTAAATAAAGAGCAAGGTGTAAGGGTACAATGGTATAACAAACGATTGCATCATAATGGTAAAGGACAAGTAAAGGTTATATGTATACTTGCAATATAATCAAGAGGTATCATTTGCATCATAATTTAAGAAAACTACCACTTGAACAATAAGTGGAGGGAATAGACACTTGCCTCAAAAGCCGATAAACTAACTCAGTAACTTGTACACCACTCTGACTTTACGTACACGGGCTCCTTTCCTGGCCTCCTACTTGTACCTATATAAAGGTATAATATCGTCTTAGTCTTTATAACTCAGTACCTCAGCTTTGTTTACGTAACTCTAAATACTTCTACCCCATCGTCATACAATCACATGTACTTATATATATATACAATCAAGAAGTACATAGTGTCTTCACAACTTTAATTAACACTTAGACATGTAGTCACTTAACACATATTTGCTTAATGACATCAACAATTCTAGTCAAAATGACCATATAGACTTTCAACACATTCAACCTTTACGACATAACCGACCTTTAATCATTTGACACGTACCATATGATGTCACATGACTTTCCTCAACATATTGATGAAAGGCCTCAAGATAAAGACTTCTAACATTTCTATCTAGTTCCTTTTTGACCATAAATAACACTTGATCACATAAAGCCACTTATACTCACAACGTGTTTAGTTAACCAATACATAACAACTTACGACCAATTTATAGTTGACTAACCAAGTCTAGATTCAAGTTACTATAGCAATGCTAATTCTAATTAAAGACAACCATATTGGTTTATCACATATGTAATTATTCAAATTACATCATAGCGACGTCTTTTACCAATTAAAATACAATTAAACAACTAACACATAATTGACCATGTATTCCACATAAGATCATCAATTAACAAACTACTATACTACACCACCAACTCAACCAATCTTCTCCGCTCTACTTCCTTCTCCCTCTCTTTATCTCGTCCTTCTTGGCCTTTCGGCCTCTTGGCCTAAACCATAACCAAACACACCTAAACACACGCACTTGAAAAACACACACTCATATCCTTCCATCTCTCATACTCACCTTAACTCATCTTACGCAATGACACATCCTTTGTGAAAACACATTACCCAAATTCACATTTTTAAACCTCACGCACACTTTTCATTTTTATTTTTAAAATCACTCTTTTAGTCACTCACCCCCCTCACAAACACCATATATTTTGAAAATACATACCTATGAACACCCTTTGAAAATACACACACCTACTCATTTTGAAAATACACACACCTATGAATACATTTTGAAAATACACAAACCTATTCGTTTTGAAAATACACACACCTATGAATACATTTTGAAAATCACACTTCCAAACTCAAAGTTTTGAAATTAATTTATTCCTTCCCAACTTCATCTCTCTCTCTCTCTCTCTCCCTCTCTCTCTTTCTTTCTCTCTCTCTCTCGGCCTCCCTCCCCCTCTCTTTCTCTCTCGGCCTCCCTCTCCCTCTCGGCCTTTCTCTCTTCCTCTCCTCCTTCCACCTTAACTCCCATCCTTCAAACCATAATTATTACAACTTCAAGCCAAGGTTCAATCAACAATTGTTTTAATTGCAATTAACATCTATAAACAAAATAAAATCATACTTTCTTTTAAACTATCATGCAACTTATAATCTTACAAATTCTTACTACCCACAACATACATAATAAATAAAAATCGAAACCCACTAACAAACTTTAATCAAAATCATCATAGATCATAAAAATAGTGACATGCATCAACAAAATGAACTTGAGTTCAACTTTTAAACACAAGAATCAAGACCATGGCTCACAAGGATCATTGCCATGGTCGGGTTTCTTCTCGGATGAGCCCAAAACAATGGGTCTCATCGAGATTGACCCTAAATACACACAATCAACCTTTGCATGTAAGCTTTAAGCATAAAGACCCTTAAATCCGAAAATTTCAGATTTTGAAAACATGTTAAAACTCGAAATTAGTACAAGAGGGTTGTAGAGCTTTGAGAGAGGAGTGTTTTGGTTACTCACACTTGTAATTTGGATGAGAGAATCACAAGTTATGGAGGTTTTAATTTGTAGAAGATGAAGAACAAGAGAGAGAAATGGTGTTGGGGAGAGAAGAAGAAGAAAAGAAGAAGAAGGAGAAGAGAGAACGGGTGGGGGCTGATTGGGGGGGGGGGGGGTAGGGTTTTTATAGGGGAGCTAAAAGTAATATAAAAGTAAACACTTTTTAGTTATTTACTTATTAAATGACAAAAATGTCCAATAGAATAAAATACCAACATGATAAAAATCAAGGGCTTTCATGTAAATTCATAATCCCATTTCTAGATCAATTAGAAATATTATTCTACAAATATCTTTTGTAGATTAGATAATTAAAATATTATTTATATAGAAATAATCAAATAAAATGTCTTTTTATCTCAAAAATAATTTTAAATAGAAATTTACCATTCTCTAGGTAAATAAATAAATTACCCACTGAAAATAAATAATCTAAAAGGTGTAGCATCCCTCAAAATAAATATTTAAAATAATTAAGTGATTATAAAATTTAAATCATGAGTTTAACACTAAAATAAAATAAAAATAATGCTAAGAAATATTTCATGCTACTAATTAAATAATTTAGCATACTCTAAATTTAATATAAATATTATATGACCCAAATAAATTTTCAGGGCACTTGAATAAAATTTAGAAACCACATTCATAATTAATTAATTATTCACCACGCACATAATTCATATATTAAGCACATAACAATTATGGCACATAAAGAAATTTCAAAATTATAGGACTATATCAAATAATTATTTTTATCTCAAATAAGTATGACTAAAATATGAGCTTACACATAAATCACATTATACCAAGATCATCATTGCTGACTAAAATTTCAAGAATAAAATCTCAATTGCTATTACTAGCAATAAATATAAAATAATTTTAAATAGCTCTTATTAACAAAATAAAATTAAGGGTACTCAAATTAGCACAAAGAGCCTATTAAACAATTATCATACACATATAAAATTAATGGTATTCACATATTGATAATTTACAAGTCAAAAATTCTAAGGTGTTACAACCTTCCCCCCTTAAAAGGATTCTGTCCTCAGAATCTATTACGTAAACAGCTGAGAGTACTTTTTTAACATTTTAGTTTCTAACTCCCAAGTTGATTCTTCAACCTTGGGGTTTCCACAACACTCTTACAAGTACAACTATTTCATCTCTAATCACCTTCTCTTTCTGATCTAATATTTCTACTGTTTGCTCAACATAGTACAAATAAGTTTGAATCTCTATCGACTTGTATTCTATTACATGGTTAGAATCGAAATACTACGTCTTAAGCATAGACACGTGAAATACACTATGGATATGTTGCATAAGGCTAGCTTATACGCAATCTTACCCATTCGCTTTAATATCTAAAAAGGTCTAACTAATTTTGGGCTAAGCTTTCCTTACTTACCAAATCCCGTTAGTCCTTTCCATGGTGACACTTAATATGACTGACTCTCTTACTTTATAATCTATACCTTCCCTGGTTTAATCATCATATTACAGTCGTCGATTCCGAGTAGCTATTAATCCTTTCTGGATGAGCTCAATAGTTTCCTTGGTCTGATACATTAATTCTGGTTCCAATCTCGTGCATTTATCAACTTCTTTTCAACCTATTGAAGATCTACATCTTTCTCCGTACAAGGCTTCATAAGCTGGCATTTCAATATTTGCGTGATAGCTATTGCGGTAAAAGAATTCCACTAATGTCAAACGATCATCTCAATTATCTTCAAAATTCATCGTACAAACTCTAAATTTGTCTTCGATTGTCTAAATAGTCTATTAACTTTGACCATACGTGGTACACATGTTCAACTTGGTTTCTGAACATGCCAACAACTTTCTCCAAAATCTTGAATAAAATTGCGGGTCTTGGTCGAATTCGTTTAATACTTGAATCATATGCCTCACTACTATCTCTTATAGTCGATAAACCAATTTGTCTAATGAAAGTTTCTCGTTGATGGGAAAGAAAGGTACCAACTTGGTAAATTCGTCGATCATAACTCAAATGGCATCATGAGATGTTCATTCTTAAATTCAGGAATTTCTAATGGTTGTAATAGTCCACTAAATCTCTGATGTTCGGTTTTAACTCTCTAACAGGTGAAACACTTACTCATACGAAATCATATTTTGAAATAACACCCTCACACTTTTACAAGATTACGTTTTTGAATGACACACACACACACAAAGTCACATTTGTGAAAAGAACACGTTTAAAAGAATACGCACACACACATTTTTAAATCGTATTTTAAATCATACTCATAAAATCTTATTTTTGAATAACACACTCACACCTTTAGAAAATCATGTTTTAAAGTACACACACACCCAAAAACACATTTTGAAAGTACACCTACCTACTCACTCAAAATCCCATCTTTAGATTTCTACCTAAGAGTATACCTTTAAGAAAACTCTTTTTAAAAAAAAACTTACTACTTTCTTTAAACAACACCCACACCTCAACACCTTCATGAAAGATTACACACACACTTTTAAAATCGTATTTTGAAAACACACAAAAGTACATTTTAAATTTACACACACAAAACCAACTTAAATCCTCTTTTTCCTAAGATCTTGCAATTGAATTGTTAACCTTTACATTTCTACTGGTGCCATTCTATATGGTGCCTTTGAAATTCGTTCTAATCCGGGTGCTAAGTCTACAACAAACTCTATTTCCATTTTCCCATACTCTGTTAACCAATCCATTCTTAGAATTTACATCAAATCTCCCTAACTTGACGGGAATCAAGTAATCCTAAGAAAATGGTGATCTGTCATATCAATCTCACAGTGAGGAAAAACTAGTTGAATCGATATACGCTCCTGATTAGATATTCCTATAGTCAAAGCTTTACTTAGTAGTTGAATCATACAACGCGGCTTATGAGCAAATTTTATAAAGATAAAAGACTTGGTAGCTCCAAAATAAATTAACACTTTGGCATTTCCGTAATCTATTTGAAACGTATCTGTAACTACATCCTTATTTTCACTATATCGCTCATGGTCATATTAAGGGTTCTTGTCCTTGGTTGCTTAGTAAATGGTGGTCCATTCATCCTTAACATTTTGCTTACTGGACTTAACGATTGCCATCTCTTAAGACATGTCACACCTCTCCATACTTGTTACACGTAACTCTAGCCTTCGGTTTATAGCTCTCATTGGCGTAATGTCCTCTCTGATTACACTTGTCACGTACTATATTGATCTTATTACAAAATCCCAGTTGTTTATTTCCACAAGTTCTACATTCTGATATCGGAGGTCTCATAGGTCTTTGTTGATCCAAATCTTATGGACGGTTCCCTTGACCATCACTTCCAGTTTCTATTTTTCTATATCCAGCATTCCTATTTGACTGATACTCAGGCCTTATATTGAAACGGTTCTGAAAATTCCTTAATTATTGGTCTTCTTCCCATGTCTCCACCTTCCCTTTTCTAGCTTCTTCTGTTTGTAATCAATAACTTTACGCCTAATCCATGACCTTACTTCATGTTGGAGTTTCTTAACTCTCTTCTCATCGATATTCACATATTCGAACACAAACCTGACTAGTTCTATAAACTTTGCTTCATATTACGCTATGCTCAACTTATCCTACTTTAGTTCTAAAGTTTACATCCAATATGTGGTCTCAAGACGTTCAAAACCTTGTAATGATCTAACTACCATATTCAAAGTGAAATATAGAATAAACAGGTACTCATATATATACTTGCCCAACAAGTAGAATAACAGTCCTCTATTAAACAATAACCAATGCCTCTCCAATATCACTTTATTTCATACTTCATCATGATTAGTTTTGGTATATCCTTGTTACCTTCTCCTTATCCATACCAAATTCTCGGTAATAATAAACCTTGTCATCGTGTTGTAAGTCTAATGAGCAATCCAACTCGACGTTCAGTCCTCCTTTTAAAACAATTTCCTAAACTCGATCAAAACAAATTTCCAGCCAATGTAGGTACAGCTTAACACTCAGAATGCCGTCATTTTCGCCTTTGCGACTTCCAATCTTTGATACCTCTAAGAGTCGTAAGAGTCTCCAACAAAATGAACCAATAGATACGAAGGTGTCAATAAATATGGAAATATAACAAGCATGTTTAGTAAGAATTTCTGGAAAAAGAATTTAACTAAGAGATCAAGATGATCATCGAACTTTATCAGGTTGCATTTGTCACTTTAAACAACATAGTACAGAAGGTGGCCAACCTTTAGTACTTTCATGACAAACACACAACCAGTGGCGTCCCACCGGACTTCTATCATGTAGATAGAAAGTCCCTGAATCCCCTATATATATAGGGTTGTTCATCTTAGTTACAACAAGGAGGATAAAAAAATTTTAAGAGGAATATATGAAAGGTTTAAGAGTTTCAAAAGTTTATAAAATATTGGATCAAGTAGTCCCTGAACAAGAGAGGTATTTTGTAAAGAACAAAATAATAGAAGTGAAAAATTGAATCTTTGAAAAAGGTAAATTGAATAAAAGCAATGACTAGTTTTGAACAGACTTATCCTTACATCGAATGAATGGAGGTAATCACGCCTTGTCTCATGTAGATGGTCCTTAGGGGAGTAAATTTCTAGTCTGAGCTTATATGTATGTCCCGCTAGTAAATCAACTTGTGCAATCTTGTATAAAGAAGGAATTTACACTTTAGCCGCTCCTCTGGATGAATGTCCCTATCACGGGGTAAAATCGTTATCATATCGCAAAGAATCTATCTAAGTCTTTCTAGACGTTATCTTAGAGCTTCTACTCTCAATCGACTCTAACTAAACTTGGTTCGGAACTCTGCGCAGTGCTTCCTATAGCGTTCGCGATGTAGCCGAAGTCGTAGATGAAATTCTGGAAAGTATGTAAAGATCCGCAGCTGATGTCCCCCGAACTGGTAGCTCTGACTCTCCGATTGACTCTTCCAGCTTCGAATTAGTTGCCCCGTTCGTAACCCGATCTTCAAATGGTTCAAGCGTATACTCTCTCGATATGTCGGAATACTATATAACATGGAAGTGCGTAACTTAAGTTAATATTTCTACAGAAAATTCGGCATGACCTATTCATAAAATGGACTATGCCCTGTTATAACAATATCTCAAATACTTACTCAATCATCCACACATAATCCATAATTCGTTCAATATTCCATCCATCTCCAATCCCTTTCATTTTACACGTAAGAAATAACTCTGCCTTGACATGCAGCTATACTATAAGAAAATAATTTACCCAAGGGGTAATGGAAATCTCCACTTGGTCAGGTGCATGCACTAATACTGATATTGACGTCTCAGGCTTAGGAAAAGGAATCTCATATGAAGGTTAATCTCTCGAAACAACCATTATCTGAAACAACACAATAATAAACCAAGAAGATACTTAAACGGTAAAAGGTTATCTTAATTCTACCAATACTCATCCTAAAGGTAACCTACATCTACAAATCATATCTTACCTATGAAGCTTAAGTCCTAGAGCGAACCTATCCTATTGGTCAAAACTATATTCATAAATCCTAACTCAAACTCTATGTGAGTTTGCTCATTGTTTTTCCTATCTTAGACTCTTCTACCTATTCTTGTTTCAGTGACCAATAACCTGTAGCTCTGATACCAACCTGTGACGCCCCAAATCCGGGGTCAGGATTTGGTGCCACTATCGCTCTGAATAAAACATAATTATACAGACGACCCCTCAACAAAGGATCGATCACAGGTTATGGTATGAAACAAGAATCTAAAATATCAAAGTTTATTACAACATCTAATTCAGTTTTATTACAAACCATAAGCCACCATCTAAGCATTGGTGAGAACTAATCATGAATTCTATCTGTCTGGCAACATGGAGCCTAAATTCTCGAATCAAGCCTTCTCATGGTCCTCTTAGCAGTTACTCGAAAACGGCATACTCCATTCCTAACTGAAAGGTTAGGGAATAATAAAAACAAGAGTGAGCCAAAAATTGCCCAGCAAGTGAAATCAATGTAAGCAGTTTTCATTAGATAAATCCATCAACTAGAAATTCAATAGTAATTGAATGGTAATCAATTGGTAATCAAGAGGGAATCATATGGTACTCAACTGGTAATCAATGATAATCAAATGGTATTCAACATGGTAATCAAGTTTCAAAATATACATTTCTGTTCAAAGAATAAGATTAAGCAATTGAATTGGAACTTCCGATAAGACGGTACGAGCTATACGGGTGATCAGCCACGTAAAGCTCCAGACCATGTTTTCACAAGGTCCTAACATTCAGGATCCATAGGCACTCATTGGCCATACAGTAAATACATAAGTAACCAGGACCGCCGCCACGGTCAAAGTTTGTTCCATTCATAAGTAATTTCAACAAAAGGGATTAAATGAATAAGAGGCTTTCAACGTTTCCAACATTCATTTCAGGGTACAAGCTAATTCAAGATTTTATTGTATAAGTTTGAAAGTTTGATAATTGATAGGCATGGAAAATAAGTGAGCAAAGGACTAAGTGTGCTTTGGGTATTCAAAGTTAACAGAGGTCAACAAAGTATAGGTCAAGATAAAGGTGTTGTTAAGCATGGTAAATAAATCAACAAGGAAATAAGTACATATCAGGGATTTAAAGGTTAACAAGAAAATTCAGGGGATAGTTCAAGATAAAGGTATCATATGAACATGGTAAAGGCATTATACGAGTTACATGAAGATAAAGGATCAAATGTAGAGTTTGTAAATAAAGAGCAAGGTGTAAGGGTACAATGGTATAACAAACGATTGCATCATAATGGTAAAGGACAAGTAAAGGTTATATGTATACTTGCAATATAATCAAGAGGTATCATTTGCATCATAATTTAAGAAAACTACCACTTGAACAATAAGTGGAGGGAATAGACACTTGCCTCAAAAGCCGATAAACTAACTCAGTAACTTGTACACCACTCTGACTTTACGTACACGGGCTCCTTTCCTGGCCTCCTACTTGTACCTATATAAAGGTATAATATCGTCTTAGTCTTTATAACTCAGTACCTCAGCTTTGTTTACGTAACTCTAAATACTTCTACCCCATCGTCATACAATCACATGTACTTATATATATATACAATCAAGAAGTACATAGTGTCTTCACAACTTTAATTAACACTTAGACATGTAGTCACTTAACACATATTTGCTTAATGACATCAACAATTCTAGTCAAAATGACCATATAGACTTTCAACACATTCAACCTTTACGACATAACCGACCTTTAATCATTTGACACGTACCATATGATGTCACATGACTTTCCTCAACATATTGATGAAAGGCCTCAAGATAAAGACTTCTAACATTTCTATCTAGTTCCTTTTTGACCATAAATAACACTTGATCACATAAAGCCACTTATACTCACAACGTGTTTAGTTAACCAATACATAACAACTTACGACCAATTTATAGTTGACTAACCAAGTCTAGATTCAAGTTACTATAGCAATGCTAATTCTAATTAAAGACAACCATATTGGTTTATCACATATGTAATTATTCAAATTACATCATAGCGACGTCTTATACCAATTAAAATACAATTAAACAACTAACACATAATTGACCATGTATTCCACATAAGATCATCAATTAACAAACTACTATACTACGCCACCAACTCAACCAATCTTCTCCGCTCTACTTCCTTCTCCCTCTCTTTATCTCGTCCTTCTTGGCCTTTCGGCCTCTTGGCCTAAACCATAACCAAACACACCTAAACACACGCACTTGAAAAACACACACTCATATCCTTCCATCTCTCATACTCACCTTAACTCATCTTACGCAATGACACATCCTTTGTGAAAACACATTACCCAAATTCACATTTTTAAACCTCACGCACACTTTTCATTTTTATTTTTAAAATCACTCTTTTAGTCACTCACCCCCCTCACAAACACCATATATTTTGAAAATACATACCTATGAACACCCTTTGAAAATACACACACCTACTCATTTTGAAAATACACACACCTATGAATACATTTTGAAAATACACAAACCTATTCGTTTTGAAAATACACACACCTATGAATACATTTTGAAAATCACACTTCCAAACTCAAAGTTTTGAAATTAATTTATTCCTTCCCAACTTCATCTCTCTCTCTCTCTCTCTCTCTCTCTCTCTCTCTCTCTCTCTCTCTCTCTCTCTCTCTCTCTCTCTCCCTCTCTCTCTTTCTTTCTCTCTCTCTCTCGGCCTCCCTCCCCCTCTCTTTCTCTCTCGGCCTCCCTCTCCCTCTCGGCCTTTCTCTCTTCCTCTCCTCCTTCCACCTTAACTCCCATCCTTCAAACCATAATTATTACAACTTCAAGCCAAGGTTCAATCAACAATTGTTTTAATTGCAATTAACATCTATAAACAAAATAAAATCATACTTTCTTTTAAACTATCATGCAACTTATAATCTTACAAATTCTTACTACCCACAACATACATAATAAATAAAAATCGAAACCCACTAACAAACTTTAATCAAAATCATCATAGATCATAAAAATAGTGACATGCATCAACAAAATGAACTTGAGTTCAACTTTTAAACACAAGAATCAAGACCATGGCTCACAAGGATCATTGCCATGGTCGGGTTTCTTCTCGGATGAGCCCAAAACAATGGGTCTCATCGAGATTGACCCTAAATACACACAATCAACCTTTGCATGTAAGCTTTAAGCATAAAGACCCTTAAATCCGAAAATTTCAGATTTTGAAAACATGTTAAAACTCGAAATTAGTACAAGAGGGTTGTAGAGCTTTGAGAGAGGAGTGTTTTGGTTACTCACACTTGTAATTTGGATGAGAGAATCACAAGTTATGGAGGTTTTAATTTGTAGAAGATGAAGAACAAGAGAGAGAAATGGTGTTGGGGAGAGAAGAAGAAGAAAAGAAGAAGAAGGAGAAGAGAGAACGGGTGGGGGCTGATTGGGGGGGGGGTTAGGGTTTTTATAGGGGAGCTAAAAGTAATATAAAAGTAAACACTTTTTAGTTATTTACTTATTAAATGACAAAAATGTCCAATAGAATAAAATACCAACATGATAAAAATCAAGGGCTTTCATGTAAATTCATAATCCCATTTCTAGATCAATTAGAAATATTATTCTACAAATATCTTTTGTAGATTAGATAATTAAAATATTATTTATATAGAAATAATCAAATAAAATGTCTTTTTATCTCAAAAATAATTTTAAATAGAAATTTACCATTCTCTAGGTAAATAAATAAATTACCCACTGAAAATAAATAATCTAGAAGGTGTAGCATCCCTCAAAATAAATATTTAAAATAATTAAGTGATTATAAAATTTAAATCATGAGTTTAACACTAAAATAAAATAAAAATAATGCTAAGAAATATTTCATGCTACTAATTAAATAATTTAGCATACTCTAAATTTAATATAAATATTATATGACCCAAATAAATTTTCAGGGCACTTGAATAAAATTTAGAAACCACATTCATAATTAATTAATTATTCACCACGCACATAATTCATATTTTAAGCACATAACAATTATGGCACATAAAGAAATTTCAAAATTATAGGACTATATCAAATAATTATTTTTATCTCAAATAAGTATGACTAAAATATGAGCTTACACATAAATCACATTATACCAAGATCATCATTGCTGACTAAAATTTCAAGAATAAAATCTCAATTGCTATTACTAGCAATAAATATAAAATAATTTTAAATAGCTCTTATTAACAAAATAAAATTAAGGGTACTCAAATTAGCACAAAGAGCCTATTAAACAATTATCATACACATATAAAATTAATGGTATTCACATATTGATAATTTACAAGTCAAAAATTCTAAGGCGTTACAAATGATAATCTCTGTAAGAGATTTTCTGAGTTAATGCAGAGTAAGTTTGAAATGAGTATGATGGGTGAGCTGAAGTTCTTTCTTGGATTGCAAGTAAATCAAAGGTCAAATGGTATATTTATTTGTCAATCCAAGTATCTCAAAGAACTCCTCAAGAAATATCACATTGAGGATTCAGCATCAGCAAGGACTCCATCTTCAACAACCATCAAACTTGGAGCTTCTGACAATTCTATCAAGGAAGATGTTACAAGCTACAGAGGTATGATTGGCTCCTTACTCTATCTTACTGCTAGTAGACCAGATATTATGTATGTTACATGCTTGTGTGCAAGGTTCCAAGCGGACCCTAGAGATGTACATCTCGTTGCTGTTAAAAGAATCTTGAGATATCTTAAGGGTACACCTAATTTAGGTATATGGTACCCTAAAGATTCTGGTTTTAACCTTGTTGGATATACAGATTCTGATTATGCAGGTAGTGTTGTGGATAGAAAGAGTACCTCTGGGAGTTGTCAATTCTTAGGAGGTAGATTGATTTCCTGGTATAGCAAGAAACAACAAACAGTTTCCAATTCAACAGCAGAAGCTGAATATATTGCTGCTGGAAGCTGTTGTGCTCAAATCCTATGGATAAGGAATCAACTGAAGAACTATGGCTTTGCATTAGACAAAATTCCCATTTTGTGTGATAATACAAGTGCCATAGCAATCTCCAACAACCCTGTGCAGCACTCGAGAACGAAGCACATTGATATCAGGTATCATTTTATCAGAGAGCATGTCATGAATGGAACTGTGGAGTTACACTTTGTACCCACAGAAGAACAGACTGCAGATATATTCACTAAATCTGTTGACGAATCCACATTTATCAAGTTAGTTGGTAAATTGGGTATGTTAAATAGTCTTAGTGATTACCAATATCTCTGTCATGTTTGTTCTTTCAAAAATTCATTTTCTCTTGTCATTTAACTGATATTTTCTACAAATTCTCATTTAATATTACATGCTTGTAAATTTAAATAGTTCTAAATATTTTATTTTCTTTAAAAATATTTTTCTCATATTTTTTATGTGGAGAAATGTATTTTTATTGAAAATATATTTATTTAGAATTATTTAGGTGTTTTTCAGATTGTAAATATTGTTGTTTAAATAATTCTGTAAGTTTATATTATTTTTATGCATTTCTATATTATTCTGCATATTTTTCTAGGATTTATGGAATTTTCTGTGAATTTTTCTAGAGTTTTATAAACATTTCATGCATTTTTATTACTTTTATGCATTTTCTATTTTAATTCGAAGTTTATTCTAAAGACTACCTGGTAAACTAAGATTTTTTATTATTATTATTTTAATTCAGTGTTTCTATTTAATTCTAGTTTTCCTAAGTCTTCCCAGTTTTATACTAGGAAGACTACCGGGAAGACAAGGAATATTTCTTTTTTGTTTTTGTTTTGCATTTTCTGTAAATATTTTTATTTTAATTCTAAGTTTTCCTAAGTCTTCCCAGTTTTATACTAGGAAGACTATCGGGAAGACTTAGAAATATTTTTATTATTTTCTGTTCTTATTTTATTTAATTTCCGAAAAACTTTCTAAATTGTATTAGGAAGACTACCCTAAGTCTTCCCGATTGTCTTCCTAGTACAATTTAAAAAAAAAATTGTTCAGTTCATTTTCTTTATTTTATCAGTTATTTGTTTTTATTCTAATATATATTCATATACATACACTGCTTACACGCATTTTTTCTTGCCTTAACAGTTTTCTTCAGTTTTTCAAAAATCCCTTTCGTATTCTTTCATTCCTGAAGCAACTGTGTTCTGTAATCCATTGTTGCTCAAGTTTTTACTTAGCAAAGCTTTTTGTTCTCTCAAAATCAAACAAATAAATCGAATTGCTGTCAAATTTTTCTTAAATTTTTTCTCTTTCTCTTCGACTTGTCTGTTCTTGCTTTGTTAAGTGCTCTTCTTGTGTGTTTAGTGATTAAAGTGAAGTCTGTGTGTATTCTGAACTGAGTTGTGTGTTTTGTGATTCATTTACCTAATTTTCTTTGCTTTTCAAGCTTTAGTTCGAATATTTAGGATTAAAATTTAAAATTGATTAATTTTAAATAGAATTTAATTTTGTGGATTTTAATTAATTCTAAAAATCCCTAAAATTTTAATTTTATTTTAAATTGATTAAAATTTCTTGTTTTATCTAAATGGATCCTAATTTTGAACTCGTTTTAAATAATTATGTTGGGTATTTTGATCCGTCTAAGTGTAAAGTGGAACGTTTTGGACCGTGGATTCAATTTTTAAATAGCGAGACTTGTGTTAGTCATTCTATTTGTGCCAATGCACTTCTTAAAATTGATCCTTTAAGGATGTTGTGTTCAAGTGCTGTTATTGCTGAAGATTAAAAATCTTTTACTTTCAATATTTTAAATCAGCAATATACAGTCACTTTTGAGTTATTTTGTGATGTTTTACATTTTCCAAAGGACAGGTTTGATCCCTTACCCACTGATGATGAGTTATCACAGTTCTTTGTGAATATTCATTATCAAGGTCCCTTCCAAATGGTCAAATTATCTAAAAGCTTTGTTGTAAGGGAATGGGATCTGTTCTTTGATATTATAGCAAGAGTATTTGGTAACTGCACAAAAACAAATTTTCATTGCATTACCAGTCTTAATCAGTATATTTCTTATGCTATAGTATTTGGTCGTAGGTTAAATTTTGCTGAAATTCTGTGGAACATTATGCTTAACAGGCTTGCTCACTCTAGGAGAGATTCTGATAATCATGTGAAAGTTAAGTGTTGGTACCCTCGCTTTCTCACTCTTATCATTAATCATCTTCTCACCGCTGAGCAGGTAGAACTGTTTAGGGAAGCTAGATTTGAAACCTCTCCAACCACAGACACCAAATTCTACACCAGACTTGATGTCTCATCCAAATTCCTCAACATCCCTGTTCTTGTTTCACCATTGATGAGTCAATTCATTAATCTTCCTATCTTTGGTGAACAAGTTCCTGAGCCACATCCAGTTCCACTACAGGTAGTTATTCCTAACCCTGGTTCTTCTTCTGGTACTTCAATTGGAACCCAAGTGGTTGTTAGGGCTGACCCAGAGATTGTAGAACCACAATCTCTGACCCAGGTCATAGAGCCAAACAGAGAGTCAAACACTCCTGATACACAACCTGAGCCTAATGTACAAACCAGTTCTAGAAGTGTTAGTGAAGTAGCTACAAAGAGTGCTCCCACAGCTCTGTCTCCACCCTTAAAGAAAAGAAAAACCTATAGGGAGGCATCTGTATCCTCTCAACAGGATATGGACATAGATATGGCCACTGAACAGACTCTGGAGACATCCTCTCAACAGGGTGGATCTATTGATATTCGCCATAGGGCCATGGCATCTTGTACTGAGTCAAGCACACTCCCATTACTCACAATGGGAGAAAATATCCATCTAGAAGAAACTCAGGACACCATGCAAGGAGAGCACTTTAATTTTGACTTTGAAACAGTGCCTACCATTGTTACGGTAGAAGTGCCTTCACAGGCATCAGAGGGAAAATCTGATTCTTCGCCACCAATAATAGAATCATTTTCTCCCCTCCCAGAGGGAACATCTCTGGCTCCCCTAAGGGATTTTTCACTCGCAGTTTTTACTGGAGAAAGTGAAAGGCAACTTGATGAGTCTGTCCCTGAAGCAATTCAGTATACAATGTCAAATATTTTGACAGACTCAATCAGGGATCGGGAATTGCGAACTCCCATTGCACCACCACTGACCTCTCTTGAAGGGGCTAGGGTCATTTTTCATGCAGGTACATCTTCTGAAAATCTAGAAAGAATGTTAGTGGTGAGAGATATGAGTCAAACACCGAGTGATACACAAGCACGTGAGTTGAGTGAAACACCACTGAGAGCAATTGAAGTGAGTGCACACACTGACACAAACACTGCTTTGTTAAAACAGCTAGCTGATCTACAAAGGAAGTTACAAGACACCCAGGCTGAGAACACTCTTCTAAAAGCACAAGTGGTTGCACAATCTACCATCTCTGTATCAAATCAGCTGGTTACTGTGAAAGATGACTTGCAAGGACTGAAGAATAATCTACTCCCGAGGCTGAATTCAATCCAACAATCTCAAGTGCTGGTGGCTTCAGACATCTCTGATCTTACAACGTCAAATGCTCATATATCGGAGAGTGTCAAGGAGATTGCTTCTATTTCTACCAAGGTGGACTTTATTCTGCAAACAGCTGATGAAAATCAAAGGTTTAATGAAGAAAGGATATCGAGGATAGAAGGAGGGATGAAGCATCTTAATGAAGGTATGAAGCACTTATACAATATGATAAAGAACTCACATCAACCTACAACACAACAAAGAACATTCTTTGAGGGAGATGATGATGATGAGGATGATGATGCTGATGAAGGAGGAGATAGAAGAGAAGAAGGATGTTAGGACGAATACACAATATATAATCAAATATGTATGAGAATTACAATAAGAACACTGTTTATGAATAATAAACTGTATGAAATTAATAACTCCTCTGTCGGTGATGTAAAATATCACAGAGAGCTGCTAGGTTACAAAAATAATATTTCAAGTATTCGTATACCTTTTAGGGTTAACCTATCTGTGTTTATATATTACACAACTACATACAATTGTTAATTGATATTCCTATAAATCAGCTATACAATTAATATCAATTAAGAATTGCTTCTGTCTTCTGTTCCATTTCCTTAGCCATCACGATATCTCTTTGCTTCTTTCCTTCTTCAAAGTATATCGCTCCTAGAATCTTCATTGAGTATAACACCGACAGCTAAGTAAACTCTGACTGTCAGAGTTTAACAAACTCTGACCAGTCTTCCAGCTAAACTCTGATAGTTTCCTGATACTTTAAACACTGATAAACAAACATCAGCAATTATATCTAACAATCTCCCCAACTTGTGCACACAAAAATGTACAAGTTAACAGAAAATTGATGATGTCAAAACATATAACAAATGCAGTGTTTATAAAATCACAGAGTTTATATTTAACTTAGAACAGAAAACTTAAAAACTTACAGACTCCATTTACTTGATCTCTTCAACTTCAGGTACAGTTCTGAGATAGTCTATAAGCAGTCTTCTTTCAGCCTTTTCTAGCTCATCTACCATCATCTCTTTCAGTTCCTTCAACTCTGGATCACTCTCTCCAGTTTGATAGATAGCAGCTCTCAAGGCATAAATACTATTCTTTCTCATTTCATTTCCCATTTTTATCATGAAACATTTATCTGACTCCAGATTAAATTCCAACACTCTTATACCAAGAGCTATTGTAAATCTTGCACTGTTCCTCTTCATCTCTACAAGCTTTCCATGATGATCTCTGTATTTAGGTATGTAAGAACCTGCAGACTTTAGGCCACTGAGGGCTCTAGCTTTCATCATTCTTCGTCTTAATACCTCAGCTGCTTGTTGAGTTCTTTGATTTTTTACTTTAAGTAGGTACATCACATATTCCAACTCTTCCTTCATCTTCAGTTCAATATCAGCTTCTCCAACTCTGTATACTCTTCCATCAGTCTTGAAGTATAACAGAAAATCCCTTTTCAAACCTCTATGGTGTATTAACTGAACAGACTCCAAAGTATCAAGATTTTCTTAAGTCACACCAACACCAGGTTCAGCCAATGATATATGATCCATAGGACTATTATTCACTCTCTTTTCTCTGTGAGATCCTAAACCAGATCTATCTCGAGATTCCTTGCCCATGATGGTTCTGCTTTGAAGAATATTCACATTTCCAGGAATCAGAGAATGTTGAACTGTGATTGGTTTTGCAAAAGTCCTTTGAAGTTGAGAAGATAACTGAGTCTGTACAACTTGAGTAGTATCAGTGGTTGTCACAGCTTCCAATGATTTGTCAACTTGAGCATTGTCAGAGGTTGATTGAACTTTCTTCAGTATTTGTTTTTCTTCTACAAGCTTCCCTTTGCCTTTATCAAGACTAGCTTCAACTGGTCTCCTTGCATATTGTAAACTTTGTTGAGAATTTACATTTTCTTTGATAACAATTCCTTTCTCTTTTGACCTTGAAACTTCCACAGCCTTCTTGTTCTTTCCAGATTTCAAATTCTTCTCATGCTCCTCAGCCAGCATCTTCTCTTCAGCCTGAATATTTTCAATGGTTGCATTTTCACCATGGTCTTCCAGAAACAACTGAGCTGCAATCTCTTCATCAGTGATAGGTTGAGAAGTAGGCAATAAGCTTCTAGCTCTTGAAGATGATTGAGCTCCAGTGTTTATTCTTTCAGAGTTTGTCCTAGCAGAGTTTGACCTCAGTCTCCCTTGCTCTTGAATTGATTTTGACCTAAACTCTTTGTCTTTTGCACCACCATCAGTAGTATCATCCTGTCTACTTAGAGTTTGAGATTTCTTGCATTTGTCTTTAAAAACTCTCTCCCCCTTTTTGACATCATCTGGAATCAATACTGATGTGAGCAAATCAAGTGAAGCAGCAATTGAATCAAGCTTGTCAGACATGACATTTTGATTTTCTTCAACTTTGCTTAGCCTGGTTCTTATAGCCTCCTGATCTCTAGATAAAGAAAATTTTTCTTGCTTCAAAGTCATTTCCCTTGTAGTCACATCATTTCTCAGCCAAGTAACATCTTTTTGAGTTTCTTCAAAACAGTTGTTAAGAGACTTTACTTGTACAATTGTAGCTTTAAGATGTGCAAGAAGCTCAGGATTTGTGATAGTAGCAGCAGACTTGGACACAAATTTAGCTGCCTTTTGATCAGGAAAGATACATTCAAGACTTGACCAATTTGCAAAGTACATGTTTTTAAAATGAGCCTCAACATCATGATGAGATGTACCACCAATATCAGTCACTTTAGGATTGTGTTGACCAGACACCCTTGTAGAAGAAGAAGAATCAGCTGCATCATCAGACTTTGTACTAGAAGTAAAAACATTCTCAGCAACATTTTCTTGAACAAATTCTTCATTTTCTGTATTTTCAGTGTTTAAGTTCTCATTTATTTTCTCAGTTGCTTGAGCAGCCTCAACAATAGGCTCTACAGCAGCTTCAACAGTAGGCTCTACAGCAGCTTCAACAGAGTTTGTTGTCTGATCAACCTCCTCACCCTTTTCAATAACCTGGTGAGTAACAGAGAAAACCTCTATGTGAGTAGCCATAGACTCATCAATAATCACTGTAGGTTGATCAGCTGCAGCCACATCCTCTGATTCATCAACAATATCAAACTCTTCAAGAGTTGCAGAGGGATGTGCTTCAACATTTTCTTCTATCTCCATTTCCAAGATTGGCTCAGGCTGTTCATTATTCAAGTCAGCCATCTCATCAGCATTTGCTCTGGCTTCATCAGGCACAGTAGCATTCTCAGTAACATCTTGAGAAATAATTTCTGGAGCTGCAGCAGGTGTGGATTCTTGAACCACTTCATCAAATAAGTAATCAGCTACCAGCTTCCTCCTTTTATTCTGTAATAGCTCATTTGCATCAGAGTGAGGTCTATTTGCCCTTTTCTTAATTCTTGAGGTACCAACAGACTTTGGTAACTCAGCATCAGAATGTGGTTTGGCAACCTTAACAGATTTGAAAGCTCTGTGCTTAGTCCTACCTCCAGACTTTGGTCTTTGAGAAGTAGATTGAGGACCAGTGTTTAATGGTTGGAATTGTTGTGGTTGAGGTTGTGATTGAAGTGAATTGTCTAGAAACTGTTGGACAATAGCTGTAACACCCCCAGACCCGGGGTCAGGAATCTGGGTTGTCACGCTCCATCAATTATACAATACTTGTATTACTTACAACATTCTAATAATATAACTCCAATTGACCCCAATCACTTACGCACACACACACAAGTTATAGCCTTGGAAATGAGCAACAATAAGTAACATTTGTTATTACAAAGCAAATGTACTATCCAGGATCTCATCTATCATTTACAACCTCTACCTGAAGTTAAAATAATAGACCTCACAATTCTATACAAGGTTTAATAATACAAACCTGTTCGAAAACAATTCTTACTAACTCAGTCTACAGTTGTTCTGCTAAATCCGACAGTATCCATCTTGCTGAACTCTCGTAACACGAGGTGAATCGGCAATGTTTTCTTCATGCTGAAAGTATTAATAAAGCAAGAATGAGCTAATAGTGCTCAGCAAGAAATCTATCCCAGTTTAAATCTTTAAACCTTTTAGGAAGATAATCCATATGGGATCCATGTTTAAAACTACTAGGGTTTATCCCCAAAATAGTATATCGTTCAAAATACCGTATGATTTATAATCATACTCAAATACTTTCCGTAAATCCTTTTAGGGATCCTTGGTATCAAGATCATAACCCAAGTCTCAAAACATCTCTTTTTAAAATAGATATTAATATTGGAATCAAGGCTTAAACCCATCCATTGATTCAAAATACTATACAATTCAATATACTGTATATCTTAAATACCTTTTTAACATATATAATCACATATCTATTTAGATATCTCATACTGTTCAAAATACTGTAGAATATCAGTAATGAACACCTTCTGTAAAAGAAGCAAGAATGAGCACTATAGCTCGACAATCAGATATAGCAGCTTAATCATATATGTAAGCTTATATCATAAAGGAAAACCTTTAAAACTTCATTCGTATACAGAATGATATATTTATTTCTCTTTTCGTCAAAACATACCATACCGTACGACTACTGTATGAGGAACATCATTACTCTTTACTGTCACATTATCAGTAACTCAGCGCCTAGGCTTTTGTTACAATGTATAGTTCAACTCCAATCGGAGGGAAGAAAGGGAATGTACTGGAATACACGATACACGGTGATCAGCCATTATATCGCAACTTAACTTTTCTACTAGTAGAAGGACGACTTCCTGTTCGGTTATCACCCTGACCGCATACGGGCCACTGTGCTAAGAGATCACTACATCGGGCCTATTTCGTCACCGGGTAAGCCTTAGCACGCAAGAGATCACTACCTCAGGCCTATTTCGTCACCGGGTAAGCCTTGATAATTTTTTGGCACTACCCCGGCACCTATTTCATTGCCGTGTAGGCCTTTCCAATTCCCATGATGAAAAACATTAATGAAACGGAAATCGGAAGTTAATTCCACATTTCCCAAGTACGAATACTTGTCAAAACTTTGTAACCGTTCAGAATACCTCACTCCAGAGTAATTGAAAGGAGTAAGTCAAAGTGTGGGTTGACATTAGTCAACGATACTACCGATGATTACTACGTATTTTGAAATCATGACCAGGGAGTTTATTGAAATATCAGAGTTCAGCGAGTTTGAAATACTCTACTTAAATGGGGGAGCCATCCCCTAGTTATAAGTATTCTAGAGGTACAGTGGAAGTAAAACTCTGTCCTCGAATTCTTGAACTAGATTCCCAGTTTTCGATGAGTTGGAAAATACTAACCGCATTTAATTACCTTTAACTATCTGAAGATAATAGTTGGGAATCTCTATTTTAATACTCTTTTCTGGAAATCAGAAATTTATATATTTTTGTGTAAATAATAGAACCTTTAATCCTATAATAAGGTTCTATGATTTTAAAACGTATTTGGAATATTTAATAAATACCCAAATAATAAATATTAAATTATTATACAATATAAAACCACCTAAGTGAATATTCAGAATAATATTCACTTAGTTAAATAATCTTCAAATAATAGGTATTGAATTGTCATTCAATATAAACTACTTAAGGGAATATTCAGAATAATATTCACTTAATTAAATAATAATCAATTAATAAATATTGAATTATTATTCAATATAAACACTTAAGTGAATATTCAAAAAACAATAATATTCACTTTAATCCAATAATATTCAAATAATATTTATTATAATATTATTTAAATATCTCACCTTAAATACCCCATAATATAGATATTGGAATATTTAATAAATCTTTAAAATATAACTGTCCCTGGAACCTTCCAGCTTTGAACAGTAGTTTAAGACAAAATAATAATTTGATCCCCGGTCTAAGTTTTAAAACCATCGTACAAGTACTCTATACTTAGAGTCTTTAACCTTTAACCTTGGTTTATATCTAGTTCTTATCTAGCGTATAAACCTTATATCTTATACCGCTGTTTATAAAGCGAAGACAGTTTTACGCTATTTCACAGCATAAAGCAACATATATAGTAATACCACAACATATATCACAACAGCATTATTATATGGTATAGGGTTTGAAAACTTGCATGCATCTATCATATGCATACATCACATCTCATCATTTTTAATACCATCACATCTATATACGATGTGAGGTTTGAAAGCATGCATAATATCGTATGCATATATTACTTTTTGGAAAGCATGCATCTATCATATGCACATTATCATAATATTGTACTTTAAAACATAGCATGGGATGAGAAAACTTGCCTCGGGTCCTTGGTTGTTACGGGTTCGAGAACTTGCCCGAAAATCTATAACAAAGAAATACCCGATCAGTCCCCTGGCTTAATTATTTAAAGTGCATTTAACTTAAGCACTAACGTTCTATTAACGAACATCAATTGTCTCGCTCTTGGTCATCTATAACCTCATAACATTCCGTAACTCTTAAGTCACAAGTTTGGGTGAAAATCTATTCACAAATCCCAAGTATTTTTCCTTTACCATTTCATTGTTTTAAACAATCCCTTAAGGGTATTTCACTCGCGCAACCTTCGTTCGCGTATTTTTATAAAATCACCAACTCCTCTTTTTAACTCAACCCCTTCTAGGTTTCCTTTCCTAATTATACATACTAGTATCCATTTTAATATCTCAATCCAATTCCAATTTTAAAGGGCTTGATCCCTATCCCAAAGTTCATACAATGAACTATCTAGTTACGCGAAACCGTTTTCACTAAAACGGACGTTTCTCCTAAACCGTAAATCAAAACGATACGATTCTTTCGCTAAAATAATCTAGGAAACAGAGTCTACATGCTCATGGTCAGAAACCTCAAGTTTATGCCCTGTTTTTCAATCATGGTTTCTGTCTAAACTACCTAAGTAAAATCCGACATGGTAACGGCGCTTATGCGTACTTCCCGTGTTTTTAAACACTCAATCCAATCTACAATCAACCATCAACCGACCACCAATCAAACTCAAGCTAATACTACCATTTTTCTGTCCAAACAAGGTCACACTCTAATTCACAATTTCATCCACAAATCAACCATTAAACATGCTTAAAATCATGCATACATGCTTTATTCTAACATAGTTCTAATCAATCACTTCTAACTTACTAGATCAAGCAAAAATCTTAAAAAGAAAGAAGTTTTATACCTTCCTTGGATCTTAACAAAGGCTATATATGGGTGATATATCCTTCCTTGCTCCTTAACTATGCTAATCAAACCTAAAATCATCAAAACAAATCAAGATCTTATGAGTTTACTATTCACATCACTATTCATCATCAACTTTGAATCCATTTTTGACCAAGCTATGATCCATGGATGAGGCTAAGATTAGAGATCTACCTTGGATATTGGAAGGGGTGATTTAGAGCCCAAGATCAAGAATTATGGTTGAGTGGAAGTTGGAGCAAAATTTTTAAGCCCTTGGTGATGAAGAAATAGCCGAATGCTTCATGTTCTTCATGGATGCATCTTTTTGCTTTGTTTTGTTTTGTTTTCTTTCCTTTTTCTTTTGTCTAATTAACCTTAATACTTTTGCCAATTAATTGTGTGGCTAATATCAAGTTTTGGTCATCAATGACAAGTCTCATTTGAACTTGTGGTGGTGGTGAAAGTGGTGACAAGGTGGTGATTCATCACCTTGTCATCACTTTGTCATGCTTATGTCATTCCCTTGCATCATGCTTATGTCATCCTTTGCATCCTCAATCCTTTTATATATTGCACTTGATGATCTCATATAATACTCCTCCTTTGGTTAGGGTTTAATCCATAATTTATTACGCTTCTGTTTCGCGATAGTTTCAAGTGGTTTTAAAACGTTTCTCTGTACCAAAGCTAGGGGATACTTCCTTGATCTTTCCATTACCTTGGTTTAATATATGATCCTAGATTTCTTTCCTTGGCTTAAGGTATGATCATGGATTTCTCATCCTACATACTTTCTCAAAACGATCAAATCAATTCTCCCTTGATTGTCCGATGAATAGTGATCAAAATTTAAAGTTGGAATCTCCTGATTCTGATCGCGTTTGCATTCTTTTATTCTTCCTATACATCAATAATATAACCTCGAAACATTCATTCCATGTCTTCCATATAGGGTGGTCTGAAAAATTTTCCATCAGCAAATTTACTATTCATCACATTTACTATTCATCAAAATTTTTTAACTAAGTCCAAAATTTGGGGTTTTTACAGTCTCCCCTTCTTAAAAGGATTCCGTCCCGGAATCTAAGAAAATAGCCGAGGTTACTCTTTCAATATAGGAATCTTCCAGTTTCCAGGTTGACTTTTCAACCCTCTGGTTCCTTACAACACTTACTCATTCCGGTCTGTGATATCTACCGGACGCTTTATATACGCCAATTCTGGTTGTACTCTTATACACCCATTTTCTATCAACATCCGATTTTTCTTGCAATCGGCGGTACAACGCTTACCATAACTTCGGTTCTCTGAAATGTTTCTTCCGGTTGGTCCGTCGGTCTACGGATCTTACGTAGTGCTCGCACTCAAACTTGTTGCCAAACACGTTTGGAAAATTCCTCCCGAATCGAGAGTTCAATCATTGGTTCTTATCTGACACGATGGTGACTGGAACTCCACGTCACCCAACTATCTCTTTCGTAATTATTCGGTTAACGATCTCTTGCTGATAACAAAAATATGAGTAGACTCATTTGATCCATCAATTATAGCTCAATTGACGTCATAGTCCGACTCGATTCTTGTTGATCCTATCACAGAATCCATTATAGTAAAATTACATTCCTAATCAGGAATCTCTACTAACTATGATAGTCAACTAGGTCTTTGTTCTGCCTTCATTTTCTGACATATCCAATATTTGTTTATAAATCGATGAATCCTTTTATTTATTCGTCCGACAATGACATTGCCTTAACTTTCTTTACCTTTTTGGTACTCTCTGCGTAGCTGTCTCTTTATGACAGATCTTTATTCCTTAATTTATTCAGGCTCAATCAGGACTTTTAAATAATCCTTGTTGTACTCTTAACTTCAAACTTCATCCTTTCAGTTCCCCTTATTAGTCTTTCTGAAAATTAGCATCCTTTATCTCTCGATCATTAGGAATCCCAACTTGGTAAAAATACCTTATGATTCCTCTATTATCTTTCTCAGTATTTAATGCTTTCTCCAACATTGACTTCCTACCTTTACTCGTCATTCGCTCTTGACATAACTTGATTTCCTGTAGCAATTCCGGTTGCATTGCAATCTCAACTAGTCTCTCAATACCATTTCCGGTTATCTTAACCTCAATTTCCATTTTCTTAAATCCTTGGATTAACTTTATCCAACGATGTTATCATCTTAAATCTCTCAGACTAAGGGCATTGGCCACCACATTGGCCTTCCCTGGGTGGTAAAGGATCCCACCGTCATAATCCTTGATCAGCCTTAGCTACCTTTTCAATCCTCATGGTAAGTTTTTTTTTCTGGGAAGTGTATCTAATGCTCTTATGATTTGTATAAATCTCGCACTTCTTTCCATACAATTAGTGCCTCCAAAACTTTAAAGCGAAAACTATCGCTGCCCATTCTAAGTCAAGCGTAGGGTATCTAAATTCATATTCCTTTAATTGCCTAGATGCATACGTAATTACCTTTCCGTGCTGTATAAGCACACACCCTACTTCTTTATGCGATGCGTCGCTATAGATCATACAATCTCCCTTCCCATCTGGCAGTACCAGCACAGGACAGTGACTAGTCTCTTCTTTAATTCCCGGAAACTTTTCTCACATTTCTCGATCCATTCAACTCTTCAGTCTTTCGAGTAAGTCAGGTCAGTGGGGCTGCCATTCCAGCAAAATCTTGCACAACCTCTGATAATACTCGGCTAAGCCTACAAAACTTCTCACCTCAGTTGGTGTGGTTGGTCTTTCCCAATTCGAAACAGCTTTTATCTTAGCGGGGTCAGCCAACACCTCTTCACTGTTGACTATATGTCCTAAAATTGTACTTCCCTTAGCCAAAGCTCACACTTTGAGAACTTGACATATGACTTTTCTCTTCTCAATGTCTCTATGTTAGATATAATTGCTGATGATTATTTACCAGTGTTTAAGCAACAGGTACTCATCAGAGTTTATGCTAGAAGCCAGTCAGAGTTTCTTAAAGTCTGACGGGGTGAAAGTTTGCTGAAGCTGTCGGTGCTAATATGAAGATTCTAGAAGCAATATATCTTGAAGATGGAAAGAAGCAAGATATATTGAGATAGCTAAAGAAACGGGACAGAAGACAGAAGCAATCCTAAATTGATATAAATTGTATAGCTAATTTATAGGAATATCAATTAGAGATTGATTATGTAGCTGTGTACTATATAAACACAGATAGGTTAACCCTAAAAGAGAAGCGAATACTGAATACATTATTCTTGTAACCTAGCAGCTCTCTGTGATAATTTACATCACTGAGAGAAGAGTTATTTAATATAATTCAGTTTATTTTTCATAAACAGAGTTCTTGATTGTTATTCTCATACATATATTGATTATATATTGTGTATTCGGCCTAACAATAGGTATCAGAGCCAAGGCTGTTTAACATATACAGTTTATTGATCTAAAACACAAGTATAATCATGACTGAAAACTCTCAGGAAGGTTCTATTGCTCAAAAGGTTCAATCTGCTTCTGTAAGTCGATATGAGTCAATCAGGGTTCCAATGCTCAAACCAGTGGAATATCCAATATGGAAGGTTAAGATGACCATGTTTCTAGAAGCCACAGATCCAGAATACCTTGATAGAATCTATGATGGTCCTCATATGCCAACTAAACTGTCTCCTATAGTTGCTGGACAAGAACAAAAGTCTGTTCCGAAGGAAAAGAAAGATATGACTCCTGAGGACATCTCATCAATTGTGAAGGATGCAAAAGTTAGACATCTTCTACATAGTGCCTTAGATAATGTCATGTCTAACAGAGTTATTGGTTGCAAGACTGCCAAAGAAATCTGGGATGCTTTAGAAGTCAGGTGTAAAGGAACAAGTGCTATAAAGAAGAACAGGAAGACTATTTTAACACATGAATATGAACACTTTGACTCTAGATCTGATGAAACTTTGACAGATACATATGACAGATTCTGTAAATTGTTGAATGATTTGTCTCTTGTTGATAAAGAATATGATCTTGAAGAGTCAAATCTCAAGTTTCTACTATCTCTACCTGAAAAATGGGATTTAAAGGCAACATCAATAAGAGATAATTATGATCTTGCAGAAACAGATCTTGATGAAATTTATGGGTTGCTTAAAACTCATGAACTTGAGATAGAACAAAGAAACAAAAGGTCTGGAAAGAAGACAAAATCTGTAGCTCTCAAAGTTGAAGAAAAACTCATGAAGAAAGAAACATCAAAGAAGAAAGCTAAGGGAAAAGCTTTGGTCATAAACTCTGAAAGTGAGTCATCAAACTCTGATGGTGATTCAAACTCTGATGCTTCTTCTGAATCTGAGGATGATGAAGAACAACTGATGCAAATGGCTGCTTTGATGGTTAAAACCTTCAAGAAGATGGGTTTTAAAAACTTCAAGAAGGGAAAAAGATTCTCAAGGAAAGATTCAAACTCTGAAAGAAAGAGTTTCAGAAAGTCTGAAGGAAGGGATACCAAGTATGGAAAGAAAGACAAGTCTGAGATCCAGTGCTACAAGTGTAAAGAGATGGGTCATTATGCTCCAGAGTGCAAGAAAGGAAAATCTGAGAAAGCACTCATCACTAAAGGAAAAGACTGGCCAGATACTTCAGATTCTGATGAAGATGTCAGCTATGCTCTTATGGCAACTGTTGAAGATAAATCTGAGACATCTGAGAATAAGGTACCTCTAACAACTTTTGCTTATGATATTGATAATATATCTGAATTGAGAATTTATCTTAAAAGCATACATGTTAGTTATAGAGATCAGACTTTAGAAAATGAGAGAATTAAAACTGAGAATCTTAAGCTTAAAGATAGAAATAAATTTCTTGAAGAAGAACTTGTCAACATGCAACAAGTTCAAAAGGAAATAGATGATGCTGTTTATGTTGAGCAAGAGTTGTTAAAGAGATTTAAACAACTAGAATCTGATTTGGAGAAAGAGAGGAAGGTAATTAAAACCTGGACTAATTCTGGAAAAGACACACATCAAGTTTTTCAAACAGATACAGTTGGGTTAGGTTACTGTGAAAAAGATGAACTAAGGTTTAAAGATAAAGTTAAAGTTAAACCACAACTTAAACCTGTGAAATTTGTCTCTGAATCAAGTAAGCAAACCTCTGTACTTGAAACAGAAGCTGTAAAAGAATTAGTAAAAACTTGTGTTAAACAGGTGAATGTTGGTTTAATGACAGAGAAACAATTCAAGTATAAGCTCAAAGAGGTAAAGTCTGTTGAAAAACAGAAAGTGTCCAGGAAGAATAGGAATGGAAAAGTAGGCATTAATAAAAGAAATGATTATCTGCCTAATTCTGATGCTCCTAGAAAGACATGTCATAGTTGTGGTAGTACTAACCATCTGGCAAGTTTCTGCACGAAAAACAAAGATATTAATTCTTTACCCTCCAAGTCTGGAGTGAAGAATGATTTTGTTAGGGTTAGACCACAGACTTTATGCACACATTGTGGGAGCACTTGGCATTCCATTTATACTTGTAAGAGCTATCATGCCATTTATCACAACTATTATGAGTTAAAACCCAACTTGAAATGGGTGAGAGCAAACTCTGCAAGTGTAAAGTCTGACACAGTTAGCTCAAACTCTGTTGAAAGTTTTTCCGCTGCAAAAGCTAACTATGTTAAGAAAGCCAAAGGATCCAAGCAAGTCTCGATCCTTAAATCTAACTCTTTGTAATTGTTTGTGATTGCAGGGCATAAGGGAAAGTACCCTCATCTTGGACAGTGGATGTTCAGGACACATGACTGGAAATAAAGCCCTGCTAGCAGACTATGAGGAGAAGGCTGGCCCAAAAGTTTCCTATGGAGATGGCAACATAGGACGTACTATGGGATATGGCAATATCAATCTTGGAAGTGTCATCATCACAAATGTAGCTCTTGTTCCAGGATTCAAGCATGATCTGCTATCTGTGAGTCAAATCTGTGACAAAGGATATCATTTAGATTTTTAACCTGAATACTGTGAGGTTGCTTGTAAATCTATAGGGAAAGTTGTTCTAGTTGGACACAGACGTAACAATATCTATGAAGCAAGTTTGGTAACAAACTCTGAAGGAAAAGCTGTGTGTCTGTCTGCAAAAATGTCAAATGAAGAGAGTTGGAAATGGCATAAGAAGCTCTCTCACCTAAACTTGAACAACATCAATGAGCTAATTCGAAAAGATCTTGTAAGGGGACTTCCAGAGTCAATACTCAGCTTAGATGGTCTGTGTGATTCTTGTCAAAAGGCCAAGCAAAGGAAGTCATCTTTCAAGAGTAAGTCTGATTCTTCAGTTGTGGATCCTTATCATCTTCTTCATGTTGATCTATTTGGTCCAGTGAATATAATGTCTCTTGGCAGAAAGAAATATGCTCTTGTCATTGTTGATGAGTACACTAGATACACTTGGGTGTATTTCTTAGCAAAGAAGGATGAAACTGCTTTACCTCTGTTGGATCATGTAAAGCTACTGGACAAAGGATCACAGTATAAAGTGAAAATTATCAGGAGTGATAATGGTACTGAATTCAGAAATGCAATAATGGAAGAATTTTGCAAAGAAAGAGGAGTGAAGCAAGAATTTTCTGCACCAGGGACTCCACAGCAAAATGGTGTAGTTGAAAGAAAGAACAGAACCTTAATCGAAGCTGCCAGAACAATGCTTGAAGAAGCAAAATTGCCAACTTATTTCTGGGCAGAAGCTGTTCAAACTGCTTGTTTTACTCAAAATGCAACACTGATCAACAGGCATGGGAAAACACCATATGAGATGGTGAAAGAAAAGAAGCCAAATTTGAAATATTTTCATATTTTTGGATGTAAATGTTTTGTGCTGAAAACTCATCCTGAACAGTTGACCAAGTTTGACTTAAAAGCTGATGAAGGAATTTTTGTTGGATACCCGCTGTCAACTAAAGCATTCAGAGTCTACAATCTGAGAACTAAAGTGATCATGGAATCAATACATGTGTCATTTGATGAAAAGAAAATAACTGGAATAGAAGATGAAGAATATCATGATCAACTTCGCTTTGAAAATATCAATCTAAACTCTGATGACGTAAACTCTGATGAAGCAAATCCAACAAACTCTAATGAAGCATACTCTGAACCTCTACTGGTAAACACTGAGGGAGTTTCTCTGACAGAACAAAATAAAGAACCAGTTGAGGGGGGAGCGTGAAGATACTTCAGCAACATCTCAAAATGATGACTCAAATTCTGAAAATGAGTCAGCTGAAGAATCTATCCCAAACTCTGAGTCATACACTGAAAATCCAAACTCTGAGTAGTTCAATTCAGGGGAAGCCTCAGAGAATGCAAATGGTCAAGAAGAAGATCAGGAAAGCATGGATCAAGGGGGAGGATCTAATGAAAATAGAAGCCAATTACCTACAGCAAGAAGGTGGACACAAGCTCACACACCTGACTTGATAATTGGAGATCCAGAAGCTAGTGTGAGAACTAGAAGTGCTACAACTAATGAATGTCTGTTTCATGCATTCTTGTCTCAAACTGAGCCCAAGAAAGTGGAAGAAGCTCTTCAAGATGCAAACTGGATAACAGCTATGCAGGAAGAGTTAAATGAATTTGAAAGGAATGAAGTATGGACTCTTGTACCAAGACCTAAAAACAGATCTATTGTTGGTACAAAGTGGGTTTTTAGAAACAAAACAGACAGTGATGGAGTGATTACAAGGAATAAAGCTAGACTTGTGGCTAAAGGCTATTCACAGCAGGAAGGAATTGACTATGATGAAACCTTTGCTCCGGTTGCAAGATTGGAGGCCATAAGGATTTTTCTAGTATATGCTGCTCACAAGAAGTTTAAAGTCTTTTAGATGGATGTAAAAAGTGCTTTTCTCAATGGGAAACTTGAAGAAGAAGTCTTTGTTGAACAACCACCTGGATTTGTGGATCCCAAACATCCAGATTATGTCTACAGGCTTGACAAAGCTCTTTATGGACTAAAGCAAGCACCTAGAGCATGGTATGAAACTCTGGCTCAATTTCTTTTAGAAAGTGGGTTCACTAGAGGTATAATTGATAAAACCTTGTTCTATTTTAATACTGGTAATGATCTGATGTTAGTTCAAATCTATGTGGCTGGCATAATTTTTGGGTCTACTAATGACAAACTCTGTAAGAAGTTTGCAAAGCTTATGCAGTCAAGATACCAAATGAGCATGATGGGAGAGCTTAGTTATTTTCTAGGCTTACAAGTAAAGAAAATAGATGATGGGATTTTTATCAATCAAGCAAAATATACCAGAAATCTTCTCAAGAAATTTGGTATGCTTGATAGTTCATCTGCAACAACTCCTATGGCTACTGCAACAAAGCTAGACAAAGACACAGGAGCCTCAGTGGATATGACAAACTACAGAGGGATGATAGGGTCTCTTCTTTATCTTACTGCAAGTAGACCTGACATCATGTATGCAACATGTCTTTGTGCAAGATATCAAGCAGATCCCAGAGAGCCTCATCTAACAGCTGTGAAGAGAATTTTCAAATATCTCAAAGGAACCATAACTCTTGGTTTGTGGTATCCTAGAGAATCAGAGTTTAAATTAATTGGTTACTCTGATGCAGATTTTGCAGGCTGTAAGATAGACAGAAAAAGTACAAGTGGAAGCTGTCAATTTTTAGGTGACAGATTAGTTTCTTGGTACAGCAAGAAACAAAAGTCAATTTCGACATCCACAGCAGAAGCAGAGTATATTGCTGCTGGTAGCTGTTGTGCACAGATTTTGTGGATGAAGAATCAATTGCTGGATTATGGATTAAGGTACTCTAAAATACCTATTTTCTGTGATAATCAGAGTGCTATTGCTATGACAGGTAATCCAGTACAACATTTCATGACCAAGCACATCAGCATAAGGTATCATTTTATCAGGGAACATGTGGAGGAAGGAGATATTGAGCTTCATTTTGTGTCTACAGAACAACAGCTTGCAAATATCTTCACCAAGCCTTTGAGTGAAGCTACCTTTACAAGACTGGTAAATGAACTTGGAATGATCTCTGGTTTTGACTAGAGATATTGGTTAGACTCAAAATTTCTCATTCTGTGATTTGTTGCTCATGATTCTTTGCATATGTTAACTGTCATTCAGACCAGTTTGTCAAAATTCTAAAGTCATACTCTGTCATAATGTTAAACTCTGTCAGTCATACTCTTTCAGTTATACTCTGATGCTAAACTCTGATGTTAAACTCTGATTGTGATTTTGTCTGAAACATATGGACCGATGAAGAAAATTGTATGAAGCATGATTCTCAGTAAGTAATCATGAATCCTTCTAAGTGATATAAATTCTGATCTCAAATGTGTGCAAAAATTTTACACAGCATGATACTGTCTCTATATTTATAGCATCTCTTAGTTTATTGATCCTATACACTGAGTCTGTATTAGCTGTTTTCACTTTCTCTCATAAATTAATTGTATTAACTGATGAAAGTCTAAACTCTGATAATTAGTTGCTCATATTTCACCCTCAAATCAAAAGATGCAAAAATATGCACAAATTCCTTTGAGATCAAGTTGTGCCTAGGAAGACCCATGAACTTATTGTATGAAATAAGGGCTAAAATTTTTGATTTTTGGTGACTAGTGCCAACCACTGATTACTGGAAAAATAATAAAAAAAAAAAAATCGAAGGGGGTGAAAATAATAAATTTATACGTACAGAGTTTAGACAATATCATTTTGTTTATAAATGAGAGTTTGGGCAACCAGTTTTTACTGATTTATTTTGTGGATTTTATGCACTTTGAGATGATCTAAATATTTATATTCAGTAAACTCTGCTATTCACACACAATTTCTCACAACTGTACACTTAGAGAAAAGAGATTATTTATGAAGGAGGAGAATTGATAAAAACTGATGAACTGTGTACTCTACGCCGAGGTAATTTATTTTTAATCTCTGATGATTAAAATAAATAAGGGTGTTTCAGATATTTCATAATTATTGAGGAACATTTTTTTTTGAAAATAGAGAGTATGATTGAAACGGTTTGTTTGAGTTTTTGAAAATGAAGAAAGGTGTCTAGAAAATAGCAGAAATTAGTGCCTTTTACTGCGCATGCGTGTTGGAAACAACCACGATTTACTGCTGTCAGTTAATATGTATGTGCCAACTGTCCCACTCACACATTATTCGAGTAAGCCTGCTGTGTGTATTAATGATTAAAACTCTTAAGTTTTAATTCATATTTAATCATTATACACACAACGTTCAAATCTTTTACAGACTTACTCTATTCACAACACAGTTTCACTTACACATTTTCACAAACACTTTTCTGCATCACTTTTTCGAACACTTTCTCGAAGCATAAACTCTGATTTCTGTGGAATATTCTAATGGCAACAACCATGTTTCAGTCTTTTGGTCTCGATTTTGTTCCTAACAACTATGCAGCACCCTTATCTACTGTGAACGCACCGGAGGCGTTTCACTTGTTTCAGAACTTTCTTTCTCAATCAGATATTGGGCAAGCGCTTGTGGAACCAGCAAGGCTGTCTGGACTTCAAATCAAAGCATTCTGGGAAACTGGTGTTTATGATGATGGAGGAGAGGCTGGAAATCCTTCTATTATCTTTGAGTTTGATGAACAAGAGTATGTGGTTACTCCGACCACAGTTCGTGATGCTCTTGGGTTTGAAGACTTTAATGCATACACTATTTCTGTTGGTGATGCTGAGCTTCAAAGGATGATGGGGGAGATTGGTTACTCTGGGTCTTTGGCAAGGACAGGTAATCTGAAGCGACCGCTCTTGAGGAAGGAATGGAGTTTCTTCTTTGACTGCATCACAAGGGCGTTCGGGAAGAAGTGTACCAATTGGGATGCTATTCCAATTGACAGTCTGCAAATCGGGTATTCTCTTCTCTATGATGCTCACTTTGATTTTGCTAGACTTGTTTTGAATAATATTGGAGAAAAGATGACAGAGAATAGGGGTGTGGTTTATTTTGCTCGTTTTTGTCAGTTAATATTTTCTACTTGTGTAACTGAGGTTAACATTATTGAAGATGATGTTATTCCTTCGTTTAAGTTGCATAAGAGAGTATTTTCTGACTTAACAAATAAAGATGTTAAGAAAGGAAATGTTGGGGATTTGTTACTTCCAGCCTCAATCCAACAATTTCTACAACCTCAACCACAACTAAACTCTGAGCCTCTTCCATCTACATCCCAAAGACCAAAAGATGGGGGTAGGACTAAGCATAGAGCTTTCAAGGCTGATAAACCTTCAGTTGCTAATGATTTACCAAACTCTGTTGGTACTTCAAGGAAAAAAAGGAGGGCAAATCGACCTATTTCTGATGAGAATAGGGCTTCTGATGAAAATGAGTCTATCCACACCAAGAAGAGGAAGCTGGTTGTTGCTTACCTATTTGATGGATTGATTCCAGATTCTACAACTGCTGCAGCTCCAGAGATTGTAACTGAGGATATTTCTGCAAATGCTACTGTGCCTGAAGAAGCCAGAGCACATAATGATGATAATGTTGCTTTAAATGATGATTTTCTTGAGCCTATCTTGGAGATGGATATTGAAGAGAATATTGAAGCACATCCTGCAATCAGTGTTTGTGACACTGAGGATGTGGCAGCTGATCAAGACACTCTGGTAATAGAAGAGTCTATGGCAACTCATACAGAGATTCTCTCTGTCACCAATCAAGTTCTTGAAGTTGGTGATGAAGTTGATCAGGAAGCAAAATCTGTCTCTTCTGAGAAGATTGTTGAAAATGCTGAGAAGAATGAAGTTGTAGCAGAGAAAGTTCTTAATGAAGCTGCACAGTCAAATGTTGAAGTTACTGCAGAGAATGTAGTTGAAGAAGCTGCAGAGCCCTTAGTAGAAAATGTTGTTGAAGACAGGGTTGATTCTGATAGTCATGATCACACTTCTGAAGATCATACAGACTCTGATGAATCCATACCTTTTCTAAGGGATCCTACTGCTGAGACTGTTAAGGAAAATCAAAATGCCACTGAAGCTCATTATAGAGATATGTACTATGCAAACTAGTCAGGGGCAGATTGTATTTTCTCTAAGCAAAGGACTGCTGATTTTGTTGCTAACTCTGCAAAAGAGATTTCAAATCCTGAGCTGTTGACACATCTGAAGGCTACAATTGTTCAAGTCAAATCTTTGCATAATCGATTTGATGAGACTCATAACGATGTCATAGGCCTGCGAAATGATATAATTACTAAGGAACTGGCCTTGAAGACTGATAGAGCTAAATATTCCTCTATGATCAAGGATCAAGTGGAAATCAAGCAGAGGCTAAGCAAAGTTGAGAGCAATCAAGATGAAATGTCTACAAAGATTGATTCTATTGCTGCATCTTTGGAGTTGCTGACATCAGTGCTTATTCCTGATGATGTCAAAAAGGGGGAGAGAGTTCCTAAAGACAAATGCAAAAGGGCTCTAACTCTGAGACGGAGGGATGATGCAACTGATGGTGGAAGCAAGGATTCAGAGTTTAGGTCAAAGAATTCTCAAGAGCAAGGGAGACTTAGGTCAAACTCTGCTAAGCTGACAAACTCTGAAAGAGTAAATTCTGGTGTTCAATCTTCTTCAAGACTTAAAAATCTAGCTATTTCAGCTAATCCAATTACTGATGAAGAGATTGCTGCTAAACTCTTTTTGGAAGAACATGGTGGTGAAGCCACAGTTGAAGACATTGATGCTGAATTGCAGATTCTTGCTGAAGAGCATAAAAAGAAAGTTGAAGCTGGAACTTAAAAGCAAAAAGCTGCCAAGGCTCCTAGGAGAAAGGAAAAAGGAATTATTATTAAAGAGAATGTGAACTCTCAACAGAGTTTACAATACTCAAGGAGGCCTGCTGGAGCAAACACTGACAAAGGAAAAGGCAAATTGATTGAAGAGCCTGAGTTATCAAAGAAAGCTTATTCAACCTCTGACATGGCTCATGTTGAATCAAGATCTAATAAATCAACCACTGACGTTGCTCAAGTTGATGATTCTGTTAAAGTTGTGACAACCTCTGACACTGCTCAAGTTGTACAAACTCAATTAATATCTCCACAACTCCAAGGTACTTTTCGAAGATCATCTAAAGATGAAACTCTGAAGCCAGGAAATGTGAACATTTTACAAAGCAGAACTGTAATGGGAAAAGAATCTTATGATAGATCTGGCTTGGGTTCACATAGAGAGACAAGAGTGAATAACAGTCCTTTAGATCATACATCACTGGCTGAATCTGGTGTTGGGGTAACTCAAGAAAGCCTTGACAAGTTAGAGTCTGTTCAGATGATCTATCACAGAGGAATCAAAAAGGAGTTTCTGTTATATTTTATGGCTGATGGAAGAGTTTATAGAGTTGGAGAAGCTGATATTCATCTAAAACTATGGGAAGAGCTGGAGTATGTTTTATATCTGCTAAGAGTGAAAAATCAAAGTACTCACAATGCTGCTCAAGTTTTAAGAGAGAGAATGATGAAGTCTAAAGTCTTGTGTGGAGCCAGAATTTCAAGTGCTTATGTTCCTAAGTACAGAGATGCTCATGGAAAGCTTGTAGAGATGAAAAGGAACAGTGCTAAATTCAATACAGCACTTGGAATTAAAGTGTTGGAATTTAAATTGGAGTCAGACAAGTCTTATTTTATCAGGCTAGGGAATGAGATGAGGAGGAATAGCATCTATTCTCTGAGAGCTGCTATCTACCAGACTGGAGAGAGTGATCCAGAATTGAAGGAATTGAAGAAAATCATGGTAGATGAGCTAGAAAAGGCTGAAAGAAGACTACTCATTGATTATCTCAGAACAGTGCCTGACATTGAAGAAATAAAGTAAAGGCTGACTGTAAGTTTTTAAAGTTTTCTGTTCTAAGTAAAAGTTAAACTCTGTTATGTTATAAACACTGCATTTGTTGTATGTTTTGACATCATCAATTATCTTTTAACTTGTACATTTTTGTTATGCACAAGTTGGGGGAGATTGTTAGATATAATTGTTGATGAATATTTACCAGTGTTTAAGCAACAGGTACTCATCAGAGTTTATGCTAGAAGCCAGTCAGAGTTTGTTAAAGTCTGACGGGGTGAAAGTTTGCTGAAGCTGTCGGTGCTAATATGAAGATTCTAGAAGCAATATATCTTGAAGATGGAAAGAAGCAAGATATATTGAGATAGCTAAAGAAACGGGACAGAAGACAGAAGCAATCCTAAATTGATATAAATTGTATAGCTAATTTATAGGAATATCAATTAGAGATTGATTATGTAGCTGTGTACTATATAAACACAGATAGGTTAACCCTAAAAGAGAAGCGAATACTGAATACATTATTCTTGTAACCTAGCAGCTCTATGTGATAATTTACATCACTGAGAGAAGAGTTATTTAATATAATTCAGTTTATTTTTCATAAACAGAGTTCTTGATTGTTATTCTCATACATATATTGATTATATATTGTGTATTTGGCCTAACACTCTAACACTATCCTCAAACGTTCTGCGTGTTCTTCCTTGGTCTTTGAGGTAAACCAAAATATTGTCGATGTCACTAGGACACACTTATCCAAATACTTCTTGAAAAGTTTATTCAGCACGTCCATGAAAGCTGCAAGGGCATTCGTCAGCCCAAACGAAATTACTAAAAACTCGTAGTGTCCATTCTTGGTGCGAAACGCAGTCTTGGTTACGTCCTCAGGTTTAATATTCAACTGGTGGTATCCAGTTCTCAAATCAATCTTCGAGAATTTAACTGCATCGTGTAGCCGATCGATCAAATCACCGATCCTTGGCAGGGGTATTCATTCTTAACAATTAGCCTATTCAGCTCTCGATACTCTATGCACAGCCTCAGGCTATCGACCTTTTTCTTCACCAATAACACGGGTGCATCCCACGGTGACGCAATTGGTCTTATCATTCCTTTCCCTAACAATTCTTACAATTGAGCGACTAATTTCTTCATCTCGACTGGAGCTAGTCGGTACGGGGTCTTCGAAACTGGCGCCGTTCTTGGAGCTAATTCTATATCAACTCTATTTCACTATCGGGTGGTAACCCCGGAAGATCTTCTGGAAATACATCCTCGAATTCGTTGCCAACAGGGATTTTCGGTACACTAAGTACTTCCCGTTTCGTATCCATCACAGTCGCTAAACAAGTTTCATCTTCTTGGAGGTCAAACGTTCCCTCATCCGACAATCTGAATTCTTACCTTCTTTCTATCACAATCGTTTCATTAACCAAGGTAACCTAATCAGTCGTTTCGAACACTCCGTTATATATTCTGAATTCGCATCATGCGAAACAAACCTTGGCAATTTCCATAAACTTCAATTCGTAATTTATCGGACTCATTTGTTTTAGCTCTCAGCTTCAACACTCTCTTTTTCCAAATACTAAGGAAAATACTTGCATGGTACCAAGAATACTTCAAGCAACAAAATATTTTATCAATCTTTTTAAGGATTTTTGTCGAACGGGTGACCTTATCAGGTCTAAATCAATTATCATTTGGAAATTTCATCATCACAATTCACTGCATATAAAATGCATTGTGAACTCACTTATATAAATTTGACCGAAAGTTGAACTTAGTGAAAGAATAACTAGTTCACTTCAAGAAACATTTACAACTAGCTGAACAAAATTTGCTAGTTTGATTAGTTTGGGACGCAGCATCTAGCTAGGATGATTAGCTAGATTCTCATCGTATCATTAAAATTTCAACTAGTTAGAACAATTAACTAGTCACTCATCATGGCACATATAATTAGCCATTTTCAATCTACGAGTACAAAATCTCGACATCGTAGCCGAAGAAAGAAAACAAAATTTTGACTACTCGGATAATGAATTGAAAAGAAGGATAATAAGTTTGGGACGAACAAGGTAGTTATAACCCTTGAATAGAATATAGGGTCTTGATAGAAAGTTCTTGGTATCGGAACAATCGATAACCTCCCACCAAACATTTCTCATCAGTGAAACGGTCCACCCAAAGGTGCCTCCGTACATAAACTTTGTCAAATTCTCCGATAGAATTGAATTCGGAATATCAATATCAAATTGATATCCCTTCTACGATTTCAACGTCTGATGTGCAAATCTCTTCTTAACAGAAGAAAAGAATTCATGAGTAGTCTCTGAAATATATATCATCTATGTTTTGTACACATAGCTAGATATTTATGAACTCGACTGAGGAGTCCAAGTATGAAAAAAAAATCGAATATCAAAATAATCGTTAAAGAATATTCGTCAAATAATTAAGGAAGCATTAATTGAACATTCCTTAGATAATTGAAAGAATAAAGAATAAAATATAGACCTAGAAGGATAGATGAATAATGGTTCCCTCTTCCGGTCATCCTAGGGCACGAACAAAGCGCTCCGGTGAGTAATGGTAAGTTAACCCTGCGTATTTAAATCTCAAAGGTAATGAGAGGAGAAAAGAAAAGAAATAAAATAAATATAGCAATCGTTGGTTGCATCCCAAGTTGAAGTAGGAAACTAGAAGGGTTACCTGACATGAATTATTCAAGGTAACACGGGCATGAACAATTTTAGATTGAGTAGTGTACCAGCAAGTAGATACCAAAAGTCAATGGTCATCATAGTTTCTAACATCACCCGTACGAGGATGATCTTATCTTTCTGCCTTCACGGCTTACGGTACTAACCAACGGTACCTCAAAATCGTACAAGTCCTTAGACAGGTTGGGAGTTCGAACATATTTGTCATTCCACGATAATCGTCCAGAGATTGGGCCTCCTACGGCCGCATCAACACATCCTCAAAAGATGAAGGTCGATTAACGTATGTGTAATTTCTTATCACCCATCGTATCGAACGAATCCAACCCCAGGCCACCATAGGTCTCATCCCTCATAGGTCCTGAGATTGTCGCATTGCTTGTCGCAACCATACGTGTCTTCATTAGAATCACGTTATCCATTCTTCATGTCTTTGATTTCTAAGTTGAGCCCTCATGGCCTATCATACGAAATATACTCGCGATGCGATTTAGCGCGTTAGTCTCACGATAACGTTCTGGTACTATATGTACGCAAAAGTCTTCCTCTTAGGTAACAAAATACCCATCGACGGAAAAGACACCAGCTCTGGTGGAATCGTTGTTCTCAAGGCTTGGACCTCATACACAAGATAATGCCTTAACTAGCCCACGCAATTTAGTAATTCGGATCGCGTAAAGGACTGTAAACGTCTCAATCTTAACATCTGCTGCCTTCTCGTGGCAACTGCGATGAACTACAAACGCTTAGGTTCTTACTAAGTCAAGTTATCCATTGGTATTGGCCATTCCGACCTTACCTCAACTGCGACCGAGACTCTGCTCCGCGTCTTATCTTAATCTCTTTGATAATCCGTGTACAATTCTAAACGTCCTTCTCATCATTATGATGATCTTCAATAGTCCTATCGGTCCTCCGATAAGTTCTCAACTAAACTCTTTAATCTTAACATCCTCGATGGAACTACCTCCGGTAGTCCACTTAACGAACTCTATATGAGTCCTCACGTCATTCTCTCACTAATACTCTTAACACTCTCATATCCAAGTTTATAACTTAACGCTCAGATACCATTTCTGTAACAGCCCCAGACCCGGGGTCAGGAATCTGGGTTGTCACGCTCCATCAATTATACAATACCTGTATTACTTACAACATTCTAATAATATAACTCCAATTGACCCCAATCACTTACGCACACACACACAAGTTATAGCCTTGGAAATGAGCAACAATAAGTAACATTTGTTATTACAAATCAAATGTACTATCCAGGATCTCATCTATCATTTACAACCTCTACCTGAAGTTAAAATAATAGACCTCACAATTCTATACAAGGTTTAATAATACAAACCTATTCGAAAACAATTCTTACTAACTCAGTCTACAGCTGTTCTGCTAAATCCGACAGTATCCATCTTGCTGAACTAACTCAAGGGTGGTCTCTCCATTCCCTTGCTCTCGTAACACGAGGTGAATCGGCAATGTTTTCTTCATGCTGAAAGATTTAATAAAGCAAGAATGAGCTAATAGTGCTCAGCAAGAAATCTATCCCAGTTTAAATCTTTAAACCTTTTAGGAAGATAATCCATATGGGATCCATGTTTAAAACTACTAGGGTTTATCCCCAAAATAGTATATCGTTCAAAATACCGTATGATTTATAATCATACTCAAATACTTTCCGTAAATCCTTTTAGGGATCCTTGGTATCAAGATGATAAACCAAGTCTCAAAACATCTCTTTTTAAAATAGATATTAATATTGGAATCAAGGCTTAAACCCATCCATTGATTCAAAATACTATACAATTCAATATACTGTATATCTTAAATACCTTTTTAACATATATAATCACATATCTATTTAGATATCTCATACTGTTCAAAATACTGTAGAATATCAGTAATGAACACCTTCTGTAAAGGAAGCAAGAATGAGCACTATAGCTCGACAATCAGATATAGCAGTTTAATCATATATGTAAGCTTATATCATAAAGGAAAACCTTTAAAACTTCATTCGTATACAGAATGATATATTTATTTCTCTTTTCGTCAAAACATACCATACCGTACGACTACTGTATGAGGAACATCATTACTCTTTACTGTCACATTATCAGTAACTCAGCGCCTAGGCTTTTGTTACAATGTACAGTTCAACTCCAATCGGAGGGAAGAAAGGGAATGTACTGGAATACACGATACACGATGATCAGCCGTTATATCGCAACTTAACTTTTCTACTAGTAGAAGGACGACTTCATGTTCGGTTATCACCCTGACCGCATACGGGCCACTTTGCTAAGAGATCACTACCTCGGGCCTATTTCGTCACCAGGTAAGCCTTAGCACGCAAGAGATCACTACCTCGGGCCTATTTCGTCACCGGGTAAGCCTTGATAATTTTTTGGCACTACCCCGGCACCTATTTCATTGTCGTGTAGGCCTTTCCAATTCCCATGATGAAAAACATTAATGAAACAGAAATCGGAAGTTAATTCCACATTTCCCAAGTACGAATACTTGTCAAAACTTTGTAACCGTTCAGAATACCTCACTCCAGAGTAATTGAAAGGAGTAAGTCAAAGTGTGGGTTGACATTAGTCAACGATACTACCGATGATTACTACGTATTTTGAAATCATGACCAGGGAGTTTATTGAAATATCAGAGTTCAGCGAGTTTGAAATACTCTACTTAAATGGGGGAGCCATCCCCTAGTTATAAGTATTCTAGAGGTACAGTGGAAGTAAAACTCTGTCCTCGAATTCTTGAACTAGATTCCCAGTTTTCGATGAGTTGGAAAATACTAACCGCATTTAATTACCTTTAACTATCTGAAGATAATAGTTGGGAATCTCTATTTTAATATTCTTTTCTGGAAATCAGAAATTTATATATTTTTGTGTAAATAATAGAACCTTTAATCCTATAATAAGGTTCTATGATTTTAAAACGTATTTGGAATATTTAATAAATACCCAAATAATAAATATTAAATTATTATACAATATAAAACCACCTAAGTGAATATTCAGAATAATATTCACTTAGTTAAATAATCTTCAAATAATAGGTATTGAATTGTCATTCAATATAAACTACTTAAGGGAATATTCAGAATAATATTCACTTAATTAAATAATAATAAATTAATAAATATTGAATTATTATTCAATATAAACACTTAAGTGAATATTCAAAAAAAAAATATTCACTTTAATCCAATAATATTCAAATAATATTTATTATAATATTATTTAAATATCTCACCTTAAATACCCCATAATATAGATATTGGAATATTTAATAAATCTTTAAAATATATCTGTCCCTGGAACCTTCCAGCTTTGGACAGTAGTTTAAGACGAAATAATAATTTGACTCCCGGTCTAAGTTTTAAAACCATCGTACAAGTACTCTATACTTAGAGTCTTTAACCTTTAACCTTGGTTTATATCTAGTTCTTATCTAGCGTATAAACCTTATATCTTATACCGCTGTTTATAAAGCGAAGACAGTTTTACGCTATTTCACAGCATAAAGCAGCATATATAGTAATACCACAACATATATCACAACAGCATTATTATTCGGTATAGGGTTTGAAAACTTGCATGCATCTATCATATGCATACATCACATCTCATCATTTTTAATACCATCACATCTATATACGATGTGAGGTTTGAAAGCATGCATAATATCGTATGCATATATTACTTTTTGGAAAGCATGCATCTATCATATGCACATTATCATAATATTGTACTTTAAAACATAGCATGGGATGAGAAAACTTGCCTCGGGTCCTTGGTTGTTACGGGTTCGAGAACTTGCCGGAAAATCTATAACAAAGAAATACCCGATCAGTCCCCTGGCTTAATTATTTAAAGTGCATTTAACTTAAGCACTAACGTTCTATTAACGAACATCAATTGTCTCGCTCTTGGTCATCTATAACCTCATAACATTCCGTAACTCTTAAGTCACAAGTTTGGGTGAAAATCTATTCACAAATCCCAAGTATTTTTCCTTTACCATTTCATTGTTTTAAACAATCCCTTAAGGGTATTTCACTCGCGCAACCTTCGTTCGCGTATTTTTATAAAATCACCAACTCCTCTTTTTAACTCAAACCCTTCTAGGTTTCCTTTCCTAATTATACATACTAGTATCCATTTTAATATCTCAATCCAATTCCAATTTTAAAGGGCTTGATCCCTATCCCAAAGTTCATACAATGAACTATCTAGTTACGTGAAACCGTTTTCACTAAAACGGACGTTTCTCCTAAACCGTAAATCAAAATGATACGATTCTTTCGCTAAAATAATCTAGGAAACAGAGCCTACATGCTCATGGCCAGAAACCGCAAGTTTATGCCCTGTTTTGCAATCATGGTTTCTGTCTAAACTACCTAAGTAAAATCCGACATGGTAACGGCGCTTATGCGTACTTCCCGTGTTTTTAAACACTCAATCCAATCTACAATCAACCATCAACCAACCACCAATCAAACTCAAGCTAATACTACCATTTTTCTGTCCAAACAAGGTCACACTCTAATTCACAATTTCATCCACAAATCAACCATTAAACATGCTTAAAATCATGCATACATGCTTTATTCTAACATAGTTCTAATCAATCACTTCTAACTTACTAGATCAAGCAAAAATCTTAAAAAGAAAGACGTTTTATACCTTCCTTGGATCTTAACAAAGGCTATATATGGGTGATATATCCTTCCTTGCTCCTTAACTATGCTAATCAAACCTAAAATCATCAAAACAAATCAAGATCTTATGAGTTTACTATTCACATCACTATTCATCATCAACTTTGAATCCATTTTTGACCAAGCTATGATCCATGGCTGAGGCTAAGATTAGAGATCTACCTTGGATATTGGAAGGGGGTGATTTAGAGCCCAATATCAAGAATTATGATTGAGTGGAAGTTGGAGCAAAATTTTTAAGCCCTTGGTGATGAAGAAATAGCCGAATGCTTCATGTTCTTCATGGATGCATCTTTTTGCTTTGTTTTGTTTTGTTTTCTTTCCTTTTTCTTTTGTCTAATTAACCTTAATACTTTTGCCAATTAATTGTGTGGCTAATAGCAAGTTTTGGTCATCAATGACAAGGCTCATTTGAACTTGTGGTGGTGGTGAAAGTGGTGACAAGGTGGTGATTCATCACCTTGTCATCACTTTGTCATGCTTATGTCATTCCCTTGCATCATGCTTCTGTCATCCTTTGCATCCTCAATCCTTTTATATATTGCACTTGATGATCTCATATAATACTCCTTGAAAGGCATATGCTATAGCCTATTTGTAATTCGAGGATTCTACTCAACTTAAACCAGAATGTAATAAGTAAATATTAGATTAAAGGTCACAGGAATCTCAGAGAGTTTTATCTGTCAAGAGAATGGAGTATTAAAGTCATCTACAGACTTGAAGTTATTCTACATTGAAAGAAGTTCAATTTATTGTTCAAGCCTCAGTGAAGTATTCAAGAAAGTGGATTTACTACAGTGACAGAGATTTCCAGTTGGTGACAGAAGAAGTACAGGATACAGAGTTTAATTAAAGCTAAAGAAAAGAAGCCACAGCTTTAAATGTTTTAAAGATGAAGAATTATCATTGAAGTAAGTTATTCATGAAACCAGACAGTGCATCGAATGACGACATCAATCAGTGGAATTAAATCATCTATATTCAGTGGTTTTCAGAAGATAGAGGAATGCAAGGATTTTAAGTTATCTTCTTTGATTTATTGATTCAATTTAATTAATAAATTAATTCTATCAGAATTAATTAATTTATTAAATTAATTAAGTTAGTTGTTTAAATTATTTATTAAATTAATTCTATAAAAGAATTAATTTAATCTAGAATTTAATCTAACTAAATAAATTAAAAGGATTTTCTGAAAGAAAGCTCGGTATGACCTATATGATTAATTCGGTATGACCTGCTCTTTTAATGTTGCTAGGTTCTACTGAATAATTACATAGGTCATATAGATTACTTTAATAGGTCATATAGATTACTTTAATAGGTCATACATAATGATTGTTAAAGGTCATACAAGTTTGCTTTTCAGGTTCTACTAATTAGTTGGTAGAAAAACTCCAGGTCATACAAGGCAAATTATTGTATATGACCCGAGGCAGTGCTGGACATAAAAAGAGACAGAACACAGACTTGTATTATCAAAGCATCAGACATTTCTCTCAAGAAAAAAAACGAAGAAAATATTTGATCTCATTTCTTCTCAAGCAATTAATTCTAGTTTGTATTGTTAAATCCAAACCACTAGAAGTTGATTACTTGTATTGCTTTGATTATCTAGCGGATTTTTATCCCTAGAATTTATCTCGAACTTGCTTTTAGCATTCGATCTTTTTATTACAAATATTAGAAGAGTTCATGTCGAATTTATTCTAAATTTGTATTAATTAGTTTGAGATAAATACTTTGTAATCCTTATTGTATTTGCAACACCCTTCAAGTTTAATATAAGTTATATTTAACTTGAATCTTGTTTCATTTATATTCCGCATTAATTTGTTCTAAATTGTTAAATTATTCAAAGAACAAATTTCGATAAAACGGTATAGTTTGTATTCAACCCCCCTTCTACAAACTTATCAGGACCTAACAATTGGCATCAGAGCCTTTTGATTGATATACAAATCAAAGATCCAATTGTTTTGAGATTTTTCTTAAACTCTGAAATTTTTATTATTCCTAAAAATCTCAAAAGATGTCTACTACACAAAAAGTGGGTACAGTCAAAATCCCAATGTTCAGCAAGGAGCATCATCCAATGTGGAAGAAGAAAATGCTCCTATTTCTTAAGGTTGCAAATCCTAAATACATTGGTGTGCTGAAGAATGGTCCCAAAGTCCCTATGATTGTTGAGGAAGAGATAACAGTGGATAATGTTGTTACTAGGGTTGCTAGTATGTACCCTAAAGATCCCAAGGAGTACACTCCTGATGAGAAAGAGGATGTTACCTTGGATTCCTGTCTTCAGTTGATCCTTATTGATTGTCTTGATCCTATCATGCATAATCATGTCCTAAATTGTGATACTGCCAAACACATTTGGGATACCATAGAGATAATCAATGAGGGGACAGAGGAAGTTAGGGAGAATATGCTGGAAATTCTCACCTCACAATATGAGCATTTCAGATCAAACCCTGGTGAAGGTATCTCTCAGGTTTTTGAGAGATACAACAAATTAATCAATGATCTGAATCTCAATGGGAAGCACTACACCAACAAGGAGATTAACAAGAAGTTCCTTCTTACACTCCCACCTCATTTGTAGCACAAAATATCTGCCATTAGAGAAGCAAGAGATATGAATGAGATTGCTTTGGAGAGATTGTATGGTGTTCTGAAGACCTATGAGCTGGAGCAGATTCAACAAAGGGAGCTGTATGGAACTGGGAAGATTGTTAGTACTTCTACTGCACTGGCTGCTGAAGTCCCACAGAAACTGGAAGTGAAGGCTGTTCAACCTTCCAGTTCTAACATGAATGTTATTGATGCTGAATATGGATTAACATCCATTGATCAATCTGGTGGTGACTTCTGTTCTTTAGAAGAACTTGATCAGTTGGAGGATGGTGATTTGGCTTTGATAATCAGGAAGTTTGGGAAGTTTAGATTCAAGAGGAATCCCAATCTTAAGTTCAGACCCAGATTTCAGAGAGGTGGATCTTCCTCTTCAAGTAGCACAAGGGGTGGCTACAAAACTGGAACTCTGGAAAGGAGCACAATCAGATGCTACAATTGCAATGAGTTGGGTCACTTTGCTACTGAATGTAAAAAGCCAAAGCAAGTGACAAGGAACTCATTTGATTCTAGCAAGAAGAATAAGATTGGGAAAGCTTATGTTGCTGATGGAAAGAGTTGGGATGACACTGACAGTGATGAAGAAGCAGGTGAGATTGGGAATCTTGCACTCATGGCAATAGGAGACAAACTCTTTGATTCCATGTTTTCTTCACCCAACATGTCTAAGGTAAAGTTCACTGATACTGAAATGATTCGTCATCTTGGTGATACTTTAAGTTGTGCACGCACTGAAAATGATAAAATAATTCTTTTAAACACAAATCTTGAAAAGGAAATAAAAGAATTAAAACTAGTGCATATCAATCAAGATGAACTTACTAATAATGTAGCAGTTCTTGAGAAAAGGGTTAAATTGTATCAACAACTAGAAACCATTCTCAAAGATCAGATTAGTGAGCTTAAGACCAAAGCTAATGCCTATTACAACTCTTGTAAGACGGCTAAAGAGATTCTTAATAAACAAGCTGTTGGTAATCATGTCAGTATAGGTTATGATTATAATGAGGCCATTGGATTGCTTGGAATTAATTCCCCTTGTAGAGTCAGATCTGAAGGAAGGGGTGTTCCATATGTGCTTAAGGGTATTGAAACACCCTTCTGTAAGGAGTCCGAGGCAGATCCTCTGAATGAATACTCTATCATTATTGCTGAGGAGATTCGTGAAGAAGATATTGCTTTGGAAGTTGCACAATCCAAAAAGTGTATATCTGATATTCCAGTCAAAGTTGCTACAACTAAAAAGACTAAATCAGATATTCATAAGTTGGATCAAAACAACTGTAGAAATAACATGCCTGCTGTTAATTCTTCTCATAAAGCATGTGATGTGATTAATTGCATGTCTTGTGCTTTTAATGTTATGTATGCTTACTTTAATAAAAAGCATGTATCTAAAGATAAGACTGCTCCATGCCAACATGTTAATAATAAGAAGCATGTTAAAGTAAAGACTACTAGTCCTCCTCAGACTAGAGTGGATTCATTTATCCCTAAGCCTACTCAGAAATGTGTTAAGGCTGGCTATAAATGGAAACGCTCTTATGTGAAAGAGGTTGAAGTAGTTTTAGTTAAAAATGTTGTTTTGCCTGACAAAGGCCAGTTCTTTAAGTATGCCGGACCCAATCAATTTTGGGCTCCGAAGAAGGTCTAATCAATTTGATATTGCAGGGAGTTAAACAGGTAAACCGTGTTATATGGATTCTTGACAGTGGTTGTTCAAGGCATATGACCGGAGATAGAGCCCTGCTATCAGATTTGGTTGAGAAAGCTGGCCCAGTAGTTACCTTTGGAGATAACAACAAGGGTATTATGAAAGGATATGGCTGTTTGAAGTACGGAAATGTTATCATTGAAGATGTTTCTTTTGTGGAAGGTCTGAAGTTCAATCTTCTCAGCATCAGTCATTTCTGTGACAGAGGATATGCTGTTTCCTTTGAAAGAGAGAAGTGTCAGATCCTTCACAAGAAGAATGGAAAGCCTGCTCTTCAAGGAGTAAGGAAAGGTGACTTGTTCATAGCTGATCTGAACTCGGGATTCAAAGATGAAGTTAATTGTTTTTATGCTAAAGCTTCATCAGATGATAGTTGGCTATGGCACACGAAGATGTCTCACCTTAACTTCAAAACCATGAACTCTTTAGTCAAGAGGGAATTGGTTAGAGGTTTGCCTCAGATGGAATTTACACAGGAAGGACTGTGTGAGGCATGTCAGAAAGGAAAGTCAAAGAAAGCTTCTCACAAGGGCACTGACACATCATCAATAACTGAACCACTTCAGCTACTGCACATGGATTTGTTTGGTCTAGTTAATGTGATGTCCATGTCAAAGAAAAAATATGCACTTGTGATTGTTGATGATTTTTCAAAATATACATGGGTTTTATTCCTACATTCCAAGGATGAGACCCCATACCTGGTGATTGGCCATATAAAGTTGATTGAGCTAGATTCTAGATTCCCTGTTAGAGCCATACGGTCAGATAATGGTACTGAATTCAAGAATGTCATTCTAAATGATTTTTGTGCTGATAAAGGAATAACAAGACAGTATTCTGCTCCTAGAACTCCTCAACAAAATGGAGTAGTGGAAAGAAAGAATCGTACATTGATTGAAGCTGCAAGGACTATGTTAAGTGAGTCCAAACTTCCAACGTACTTTTGGGCTGAAGCAGCTAATACAGCTTGTTATACTCAGAATCGAACTTTAATCAACAAGGACTTAATGAAGACTCCGTATGAGATCATGAACAACAAGAAACCAACTGTCAAGTACTTTCATGTATTTGGATCAAAATGCTTTGTGCTTATAGATGACAATGTGAAACGTGGCAAGTTTGATGCAAAGGCACAAGAAGCTATTTTTGTTGGTTATTCCAGAAGATCTTACAGGGTCTACTTGGTTGGCAGTCACACAGTAAAGGAATGTGTCAATGTTACTTTTGATGACACTAAATTCCCTAATATCCAAACAGCAGATTCATCTGAGAAAATGAAGTTTGATAACTTGCCAGACTCAGATTCAGATGATGAAGCCCCACCTGAAGTTATTGCTGGTAATGATAATAACAATGATGATAATGATCATGGTGGTGGTGGTGGAAACACTGGTAACAATGGAGATACCACCAACACTGGAGAAGAATCAGCAAGGCAATCAAGCAACAACTCAGGGGGAGCAAATGAAGGATCAACTAGTCACTCACAACATCAAAGTGAATTTCAAGGCGAATCATCAAGATCAAATCTTCCAAGACAGACTGTATGGAATAGAGCTCATCCCTTTGAGCTGATCATTGGTGATCCAGATGTTGGAGTTAAAACTAGAAGTGCAACTCAGAATGAATGTCATTTTTCAGCATTTCTATCTAAAATGGAGCCAAAGAAAACTGAGGAAGCACTGACTGATCCAGATTGGGTGATTGCTATGCAAGATGAACTCAATCAGTTTGAACAACAGCAAGTCTGGAAGCTGGTACCCAGGCCAAAGAACAAGAAAGTAGTTGGTACTAGATGGGTATTCAGGAACAAGCTAGATGAGGATGGCATTGTTACAAGGAACAAGGCAAGACTAGTTGCACAAGGGTATTCTCAAGCTGAAGGCATTGATTATGATGAAACCTATGCACCAGTGGCTAGACTTGAGGCCATCAGGATGTTCTTAGCATTTGCAGCTTATTCAAATTTTAAAGTCTATCAAATGGATGTTAAGAGTGCATTCCTGAATGGTGAGCTTGATGAAGAAGTGTATGTGGAACAGCCCCCTGGCTTTGAAAATCAGGAGCTGCTGGACTTTGTATACTTTCTCTTCAAGGCTATCTATGGTCTCAAACAAGCCCCAAGAAAATGGTATGACACTCTCTCTGGTTTTCTTTTAGAAAATGGTTTTGTTAGAGGTATCATAGACAAAACTCTTTTTTCAAAGAAACACAAAAGTGATATGATATTAGTCCAAGTCTATGTGGATGACATCATATTTGGGTCTACTAATGATAATCTCTGTAACAGATTTGCTGAGCTTATGCAGAGTAAGTTTGAAATGAGTATGATGGGTGAGCTGAAGTTCTTTCTTGGATTGCAAGTAAGTCAAAGGACAAATGGTATATTTATTTGTCAATCCAAGTATCTTAAAGAACTCCTCAAGAAGTATCACATGGAGGATTCAGCATCAGCAAGGACTCCATCTTCAACAGCCATCAAACTTGGAGCTTCTGACAAATCTATCAAGGTAGATGTTAAAAGCTACAGAGGTATGATTGGCTCCTTACTCTATCTCACTGCTAGTAGACCAGATATTATGTATGCTACATGCTTGTGTGCAAGGTTCCAAGCGGACCCTAGAGATGTACATATCGTTGCTGTTAAAAGAATCTTGAGATATCTTAAGGGTACACCTAATCTGGGTATCTGGTACCCTAAAGATTCTGGTTTTAATCTTGTTGGATATACAGATTCTGATTATGCAGGTAGTGTTGTGGATAGAAAGAGTACCTCTGGGAGTTGTCAATTCCTAGGAGGTAGGTTGATTTCCTGGTATAGCAAGAAACAACAAACAGTTTCCAATTCAACAGCAGAAGCTGAATATATTGCTGCTGGAAGCTGTTGTGCTCAGATCTTATGGATAAGGAATCAATTAAAGGACTATGGCTTTGCATTAGACAAAATTCCTATTTTGTGTGATAATACAAGTGCCATAGCAATCTCAAACAACCCTGTGCAGCACTCGAGAACGAAGCACATTGATATCAGGTATCATTTTATCAGAGAGCATGTCATGAATGGAACTGTGGAGTTACACTTTGTACCCACAGAAGAACAGACTGCAGATATATTCACTAAATCTGTTGACGAATCCACATTTATCAAGTTAGTTGGTAAATTGGGTATGTTAAACAGTCTTAGTGATTAACAATATCTCTGTCATGTTTGTTCTTTCAAAATCATTTTCTCTTGCTGATATTGAATGATATATTTTGTCAATTCTTGTTTAGAGTAAAGCTTGTTAAGTTAAATATTATGAATAATTTATTTTCTTTAAAAATATTTTTCTCATTTTTTTTAAAAATGGAGAAATTTATTTATTTAGAATCATTTAAGTTAGTTTCAGATTGTAAATATTGTTGTTTAAATATTTATGCAAGTTTATATTATTTTTATGCACCTCTATATTATTCTGTATAGTTATTGCATGTAAATAGTTTCTTGTAAATATTTTTTATTATTTTATATTTTAGTTTATTATTATTATTTATTATCTTTTATTTTCTATTTGTCTTAGTTGTTTTTAATAAATATATTGTATATATTATTTCTGATCTAGCTCTTGCTTAGCTGGAAATTCAGTGCCAAATCCAATTCAGGTATTACTTTCTGTCTCTCAATCCACTTCTTTTACTGTTGCTGAACCCAAGTGGTTGTTAGGGCTGACCAAGGGATTGTAGATCCACAATCTTTATCCCAGGTCTTAGAGCCAAACAATGAGTCTACAACTTCATTAATTGACCTCTCAGCCTAAACAAAAATCAAATGTTAAACAAAGAAGTATTTTGATTGAAACAGTGAGTGATCCCACAGCTCTGCCTCCTCTAAAGAAATTCAACATATACTGAGGCATCTGTCAGCCCATCTGTATCCTCTCAATAGGATATGGACTTTGAAATGGCCAATGAACTGTTTCTAGAGACATTCTCTCAACAGGATGAATCTATTGAAATTTGCCATAGGGCCATGGCACTTTGTACTGAGTCAAGAACACTCTCATTACTCACAATGGGAGAAAACAATTTCATTAGATGAAACTCAGGACACAGTGAAAGCAGAGCACCTGCAACTGGTTACAGTGCCTACCATTGTTACGGTAGAAGTGCCTTCATAGGCATCTGAGGGAAAATTTGATTCTTTGCCAAATCAAATAGAATCATTTTCTCCCCTCCCAGAGTGAACATCTCTGGCTCCCTAAGGGATTTTCCACTCGCAGATTTATCTGGAGAAAGTGGAAGGCAACTTGGTCAGTCTATCACTGAAGCAATTCAGATTTCAAATCCAAGTGATTTGATAGACATGATTGAGGATCGGGATTTGCGAACTCCCATTGCACCACCACTGACCTCTCTTGAAGAGGCTAGGGTGAGTTTCAATGCAGGTACTGATCAAAAAGGAGCAAACAGACAGCTGTTGAGTGATGCGAGTCAAACGCTGAGTGAAACACATGCACGTGAGATGAGTGATACACTTACAAGAGAAATTCAAGTGAGTGCACACACAAACACATACATTGCAATATAGTTAGCTCACATAGCTGATCTACAGGAACATCTATTCAAAACCCAGGCTGATAAAGAACTTTTGCAAGCACAAGTGGTTGAACGGTCTTCTTCTTCCACCTATGTCAACAATCAGCTGGGACTACTCAAGGAAATTTTGAAGACAAATTTACTACCCAAGATCAACTCCATCAACAATCTAAACTCCTACTGGCTTCAGAGACTCAAAATGTTATATCTGTAGAGAATTCCTCAACTAAGGGGGAGAAGTTTGTAGAGAAGTTTGGAGAAGCTAGGTAGAGGGAGCTGAAAAAGATAGAAAAGGAAAATGAGGAGTTTCAGGGGAGTAAAGGAAAGAAAGCTCTGTTTTGTAAATGTTATATGTATAGAGCTTAGGTAAATCAAGATAGGTTCAATGTTATCATATGTTCAGTCTAGAGGAACATCTGTCTTGTATTTATCTTTACTGGTGAAATCTGGAAATGTCATATTTGATCCAGAACTTTCTAGTATTTACTTAGGATTAAGAGTCCTATCTTTTTCTTGGTTTTAGTTGAGTGATCCTCTAGGTATTTGGTTGTTATTCTCTAACAAACAAATAGGGGGAGATTGAAAGGCATATGCTATAGCCTATTTGTAATTCGAGGATTCTACTCGACTTAAACCAGAATGTAATAAGTAAATATTAGATTAAAGGTCACAGGAATCTCAGAGAGTTTTATCTGTCAAGAGAATGGAGTATTAAAGTCATCTACAGACTTGAAGTTATTCTACATTGAAAGAAGTTCAATTTATTGTTCAAGCCTCAGTGAAGTATTCAAGAAAGTGGATTTACTACAGTGACAGAGATTTCCAGTTGGTGACAGAACAAGTACAGGATACAGAGTTTAATTAAAGCTAAAAAAAAGAAGCCACAGCTTTAAATGTTTTAAAGATGAAGAATTATCATTGAAGTCAGTTATTCATGAAACCAGACAGTGCATCGAATGACGACATCAATCAGTGGAATTAAATCATCTATATTCAGTGGTTTTCAGAAGATAGAGGAATGCAAGGATTTTAAGTTATCTTCTTTGATTTATTGATTCAATTTAATTAATAAATTAATTCTATCAGAATTAATTTATTTATTAAATTAATTAAGTTAGTTGTTTAAATTATTTATTAAATTAATTCTATAAAAGAATTAATTTAATCTAGAATTTAATCTAACTAAATAAATTAAAAGGATTTTCTGAAAGAAAGCTCGGTATGACCTATATGATTAATTCGGTATGACCTGCTCTTTTAATGTTGCTAGGTTCTACTGAATGATTACATAGGTCATATAGATTACTTTAATAGGTCATACAGAATGATTGTTAAAGGTCATACAAGTTTGCTTTTCAGGTTCTACTAATTAGTTGGTAGAAAAACTCCAGGTCATACAAGGCAAATTATTGTATATGACCCGAGGCAGTGCTGGACAGAAAAAGAGACAGAACACAGACTTGTATTATCAAAGCATCAGACATTTCTCTCAAGAAAAAAAATGAAGAAAGCATTTGATCTCATTTCTTCTCAAGCAATTAATTCTAGTTTGTATTGTTAAATCCAAACCACTAGAAGTTGATTACTTGTATTGCTTTGATTATCTAGCGGATTTTTATCCCTAGAATTTATCTCGAACTTGCTTTTAGCATTCGATCTTTTTATTACAAATATTAGAAGAGTTCATGTCGAATTTATTCTAAATTTGTATTAATTAGTTTGAGATAAATACTTTGTAATCCTTATTGTATTTGCAACACCCTTCAAGTTTAATATAAGTTATATTTAACTTGAATCTTGTTTCATTTATATTCCGCATTAATTTGTTCTAAATTGTTAAATTATTCAAAGAATAAATTTCGATAAAACGGTATAGTTTGTATTCAACCCCCCTTCTACAAACTTATCAGGACCTAACACTCCTCCTTTGGTTAGGGTTTAATCCATAATTTATTACGCTTCTGTTTCGCGATAGTTTCAAGTGGTTTTAAAACGTTTCTCTGTACCAAAGCTAGGGGATACTTCCTTGATCTTTCCATTACCTTGGTTTAATATATGATCCTAGATTTCTTTATTTGGCTTAAGGTATGATCATGGATTTCTCATCCTACATACTTTCTCAAAACGATCAAATCAATTCTCCCTTGATTGTCCGATGAATAATGATCAAAATTTAAAGTTGGAATCTCATGATTCTGATCGCGTTTGCATTCTTTTATTCTTCCTATACATCAATAATATAACCTCGAAACATTCATTTCATGTCTTCCATATAGGGTGGTCTGAAAAATTTTCCATCAGCAAATTTACTATTCATCACATTTACTATTCATCAAAAAATTTTAACTAAGTCCAAAATTTGGGGTTATTACAATAGCAGGAAGCAATAACTCACCAACATTCCCTTTCTTAACATCCTTGTTTACCAAATCAGAGAATATTCGCTTATGCAACTTAAACGAAGGAATCACATCATTCTCAGCAATGTCAACCCCAGGAGCACAAGCAGAAAATATTAATTGACAAAAGCGAGCAAAGTAAACTACGCTTCTATTTTCTGTCATCTTCTCTCCTATGTTACTCAGGACTAATCTAGCAAAATCAAAATTACTGATATAGAGAAGAGAATACCCGATTTGCAGACTATCAATTGGAATAGCATCCCAATTTGTACATTTCTTCCCGAATGCTCTAGTGATACAATCAAAGAAGAAACTCCATTCCTTCCTTAAGAGCGGTCGCTTCAACTGACCTATTCTTACAAGTGACCCACTGTATCCAATTTCCCTCATCATTCTCTGTAGCTCAGCATCACCAACAGAGATTGTATAAGAATTCAAATCTTCAAAACCCAAAGCTGCACGAACAGTAGCTGGAGTGATTACAAACTCTTGTTCTTGAAACTCGAAAATAATTGAAGGAGTCCCAGACTCCCCTCCATCATCATAAACCCATGTCTCCCAGAAAACTTTGATTTGCGATCCAGAAAGCATCGCAGGTTCAAGGAGAGCGTGCCCAATAGCAGACTGGGCAAGAAAATTTTGAAACAAATGGAACGCCTCCGGTACGTTCTCATTACTCAGGGGTGCTGCATAGTTGTTAGGAACGAACTCTAGACCAACAGAGTGAAAAACAATGGTTGCCATTAGAAACAGATTTGAAAATTAATTAGAGAATAAGCCTTGAAAAGTGTTTGAAAAATTTATGCAGAAAAGTGTTTGTGAAAATGTGTATGTGACAATATCTTTGAACTGAGTAAGTCTGTAAAGAATACAAACGTTGTGTGTATAGTGATTAAATACAAAGATTAAAACTGAAGAGTTTTAATCATTAAGATACACAACTGGCTTACTCGTGAAGTGTGTGAGTGGGACAGGTGTCACACATGCAGTAACTGCCAGCAGTAATGTGGTAGTTTCCAACACGCATGCGCAGTAAAAACAGGCAATAATTATTGCTATTTACACGTTTCATCATTTTCAAAACGCATACAAACCGTTGTCAATCATACTCTCTATTTTCAAAAAGAATAAAGTTTCTCAAAAATGTAAAATGTCTGAAACACATTTATTTATTTTAATCATCAGAGATTAAAAATAAATTACCTCGGCGTAGAGTACACAGTTCAGCAGTGTTTATCAATTCTCCAACATCATTAATAATCTCTTTTCTCAAAATGCACAGTTGTGAGTATTTGTGTGTGAATAACAGAGTTTACTGAATGTAAATATTTAGAGCATCTCAAAGTGCATAAAATCCACAAATTAAATCAGTAAAAACTGGTTGCCCAAACTCTCATATGTAAGACAAAATCTGATGTCATCTAAACTCTGTACATACCTTTTTTCTTTTTTCTTTTTCTTTTTTTTTTATTTGTATAAGTATCTATATATTTATTGTGTTCACCCCCTGTCAATTTTTTTCTTTTTCTTTTCTTTCCTTTTCCAGTAATCAGAGGTTGGCACTAGTCACCAAAAATTTGGAAATTTTAGCCCTTATCTTAACAGTAAGTTCTTGGATCGTCCTAAACAATTAACTAGTCACCAAAAGTTTAAATTTTAGCCCTTACAAACAGAGTAAGTTCCTGGTTCTTCCTAGCCTCGTGACTAGTCACCAAAAATTTAAACTTTAGCCCTTACTGAAACAGCAAGTTCTTGGATCTTCCTAGATAATTGAGTAGTCACCAAAAATTTCAAATTTTAGCCCTTATTGACACAATAAGTTCCTGGGTCTTCCTAGGCACAACATGATCTCAAAGGAATTTGTACATTTTTATACATTTTTTTCTTTGGGGGTGAAGTAGCAGCAACTATCGATAAGAGTTTAGACTGACATCATTTAACACATATATTTAATGAGAGAAAGTGCAAACAGCTAATACAGACTCAGTGTATAGGACCAATAAACTAAGAGATGCTATAAATATAGAGACAGTATCATGCTGTGTAAGTTTTTTGCACACATTTGAGATCAGATCATATATAACTCAGAAGGATTCATGATTACTTACTGAGAATCATGCTTCATACTATTTTCTTCATCGGTGATTATGTTTCAGACAATACCACAATCAGAGATTAACATCAGAGTTTAACCAACAGAGTATGCTAACAGAGTTTAACAACATGATTTGCATGACAGTTAACATATGCATAGAAACATGAGCAACATATCACAGAAGAGTAAACTTTGAGTCTAACCAGTATCTCTAGTCGAAACCAGAGATCATTCCTAGTTCATTTACCAGTCTTGTAAATGTAGTTTCACTCAATGTCTTGGTGAAGATATCTGCAAGCTGTTGATCTTCACATGTTCCCTGATAAAGTGATACCTTATGCTGATGTGCTTGGTCATGGAGTGCTGTACTGGATTTCCTGTCATAGCAATAGCACTTTGATTATCACAAAAAATAGGTATCTTAGAGTACCTTAACCCATAATCCAGCAGTTGATTCTTCATCCACAGAATCTGTGCACAACAGCTACCAGCATCAATATACTCTGCTTCTGCAGTGGATGTGGAAATTGATTTCTGTTTCTTACTGTACCAAGAAACTAGTCTGTCACCTAAAAATTGATAGCTTCCACTGGTGCTCTTTCTGTCAATCTTACAACCTGCAAAGTCTGCATCAGAGTAACCAATAAGCTTAAACTCTGATTCTCTAGGATACCACAAACCCAAGGTTATGGTTCCTTTGAGATATTTGAAAATCCTCTTCAAAGCTGTTAGATGAGGCTCTCTGGGATCTGCTTGAAATCTTGCACAAAGACAGGTTGCATACATGATGTCTGGTCTACTTGCAGTCAAATAAAGAAGAGACCCTATCATGCCTCTGTAGTTTGTCATATCTACTGAACCTCTTGTGTCTTTGTCTAGCTTGGTTGCAGTTGCCATAGGAGTTGTTGCAGATGAACTATCAAGCATACCAAATTTCTTGAGAAGATTTCTGGTATATTTTGCTTAATTGATAAAAATCCCATCATCTGTTTGCTTTACCTGCAAGCCTAAAAAATAACTAAGCTCTCCCATCATGCTCATTTGGTACCTGGACTGCATAAGCTTGGCAAACTTCTTACAGAGTTTATCATTAGTAGACCCACAGATTATATCATCCACATAGATTTGAACTAAAAGCAAATCATTACCAGAATTGAAATAGAACAAGGTTTTATCAATTGTACCTCTTGTGAACCCACTCTCTAAAAGAAATTGAGCCAGAGTTTCATACCATGCTCTAGGTGCCTGCTTTAGTCCATAAAGTGCTTTGTCAAGCCTGTAGACATAATCTGGGTGCTTGGGGTCCACAAACCCTGGTGCTTGTTCAACAAACACTTCTTCTTCAAGTTTCCCATTGAGAAAAGCACTCTTCACATCCATCTGAAAGACTTTAAACTTCTTGTGAGCAGCATATGCTAGAAAAATCCTTATGGCTTCCAACCTTGCAACTGGAGCAAAGGTTTCATCATAGTCAATTCCTTCCTGCTGAGAATATCCTTTTGCCACAAGTCTAGCTTTATTCCTTGTAATTACTCCCTCACTTTCAGTCTTGTTTATGAAAACCCACTTTGTACCAACAATAGATCTGTTTTTGGGTCTTGGTACAAGTGTCCAAACTTCATTTCTCTCAAACTCATTCAATTCCTCTTGCATTGCTGTTATCTAGTTAGCATCTTGAAGAGCTTCATCTACTTTCTTAGGCTCTGTTTGAGATATGAATGCATGAAACAGACATTCATTTACTGTAGCACTTCTTGTTCTCACACTTGCATCTGGATCTCCAATAATCAGATCAGGTGTATGAGCCTGTGTCCACTTTCTTGCTGTAGGTAAGTGGCTTCTTTCATCATTATTGGATTCTCCCCCTTGATCCATGCGCTCCTGATTTTCTTGTTGACCATGTGTATTATATGAGGCTCCCCCTGAATTGGATTGCTCAGTGTTTGAAGTTTCAGAGTTTAAGCCAGAGTTTGTGTCATATTCTTCAGCTGACTCACTTGCAGAATGTGAGTCATCATGTTGAGATGTTCCCGAAGTATCTTCATGCTCCCCCTCAACTGGTTCTCTATTTTGTTCTGTCAGAGAAACTTCCTCAGTGTTTACCAGTAGAGGTTCAGAGTATGCTTCAACAGAGTTTGTTGGATAGGCTTCATCAGAGTTTACGTCATCAGAGTTTAGATCTTCATTTTCAAAGCGTAGTTGATCATGATTTTCTTCATCTTCAAGTCCAGTTATTTTCTTGTCATCAAATGACACATGTATAGATTCCATGATCACTTTAGTTCTCAGATTATAGACTCTGAATGCTTTAGTCGACAGTGGATATCCAACAAAAATTCCTTCATCAACTTTTAATTCAAACTTGGTCAACTGTTCAGGATGAGTTTTCAACACAAAGCACTTGCACCCGAAAATATGAAAATATTTCAGGTTTGGTTTCTTTTCTTTCACCATCTCATATGGTGTTTTCCCATGCCTGTTAATCAATGTAGCATTTTGAGTAAAACAAGCAGTTTGAACAGCTTCTGCCCAGAAATAAGTTGGCAATTTTGCTTGAATAAGCATTGTTCTGGCAGCTTCGATTAAAGTTATGTTCTTTCTTTCAACTACACCATTCTGCTGTGGAGTCCCTGGTGCAGAAAATTCTTGCTTCACTCCTCTTTCCTTGCAAAATTCTTCCATTGTTGCATTTCTGAATTCAGTACCATTATCACTCCTGATAATTTTCACTTTATACTGTGATCCTTTATCCAGTAGCTTTACATGTTCCATCAGAGTTAAGGCAGTTTCATCCTTCTTTGCTAGAAAGTACACCCAGGTGTATCTAGTGTACTCATCAACAATGACTAAAGCATATTTCTTTCTGCCAAGAGACATTACATTCACTGGACCAAATAGATCAACATGAAGAAGATGATAAAGATCCACAACTGAAGATTCAGACTTGCTCTTGAAAGATGACTTCCTTTGCTTGGCCTTTTGACAGGAATCACACAGACCATCTAAGCTGAGTATAGATTTTGGAAGTCCCCTTATAAGATCTTTTCGAATCAACTCATTTATGTTGTTCAGATTTAGATGAGAGAGCTTCTTATGCCATTTCCAGCTCTCTTCACTAGGCATCTTTGCAGATAGACACACATCTTTTCCTTTAGAGTTTGTCACCAAACTTGCTTCATAGATATTATTTCGTCTGTGTCCAACTAAAACAACTTTCCCTGTAGATTTGCTAACAACCTCACAGTTGTTGTGATATAAATAAATAAAGCAAGGGTGAGAAATAGAGCCCACCAAAATAGTTTATGACAGATCATCAGTATATAACAGTTTGAAAATATCTTGGTATCCACATGATATGCATTAAACGGACAAGATACCAGTATAACCTAAAAGATGAAGTTACGAGAAAAATTTAATATAAGGTTTCCGTGTGACGCCCTCCCAATCTAGGGTCATGATTGGGGAGTCACTACAACCTCTAAACATATAAACATGTAAATAATAATATAAACATGCAGACACGACCCCAACTCTACCCTGGAAGTGCGTAACTTAAGTTAATATTTCTGCAGAAAATTCGGCATGACCTATTCGTAAAATGAACTATGGCCTGTTTTAAAAATATCTGAAATACTAACTCAATCATCCACACAAAATCCATAATTCATTCAATATTCCATCCATCTCCAATCCCTTTCATTTTATACGTAAGAAATAAATCTGCCTTGACATGCCGCTATACTATAAAAAAATACTAATAAATTTACCCAAGGGGTAATGGAAATCTCCACTTGGCCGGGTACATGCATTAATACTGATATTGACGACTCTGGCTTAGGAAAAGGAATCTTAGATGAAGGGTAATCTCTCGAAACAACCATTATCTGTAACAACACAACAATAAACCAAGAAGATACTTAAACGGTTAAGGGTTATCTTAATTCTACTAATACTCATCCTAAAAGTAACCTACATCTACACATCCTATCTTACCTATGAAGCTTAAGTCCTACTTCTCACCTTAAATTCTCTCATTATTGTTACAGTGACCAAAACCTGTAGCTCTGATACCAACCTGTGACGCCCTCCCAATCTAGGGTCATGATTGGGGAGTCACTACAACCTCTAAACATATAAACATGTAAATAATAATATAAACATGCAGACACGACCCCAACTCTACCCTGGATCTTTAACAGGTAATGGTATGAAACAGGCATCAACTATCTACTTCATTTTATTACATAATAAAAGTCTCAAAAGTTATTACAACCATGTCTCAAAAACACTACGTTCCCTATTACAAAACACCTTCTAAAAGTGGTCAGCACCTACCTAGGCTGGCATCTCAAGTATAACCCTATAAGAAGACTTCCTAGCTGTCTGATATGTGTGTACCATCTTCTCGTTTAACTGTGGGTTAGAATAGGAAATGGAATAAGCCAAATGCCCAGCAAGTAATAATATGGCCAAATAATTAACCACAATGAAACCGTTTTCAATACCAATCTGTATGTCATAAGTATAGCAGAATCCATATCAAGGGATTATCAGAACAATGAACTGGTTATACAATTTCAAAGGGTAAACCAATTTCCTTATAAAGATATATGATTTCAAGAAAAGCAATAAGTAATTTGGAGATTTTTCACAACGCACCGGACAATACGGGTGATCAGCCACGTAAAGTCCCCATACCGGACACACAGTCCCTCTGGTCCTTGTATTGGGTCCCAATAGGCACACATTGTGTTATTCCCAAATGACCTAACAGAATTGTAGAAGGGGGGGGGTTGAATACAATTCTTGATATTTTCTTGAAACTAAACACTTTGTAAAATTAAACTGAACTGAATAAATAAAAACACAAGATATAAATAATTCAGTTGGATTGTTTGATGATCCAACTGAAGTGTTTTTATTGCGGAAATAATCTGTGATACAAATGTACACAGCTGCTCAGTTACAATGTTGTAGAGAAGAATGCTCTCAAAAATAGCTAATACAATCTATTTGTTTTTCTTCTCTCTTTTTAAAGTAACTGCTACACTTGGTTATATAATCCCAAGTTTACAATTCTACATTTGGTTAAACTAAAGAATAATAGTAGTAACCATCAGTAGCTTGCTTTTCATTCCTTTTGTCTAATGGTCCTTGGAGATCTTTGCTTTTGTCTTCATGCTCATTATAATCATTCCCAAGAGCCTTATTGGAAATTGGAATGTTTCCTTATTTCCAGTAACCACTTTGATGGCTTCCAATGCAAAGTACACTTCCATATCTCCTTTTAGATCTGTTCAGTAAACTGTCACTATCACTTTGTCAACTGTTCAAAAAGCAACATTGATTCGTTGATAGCAAGGAGATGTGTTTCGTTGATAGCTTCATTCTTCATTCCGTTGATGGTGTTTCCCTCGTTTCGTTGATGGGTAAACTCCATACCGTTGACAGAGTAATCTTCATACCGTTGACATGTCTTCACTTAGGCAGAATTACAAGGCATAACATATTTACAATTAACCAACCTATTTTGCCTATCTAGTACATAGTCAACATGACTTAGAAAACCTATCTAAAACATATAATAGAATGCCTATCATACTGTGAAGTATTGTACAATGCAATTGCTACAACACTCATTTCGTTGATGAGCTTCCTGTCAACGAAACACTGCAAAGCATGCTATTTCGTTGACAGCTACAAAATTGACTTTACACAAATTCTACTAAGTGTTTTATGTTTATCATCAAGAACAACATATTCCTAACAATCTCCCCCAATTTATGACTGATAGAATAACAGCCATAAATCAAGAGACTTGATGATAACAAAAACACTCAGATACATCATAAATTACAAAAGTAGAAAATGTATTAAGCTTCAAAACTTTATAGACAAAATACAAGACTTACAAGACTAATGCCCACAAGTGCTCCTCTAGTCTGAGCAAATGTTTCATCTGTGACTTCTTTGTGGCATAGTCTTCTTCCCTCTCTTGGAGTTGTTTTCCTCAATCTGGACCTGTAGCCTTCTGTAGAAGATTTTCTCCTCTTCATCTTGATCACCAAGCTTGGATTGCATCAGCTTTAGAGTTTGATTAGATGCCTTCTCCAGCTGGTCTTCCATTCTGAAGAATCTTCTGCAATTGTCCTTGTCCTTAAACTCCATCATCCAATAAGGTTGAAGATGGATTTTCTTTCCTGTTGAGGGAACTCTAAGTATTCTGGGAAGAGCCTCAGGCTTGTTCCAGCTAGCCTTTAACTGACAGATTTTGGAGACCACCTCAGACTTGGCTGTTTTGGTGAAACCAAAGTCCTTTTTCAAGCATCTAAACACTGAGAGTAGTGTTTGATAGTCTTCTCCTAAAATTCTGTAGAGAGGCCACACTTGTTCTCTACCACCCTTGAATGTGAACACTAGTCTTTCAGGCAACTTTTGAGAAGCTGCAATTCCCCTTACTTCCACCAGGTTGTCTAGGTCAAGATGTAGACTGGATTCTTCCCTGATGTCAGCAATGTACATGCAGTCCTCTGGGTTTGCTGGGGGTTTCTGAGATTGTGGCTTTCTCACAAAAACAGGCTTTGCTTTGACAGACCTCTTCTTTGTCTTCATTGGTTGGTCCTTCTCTAACAGGAACTTTGGAAAGTATGCCTCATCAAACTCAATTGGCTCTTCCTTTGGCTCAATTGGCTGATTGTGAAAATTGACAAGATGATCAGGATCACTGGCTAACTTTACCTCAAAAACTGGATTAGCAATTGTTGGAGGTGCAATAGGTATAGAAGAGTCTGATGCAGTACTCTGAGAATCAGCATTCTCAAAGGCTATGTTTCTCCTAGCTCTCTCTTTGGGTTGCCTTGTGCTCTTCTTTGAACTCCTTTCCTCTCTAGTGCTCTCCTCTTGCTTCCTTTCTTCTTCATCTAGAGCTTGAGCTACTGCAAGAGCTTGCATAGCTGCTTGTTCTGATTCCTCAGCCTTGGCTTCAGCAAAGTTTGGATGACCAGCCCAAACACAGATTTGTTGTCCATTCCTGTAGACAATTGCCCTTTGCTTCCTTATCTCATAATTATTGCTTTCCTTGCTTTTTGTGATGAGTGGACCAAGAAGCTTGTGCTCATCTGGATAAGGTGCAGGATAGAAAGTCCTTGCTATGTTTTTGCCCTTTGGTTTAGCAGGGGACTTGGGAGATAGGCTTCTTTGAATTGTAGCTTGTTCCACATCCCTAGTGCATGAAGTTTGTCCTCTTTCCTTCCTTGGTCCTTGAGTGACTCCATGTAGAAGGGGCTCTTGGTGATAGAAAGAATTTGTCTGTGGCTCCCATTCCGTTGATGCTAGTACCATGGCATTCGTTGATGGCTGTTCCGTTGATGGATTTGAGTCCTTATTTTTAGTAATCTTCTTGAACTTTGCTTCTATGTTGGACCAATGTTCTTTGATTTGTTCTGCAAGTCTCATCCTCATAGAAGCTTCTTGTATAAGGTCAATACCATCTTTTTGCTGCTTTCCAAGCTCCCCCATTGCTAATGGCTCCTTTGGTAGGGAAATGGCTGGGACCATAACCTTGGTAATCTGAATGTTTAGCTCCTTAGATTTCTCCCCCTTTTTGTTATCATCAAAAGAGATGGCTGGGAGTCCTTGAGCTGCCACTAGCTGGGCCAATAGTTGAGTTTGTTTCTCCTGTTCCTTTTGCATCTGTGATAGAGTAGCTTCCACCTTGTCCACTCTAGAAGAGAGAGTCTTCAAGGAGGAATCCACTTCAGGTTCTTTAGAGAAAAACCTGTTCATCCTGGACACAGTGAGAAGAGGAAGCTTTTCATCTAGCCTCCTATCATTAGCAGCCCTAAGGTTGCTGATTGAATCCTTGATCTCTGTAGCTTCAATCCTTGTCTGCAACATTTGTAGCCTTTGAATTTCCAGAGAATCCATTATGGCTTTGTAGAATTTCTTGTCCCTTTCTCCTGCAGACTCATGAGCTAGATATGCTTCATTGTACTGCCTTGTGATAGCAGCATCCAAATTGCTTCTACCATGCATATCTTGAGAAATCCAGTTTGGTGTAGGAGGCACCACAGAAGTCCCAGTCTGTGCAGTAGTGGCCACCTGTAGAGTGTCACCAAAGCTATCCTCACTATCAGAAAAATCAAAGTCTCCACTTGCTTCAGCTCCTGGAGGTAGATTGGTCAGGGCGTCCTTTGCTCTTTGCATTGATGCAGTTGTGTGAATTAGTTGTAGTGACCTCTCTGCCTCCACATTGCCCTGTTGAGCCAAAATTTGATAGGCTGACACAGGATGAGTAAAGGTCTCAGGATCCAGGGAAATACTATCCAGAGTTTGCTGATAAACCTCTTGGAAAGTAAGTTCCCTTTCTCCCTCACTGACCTCCATTAACTCATTAGCAATGGCTGCTTCCATCCTTATTTCTCCTGTAGTCCCTTCTCTCTCTCCACTCTGTTCTTGCATCATGGGCTCCCCATGGCTCACACCTCTCACACCCTCACCTTCACCTTCTAAGGTAGAACTCTCAATCTCTCCTTTTACCTGGCTGGAAGAAATAGCCAGCCTCTCACTCACATTCTCTCCTTTTGCCTGGCTGCAAGCCAGCCTCTCAGTTTCACTCCCTCTCAGTCCTAGAAGTGTCTCAACTACCACTAGATCATCTGCACTAGTTGTGGGAACAACTTGATTTTCAATTAGAGGTGCAGAGTGAACTATCAACGGAATGGTAGTTTGAACTGTCAACGGTATGGATACCGTTGATGGAGAAACACTTGTCAACGAAATAGACTGTTTCGTTGATGAAGTCAAGAAAGCACTTTGAGAATGAGAAATTACAGTAGAGTCTGTGGTGATTGATTTTAGAGATTGTTCCACAGATCCCCTTGCAATTTCAGAAAAAATTGGTTGATGGCCCAACAAATCACTTAGCAAGTGATGGCCACCAGCTTCAGAGTGGGGCTTCTCCAAGATTAGAGTTGGAGAATCAGGATAGATGTATGGATCATGTCCACATCCAAAGATTGAGTTGGTGAAGTTGATGGAGATAATTCAAGATTGATGTTTAGAGAATGGGACTGTAACCCCAGAGTAATGATAGGGGCTACATCAAACTGAATTTGAGAAACTGGAAGTGTTGCTTCCAGTGTGTGTGCACCCTGTGTACCCTTGGACTTTTGCTTCACTCTCCTTTGGTATTGGGAAAATGTAGACTGTGGGCTTGAAGTGTCCCTTACCCTTTTGGACTGTGCTCTAGGAGGAGAGCTTGTTTCAATAATCACATCCTTTTGGGAGGATGCAATTAGACTTGTGTTTAAATCCATGTTACTCATTGTGCCTTGTTGGGAAGACACAATGGGGCTTGGCTGGTACACACTAACCTGTCCTTCCTTATCCTTGGGGTTTCTTTGATGTTCACCCCTTCCCTCACCTCTCACAACTCCAGACTCACTCCCCTTAGGTTGTGTGGTAGTTTTTACAACAGGTGCCTTTTGAGAAGCACCTGAGGTTGGCTTGGAGGTTTTCTTTGATTTTGGTTTTGTTGCTAGGGTAGGAGCCTGTTGGGTCACAGCTACAGACTCCATAGCAACATTGGAAGGTAAAACAGTAGAGGTGTTAGCTACACTAACAGGGATAGTAGTAGTTACCTCAATGATTGGCAGATACACCACTGGAACATCACCATTGTGGTTCAGCCTCAGTATGTCTGTCAATACTCTCTTTTCTTGCACAAAGCACTCAAACCTGGCATTAGGGTTAGAGATAACTAATGGTGTTGGACTAACATGGTTAGCCAACATCATCAGAAACCTAGCATAATAGATATTTTTCTTCCTATTTGCTTTGTCACCCAACTTAGCACCAATTTCATACATAAGTTGGGTGCTAAAGTTGTGATATCTATCATTTAGAAGCATGGTTAGGAGAATTAACATAGAGTTAGTTAATTCATCAAAATTACTAATCTTTCCAGAAAAGACCTTAATGAATGCATCAGCTAAATAACTGTATTCCCTAACCAAACCTCTCCTAATTATTCTACCCAGATTATCAGTAGGCAAGGAGTAGTTTATAGAATTTAGCATGGTAGTTATTTCAGTGTTAGTAGGCAAAGCATCACAGTTATTATCAGGAATATGTAAACATGCTTGCAAAACATCAGAATTAACTATGTACTCATTACCTTGAAGAGTGAATTGTAGTGTGCAGTTTGTTCCACTATACTCACAAGAGGTCCAAATTTCCTCGATTATCTCATTGTAGAGTGGTGTAGAGTGAAACATTGCATAGCTCAACTTGCAATTCTTCATGAAATCAATCATTTTGAAGAACAGTCTGTTCGGGTTTTCCTTGACAACAAAAGGGATGGAGTTGTTCTTCTCATAGATGAACCCTCCAGCAGACATAAGCTTGACTATAGGTGCCATTGTTGATTAAAGGAAAGCTTCGAACTGAATTGCTTGTTAGAGAGAAGAAGAGAGAAAAAGCCTTTGGAATTTTTGAGAACAGGTAAAAAGAAATAATGAAAATAAAATTTCTTAAATACTCCCCCAAAAATTCTCAGAAAATGAATCCAATAATAAATGTAAATTACTGGATTGGCTTAAAAATATAACCGTTACTCTTAAAGTATTACCATGATTTATACTTACAGGGGTGTATGCATAGATCGTGGTAAAAGACGTGTTAAAATTTCAACGGTTCAGATTAAAAGCGCTTTATATCAACGAATCAGAATTGGGCGTTTAAGGTCCCGTCTATTTCGTTGATAAAGCTGCATTTCGTTGATACAAATGAACTATCAACGAAACACCCAGAAGAAGTGCTAAGACTGTCAACGAAATGGTGCATTCCGTTGGCATAGTAATTTTGACTTAGACAAAATTTTTACCTTTTCCTGAGAAAATTAATTCACAGAAAAACATAGCAAATTTCTGGCTGCATTTTAACTTGCAAATATCTCAAAAATAATTAAGAGAAATTTAGCATACCTAGCTCACTTACTAATCTTGAGAATGTTGATTCATCAAGTGGCTTGGTAAAGATGTCTGCAAGTTGTTGTTCACTTGGAACAAAATATAACTCCACAGTACCATTCATAACATGTTCTCTAATGAAATGGTACTTGATGTCAATGTGCTTGGTTCTTGAATGCTGCACTGGATTCTCAGTAATGGCAATGGCACTAGTGTTGTCACAGAAAATAGGAATTTTCTCAACTCTTAATCCATAATCAAGTAGTTGGTTTTTCATCCATAAAATCTGTGCACAACAACTTCCAGCTGCAATATACTCAGCCTCAGCTGTGGAGGTAGAAACTGAGTTTTGTTTCTTGCTGAACCATGACACAAGCTTGTTTCCTAGGAATTGACAGGTTCCAGTTGTACTTTTCCTGTCAATTTTACATCCTGCAAAATCTGCATCTGAATAACCAATTAGTTCAAAACCAGATTCTCTAGGATACCAAATGCCAAGGTTTGGTGTTCCTTTGAGATATCTGAAAATTCTTTTAATAGCAACTAAATGGGATTCTCTAGGATCAGCCTGAAATCTAGCACATAGACATGTAGCAAACATAATATCAGGTCTACTAGCTGTTAAATATAAAAGTGAGCCTACCATGCCTCTGTAACTTGAAATGTCCACAGATTTTTCCTTAGTATTCAATTCAAGTTTGGTGGCAGTAGGCATGGGAGTTTTGGCAGGAGAGCATTCCATTAGGTTAAACTTCTTTAATAAATCATGAATGTATTTTGTTTGACTAATGAAAATGCCTTCATTAACTTGCTTTACTTGAAGACCAAGAAAGTAAGTTAATTCTCCCATCATGCTCATTTCATACTTACTTTGCATAAGCTTGGCAAACTTTTGACAAAGTTTCACATCTGTAGACCCAAAGATTATATCATCTACATAAATTTGAACAAGTAAAGTAGAGCCATTTACAACCCTGTGAAAAAGAGTTTTATCTACAGTACCTCTAGTGAAATGATTCTCAAGGAGGAACTGTGAGAGAGTGTCATACCAGGCTCTAGGTGCTTGTTTCAAACCATAGAGTGCTTTGAGAAGGAAGTACACATAGTCTGGAAAATCATCATCTTCAAAACCAGGAGGTTGACTTACATACACCTCCTCTTCCAATTCCCCATTCAGAAAAGCACTCTTCACATCCATTTGATAGACCTTGAAATTGGCATGGGCTGCATAGGCTAGGAAAATCCTTATTGCTTCTAGTCTTGCAACAGGAGCAAAGGTTTCATCAAAATCAATTCCCTCTTCCTGTGAGTAGCCTTTTGCAACCAGTCTAGCTTTGTTCCTTGTGACTATGCCATTTTCATCCATCTTGTTTCTGAACACCCACTTTGTGCCTATAACACTCCTGTCATTAGGCCTGGGCACCAGCTTCCAAACATTGTTTCTCTCAAATTGGTTTAGCTCTTCTTGCATGGCTAAAACCCAATCTGGATCTAGAAGTGCATCCTCAACTTTCTTTGGCTCATCTTGAGACAGAAAGCTACTATATAGACATTCTTCTTGAGTTGCTCTTCTAGTTTGGACTTTTGAAGAAACATCACCTATAATAAGTTCAAAGGGATGATCTTTAGTCCATTTTCTTGAGGGAGGTAGATTTGCTCTTGAAGACGTAGCTTCATGATCATGATTGCCTTGATTGGATATTTGTCCTTGAGAAACTCCCCCTGAGTTTGTTGTCCCTAAGTGATCACTTCTAGAAGTATTCCTATGACTATCAACGGTATGACCGTTTTGGCTGTCAACGAAACGCTCATTCTGACTGTCAACGAATCCACCATCATGACTGTCAACGAAATGACCATTTGGCCTACTAGCAGCTATTCTTTTCAATCTTAATGCAGCAATTTCATCTTCACTGCTGCTTTCATCTGTGCTAGATACAACAACTTTAGGCTGTTTCTCAGTAGCCTTATCATGATTCACTTGATCTCCTTCCTCATTTTCAAAAGAAAGACTTTCATGGAAACCTTCATCACAGAAACCTTGGATTTTGAGATCATCAAAAACAACATGTACAGATTCCATAACAATGTTGATTCTGAGATTATAGACTCTGTAAGCTTTCCCTGCTGCATATCCCACAAATATTGCTTCATCTGCCTTTGCTTCAAATTTCCCCAAATGCTCAGCTTGATTTCTCAGAACAAAGCACTTGCATCCAAAGACATGAAGAAAATCCAATAGTGGCTTCTTTCTTTTGAGTAACTGATAAGGGGTCATTCCTTTGGCCTGATTAATCAAAGAAATATTTTGAGTAAAGCAAGCTGTGTTAACTGCCTCAGCCCAAAAATATGTAGGTAACTTTGATTCATCTAGCATTGTCCTTGCAGCTTCAATAAGTGTTCTGTTTTTCCTTTCAACTACACCATTTTGCTGTGGTGTTCTTGCTGCTGAAAACTCATGCAAAATACCATTTTCTTCACAGAACACCTTCATGCTTGAATTCTTGAATTCTGTCCCATTGTCACTCCTAATCCTTCTTACTTTGAAATCAGGATGATTGCTTACCATCTTGATGTGATTGATAATGATTTCACTTGCCTCATCTTTAGAGTGCAAAAAGAAAGTCCATGTAAATCTAGAAAAATCATCAACAATCACAAGACAGTATTTCTTCTTTGAGATGGACATAACATTTACAGGGCCAAATAGGTCCATATGAAGCAATTCAAGCTGCTGGACGATTGATGACTCTGTCTTGCTTTTGAATGATGCCTTCTTCTGTTTTCCCTTTTGACAGGCATCACACAAACCATCCTTGGAGAACTCCACTTGTGGAATTCCTCTAGCAAGATCTTTCCTCACCAAATCATTCATAACTTTGAAATTCAGATGGGATAACTTCTTGTGCCATAACCAACTTTCATCCTTGCTTGCCTTGCTGAAAAGACAAGTGATGGTGTCTGAACTTGTGCTACTAAAGTCAGCAATGTACACATTCCCCCTTCTGAATCCAGTCATTACCACATTGTTGTTTCCTCCTTTAGAAACAACACAGGCTTCTCTAGAAAAAGTAACTAAAAATCCTTTGTCACAAAGTTGGCTGATACTAAGCAAGTTGTGCTTAAGACCATCCACCAATGCAACCTCATCTATGATGACATTCTCTTTTGAAATCAAGCCATATCCCTTTGTGTAGCCTTTGCTGTCATCTCCAAAAGCAATACAAGGGCCAGCTCTTTCCTGAAACTCTGTGAGCAGGGTAGAATCACCAGTCATGTGTCTTGAACAACCACTATCCAAGTACCAAAGATTCCTTTTGTCTCCCTGCACACAATAAAACCAAATCAAGTCGATTTTGGTACCCAAGTTTCCTTGGGTCCTGTCTTGTTAGCCTTTGCATTCCCTTTTGTACCATTTTTCACTTTGGGCTCAGATTGATTCAAATCAATCTTTACCCTTGGTGTTGATTTCTGAGGGTTGCTCATATTTTCATTCATAGCATGCATAGTTGGAGGAACAATCATGTTATTCATGTTCCATGGCATTTGTGGCATGTTAAACATATTCATGTAAGGATTAGGCACAAATGGCATGCTAGCATATGGATTCTGAAATTGTGCATATGGAGCAAACATGTTAGGCATAACAGGCATTGTAGGCAAGGAACTGTTCATTGCAGGCTTGGGCATTTTCACATTAGGAGTTTTCTTAACAGATTTGCAGTTAGTAGACAAATGACTAACACTTCCACAATTAACACATGTCTTTCTAGGAGCATATTTATCAGGTGTGTAATTGTTGTGTTTGTTAATTCCTACTTTGCCATTCCTGTTATTCTTTTTATTTCCCTTAGCCTCATTATGAACTTTCTCTACCTTGTCTTTCAATTGCTTGTTAGACAAGTGACCTACATTAGCTCTCTCAACAGGCTTCTCAATTTTCTTTAAAATACTAGACTCACCTTGAACAAAGTTCTTGGTGACAGGACCATACTTGTCATTAAGTCTAGTGAGTTTATCTTTTCTTTTGTCTGTCAACGAAACAGCCTGATCGGTTGATGGTTCATGTGTCAACGAAACATTGCATTCCGTTGACATATCAACCTTCAACAAATGATCATTGTTGTTTGTTGACTCTGTTTCTGATTCTAAGGTTTCACCAACATACCCTAGCTTCTCTTTGTTCCTTTTCCATGATTGCTCACAGAAGGATTCCACGCCTTGAACATTAATTATGTTGGCAGCAACATTCCTGGCATCCTTCCATTTTGCAATCACACCTTGTTCTATCTCAAGTTGTGTTTTAAGAATTTCTTCCCTTTGTAACACGTTCTCAAGTTCCTTCTTAGCATCCCTACTAACACATCTCATTTTCTCAAAATCAATGAGCTGTGCTTCTAACATTGCATTCCTATCACTTAAGAGCAGATTGGTCTCTTTTATTCTTGAATTCTCTTTAGTAAGTGATTTAAGAGTAACACGCAAATTATATAATACAGTAGACATTTCATTTACTGCACTGTCGCATTCCTCTTTAGAAAGCTCAGAAAGATTAGTAATTGTTACCTGGTTGCTTGAGGAACTTGCTTCCTGCTCATGATTGTCAGCCATAAGAGCCAAGTTGACATACTCAACATCATCATCAGAATCTTCACCATTACCAGCCCAATCATACTCCTGAGACATGAAAGCCTTTTCTTTTTGTTTGAGAAGTTCAAAGTATTTCTTTTTATAATCAACAGGCTCAAATTTCCTGTTGCCCTTCTCAACCTTGGGCTTTCTACAGTCTCCAGCAAAGTGACCAAGCATTCCACAATTGAAACATTTTGACTTAGACTTTTCAATCCAGTTTGTTTTGCTAGGTTGAAAGTCTCTTCTTGGTGGCCTTGCTTCTGAGTTTCTTTTGAACTTGAACTTAGAGAATTTTCTAGACAGAAAAGCAATGTGTTCATCAATCTCATCTAAGTCCTCCAAGTTGGCTGGTTCTGATTCTTCTTCTTCTGTCATCTTGTCTTTACCCTTGCTAACATCACTCCTACAACTAGATCGACTAGTTGTGGCCTTTGCAGCTTCTTTATTGTCATCTTCAAGTTGGTTCACTGATGCAATCAATGCAATAGATCCACCCTTCTTCTGTACCTTTTCAATTTCTTCATCTTGCTCCATTTCCAGCTCATAAGTCTTCAAGGTTCCATAAAGCCTTTCAAGAGTGTAGTCTTTGTACTCTTGAGTGTTTCTGAGAGAAACAGTCATAGGCTTCCATTCTTTTGGAAGAGCTCTAAGAAATTTAAGGTTTGAATCCTTGGTTTGATAGATCCTCCCATACAACTTTAATCCATTCAAAAGCTTTTGAAACCTACTGAACGTGTCATTTAGGGTTTCACCAGCTTTAAAATGAAAATGCTCATATTGTTGTATAAGGAGTTGCATTTTATTTTCCCTGACTTGCTCAGTTCCTTCACAGAGTGTTCTAACAGTATCCCATACTTCCTTAGAGGTTGTACAGTTGATAACATTGTCAAACATCTCTTGCTCCAAACCATTAAACAGAATGTTCATGGTCCTTTTGTCTTTATGGACTTCTGCAACATCTTCAACAGTCCATTCTGAGACAGGTTTTGGAATCTCTACATCAGGTTCATCATCTGGCAGTCCAACTCTAGAATCAAGCTTCATGGGAACGTGTGGACCTTTCTCAATGCAGTCTACATACCTCTCATCCATAGACATGAGATGTAAATGCATCTTTACTTTCCAGTGAAAGTAATTGTCTTTATCAAGAACTGGTATCTTCACACCTGCGTCCTTCTTCACCATGGTTTCTGTTTTTGGTCTTGATCTTTAAACTTCTTGTTTGTTAGAAGCTCGCTCTGATACCAATTGTTATTCCCAAATGACCTAACAGAATTGTAGAAGGGGGGGGTTGAATACAATTCTTGATATTTTCTTGAAACTAAACACTTTGTAAAATTAAACTGAACTGAATAAATAAAAACACAAGATATAAATAATTCAGTTGGATTGTTTGATGATCCAACTGAAGTGTTTTTATTGCGGAAATAATCTGTGATACAAATGTACACAGCTGCTCAGTTACAATGTTGTAGAGAAGAATGCTCTCAAAAATAGCTAATACAATCTATTTGTTTTTCTTCTCTCTTTTTAAAGTAACTGCTACACTTGGTTATATAATCCCAAGTTTACAATTCTACATTTGGTTAAACTAAAGAATAATAGTAGTAACCATCAGTAGCTTGCTTTTCATTCCTTTTGTCCAATGGTCCTTGGAGATCTTTGCTTTTGTCTTCATGCTCATTATAATCATTCCCAAGAGCCTTATTGGAAATTGGAATGTTTCCTTATTTCCAGTAACCACTTTGATGGCTTCCAATGCAAAGTACACTTCCATATCTCCTTTTAGATCTGTTCAGTAAACTGTCACTATCACTTTGTCAACTGTTCAAAAAGCAACATTGATTCGTTGATAGCAAGGAGATGTGTTTCGTTGATAGCTTCATTCTTCATTCCGTTGATGGTGTTTCCCTCGTTTCGTTGATGGGTAAACTCCATACCGTTGACAGAGTAATCTTCATACCGTTGACATGTCTTCACTTAGGCAGAATTACAAGGCATAACATATTTACAATTAACCAACCTATTTTGCCTATCTAGTACATAGTCAACATGACTTAGAAAACCTATCTAAAACATATAATAGAATGCCTATCATACTGTGAAGTATTGTACAATGCAATTGCTACAACACTCATTTCGTTGATGAGCTTCCTGTCAACGAAACACTGCAAAGCATGCTATTTCGTTGACAGCTACAAAATTGACTTTACACAAATTCTACTAAGTGTTTTATGTTTATCATCAAGAACAACATATTCCTAACACATTGGCCTTTAGGCTAGTCCATCCCTAGTCCATTTATTATAATTAAAAAGTGCTGGGCTGGCATCACTCGGCCTCTTACGCCTCCAACTTTAGGAATCCGTGGAAACCATAAATCGGAATTTAAATGAATTTAAACTTTGAAATTTCCTTTCTTTTAAAACCTTCCTTATGAAAGAAATCCTTTTTAAATCAAAAGATAAGTATTTGTATAGAGTCAAAGTGAAAGTTCATGTATCTTCAAATTCAAGTGAGTGTGTGATTCACATGCATGAGTTCAAATCTAATGTAAAAGAATCTCGGGTCAAAAGGCATCAAAATGTAAGCATAATCAAAGGATAAGGGTAAAGTTTGAAGAAAAGTCCAAGCAAGATATGGTTCGCAAGACATTGTTTTGTGTCTATAATTTTTGTATAAGAAAGAGTCTTTTGGGGATCAAGTAAGTTCAATCTGATCAATCTGGATTTCTATAAATGGGAAATCAGGAAGTAAATGCCATCAGGTATGTTTTGAAAATGTACTAGAATGTGGGTTCAGGTATAATCACTTTCAGGTATAGAAGGAATGCATAAGTAGATGATCAAATTCAGATTATAGAATCATCGGTTATTAGGTTTCGATACATGGATATAATCATGGTATAAAGGTTTAAGGAAAAAGAACTAAACAAAGTATAGTATACAGAACAACATGGTATATGAACAAAAATAGGGGTTATCAATGAACATGATGTATTTTCAGAATTAAAGGTATATAAACAAGATAGCAATTCATATATGCCAAAATGAAATAATGGAATCGAAAAGCGAAAGCAAGTCAGAATTACTTGCCTTAAGTAGCTAAAAAAGAGTAATCAGATTCACTGGTTTTCCACCTTTGCCTTGCCTTTATTTATAGGCTACTTATTTGGATTCTTAAGTAGCTTTTAGAACAGACCATACTCACTGAATTTCTGCCTTCGCCTTGCCTTTATTTCTAGGATCTACTTCTTTGGATTCTACAAAGGAATAAATACTATTTCAGTACGTACTCTCCAAAAATCTAACCTTTATTCTAATCTACCCAAACGTTTCCTAGAACGAAACTACATATAATATTCACATCCCATATAACTTGCCTCTATAGCTTATACAAACAAGGTTTCACATAAACACATATAATCATACAAGTTCACATAAATTATACTCCTTTAAAAATATACAAGTATCAAAATGTTATCCATCCCTTTAGTACATGCCATACTAGGCAAAAATTGACCATATCAAATAAGGTCTTCAACATGCTCAAAACAACTCCTAAAACAATTCAATCAATTGTCAAACTTAAAAATTCTGCTGCGCACAGTTTACTCAAACCATTTTCATAAATTCAAAAATAATCAAATTACCATCAAATTTTACAGGCTCCTTCCTGAATACCAACATAAACTGACATAAAATTTCAACTCTAAAATAGTTTATTTAGACCAAAAACGAACTGACTAAAGTACACCCTGAATACAGAAAATTTCTGCTCAGCACCGCCTTTAGTAAAACAATCATAACTTTTTACTCACTAACTCAGTCGACACATGGTTTTCGCGTGAAAAAATTAGACTCCAAGTAGAACATTTAAATCCTATACCCACTGTCTAAAAAAGGTAGCAAACAATCACAATTCATCAGAACAGAACAGGCATTTCCTTGACAACCCAACCTCGTGTTCATCTCCAAAATCAAACCCGGAATCCAAAATCCTCGGATGAATCCGAAAATCAATCAAAACTCAACATGAAACTAAGATTAATTACTTACTAACATTTAAACATATAACCACGAATCAAATCAAGTCATTTTCCGATTCAAAACTCAAAACCCGAATCTAAAATTTAAGAAAATCTGAAGTTAAATAAAACCAATGACATGCAACAAAAATTAACTACTTATAAATGCTCTACAACACTATACATACCTCAAAATATATATATCATGGTCACCGGTTCACCGGAATTCATCACCGGTGGTCGACGAATTACATGCAGCCCCAAGAACAAAGGGGTTTTGTATGAATTCGTCCCCAATTGGTCCTATAACCACAATTAAACACTTAAACATCAAGAACACTTGATTTTAAATCAAAAATCTGAAACCCTGAATTTTAAAACCCATTTTTGAATCCTCACCAAACTCAACACTATTGGTATATAAGTGTAGAGCTCGGCGAGAGCTTCGATTTGACTATCTACCCATCAATTTTCATCAACAAAATCAAGAGAAAGATAAGAGATAAGGAAGAGAGATTAGAGAGAGAATTGAGTTGAAATGAAAATGGGGAAGAAACTGGTCGTGAGGGGTTTTTGTAGTCCCAAGGGCAATTTTGTCATTACACAATTCTAAAATCTGATTTTTAATAAAAGAAAACCAATAAATAACCTTTTTAAAATCGAAAATAAAATCAAAATAATAACTGAAAATCAAAATTTATTTTTAAAATAAAGATTACAGATTTACAAGCTCACACATATTTTTAAAATATTTTTATGATCAAAATCGAATTAAATATGAATTTTCAAAGTTTAAATCACACAAATGACATTTAACTCATAAAATCATTTTTAAATCCTTAACACCAAATATAAATTCCTCCACTATTTTTCGAAAATAATATAATATAAAAGAAGTGTTATGAAAAAGATTTCACAACAAAAACAATCTCCGATGATTTTATAAAATTCCCGTAAGGTAAAAAAGAATTGATTTTTTATAAGAAAATCATATAATATGCAATTAAAAATATACACTTAGATTATAATTCATACCATCCATCAAGTAAACATCTAATCACCACATTTTCAAATATCAACCTTTCACACAAAATTCACATATCAAAGTTCACAAATATTATTAAATATTAATATTGTAAAAGCGTTTTTCTGAGTCGTTATATCCTTCCCCCCTTAAAAAGATTCTGTCCCCAGAATCTACCCTATGAAAACAGATACGGATACTTTTCCAGCATCTCGCTCTCAAGTTCCCAAGTCGATTCTTCAACTCTGGGATTCCTCCACAAAACCTTAACTAACTTAACAATCTTATTCCTTAATTTCCTATACATGCGGTCCTGAATTTCTACAGGTTGAATCTCAATTGGGTTGAATCTCAATAGGCTCATATTCGATCACGTGATTTGTATCAGGATTAAGTCTTTTAAGCATCGATAAATGAAAAACATTGTGAATGTGCTCCATGTGTGGTGGTAACGCTAACTCATATGCAACTTTTCTGATACGTCTCAGTATCTCAAATGGTCCTACATATCTCGGGCTAAGTTTCCCTTTCTTGCCGAATCTCATAACTCCTTTCCATGGCGACACTTTTAGCAACACTTGATCTCCTTCTTCAAAGCTTAGATCCTTCTTGTCTTGGTCAGCGTACTTCTGTTGTTTGTCATGTGCCAGAACTAGTCTTTTCTGAATGATTTCAATATTTTCCTTCGTTTGTTGTACTAGCTCGGGTTCCAAAACTTTTCGTTCTTCCACTTCTTCCCAATACACAGGTGACCTACATTTCCTTCCATACAATGCTTCATACGGGGGCATTCCAATACTTGCGTGATAGTTGTTGCGGTAAAAGAATTCCACTAATGGTAAATGATCACCTCAATTTGCTTTCAAAATCCATCGCAGAAACTCTAAGTATATCTTCGATTGTCTGGATAGTCTATTCACTGTGACTATATGTTTAAGGATGATAAACGGTACGCATATTCAACTTCGTTTCTGAGCATGCCAAAAACTTTCTTCCCAATCTTGAATTAAATCGAGGGTCTTGGTCAGATTCGATTGATACTTGAACCTCATGCTTTAATACTATTTCTTATAGATAAAACCAATTTATCCAATGAATGTTTCTCGTTGATAGAAAAAGGAAATGTACCGACTTGGTTAATCTGTCGATCATGACTCAATTGGCATCATGAGATGTTCCTATTTCAATTCAGGAATTTCTACTAGTTGTAATTATCCAGTAGGTCTTTGATGTTTAGTTTTAACTCTCTGACAGGTAAAACACTAACTTACTCCTCCAGTAATATCTCTTTCATATATGTCCACCAAGAATTTCTTTTAAGCCTTGTTACATCTTCGTACTTCTGGGATGGATTGAATACTTCGAATTCACGTGCATCATTCAGTATCTCATTCTTTAACCATGTCACATTGGGTATCCAATTTCTAGAGAAAAACTTAAAAAAAAAATTCCTTTATCATCCTTTTGACTCCTTCTACTTTCTCTAGTAAAGTTACCCATGTTATCATTCATCACTTCTGCTTGACATTTTTCTACTTTTCTCGAGCAGCTCAAGTTGAAAAGTCATTGTATATATGTATATCATCTCCGTAGCTTGATCTGAAATACGAACCTCTATTCCTACTTTCATAAATTCCTTGATCAATTATTCAGATGAAGTCATCATTCCGGTGTCTCATTTCTACTCAAAGAGTCTACTACCACATTTGCCTTGCCTGAATGGTAGGTGATAGTTCAATCATATTCCCTGATCAGTCCTAACCATTTTCTCTACCTTATGTATACAGCTCCTTTTCGGTGAAAATATATTTTGAATGCTTATGATCCGAATAGATTTTATACTTTCCTTCATACAAGTAGGCCTCCAAATCATTGCGAAGATTATTATGGCTAGTTCTCAGTCATGTGTCCGGCGTTTCCACTCGTGGTTCTTCAGTTGTCTAGAAATATACACAGTCATCTTATCATGTTAAATCAGTCTTGATTCTTAACACAAAGCTGTCATCTCAATTTAGTTGTTGATATTGTCCTAAGGTACATGAGTCATCACTTTCCAGTAACAATGAATCTATTTTACCAATATGGTTCGAATAAAGAGTTCCATTCCTCTAGCAATTTAAATATTTCCTTATCCATTTATCTTCTTCTTTAACTCTTGAATGCTTTCTAGTAAGCTTGGTTAATGGTGTGGCTATCTTGGTACAATCCTTGAAAAACCTTCGATAATCTCCATCCAATCTCATAAAACTTCTAACTTCTGTAGGTGTCTTAGGACTTACCCAATTCATTACCGTTTCAACCTTAGCTGGATCCACTTGGATTCCTTCTCTACTAACTACCTGTCATAGTAATTTTAATTCTTTCAACCAAAACTCGCACTTAGAAAACTTTGCGCACAATCTCTCTTTTCTTAAAATTTCTAGGGTTATTCTCAAATGATCGGTATGCTCTTCTTCCATCTTTGAATACCTTAAGATGTCGTTTATGAAAACAATCTCAAACTTATCCAAATATTTCCTAAAAATCCTATTCATCATGTTCATAAAAGTGGCAGTTGTATTCACCAAACTGAACACCATCACTAAGAACTCATAGTGTCCATATATATCAGGTTCAGAACATCGTCTAAGGAATATCTTCGGGTTTTATTTCCAATTGATGGTAACCAAATCATAAATAATTTTGAAAAAAAACACACCGCGTTCTTTAACTGGTTAGATCATTAATCCTTGGAAATGGGTACTTGTTCTTAATAGTCAACTTGGCGCACCCCATGGGAATACACTAGACCTTATAACTCCCTTTTTCCTAAGATCTTGCAACTGAACTGCTAACTCTTTCATTTCTACTTATGCCATTCTATACGGAGCCGTCGAAACTGGTTTTGTCTTGGGTGCTAAGTCTTCAACAAATCTATTTCCCTAGCGGGAGGTAAACCTAAAAGATTGTCAAGTAATATAATTTGAAATTCATTAGCTACCAGAATCTTTTCCCCTTATGTGTCTCTTCACTGGTGTTAACCACATGTGTAAGATATGCTTGACAACCTTGGCGCAATAATCTGTTTCCCTGTATGACAAGTTTGAATTTCTTTGTTTGCTTCTGACCTAGGAACACAACTTCTACTTTATCTATGGCTCGCAATTCCATTTCCCCCATACTATTTTAACCAATCCATTCTTAAAATTTACATCAAATCTCCCTAACTTGATGGAAATTAAGTCATCCTAAGAACATGGTGATTTAGTATATCAATCTCACAGTGAGGAAAAGCTAGATGAATCGATATACGATCCTGATTAGCTATTCCTATAGTCAAAGCTTTACTTAATAGTTGAATCGTACAATGTGGTTTATGAGAAAATTCTATAGAGATAAAAGACTTGGTAGCTCCAAAATAAATTTACACTTTGGCATTTCCGTAATCTATGTGAAACATATTTGTAACTACATCCTTATTTTCACTACATCGCTCATGGTCATAGTAAGGGTTCTTGTCCTTGGTTTCTTAGTAAATGGTGGTCCATTCATCCTTAACATATTGCTTACTAGATTTAAGGCTTGCAATCTCTTAAGAAATGTCATGCCTCTCCATGTTTGTTGCATGTAATCTTGCCTTCGGATTCTGGCACTCATTGGCGTAGTGCCTTTACTGATTACACTTGTAACATACCACATTGATCTTATTACAAACTCTCAGTTGCTTCTTTCCACAAGTTCTATATTCTGGTATTGGAGGTCTCAGAGGTCTTTGTTGATCCAAATCTTGTGGACGGTTTCCTTGCCCATCATTTCCTAATTGCTGGCATCCTTCCCGTGTCTCTACTTTCCCTTTCTTTTTCTAGCTTCTTCTTGTTCTGATCAATCACTTTCTCTTTTGATTCTCATAGCCTTCTATACCATAACTGTGTAAATAGTCAAGTCAATTACAATCACTTTACTCCTAATCCACGAACTCATTCCCCTGTTGGAGTCTCTTAACTCTCTTCTCATCAATATTCACATATTCGGACACAAACTTGGCCAAATCTATAAATTTTGCTTCATACTCTGCTACGCTCAAGTTATCATGCTTCGGTTCTAAAATTTAATACCCAACATTTGGTCTCAAGATGTTCAAAACCTTGTAATGTTTTAACTACTATATCCAAAGTGAAATATAGGATACACATGTGCTTATATATACTTTTATGACAAGTAGAATAACAGTCTTTCATCAACAATAATCAACGCCTTTTTAGTATATCCAATATCAATTTACTTCATACTTCAACATGATTAGTATTGGTATATCCTTGTTACCTTCTCCTTATCCATACCAAATTCTCAGTAATATCAAACCTTGTAATTATGTTGCAAGTCTAATGAGCAATCAGACTCAACGTTCAATCCCTCTTTTAAAACAATTCTCCATTCTTGATCAACACAATCTCCCGTCAATGTAAGTATACCTTGACACTCGGAATATCGTCATTTTCACATTTGCAACTCTTAATCGCTGATAACTCTAAGAGTCATAAGAGTTTCCAACAAAATGAATCAATAGATAGAAAGGTGTCAACAAATATGGAAATATAACAAGCATGTTTAGTAAGAATTTCTGGTAAAAAGAATTTAACTAAGAGATCAAGATGATCATTGAACTTTATCAGGTTGTATTTGTCAATTTAAACAACACAGTACAAAAGGTGGCCAGCCTTTAGTACTTTCATGACAAACACACCACTAGAGGCGTCCCACCAGACTTCTATCACACAGATAGAAAGTCCCTGAATCCCTTATATATATGGTTGTTCATCTTAGTTACAACAAGAAGGATCAGAAATTTAAGAGAAACATAGGAAAGGTTTTAGAGTTTAAAAAGTTTATGTTATATATATAATCTTGGATCAAGTAGCCCCTAAACAATAGAGGTACTTCATAAAGAATAAGATAATGAGAATAGAAATGAAACATTGAATCTTTTAAAAAGGTAAATTGAATAAGATCAATGACTAGTAGTGATCATACTTATCCTTACTTCGGAAGAATGGAGGTAATCACGTCTTGCCTCACGCAGGTGATCCTTAGGGAGTTAATTTCTAGTTTGAGCTTATAGAAATGCCCCGCTAGTAAATCAAGTATATTTAATCTTGAATCACGTAGATGAATGTCTCTATCAAGGGGGTAAAATTGTTAACATATCGCAAATAATCTATCTAAGTCTTTCTAAACGTTATCTTGGAGCTTCTACTCTCAATAAACTCTAACTATACTTGGTACGGAACTCTGTACGGTGTAACCTATAACGTTCGCGATGTAGCTGAAGTCACAGATGAAATTTTGGAAGTTACATAAGGATCTACAAGTGATGTCTTCCAAACTGGTAGTCTGACTCTCTGATTGATTCCTCCAGCTTCGAATTAGTTTCTTCATCCGTAACCCGGTCTTCAGATGGTTCCAGCGTATACTTGCTCGATATGTCGGAATACTATATAACATGGAAGTGCGTAACTTAAGTTAATATTTCTGCAGAAAATTCGGCATGACCTATTCGTAAAATGGACTATGCCCTGTTTTAAAAATATCTCAAATACTATCTCAATCATCCACACAAAATCCATAATTCATTCAATATTCCATCCATCTCCAATCCCTTTCATTTTATACGTAAGAAATAAATCTGCCTTGACATGGCGCTATACTATAAAAAAATACTAATAAATTTACCCAAGGGGTAATGGAAATCTCCACTTGGCCGGGTACATGCACTGATACTGATATTGACGACTCTGGCTTAGGAAAAGGAATCTTAGATGAAGGGTAATCTCTCGAAACAACCATTATCTGTAACAACACAACAATAAACCAAGAAGATACTTAAACGGTTAAGGGTTATCTTAATTCTACTAATACTCATCCTAAAAGTAACCTACATCTACACATCATATCTTACCTATGAAGCTTAAGTCCTACTTCTCACCTTAAATTCTCTCATTATTGTTACACCTATTCCTGGCTTGTTTCAGTGACCAAAACCTGTGACGCCCTCCCAATCTAGGGTCATGATTGGGGAGTCACTACAACCTCTAAACATATAAACATGTAAATAATAATATAAACATGCAGACACGACCCCAACTCTACCCGGGATCTTTAACAGGTAATGGTATGAAACAAGCATCAACTATCTACTTCATTTTATTACATAATAAAAGTCTCAAAAGTTATTACAACCATGTCTCAAAAACACTACGTTCCCTATTACAAAACATTGCCTTTAGACTAGTCCATCCCTAGTCCATTTATTATAATTAAAAAGTGCTGGGCCGGCGTCACTCGGCCTCTTACGCCTCCAACTTTAGGAATCCGTGGAAACCATAAATCGGAATTTAAATGAATTTAAACTTTGAAATTTCCATTCTTTTAAAACCTTCCTTATGAAAGAAATCCTTTTTAAATCAAAAGATAAGTATTTGTATAGAGTCAAAGTGAAAGTTCATGTATCTTCAAATTCAAGTAAGTGTGTGATTCACAGGCATGAGTTCAAATCTAATGTAAAAGAATCTCGGGTCAAAAGGCATCAAAATGTAAGCATAATCAAAGGATAAGGGTAAAGTTTGAAGAAAAGTCCAAGCAAGATATGGTTCGCAAGACATTGTTTTGTGTCTATAATTTTTGTATAAGAAAGAGTCTTTTCGGGATCAAGTAAGTTCAATCTGATCAATCTGGATTTGTATAATGGGAAATCATGAAGTAAATGCCATCATGTATGTTTTGAAAATGTACTAGAATGTGGGTTCAGGTATAATCACTTTCAGGTATAGAAGGAATGCATAAGTAGATGATCAAATTCAGATTATAGAATCATCGGTTATTAGGTTTCGATACATGGATATAATCATGGTATAAAGGTTTAAGGAAAAAGAACTAAACAAAGTATAGTATAAAGAACAACATGGTATATGAACAAAAATAGGTTTTATCAATGAACATGATGTATTTTCAGAATTAAAGGTATATAAACAAGATAGCAATTCATATATGCCAAAATGAAATAATGGAATCGAAAAGCGAAAGCAAGTCAGAATTACTTGCCTTAAGTAGCTAAAAAAGAGTAATTAGATTCACTGGTTTTCCACCTTTGCCTTGCCTTTATTTCTAAGGTACTTATTTGGATTCTTAAGTAGATTTTAGAACAGACCATACTCACTGAATTTTTGCCTTCACCTTGCATTTATTTCTAGGATCTACTTCTTTGGATTCTACAAAGGAATAAATACTATTTCAATACGTACTCTCCAAAAATCTAACCTTTATTCTAATCTACCCAAACATTTCCTAGAACGCAAATACATATAATATTCACATCCCATATAACTTGCCTCTATAGCTTATACAAACAAGGTTTCACATAAACACATATAATCATACAAGTTCACATAAATTATACTCCTTTAAAAATATACAAGTATCAAAATGTTATCCATCCCTTTAGTACATGCCATACTAGGCAAAAATTGACCATATCAAATAAGGTCTTCAACATGCTCAAAACAACTCCTAAAACAATTCAATCAATTGTCAAACTTAAAAATTCTGCTGCGCATAGTTTACTCAAACCATTTTCATAAATTCAAAAATAATCAAATTACCATCAAATTTTACAGGCTCCTTCCTGAATACCAACATAAACTGACATAAAATTTCAACTCTAAAATAGTTTATTTAGACCAAAAACGAACTGACTAAAGTACACCCTGAATACAGAAAATTTCTGCTCAGCACCGCCTTTAGTAAAACAATCATAACTTTTTACTCACTAACTCAGTCGACACATGGTTTTCGCGTGAAAAAATTAGACTCCAAGTAGAACATTTAAATCCTATACCCACTGTCTAAAACAGGTAGCAAACAATCACAATTCATCAGAACAGAACAGGCATTTCCTTGACAACCCAACCTCGTGTTCATCTCCAAAATCAAACCCGGAATCCAAAATCCTCGGATGAATCCGAAAATCAATCAAAACTCAACATGAAACTAAGATTAATTACTTACTAACATTTAAACATATAACCACGAATCAAATCAAGTCATTTTCCGATTCAAAACTCAAAACCCGAATCTAAAATTTAAGAAAATCTGAAGTTAAATAAAACCAATGACATGCAACAAAAATTAACTACTTATAAATGCTCTACAACACTATACATACCTCAAAATATATATATCATGGTCACCGGTTCACCGGAATTCATCACCGGTGGTCGACGAATTACATGCAGCCCCAAGAACAAAGGGGTTTTATATGAATTCGTCCCCAATTGGTCCTATAACCACAATTAAACACTTAAACATCAAGAACACTTGATTTTAAATCAAAAATCTGAAACCCTGAATTTTAAAACCCATTTTTGAATCCTCACCAAACTCAACACTATTGGTATATAAGTGTAGAGCTCGGCGAGAGCTTTGATTTGACTATCTACCCATCAATTTTCATCAACAAAATCAAGCGAAAGATAAGAGAGAAGGAAGAGAGATTAGAGAGAGAATTGAGTTGAAATGAAAATGGGGAAGAAACTGGTCGTTAGGGGTTTTTGTAGTCCCAAGGGCAATTTTGTCATTACACAATTCTAAAATCTGATTTTTAATAAAAGAAAACCAATAAATAACCTTTTTAAAATCGAAAATAAAATCAAAATAATAACTGAAAATCAAAATTTATTTTTAAAATAAAGATTACAGATTTACAAGCTCACACTTTTTTTTGAAAATATTTTTATGATCAAAATCGAATTAAATATGAATTTTCAAAGTTTAAATCACACAAATGACATTTACCTCATAAAATCATTTTTAAATCCTTAACACCAAATATAAATTCCTCCACTATTTTTAGAAAATAATATAATATAAAAGAAGGGTTATGAAAAAGATTTCACAACAAAAAGAATCTCCGATGATTTTATAAACTTCCCGTAAGGTCAAAAAGAATTGATTTTTTATAAGAAAATCATATAATATGCAATTAAAAATATACACTTAGATTATAATTCATACCATCCATCAAGTAAACATCTAATCACCACATTTTCAAATATCAACCTTTCACACAAAATTCACATATCAAAGTTCACAAATATTATTAAATATTAATATTGTAAAAGCGTTTTTCTGAGTCGTTATATCCTTCCCCCCTTAAAAAGATTCTGTCCCCAGAATCTACCCTATGAAAACAGATACGGATACTTTTCCAGCATCTCGCTCTCAAGTTCCCAAGTCGATTCTTCAACTCTGGGATTCCTCCACAAAACCTTAACTAACTTAACAATCTTATTCCTTAATTTCCTATCCATGCGGTCCTGAATTTCTACAGGTTGAATCTCAATTGGGTTGAATCTCAATAGGCTCATATTCGATCACGTGATTTGTATCAGGATTAAGTCTTTTAAGCATCGATAAATGAAAAACATTGTGAATGTGCTCCATGTGTGGTGGTAACGCTAACTCATATGCAAGTTTTCTGATACGTCTCAGTATCTCAAATGGTCCTACATATCTCGGGCTATGTTTCCCTTTCTTGCCGAATCTCATAACTCCTTTCCATGGCGACACTTTTAGCAACACTTGATCTCCTTCTTCAAAGCTTAGATCCTTCTTGTCTTGGTCAGCGTACTTCCGTTGTCTGTCATGTGCCAGAACTAGTCTTTTCTGAATGATTTCAATATTTTCCTTCGTTTGTTGTACTAGCTCGGGTTCCAAAACTTTTCGTTCTTCCACTTCTTCCCAATACACAGGTGACCTACATTTCCTTCCATACAATGCTTCATACGGGGGCATTCCAATACTTGCGTGATAGTTGTTGCGGTAAAAGAATTCCACTAATGGTAGATGATCACCTCAATTTGCTTTCAAAATCCATCGCACAAACTCTAAGTATATCTTCGATTGTCTGGATAGTCTATTCACTGTGACTATATGTTTAAGGATGATAAATGGTACGCATATTCAACTTCGTTTCTGAGCATGCCAAAAACTTTCTTCCCAATCTTGAATTAAATCGAGGGTCTTGGTCAGATTCGATTGATACTTGAACCTCATGCTTTAATACTATTTCTTACAGATAAAACCAATTTATCCAATGAATGTTTCTCGTTGATAGAAAAAGGAAATGTACCGACTTGGTTAATCTGTCGATCATGACTCAATTGGCATCATGAGATGTTCCTATTTCAATTCAGGAATTTCTACTAGTTGTAATTATCCACTAGGTCTTTGATGTTTAGTTTTAACTCTCTGACAGGTAAAACACTTACTTACTCCTCCAGTAATATCTCTTTCATATATGTCCACCAAGATTTTCTTTTAAGCCTTGTTACATCTTCGTACTTCTGGGATGGATTGAATACTTCGAATTCACGTGCATCATTCAGTATCTCATTCTTTAACCATGTCACATTGGGTATCCAATTTCTAGAGAAAAACTTAAAAAAAAAAATTCCTTTATCATCCTTTTGACTCCTTCTACTTTCTCCAGTAAAGTTACCCATGTTATCATTCATCACTTCTGCTTGACATTTTTCTACTTTTCTCTAGCAGCTCAAGTTGAAAAGTCATTGTATATATGTATATCATCTCCGTAGCTTGATCTGAAATACGAACCTCTATTCCTACTTTCATAAATTTCTTGATCAATTATTCAGATGAATTCATCATTCCGGTGTCTCATTTCTACTCAGAGAGTCTACTACCACATTTGCCTTGCCTGAATGGTAGGTGATAGTTCAATCATATTCCCTGATCAGTCCTAACCATTTTCTCTACCTTATGTATACAGCTCCTTTTCGGTGAAAATATATTTCGAATGCTTATGATCCGAATAGATTTTATACTTTCCTTCATACAAGTAGGCCTCCAACTCATTGCGAAGATTATTATGGCTAGTTCTCAGTCATGTGTCCGGTGTTTCCACTCGTGGTTCTTCAGTTGTCTAGAAATATACACAGTCATCTTATCATGTTAAATCAGTCTTGATTCTTAACACAAAGCTGTCATCTCAATTTAGTTGTTGATATTGTCCTAAGGTACATGAGTCATCACTTTCTAGTAACAATGAATCTATTTTACCAATATGGTTCGAATAAAGAGTTCCATTCCTCTAGCAATTTAAATATTTCCTTATCCATTTATCTTCTTCTTTAACTCTTGAATGCTTTCTAGTAAGCTTGGTTAATGGTGTGGCTATCTTGGTACAATCCTTGAAAAACCTTCGATAATCTCCATCCAGTCTCATAAAACTTCTAACTTCTATAGGTGTCTTAGGACTTACCCAATTCATTACCGTTTCAACCTTAGCTGGATCCACTTGGATTCCTTCTCTACTAACTACCTGTCATAGTAATTTTAATTCTTTCAACCAAAACTCGCACTTAGAAAACTTTGCGCACAATCTCTCTTTTCTTAAAATTTCTAGGGTTATTCTCAAATGATCGGTATGCTCTTCTTCCATCTTTGAATACCTTAAGATGTCGTTTATGAAAACAATCTCAAACTTATCCAAATATTTCCTAAAAATCCTATTCATCATGTTCATAAAAGTGGCAGTTGTATTCACCAAACTGAACACCATCACTAAGAACTCATAGTGTCCATATATATCAGGTTCAGAACATCGTCTAAGGAATATCTTCGGGTTTTATTTCCAATTGATGGTAACCAAATCATAAATAATTTTGAAAAAAAACACACCGCGTTCTTTAACTGGTCAGATCATTAATCCTTGGAAATGGGTACTTGTTCTTAATAGTCAACTTGGCGCACCCCATGGGAATACACTAGACCTTATAACTCCCTTTTTCCTAAGATCTTGCAACTGAACTGCTAACTCTTTCATTTCTACTTATGCCATTCTATACGGAGCCGTCGAAACTGGTTTTGTCTTGGGTGCTAAGTCTTCAACAAATCTATTTCCCTAGCGGGAGGTAAACCTAAAAGATTGTCAAGTAATATAATTTGAAATTCATTAGCTACCGGAATCTTTTCCCCTTATGTGTCTCTTCACTGGTGTTAACCACATGTGTAAGATATGCTTGACAACCTTGGCGCAATAATCTGTTTCCCTGTATGACAAGTTTGAATTTCTTTGTTTGCTTCTGACCTAGGAACACAACTTCTACTTTATCTATGGCTCGCAATTCCATTTCCCCCATACTATTTTAACCAATCCATTCTTAAAATTTACATCAAATCTCCCTAACTTGATGGAAATTAAGTCATCCTAAGAACATGGTGATTTAGTATATGAATCTCACAGTGAGGAAAAGCTAGATGAATCGATATACGATCCTGATTAGCTATTCCTATAGTCAAAGCTTTACTTAACAGTTGAATCGTACAATGTGGTTTATGAGAAAATTATATAGAGATAAAAGACTTGGTAGCTCCAAAATAAATTTACACTTTGGCATTTCCGTAATCTATGTGAAACGTATTTGTAACTACATCCTTATTTTCACTACATCGCTCATGGTCATAGTAAGGGTTCTTGTCCTTGGTTTCTTAGTAAATGGTGGTCCATTCATCCTTAACATATTGCTTACTAGATTTAAGGCTTGCAATCTCTTAAGAAATGTCATGCCTCTCCATGTTTGTTGCATGTAATCTTGCCTTCGGATTCTGGCACTCATTGGCGTAGTGCCTTTACTGATTACACTTGTAACATACCACATTGATCTTATTACATACTCTCAGTTGCTTCTTTCCACAAGTTCTATATTCTGGTATTGGAGGTCTCAGAGGTCTTTGTTGATCCAAATCTTGTGGACGGTTTCCTTGCCCATCATTTCCTAATTGCTGGCATCCTTCCCGTGTCTCTACTTTCCCTTTCTTTTTCTAGCTTCTTCTTGTTCTGATCAATCACTTTCTCTTTTGATTCTCATAGCCTTCTATACCATAACTGTGTAAATAGTCAAGTCAATTACAATCACTTTACTCCTAATCCACGAACTCATTCCCCTGTTGGAGTCTCTTAACTCTCTTCTCATCAATATTCACATATTCGGACACAAACTTGGCCAAATCTATAAATTTTGCTTCATACTCTGCTACGCTCAAGTTATCATGCTTCGGTTCTAAAATTTAATACCCAACATTTGGTCTGAAGATGTTCAAAACCTTGTAATGTTTTAACTACTATATCCAAAGTGAAATATAGGATACACATGTGCTTATATATACTTTTATGACAAGTAGAATAACAGTCTTTCATCAACAATAATCAACGCCTTTTTAGTATATCCAATATCAATTTACTTCATACTTCAACATGATTAGTATTGGTATATCCTTGTTACCTTCTCCTTATCCATACCAAATTCTCAGTAATATCAAACCTTGTAATTATGTTGCAAGTCTAATGAGCAATCAGACTCAACGTTCAATCCCTCTTTTAAAACAATTCTCCATTCTTGATCAACACAATCTCCCGTCAATGTAAGTATACCTTGACACTCGGAATATCGTCATTTTCACATTTGCAACTCTTAATCGCTGATAACTCTAAGAGTCATAAGAGTTTCCAACAAAATGAATCAATAGATAGAAAGGTGTCAACAAATATGGAAATATAACAAGCATGTTTAGTAAGAATTTCTGGTAAAAAGAATTTAACTAAGAGATCAAGATGATCATTGAACTTTATCAGGTTGTATTTGTCAATTTAAACAACACAGTACAGAAGGTGGCCAGCCTTTAGTACTTTCATGACAAACACACCACTAGAGGCGTCCCACCAGACTTCTATCACACAGATAGAAAGTCCCTGAATCCCTTATATATATGGTTGTTCATCTTAGTTACAACAAGAAGGATCAGAAATTTAAGAGAAACATAGGAAAGGTTTTAGAGTTTAAAAAGTTTATGTTATATATATAATCTTGGATCAAGTAGCCCCTAAACAATAGAGGTACTTCATAAAGAATAAGATAATGAGAATAGAAATGAAACATTGAATCTTTTAAAAAGGTAAATTGAATAAGATCAATGACTAGTAGTGATCATACTTATCCTTACTTCGGAAGAATGGAGGTAATCACGTCTTGCCTCACGCAGGTGATCCTTAGGGAGTTAATTTCTAGTTTGAGCTTATAGAAATGCCCCGCTAGTAAATCAAGTATATTTAATCTTGAATCACGTAGATGAATGTCTCTATCAAGGGGGTAAAATTGTTAACATATCGCAAATAATCTATCTAAGTCTTTCTAAACGTTATCTTGGAGCTTCTACTCTCAATAAACTCTAACTATACTTGGTACGGAACTCTGTACGGTGTAACCTATAACGTTCGCGATGTAGCTGAAGTCGCAGATGAAATTTTGGAAGTTACATAAGGATCTACAAGTGATGTCTTCCAAACTGGTAGTCTGACTCTCTGATTGATTCCTCCAGCTTCGAATTAGTTTCTTCATCCGTAACCCGATCTTCATATGGTTCCAGCGTATACTTGCTCGATATGTCGAAATACTATATAACATGGAAGTGCGTAACTTAAGTTAATATTTCTGCAGAAAATTCGGCATGACCTATTCGTAAAATGGACTATGCCCTGTTTTAAAAATATCTCAAATACTAACTCAATCATCCACACAAAATCCATAATTCATTCAATATTCCATCCATCTCCAATCCCTTTCATTTTATACGTAAGAAATAAATCTGCCTTGACATGGCGCTATACTATAAAAAAAATACTAATAAATTTACCCAAGGGGTAATGGAAATCTCCACTTGGCCGGGTACATGCACTGATACTGATATTGACGACTCTGGCTTAGGAAAAGGAATCTTAGATGAAGGGTAATCTCTCGAAACAACCATTATCTGTAACAACACAACAATAAACCAAGAAGATACTTAAACGGTTAAGGGTTATCTTAATTCTACTAATACTCATCCTAAAAGTAACCTACATCTACACATCATATCTTACCTATGAAGCTTAAGTCCTACTTCTCACCTTAAATTCTCTCATTATTGTTACACCTATTCCTGGCTTGTTTCAGTGACCAAAACCTGTGACGCCCTCCCAATCTAGGGTCATGATTGGGGAGTCACTACAACCTCTAAACATATAAACATGTAAATAATAATATAAACATGCAGACACGACCCCAACTCTACCCGGGATCTTTAACAGGTAATGGTATGAAACAAGCATCAACTATCTACTTCATTTTATTACATAATAAAAGTCTCAAAAGTTATTACAACCATGTCTCAAAAACACTACGTTCCCTATTACAAAACATTGCCTTTAGACTAGTCCATCCCTAGTCCATTTATTATAATTAAAAAGTGCTGGGCCGGCGTCACTCGGCCTCTTACGCTTACAACTTTAGGAATCCGTGGAAACCATAAATCGGAATTTAAATGAATTTAAACTTTGAAATTTCCATTCTTTTAAAACCTTCCTTATGAAAGAAATCCTTTTTAAATCAAAAGATAAGTATTTGTATAGAGTCAAAGTGAAAGTTCATGTATCTTCAAATTCAAGTAATTGTGTGATTCACATGCATGAGTTCAAATCTAGTGTAAAAGAATCTCGGGTCAAAAGGCATCAAAATGTAAGCATAATCAAAGGATAAGGGTAAAGTTTGAAGAAAAGTCCAAGCAAGATATGGTTCGCAAGACATTGTTTTGTGTCTATAATTTTTGTATAAGACAGAGTCTTTTCGGGATCAAGTAAGTTCAATCTGATCAATCTGGATTTGTATAATGGGAAATCATGAAGTAAATGCCATCATGTATGTTTTGAAAATGTACTAGAATGTGGGTTCAGGTATAATCACTTTCAGGTATAGAAGGAATGCATAAGTAGATGATCAAATTCAGATTATAGAATCATCGGTTATTAGGTTTCGATACATGGATATAATCATGGTATAAAGGTTTAAGAAAAAAGAACTAAACAAAGTATAGTATAAAGAACAACATGGTATATGAACAAAAATAGGGGTTATCAATGAACATGATGTATTTTCAGAATTAAAGGTATATAAACAAGATAGCAATTCATATATGCCAAAATGAAATAATGGAATCGAAAAGCGAAAGGAAGTCAGAATTACTTGCCTTAAGTAGCTAAAAAAGAGTAATCAGATTCACTGGTTTTCCACCTTTGCCTTGCCTTTATTTCTAGGCTACTTATTTGGATTCTTAAGTAGCTTTTAGAACAGACCATACTCACTGAATTTCTGCCTTCGCCTTGCCTTTATTTCTAGGATCTACTTCTTTGGATTCTACAAAGGAATAAATACTATTTCAGTACGTACTCTCCAAAAATCTAACCTTTATTCTAATCTACCCAAACGTTTCCTAGAACGCAAATACATATAATATTCACATCCCATATAACTTGCCTCTATAGCTTATACAAACAAGGTTTCACATAAACACATATAATCATACAAGTTCACATAAATTGTACTCCTTTAAAAATATACAAGTATCAAAATGTTATCCATCCCTTTAGTACATGCCATACTAGGCAAAAATTGACCATATCAAATAAGGTCTTCAACATGCTCAAAACAACTCCTAAAACAATTCAATCAATTGTCAAACTTAAAAATTCTGATGCGCACAATTTACTCAAACCATTTTCATAAATTCAAAAATAATCAAATTAACATCAAATTTTACAGGCTCCTTCCTGAATACCAACATAAACGGACATAAAAATTGCAACTCTAAAATAGTTTATTTAGACCAAAAACGAACTGACTAAAGTACACCCTGAATACAGAAAATTTCTGCTCAGCACCGCCTTTAGTAAAACAATCATAACTTTTTACTCACTAACTCAGTCGACACATGGTTTTCGAGTGAAACAATTAGACTCCAAGTAGAACATTTAAATCCTATACCCACTGTCTAAAACAGGTAGCAAACAATAACAATTCATCAGAACAGAACATGCAGTTCCTTGACAACCCAACCTGGTGTTCATCTCCAAAATCAAACCCGGAATCCAAAATCCTCGGATGAATCAGAAAATCAATCAAAACTCAACATGCAACTAAGATTAATTACTTACAAACATTTAAACATATAACCACGAATCAAATCAAGTCATTTTCTGATTCAAAACTCAAAACCCGAATCTAAAATTTAAGAAAATCTGAAGTTAAATAAAACCAATGACATGCAACACAAATTAACTACTTATAAATTCTCTACAACACTATACATACCTCAAAATATATATATCATAGTCACCGGTTCACCGGAATTCATCACCGGTGGTCGACGAATTACATGCAGCCCCAAGAACAAAGGGGTTTTGTATGAATTCGTCCCCAATTGGTCCTATAACCACAATTAAACACTTAAACATCAAGAACACTTGATTTTAAATCAAAAATCTGAAACCCCGAATTTTAAAACCCATTTTTGAATCCTCACCAAACTTGACACTATTGGTATATAAGTGTAGAGCTCGGCGAGAGCTTCGATTTGACTATCTACCCATCAATATTCATCAACAAAATCAAGAGAAAGATAAGAGAGAAGGAAGAGAGATTAGAGAGAGAATTGAGTTGAAATGAAAATGGGGAAGAAACTAGTCGTTAGGGGTTTTTGTAGTCCCAAGGGCAATTTTGTCATTACACAATTCTAAAATCTGATTTTTAATCAAAGAAAACCAATAAATAACCTTTTTAAAATCGAAAATAAAATCAAAATAATAACTGAAAATCAAAATTTATTTTTAAAATAAAGATTACAGATTTACAAGCTCACACATATTTTTAAAATATTTTTATGATCAAAATCGAATTAAATATGAATTTTCAAAGTTTAAATCACACAAATGACATTTAATTCATAAAATAATTTTTAAATCCTTAACACCAAATATAAATTCCTCCACTATTTTTAGAAAATAATATAATATAAAAGAAGGGTTGTGAAAAAGATTTCACAACAAAAATAATCTCCGATGATTTTAAAAAATTCCCGTAAGGTCAAAAAGAATTGATTTTTTATAAGAAAATCATATAATATGCAATTAAAAATATACACTTAGATTATAATTCATACCATTCATCAAGTAAACATCTAATCACCATATTTTCAAATATCAACCTTTCACACAAAATTCACATATCATAGTTCACAAATATTATTAAATATTAATATTGTAAAAGCGTTTTTCTGAGTCGTTATATTCCGTAACCCAAAATCCGCTTATGCATATATAATCTGAGTAATGTTTTATCAGAGTCATACTCATAAAATAAAAGATGAATTTGCAAGGATTTATTGTAACTTCATTTTTGAACATTTTTCAAATTCCCTGCCAACATGATCGGTAAACCCGGACCAAGGGTGTTATTCTTAGTCACCTTTCAATACATGTTGCAGAATTATCCATAATTGGATGATGAACTAATACTGGAGCATTGTCACGCAGAAGCCACAACCTTTACGATGATCAGACGTACGTTGTGCATCTCACCATTTGTTTCTCAACATGTAGAAGGAAGAACCAACGGATTTACTTGTCCACCGCCCGACGGATTTACTTGTCCACCGCCCCCTGGAACCACCCGGCCAACGGTTGGGCCATTGATGGACCGGCGCCATTCGGCCACTTACTCGGCTCCTAGTTCGAATAAGATCCATGACTCTGAAACGTAAAGTTCGTCCTCCTTTCCCCAAGTATATTACTCGTTGATAGGACTCCACAAAGTAGTCGTATCTTATTGGAAAGGAGAATTTACCAATACTTCCCAAGCTATTGCTTGTTAATGGATATCGACTTGTTCCGTCAATTTACTCCTCGATCGTTGAGGTAGTAACACAACATTTGACTTGCAGCAATTAAATTGCTCAGAGAAAATATCTGTCCACTGACAGTTTTGAGTTGAGAGTTTAAAATGAGTAGCAGTTACTTAAATCAGGTTTCTCATATTTTTGGTAGTTGAGTGTAGATAGATTTAAATGGAAAACAGTGTTTGGGAACCTCCCCTTGATTTAAAATAATTAATAGTACAGCTTAGAATATCCTTCGTAATTATTGAAGGTCGAGGATAAACTTTAAATAATATAACTCATTTTAAAACGTGTTAAAAGTATTTAATCAATAATCAAATAATATTTATTAAATAAATAAACCTTAAATGAATATTCAAAAATAATATTTATTAAATAAATAATGATTGAATGAATATTCAAAAATAATATTCATTAAATAAATAAACCTTGAATGAGTATTCAAAATAATATTCATTAAATAAATTAATGATTAAATGAATATTCAAAATAATATTCATTTAATAAATAAGCCTTAAATGAATATTCAAAAATAATATTCATTAACTAAATAAACCTTGAATGAATATTCAAAATAATATTCATTAAATAAATAAACCTTGAATGAATATTCAAAATAATACTCATTAAATAAATAATGATTAAATGAATATTCAAAATAATATTCATTGAATAAATAAGCCTTAAATGAATATTCAAAAATAATATTCATTAAATAAATAATAATCGAATAATAATTACCCGATATCTTTATCGGAAAATAATCTTTAACATATACAGAAAATATAACTACTTCCGGCCTAAAGAATAAAATCATACGCCCTTTACCTAGGGTATTTATAAAAAAACCTGGCTTCTAACTAGTATCTCATATCTAGCTTAGAAGCCCATAATCAAATCATAACCTCGAGTATCACTATATATAGCAGTTTGAAGACAAGCATGCAATTTATATATTGCAATGTACTTGGGAATAAAACATGTATACTTCTCATTTGCATATCATATATGAAAGCAGTTTATTATCACAACAACAGTAAGCATAGGTTTCGAAAACTTGCCTGGTGGTGAGGTAGGGGTAGTGTGCCTCGGGTTGATCCGGCGATCTATACATAGTCAAAATATCCGAGATTAATCACTTAACACTTTCATGAAACTAAGTATGTACTATCTCAAGTAACAAGTTCATTTTCAAGTTAACTCTTTGAGAACTTTCACTCGCGCAAGCTCGTTCACGCATTTTTATAAAATTGAGATTTAATCCTTTCAACACGAAATCTTTTCGAGGGTTTTATTAAACGTACCTATCATGTTAACACAAAGTTTCACATTCTAATAAGTCGCTTAAGGGGTTTGATCATTGCCTCAAAGTTGGCTAAGTGGTATAGTTTGGTTTCGTGAAACATCCTTTACTAAAATACAACCGTAAATTGGATTCACATGATCTTCACACCGAAACGAACCTTGAAACAAGATCTACACTATAATGGGCAGTGGTGATCTTGGACAGGAGTTATTATGTTCGAACATCACAAACAAAACAAGGTTAAGGAAAATCGGGCATTATAACGGCTTTGTTTTAATGATTCCAAAGTTTAATCATAAACTTTACATGATCAATCCAACCAAATCATCAAGTCAATTCCTCAACATAATTACTAATCCATAATCATCATCACCCATAGTCAAAACCAACATCTACTTGTTTACCATCAAAACAACGTCAAACTTTCATCAAAATCAATCATTCATTCTTATGATCATACTAACTATTCTACACTTAAAACTAACCATATAAATCAAATTATAACCAAGGGTTTCAAGAGTTATACCTTCCTTGGAGTGTATAAGAGCTTAATAAGCCTTGTATAGTCCTTATATAACCTTAAGATAGCTTGGATCAACCAAAGAAATCAAGAAACAAAAGTTAGTTCTTGAAGTTACTATTCATGCCTAAACTTTGCACAAGGATTTGATCATACTAACTGTTAATCCCAAATGACCTAACAGAATTGTAGAAGGGGGGGGGGGTTGAATACAATTACTTGATATTTCTCAAACTTAAAAACAACTTACAAATTAAAACTGAACTTATAAAATAAAAACCACAAGCACTTAATAATTTCAGTTGGATTGTTTGATGATCCAACTGAAGTGATTTTTATTTCGGAAATAATCTGTGATACAAAAGTACACAGCTGCTCAGTTACAATAATGTAGAGAAGAAAATGCTCTCAAAAATAGCTAATACAATCTATTTGTTTTTCTTCTCTCTTTTCTAAAGTAACTGCTACACTTGGTTATATAAACCCAAGTTTACAACTCTATTTTTGGCTACACTAAAAGTACAATGAGTAACCGCCAATAGTTTGCTTTTCATCCCTTTGTCTAGTGGTCCTTGGAGATATTTGCTTTTGTCTTCATGCTTATTATGATCACTCTCAAGAGCCCAATTGGAAACTGGGATGTTTGCTTATTCCCCATGTCCATTTTAATGGTTTCCAATGCAAAGTACACTTCCACATCACCTTTAGATCTGTTCAGTAAACTGTCATTATCACTTTGTCAACTATTCAAAAAAAGCAATAATGATTCGTTGATAGCAGGGAGATGTATTTCGTTGATAGCTTTATTCTTCATTTCGTTGATGAGTAAACTCCATACCGTTGACAGAGTAATCTTCATTCCGTTGACATGTCTTCACTTAGGCAAAATTACAAGGCATAAGATATTTACAATTAACCAACCTATTTTGCCTATCTAGTACTTAGTCAACATGACTTAGAAAACCTATCCAATATCTACAATGAAATGCATATCAAACTAGAAGTATTGTACAATGCAATTGCTACATCACTCATTTCGTTGATGAGCTTCCTGTCAACGGAATGCTGCAAAGCATGCCATTTCGTTGACAACTACAAAATGACTTTACACAAATTCTACTAAGTGCTTTATGTTTATCATCAAGAACAACATATTCCTAACAATCTCCCCCAATTTATGACTGATAGAATAACAACCATAAATCAAGAGACTTGATGATAACAAAAACACTCAGATACATCATAAATTACAAAAGTAGAAAATGCATTAAGCTTCATAATATTTTAGACAAAATACAAGACTTACAAGACTAATGCCCAGAAGTGCTCCTCTACACTGAGCAAATGATTCATCTGTGTCTTCTTTGTGGCATAGTCTTCTTCCCTCTCTTAGAGTTGTTATCCTCAATTTGGACCTGTAGCCTTCTGTAAAAGATCTTCTCTTCTTCATCTTGATCACCAAGCATGGATTGCATAAACTTTAGAGTTTGATTAGATGCCTTATCCAGCTGGTCTTCCATCCTGAAGAATCTTCTGCAATTGTCCTTGTCCTTAAATTCCATCATCCAGTATGGTTGAAGATGGATCTTCTTTCCTGTTGAGGGCACTCTAAGCATCCTGGGAAGAGCCTCAGGCTTGTTCTAGCTAGCCTTTATCTGACAAATTTTGGAGACCACCTCAGACTTGGCTGTTTTGGTGAATCCAAAGTCTTTCTTCAAGCATCTAAACACTGAGAGTAGTGTTTGGTAGTCTTCTCCTAAAATTCTGTAGAGAGGCCACACCTGTTCTCTACCACCCTTGAATACAAAGATCAGTCTCTCAGGCAATTTTTGAGAAGCTGCAATGCCCCTTACTTCCACCAGGTTGTCTAAGTCAAGATGTAGACTGGATTCTTCCCTGATGTCAGCAATGTACATGCAGTCCTCTGGATTTGCAGGGGGTTTCTGAGGTTGTGGCTTTCTCATAAATACTGGTTTTGCCTTGACAGCCCTTTTCTTTGTCTTCATTGGTTGATCCTTCTCAAATAGAAACTTTGGAAAGTAGGCCTCAACAAATTCAAGAGGCTCCTCTTTTGGCATAATTGGTTGATCATGAAAGTTGACAGGATGTGCAGGATCACATGCCAACTTTCCTTCATGAGGTTGATCAACAGGAATTTGATGTGCACTAGTTGTGGAAGAGTCTTGGGCAGTGTCCTGAGAATCATCTTTATCAAAGTTTAGATTCCTTTTTGCTCTAGCCTTTGGCTGCCTTACACTCTTCCTTTCCTTTCCAGCTTCCTCAGCTTCATCCTTGGCCTTTTCTTCCTTTAGGGTTTCTTCATCTTCAAGTGATTGAGCAACTGCAAGAGCTTGCATTGCTGCCCTTTCAGATTCTTCAGCTTTGGCCTTAGCAAAATTTGGGTGACCAACCCAAATGCAGATTTCCTTGCTATCCCTGTAGATGATGGCCCTTTGGTTCCTTATGCTTGGATGATTGCTTTCTTTGCTTTCAATAATCAGCTTCCCTAGGATTTTGAACTCATCTGGCTTTGATGGAGGATAAAATATCCTTGCAGTGTTCTTGCCCTTGGGTTTGACAGGTGATATTGGAGATATCCCTCTTGCATCCACATTCCTAAAGCATGAAGCTTGCCCTTTCTCATTTCTTGAATCTTGAAAGAGTCCATGCTGAAGGGGTTCTATAACATAAGAACTCTTGAACTGTGGCTCCCATTCCGTTGATGTTACAACCATGGCATTCGTTGATGGTTGATCCGTTGATGGATTTGAATTCTTTGCAGTTTCAGCAATTTTCTTGACCATTGCTTCTATGTTGGACCAATGATCTTTAATCTGTTCTGCAAGTCTCATCCTCATAGAAGCTTCCTGAATCAGGTCAATACCATCCTTTTTCTTCTGTCCAAGCTCCCCCTTTGTGATTTGTATATCAAGCTCTTTAGATTTCTCTAGCTCCTTAGATTTCTCCCCCTTTTTGTTATCATCAAGTGAGATGATAGGGAGTCCTTGAGCTGCCAAAAGCTGGGTGAGTAGGCGAGTAGCTGTGTCTGCTTTTCCTGTTCCTTTTGCATGTGAGAAAGTGTAGCCTCAACTTTGTCCACTCTAGAGGAAAGAGTCTTCAAAGATGAGGACACTTTAGGTTCCTTGGAGAAAAACCTGTTCATCTTGGACACAGTTAGAAGAGGAAGCTTTTCATCTAGCCTCCTGTCAGTAGCATCCATGAGGTTGCTAATGGAATCCTTGATTTATGTAGCTTCAATCCTTGTCTGTAGCATTTGTAGTCTTTGGATTTCCAGAGAATCCATGATGGCCTTGTAGAATTTCTTGTCCCTTGCATTTGCAGACTCATGAGCTAGATATGCCTCAGTGTACTGCCTTGAGATAGCAGCATCTAGAGTGCATCTTCCTTGCATATCCTGAGAAAGCCAGTTTGGTCAAGGAGGCACCACAGAAGTCCCAGTCTGTGAAGTAGTGGCCACCTGTAGATTGTCACCAAAGTTGTCCTCATCATCAGAAAAGTCAAAGTCTCCACTTGCTGCAGCTGTTGGAGATAGATTGGTCAAGGCATCCTTTGCTCTTTGCATTGATGCAGTTGTATTAATTAGGTTTAGTGACCTCTCTGCCTCCACATTGCCCTGCTGAGCCATAATTTGATAGGCTGGCACAGGGTGAGTAAAGGTCTTAGGATCCAGGGAAATACTATCCAGAGTTTGCTGATAATGCTCTTGGAAAGTAAGTTCCCTTTCTCCCTCATTGACCCTCATTAACTCACTAGCAATGGCTGCCTCCTCCCTTGCTGCTCCTGTAGTCCCTTCTCTCTCTCCTCTATTTTCTTGCATCATGGGCTCCCCATGGCTCACACCTCTCACACCCTCACCTTCACCTACTAAGGTGGAACCCTCAGTCTCTCCTTTGGCCTGGCTGGAAGAAATAGCCAGCCTCTCACTCTCATTCTCTCCTTTAGCCTGGATGCAAGCCAGCCTCTCAGTTTCACTCCCTCTCAAACCTAAAAGTGTCTCAACTACCACCAGGTCATCTACACTAGTTGTGGAAACAACTTGATTTGCAATAAGGAGTGTAGAATGACCTATCAACGGAATGGTAGTTTGAACCGTCAACGATATGGATACCGTTGATGGAGAAACACTTGTCAACGAAAGAGACTGTTTCATTGATGAAGTCAATAAAGCACTTTGAGAAAGTGAAATTACAGTAGAATCTGTGGTGATTGATTTTAGAGATTGGTCCACAGATCCTCTTGCAACTTCAGAAAAAGTTGGTTGATGGCCCAACAAATCACGTAAAAAGTGATGGTCACCAGCTTCAGAGTGGGGCTTCTCCAAGATAAGAGTTGGAGAATCAGGAATAGATGAATGGATCATGTCCACATCTAAAGACTGAGTTGGTGAATTTGATGGAGATAGTTCAAGGTTGATGTTTAGAGAATGGGACTGTAACCCCAGAGTAATAATAGGGGTTACATCAAACTGAATTTGTGAAACTGGAAGTGTTGCTTCCAGAGTGTGTGCACCCTGTGTACCCTTGGATTTTTGCTTCACTCTCCTTTGGTATTGGGAAAATGTAGACTGTGGGCTTGAAGTGTCCCTTACCCTTTTGGAGTGTGCTCTTGGAGGAGAGCTTGTTTCAATAATCACATCCTTTTGGGAGGATGCAACTAGACTTGTGTTTAAATCCATTTTACTCATTGTGCCTTGTTGGGAAGACACAATGGGGCTTGGTTGGGACACACTATCCTTTCCTTCCTTATTCTTGGGGTTTCTTTGATATTCACCCCTTCCCTCACCTCTTACAGCTCCAAAAACACTCCCCTTAGGTTGTGAAGTAGTTTTTGCAACAGGTGCCTTTTGAGAAGCACCTGATGTTGGCTTTGAGGATTTCTTATATTTAGGTTTTGCTGCTTGGGCAGGAGCCTGTTGGGACACAGCTACAGACTCCATAGCAACATTGGTAGGGGAAACAATAGAAGTAGCTGTTGGGAACCACGGACTTGGGGTTCTACTACATTTTATGATACACAATTAAGGAGTGTGAAAAGAAAATCACCTTGTTAACGGTTGATTCCACGCTCTTCTATTGTATTCCCAAATTCCCTTGAGCGAAGTGTGGCCTCCGTCTTCTCAAGTTAACCTCTCTTCTTTCTCCTAGGTGGCTACAATATTTTTCTTAACCAACCCTAGCAAGAAGAGAATAAGAATATATATAGGGCTACAATAGGGATCATGGATAATTAGGTTGGGCCTTTTAATTACATCCTGGGCCTAGCCCAATGTAATTAAATATTAATTCAATCCACTAAAGAATTAATATTTGCACTACCTTTCCTAATACCGCAACTTAATTAATTAATTCGGTTCCAATATTATTTGCTTATTAAATTCCCCATGTTTAAAATAGCGCATGCCCATTAATTAAATAAATTACTGATAATTCATTTAATTAACATCTTATATCCTTGATCATCCACTCTACCTTTATTTAATTATGCCGGAATAAATCCACCTGCAGGGTTTCACATAATTAAATCCTTTTGAGCTTTCAAGGGGACATCATTAACCCGAATATTATCAGGACACGGATTCCTTCAATAAATAATATTCACCATATATATTATTCCATCACCCAAAATATAATGATATAATTCAAAAGAATTATTTCATATATAAATCAAAGCATGTAAATAATATACACGTGTCAATTACTATATCCGGATTAAGAACCTAAGCATTAATAATAACATAGAATCTTAGTTCACCTTCTTAATCAGTTTAAGGGAACAATTCTAAATTTGATCCTGTTCAATATACACAAAGTATACAAGTATTATTTAATAGTCAAGATAAACTATTCCCAAATAATACTTCAGTTATTCCAGTGGTTTGTCTAATTCCACTTAAACTGTGAACCCTTTATATTATATATAGACACTGATAATTTAATCTTCTGTTATCCCATTTGATACTAAATTATCCACAATATATAATAAATAGACAATGTAAAAATATGCAATCAAGATTCTCAATAAAATGGACAATGTTTATATACTACTAATGAATAGTTTAGTATAAAACCCAACAGTAGCAACTACACTAACAGGGTTAGAAGAAGTTACCTCAATGATGGGCAGATACACCACTGGGACATCACCATTGTGGTTAAGTCTCAGGATATCTGTCAGAACCCTCTTCTCTTGCACAAAACACTCAAACCTGGAAACAGGGTTAGAGATAACTAATGGTGCTGGACTAACATGGTTAGCCAACATCATCAGAAACCTAGCATAATAGATATTCTTTTTCCTATTTGTCTTATCACCCAACTTAGCACCAATTTCATACATAAGTTGGGTGCTAAAGTTATAATATCTATCAGTTAGGAGCATAGTTAAGAGAATTAACATGGAATTAGTTAATGCATCAAAATTACTAATTTTGCCAGAAAATACCTTTATGAATGCATCAGCTAAATAGTTGTATTCTCTAACCAAACCTCTCCTAATAATCTTACCCAAATTATCAGTAGGCAATGAGTAGTTTATAGAATTTAGCATGTTAACCATTTCAGTGTATGTAGGCAAAGCATTACAGTTATTTTCAGGAATATGTAGACATGCTTGCAATACATCAGAATTAACTATATACTCATTACCTTGGATGGTGAATTGCAAAGTGCAATTTGTCCCACTATACTCGCATGAGGTCCAAATCTCCTTGATTATCTCATTGTAGAGTGGTGTAGAGTGAAACATTGCATAGCTCAACTTGCAATTCTTCATGAAGTCCATCATCTTGAAAAAGATGTTGTTCGGGCTTTCCTTGACAACAAAGGGGATGGAGTTGTTTTTCTCATAGATAAACCCTCCAGCAGACATAAGCTTGACTATGGGTGCCATTGTTGAGTGTAGAAAAGCTTCGAACTAAATTTCTTGTTAAAGAGAAGAAGAAAGAAAAGCCTTTGGAATTTTTTAGAACAGGTAAAAAAGAATTAAAGAAAATAGAATTTCTTAAATACTCCCCCAAAAATTTTCAGAAATTAAATCCAACAATCAATGTAAATTACTGGATTGGCTTAAAAAAAATATAACCGTTACCTTTAAAGTATTACCATGATTTATACTTACAGGGGTGTATGTATAGATCGTGGTAACGGACGTGTCAAATTTCAACGGTTCAGATTAATTGCGTTAAATCAACGAATCAGGATTGGGCGGTTAACGTCCCGTCTTATTTCGTTGATAAAGCTGCGTTTCGTTGATATAAAAGAGCTATCAACGAAACGCCCAGAAAAATGCTAAGACTGTCAACGAAATGGTTCGTTTCGTTGACATAGTAATTTTGACTTAGACAAAATTTTACTTTTTCCTGAGAAAGTTAATTCATAGAAAAACATAGCAAATTTCTGGCTGCATTTTAACTTGTAAACATCTCAGAAATAATTAAGAGAAATTTAGCATACCTAGCTCACTTACTAATCTTGAGAATGTTGATTCATCAAGTGGCTTGGTAAAGATGTCTGCAAGTTGTTGTTCACTTGGAACAAAATGTAACTCCACAGTACCATTCATAACATGTTCTCTAATGAAATGGTACTTGATGTCAATGTGCTTGGTCCTTGAATGATGCACTGGATTCTCAGTAATGGCAATGGCACTAGTGTTGTCACAGAAAATAGGAATTTTCTCAACTCTTATTCCATAATCAAGTAGTTGATTTTTCATCCATAAAATCTGTGCACAACAACTTCCAGCTGCAATATACTCAGCCTCAGCTGTGGAGGTAGAAACTGAGTTTTGTTTCTTGCTGAACCATGAGACAAGCTTGTTTCCTAAGAATTGACAGGTGCCAGTTGTGCTTTTCCTGTCAATTTTACATCCTGCAAAATCTGCATCTGAACAACCAATTAGTTCAAAGCCAGATTCTCTAGGATACCAAATGCCAAGGTTTGGTGTTCCTTTGAGATATCTGAAAATTCTTTTAATAGCAACTAAATGGGATTCCCTAGGATCAGCCTGAAATCTAGCACATAGACATGTAGCAAACATAATATCAGGTCTACTAGCTGTTAAATATAGAAGTGAGCCTACCATGCCTCTGTAACTTGAAATGTCCACAGATTTTTCCTTAGTATTCAATTCAAGTTTGGTGGCAGTAGGCATGGGAGTTTTGGCAGGAGAGCATTCCATTAAGTTAAATTTCTTTAATAAATCATGAATATATTTTGTTTGACTAATGAAAATGCCTTCATTAATTTGCTTCACTTGGAGACCAAGAAAGTAAGTTAATTCTCCCATAATGCTCATTTCATATTTACTTTGCATAAGCTTGGCAAACTTTTGACAAAGTTTCACATCTGTAGACCCAAAGATTATGTTGTAAAGCATAATGTAACATAAGATGTAAAAGAGATAACTACAACTCAACAAAGGACAAGACAGACAATAATATTAACAGAAGCACAGGAATCCAGAATCAAAGAAGAAAAGGTAAACTCAAAAAATCAAAATACGTTATGTATTCTTGAAGTCCGTAAACAGGTCACGGAAAGAAGTTCATGAAAATGTTCAAGCCTCAGTGACAGCAAAAGAAACAAGACTTTCAAGACGACAGAAGTATGTGAATGATTTAGGGTTAAGTGCCACGGGATTCCAGTGATTTAAACGAAGCAACCAGAACGACAAGGGACTTATCATCAACATTGAATTGAAGACATAAAAGAAGAATTGATCAAGTGTTATTCATCTGTGAACCAGACCAGTTGCACTAGGTGACGGCACTAAAAAGATCAAGTTGTTTTATCGTCTCAGAAGAAATTGATACAGTCTAAAACTGAAACACCCTGGAGCTGAATGGATTTTCTAAAAGGTCAAGGACAAGGAAAAGAGTTCGATGGTTTTTCTTTTAAGAAAACCATCGAAGGTGACATAAAGAAAAACAAAAGAAAATGTTCGATAGTTTTCTTAATTAGAAAACCATCGAATGAAAAGTAAAAAGTGAATGAAAACTTTAATAAAGTAAAAGTTCCATTCGATAGTTTTTATTTTAAAAACCATCGAATGTAATTATTACTTTATTATTCGATAGTTTTCAATTCACAAAGTGGGTGAAAAGTTTTCTTTGTTTGTCAGGTTGATGAGAATTGGACGGCCAAGATTGTTTTAACAATTAAGATTCGATAGTTTTCTAAAAACTAAGACTACAATTACAACAGAGGAAGTGTGTCTTCTTCAGTCAGGTTATTTTCATAGTAGCAACTACTGAGAGAGAAGTTTGAGCTGGAGAAGATCATAGAAATTTATAGTGCTCAGAATTCTTTCATTGTATTGATTGTGAATAACCTAGAACTCATTGAATCTAATCTACGGATTAGAAATTGTAGCACCCCTCGAGGTTTATATTTATAAAAAGATATATTCCCCGAAACTTGATTTGGTTTGGTGTGTTTGATTTCGTTATAGAACTGAAAGATTAATCCGCAAACGAAATTAAATTATTTGTGAGTATCGTATTCAACCCCCCCCCCCTTCTACGATACTTTGGACCTAACAATTGGTATCAAAGCTACTTGATTGATATACAAATCAGATCCGGTGAATGAGACCAAAATCAAATGTAGCGTGAAAAATCGAAGCAAATTTTTTAACTTTCAAAATTTTTCATTTAATTGGAATTTATTGAATTTTAAACAATTTGAAATTTTCAGAAACCATGAATGCTCCAAAGACAACCGCTGGTATTAAAGTTCCCCCGTTTACTAGAGATGATTTCGGTTTGTGGAAGATGAAGATGCTGTTGTTTATCAAGGCATCTAATCCGTTATACATTGGCATATTAGAGAACGGACCGTTTGTACCAATGAAACCAGTTAGTGAATCTACAGCTCCTGATGGTAGCAGGATTCCTCAAGGCACCCAACCTAAGGATATTACTGAATATACAGATTCTGACAAAGAACTGATTCGATTGGATACCTGTTTAATGTTGATATTGGCGGACTCCGCCGACAAGGAAATGAGCTATCAGTTGATGAACTGTACAAGCGGGAAACATATGTGGGATACCATTAACTTGATAATGGAAGGAACTGAAGACGTTCAGGAAAACAGATTGGACATCCTGACTTCTCAATATGAAGCGTTTAGGTCCCTGCCAGGAGAAAGTATAACTCAGGTCTTTGAGAAATATACTAAGCTTCTCAATGAATTGGCAATGAAAGGAAAGACCTATCCACTAAGAGAATCAAACAGGAAGTTCATGATGACGCTGTCCCATCATGTAGAACACAAGTCATCATCCATTAGGGAAAGAATTGACTTCACAAAGATGCCACTAGAGATGATCTATGGCAAGTTGAAGACCTATGAGATGGAACAGGAACAAAGGGTGATAATCTACGGATCAGGGACAGTGGACAGCAAGCACAATGCACTTGTGAGATCAGCAGCACTTGTAGTGGATGAACCAATAACTTCTGAGATTCAGGTTCAAACCCCTAGAGCTGTAAAGGAGGTGATAATAGAAGCAGAAATGGATTCTGTGAATCTGGGTGTTGATGAAAGTGATTACTACACCCTAGAAGAGCTTGAGCAAATGGAAGACAAAACCATGGCGTACTTAGCTGCAAAGTTTAGTCATATTCGTTTCAAAAGAAACCCTAAGTACAAGTTCAGGGCTCAACCAACAGATTCCAGAAGAGCAATTATACACCTAGTACAGGCTTTAAGGGAGGCTACAAGACTGGCATGATTGATAGAAGCAAATCAAGATGCTACAACTGTAATGAGTTAGGGCATTTCGCCACTGAATGCCGGAAGCCTCGTCAAGCAAGAGACATGAAAGATGTCTATGGAAAGAAGGATTCTTATGATGAGTTGAAGAAGGAGAATGCCAAGCTTAAACAGCAACTGGAGGCATTGTCTGGAAAGCAGAAAGGGAAAGCTTATATAGCAGAGGGAAAGCACTGGGATGATACTGATTCGGATGAAGAGGAGGAATATGTAAATGTTGCTCTAATGGCTGACTCTTCAGAGGAATCACCACAATCATCTCAGGTACCTATCTTAACTACAATTGATATGTCTAATTCTGAGTACAAGAAAACTGTGCAAGATCTTAGTGTAGAATTGTTTAATGTACACACAAGCATGCTAGCATCAGAAATGGAAAATGCTAAACTAGTTCTTAAGATTAAAAAGCTAGAATCTAAAAATGAAGAACTAGAGCTTGTAGCTGTAACATTAGAAGATCTTAAGCAAAAGAATGCGTACTTAGAGAACAAGGTCAAGTGTAATGATGAGATAGAGACTATCCTCAGGAAGCAGATTTCAGATCTAGATTTGAAGCTAAATGCTTTTAAGAATTCCGCTCTAGTGGCTAAGGAAATCATTGATACTCAGGCCATAGAGAATAAAACTGCTATAGGATTTGACTATAACAAGAAAGCTGGTAAGAAGATTGTGGAATTCCCTGTGACATCTTCAGTTGTCAAAAGGAATACTCCACATGTTCTTAAGAATGTTGATTGTCCAGTTTTTGTTAAGCCGTTTCCACCACTCTTTCATGAGGATGACCTTTTCATAAGACAAGAATTGCTTGAGGAGGATTTGTTGAAGGAAAAAGAGGTAAAAACTAAGTTGCCTAGGAAATCAGTAAAAAATGAATTACCTAAACCTGATTTACCTAAAACTGAAGTAGGTGACGTAGTTAGTAATGTTAAAAAGAACAGGAATGGGAAGAAGAAGATTGTTAATCAGGAAATGGTTCCATTTTCTCCCATTGCATCTAGGAAGTTGTGCACTATTTGTAACTCTGCTGGACACCTTACACATGCATGTAAAAAGGTTAAAGTAGAAACTGCTAATACTTCTGAAATGCATAACATGTCTGACATGCCTGATAATCATGAGCCCTGTGGGAAGAAAGAGTGTTTGCTATGTAAGTACAACATCATGCATGCTTATTTTAAGTTGATGAATGATAGTAGCAATAGCACTAGTAATGTTAAATCCACAGATACTATGAATATCAAACAGGGTAAGACTAAATTGAATGTTACTCCTGTTAAATCATCTAAACCTTCAGGACCCAAACAATTTTGGGTACCAAAGTCCGCTTAATCAATCTGTGATTGCAGGGTAAGGTTAAAAGCTCAAAAGTTGTGTGGATTCTGGATAGTGGCTGTTCTAGACACATGACAGGTGAAGAGTCCCTGCTTACAGAGGTGGTTAAGAAGACCGGCCCGATTGTAACCTTTGGAGATGACAGCAAATGATACACTACGGGATATGGTAAATTGAAAGCTGGAAATGTCATCATTGAAAACATCTCTCTTGTTGAAGGATTAAAGCACAATCTTCTAAGTATCAGTCAATTCTGTGATAAAGGCTACAATGTAGATTTCAGAAAGGACAAGTGCTTGATCACCAACAGGAAGGATGAGAAGCTTACTCTACTGGGAGTGAGAAAAGGAAATTTGTTTATTGCTGACTTAAGTTCTACCAGTGAAGGAGAAGTTACATGTTTCTATGCAAAGGCATCTTCAGAACAAAGTTGGCTATGGCACAAGAAGCTCTCACATCTAAACTTCAAAACTATGAACTCTTTGGTAAAGAGAGAGTTAGTGAGAGGGTTGCCCCTGATGGAATTCAATCAGGAGGGACTATGTGAAGCATGTGAAAAGGGGAAGTCGAAGAAAGCATCACATGGAAGCAAAGGAATGACAAGCATTACTGAACCATCACAGCTGATTCATATGGATTTATTTGGTCCAGTTAATGTTATGTCACTTTCAAGAAACAGATATGCATTGGTGATGGTGGATGACTACTCCAAGTACACGTGGGTGTTGTTCATACAAACAAAGGATGAAGCAACACAACTAATCATTGATCACATCAAGAAGATAGAAGTGGAAGCTAAGCTACCTGTGCGGACAATCAGATCAGACAATGGAACTGAATTCAAGAATGCAGTTCTTAATGATTTCTGCTCAGAGAAAGGAATATCAAGACAGTTTTCAGCACCAAGAACTCCTCAACAGAATGGAGTAGTGGAAAGGAAGAACAGGACCTTGGTTGAAGCAGCAAGGACCATGTTGAGTGAATCAAAACTTCCCACTTACTTTTGGGCTGAAGCAGTGAATACAGCTTGCTACACTCAGAATCGTACCCTGATTAACAAAGATCATGAAAAGACTCCGTATGAGTTAATGGCCAACAAGAAGCCAACACTGAAGTACTTTCATGTGTTTGGTGCAAAGTGCTTTGTACTTAAAGATGGAGAACATCTTGGCAAGTTTGATGCCAAAGCAGATGAAGGCATTTTTCTGGGCTATTCTCTGGAATCTAAGGCTTTCAGGGTATATGTGATTGAAGATAAGAAGGTGTTGGAAAGCTTTAATGTAACATTTGACGACACCAAAAGACCAGGCCTGCAAACTGGAGAGAACTCTGAATCTTTGGTATTTGAAAATCTATCAGGAGATCTCTCTGACAATGAAGAAGTACCTGAAGTTGTTACATTCATTAATAATAATCATAATGATAATGATTCTGGACAAAGTGGAGATCCTCAACATACAGGCTCCACTAGTCAGTCTTCAGAATCAACAGATCAAACCATCAACAACTCAGGGGGAGCAGGAGAAGGATCAACTAGTCACACTCCACAACATCTAGAACAAGGAGAATCATCAAGATCGCATCTGCCAAGACAAAGGGTATGGAATAGAGATCATCCCTTTCACTTGATCATTGGTGATCCGGACACAGGAGTGAGAACTAGGAGAACATCACAAAATGAATGTCACTATTCTGGGTTTCTTTCAGAAACAGAACCTAAGAAAGTTGAAGATGCTCTAGATGATCCAGATTGGGTGATTGCTATGCAAGAGGAACTCAATCAGTTTGAAAGGCAGAAAGTTTGGAAGCTGGTACCCAGGCCTAAGGGAAAATCTGTTATTGGAACACGATGGGTATTCAGAAATAAGTTGGACGAAGATGGCATTGTAACGAGAAACAAAGCCAGACTGGTTGCTAAAGGTTAGTCTCAAGAAGAGGGTATAGATTATGATGAAACCTATGCACCAGTAGCAAGACTTGAGGCCATCAGAATGTTTCTGGCATTCGCAGCACATTCCAATTACAAGGTATATCAAATGGATGTGAAGAGTGCTTTTCTGAACGGGGAGTTAGAAGAAGAAGTGTATGTGGAACAACCTCCAGGTTTTGAGGATTCAAAACTGGCAGACTTTGTGTACTTTCTATTCAAAGCTCTCTACGGACTCAAACAAGCTCCAAGGACATGGTATGACACTCTCTCTGAATTCTTACTTGAAAATGATTTTACAAGAGGTGTTGTAGACAAAACTCTCTTTGTCAAAAAGCATAAAAATGATTTGATATTGGTGCAAGTATATGTTGATGACATAATATTTGGTTCTACTAATGATGATCTATGCAAGAGATTTGCTAAGTTAATGCAGAGTCGTTATGAAATGAGCATGATGGGTGAATTGTCATTCTTTCTTGGACTGCAAGTATACCAAAAATAAGATGGTATATTCATTTGTCAGTCCAAGTACATCAAAGATCTTTTGAAGAAGTATCAAATGGAAGACTCATCTACAGCAAAGACTCCTATGCCAACTGCCACTAAGCTTGATAAGGATGAAACTGGTAAGAAGGTTGACATCACAGGCTACAGAGGTATGATAGGCTCATTACTTTATCTCACTACAAGTAGACCAGATATAATGTTTGCAACATGCTTGTGTGCTAGGTTTCAGTCTGATCCTAAAGAATCTCATCTAATAGCTGTTAAGCGAATATTTAGATATCTTAAGGGGACCCCAAATCTTGGAATTTGGTACCCTAAAGATACAGGATTTGATCTTATTGGATACACAGACTCTGATTTTGCAGGTTGTAAGATTGATCGGAAGAGTACTTCAGGAAGCTGTCAGTTTCTTGGAAGAAGGTTAGTTTCCTGGTATAGAAAGAAGCAGCATTCAGTTTCCACATCAACAGCTGAGGCTGAATACATTGCTGCTGGTAGCTGTTGTGCTCAGATCTTGTGGATGAGAAACCAACTCCGTGACTATGGACTTTTGTTGACAAAGATTCCAATATTTTGCGACAACACAAGTGCCATAGCAATCTCAAACAACCCAGTGCAACACTCGAGGACGAAGCACATCGACATCAGGTATCATTTTATCCGAGAGCATGTCATGAATGGAACTGTGGAGTTACATTTTGTACCCACAGAGGATCAAATTGCAGACATCTTTACTAAACCGCTTGATAAATCCACTTTCAATAAGCTGGTTGGTGAACTTGGGATGTTAAATCTTTCTAATTGATTTTGATTAGAAGTCAGTAACTGCAGAGAGTCCTGGTGAATACATGAGTTTAAGAATTGCTATATCCTTAGGACTCGTGAATTTATTTTCTGGAGCAATTCTCATAGTTAGGATTAGTATACTAATTTTATGTCATAATTATGGATGATATATCTTCTGGCATTTAATTGGTTATTAATTCTAAAAATTATTTAGGTGCTAATATTTGTTCTAAATATTCTAGCATCAATTTAATTTGAATTAATTTGCTTTGTTTTTAACATTGTAGATTAATGCAGCATAATTGATTAGATTTTAATTGGTTAATATCACTCAATGATATTTAATTGATTTTATTCTAAGAAAATTGTGAATTTTCTGTTAAGAATTGATTTTGGTAAATTTGAAAAGATTTATTAGAATTAAAACTAGGCAGGAAATAAAAATTCTGATTTTTAAAACATGAACAGGTTTTAAAATGAAGACAGAAGCAAAAAATATCGAATTTAGGAAATTCGACAGTTTTTCAAGTACATAGATAAATCTATCGAAGTTAATTTCGATGGTTTTTGAAAAGGAAAAAGAAAATCTATCGAAAACAATTCTCGATAGTTTTTGAAGAAAATTTGAAAAAGCATCGAATTGAATTTCATTAGTCTTTATCTAAATTCTCGATGGTTTTTTAAACAAAAAGAAAATCTATCGGAGATAATTAATTTTTCCTTTATTTTATTTCTCGATAGTTTTTAACAAAAGGTGTTCGATAGTTTTTGTATTAAACAGCAAAGACATTCGAAGGCGAGGAGACCATGAAGTGTATGAAGATGAAGAGCAATGCCATAACCGCTCTGATAAGGAAGAACAACTATCTTCCAGGGGTACCCACTGTTCTCACTGAATATCTAAGAACGGTGCCCCTACCACTTCTACCCCCAGGGGAACAGGTAAATCAAGGTAACATTCCTGAACTGGCTCCTGAACCACAGCCTATGGATGTTGATCCAGAGCCCTCAGTGGCCATTCCAGACCAGGAGGTTGCAAACCCACAACCTCTAACCACGGTCGAAGAGCCTTTGGAAGAGCCAAATGAAACAATAAACGAGCCTCCTTCCCCTCCTATACCCAATATTCAGACATCCGTGAGTGTAGAGGGAGATAGTGCCTTAGTAGCACCACATAAGGAGATACACCCTTCAACAGCAGCTCTGCCTTCCTCTAAAAGGAGACGAACAGAAACCGAGGCAACTGTTGATACTTTATTTCAAACTTCCAAAGCGCCCTTTATTGATTTTTCTGATGCTGATTGGGCTACGCTAACGAAAGCTATATCTGAACCAATAGCTCAATCAAGTAAGGAAGAATTGACGGAAGCAACTGGTGTTCCGACCATATTACGGTCAGGTTCACTGGTTGAAGGTTCTAAGAACCAAGGGTCTTCACAGACGTCGAGAGAAGGCTTTGACCTAAATGCACAATCTAAAAGGTCATTGTCTACCTCCCCAGATGGAACATATCTGGATCCTGCGGGTAAAGGGTCTGACGTAGGTGCAGATCGGCAACTCGTTGACAATGAATCAATTACTATTGAGGAGACAACTGAGGTGAAGTCTTTACAGACTCACGGGGAAGATTCGGGATCTCTGCTGTTAAAAGAGCCTGTTTCTAACCCCCTAGAGATTCAAACTCTAGATCCTACAAAGGATATATCATCTAAGGATGATCAGCAACTTGGTTTATCCAAGGACGGGGATTTGCGAAGCCCCATTGCACCACCGGTGACCTCCTTAAGGACGGCTACGGTGTTTTCTTCTGCAGGTACAACTAGCACAAAGGGATTGAGTGAAACAAAAACACTTACACCTGGCCTGAGTGGGAAAGGTAAAATGAGTGAAACACCGACAGAAACGTTGAGTGTACACCCAGAGCCAAACGTGAGGAGTGACACCCTAACCCTTCCAAATATTGATGATTTGCTATTACCTAGAGGTAGATGTTCAATCCACCCTCAAGGAGATTATGGAATATGTTGAGGAACCAACAACCCGGACCTTCACAGCAACAACCTGATCCTTCTACTACCTTTTACAATGAGGATAACTTCATCGAGGATTCCTCAACTAAGGGGGAGAAAGTTGGAGAAGGGGAAACAAATGAAGTGACTAATGAAGGTTGGCAAACAACTGGATGGGGAGTTTGGGAAACCAATGAAGCTATTCCAGTTAGACAGTACTGGATTGAAGACATTGTGCAAGAAAAAAAAAGTGAGGAGGAATTTGAGATCATGCAAGAGCAACCACTACAGGAGGAGCATGAGCCATATTATCCAGAGCCAATAGAACATCCTATCTTGGATGATGATATGGAAGAAGAAGCAAATTCTCTATCACTGAAAGAAGAAGCTGCCTTGGAGATGGTGAAAGCTCAAATAGCTGAAATAGATGCCAGGCAAGCTGAGAGAGAAAGACACCAAGCAATGTTGTGGAAGAACTGCAGGTGATACTCATCAAGATCCAAAGAACTACAATGCTAAATGAACTGCTCCGTGAGCATGTTAAGGAGATCGTGATGAAAGTCGGTCCAGAGATTACTGAAGATCCTCCAATGGTTAGATTCATGACAAATGACTTGTTCAGAATCTGCTATTTGGCTGAGGACAAACTGAGTGACTACCCAAGAAACTATCTAATCTCAGTTGAGAAGTATCTTAGATCCACTGGATTCACATCAACGGAGAAGGACAAAGCAGCAGACACTCTTAGAAGATTTCTAATGGAGAATGTTCCTTACTATAGGAAAAGGGTGGAAAGAGGATTGGAAGTGCATACCAGATTGCCAAACATGCCAAAGCTAAACAAGAAAGATGTTAACATTGCATGGTTATGGGCTGGAGTGGGTCAAGAGGTTGAATATATTGGAAGACACATCCAAGGAGCAATCCTTAAACCTGGAGAACCACTGCACTATCTATCAGTGATTGATTATCAAGCTGCTAACTCCGATCCAATGATTGAGGAAGGTGAGATCAGAATGGACTGAAGATTGAAGCAAAGAACAAGAGAACTGTCAGCTCAAACAAGAGGAGCAACTTCAAGGTGAAAAGTTTTATTGTTTTTTGATTTATGAAATCTGGAAATGTATATATATCTGATCCAGAATGCAGTTAATATTATTACGCTGTCTTACTTTAAGTAGTTTCATGTTTCCTTAGTTAGTTGAGTTATCCTCGAAGTATTTGCTTGTCGAACTCTATCCAATCAAATAGGGGGAGATTGTAAAGCATAATGTAACATAAGATGTAAAAGAGATAACTACAACTCAACAAAGGACAAGACAAACAATAATATTAACAGAAGCACATGAATCCATAATCAAAGAAGAAAAGGTAAACTCAAAAAATCAAAATACGTTATGTATTCTTGAAGTCCGTAAACAGGTCACGGAAAGAAGTTCATGAAAATGTTCAAGCCTCAGTGACAGCAAAAGAAACAAGACTTTCAAGACGACAGAAGTATGTGAATGATCTAGGGTTAAGTGCCACGGGATTCCAGTGATTTAAACGAAGCAACCAGAACGACAAGGGACTTATCAGCAGCATTGAATTGAAGACATAAAAGAAGAATTGATCAAGTGTTATTCATCTGTGAACCAGACCAGTTGCACTAGGTGACGGCACTAAAAAGATCAAGTTGTTTTATCGTCTCAGAAGAAATTGATACAGTCTAAAACTGAAACACCCTGGAGCTGAATGGATTTTCTAAAAGGTCAAGGACAAGGAAAAGAGTTCGATGGTTTTTCTTTTAAGAAAACCATCGAAGGTGACATAAAGAAAAACAAAAGAAAATGTTCGATAGTTTTCTTAATTAGAAAACCATCGAATGAAAAGTAAAAAGTGAATGAAAACTTTAATAAAGTAAAAGTTCCATTCGATGGTTTTTATTTTAAAAACCATCGAATGTAATTATTACTTTATTATTCGATAGTTTTCAATTCACAAAGTGGGTGAAAAGTTTTCTTTGTTTGTCAGGTTGATGAGAATTGGACGGCCAAGATTGTTTTAACAATTAAGGTTCGATAGTTTTCTAAAAACTAAGACTACAATTACAACAGAGGAAGTGTGTCTTCTTCAGTCAGGTTATTTTCATAGTAGCAACTACTGAGAGAGAAGTTTGAGCCGGAGAAGATCATAGAAATTTATAGTGCTCAGAATTCTTTCATTGTATTGATTGTGAATAACCTAGAACTCATTGAAGCTAATCTACGGATTTGAAATTGTAGCACCCCTCGAGGTTTATATTTATAAAAAGATATATTCCCCGAAACTTGATTTGGTTTGGTGTGTTTGATTTCGTTATAGAACTGAAAGATTAATCCGCGAACGAAATTAAATTATTTGTGAGTATCGTATTCAACCCCCCCCCCCCCCCTTCTACGATACTTTGGACCTAACATATGTCATCTACGTAAATTTGAACAAGTATAGTAGAGCCATTCACAACCCTGTGAAATAGAGTTTTATCTACAGTAACTCTAGTGAAGTGATTCTCAAGGAGAAACTGTGAAAGTGTGTCATACCAGGCTCTAGGTGCTTGTTTCAAACCATAGAGTGCTTTGAGGAGGAAGTATACATATTCTGGAAAATAATCATCTTCAAAACCAGGAGGTTGACTTACATACACCTCCTCTTCCAATTCCCCATTCAGAAAAGCACTCTTCACATCCATTTGATAGACTTTGAAATTGGCATGGGCTGCATAGGCTAGGAAAATCCTTATTGCTTCTAGTCTTGAAACAGGAGCAAAGGTTTCATCAAAATCAATTCCCTCTTCATGTGGATAGCCTTTTGCAACCAATCTAGCTTTGTTCCTTGTGACTATGCCATTTTCATCCATCTTGTTTCTAAACACCCATTTTGTGCCTATGACACTCCTGTCCTTAGGCTTGGGCACCAGCTTCCAAACATTGTTCCTCTCAAATTGGTTTAGCTCCTCTTGCATAGCTAAAACCCAATCTGATCTAGAAGTGCATTGATAGTGGATTTTATATCCACTAATTATCTTCCGTTCGGATTTAAAACGGATGCATGACTTTGAGTTTCGTGGTTATTTTTACGTGTTTTTGTGTAATTCATGTAGGTGTTTGGTTGACGGCGTTCTAGTGCTATATGTGGTGTTATGGTGATAGTTGTTTAATAAAGCTAAGACATTAAATGGTGGAAGAATGTGGGTTAGGAGCTAAGACATTCTAGTGTGAAGCCAAGGCATTCTCCAGAGGCATAAGCGCGCAGGAGCACTTCAAGCCGCGCAAGAGCGCTTCACAGCCGAGCAAGAGCGCAGCATAGCGCGCAGGAGCGCGGTCGACCGTCTGTCCACAGGCGCAGGAGCGCTTCAGAGTCGCGCAGGTGCGCAGGCGTCTCTCTGTCCAAGCGCGCAACAGCGCTTCACAAGGCGCAGGTGCGCAGTTCTCCCTCTGTCCAAGCGCATAGCAGCGCATGTCCTAGGCGCAGGAGCGCAGTGGTGTGTATTTCCTGGTTCTTTAAGTCTTTCGGGTTAACTAAAAACCTTTTGGGCCTAATTCTTTTGGGCTTGTGTAATAGTTAAGTTTTTAAACTTATTAATATTAGAAGAAGAGATCATTATCAGATTAGTTTTTATCTTAGAACGTACATCAGAATTCTAGGGTTCTTGAGGTGACAAGAGCTCAATTTTCAATTTACTTTCAACCTTCAGAATTTCACTTCTCAATTGGGTTTTATTTTCTATCTCTTGTTCTTATATTTTTAATTATTTCCATATTGTTTATTATCATGTTCAATTCCAGATCTATGTTCTACATCCTTTCCATGTTAATTATTAATTCAGACATGAACTAATTCTTTTTCATGGGGTTCCAATGGATTCTATAACGTAACTTTTGTGCTTGAGTCGTGATTGATTCCGGGTGATTTAATTTCGGTACTCTAATTTGGTTGAATTAATTTAAAGATGATTAGCTACCATCTTATTTATTCAATCCTAGATGATTGCGAAAGTGGATTCTAGGGTGTAGATGTCGCCAAATTAGCATGGGTTCTTGAGTAATTAATTATTCTTGATTTGTAGTGTGATTTAACCCATTTCACGTTGCCCCATGTAATCGTATTGATAACCTAAGCTTAAATCAGTTATATTTTCAGATTGTATAGACATATGTAATCTGAATATAATTTGGTGTCTTCTTAACTCCATCTGTTGTGGGAAATTAGAGGTTTGATGCGAGTTTGCTGAAAGGTAGCTCGTATTGTCATTGTGTTATCTGATTAATTATTGAATTTATCACCCGAGTCGTTATATTGATTCAGCTATGAGTGAAATTGTAGATGAAGTTGGAATCCCATGTCTCTCTTGCTATAGATAATTTCTTGTTAATTCATTCTCCGATATTACGTGCTTAGTTGATAATTTAGAATAATAAAAACTTGAAATTGATAAATTGTCAGGCAGTAAGAAGTAATCATACTCTGTTGCATAGGCATTAAATTCGCAGTACATCTTGTCCCTGAGGAACGAACTTTTATTTACCACTTGCTATTTTGTGACCACGTATACTTGCGTGTTTGCGAGCTAACAAGTTTTTGGCGCCGCTGAGGGAATTCAAGTCAGCGATAGGGTGGACAATTGCAGATATCAAGGGCATCAGCCCCTCTTACTGTATGCACAAAATTCCAATGGAAGAAGGGTGCAAACCTTCGGTGGAACATCAGAGGAGGCTAAACCCTATCATGAAAGAGGTTGTCAAGAAGGAGATTCTGAAGTGGCTGGATGCAGGCATCATTTATCCAATCTCGGATAGCTCTTGGGTGAGCCCGGTGCAGTGTGTACCAAAGAAGGGGGGCATGACAGTGGTAGCTAATGAGAAGAATGAGCTCATTCCAACTCGGACAGTCACAGGTTGGAGAGTCTGCATGGACTATAGAAAATTGAACAAAGCTACTAGGAAGGATCATTTCCCTCTGCCATTCATTGATCAGATGCTGGACAGACTAGCTGGACATGAGTACTATTGTTTGCTGGATGGGTATTCGGGTTACAATCAGATTGCCATAGCTCCTGAAGATCAGGAGAAGACTACCTTCACATGTCCCTTTGGCACTTTTGCATTCCGACGAGTGTCTTTCGGACTTTGTGGTGCTCCAGCCACTTTTCAACGTTGCATGATGGCCATTTTTTCTGATATGATTGGTATTAATGTCGAAGTGTTCATGGATGACTTCTCGGTCTTTGGGTCGTCTTATGACGAGTGCTTGCACAACTTGAGCATGGTGTTGAAGCGATGTGTTGAAACGAATTTAGTGCTCAACTGGGAGAAGTGCCACTTCATGGTACAGGAAGGCATCATTCTTGGTCACAAGGTGTCTAGAAAGGGTTTAGAAGTGGACAAGGCCAAGCTGGAGACAATAGAAAAACTTCCTCCTCCTATTTCTGTCAAAGGAATCCGCAGTTTTCTGGGACACGCCGGGTTCTATAGGCGTTTTATAAAGGACTTCTCTAAAATCACAAAGCCACTCTGCAGTCTATTAGAGAAGGACACTCCTTTCAAATTCACTGATGAGTGTCTGCAGGCATTCGAGCACTTGAAGAAGAAGCTTACAACTACTCCAGTTATCACAGCTCCTAACTGGAATGAACCGTTTGAGATGATGTGTGATGCAAGTGATTTCGCCGTGGGCGTGGTGTTGGGGCAAAGGAAGATAAACGTGTTTCATGTGGTTTATTATGCTAGTAAAACCCTCAATGATGCCCAACTGAATTACACCACCACTGAAAAAGAGCTTCTTGCAGTGGTGTATGGATTCGAGAAGTTCAGGTCTTACTTGCTTGGTGCGAAGGTCACAGTCTACACAGACCATGCAGCTATCAGATTTCTTCTGGCTAAAAAGGATGCTAAACCCCGACTGATTCGTTGGGTACTCTTACTTCAGGAGTTTGAGCTTGAAATCAAGGACAGAAAAGGAACGGAAAATCAAGTAGCTGATCATCTCTCACGATTGGAGCAAGGTGAAGAAGGCAGAAAGGATGAGACCTTAATCAATGAGCACTTTCCAGACGAGCAGTTGTTTCAGGTACAAGGGGAAGTACCATGGTTTGCTGATTTCGTGAACTATCTGGTGAGCAACATCATCCCAGCGGAATTTTCGTACGCTCAGAAAAAGAAATTTCTTCATGATGTCAAGTGGTATCGTTGGGATGAGCCCTATCTATTCAAGCAAGGGCCGGATCAGCTTCTCAGAAGGTGTATTCCTTACAGTGAGACAGAGGGTATTCTACGAGATTGCCATGACACCATCTATGGTGGTCATTATGGTGGAGATAAAACTGCTGCTCGTGTGCTTCAGGCGGGGTTTTTCTGGCCATCCCTATTCAAAGATGCACATCAGTTCGTGCTGCGATGTGATCGATGCCAAAGAGTTGGCAATATTTCTAGGAGGAACGAGATGCCATTGAATAATATGCTTGAAGTGGAGATCTTTGATGTGTGGGGTATCGACTTCATGGGACCTTTTGTGTCGTCGTTCAACAATCAGTACATTCTGTTGGCAGTGGATTATGTATCCAAATGGGTAGAGGTGAAGGCCTTGCCAACGAACGATGCTAAGGTCGTGCTTAACTTTCTTCATAAGCAGATCTTCACTCGTTTTGGGACCCCTCGAGCTATTATCAGTGATGAAGGCACTCACTTTTGCAACCGCCAGTTCACGGCTTTACTAGCCAAATACCGAGTATCTCACCGCGTTGCAACAGCTTATCATCCGCAGACTAATGGTCAAGCCGAAGTCTCGAATCGGGAAATTAAGCGAATCTTAGAGAAGGTAGTGAATCCTTCGAGGAAGGATTGGTCCACGAAATTGGATGAAGCTGTGTGGGCTTACAGGACTGCCTATAAAACTCCTTTAGGGATGTCTCCGTTTCAGCTGGTTTATGGAAAAGCTTGTCACCTGCCCGCAGAACTTGAGCACAAGGCGTATTGGGCATTGAAAAAGTTGAATCTTGATATGACAGCTGCTGGCGAAAAGAGGAGGTTACAACTGAATGAACTTGATGAGTTCCGTCTGCAAGCTTATGAGAACTCAAAGTTATACAAGGAGAAAGTAAAGAGGTGGCACGACAGGAAATTGGTGCCCAAAACCTTTGAACCAGGCCAATTGGTGCTTCTTTTTAATTCTCGACTCAAGCTTTTTCCGGGAAAGCTCAAATCACGATGGTCAGGGCCTTTCACCATTAAAACGGTGTATCCGCATGGTGCTGTGGAAATTTTCGAAACATCACCTGATCAAGCTTTTAAGGTCAATGGCCAGCGATTGAAACATTATTTTGGTGGAATGGTGGATCGCGAGAAAAGAACGGTGGTTCTTGGTTCGACGTAAACTCAAGCTTCAAGTCAAGCTAGTGACGTTAAAGAAGCGCTTCGTGGGAGGCAACCCACGTAATTGGTATGAAGTTAAGCTGTTTTTCTAGTGTAATTGTTATTCTCAAAAAAAAAAATAAAAAAAAAAAATAAAAAAAAAAATAAAAAAAAAAAAAAAAAAAAAAAAAAAAAAAAAAAAATACAAAAAATAATAAAGGCCGATTATCCCACCAGCCTCCATATGCCTACTGCTATTGTTTTGGCCGACCAAAACAAACCTCTAAAACACCCATCTCCATTTCTTCATCTACACCTACATCAATTTCTTCCACAAATTCAAATACCCACCCAAATCTTAAATCATTCAAACACCTCCAACATCTACACACCCATATATACATACACCTATACACACAAATCCCCTCTTTGTTCCAAATTATCCAACCTCCATTAAAGCTTCAAGGAATCTCTAATTCAAGTTTGGGGGAGTGCTTTTAAGGTTCTCATCTTCAATCCATGGGTAAAATTCTTTACTACTCTTTTTATTGAATTGAGATTGATTATTGGAATTGGGATATTGTGTGCAAAAATTTTTTTGGGGTGTTGTTGGTTAATTGTTGAATTTGTGGAAGTGTTACATTGTTCTTGTTGAATGGCCCCGAAAAGAACCCGTGTTGTGGCTAGTAGTAGTTCGGAGGAGGAGGTGGAACCCGACTTTGATGGGGAGAAATTTGTGTCTAAGATGGCACAAGATGAATTTGATAATTTGTTGGAGAAGGGGGTTATCAAAGAAAGGGGTTTTGAGCCTTCGGGTGAGGATGGGGAGTTAGAAGAGATGATTACTGAGATGGGATGGGATGTATTTTGTTCTAAACCCGAGGAGGTTCCGTTGAGCATAGTACGAGAGTTCTATGCTAACGCAAAAGATCAGAAAAACGGCATTACCATGGTGAGGGGGAAGGCCGTGGCGTACAAGCCGTCCTACATTCGTCGTGTTGTACACCAACCGACTAAGCCTAGTGGTGCTGAGGATTGGGCACGAATTACCCGCGATAATGTTGATTTGGATGCCATTATAGAGGGGATGTGTATACCGGGCACGGTGTGGAAGTGCAAGCCTGGTACGAATGAGAAGCGTACCTTTCCTGCAGCTGCTTTGACACGGTATGCGAGAGCTTGGTTCCTATTTTTGTGTGCTCGCATCATGCCATCTTCGCATGTTACTGATGTCACTATTGAGAGGGCGATCATTTTGTGGGGCATCTTGAACGGAAAGTATATTGATCTCGGGTATCTCATTTACCAAAATATCATGAAGTTCTTGGGTGGTAGCACTACAGGAGGAATTCCTCATGCGGTTGTCATTGCTAACTTGTGTGTTCATGTTGGTGTAACTTGGGTTGTTGATGAGACCTTGTTTCGGCCGATGGGTTCGATTAATCACCATGTGATTAGGAGGATGGCAGAGTGGCAGGTCGGCACTCCGCATCCTAGGGGACTTGGATATGTTGTTGACGAGGGCGAGGAGGCCCCACCATTAGTGCAGAGGGTTACTCGTCCAACTAATAGAGCGGGTCCTTCCCACGCTCAGACGAGCCAGCCGAGTCAGGGCACTGTGGTCTTTAGTGATGCTCAGTATAGGCGCATGCTGCGGCGCTATGATACTACACATGATATGCTGAGTAGATTCGCCTCGGATTTGACGCAGTCGTTGGATGGAGTGTATCACCAGCAGGGAATCCAGGTCACATGGCCCACCTTTGGCGCACACCACATCTATCCACCACCTGACACACCACCTGAGGAGGGTGACGATGCCGATGAGTAGGGGAGTATCTCTTGTACCCTTTTATTTACCTTCAATGAGGACATTGAACTTAATAAGTTTGGGGGTGATTTTAGGGTGCTAGAGTCATGCATTGCATTTAGTTATATTCATGTTAGTTCATAGTAGTTGCATTTAGTTGTGCCATGTCATTTAGTTTACATTTAGGATGCCATGCCATATAGAATTATTTAGGATTGTAATATCATTTTGTTCATGCATATCATATGATTCCACTCAAGTGTTTGTTTCTGGCTCATTGGGTTGATGCTAATTTGAATGTGATGACAATGAATAGAGGGTTGGTTTAAGTTTCTATGAAATTGACTTGCGTGTGTCGGGAACACAATCTTTTCACGGTCTCACTGTTTGCTCTTGGGCTAGATCGAGTCATACCTAGTTTGATGGTTAGGATTTAATCATTTATTTATATCTAGAATGTTCGTTATTCCCTTGATGCCGTAGGAGCACTTAAGTATAAGTTTGGGGGAAAACATGGATTTCATGCTAGGTGTCGTGTCGTGTTGTGTTGTAGTGTAATAATGGCTAGGCGTCAAATGGCTAGTAGCCGCTCATATTTAATATGAGTAGTCTAGGAGGGTGAGATAGTGCACCCATGTGTAAAGAAAGAAAAGAAAAAAAAAAAAGAAGAAAAAAAAAAAAAAGCAAAAATAGAGTAAAGAAGAAAAAAAAAAAAGAGAAAAAGAGAACAAAAGAGTGGTAAGAAATAAAAAAATGAGTGATTGTGAGAGTGTGTGTATGCTAATTGACTAGGGTGAGCTCTTTAGTACTCGAGCAAGTAAGTTCTAGGGGATTTTATGCCTAGTGACCTAAGACTTTTTCGGTCTGGGATCCACTAACCTAACGCTCGCTACAAGGGTGCTATTGTATAAGCCTTTAGGGGTCTCACCCATTGCACGGTCGATAAGCATGTGTGTTTGTGTTTGTGTAGTTAAGCATGAGTCCTTGTCTACCTTGAATGATGATGGCGGTGTTTTTAAGTGGGTTCTTGTGGCTAGAGTTCATTCTGGTTATAAACATGTGATTGTCTTGGCGAAGAATTGGTTATGCCTTTGATCTAGTGTCGAGAGTATTTTTAGTGAGAATTGCACACACCACGTTTCCGTGCATGTATTGTTGGTATACGGGGACTTAGTCGAGCTCTGTTCGCCGTTGTTGCATAAATTGAGGTGTTGGCTTGAGAGTTGGTTACGGTAACTCGTGTTTGGAGTCATTGCATTAGGTCATATTTGCATTATCATGTCATTTGGTAATTAGTTGCATTCATGCATAATTTCGGGTTATTTTGCATTGCTTGAGGACTAGCAACGGTTTAAGTTTGGGGGTTTGATAGTGGATTTTATATCCACTAATTATCTTCCGTTCGGATTTAAAACGGATGCATGACTTTGAGTTTCGTGGTTATTTTTACGTGTTTTTGTGTAATTCATGTAGGTGTTTGGTTGACGGCGTTCTAGTGCTATATGTGGTGTTATGGTGATAGTTGTTTAATAAAGCTAAGACATTAAATGGTGGAAGAATGTGGGTTAGGAGCTAAGACATTCTAGTGTGAAGCCAAGGCATTCTCCAGAGGCATAAGCGCGCAGGAGCACTTCAAGCCGCGCAAGAGCGCTTCACAGCCGAGCAAGAGCGCAGCATAGCGCGCAGGAGCGCGGTCGACCGTCTGTCCACAGGCGCAGGAGCGCTTCAGAGTCGCGCAGGTGCGCAGGCGTCTCTCTGTCCAAGCGCGCAACAGCGCTTCACAAGGCGCAGGTGCGCAGTTCTCCCTCTGTCCAAGCGCATAGCAGCGCATGTCCTAGGCGCAGGAGCGCAGTGGTGTGTATTTCCTGGTTCTTTAAGTCTTTCGGGTTAACTAAAAACCTTTTGGGCCTAATTCTTTTGGGCTTGTGTAATAGTTAAGTTTTTAAACTTATTAATATTAGAAGAAGAGATCATTATCAGATTAGTTTTTATCTTAGAACGTACATCAGAATTCTAGGGTTCTTGAGGTGACAAGAGCTCAATTTTCAATTTACTTTCAACCTTCAGAATTTCACTTCTCAATTGGGTTTTATTTTCTATCTCTTGTTCTTATATTTTTAATTATTTCCATATTGTTTATTATCATGTTCAATTCCAGATCTATGTTCTACATCCTTTCCATGTTAATTATTAATTCAGACATGAACTAATTCTTTTTCATGGGGTTCCAATGGATTCTATAACGTAACTTTTGTGCTTGAGTCGTGATTGATTCCGGGTGATTTAATTTCGGTACTCTAATTTGGTTGAATTAATTTAAAGATGATTAGCTACCATCTTATTTATTCAATCCTAGATGATTGCGAAAGTGGATTCTAGGGTGTAGATGTCGCCAAATTAGCATGGGTTCTTGAGTAATTAATTATTCTTGATTTGTAGTGTGATTTAACCCATTTCACGTTGCCCCATGTAATCGTATTGATAACCTAAGCTTAAATCAGTTATATTTTCAGATTGTATAGACATATGTAATCTGAATATAATTTGGTGTCTTCTTAACTCCATCTGTTGTGGGAAATTAGAGGTTTGATGCGAGTTTGCTGAAAGGTAGCTCGTATTGTCATTGTGTTATCTGATTAATTATTGAATTTATCACCCGAGTCGTTATATTGATTCAGCTATGAGTGAAATTGTAGATGAAGTTGGAATCCCATGTCTCTCTTGCTATAGATAATTTCTTGTTAATTCATTCTCCGATATTACGTGCTTAGTTGATAATTTAGAATAATAAAAACTTGAAATTGATAAATTGTCAGGCAGTAAGAAGTAATCATACTCTGTTGCATAGGCATTAAATTCGCAGTACATCTTGTCCCTGAGGAACGAACTTTTATTTACCACTTGCTATTTTGTGACCACGTATACTTGCGTGTTTGCGAGCTAACATGCATCCTCAACTTTCTTTGGCTCATCTTGAGACAGAAAGCTGCTATATAGACATTCCTCTTGAGTTGCTCTTCTAGTTTGGACTTTTGAAGAAACATCACCTATAATAAGTTCAAAGGGATGATCTTTAGTCCATTTCCTTGAGGGAGGAAGATTTGCTCTTGACGAGGTAGCTTCATGATCATGATTGCCTTGATTGGATAATTGTCCTTGAGAAACTCCCCCTGAGTTTGTTGTCCCTAATTGATCACTTCTAGAAGCATTTCTATGACTGTCAACGGTATGCCCATTTTGGCTGTCAACGAAACGCTCATTTTGACTGTCAACGAATCCTCCATTATGACTGTCAACGAAATGACTATTTGGTTTGCTAGCAGCTATTCTTTTCAATCTCAATGCAGCAATTTCATCTTCACTGCTGCTTTCATCTGTGCTAGATACAACAACTTTAGGCTGTTTCTCAGTAGCCTTAACATGATTCACTTGATCTCCTTCCTCATTTTCAAAAGAAAGACTTTCATGGAAACCTTCATCACAGAGACCTTGAATTTTGAGATCATCAAAAACAACATGTACAGATTCCATAACAATGTTGGTTCTGAGGTTATAGACTCTGTAAGCTTTCCCTGCTGCATATCCCACAAATATTGTTTCAACTGCCTTTGTTTCAAATTTTCCCAAATGCTCAGCTTGATTCCTCAAAACAAAGCATTTGCATCCAAAGACATGAAGAAAATCCAATAGTGGCTTCTTTCTTTTGAGTAGTTGATAAGGGGTCATTCCCTTGGCCTGATTAATCAAAGAAATATTTTGAGTGAAGCAAGCTGTGTTAACTGCCTCAGCCCAAAAATAAGTTGGTAACTTTGATTCATCTAGCATTGTCCTTGCATCTTCAATAAGTGTTCTGTTTTTCCTTTCAACTACACCATTTTGTTGTGGTGTCCTTGCTGCTGAAAACTCATGCAAAATACCATTTTCTTCACAGAACACCTTCATGCTTGAATTCTTGAATTCTGTCCCATTGTCACTCCTAATCCTTCTTACTTTGAAATCAGGATGATTGTTTACCATCTTGATGTGATTGATAATGATTTCACTTGCCTCATCTTTTGAGTGTAAAAAGAAGGTCCATGTAAATCTAGAAAAATCATCAACAATCACAAGACAGTATTTCTTCTTTGAGATAGACATGACATTTACAGGGCCAAACAGATCCATATGAAGTAATTCAAGCTGATGGACAATTGATGACTCTGTCTTGCTTTTGAATGATGCCTTCTTTTGTTTCCCTTTTTGACAGGCATCACACAAACCATCCTGGAAAACTCCACCTGTGGAATTCCTCTAGCAAGATATTTCCTCACCAAATCATTCATAATTTTAAAATTCAGATGAGATAATTTCTTGTGCCATAGCCAACTTTCATCCTTGCTTGCCTTGCTGAAGAGACAAGTGATGGTGTCTGGACTTGTGCTACTAAAGTCAGCAATGTACACATTCCCTCTTCTGAATCCAGTCATTACCACATTGGTGTCTCCTCCTTTAGAAACAACACAGGATTCTTTAGAAAAAGTAACTAAAAATCCTTTGTCACAAAGTTGGCTGATACTAAGCAAATTGTTCTTAAGACCATCCACCAATGCAACCTCATCTATGATGACATTCTCTTTTGAAATCAAGCCATATCCCTTAGTGTAGCCTTTGCTGTCATCTCCAAAAGCAATACAAGGGCCAGCTCTTTCCTGAAACTCTGGGAGCAGGGTAGAATCACCAGTCATGTGTCTTGAACAACCACTATCCAAGTACCAAAGATTCCTTTTGTCTCCCTGCACACAACAAAACCAAATCAAGTTGATTTTGGTACCCAAGTTTCCTTGGGTCCTGTTTTGTTAGCCTTTGCTTTTCCTTTTATATCATTTTTCACCTTGGGCTCAGATTGATTTAAATCAATCTTTACCCTTGGTGTTGATTTCTGAGGGTTGCTCACATTTTCATTCACAGCATGCATAGTTGGAGGAACAAACATGTTATTCATATTCCATGGCATTTGTGGCACATTAAACATATTCATGTATGGATTAGGCACAAATGGCATGCTGGCATATGGATTTTGGAAATTGTGCATATGGAGCAAACATGTTAGGCATAACAGGCATTGTAGGCATAGAACCATTCATTGCAGGCTTAGACATTTTCACTTTAGCAGTCTTCTTAACAGATTTGCAGTTAGTAGATAAATGACTAACACTTCCACAATTGACATATGTCTTTCTAGGAGCATATTTATCAGGTGTGTAATTGTTGTGTTTGTTAATCCCTACTTTGCCATTCCTGTTATTCTTTTTATTTCCCTTAGCCTCAACTTGAACATTCTCTAACTTATCTTTCAATTGCTTGTTGGACAAGTGACCTACATTGGCTCTCTCAACAGGCTTCTCAACTTTCTTTGATTTACTAGACTCACCTTGAACAAAGTTCTTGGTGACAGGACCATACTTGTTATTAAGTCTAGTGAGTTCTTCTCTTCTTTTCTCTGTCAACGAAACAGCCTTATCGGTTGATGGTTCATCTGTCAACGAAACATTGCATTCCGTTGACATATCAACCTTCAACAAATGATCATTGTTGTTTGTTGACTCTGTTTCTGATTCTAAGGTTTCACCAACATACCCTAGCTTCTCTTTGTTCTTTTTCCATGATTGTTCACAGAAAGATTCCATACCTTGAACATTAATGATGTTGTTAGCAACATTCCTGGCATCTTTCCATTTAGCAATCACACTTTGTTCTATTTCAAGTTGTGTTTTAAGAATTTCTTCCCTTTCTAACACGTTCTCAAGTTCCTTCTTAGCATCCCTACTAACACACCTCATTTTCTCAAAATCAATGAGCTGTGCTTCTAACATTGCATTCCTATCACTTAAGAGCAAATTAGTCTCTTTTATTCTTGAATTCTCTTTGGTAAGTGATTTACGAGTAACACGTAAATTATATAGTACAGTAGACATTTCATTTACTGCACTATCGCATTCCTCTTTAGAAAGCTCAGAAAGATTAGTAATTGTTACCTGGTTGCTTGAGGAGCTTGCTTCCTGCTCATGATTGTTAGCCATAAGAGCCAAGTTGACATACTCAACATCATCATTAGAATCTTCACCATTACCAGCCCAATCATACTCCTGAGACATGAAAGCCTTTTCTTTTTGCTTGAGAAGTTCAAAGTATTTCTTTTTATAATCAACAGGCTCAAATTTCCTGTTGCCCTTCTCAACCTTGGGCTTTCTGCAGTCCCCAGCAAAGTGACCAAGCATTCCACAATTGAAACATTTAGATTTAGACTTTTCAATCCAGTTACTTTTGCTGGGTTGAAAGTCTCTCCTTGGTGGCCTAGCTTCTGAGTTTCTCTTGAACTTGAACTTAGAGAATTTTCTTGACAGAAAAGCAATGTGTTCATCAATCTCATCTAAGTCATCCAAGTTGACTGGTTCTGGTTCTTCTTCTTCTGTCATCTTTCCTTTACCCTTGCTAACATCACTCCTACAACTAGCTCGACTAGTTGTGGCCTTTGCAGCTTCTTCATTGTCATCTTCCAGTTGGTTCACAGATGCAATCAATGCAATAGATCCACCTTTCTTCTGTACCTTTTCAATTTCTTCATCTTGCTCCATTTCCAACTCATATGTCTTCAAGGTTCCATAAAGCCTTTCAAGAGTGTAGTCTTTGTACTCTTGAGTGTTTCTGAGAGAAACAGTCATAGGCTTCCATTCTTTTGGAAGAGCTCTAAGAAATTTAAGGTTTGAATCCTTGGTTTGATAGATCCTCCCATACAACTTTAATCCATTCAAAAGCTTCTGAAACCTACTAAACGTGTCATTTAGGGTTTCACCAGCTTTAAAATGAAAATGCTCATATTGTTGTAGGAGGAGCTGCATTTTATTTTCCCTAACTTGCTCAGTTCCTTCACAGAGAGTTCTAACAGTGTCCCATACTTCTTTGGAGGTTGTACAGTTTATGACATTGTCAAACATCTCTTGCTCCAAACCATTAAACAGAATGTTCATGGTTATTTAATCTTTATGGATTTCTGCAACATCTTCAATAGTCCATTCTGAGACAAGTTTTGGAATTTCCACATCAGGAGCATCATCTCGCACTCCAACTCTAGATGCAAACTTCATGGGAACGTGTGGACCTTTCTCAATGCAGTCTAAATACCTCTCATCCATAGACATGAGATGTAAATGCATCTTTACTTTCTAGTGAAAGTAATTGTCCTTATCAAGAACTGGTATCTTTACACCTGCATCCTTCTTCACCATGGTTACTGTTTTTGGTCTTGATCTTTAAACTTCTTGTATGTTAGAAGCTTGCTCTGATACCAATTGTTAATCCCAAATGACCTAACAGAATTGTAGAAGGGGGGGGGGTTGAATACAATTACTTGATATTTCTCAAACTTAAAAACAACTTACAAATTAAAACTGAACTTATAAAATAAAAACCACAAGCACTTAATAATTTCAGTTGGATTGTTTGATGATCCAACTGAAGTGATTTTTATTTCGGAAATAATCTGTGATACAAAAGTACACAGCTGCTCAGTTACAATAATGTAGAGAAGAAAATGCTCTCAAAAATAGCTAATACAATCTATTTGTTTTTCTTCTCTCTTTTCTAAAGTAACTGCTACACTTGGTTATATAAACCCAAGTTTACAACTCTATTTTTGGCTACACTAAAAGTACAATGAGTAACCGCCAATAGTTTGCTTTTCATCCCTTTGTCCAGTGGTCCTTGGAGATATTTGCTTTTGTCTTCATGCTTATTATGATCACTCCCAAGAGCCCAATTGGAAACTGGGATGTTTCCTTATTCCTCATGTCCATTTTAATGGTTTCCAATGCAAAGTAAACTTCCACATCACCTTTAGATCTGTTCAGTAAACTGTCACTATCACTTTGTCAACTATTCAAAAAAAACAATAATGATTCGTTGATAGCAGGGAGATGTGTTTCGTTGATAGCTTTATTCTTCATTTCGTTGATGAGTAAACTCCATACCGTTGACAGAGTAATCTTCATTCCGTTGACATGTCTTCACTTAGGCAAAATTACAAGGCATAAGATATTTACAATTAACCAACCTATTTTGCCTATCTAGTACTTAGTCAACATGACTTAGAAAACCTATCCAATGTCTACAATGAAATGCATATCAAACAAGAAGTATTGTACAATGCAATTGCTACATCACTCATTTCGTTGATGAGCTTCCTGTCAACGGAATGCTGCAAAGCATGCCATTTCGTTGACAGCTACAAAATGACTTTACACAAATTCTACTAAGTGTTTTATGTTTATCATCAAGAACAACATATTCCTAACACTAACCTTAATGGATGATGATGAAACTTGGTGCTCTTCTTAATCCATCCTAGAGCTTTCCAAAGAGCTATTACTTGTGATTTATGGATGATTGAAAGATGGATTTTGAAATTAATTACCCTCTTTTTCTTCAAAATAGCTGATTGGATGAATGAAGGGTTTTTGGCTTGGTTGATTTTGATAAAGTGTGATATTTTGTGGTCATATGGTGATTCATTGTATGTTGCCTCATCATCATGACATGTGTCAAGCAATGGGAGAGTTTGGAGATAAAGTAGCTTTACTAGTTTGTTCCTTTTCACATGGAAGCTGCTTGGTGGCAAAGTTTACTTTCACATGGATGATACAATTGTTGCATTCCTTGGATTAATCTTGTTACATGTTACTCCCATGCCTATATTTAATCCTGTAAGTGTCGCGTCGTTCCGTCACCGCTTAATCTCGTAGAATGTTCGCAGGGTTTCTTAAGTGTTCTATCGAAGTAGTTTACCATAAACGTTCTTGACACCAGTAATTCTTTTATTAAATCCATGTCCATGGAATTGATAATTTAAATCCTCCAATATTTTCAAATAATGATTAATCCATCAGTTATTGGTGAAATTTCGGAGAAAACAGAAAATGCTATTTTTCTGATTCTGACAGCTTTTGCATTCAATCATTTACATAGGAGATCACTAATACGACTTTGAAAGTTCATTATACCGTCCCGTACATAGGGTGGTCTGAAAACTTTCTAAACGAAAAAAGTTACTATTCATTAGTGGATTTTAACAAAAGTTACTATTCATCAATGGTTCTTAAATAAGTACAAAATTTGGGGATATTACAGTCTCCCCTCCTTAAAAGGATTCCGTCCCGGAATCAGTTTGAAAATAAATGGGGGTACTTTTCCAGCATAGCACTTGCTAGTTCCCAGGTTGATTCTTCCACATTATGGTTTTTCCACAAAACTCTGACTAGCTTGATGACCTTGTTCCGGAGCACTTGTTCCTTTTGATCTATGATTTCCACAGGTTTCTCCACATAGGTTAGGTCTGGCTGCATGTCTACGTGTTCGTATTCCACTATGTGCTTAGCATCCGGGTTGTATTTCCTCAACATTGAAACATGAAACACATTATGCACTTGTTGCAGGTTTGGGGGTAATGCTAGCTCATATGCTAACTTCCCAATACGTCTTAAGATCTCAAATGGTCCAATGTATCTAGGACTCAGTTTTCCTTTCCTTCCAAACCTCATCAAACCTTTCCAAGGAGATACCTTTAAGAACACTAGGTCTCCCACTTCATATTCCTTGTCCTTCCGGGCCAAATCAGCATACTTCTTTTGTCTATCTTGGGCTGCTACCAGCCGTCCTCTGATTAGATCTATTATGTCCTTAGTCCGTTGGACCACTTCGGGCCCAAGCATCTTTCGCTCTCTGACTTCATCCCAATACAAGGGAGATCGGCATCTTCTTCCATAAAGGGCCTCGTAAGGCGGCATTCCTATGCTTGCATGAAAACTATTGTTGTAGGAAAACTCAATTAGTGGCAGGTGATCATCCCAACTTCCTTTAAAGTCTATAGCACAGACTCTTAACATATCCTCTAGTGTTTGGATGGTCCTTTCACTTTGTCCGTCTGTTTGTGGGTGATAGGCAGTACTCATACTCAACCGGGTTCCTACACATTCTTGGAAGCTTCTCCAAAATCTGGAGTTAAATCTGGGATCTCGGTCAGATACTATGGCGACTGGGACTCCGTGTCGCACCACTATTTCTTTCAAGTAAATATCCACTAGTTTGTCGAAAGTGTACCTTTCGTTGATCAGAAGAAAGTGAGATGACTTCATCAGTCTATCTATGATTACCCATATGGTGTCATGATTGGCCTTGGTCCTTGGCAAACCTACTACGAAGTCCATGGCTAGGTGTTCCCATTTCCATTCGGGAATCTCTAGGGGTCGTAAAAGCCCACTGGGTCTCTGGTGTTCCGCTTTCACTCGTTGGCAGGTCAAGCATTTGCTTACCCACTCTGCTACGTCCTTTTTCATGTTAGGCCACCAGTGGTATTCTTTCAAATCCCCATACATCTTGGTGCTTCCTGGGTGAATTGAATACCTTGAACTGTGACTCTCGTGTAAAATCTCGTCTTTTAGTTCTCGAACATTCGGAACCCAAATTCGGAAAGTATACCTCATTATTCCTTTATCATCCTTGACAGTGTGGATCTCTTCTCTTGTCATTGACTGTCTGTCTTCACTCATCATTCTTTCTTGACATCTTATGATCTTTTCTAACAACTCTGGCTGCAGTGAAATCTCAAACAGCTTTTCGGTACCGTCTCCAGTTTCCTTCACTTCTATTTCCATCTTTTCAAATTCTCTTATCAGCTCTTCTGAAGACATTATCATTTTGAGTCTCTCTTTCCTACTAAGGGCATCAGCCACCACATTGGCTTTCCCTGGGTGATAAAGAATTTCACAGTCATAATCCTTGATCAGCTCTAACCATCTTCTTTGGCGCATGTTAAGCTCCTTCTGGGTAAAAATGTACTTGAGGCTCTTATGGTCAGTGTAAATCTCGCACTTCTCTCCATACAAGTAGTGCCTCCAAATCTTTAAAGCGAAAACTACTGCTACTAGTTCTAAATCATGAGTAGGATATCGAATCTCATATTCCTTCAATTGTCTTGACGCATACGCGATTACCTTACCGTGCTGCATCAGCACGCACCCTAATCCCTTATGCGAAGCATCACTGTAAATCACAAAATCTCCTTTTCCATCTGGCAATGCCAACACAGGGGCAGTCACCAATTTCTTCTTTAGCTCTTGGAAACTATTTTCGCACTTTTCCGTCCATTCAAACTTCTCAGTTTTACGGGTAAGTCGGGTTAACGGGGCTGCGATCTTCGCAAAATCCCTAACAAATCTTCTATAATACCCTGCTAATCCTATGAAACTTCTTACCTCTGTTGGTGTGGTTGGCCGTTCCCAGTTTGAAACTGCCTCTATCTTGGAGGGGTCAACCAACGCTCCCTCCTTATTGATCACATGTCCTAAAAATTGAACCTCATTTCGCCAGAATTCACACTTTGCGAATTTGGCATACAATTGTTCCTTCCTGAGTATTTCTAGGGCTATCCTCAAATGTTCTGCATGTTCTGCCTCTGTCTTTGAGTAGATAAGAATATCATCGATGAAAACTATAACGAACTCGTACAAATACTTCTTGAACACCGTATTCATCAAATCCATGAAAGCTGCTGGGGCATTGGTCAATCTAAACGACATCACCAAGAACTCATAATGTCCATATCTGGTACGGAATGCAGTCTTTGGGATATCTTCGGGTTTAATCTTCAATTGGTGATATCCGGTTCTCAGGTCAATTTTAGAGAAGTACACAACATCCTTTAGCTGGTCGAACAAATCGTCTATTCTGGGTAATGGGTACTTATTCTTTATAGTTAGCTTGTTCAACTCTCGGTAGTCGATGCATAACCTCATACTCCCATCTTTCTTCTTAACAAACAACACTGGTGCCCCCCACGGTGACACACTGGGTCTTATCATACCCTTCTCCAACAGTTCTTGTAACTGGGTAGCTAGCTCTTTCATTTCTACTGGGGCTAACCGGTACGGGGCCTTCGAAATTGGCGCCGTCCCCGGGGCTAAGTCAATAGCAAACTCAATTACCCTATCGGGTGGTAATCCTGGAAGATCTTGTGGAAACACATCTTTGAACTCATTGACTACTGGGATGTCCTGTAAATTGGGCACCTCTCTCTGGGTGTCTACAACATAAGCTAAGTAAGCCTCGTTTCCCTTTCGTAACAATCTTTTGGTTTGAGCCATGGTTAGAAATTTATGTGTCTGTTTCATTCCCTTAAACACTATTTCCTTCTTCCTTGGGGTATTTAATCTAACCTTTTTCCCTTTACAATCTATCTGCGCGTTATTGCGAGACAACCAATCCATCCCCAAAATGACATCAAATTCTCCTAATTTAAAAGGAATCAAATCCACACAAAAAGACTGTTCCCCTATTTTCAATTTGCAGTTGGGGTGAATCTGATTGACTGGGACTATTTCGTGGTTAGCTATTTCTACTTGTAGGGAATCCCTTAATGGTTGGGCTTTAATTTTCAATTTACGCGCAAAATCCCTCGATATAAAAGATTTAGTTGCTCCAGAATCAAATAAAACATTTACGCTAACTGAATTCAGAGAAAAGGTACCTTCTATCACATCCGTGTTCCTCACGGCATCCTGCACTGTCATGTTGAAAGTCCCAGTAGTTGGTGGCTTGTTGGAGGCAGCTTTGCTTGCCCCTGATGCTGCGGGTCGGTTCATAGGGCAATCCTTCCTCATGTGACCTTGACGTCCACACCGGAAACAATTGGTGTTTCTGTTGACGCTAGGGTTATCCGCGGTACAAAAGGTAGCATAATGGCCCACTCGTCCACACTTATAACAGGTTGCCTATTTCTGGTTACACACACCGGGGTGTCTCCTTCCACAAGTTGTACATACTGGTAATGGGGGTCGAGATTGGTGGGAGTGGGACACTCCTGATTGGTTGCCGCCCTGGTTTACACTTGCGCTTACAGGTCGTTTGAACCCCATATTTCTTTCAGGTAGGGAGACTGCCCCGCGGTTAAACCTATTTGGGGGCTTTCCTCTTGCAGAACCTCCACCCATACTTGCATGTTTCCTTTTTATCCCCCCTTTCTCTCTTTCCCTCTGCATCAGATCACTCCCTGCTTCCACAATTGAAGCCTTTTGCACCAATGTGGCATAGTCTCAAATCTCCAAGACTGCCACGCGATTCTGAATCCACTACTTCAACCCTTGTTGAAACCTATTAGCTTTCTTCTCTTCGGTATCTACAAACTCTAGCACAAACCTTGATAGCTCGGTAAATTTTGCCTCATAATCAGCCACTGATAGGTTATTCTGCTTCAGTTCTAAAAACTTGAGCTCCATTTGAGTCTTCATAAACCTTGGGAAATACTTCTCTAGAAACAGTTGTTTGAACCTTTCCCAAGTTATGATAGCATCCGTCTCCATGTTCTTCTTGGCCTCCCACCAATAGTTGGCCTCTCCTTTCAGAAGGTAAGTGGCAAAAACAGTCTTCTGTGCCTCCTCAATGCTTAAAATCTCAAAGGACTTTTCCATTTCCTTTACCCAGGCTCTTGCCTATACTGGGTCAACCGATCCTTGGAATTCTGGGGTCTTGAGTGACTTAAAGGCCCTGAAAGAGTTTGCCACGGTGTTGTTGTTTCCTTGGGGTGGTTGGGGATAACGGTCCAAATTTTGCCTGAGTAGATTCATGAACTGACCCATGGGAGTCTCCACCCTGGTTCTCTCTTCCTTGTTCCTCTTCAACTTCCTCTTCTCCAGCCTCAAATTCCGCAGTGAAAAAGGATTCATCTGCCTCTCCATACTGGGAGTCGTCTTGCTCATTATAATCTTCATCTATCTCTTCCTCATTTTCAGGGTCTTCCCTATTTTGGTTGTGGCTTTCTTGATCATCAGATTCATGGGGGTTAGCCCTAGTTCTCATTCTTCGTGGAGGCATCTTACTGAAAATTTGGAAAATTTCATATTAGGTTCATTCACTTGGTTACAGATTTTTCTCTTGTACAGTCGTTACATAATTGGAAGTAGACTCCCGCAGCTCCTATATTTTATCACAATTTAATCATAATAGGACATACAGCAGTATAATAAACTTGTGATCGCGTCACAACAGGACTGGATTCAACTGAAAAGGAAACAAATATATACAAGGTACCAAAGATACATAATCTGAGTCAACATCGACAGTTTACAAGTACAACCGTCCTAACAACATCTAGTCAAAAGTGAGATACATGGTCTATCCTTCTAGTCAGAAAAGGGATACTATATACAATGGAACAATCCCACAAAAATCGGCACTACTAAGTCCGTACGTGACTAGAAGACTAGACTACTACATCACCATCTCTGAAATCAGCCACTAATGCGGCCCAATGCCCTCACCCTCGCCATAGCCATGCGGAAAATCTCCTTAGCATCAATCCTGGATACCCTGCCATCGCCATCAGTAGGCAAAGCTCGAATCCTCATCCGTGCCCTCAGCTCAATGCGAGTCATCGCCCTCCGGGCAGCTCGAGGCTGCATCCGTGACTCTGCTAGTCTAGCCTCAGCCACTACCAACTCTGAATGAACTCTGCCCACTATCCAGTTATGCACAAACAATGGTATCCCCTCTACCGGAACATGAGGTGGGGTAGCCGGGTCTGCTGGTAGTGCAGCTTCTGTCTGCTGTGGCTTAGGGGTAAGCTCCTCAAAATCATCAGGGGAAGGGCTCAAAGGAAGTGGTGAAGGGGTAGGGGCTCTCTCAGTAGGAAGTGGAGGAAAGTAAAGTCCTGAGCTCCTAGTAGCATCACCGACTGGCTCCTCAGCATCCCCTTCCATAATCTCAGTATCAGCTAGGGTCTGGATCTCCTCTGGATCCTCATCGTCAGAATCCTCATCAACAACCTCGGTGTCTGCATCTGCCTGGACCTCCTCTGGGTCCTCCTCCTCAAAACGCTCATAATATGGGTCTGTAGTCCGGAGCAATTCCTCATCATGCTGTCTCTCGAAAGCCTTAGGGTTAGAGATGTCGCTCGCCTACACAATAATGACTATGTTACTATCATGATATTAAAGTTCCCATAAGGGTTTTAATCGAACTTGGCAAGAGTTCTTATTATCTTAGTGAATTTATTATTGTAACGCCGCATCATCTCTGGGGTTTATAACTCTCAATCTCTGATACCATTTCTGTAACAGCCCCAGATCCGGGGTCGGGGATCCGGTCGTTACGGTCTCAATTTCCTTCAATAATACTTGAACTTGAATCAAAACAAATAAACTGCATACTGTGACCCCGCAATAACAACACCATACACAACTAGTTATAGTCCCATAGATGAAATTGGAATAAGTATCTAGTCATAGGATCCACAAGTTATAAGTTATTACAAACCCAAATGATTACAGAGTACACTTAATAGTTATTGTCGTTGCTTACATTAATTATAAATATAAATAAGTCTGATACACAAAAGCTGTAGCTTAGACTACTGATTGCCACTACCTCAGCTATGGCGGCTACGACATCAGTGGGTAAATCTCTGACGGCTGATACCTACTTACGCAGAGTGCACCTGTTGCGGGCCATCTGCTCTAGCTGTTGTTGTGATATAAATAAATAAAGCAAGGGTGAGCAATAGAGCCCACCAAAATAGTTTATGACAGATCATCAGTATATAACAGTTCGAAAATATCTTGGTAACCACATGCTATGCATTAAACGGACAAGATACTAGTATAACCTAAAAGATGAAGTTACGAGGAAAATTTAATATAAGGTTTCCGTAACCCAAAATCCGCTTATGCATATATAATCTGAGTAAGGTTTTATCAGAGTCATACTCATAAAATAAAAGATGAAGTTTCAAGGATTTATTGTAACTTTATTTTTGAACATTTTTCAAATTCCCTGCCAACATGATCGGTAAACCCGGACCAAGGGTGTTATCCTTAGTCACCTTTCAATACATGTTGTAGAATTATCCATAATTGGATGATGAACTAATACTGGAGCATTGTCGCGCAGAAGCCACAACCTTTATGATGATCAGTCGTACGTTGTGCATCTCACCATTTGTTTCTCTACATGTAGAAGTAAGAACCAACGGATTTACTTGTCCACCGCCCGACGGATTTACTTGTCCACCGCCCCCTGGAACCACCCGTCCAACGGTTGGGCCATTGATGGACCGGCGCCACTCGGCCACTTACTCGGCTCCTAGTTCGAATAAGATCCATGACTCTGAAACGTAAAGTTCGTCCTCCTTTCCCCAAGTATATTACTCGTTGATAGGACTCCACAAAGTAGTCGTATCTAATTGGAAAGGAGAATTTACCAATATTTCCCAAGCTATTGCTTGTTAATGGATATCGACTTGTTCCATCAATTTACTCCTCGATCGTTGAGGTAGTAACACAACATTTGACTTGCAGCAATTAAATTCCTCAGAGAAAATATATGTCCCCTGACAGTTTTGAGTTGAGAATTTAAAATGAGTAACAGTTACTTAAATCAGGTTTCCCATATTTTTGGTAGTTGAGCGAGTATTTAAATCCTCTTAAAAGATAGATTTAAATGGAAAACAGTGTTTGGGAACCTCCCCTTGATTTAAAATAATTAATAGTACAGCTTAGAATATCCTTCGTAATCATTGAAGGTCGAGGATAAACTTTAAATAATATAACTCATTTTAAAACGTGTTAAAAGTATTTAATCAATAATCAAATAATATTTATAAAATAAATAAACCTTAAACGAATATTCAAAAATAATATTTATTAAATAAATAATGATTGAATGAATATTCAAAAATAATATTCATTAAATAAATACACCTTGAATGAGTATTCAAAATAATATTCATTAAATAAATTAATGATTAAAAGAATATTCAAAATAATATTCATTTAATAAATAAGCCTTAAATGAATATTCAAAAATAATATTCATTAACTAAATAAACCTTGAATGAATATTCAAAATAATATTCATTAAATAAGTAAACCTTGAATGAATATTCAAAATAATATTCATTAAATAAATAATGATTAAATGAATATTCAAAATAATATTCATTGAATAAATAAGCCTTAAATGAATATTCAAAAATAATATTCATTAAATAAATAATCATCGAATAAAATCATACGCCCTTTACCTAGGGCATTTATAAAAAAACCTGGCTTCTAACTAGTATCCCATATCTAGCTTAGAAGCCCATAATCAAATCATAACCTCGAGTATCACTATATATAGCAGTTCGAAGACAAGCATGCAATTTATATATCGCAATGTACTTGGGAATAAAACATGTATACTTCTCATTTGCATATCATATATGAAAGCAGTTTATTATCACAACAACAGTAAGCATAGGTTTCGAAAACTTGCCTGGTGGTGAGGTAGGGGTAGTGTGCCTCGGGTTGATCCGGCGATCTATACATAGTCAAAATATCCGAGATTAATCACTTAACACTTTCATGAAACTAAGTATGTACTATCTCAAGTAACAAGTTCATTTTCAAGTTAACTCTTTGAGAACTTTCACTCGCGCAAGCTCGTTCACGCATTTTTATAAAATTGAGATTTAATCCTTTCAACACGAAATCTTTTCGAGGGTTTTCTTAAATGTACCTATCATGTTAACACAAAGTTTCACATTCTAATAAGTCGCTTAAGGGGTTTGATCATTGCCTCAAAGTTGGCTAAGTGGTATAGTTTGGTTTCGTGAAACATCCTTTACTAAAATACTTGTTTCTCCTAAACCGTAAATCGGATTCACATGATCTTCGCACCAAAACGAACCTTGAAACAAGACCTACACTATAATGGGCAGTGGTGATCTTGGACAGGAGTTATTATGTTCGAACATCACAAACAAAACAAGGTTAAGGAAAATCGGGCATTATAACGGCTATGTTTTAATGATCAATCCAACCAAATAATCAAGTTAATTCCTCAACATAATTACTAATCCATAATCATCATCACCCATAGTCAAAACCAACATCTACTTGTTTACCATCAAAACAACGTCAAACTTTCATCAAAATCAATCATTCATTCTTATGATCATACTAACTATTCTACACTTAAAACTAACCATATAAATCAAATTATAACCAAGGGTTTCAAGAGTTATACCTTCCTTGGAGTGTATAAAAGCTTAATAAGCCTTGTATAGTCCTTATATAACCTTAAGATAGCTTGGATCAACCAAAGAAATCAAGAAACAAAAGTTGGTTCTTGAAGTTACTATTCATGCCTAAACTTTGCACAAGGATTTGATCATGCTAACCTTAATGGATGATGATGAAACTTGGTGCTCTTCTTAATCCATCCTAGAGCTTTCCAAAGAGCTATTACTTGTGATTTATGGATGAGTGAAAGATGGATTTTGAAATCAATTACCCTCTTTTTCTTCAAAATAGCCGAATGGATGAATGAAGGGTTTTTGGCTTGGTTGATTTTGATAAAGTGTGATATTTTGTGGTCATATGGTGAGTCATTGTATGTTGCCTCATCATCATGACACGTGTCAAGCAATGGGAGAGTTTGGAGATAAAGTAGCTTTACTAGTTTGTTCCTTTTCACATGGAAGCTGCTTGGTGGCAAAGTTTGCTTTCACATGGATGATACAATTGTTGCATTCCTTGGATTAATCTTGTTACATGTTACTTCCATGCCTATATTTAATCATGTAAGCGTCGCGTCGTTCCGTCACCGCTTAATCTCGTAGAATGTTCGCAGGGTTTCTTAAGTGTTCTATCGAAGTAGTTTACCGTAAACGTTCTTGACACCACTAATTCTTTTATTAAATCCATATCCATGGAATTGATAATTTAAATCCTCCAATATTTTCAAATAATGATTAATCCATCAGTTATTGGTGAAATTTCGGAGAAAACAGAAAATGCTATTTTTCTGATTCTGACAGCTTTTGCATTCAATCATTTACATAGGAGATCACTAATACGACTTTGAAAGTTCATTATACCGTCCCGTACATAGGGTGGTCTGAAAACTTTCTAAACGAAAAAAGTTACTATTCATCAGTGGTTGTTAACAAAAGTTACTATTCATCAATGGTTCTTAAATAAGTACAAAATTTGGGGATATTACAGGATTCCTCAACTAAGGGGGAGAAGGAGAAGAAAGGAGAAGGAGAAGCTGGAGGAGCTTCTAGAGTTGGAAAAGATAAAGGGAAAGGGAAACAATCATTGGAGGAGACTGTCTTTGATGATGCCTACTACTACCACGGTGAACAGGATGACTTCCAATTTGACACATCTGGTGATCTTGGGAAGACCATACCTGAAGAAGCTTTTGGTGAGGAGGAGGTTGAAGAGGAAGCCAACTTTGAGGATTGGGAAGATGAAGCTGATCTATACACATCTGACCCTTTATTTCAAAAGGAGTTGAAGAAGCAACAAGCAGACCTCAGGAGAAAGGAGGATGAGAATGCTAAGGTCTCCGACATCATTTCTCAAAAGCTGAAAATTCAAAAGGCTGAACATGAAGACAAACAACGTCTTCATAGTATTCATGTCAAAGAAAGGAGATTGGATGTAAGGATGAAGCAAGGAAGCAAATGGGATAAGGCAAGGGAGATGTTTGATATCCCTCAGAGAGGCACAAACAATGATGCTACTTTTCTGAAGCTACTTGAGAAGATCAGAACTATTAATCCAGACAACTCATTATATATGAAGGCATTGAAGGAAGATATCCTAAGGATTACGTCTGCATTTGATCAAGTGAGGCAAGAACTATTCATCTATGTCTCAAGTGCTCTTGAAGGGTCATTCACCATTTCTCTTGACCTCCTACAAAGAAGATCTCTCTCTGAATTGTGGATTCTTATGAGTAAGGTAAAGAGATCTTCTTGCTTGAACGAGCTTCTGTATGACCGGCTGAGAGATTCTGCTATGAAGGTCAGCCCTCAAGTTGTGCACTTTCCTTATGAAGTTAAAATCTACAGAGGTACAACTTTAGAGACTATGAGGCTGGATCCTGATTCTTTGAAGCTACAGACTGCAATGCAACTAGTGTGACGCCCTCCAAACCCGGGGTACATATTTGAGGAGTCATCCGACCAACGGAATACTCTTTAACACATTCATAATAATATATATAAAGACACAAATACCCCTTAACCAAGACCGCATCCAGATAATGGCAATGAACACAAGCTACTACAATATTTTATTAATACAATACCAGTTTTATCAGAGTTATTACATCACAACTAAAGTTCAAATCTAGACATCTAATCTAACAAAGCAAAACAACAACTACCCTGCCAATGACAATGACTCGAGGGGCTCTCCTGGCTGCTGGTGAACTATCGGTCACGCTATGCCGACTCATACTCTCGCTTCACTGGAATAGGGTTAGAAAACAACAAGCAAGAGTGAGCCAAAATTGCTAAGCAAACATCATATGAATCATTTCTATCACAGTTGTAAGGATACGAATTTATGATATCAGAATCAACAATATTTAGCTAATACATGCTTTGTATCAATAACAATTGAAGAAAAAGAATTAGAATTTGGCTTATACATTTTATTCAAATCAAAGGTTGTGTTGCTGGCCAGCCACGCATCAACCCCGGACTAGCTCACAGCATAGTCCTCTACTGGATCCTAGGCCAAAATGGGCCTTAAGTTATTCCGACCATAAATATGGTCCGACCAATTACTGGTCCATTTTAAAAACACATGCCAAATCTATCATAGGGTATAAACAATAACATGCTCAATAAGATAAACTCAATGTATAATAATTGCAAAAGAGCTTCAACTGCTCAGTATCAAATGAAGATCGAGAAAGAATCATGGAATAATTTCAATGGTACAGTGTGCTCATTCAATAAGAAAATCAAGATTGGTAATTGATAATCAATGACCGTAATCAACAGTCAAGATGGAAGTCAAATAATCAATGGTTGACACTAATGATCAAAGGATGATAAACAATAACCAAATGGTGGTAAACAAATCAAAGAATCAAGAATCTCTAAGGAAATGGAATCAGTTGTCCAAATGCGGTTAAAAGATTGATAATTTGAATTGTTCTGGGGATAACGGTAGTCAAGTAATCAAGACAATAATAATTTCTATCACAAGTAAAGGCACAAATACTTGTCTGGTCTACGCTGATGTCGGATCGACTCTGCTCACTCTACCTTTCCCTTTCCCTTGCTCCGGGAACTCGATTCTATAATTAAACAACTCATCACAATAAGTCTAACTATTCTCGTTCTACTCTCGACACTTATTCAATCAATAATCACATTTAAACAAGTAACCGGTTACGTATCGGACGTCCGGTATGATTTACGATATTTAAAACTCAGATATTAGCCCTAGTACGGGCATATACGAACTATAAAACACATTACACAACTCATACGAACCATATAGCACTTATAAATATTTTTAAAACATCAAACGAAACTTATTTGAATTTTAAATAAGTCATTACTAATTTTTAAATCAAAAATCGGATTTCTAAATCCAATATAAACATTTAAATGCAAATAAATCAATTAATAAAATTAATTGACACTTTTTAAATGCTCAAACTATTTTTAAATAAATAAATAGGCTTGAAAATAATTAAACTGAATTTTAAATTAATTAAATATAATTAATAATTAATTTTTAAGAATTAATTGATTAAAAGAAATAACCAATTAATTAATAAATTAATTATTAATTAAAAATATTTAAAATAATTAAGTTTAATCAATTTTCGGATTTAAAATAATAAATATAATTTATCAGAATTTTTCTGATATTAAAATATATTTTTAAAATAAAAATATGAATTTTTAAAGTTTTTAAACTATTTTCGAATTACTTTTAAAAAAATAAAATTCAAAAACAGTTTTCAGAAATCGAATTAGGGTTTTGAAGATTGAAACCGGGTCAAACTTCGGGTAAACGGGTCGTGAAGAACAAATCCGGGTCACCAAGAACAACCCACCGGATTCTGGGTTTTCCAGAATCCGGCCGGTGTCCTGCGACCGGAATTCTTAATTCCCGATCAAACATGACCAAAACAATGGGGCTTTTGTTCGCCTTTGCAAGACAAACACAACCCACACAAAAACATCTTTGTCCCATGCCGGAATCGAGCCCAGAATCCGGTCAAAGAAACCGTCGGGGAAGACTCCGGCCGGAAACCCGATCTCTCTCATTTCTACATGAAACTCAAAGATTAATATACCAAAACGAAGCTTATAACTCATACAATCAAAGCCCCATATCAAAACTTATGTCAGATCAACAACAAGAACGAACGAAGTAAAAGAAAAATTCGGGTCAAAACCCGAAAATCAAACCCATCAAAATTGAACATAAACAGGAAATTAAAGCATGGATTCTTGATAATTAGAACCCTACGAACATGTTAGAAGCAACCAATTGAACGGAGAATCAACAGAATGAAAATCCCCAAATTAATCAAGAACCCTAATTTAATTCGAATATTGAAAAATTCATAATAAATCGAAAAATTACCAGATGATGATGAGGTTGGAAGATTTTGAAACTAGAGATCAAGAGCTTTGATTTGAGTACTTGAACTTTGATTTCTGAAATCAATAACACCTTGAACGAATGGATTGATTATTCAAGAACACGAAGAACACGTTTCGGGAATTTTTACTTTTTGATTATTCGCAAGGCAGATTATGAAGGTTATAAGGTACGATTCGTCTTTATATATTTTTGGAAAAATAATACCCCAAGAAACACTTTTGGATCGTTATAGATTCACTGGATCGTTTAAAATCCCTAATTAGGTTAACAATACGTTTTACGAGAAGATAATTATCTACAAGGATTGATAATTATCCAAATCAATACATATCATTATATAACTAATGCTCAAGAATACTGGGGCTATAACAAAGGTAATATTGATATAAAACGATATATCCGTCCCCTTAAACAATTAGGGTTCGGAACAATTTTTCCCTTTTTGAACAAAATGAATTATTCTTGCAGAATCAAATAGGTAGGAATGAAATGATACGAATATCTCTCCCGATAATGATTCGAATACGAAAGACGAAGAGATAATAATTAATGTACAAAATTCCAATGGGGCCCTTGAATTATCAAAACGGGGCTCAGATTTGAAGAAAATTCCAAATGACGAAATATTTTAAAGGGGCTTCCGACTCACCAATTAGCACATAATCACACAATAATTATCATTTAATAATATTCCAATACTCCACAATGAATATTTTTATATTAAATATATCATTTAATCAAATAATAAAATTCACGGATATTACATCCTTCCCCCCTTAATAGGATTCTGTCCTCAGAATCAGATCAAGGAAACAACTGGGGATACTTCTCTAGCATCTCACTCTCTAACTCCCAGGTAGACTCTTCTACTTTTGGATTCCTCCACAAAACTTTCACTAACGCTACTGTCTTATTCCTTAGTACTTTCTCCTTACGATCCAATATCTGAATCGGTCGTTCTACATAAGATAAATCTGCCTAGACCTCTATGGGTTCATACTCTATTACATGATTCGAATATGGTCGATACGGCTGCATATGCGGCGACAATGCTAACTCGTAAGCTACCTTGCCCACTTTCTTCAAAATCTCAAACGGTCCAACATATCTCGGACTCAACTTCCCTTTCTTTCCAAACCTAACTAATCCTTTCCACGGTGAAACCTTTAGTAACACTTGCTCTCCTTCTTCAAATCCCACATCCTTTCTGGCTAGATCCGCATGCTTTTTCTGTCGGTCCTGAGCTGTTATCAATCTTCTTTGAATCAATTGAATCACTTCCTTTGTTTGTTGCACTAGTTCTGGTCCTATCATCTTCCGTTCACCAACTTCTTCCCAATACACTGGAGATCGACACTTTCGTCCATACAAAGCTTCGTAAGGTGGCATTCCGATGCTCGCGTGAAAACTATTATTATATGAAAATTCCACCAAGGGTAGATGATCGTCCCAACTGCCTTCAAAGTCAAGTGCACATGTCCTAAGCATATCTTCAATGGTCTGAATTGTCCTTTCGCTTTGACCGTCCATCTGCGGATGATAAGCCGTACTCATTCTTAATTCGGTGCCCAAACACTCTTGAAAACTCCTCCAAAATCTTGAATTGAATCGAGGGTCTCTATCAGACACTATCGATACTGGAACTCCATGTCGTACTACGATTTCTTTTATGTAAATATGAACTAACTTATCTAGCGAGAATCTCTCGTTAATCGGAAGAAAATGCGCAGATTTCGTCAATCGATCCACGATAACCCAGATGGCATCATGGTCAACCTTCGTTCTAGGTAATCCTACCACAAAGTCCATCGCAATGTGTTCCCACTTCCATTCAGGAATTTCCAATGGTTGAAGTAATCCACTTGGTCTCTGATGTTCCGCCTTGACTCTTTGACACGTAAAGCATTTACTTACCCATTCCGCAATCTCTCTCTTCATATCTGGCCACCAAAAGTTCGTCTTAAGATCTCGATACATCTTCGTACTCCCTGGATGAATTGAATACTTCGAGTTATGCGCTTCGTGCAAAATTTCATTTTTCAGTTCCGCTACATTAGGTACCCATATCCGAGAAGCAAATCTCAAGATCCCTTTGTCGTCCGGTTGGCTACATATTTCCTCACCTGTCGTCTTACTCACATCGTCATTCATAACTTGCTCTTTGCACTTTCGTATCTTCTCCAACAATTCAGGTTGAAACGTCATGGTATAAATCATTTTCGTCGCATCCTTTGGAATACTTACTTCAATCTCTAACTTCTCAAATTCCTTGTATAACTCTTTGGTCATCGTCAGTGTATTTAATCTCTCTTTTCTGCTCAGTGCATCTGCTACCACATTTGCCTTGCGCTGCTAACTCCAAATCATGTGTAGGATACTTCTGTTCGCGGGGTCTCAACTGTCTTGACGCATAAGCAATCACCTTGTCATGTTGCATAAGTACGCATCCCAATCCTTTGTACGACGCATCACTATAGATTACGAATTGACCTTGATCGTCTGGTAACATCAATATCGGTGTCGTAGTTAGTCTCTTCTTTAGCTCTTAGAAGCTTTCTTCGCATTTATCGTTCCATATGAATCGCTCGCTTTTCCTTGTCAGCTTGGTCATTGGAGTAGCTATCTTCGCAAAATCTTGCACAAATCTCCGGTAGTATCCGGCTAATCCCAAGAAACTTCTGACTTCAGTCGGTGTCCTTGGTCTCTCCCAATCTTTCACTGCCTCTATCTTTGCTGGATCAACTTTGATGCCTTCGCTGCTCACCACGTGTCCTAAGAAATGAACTTCTCTCAACCAGAATTCACACTTGGAAAACTTCGCATATAGTCTTTCTTGTCTCAACGTTTCCAACACAATCCGCAAATGGTCTGCATGCTCTTCCTCTGTCTTTGAGTATATCAAAATGTCGTCGATGAATACCACTACAAACTTGTCCAAATATCTCTTGAAAATCCTGTTCATTAAGTCCATAAAAGCTGCGGGTGCATTTGTTAGTCCAAACGCCATGACTAAGAATTCATAGTGCCCATACCTTGTTCGAAAGGCTGTCTTCGGTATGTCGTCTGGTTTAATCTTCAGTTGGTGATATCCTGACCGTAGGTCAATCTTTGAAAAATGTACCGCTCCTTTCAGCTGGTCAAACAGATCATCTATTCGAGGTAACAGATACTTGTTCTTAATGGTCAGCTTGTTCAACTCCCGATAGTCTATACACAATCTCATGCTTCCATCCTTTTTCTTGACAAACAATACTGGTGCTCCCCACGGCGAAACGCTGGGTCTAAAAATTCCTTTTTCTAGCAAATCTTGTAGTTGAGTAGCCAATTCCTTCATCTCCACTGGTGCCATTCTGTAAGGGGCCTTAGATACTGGCTCCGTTCCTGGTACTAAGTCTATCGCAAATTCAATCTCTCTATCTGGGGGTAAACCTGGTAATTCTTCCGGAAAAACATCTGGAAACTCATTTACAACTGGAATATCTTCTAACTTAGAAACTTTCTTTTCTATATCTATCACATACGCTAAATACGCCTCACAACCTTGCCTTAATAATCTCTTAGCTTGAATCATCGTCAGGAACCTCTTTCCTTGCCTCTCTCCTCTAAATATTATTTCCTTCTTTTCTAGGGTAATCAAAGTAACCCTCTTATTCTTACAGTCAATACTCGCATCATACTCAGTCAACCAATCCATCCCTAATATCACATCAAATTCACCTAACTTAAAAGGTAACAAGTCAACGTAAAAACGATTTCCCAAAATCTCTATCTCACAGCGAGGATAATATGAACTGACTGCTATACGATCCTGATTAGCTATCTCTATATTCAACACTCCACTTAAGGGTTTCATTACGCAATTCAATCTATGAGCAAACGTTTCAGAAATAAAAGACTTCGTCGCTCCCGAATCTATTAACACTTTAGCAGGAATAGAATTTACTAGAAGTGTACCTGTCACCACGTCGGAGTCTCTCACTGCTTCTCCCATTGACATATTGTAGGTCCTGGCTAACGGCTGGACATTAACAACTGGGGGTGCTTCAATCGCCCGAATCATATTGTTCACGGTTGTTGGTGCTCTGCAGTCCTTAATCATGTGACCTGGTTTCTTACACCGATGACACACAATGCCTATCTTGCAATCCCGGGAATAATGTCCCTTCTGATTGCATTTAAAGCATGTGACATTCAATCGATGGCATATCCCTGGATGTCGCTTCCCGCATGTCTTGCATTCTGGTAGTGGGGGTCTAGAAAGTCCCTGCTGACTGCCGGCTGGTAGACGGTTATCTTGTCCTACGCTCCCGGTATCTGGTTTCCTGAAACTTGTATTCATTCCGGGCTGGAATCCTGGTTTCTTATTTACTTGCCCTTGAAAACTTCCCTGTTGCTGTCCCTTATCGGGTATCCCTACTTTCCTTTTCTTGTTCTCCCTCTCTTTCATGTAAGAATCACTCTCTGTCTCCGCAATCATTGCCTTTGGACCACCGCTGCATAGGTGTCCAACTCCAATATAGCTAACTTACTACGAATCCAAGACCTCAGTCCCTGCTGGAACCTCTTGGCCTTCTTCTTCTCCGTATCCACATAGGTTGGAACAAGCCTCGACAACTCCGTAAACCTCGTTTCATATTGGGGCACAATCATGCTTCCCTGCTTTAACTCCAAAAACTTTAATTCCATCTGATCTCTCATATAGTCCGTAAAATACCTTTCCAAAAACAACTCTGTAAATCTTGCCCACGTAATCAATCCCTCGGGTTCCATAGCCCTACTCGTTTCCCACCAATAACTGGCCTCATTCTTCACAAAATAGCTTGCATACTCCGTCTTCTTATCCTCTGCCACTTCTATCAAGGTAAAAGCCTTTTCCATCTCCTTCAACCATGCCTTAGCCTGTACAGGGTCTGCTGATCCTTTAAATTCTGGAGGTTTTGCTGCTTGGAAAGATTTAAACGTAATCGTCGGTGCTGCTTGCTGGTGATGCTGTTGATGCTGCTGATGCTGATGTTGTTGCTGCTGTTCTAAGAGCTGTTGCTGAAATGCTTGTTGATGTTGTGCTAATGTGGCAGTCTGTTGAGTAAGAGTATTTAACAACTGGATTACCATCGGGTCCATGTGGCCCGTGGGAGGTGTATTCTGTTGACCTTCTTGGTCAGGGGTATCAGTCGTACGGGTTTGTCGTCTAGGAACCATATCGCTGATGAATGAACAATAATTGGCTTAATCAAACAGTCCATATAATAGAAGGAAGGATCATAATTGATATCTCGAAGGTTTACAGATTTTCTCAATGGTGTATGAGTACACTCGTTGCAACAAGTAGAATAACAGTTATGATGCTGGAAATGAATGAAAAGGGAATAAATACAGTTCTATTAAAAGAGGTTTATCATACATATATTTATAGATAGAGTTAGTACAAGCGTAGAATGCTTCAAAAGAAAATATATCATGGCTGAACCATAACTGCCGACCAGCAATACAACAAAAATGCAACAACAACCCGAGGCGTTCCTATAAGCCCGGTGCACTGCTGAGACTACAATATGCATCTATATACTAACTATCTAGAACCCATACATCCATGTCACACCTGTCTATTCCTAAACCTGCTCACAGATCACCTGCTCCTGTCTGCCATAACGGGGGTCCTGAAATCTCTGCAATCTCACTCATCGCGTAATCCAAAATCTGTCTCATCCCTGCTACTGTCTCTCCCTCTCGACTAGAAGCTAATCCGTGCAATCGAGTCTCAACCAAGGTCCTCGTAACCCTAAACCTAATCTGAATGTCCCTTATCTGATCTCTAAGTCTGTCCCTCTCTCGGATAGCGGCTGCTTCGATCAAACGAACCCTACCCATCTCCAAAACCTGACCATAAAGGTACTCCTTCTCTCTATTCACCCTCTGATACACATGGTGTGGAACTGGTGGCTCTTCTAACTGATACAAAGTCTCACAAACTGATGCCTGAGACACTGGTGCTGGGGCTACTTGTCAGAGTGGAATCGGACAAGGTACCTGATCTCTCCTGACTACCGGATGTTGATGCCTAGGCTGGTATCGCATTGGCCGAGACGGTCCTGCTCTCTCAACGGGTGTAGGTATCTCTGCTATCGTATCCTCGGAAGGGTTTGAGTCTGAACTAGAACTAGGAGGCTGCAATTATAACCACATTTAATTACTACGCATAATATCCCTAGTTGACCTCCTAATATCCTTAAGTGAATTCCTAACTCCCTATGTTATCCTGGACCCTAAGTCCTAACTTGTTTCAATTGCCATAACCTGTTGCTCTGATACCAACTGTGACGCCCTCCAAACCCGGGGTACAGATTTGAGGAGTCATCCGACCAACGGAATACTCTTTAACACATGCATAATAATATATATAAAGACACAAATACCCCTTAACCAAGACTGCATCCAGATTATGGCAATGAACACAAGCTACTACAATCTTTTATTAATACAATACCAGTTTTATCAGATTTATTACATCACAACTAAAGTTCAAATCTAGACATCTAATCTAGAAAAGCAAAACAACAACTACCCTGCCAATGACAATGACTCGAGGGGCTCTCCTGGCTGCTGGTGAACTATCGGTCACGCTATGCCGACTCATACTCTCGCTTCACTAGAATAGGGTTAGAAAACAACAAGCAAGAGTGAGCCAAAATTGCTCAGCAAACATCATATGAATCATTTCTATCACAGTTGTAAGGATATGAATTTATGATATCAGAATCAACAATATTTAGCTAGCACATGCTTTGTATCAATAACAATTGAAGAAAAAGAATTAGAATTTGGCTTATACATTTTATTCAAATCAAAGGTTGTGCTGCTGGCCAGCCACGCATCAACCCCGGACTAGCTCACAGCATAGTCCTCTACTGGATCCTAGGCCAAAATGGGCCTTAAGTTATTCCGACCATAAATATGGCCCGACCAATTACTGGTCCATTTTAAAAACACATGCCAAATCTATCATAGGGTATAAACAAAAACATGCTCAATAAGATAAACTCAATGTATAATAATTACAAAAGAGCTTCAACTGCTCAGTATCAAATGAAGATCGAGAAAGAATCATGGAATAATTTCAATGGTACAGTGTGCTCATTCAATAAGGAAATCAAGATTGGTAATTGATAATCAATGACCGTAATCAACAGTCAAGATGGAAGTCAAATAATCAATGGTTGACACTAATGATCAAAGGATGATAAACAATAACCAAATGGTGGTAAACAATAATCAAGTGAATTGGAAATAAGGGTTTCCGATGCAGATCAAATCAAAGAATCAAGAATCTCTAAGGAAATGGAATCAATTGTCCAAATGCGGTTAAAAGATTGATAATTTGAATTGTTCTGGGGATAACGGTATTCAAGTAATCAAGACAATAATAATTTCTATCACAAGTAAAGGCACAGATACTTGCCTAGTCTACGCTGCTGTCGGATCGACTCTGCTCACTCTACCTTTCCCTTTCCCTTGCTCCGGGAACTCGATTCTATAATTAAACAACTCATCACAATAAGTCTAACTATTCTCGTTCTACTCTCGACACTTATTCAATCAATAATCACATTTAAACAAGTAACTGGTTACGTATCGGACGTCCGGTATGATTTATGATATTTAAAACTCAGATATTAGCCCTAGTACGGGCATATACGAACTATAAAACACATTACACAACTCATACGAACCATATAGCACTTATAAATATTTTTAAAACATCAAACGAAACTTATTTGAATTTTAAATAAGTCATTACTAATTTTTAAATCAAAAATCAGATTTTTAAATCCAATATAAACATTTAAATGCAAATAAATCAATTAATAAAATTAATTGACACTTTTTAAATGCTCAAACTATTTTTAAATAAATAAATAGGCTAGAAACTAATTAAACAGAATTTTAAATTAATTAAATCTAATTAATAATTAATTTTTAAGAATTAATTGATTAAAAGAAATAACCAATTAATTAATAAATTAATTATTAATTAAAAATAATTAAGTTTAATCAATTTTTGGATTTAAAATAATAAATATAATTTATCAGAATTTTTCTGATATTAAATATATATTTTTAAAATAAAAATATGAATTTTTAAAGTTTTTAAACTATTTTCGAATTACTTTTAAAAAATAAAATGCAAAAACCGTTTTCAGAAATCGAATTAGGGTTTTGAAGATTGAAACCGGGTCAAACTTCGGGTAAACGGGTCGGGAAAAACAAATCCGGGTCACCAAGAACAACCGACCGGATTCTGGGTTTTCCAGAATCCGGCCGGTGTCCGGCGACCGGAATTCTTAATTCCTGATCAAACATGACCAAAACAATAGGGCTTTTGTTCGCCTTTGCAAGACAAACACAACCCACACAAAAACATCTTTGTCCCATGCCGGAATCGAGCCCAGAATCCGGTCAAAGAAACCGTCGGGGAAGACTCCGGTCGGAAACCCGATCTCTCTCATTTCTACATGAAACTCAAAGATTAATATACCAAAACGAAGCTTATAACTCATACAATCAAAGCCCCATATCAAAACTTATGTCAGATCAACAACAAGAACGAATGAAGTAAAAGAAAAATTCGGGTCAAAACCCGAAAATCAAACCCATCAAAATTGAACATAAACAGGAAATTAAAGCATGGATTCTTGCTAATTAGAACCCTAGGAACATGTTAGAAGCAACCAATTGAACGGAGAATCAACAGAATGAAAATCCCCAAATTAATCAAGAACCCTAATTTAATTCGAATATTGAAAAATTCATAATAAATCGAAAAATTACCAGATGATGATGAGGTTGGAAGATTCTGAAACTAGAGATCAAGAGCTTTGATTTGAGTACTTGAACTTTGATTTCTAAAATCAATAACACCTTGAACGAATGGATTGATTATTCAAGAACACGAAGAACATGTTTCGGGAATTTTTACTTTTTGATTATTCGCAAGGCAGATTATGAAGGTTATAAGGTACGATTCGTCTTTATATATTTTTGGAAAAATAATACCCCAAGGAACACTTTTGGATCGTTATAGATTCACTGGATCGTTTAAAAACCCTAATTAGGTTAAAAATACGTTTTACGAGAAGATAATTATCTACAAGGATTGATAATTATCCAAATCAATACATATCATTATATAACTAATGCTCAAGAATACTGGGGTTATAACAAAGGTAATATTGATATAAAACGATATATCCGTCCCCTTAAGCAATTAGGGTTCGGAACAATTTTTCCCTTTTTGAACAAAACGAATATCTCTCCCGATAATGATTCGAATACGAAAGACGAAGAGATAATAATTAATGTACGAAATTCCAATGGGGCCCTTGAATTATCAAAACGGGGCTCATATTTGAAGAAAATTCCAAATGACGAAATATTTTAAAGGGGCTTCCGACTCACCAATTAGCACATAATCACACAATAATTATCATTTAATAATATTCCAATACTCCACAATAAATATTTTTATATTAAATATATCATTTAATCAAATAATAAAATTCACGGATATTACAACTGGTGAAGTTGGAGAATCTTCTAAGAACTTCTGGGTTTACCACTAAAGATAAGTCTGAAGTTGCTGATATGATTTCAGACTACTGCACGGAGAAAGTTCCAAGGTATTCTCAGATGAAGAACAGATTGAAGAAGATCACCACTCAACCAGTAATGCCAAGTGGTGTGGTTTCTGAAAGTGATCGTGTCCTTGACAAAGATCTTCTAGTCACCTTGCAAGAAGCTGAAGAAGGTGAAATTAGAGACTAAAAGGCATGATGTAGTTAGCTCAATTTGTAAATATTATATGTTTAGAGCTAGGTAAATCAAGATAGGAAAATGTATTCATATATTCAGACTAGAGGAACATCTATCTTGTATTTATCTTTACTGTTTGAATCTGGAAATTGTTATATTTAATCCAGAACTTTTATTATTTGCTTGGCTCTTAAAAGTCTTATCTTTTCTTGTTTTAGTTGAGTTATCCTCTAGAGATATTTGGTTGTTATTGTCTAACAAACAAATAGGGGGAGATTGGAAGGCATATGTCTAGGCCTATTTGTAAACACCGAGGATTCTACTCAACTTTAATTAAGATGTAATAAGTAAATAATAAAAAATCAAATGTCACAGGAATCTCAGAAGATTATATCTGTCAAAGAATGAAGATTAAAGTCATCTACAGACTTGAAGTGATTCTACATTGAAAGAAGCTCAATTTATTGATCAAGCCTCAATGAAGTATTCAAGCTCAGTGGATTTATTAAAGTGACGGAGATTTCTATTGGTGACAGCAAAAGATACTGATTACGGAGTTCTTGAATGAGAAGGAAGTGAATCACTTCTTAAAGTCAAACAGATAAAGAACAGACATTGTCGTTTGTCACTCATGAACCAGACCGTGCATTGAGTGTCAACGTACTATTGTGTTTGTTATTTATCTAAGTTTTAAGTGATTCTGGAATTGATTGAGAAGTCAACTAATTCTATTTATTCTCTTATAAATAATTAATACTATTAAGTAAATTATTTATTAAATTAATTTTGTAAAGAATTAATTTAATACATAATTTATTTAGTTAATTATTTAAATTAGAATAAAAATGAACTATGAAGACTTAGGTTTGAACTAGGAAGACTTAGTTTATTGAACTAGGAAGACTCACAAGTGAGTCTTCCCGATTGTCTTCCTAAGACAAATCTAAGTTTTCCCGATTGTCTTCCCTTTGCAATGGTAGTCTTTCCGAGAGTCTTCCAAGGCCAAAAACATTGTTTTTCTGCTTGTCTTCCTAGTGCAAAATCTCATTCTGTCAAGTGGATTTGCACGTGTGATTACAAAAGAAAAGCAATTGATATAAAAGGAAATGCAGAAGACTTGAAGAATGTATTAACACAAAAAAAAAAAGTAAAGACAGAAACATTCAACATCATATTTCTCTCAACTGTCTTCATTACTTCCTCAACAGCAAAGGCATTAATTTCATCAGAGAATTTATTCTTGATTAAGTTCATAACATTCAATTCATAAGAACTGATTCTCTTGTACTGATTTAGCTTTCTAGCGGATCATAATCCCTAGATTTTATATCGAACTACTTTTTAGTATTTGATCCTTTTTATTACAAAAATAGATAAATTCATGTCGAATTTATTCTAGATTTGTTTTATCAAGTTCATTGTAATCAGTGATCAGAATTGTAACACCTTTCAAGTTTATTAGAGTTATATTTAACTTGAATATTGTTTCAGTTTTATTCCGCAATAATTTGTTCTAAATTGTTAAATCTTAAAAGGACAAATTCGATTAAACGGTATAGTTTGTATTCAACCCCCCTTCTACAAACTTATCAGGACCTAACATTAATTGTAATATCCGTGAATTTTATTATTTGATTAAATGATATATTTAATATAAAAATATTTATTGTGGAGTATTGGAATATTATTAAGTGATAATTATTGTGTGACTATGTGCTAAATGGTGAGTCGAAAGCCCCTTTCAAATATTTCGTCATTTGGAATTTTCTTCAAATCTGAGCCCCGTTTTGATAATTCAAGGGCCCCGTTGGAATTTCATACATTAATTATTACCTCTTCGTCTTTCGTATTCGAATCATTATCGGGAGAGATATTCGTATCATTTCATTCCTACCTATTTGATTCTGCAAGAATAATTCGTTTTGTTCAAAAAAGGGAAAAATTGTTCCGAACCCTAATTGCTTAAGGGGACGGATATATCATTTTATATCAATATTACATTTGTTATAGCCCCAGTATTCTTGAGCATTAGTTATATAATGATATATATATCAATTGAATGATCATCAACCTTTTTAACTGATTATTCCTCGTAAAACGTGTCTTTAACCTAATTAGGGTTTTTAAACGAACTAGTGGATCTATATCGATCCAAAAATGTTGTTTGGGGTATTATTTTTCCAAAAATATAAAAAGATGAATCGAACCTTAAACCTATCATAATCTGCAGCCCTAATTCTCGAAATAATAAAAATCCCCGAACCGTGTTCTTCGTGTTCTTGAAGAATCAAACCATTCGTTCAAGGTGTTATTGAAATCCAAATCTGAAGTTCTTGTACTCAAATCAAAGCTCTTGATCTCTAGTTTCAGAATCTTCCAACCTTATCATCATCTAGTAATTTTTCGATTTATTATGAATTTTTCAATATTCGAATTAAATTATGGTTCTTGATTAATTTGGGGATTTTCATCCTGTTGATTCTCCGTTCAATTGGTTGCTTCTAACATGTTCCTAGGGTTCTAATTAGCAAGAATCCATGATTTAATTTTGTGTTTAAGTTCAAATTTTACGGGTTTGATTTTTGGGTTTTGACCCGAATTCTTCTTTTGAATAGTTTGTTCTTGATATTGATCTGACATTGATTTTGATATGGGGCTTTGATTGTGTGAGTTATAAGCTTCATTTTAACATATTAAACATCGAGTTTCATGTACGGAATGAGTAGATCGAGTTTCCGGTCGGAGTCGTGGCCGGCGGTTTCTTTGACCGGATTCTGGGCTCGATTCCGGCATCGTACGTATGTGTTTGTGTGTGGGTTATGTTTGTCTTGAAAAAGCGAACAAAAGCCCTGTGAAATTGTTTGTGTTTGATCGGGAATGAAAGATTCCGGTCACCGGACACCGGCCGGATTCTGGAAAACCCAGAATCCGGTGGGTTGTTCTTGGTAACCCGGATTCGTTCCTCCCGACCCGTTTACCCGAAGTTTGACCCGGTTTCAATCTTCAAAACCCTAATTCAATTTCTGAAAACTATTTTTGGATTTTGTTTTAAAATTTAATTCGAAAATAGTTTAAAAACTTTAAAAATTCATATTTTTATTTTAAAAATATATTTTAATGTCAAAAAAATTCTGGAAAATTATATTTATTATTTTAAATCCGAAAATCGATTAAACTTAATTATTTTTAATTAATAATTAATTTATTCATTAATTGGTTATTTCTTTTAATCAATTAATTCTTAAAAAATAATTATTAATTAGATTTAATTAATAAAAAAAACTCAGTTTAATTATTTTCAAGCCTATTTATTTATTTGAAAATAGTTTGAGTATTTAAAGAGTGTCAATTAATTTTATTAATTGATTTATTTGCATTTAAATGTTTATATTGGATTTAAAAATTTGAGTTTTGATTTAAAAATTAATCGTGACTTATTTAAAATTCAAATAAGTTTTGTATGATGTTTTAAAAATATTTATAAGTGCTATATGGTTCATATTAATTGTGTGTTGTGTTTTATAGTCTGTATGTGTCCGTACTAGGGCAAATATATGAGTTTTAAATATCTTAAATCATACCGGACATCCGATACGTAACCGGTTACTTGTTTAAATGTGATTATTGATTGAATAAGTGTCGAGAGTAGAACGAGAATAGTTAGACTTATTGTGATGAGTTGTTTAATTATAGAATCGAGTTCCCGGAGCAAGGGAAAGGGAAAGGGAAAGGTAGAGTGAGCAGAGTCGATCCGACAGCAGCTTAGACCAGGCAAGTATATGTGCCTTTACTTGTGATAAAAATTATTATTGTCTTGATTACTTGAATACCGTTATCCCTAGAACAATTCAAATGATCAATCTTTTACCCGCATTTGGACAATTGATTCCACTTCCTTAGAGATTCTTGATTCTTTGATTTGATTTGCATCGGAAACCCTTATTTCCAATTCACTTGATTATTGTTTACCACCATTTATTATTGATTATCATCCTTTGATTATTATTGACAACCCTTGATCATTTGACTTCCATCGTTGACTATTGATTACGGTCATCGATTATCGATTACCAATATTGATTTCCTTATTGAATGAGTACACTGTACCATTGAAATTATTCCATGATTATTTCTCGATCTTCATTTGATACTGAGCAGTTGAAGCTCTTTTGCAATTATTATACATTGAGTTTATCTTATTGAGCATGTTATTGTTTATACCCTATGATAGATTTGGCATGTTTTTAAAATGGACCGGTAATTGGTCGGGCCATATTTATGGTCGGAATAACTTAAGGCCCGGATTGGCCTAGGATCCAGTAGAGGACTATGCCGTGAGCTAGTCCGGGGTTGATGCGTGGCTGGCCAGCAGCACAACCTTTGATTTGAATAAAATGTATAAGCCAAATTCTAATTCTTTTTCTTCAATTGTCATTGATACAAAGCATGTGTTAGCTAAATATTGTTGATTCTGATATCATAAATTCATATCCTTACAACTGTGATAGAAATGATTCATATGATGTTTGCTGAGCAATTTGGCTCACTCTTGCTTGTTGTTTTCTAACCCTATTCCAGTGAAGCGAGAGTATGAGTCTGCATAGCGTGACCGATAGTTCACCGGCAGCCAGGAGAGCCCCTCGAGTCATTGTCATTGGCAGGGTAGTTGTTGTTTTGCTTTTCTAGATTAGATGTCTAGATTTGAACTTTAGTTGTGATGTAATAACTCTGATAAAACTGGTATTGTATTAATAAAAGATTGTAGTAGCTTGTGTTCATTGCCATAATCTGGATGCGGTCTTGGTTAAGGGGTATTTGTGTCTTTATATATTATGCATGTGTTAAATAGTGTTCCGTTGGTCGGGTGACTCCTCAAATATGTACCTCGGGTTTGGAGGGCGTCACAAGTTGGTATCAGAGCAACATGTTATGGCGATTGAAACAAGTTAGGACTTAGGGTCCAGGATAACATAGAGAGTTAGGAATTCACTTAAGGATATTAGGAGGTCAACTAGGGATATTATGCGTACTAATTAAATGTGGTTATAATTGTAGCCCCCTAGTTCTAGTTCAGACTCAGACCCTTTCGAGGATACGATAGCAGAGATACCTACACCCGTTGAGAGAGCAGGACCGTCTCGGCCAGTGCGATATCAGCCTAGGCATCAGCATCCGGTAGTCAGGAGAGATCAGGTACCTTGTCATATTCCACTCCGACAAGTAGCCCCAGCACCAGTGTCTCAGGCATCAGTTTGTGGGCCTTTGTATCAGTTATGTGAGCCACCAGTTCCACACTATGAGTATCAGAGGGTGAGTAGAGAGAGGGAGTACCTTTATGGACAGGTCATGGAGATGGGGAGGACTCGTTCGACTGAGGCAGCCGCTATCCGAGAGAGGGACAGACTTAGAGATCAGATAAGGGACATTCAGATGAGGCTTAGGGTTACGAGGACCTTGGTTGAGACTCGATTGCACGGATTAGCTTCTAGTCGAGAGGGAGAGACAGTAGCAGGGATGAGACAGATTTTGGATTATGCGATGAGTGAGATTGCAGGGATTGCAGGACCCCCGTTACGGCAGACATGAGCAGGTGATCTGTGAGCAGGTTTAGGAGTAGACAGATGTGACATGGATGCATGGTTTCTAGATAGTTAGTATATAGATGCATATTATAGAATCAGCAGTGCACCGGGCTTATATGAACGCCTCGGGTTGTTGTTGCATTTTTGTTGTATTTTTGGTCGGCAGTTATGGTTCAGCCATGATATATTTTCTTTTGAAGCGTTCTACGCTTGTACTAACTCTATCTATATATATGTATGATAAACCTCTTTTATAGAACTGTATTTATTCCCTTGTCATTCATTTCCAGCATCATAACCGTTATTCTACTTGTTACAACGAGTGTACTCATACATCGTTGAGAAGATCTGTAAACCTTCGAGATATCAATTGTGATCCTTCCTTCTATCATATGAACTGTTTGATTAAGCCAATGATTGTTTATTCATCAGCGATATGCCTCCTAGACGACAAACCCGTTCAACTGATACCTCCGACCAAGAAGGTCAACAAAATACACCTCCCACGGGCCACATGGACCCGATGGTAATCCAGTTGTTAAATACTCTTACTCAACAGACTGCCGCATTAGCACAGCAGCAACAAGCATTTCAGCAACAGCTCTTAGAACAACAACAACAACATCAGCATCAGCAGCATCACCAGCAAGTAGCACCGGCGGTTACGTTCAAATCTTTCCAAGCAGCAAAACCTCCAGAATTTAAAGGATCAGCAGACCCTGTAGAGGCTAAGGCATGGTTGAAGGAGATGGAAAAGGCTTTTGCCTTGATAGAGGTGGCAGAGGATAAGAAGACGGAGTATTCAAGCTATTTTCTGAAGAATGAGGCCAGTTATTGGTGGGAAACGAGTAGGGCTATGGAGCCCGAGGGATTGATTACGTGGGCAAGATTTACAGAGTTTTTTTTGGAAAGGTATTTTCCGGACTATATGAGAGATCAGATGGAATTAAAGTTTTTGGAGTTAAAGCAGGGAAGTATGACAGTGCCCCAATATGAAACAAGTTTACAGAGTTGTCGAGGTTTGTTCCAACCTATGTGGATACGGAGAAGAAGAAGGCCAAGAGGTTCCAGCAGGGACTGAGGTCTTGGATTCGTAGCAAGTTAGCTATATTGGAGTTGGACACCTATGCAGCGGTGGTCCAAAAGGCAATGATTGCGGAGACAGAGAGTGATTCTTACATGAAAGAGAGGGAGAACAAGAAAAGGAAAGCAGGGATACCCGATAAGGGACAGCAACAGGGAAGTTTTCAAGGGCAAGCAAATAAGAAACCAGGATTTCAACCCGGAAGGAATACAAGTTTCAGGAAACTAGATACCGGGAGCGTAGGACAAGATAACCGTCTACCAGCCGGCAGTCAGCAGGGACTTTCTAGACCCCCACTACCAGAATGCAAGACACGCGGGAAGCGACATCCAGGGATATGCCATCGATTGAATGTCACATGCTTTAAATGCAATCAGAAGGGACATTATTCCCGGGATTGCAAGATAGGCATTGTGTGTCATCGGTGTAAGAAACCAGGTCACATGATTAAGGACTGCAGAGCACCAGCACCCGTGAACAATATGATTCGGGCAATTGAAGCACCCCCAGTTGTTAATGTCAAGCCGTTAGCCAGGACCTACAATATGTCAATGGGAGAAGCAGTGAGAGATTCTGACGTGGTGGCAGGTACACTTCTATTAAATTCTATTCCTGCTAAAGTGTTAATAGATTCAGGAGCGACGAGGTCTTTTATTTCTGAAACGTTTGCTCGTAGATTGAATTGCGTAATGAAACCCTTAAGTGGAGTGTTGAATATAGAGATAGCTAATCAGGATCGTATAGCGGTCAGTTCATATTATCCTCGTTGTGAGATAGAGATTTTGGGAAATCGTTTTTATGTTGACTTGTTACCTTTTAAGTTAGGTGAATTTGATGTGATATTAGGGATGGATTGGTTGACTGAGTATGATGCGAGTATTGACTGTAAGAATAAGAGGGTTACTTTTATTACCCTAGAAAAGAAAGAAATAATATTTAGAGGAGAGAGGCAAAGGAAGAGGTTCCTGACGATGATTCAGGCTAAGAGATTATTAAGGCAAGGTTGTGAGGCATATTTAGCTTATGTGATAGATATAGAGAAGGAAGTTTCTAAGTTAGAAGATATTCCAGTTGTAAATGAGTTTCCAGATGTTTTTTCGGAAGAATTACCAGGTTTACCTCCAGATAAAGAGATTGAATTTGCGATAGACTTAGTACCAGGCGCGAAGCCAGTATCTAAGGCCCCTTACAGGATGGCACCAGTGGAGATGAAGGAGTTGGCTAATTGTAACACCCCCAGATCCGGGGTTAGGAATCTGGGTTGTCACGCTTCATCAATTATACAATACCTGCATTACTCACAACATTCTAATAATACAACTCCAAAGACCCCAATCACTTACGCACACACACACATGTTATAGCCTTGAAAATGAGCAACAATAAGTAACACTTGTTATTACAAACCAAATGTACTATCCAGGACCTCATCTGTTATTTACAACCTCTACCTGAAGTTACAATAATAGACCTCACAATTCTATACAAGGTTTAGTAATACAAACCCACTCAAAATAATTCTCACTAATTCAAGCTGCAACTATTCTGCTCACACCGACAGTATCCATCATGCATCAACTAACTCCAGGGTGGTCTCTCCATTCCCTTGCTCTCGGAACACGAGGTGGATTCGGCAATGTTTTCCTCATGCTGAAAGATTTAATAAAGCAAGAATGAGCTAATAGTGCTCAGCAAGAAATCTATTCCAGTTTAAATCTTTAAACCTTTTAGGGAGATAATCCATATGGGATCAAAACTTTTATCACTACTAGGGTCTAACCCCAAAATAGTATATCGTTTAAAATACCGTATGACTTATAATCATACTCATATACTCTTCGTAATCATTTGGAAATCCTGGGTATTAATATGATAAACCAAGACTCAAAACATATCTTTTTAAAATAGATATCAAATATTGGAATCAAGGCTTAAAGCCTAATCATTGATTCAAAACACTATACAGTTCAATATACTGTATATCTTAAATACCTTCTCAACATATACACAGTTCGAGAATATCTTTGTAACCACAGGCTATGCATTAAACGGATAAGATACTAGTATAACATAAAAGATGAAGTTACGAGGAAAATTTATTATAAGGTTTCCGTAACCCAAAATCCACTTATGCATATATAATCTGAGTAAGGTTTTATCAGAGTCATAACTCATAAAATAAAAGATGAAGTTGCAAGGATTTATTGTAACTTCCTTTTTGAACATTTTTCAACCCTCTGCCAACATGATCAGTAAACCTGTACCAAGGGTTTCATCCTTAGTCCCTTTCAATACATGTTGCAGAAACTCCCTGCCAACATGATCGGTAAACCTGTACCAAGGATGTCCCCCTTAGTCCCTTTCAATACATGTTGCAGAATTATCCAAATTGGATGATGAACTAATACCGGAGTTGCTACCGCGCCCGTCGTACCAACCTTACTATGATCAGTAGCAGGTCGTACAACAAAAATATGTTCTCTACATGTAGATGGAAGAATCACGACGGCCTGACATTGTCTACTGCCTTCCCGGATCTCCCGGCCCATTTGGGGCAATAAAATGGATGGGTCGGCGCAACTGGACCACTTACACCACTCCTAGTTCGGATGAAATCCATGACTCTGAAACGTAAAGATCGTCCTCCTTTCCCCAAGTGTAATACTTGTTGATATGACTCCACTAAGTAGTTATATCTAGGTTAGAAAGGAAGATTCTCCAATATTTCACAAGCGATGCTTGTTAATGGATATCGACTTGTTCCATCAATTTACCCCTCGATCGTTGAGGTGGTAACACAACATTTGACTTACAGCAATTAAATTGCTCCGAGAAAATATTTGTCCCCTGACAGTTTTGAGTTGAGAGTTTAAAATGAGTAGCAGTCACTTAAATCAGGTTTCCCATATTTTTAATAGTTGAGCGAGCATTTAAATCCTCTTAAAAGACATATTTAAATGGAAAAACAGTGTTTTGGGAACCTCTTTTTGATTTAAAATAATTAATAATACAGCTTAGAGTATCCTTCGTAATTATTGAAGGTCGAGGATAAACTTTAAATAACATTTCTCATTTTTAAAACGTGTTAAAAGTATTTAATAAATAATCGAATAATATTTATTAAATAAGTAAACCTTAAACGAATATTCGAAAATAATATTCATTAAGTAAATAATGATTAAATGAATATTCAAAATAATATTCATTAAATACATAAACCTTAAATGAATATTCAAAAATAATATTTATTAAATAAATAAACCGTAAATGAATATTCAAAATAATATTCATTAAATAAATAAGGATTAAATGAATATTCAAAATAATATTCATTAAATAAATAAACCTTAAATGAATATTCAAAATAATATTCATTAAATAAATAAGGATTAAATGAATATTCAAAATAATATTCATTAAATACATAAACCTTAAATGAATATTCAAAAATAATATTCATTAAATAAATAAACCTCAAATAACAGTTATCCGATATCTTTATCGGAAAAATAATCTTTAACATATACAAAAAAATATAATTGCTTCTGATCTAAAGAAAAATCACACGCCCTTATCCTAGGGCATTTATAAAAACCTGGCTTCTAACTAATATCCCATATTTAGCTTAGAAGCCTATAATTAAATCATAAAGCAAGTATCACAATATACTTTCGAAAACAGTTATGTCTTCCATTAGCATATATAACTGAAATAGTATTCAAATAGTATTTCTCGACTGAGATAATACTAAAATAACATTCCTTGAAAGATATAGAAAGCAAATATCATTCCTCGAATGATATCATACTCGAATAACAATCCTCAAAATACATAGTATTCTGCTGATGGAATCCCTCCGGGTTCCCACGGCTATCTACATATCTCAAAATACCGACTCCCGATTTAGAGTCGAAAATAATGAATATACTCTTATATTTAGAGCTACCAGGTAAACCGGTTCATAACTACTTAACTCAAAAGATTTTATATAATCCAAAGGTCAAAATCCATTTCAACAAGAAATAAGATATATCGCAAAACTGTCCAATTTTATACATGGCAAAAGCAGTATTATATAGTCAATACTTCAAAGTATAGATTTAGAAACTTGCCTGGAAATACCGAAGTAGCAATAAGTCTCAGGTTGGTCCAGTAATCTAGAATCAACACAAGGTTTCAAGATTAATAACTTAAACGCTTTCACCATACTAAGTATATACTAACTCAAGTACAAGTCCATTTTTAAGTTAACTCCTTAAGATCCTCTACTCGAGCATGCTCGCTCACGCATTTTTTATAAAATTGAAATATAATCATTTTAACACGAAATCTTTTCGAGGGTCTTCCTAAACGTACCTAGCATGTTAACACAAAGTTTCACATTCCAATAAGTCGCTTAAGGGGTTTGATCACTATCTCAAAGTTCATGCAATGAACTACTTAGTTATGCGAAACCGCTTTCACTAAAACGGACGTTTCTCCTAAACCGTAAATCGAAACGATACGATTCTTTCGCTAAAACAAACTAGGAAACAGGGCCTACATGATCATTGTCAGAAACCTTATGTTTATGCCCTTTAAAGTATTAGGTATTTCTGTCCAAACTCCCTAAGTAAAATTTGACATGGTAACGACGCTTAAACGCGATTCCCGTGTTTAAAACACTCTAATCAATTCATCAATCCACAACCAACAATCACAACCCAAGGATCTCCTCCAAATCACTTTATTTCTGTCTAAACATACTCATAACACTAATCACTAGTTCAACCATCAATCAATCCATTAAACCTCATACATATCATGTAAATCATCTCTAAATCATACTATCACTAACAATCATCCATTTATACACTAATATCAAATCATAAGTAAAAGTGTGAGAGGGTTTATACCTTCCTTGGTACTTAATATAGACTATAGATGGCTAGTATACCCTTCCTTGCTCCTTGATTATCCTTTACAGCCTTAAACTTCAAGATCAAAACAAGAAACCACTTGAAGTTACTATTCATCCTCATCTTGTAAACTCCATAACAAATCGAAAAATAAGAGTTTGGTGCTAAAGGTTTTACCAGACCTTGTGCTCTTCATAATATTTCTTTTGAGTTATAGATCATCAAATTCTAAGCTTCCTAGCTAGGGTTTTGAGCCCCATCTTTCCGCTGGACAGAAACTGGACAGATTGGGTTCTCCAACTTGGGGAAGAGATTTAGCTAGGCTACGCTCCTTTGTTGACCATGAAATTTTGAACGAATGTTACCCATGGAGTGGAGAAGCTATGGTTAAAATTTGGTGATTTAAGGATGGATAGAAGTGGAGATATGAATTTTTCTTTGAGCTTGGTTTCTGCTGGGCAGAATTGTTGAAGAAATGGGGTTTCTCTTTCTTGCTTTTTGCCTTGGTTGCTTTTGATAAAAAGTGTGATATTTTGTAGTAATGTGGTGAGTCATCACATTTTTGCCTCATCATCGGGACACTGGTCGAGCAATGAGATGTCTGGGTGGCAAAGCAGCTTTACTAGTTTGTTTCCTTTCACATGGATGCTACAATTGTTGCATTCCTTGGATTATTCTTGTTACATGTTACTTCCATGCCTGTATTTAATCCTGTAAGTGTCGCGTTGTTCCGTCACCGCTTAATCTCGTAGAATGTTCGCAGGGTTTCTTAAGTGTTCTATCGAAGTAGTTTACCGTAAACGTTCTTGATATCACTAATTCTTTTATTAAATCCATATCCATGGAATTGATAATTTAAGTCCTCCAATATTTTTAAATAATGATTAATCCATCAGTTATTGGTGAAATTTCGGAGAAAACAGAAATACTATTTTTCTTATTCTGACGGCTTTTGCATTCCTTCATTTACATCGTAGATCACTAATACGACTTTGAAAGTTCATTATCCCGACTCGTACATAGGGTGGTCTGAAAATCTTTCTCGGTTCAGAAATTTACTATTCATCAAATAAAAAAAAAATAACTAAGTCCAAAATTTGGGGTTATTACACTAATCAACTGCAAGATTTGCTAGAAAAAGGAATTATTAGACCCAGCGTTTCGCCGTGGGGAGCACCAGTATTGTTTGTCAAGAAAAAGGATGGAAGCATGAGATTGTGTATACACTATCGGGAGTTGAACAAGCTGACCATTAAGAATAAGTATCCGTTACCTCGAATAGATGATCTGTTTGACCAGCTGAAAGGAGCGGTACATTTTTCAAAGATTGACCTACGGTCAGGATATCACCAACTGAAGATTAAACCAGACGACATACCGAAGACGGCCTTTCGAACAAGGTATGGGCACTATGAATTTTTAGTAATGGCGTTTGGACTAACAAATGCGCCCGCAGCTTTTATGGACTTAATGAACAGGATTTTCAAGAGATGTTTGGACAAGCTTGTAGTGGTATTCATCGACGACATCTTGATATACTCAAAGACAGAAGAAGAGCATGCAGACCATTTGCGGATTGTGTTGGAAACATTGAGAGAAGAAAGACTATATGCGAAGTTTTCCAAGTGTGAATTCTGGTTGAGAGAAGTTCATTTCTTAGGACATGTGGTGAGCAGCGAAGGCATCAAAGTGGATCCAGCAAAGATAGAGGCAGTGAAGGATTGGGAGAGACCAAGGACACCGACTGAAGTCAGAAGTTTCTTGGGATTAGCCGGATACTACCGGAGATTTGTGCAAGATTTTGCGAAGATAGCTACTCCAATGACCAAGCTGACAAGGAAAAGCGAGCGATTCATATGGAACGATAAATGTGAAGAAAGCTTCCAAGAGTTAAAGAAGAGACTAACTACGGCACCGGTATTGATGTTACCAGACGATCAAGGTCAATTCGTAATCTATAGTGATGCGTCGTACAAAGGATTGGGTTGCGTACTTATGCAACATGACAAGGTGATTGCTTATGCGTCAAGACAGTTGAGGCCCCACGAACAGAAGTATCCTACACATGATTTGGAGTTAGCAGCGATTGTGTTTGCTTTGAAGATTTGGAGACACTACTTGTATGGAGAGAGATGTGAAATTTACACCGATCATAAGAGTTTGAAGTATATCTTTACTCAGAAATAGCTGAACATGAGGCAACGAAGATGGTTAGAACTAATCAAGGACAACGACGTTTCTATCAACTATCATCCCGGCAAGGCAAATGTGGTAGCAGATGCACTGAGCAGAAAAGAGAGATTAAATACACTGACGATGTCCAAAGAGTTATACAAGGAATTTGAGAAGTTAGAGATCGAAGTAAGTATTCCGAAGGATGCGACGGAAGTGATTTATACCATGACGTTTCAACCGGAATTGTTGGAGAAGATACGGAAGTGCCAAGAACAAGTTATGAATGATGATGTGAGTAAGATGACAAGTGAGGAAATATTTAGCCAACCGGACGACAAAGGGATCTTGAGATTTGCTTCTCGGATATGGGTACCTAATGTAGCGGAGCTGAAAAGTGAAATTTTGCACGAAGCGCATAACTCGAAGTATTCAATTCATCCAGGGAGTACGAAGATGTATCGAGATCTTAAGACGAAATTTTGGTGGCCAGATATGAAAAGGGAGATTGCTGAATGGGTGAGTAAATGTTTTACATGCCAAAGAGTCAAGGCGGAACAACAGAGACCAAGTGGATTACTTCAACCATTGGAAATTCCTGAATGGATGTGGGAACACATTGCGATGGACTTTGTGGTAGGATTACCTAGAACGAAGGCTAACCATGATGCCATTTGGGTTATTGTGGATCGATTGACGAAATCTGCGCATTTTCTTCCGATTAACGAGAGATTCTCGCTGGATAAGTTAGTTCATATTTACATAAAGGAAATCGTAGTACGGCATGGAGTTCCAGTATCGATAGTGTTAGAGAAGTATCCCCAGTTGTTTCCTTGATCTGATTCTGAGGACAAAATCCTATTAAGGGGGGGAAGGATGTAATATCCGTGAATTTTATTATTTGATTAAATGATATATTTAATATAAAAATATTTATTGTGGAGTATTGGAATATTATTAAGTGATAATTATTGTGTGACTATGTGCTAAATGGTGAGTCGAAATCCCCTTTCAAATATTTCGTCATTTGGAATTTTCTTCAAATCTGAACCCCGTTTTTATAATTCAAGGGCCCCGTTGGAATTTCGTACATTAATTATTATCTCTTCGTCTTTCGTATTCGAATCATTATCGGGAGAGATATTCGTATCATTTCATTCCTACCTATTTGATTCTGCAAGAATAATTCGTTTTGTTCAAAAAAGGGAAAAATTGTTCCGAACCCTAATTGCTTAAGGGGACGGATATATCGTTTTATATCAATATTACATTTGTTATAGCCCCAGTATTCTTGAGCATTAGTTATATAATGATATATATATCAATTGAATGATCATCAACCTTTTTAACTGATTATTCCTCGTAAAACGTGTTTTTAACCTAATTAGGGTTTTTAAACGAATCAGTGGATCTATATCGATCCAAAAATGTTGTTTGGGGTATTATTTTTCCAAAAATATAAAAAGACGAATTGAACCTTAAACCTATCATAATCAGCAGCCCTAATTCTCGAAATAATAAAAATCCCCGAACCGTGTTCTTCGTGTTCTTGAAGAATCAAACCATTCGTTCAAGGTGTTATTGAAATCCAAATATGAAGTTCTTGTACTCAAATCAAAGCTCTTGATCTCTAGTTTCAGAATCTTCCAACCTCAACATCATCTGGTAATTTTTCGATTTATTATGAATTTTTCAATATTCGAATTAAATTAGGGTTCTTGATTAATTTGGGGATTTTCATCCTGTTGATTCTCCGTTCAATTGGTTGCTTCTAACATGTTCCTAGGGTTCTAATTATCAAGAATCCATGATTTAATTTCGTGTTTAAGTTCAATTTTTACGGGTTTGATTTTCGAGTTTTGACCCGAATTCTTCTTTTGAATAGTCTGTTCTTGATATTGATCTGACATTGATTTTGATATGGGGCTTTGATTGTGTGAGTTATAAGCTTCATTTTAACATATTAAACGTCAATTTTCATGTACGGAATGAGTAGATCGGGTTTCCGGTCGGAGTCGTGGCCGGCGGTTTCTTTGACCGGATTCTGGGCTCGATTCCGGCATCGTACGTATGTGTTTGTGTGTGGGTTATGTTTGTCTTGAAAAAGTGAATGTTTGTGTTTGTGTTTGATCGGGAATGAAAGATTCCGGTCGCCGGACACCGGCCGGATTCTGGAAAACCCAGAATCCGGTGGGTTGTTCTTGGTGACCCGCATTCGTTCCTCCCGATCCGTTTACCCGAAGTTTGACCCGGTTTCAATCTTCAAAACCCTAATTCAATTTCTGAAAACTGTTTTTGGATTTTATTTTTAAATTTAATTCGAAAATAGTTTAAAAACTTTAAAAATTCATATTTTTATTTTAAAAAATATATTTTAATGTCAGAAAAATTCTGGAAAATTATATTTATTATTTTAAATCCGAAAATCGATTAAACTTAATTATTTTAATTATTTTTATTTAATAATTAATTTATTAATTAATTGGTTATTTCTTTTAATCAATTAATTCTTAAAAATTAATTATTAATTAGATTTAATTAATAAATAAATTCAGTTTAATTATTTTCAAGCCTATTTATTTATTTAAAAATAGGTTGAGTATTTAAAGAGTGTCAATTAATTTTATTAATTGATTTATTTGCATTTAAATGTTTATATTGGATTTAAAAATCCGAGTTTTGATTTAAAAATTAATTGTGACTTATTTAAAATTCAAATAAGTTTCGTATGATGTTTTAAAAATATTTATAAGTGCTATATGGTTCATATGAATTGTGTGTTTTGTTTTATAGTCTGTATGTGAACGTACTAGGGCAAATATCTGAGTTTTAAATATCGTAAATCATACCGGACGTCCGATACGTAACCGGTTACTTGTTTAAATGTGATTATTGATTGAATAAGTGTCGAGAGTAGAACGAGAATAGTTAGACTTATTGTGATGAGTTGTTTAATTATAGAATCGAGTTCCCGGAGCAAGGGAAAGGGAAAGGTAGAGTGAGCAGAGTCGATCCGACAGCATCTTAGACCAGGCAAGTATTTGTGCCTTTACTTGTGATAAAAATTATTATTGTCTTGATTACTTGAATACCGTTATCCCCAGAACAATTCAAATTATCAATCTTTTACCCGCATTTGTACAACTGATTCCGTTTCCTTAGAGATTCTTGATTCTTTGATTTGATCTGCATCGGAGACCCTTATTTCCAATTCACTTGATTATTGTTTACCACCATTTATTATTGATTATCATCCTTTGATTATTATTGACAACCCTTGATCATTTGACTTCCATCGTTGACTATTGATTACGGTCATCGATTATCGATTACCAATATTTATTTCCTTATTGAATGAGTACACTGTACCATTGAAATTATTCCATGATTATTTCTCGATCTTCATTTGATACTGAGCAGTTGAAGCTCTTTTTCAATTATTATACATTGAGTTTATCTTATTGAGCATGTTATTGTTTATACCCTATGATAGATTTGGCATGTTTTTAAAATGGACCGGTAATTGGTCGGGCCATATTTATGGTCGGAATAACTTAAGGCCCAGATTGGCCTAGGATCCAGTAGAGGACTATGCTGTGAGCTAGTCCGGGGTTGATGTGTGGCTGACCAGCAGCACAACCTTTGATTTGAATAAAATGTATAAGCCAAATTCTAATTCTTTTTCTTCAATTTTCATTGATACAAAGCATGTGTTAGCTAAATATTGTTGATTCTGATATCATAAATTCATATCTTTACAACTGTGATAGAAATGATTCATATGATGTTTGCTGAGCAATTTGGCTCACTCTTGCTTGTTGTTTTCTAACCCTATTCTAGTGAAGCGAGAGTATGAGTCGGCATAGCGTGACCGATAGTTCACCGGCAGCCAGGAGAGCCCCTCGAGTCATTGTCATTGGCAGGGTAGTTGTTGTTTTGCTTTTCTAGATTAGATGTCTAGATTTGAACTTTAGTTGTGATGTAATAACTCTGATAAAACTGGTATTGTATTAATAAAAGATTGCAGTAGCTTGTGTTCATTGCCATAATCTGGATGCGGTCTTGGTTAAGGGGTATTTGTGTCTTTATATATTATGCATGTGTTAAATAGTGTTCCGTTGGTCGGGTGACTCCTCAAATCTGTACCCCGGGTTTGGAGGGCGTCAAATTAATTCTCAGACGATTCTATTGTGTTTTTGTTTTCATATCCAGTGTTTTACAGATCTAATCAAGGCAGTTCTTTTGATTTCCTAAAACCGTACTTTTATTTAGTTTCTAAAATTTGTGTTCTTGGAATCCTTTCAAATTCTCAACGTTTTTGTGGTTAGAATTTGAATTTTAGAATTCTAAAAATACTGGGTTGTTTTATTTTGTGTCAAGGATCATTATACTTAATTTTGATTAATTTTGGTGAAGTTTTAATTTTTCGAATTTTAAATTAATTTTAATAAATTTTAAATTCTTAAAATTCGAATTAATCTCAATTAATTGCATTTTGTTCTGTTTTAATAAAAATGGCTTTTGAGATTGTCAAAAATAATTTTCTTGGTTATTTTGATCCTGTAAAATGTTCCGTTGAACGTTTTAGGCCTTGGATTCAGTTTTTGAATGAGCACTCTATTATCAGACATGCAATTTGTCTCAATGCTGATTTAAAACATGAACCTTTAAGGCTTCTATGTTCTTCTGCTATTGTGTCCACTAATTTATCATCTTTTACATTCACTATTGGTGACACACACTACACACATAATAGAAATGTTCTTTGTGATTCTTTACAACTTCCCAGAGATAATTTTGTTAATTTACCATCTGATGCGGACCTAGTTCAATTTTTCACCAACATTAACTATCAAGGTCCGGTAGAATTAAAAAAACTTTCCAAAGGCAATCTAGTCAGTGAGTGGGATTTATTCTTTGACACCCTGGCTAAATTTTTCATAAGTGCACTAAAACCAATTTTCATAATATTCCTTCACTTCTTCAGTACATTGGTTTTGCAGTTGCTCATAATCTTCGTATCAATATTGGCCATCTTGCCTGGAATCAATTGATCAGACGGGTCTTAGTTGCTAAGAGTGATCATTCTAGTGGTAGGAAAGTTGGGTGTTTTTATCCTCGTTTCCTCACTTTAATGATTAATCATGTTCTTTCTGATGCTCACAAAGACTTGTTTAGACTTGGTGGTTCTGAAAATTCTCAAACCACGCATATTAAATTATTTCAAAGACTAAACACATCTTTTAAATTCCTATGTGTTCATGTGGTAATTACACCTTTTATGACCCAATTCATTCATCTTCCTACTTATGGATTGCAAGTTCCTGAGCAACAACCTTCAGTGAATCACTCCAACCCTGCTAGAACTTTAGATGCCATTCCATTACAGGTAGTTATTCCTAACCTTGGTTCTTCTTCTGGCACATTTGCTGAAACCCAAGAGGTTGATAGGGTTGACCAAGAGTTTGTAGAACCACAAACTCTATCCCCGGTCATAGAGCCAAACACTGAGTCAACTCCTTTAACCAATCAACCTGAACCTAGTGTTAATGTCAGACAAAGAAGTACTAGTGGAGAAGATACACTAAGAGATCCCACAGCTCTGTCTCCACCACCAAAGAAGAGAAGAACTTACAGGGAGACAACTGTTAGCCCGTCTGTATCCTCTCAACAGGATATGGATTTGGAAATGGCCACTGAACAGTATCTAGAGACACCCTCTTAACAGGGTGAATCTATTGAACTAAGCAATAGGGCCCTGGCAATCTGTACTGAGTCAAGCACACTCCCATTACTCACAATGGGAGAAGACACACAATATGATGAAACTCAGGACACATGGTCAGGAGAGCACATAGGGTTTGATATAGTGCCTACCATAGTTACGGTAGAAGTGTCTTCACAGGCATCAGAGGGAAAATCTGATTCTCTGCCATCTATAATAGAATCATTTTCTCCCCTCCCAGAGGGAACATCTCTGGCTCCCCAAAGGGATTTTCCACTCGCAGTTTTTACTGGAGAAAGTGGAAGGCAACCTGGTGAGTCTAACACTGAAGCAATTCAGTTTTCAAATCAAAGTGATTTGTTAGACTTCACTAGGGAATGGGATTTGCGAACTCCCATTGCACCACCACTGACCTCTCTAGAAGGGGCTAGGGTGATTTTAAATGCAGGTACATCATCTGCAAATCTAGACAGACAGTTGGTAGTGAGAGATGTGAATCAAACACAGAGTGAAACACAAACACGTGAGTTGAGTGAAACACCACTGAGAGAAATTGAGGTGAGTGCACACACTGACACAAACACTGCTTTGTTGTTAGCTCAAATAGCTGCCCTACAGAAACAATTATCAGAAACTCAGGCTGAAAAAGAAATTCTAAAAGCACAAGTGGTTGAACGGTCTTCTTCTTCCACCTCTGTAATTAATTAGTTGGGTTATATTAAAGATGATGTTGAAGGACTGAAGATTACTCTCCTGCCAAAGTTGAATGCCATCCAGCAATCTCAAGTACTAGTAGCTTCGGACATCTCTGGACTTACAGATTCAAATGCTCAGATAAGAAAGAGTGTCAAGGAGATTGCTTCTATTTCTGCCAAGGTGGACATCATTCAGCAAACAGTCAATGAAAATCAGATGTTTAATGATGAAAGGTTTGCCAGGATTGAGGAAGGAATGGAGCATCTGAACGAAGGTATGAAGCACTTGTACTTGATGATTAAGAATTCTCATCAACCCACGGCTAAACAGAAGAAATTCTTTGAGGGTGATGATGAAGATGATGATGATGAGGATGATGATGATAAAGATGAAGGAGGATATGGAGGAGATATAAGGGGAAGAAAAGACGTTAATCCTGGTGCTACTAAATCTAAATATGTAGAGGATTCCTCAACTAAGGGGGAGAAGAAGGAGAAAGAAGGAGGTGAAGCTGGACGATCTGGAAAAGATAAAGGAAATGAGAAACAGTCTACTTTTTCTGATGATGACTACTACCATGGTGAACAGGGTGATTTTAATTTTGATACATTTGGAGATGTCCCTGAAGATACCTTTGGTGAAGTGGAAGTTGAAGAAGAAGCAGACTATGCTGAATGGGAAGAAGATACTCTAGTTGATCCTGTTTTTGAGGCTGAGCTGGTGAAACAAAAGGCAAATCTGAAGAGAAAAGAAGATGAGAATGCTAAGGTGTCTGACATCATTTCTAAAAAGCTTCAAATCCAAAAAGCTGAACATGAAGAAAAGCAACGGCCTCACAATCTTAAAGTCAAAGACAGAAAGTTAAATGTGAGGCTGAAGTTGGGTGAAGAATGGGATAAAGCCAGAGAGATGTTTGCACTTCAGAGAGGAACCAACAATGATGGCACATTTCTTCGTGTCTTGGAAAGATATAAGAAGGTCAATCCAAATAATTCTGTATACATGAAAGCTCTTCATGCAGAGATTTCAAGAGTTACAACTGGATTTGACACGGTCAGAGATGAAATGTATATCTATATCTACACTCGCAATGAAGGAACTTTCACTGTCTCTCTCAATCTTTTGGAAAGCAGAACTTTATCAGAACTCTGGGTGTTCATGAGCAAGGTTAGAAGAACAACTCCTTTGAATGAGCTGCTACATGATCAACTTAGAGATTTTGCTTTGAAGGCCAGTCCTGTAACGCCCCAAATCCGGGGTCAAAGGATTTGGTCGTCACTCTGCATTCTCAAATAAAACAACCTGCTCAATGTAAACCAATACAATAATAACATCTGTGACCCCAACTGTACCAAGAATCTTTAAAGGTTATAGTGCTAGAAACAAGAATCCAAAATTCCATTACACAAAATTTTCTTCTTTACAACCATTCTTTTTACATAAATCCTATAACACTAGTATAACTTCGACAAGAAGTATACCAGGCAAATCTAATCTGATACAACATAGTATTTAATAAAAATTCACTTTATACAATAACCTTACACTAGTTCTAATTACTCTGCATCATAACGTCTTTACACTAACATCTTCTTCCTTCTCTGCCCAGCTACGCGGATAACTCCCGCCAATATGCCTTCTTACTGAAAGGCTAAAAATATAAAGAAAGCAAGTATGAGCGAAAGAATTTCTCAGCAGGTGCATTATCAAGTATAATAGGAAAAGTTTCCAAAATAATCTTTTGGTTTAAACATTTGTAATCTCTAAAACTTTTAAATCAAGTTTGGTAATTCGCCATAATTTCTCATTCAGCTTCTAGCAACTGAATAGTTTTAAAACACGAAAGAATTTATATTGGTCGCCACGGTTACCCGAACCAAAATATATACAATAGTATGTAGAAAATATGTAATAAATATAACTCATACGTCTTGAAGTACATAGTTTATACAAAAATACTATTCTTAAAGATAACAGTTCCATTCACAACATCTTCTAAAACCAACAACTCTAAGCAAACGAATCAACCTGAATATCAGGTTATAACTCACCAGTACAGAACATATGAATGAATTCAATCTCATATATAAGAAGTGATATTAGAATTGGATTTTTATACTTTTATAAATCACAAAGGTTGAGCTGCTGATCAGTCACGCATCAACCCCGGACCCGCTTATAGCAAAGTCCTCCCTTAGGATCCTTGGCCATCTTGGCCTTCATTAATTCTGACCACGAATCTGGTCCGACCATTATTGGTCCATTTAAAAACATTCCAATTCCAATTTTCTATACTTCAGGTGTTAGTACAATTGACAACCTTACTACGACAACCAGGTGTCGGAAGAATCGACAACCTTAATACCACAATCGCTGGAAAACTCACGTTCCAGGAAACAACTCGACTATGAAGAATACATCAAGGAATAACAATACAATCTAGTATCGACGAGATCGACACAATAATGGGAGGTGCACATGAAAAGTGACAATATAATAAACATCGACGAGATCGATGCAACAACTGGGATGATAATGAAGAGTAAGCAATAACATGCTCAATAAAATTAAGTCTGATATGAAACAGGCATTATGAGTTCGAATAAAGGACTGAATCAGATGATCGCATCAACAATAAATGATAATAATACTTGCATAGGTTCAAGATGGAAAATAGAATACTTGTAGAACAAGTACCGCAACTTCAGAATTTAAATTAACATTTTTACCCTCATCGGGTTCACAAGTTCCCACTCATCTAGGGTTGGCAACATTCCAACCTAATATTTTTAAATCAAGATTTTTGAAAGAAAGCCTTAGTATAAGGCCCATAACTATCTTTTAAATCGTTTCAATACAATAATTATATTTTTCCAATCAACATGGAAATATGAATATAAACTCAAAAGGTATGAAAGAATACTCGTCAATTTACAAGATTAAATAAAATACTTGCAATTCAATGCAAAAGAATCATCATTTAAAATTTAGTGAAGAGTATGCCAATTGCATAATAATAATTCAACAGAATATCACTCAAATAATAAGCAAGGGTATAAACACTTGCCTCTGGTCCTTAGCTATTTCGTAAGGCTGAGATAATACGATTCCCTCCTTATTCTGCCTTATAGCACGATTCTCTATTTCCGCCCTTCTTTGATTTAACGCTCTTGCGAATACCACTAATCTGATCCTACCGTTTTGAATCCACGCGTCGATATCTCCGACTTCCTTCATTTAACATGTCTTGGTAATCTGGCTCGTCTTGTCCAATAGCCCTTGTTGCCTAGATAATCATATTCAATAGATATAATAATCACGATTAACTAAATAAATAACCCACGTATCACGTTCGTCGAAAATCTCTATACTATAAAAGTCAACATCTAAGTCAACGGTCTCGTAAATCTCATTTTCTAACAATACTGACAAATTTCTATTCTAACTACCCCTCGTGATAATACTAGACACGACCAAAATATTTAAACAAGTCTCCAATCACTTATTCGTATTTATGACTCAATAAACAAATAATTCACATATTACACGTAACACACATTGTCATTTAATTGCGATATATAAATCACATAAGTCTCGTAACGTCCAAGAAATAATTTTAGAAAAATATTCGACTCTCATTTCAAAGGAATTAAACCTCAAAATATTTTTAGATCTAAAATCTGATCATTTATCCCAATATAAAGATTTAAAAATAATTTTAATCAATTAATATAAAATTAATTGACTAATTCCAACACTTAAACAAATTGTATGAATAAAACCAAGCCAAGAAAATAATTACATCTAATTTAAATTAATTAGATTTAATTAATAATTATTTAATAGAATTAACTGATTATTAAAATTAATCAATTAATTAAATTAATTAATTATTAATCAAAAATAATTAAAATAATTAAATTTAATCTATTTTCGAATTTAAATAAATATTTACAAATTTATAAAATTTTCTGAATAATAAAATGTATTTTTAAATCAAAAATATGATTTTTAGAATTTTTAAACTATTTTTGAATTATTTTTAAAAATAAAATCCAAAAACAGTTTTTTGAAATTTAATTAGGGTTTTCTGGATCAAAATCGGGCCAAGTCAAAAGCTAAACGGGTCGCCAAGAACGGATATGGGTCGCCAAGAACACCACCGGAATCCGGTGGCCGTTCCGGCCACCTTCCCAGTTTCCGGCGACCATAAAGCCATCAAAACACACCGTTCTCATAGGGGAATATACGGAAATAACATGGCCATCACAAAAACGTTGTTAACACAACAAGATAACACGGAATCCGCCCAGAATCGGGACAGGACTTCCGCCGGTGGTGGTACCGTCGCTTTCCGGCCATCCCACGACGCCCACCAACGCTAAAACCGTTAACGTGACTCGATTCTAAATCCTCCGATCTATTTAACCGCTTAAACACAATCAAGAACCAATCATTCACGCAAAAATCCGGCAAAACTTCAAAAAATCCGGCGAGTTTTTACCATTTCCGATTTGCTCGATTAAACAAGTTAAAATTCACATAAAAATTATCAACAGGCTCATCTTGACATGTACATTCTATTCATGTCATCAATTAACAAGAATAATGAAAATCAAAGCTTTCCCCAAATTAAATAAAAAATTCGAAATATTAAAAATATGAAAAAATCAGAAATTATACCCACACGAATTTTGATGATGGATTTGGATAGAGGGTGATGAGAGCTTCGATTTGATTACAAGAACATTGAAAACGGATTCCGGTAACGCCTTCAAATTTGTGTTTGATTCTCAAGAACACGAAGAACACGGTTCAGAGATTTTTAGATATTTAACGATAAATAAGCGTGATTATACACAAAATAATGTACGATACGCCTTTTTATATTAAACGGAAAATAATACCCCAAACAACATTTTGGGATCGATATTGATCCAATGGATCATTTTAATATGAATAAATAGAATACACGTTTTACGAGACGATAATTATCCAAAATATATGGATAACTACAAGAATCGTTTAATAATAGATATACGAACCAAAATACCTCTATTACGAATGTTTCCGAATATTTCCCACTTTAACGAATGAAATATTGGTACGAACGATATACCAATTTCTCGAATAATTAGGGTACGGAATAATTTTTCTTTTCGATAATTAAAATAAAATGAAATAGAATGACATCCTTTTAAAATAATTTCTAATCACCACAAATAATAACATAACAATCTCAACATCACATCTTTGACCATTTAACGAATAACTTAACACATTTAAACAGATAAAACATTTAATAAATTTTGATATGAAAATAAAATTTCATTTCACATCAAATATAAACACGTAATTTTTCCGGATCTTACAAGTCCTCAAGTCATAGAAGTGCCATTTGAAGTCAAGTTTTATACAGGAAGAACACTTCAGACTTGTGGAGTGGATCCTCTCTCTCTCTCTGAAAGATTATCCTGCCAAGCATCTTGTCAAGCTGGAAAATATGTTAAGGACTTCAGGATTTGCTACTCAGGAAAAGACAGAAGTTGCTGACTTAATTCAAGACTATTGCACATCTAATATAACAAGGTATCATCAAATGAGGAATAGGCTGAAGAAAGTCATAACTCAACCTGTCAGACCCAGATCATAACTGAAAGTGATCGTGTTCTTGACAAGGACTTGTTAGAATCTTTGGAGGAAAGTGAAATGATTGATGAAGACATTTGAAGTCAAGCTCAGTTTTTCATGTAATATGTTTAGAGCTTAGGTGAATCAAGATAGGATCAATGTATACATATGTTCAGTCTAGAGGAATATCTATCTTGTATTTATCTTTAATGTTTGAATCTGGAAAATGTTATATGAAATCCAGAACTTTTTATTATTTGTTTAGCTTTTAAAGTTTTATATTTTTCTTGTTTATTAGTTGAGTTATCCTCTAGGTATTTGATTGTTATCGTCTAAAAAACAAATAGGGGGAGATTGAAAGGCATACCGAGGATTCGACTCAACTTAAACAAGAATGTAATAAGTAAATAATAAGTTAAACTGTCACAGGAATCTCAGAAGATAACATCAGTCAAAAGAATGAGATTAAAGTCATCTACAGACTTGAAGTAATTCTACATTGGAAGAAGTTCATTTATTTGATCAAGCCTCAGTGAAGTATTCAAGAAAGTGGATTTATTATAAAGAAAGAGATTTCAGGAGTGTGACAACAAGTGTACAGGTTACAGTGTTTTTGTTATTTCCAGAACAATGCAACCTAGATTGTAGAAGGGGGGTTGAATACAATCTAGTTAATTTTACAAAAAAAATTCAAACTTTTTACAGTATGAATATATGTGTTGGTAAATTAACTAAGAATTGAGACAAGCCATGAACATAAATGAATTCTTCGAGTTAAAAAGAAATGCAGGAGACAAGCAGACTTTTTAAACTTTTCACGTGGGTTTCTCGGAAAAAGCCCACCTGAGATGTATATTGAAGAATTCTCTGGTTTTGTTTTTCAACAAACCCCAGCTGCTTACACAGATGATGGAAGAGAGCCTAAGTGATTTTACATTCAGCTTTGTGCTATCTCCACTTGCTTTTCTATGCTACTCCACACAGTCTTATATACATCGACTGTGTGTTACAATCAAAACCTACAACATAATAATATATTACATTTTGGTTCTGCTTGGTCACATGCTCGTCTCAAAAACTATCCTATTCGTGAAATGCCTTGGCTGGCATCACGGATAAACTTGTATACTCCCAAATGGTGCTTTCTGATTGAGTGTGCTGCTCTCTTCAAAAATTACTAAGTCCATGCAATTGACCTAGATTCCAAGCCCATGTGACATCTGCATGAAAGAGACCTCTCCTTGGTTACCCGACTTTCAAGTCACTATCAGCTGAGATAAGTGAACATGTAGTATGCAAATAGGTCTTCATGCTTGTCAAGCTTTTCCTTTGTGTCCAGTTAGAAGTTAAACTTCTAGGTAGCTGCCTTAACTCTTATTTATCCATTGAGGCATAAAAGATAATAGGTGACTTCACATTTCACTTGTAGGAATTTGAGCCTTCGAATATTTACAATTTTGACTCCCTATTCCATACATCTTTTGCATCATTATCCAACATCTTTTAGTCACGGGTGTGTAATGATGATCTCTGAGACTGTCCTCCATTCAACCTGCTAAATAAAGGAAACCTTCAAAAGATTCCGTTACATAAATTTGTTTTCCATGTTGAATGAGATGAACATCAGTAGGCGTATTAGTTCCATATCCGTAGACTACCATTTTACGTCAATTATCCGTAGAAAGGTAATCTCAGAATATCCATAGAAGTAATATTCCATAACTGTATCCATAGATGAGACATGACATTCTTGACTGCATCCATAGATAGACCATGACCTCCTTAACCGCATCCATAGATAAAACATGACATCCTCAGTCGTATCTATAGATCGACTTCGTTCAGATTTTGTCCTTAGAAGTGATGTCTTTAGCTTTTATCCGTAGATGAGATAAGATGTTCCTAGCTTTTATCCGTTGATGAGCTAAGATGTCCTCAGCTTCTATCCATTGATGGCATATGATGTTTTCAGCTTGTATCCGTAGATGAAATAAGATTTCATACCTTGATCCGTAGAATGGATACACTTAGCTTCATCTTTAGATAAAACATCTTGTCATCTTTATTGATTCACCATTACTGAGTTGATTAGGCAGACTTACCACTGAAACACTTGGTGCTTAATTAGATGTCCGTTGGCTTGCTTCTGAATTGCTTCCTAACTTGATAACAGAATATCCTCCAATCATTTGATGTGGGTTTTAGACCTTGGATAGATAAAATGCCTTCTAGTTAGCTTCCTGATTTATCAGCTTCTATGAACTAGCTTTCTGACAATCAGCTTCAGTGTCAAGATCAAATTCTTGTCTTGAGCATTTTGTTATCATCATTCCAAATGTGTCAACCCTAACAATCTCCCCCTATTTATGACTGTTAGAACTGGCATAAATCCTTAAGTTGATGATAACAAAACCCTTCAATGTTCTCAGTGATCCTCAGATAGAGATTAATACTGGACAGAATTCGATGATGTTGCAAAAACAAAAATAACAACTTGAAGCTGTCAAATTCCATGTACTTTCCTGTAACTTAGTCTATACCTTCTTCTAAGGGGTTCCAATAGATTGTAATCAAGAGTAGAGAAATTTTGAAGTCTGAGATCTCCTTCTAACTCCCCCTGAGAACAACCTATCTTCTCACTAACTTCTCCCCCTTTTTTTATCAGCAGTTAGGATAGAAGAGGCATAATCTTAGTTACTGAATAAGATATCTGGGTACAGGAATCCAACACTTCAAGGATCGAAAGATTTCTCTCAGGAATCTCTCTATTCTTGCATCAGGATCTCATCCTGGCTCACTTCACACAACTCACCTTCCCTTACTAAAGGGGTACTCAAAAAAATCTCTCCTTTTGCCATGCTGGAAGAATTAGCATGCCTCTCATTCTCTCCCTCTCCTTTTGCCTGGTCTCAAGCCAGCCACTCCACTAACTCCCTTCCCACAAACCTATAGATGTCTCAACTATATTGAATTCATTGATACTCAGTCAGAATGAGCCGAATGATTTTTCAAGAAAGAATCATGGAAATCAATATTGTTGGTCTACGAATAATCGCTGGTTAGGCTTATCCGTAGATTAAAAGACACCTTTATACGGATGAAGGATATCCGTAGAGGATTTTGAAGAATGGGCTTGTGAAGTAGAAATTGATGTAAGTTCTGTGAAGATTGAATGTGACATTTAAGTGCACAGTGCTTACATCAAGATCATCAAAAAGAGACTAGTGATCCAACGAATTCTCTGAAAGAGAATGATCACTAGGTGAATGGAGCTTCTCCAAGAGTTCAGAAAATGGAGAATCAAGTACAGATAAGTTGAATGCTGCAAATATCACTTAATGAGAAGAAATGGACTGGGGACTGCATCCTCACATTTGAAGAAGATGCATCAAACTGAATTTAAGAATAGTGTGTGCTCCCCCTGTGCCTGTGCATGTATTTTCTTTCTACTACAACAAGAGACTGAAATGATAATAATCCACATTATGCACACAGTGTCCCAATCCCTCATTAGTGCTCCTGGATCAGAGCACTTTTCAATGATCATAGTCTTTTGGGAGACTACAACCAGAAAAGAGCTAATCCTTTTTGACCATTATGCCTTTTTGAGAAGACATAAGGCAGTTTGGCTGGTAATCTCACCCTCACCTTTCTTCTAGTGGTTTCTTGATGTTCACCACTGCCCTCACCCTCACTTAACTCCTTTCTCACTCCCCACTGGTTAAGATTTGCTAGAATTTTACAACTACAGTTTGTTGACAAACTGTAGAGGGGGTTAGGAGTTGTTTATCACATTTAGGGTGTAACTGATAGGGTAGAGAACTTGGGGGTCATTCCAATCAGTTCTCATCTCAGTTTTTGAAAAGGCAAAGAAAAATGATATAGATTTTAGCAAGTGAGAGTTTGATAAAGATAAGATGATTACCTTTCCATTATCAATGATGAATCGTTAAGAGCCTTCTCCATTGAAGGTTTATTCTCCTAAAGTCCAAGATTGTCAGCTTTCCCGTTAATTGTTACAACGTCCTCATAGAGACCATCAGAAGCTGCAAAAACCTTAACTTGATAGATTGTAAATTTTGAAAGGCATATGTCTAGGCCTATTTGTAAACACCGAGGATTCTACTCAACTTTAATTAAGATGTAATAAGTAAATAATAAAAATCAAATGTCACAGGAATCTCAGAAGATTATATCTGTCAAAGAATGAAGATTAAAGTCATCTACAGTCTTGAAGTGATTCTACATTGAAAGAAACTCAATTTATTGATCAAGCCTCAATGAATTATTCAAGCTCAGTGGATTTATTAAAGTGACGGAGATTTCAAGTGGTGACAGCAAAAGATACTGATTACGGAGTTCTTGAATGAGAAGGAAGTGAATCACTGCTTAAATTCAAACAGATAAAGAACAGACATTGTCGTTTGTCACTCATGAACCAGACCGTGCATTGAGTGTCAACGTACTATTGTGTTTGTTATTTATCTAAGTTTTAAGTGATTATGGAATTGTTTGAGAAGTCAACTAATTCTATTTATTCTCTTATAAATAATTAATACTATTAAGTAAATTATTTATTAAATTAATTCTGTAAAGAATTAATTTAATACATAATTTATTTAGTTAATTATTTAAATTAGAATAAAAATGAACTAGGAAGACTTAGGTTTGAACTAGGAAGACTTAGTTTTTTGAACTAGAAGACTCACAAGTGAGTCTTCCCGAAAGTCTTCCTAGGCCAAACCATTGTCTTCCCGGTTGTCTTCCCTTTACAAAGCTTGTCTTCCCGAAAGTCTTCCAAGGCCTTTTTCATTGTTTTCCTGCAAGTATTCCAAGGCAAAATTACATTCTATCAAGGCTTGCACGTGGAATTTAAAGACAGTGGATTGTGTTAATATAAAGACAAGGCAGTTGACATTTATATCAAGACATTACATCATTACACAGAAGAACAAAAAGACACAGCAACTTAATATTTCATTCCTCTGTCTTTACTTCTTCCTCAACTATAAAGCATTAAATTTCTTCAGGAGAATTAATTCTTGTTTGGTTCATAACATTTAATTCATAAGAACTGATTCTCTTGTACTGCTTTAGCTTTCTAGCGGATCATAATCCCTAGATTTTATATCGAACTACTTTTTAGTATTCAATCCTTTTTATTACAAAAATAGATAAATTCATGTCGAATTTATTCTAGGTTCGTTTTATCAAGTTCATTGTTATCAGTGATCAGAATTATAACACCCTTCAAGTTTAATAGAGTTTTATTTAACTTGAATATTGTTTCAGTTTTATTCCGCAATAATTTGTTCTAAATTGTTAAATCTTAAAAGGACAAATTCGATTAAACGGTATCGTTTGTATTCAACCCCCCTTCTACAAACATATCAGGACCTAAAAATTGGCATTAGAGCCTTTTGATTGATATTCAAATCAAAGATCCAATTGTTTTGAGATTTTTTTCTTAAACTCTGAAATTTTTATTATTCCTAAAAATCTCAAAAGATGTCTACTACATAGAAAGTGGGTACAGTCAAAATCCCAATGTTCAGCAAGGAGCATTATCCTATGTGGAAGAAGAAAATGCTCATGTTTCTCCAAGTTGCAAATGTTAAATATCTAGGAGTGCGGAAGAGTGGTCCTAAAATTCCTATGATTATTGAGGAAGAACAAATAGAGAATGATATTGTTACTAGGGCTGCTAGGATGTACCCTAAAGATCCCAAGGACTACACTCTAGATGAGAAAAAGGACTCTACACTGGATGCATGTCTACAGTTGATACTGGTTTATTGTCTGGATCCTATCATGCATAATCATGTCCTAAACTGTGCTACTGCCAAACACATTTGGAACACAATAGAGATAATCAATGAGGGGACAGAAGAAGTTAGAGAGAATAAGCTGGAAATTCTCACCTCTTCATATGAGCATTTCAGATCAAACCCTGGTGAAGGTATCTCTGAGGTTTTTGAGAGATACAACAAATTAATCAATGATCTGAATCTCAATGGGAAGCACTACACTATCAAGGAGATTAACAAGAAGTTCCTACTGACACTTCCAATTCATTTGGAGCACAGAATATCTGCAATCAGAGAAGCAAGAGATATTGGAGAGATCTCTCTGGAAAGACTGTATGGTGTTCTGAAGACCTATGAGCTGGGGCAGATTCAACAGAATGAATTATATGGAACTGGAAAGATAGTTGGTACTTTTACTGCATTGACAACAGTAGTCCCACAGAAACTGGAAGTGAAGGCTGTTCAACCTTCCAGTTCTAACTTGGATGTTATTGATGCTGAATTTGGTTTAACATCCATTGATCAATCTGGTGGTGACTACTACTCTTTGGAAGAACTTGATCAGCTGGAGGATGGTGATTTGGCAATGATAGTCAGGAAGTTTGGGAAGTTCAGATTCAGAAGGAATCCCAATCTTAAGTTCAGGCCCAGATTTCAGAGAGGTGGATCTTCCTCTTCAAGTGGCACAAGGGGTGGCTACAAAACTGGAACTGTGGATATGAGCACAATCAGATGCTACAATTGCAATGAGTTGGGTCACTTTGCTACTGAATGGAGAAAGCCAAAGCAAGTGACAAGGAACACATTTGATTCTAGCAAGAAGAACAAGATTGGGAAAGCTTATGTTGCTGAAGGAAAGAGTTGGGATGACACTGACAGTGATGAAGAAGCAGGTGAGATTGGGAACCTTGCTTTAGTGGCTAAAGAGGCAAGCACTTCATCTTCATACATGTCAGAGGTAAAGTTCACTGATGCTGAAATGATCTATCATCTTGGTGGTACTATTTCTTGTGCACGTACTGAAAATGATAGAATAATTCTTTTGAACACAGCTCGTGAAAAGGAGATAAAAGAATTAAAACTTGTGCATGTTAATCAGAATGAACTTACTGAGAAAATAGCATTTCTTGAGAATAGGGTTAAATGTTATATTCAACTGGAAACCATTCTCAAGAATCAGATTAGTGAGCTGAAGACTAAAGCTAATGCTTACTTCAACTCTTGTAAGACAGCTAAAGAAATTATCAATAAACAAAGTATTAGTCAGACTGTAGGAATAGGGTATGACTATAATGAGTCTATTGGTAAAGTAAGCATAAATACCCCTAATAGAGTCAGTGCTATAGAAAGGGGTATTCCAGATGTGCTTAAGGGTATTGACAAACCTTTCTTTAGAGAGTCCCAGGAAGATTCTCTGAATGAATACTCTATCATCATTGCAGAGGAGATACTTGAAGAAGATCTTGATTTTGAAGTTGAACAGTCCAACAAGTGTATATCTGATATTCCAGTCAAAGTTGTTTCAACTAAAAAGACTAAATCAGATATCCATAAGTTGGATCAAAACAACTGTAGTACTAACATGCCTGCTGTTAATTCTTCTCATAAAGCATGTGGTGTGATTAATTGCATGTCTTGTGCTTTCAATGTTATGTATGCTTATTTTAATAGTAAGCATGTATCTAGTGATAAGACTGCTCCACGTCAACATGTTAATAATAAGAAGCATGTTAAAGCTAAGACTACTAGTCCTCCTAAGACTAGAGTGGATTCATTTATCCCTAAGCCTACTCAGAAATGTGTTAAGGCTGGGTATAAATGGAAACGCTCTTTTGTGAAAGAGGATGAACTAGTTGTAGCTAAAAAAGTTGTTTTGCCTGACAAAGGCCAGTTCTTTAAGTATGCCGGACCCAATCAAGTTTGGGTTCCGAGGAAGGACTAATCAATTTGGTATTGCAGGGTGTGGAACAGGTAAACCGTGTTATGTGGGTTCTTGACAGTGGCTGTTCAAGGCATATGACTGGAGATAGAGCCCTGCTATCAAATGTGGTTGAGAAAGCCGGCCCAGGAGTTACCTTTGGAGATAACAGCAAGGGTATTACCAGAGGATATGGCTGTTTGATGTTTGGAAATGTTATCATTCAAGATGTATCTATTGTGGAAGGTCCGAAGTTCAATCTTCTCAGCATCAGTCATTTCTGTGACAGAGGATATGATGTTTCCTTTGAGAAAGATAGATGTCAGATCCTTCACAAGAAGAATGGAAAGCCTGCTCTTCAAGGAGTAAGGAAAGGTGACTTGTTCATAGCTGATCTGCACTCTGGATCCAAAGATGAAGTAACTTTTTTTTATGCTAAAGCTTCATCTGATGAAAGTTGGCTATGGCACAAGAAGATGTCTCACTTTAACTTCAAAACCATGAACTCTTTAGTCAAGAGGGAATTGGTTAGAGGTTTGCCTCAGATGGAATTTACACAGGAAGGACTATGTTAGGCTTGTCAGAAAGGAAAGTCAAAGAAAGCTTCTCACAAGGGCACTGACACATCATCAATAACTGAACCACTTCAGCTACTGTACATGAATTTGTTTGGTCCAGTTAGTGTGATGTCCATGTCAAAGAAACAGTATGCACTTGTGATTGTTGATGACTATTCCAAATATACTTGGGTTTTATTCCTACATTCCAAGGATGAGACCCCACAGATGGTGATTGATCATATAAAGTTGATTGAGCTAGATTCGAGATTCCCTGTTAGAGCTATAAGGTCAGATAATGGAACTGAATTCAAGAATGCAGTCCTAAATGACTTTTGTGCTTCTAAAGGAATAACAAGACAATATTCTGCCCCTAGAACTCCTCAACAGAATGGAGTGGTTGAAAGGAAGAATCGTACATTGATTGAAGCTGCTAGGACTATGTTAAGTGAATCAAGACTTCCAATGTACTTTTTGGCTGAAGTTGTGAACACTGCTTGTTATACTCAGAATCGAACTTTAATCAACAAGGATTTAATGAAGACTCCTTATGAGATCATGAACAACAAGAAACCAACTCTCAAATACTTTCATGTATTTGGAGCAAAATGCTTTGTGCTTAAGGATGAGAATGTGACACGTGTCAAGTTTGAGGCCAAGGCACAAGAAGCTATCTTTGTTGGTTATTCTAGAAGATCTTACAGGGTGTATTTGATTGATGGTCACCATGTGAAGGAAAGTTTCAATGTAACATTTGATGACACTAAACTCCCTAATATCCAAACAGAAGACTCATCTGAGAAACTGAAGTTTGATAACTTGCCAGACTCAGATTCAGATGATGAATCCCCACCTGAGAATGTTGCTGGTAATGATAATAACAATGATGATAATAATCCTGGTGGTGGTGGTGGTGGAAACATTGGTAACAATGGAGATACCACCAACGCTGGAGAAGAATCATCAAGGCAATCAAGCAACAACTCAGGGGGAGGAAATGATGGATCTACTAGTCAGTCACAACACCACAATGAATTATAAGGCGAATCATCAAGATCAAATCTTCCAAGACAGACTGTATGTAATAGAGCTCATCCCTTTGAGCTGATCATTGGTGATCCAGGTGTTGGAGTTAAAACTAGAAGTGCTACTCAGAATGAATGTCATTATTCAGGGTTTCTATCTGAAATGGAGCCAAAGAAGACTGAGGAAGCACTGACTGATCCAGATTGGGTGATTGCTATACAAGATGAACTCAATCAATTTGAACAACAACAAGTCTGGAAGCTGGTACCCAGACCAAAGAACAAGAAAGTAGTTGGTACAAGATGGGTATACAGGAACAAGCTAGATGAGGATGGAATTGTTACAAGGAACAAGGCTAGACTGGTTGCACAAGGGTATTCACAACCTGAAGGCATTGATTATGATGAAACCTATGCACCAGTGGCTAGACTTGAGGCCATCAGGATGTTCTAAGCATTTGCAGCTTACTCCAATTTTCAAGTCTATCAAATGTATGTTAAGAGTGCATTCCTGAATGGTGAGAGAGATGAAGAAGTGTATGTGGAACAGCCCCTTGGCTTTGAAAATCAGGAGCTGCTGGACTTTGTGTACTTTCTCTTCAAGGCTATCTATGGTCTCAAACAAGCCCCAAGAAAATGAGTAAGTTTGAAATGAGTATGATGGGTGAGCTGAAGTTCTTTCTTGGATTGCAAGTAAGTCAAAGGTCAAATGGTATATTTATTTGTCAATCCAAGTATCTCAAAGAACTCCTCATGAAGTATCACATGGAGGATTCAGCATCAGCAAGGACTCCATCTTCAACAGCAGTCAAACTGGGAGCTTGTGATAACTCTATCAAGGTAGATATTACAAGCTACAAAGGTATGATTGGCTCCTTACTCTATCTTACTGCAAGTAGACCAGATATTATGTTTGCTACATGCTTGTGTGCAAGGTTCCAAGCGGACCCTAGAGATTTACATCTCGTTGCTGTTAAAAGAATCTTGAGATATCTTAAGGGTACACCTAATTTAGGTATCTGGTACCCTAAAGATTCTGGTTTTAATCTTGTTGGATATACAGATTCTGATTATGCAGGTAGTGTTGTGGATAGAAAGAGTACCTCTGGGAGTTGTCAATTCCTAGGAGGTAGATTGATTTCCTGGTATAGCAAGAAACAGCAAACAGTTTCCAATTCAACAGCAGAAGCTGAATATATTGTTGCTGGAAGCTGTTGTGCTCAAATCCTATGGATAAGGAATCAACTGAAGGACTATGGCTTTGCATTAGACAAAATTCCCATTTTGTGTGATAATACAAGTGCCATAGCAATCTCCAACAACCTTGTGCAGCACTCGAGAACAAAGCACATTGATATCAGGTATCACTTTATCAGAGAGCATGTCATGAATGGAACTGTGGAGTTACACTTTGTACCCACAGAAGAACAGACTGCAGATATATTCACTAAATCTGTTGACGAATCCACATTTATCAAGTTAGTTGGTAAATTGGGTATGTTAAACAGTCTTAGTGATTAACAATATATCTGTCATGTTTGTTCTTTCAAAAATTCATTTTCTCTTGTCATTTTAATGATATTTATTGCCAAGTCTCATTTAATATTACATGCTTGTAAATTTAAATAGTTCTGAATATTTTATTTTCTTTAAAAACATTTTTCTCATATTTTTTAAGTGGAGAAATGTATTTTTATTGAAAATATATTTATTTAGAATTATTTAGGTGTTTTTCAGATTGTAAATATTGTTGTTTAAATATTTCTGCAAGTTTATATTATTTTTATGCACTTATATATTATTCTGCATATTTTTCTAGAATTTATGGAATTTTCTGTGAATTTTTCTAGATTTTTATATATTTTTCATTCATTTTTATAAGTTGTATGCATTTTCCTGTAATTATTCTATTTAAATTCGAAGTTTATTCTAAGTCTTCCCAGTTTAATACTAGGAAGACTACCGGGTAAACTAAGATTTTTTATTATTATTATTTTATTTCAGTTTTTTCTATTTTATTTCTTTTTAATTCTAAGTTTTCCTAAGTCTTCCCAGTTTTATACTAGGAAGACTATCGGGAAGACAAGGAATATTTCTTTTTGTTTTTGTTTTGCATTTTCTGTAAATATTTTTATTTATTTCTAAGTTTTCCTAAGTCTTCCCAGTTTTATACTAGGAAGACTACCGGGAAGACTTAAAAATAAATGTTTTTATTTTCAGATTTTTCTTTTATTCAATTTTCTGTAGTCTTCCTAATTTGAACAAGGAAGACTACCGGGAAGACTATCCTAAGTCTTCCCGATTGTCTTCCCAGTTCAAATTTAAAAAAAAACCGTTCAATATTTCTTTTTCTTTTATCAGTTATTTTCATATATATATATACACATATACACGCACAACATTTCTATTCATTGCCTTAGCAGTTTTCTTTAGTTTTTCAGAAATCCCCTTTTCGAATTCTCATTTTCTGCAGAATCATTGATCTTAAAACAATCTTGCTAAAGTTTTTACTTAGCAAATCATTACTGTTCTTTCAAAATCAATCATTTGAGTCGAAGTGCTGTTGAAATTTTCATTTTTTTTTCGACTTGTGTGTTCTTGGTTTTGTTAAGTAATTCTTGTGTTTTAGTGATAAAGTAGTAGTTTCTGAGATTCATTAACTGGTTGTGTGTGTTTAAATCATTTGCCCATTTCATTTTGCTTTTCAAAAGCTTTAGTTCGAATTTTTAGGATCAAATTTTAAAATTGGTTAATTTTGATAAAATTTTAATTTTCTGGATTTTAAGTTATTTTAATTAATTGTAAAAATCCCTAAAATTTTAATTTTGTTTTAAGTTAATTAAAATTTCTTGTTTTATCTAAATGGATCCTAATTTTGAACTCGTTTTAAATAATTATGTTGGGTATTTTGATCCGTCTAAATGCAAGGTGGAACGTTTTAAACCTTGGATTCAATTTTTAAATAGCAATACATGTGTCAGTCATGCTATTTGTGCTACTGCACTTCTTAAAATTGATCCACTGAGGTTTTTGTGTTCAAGTGCTGTTATTGCTGAAGATTCTAAATCTTTTTCTTTCAATATTTTAAACCAGCAATATGCAGTCACTTTTGAGTTGTTTTGTGATGTTTTACATTTTCCAAAGGACAGGTTTGATCCCTTACCCACTGATGATGAGTTATCACAGTTCTTTGTGAATATTCATTATCAGGGTCCCTTCCAAATGGTCAAATTATCTAAAAGCTTTGTTGTAAGGGAATGGGATCTGTTCTTTGATTACTATAGCAAGAGTATTTGGTAACTGCACAAAAACAAATTTTCATTGCATTACCAGTCTTAATCAGTATATTGCTTATGCTATAGTATATGGTCGTAGGTTAAATTTTGCTGAAATTCTGTGGAACATAATGCTTAACAGGCTTGCTCACTCTAGGAGAGATTCTGATAATCATGTGAAAGTGAAGTGTTGGTACCCTCGCTTTCTCACTCTTATCATTAATCATCTTCTCACTGCTGAGCAGGTAGAGCTGTTTAGGGAAGCTAGATTTGAAACCTCTCCAACCACAGACACCAAATTCTACACCAGACTTGATGTCTCATCCAAATTCCTCAACATCCCTGTTCTTGTTTCACCATTGATGAGTCAATTCATTAATCTTCCTATCTTTGGTGAACAAGTTCCTGAGCCACATCCAGTTCCACTACAAGTAGTTATTCCTAACCCTGGTTCTTCTTCTGGTACTTCAATTCAAACCCAAGTGGTTGTTAGGGCTGACCCAGAGATTGTAGAACCACGGTCTCTGACCCAGGTCATAGAGCCAAACAGAGAGTCAAACACTCCTGATACACAACCTGAGCCTAATGTACAAACCAGTTCTAGAAGTGTTAGTGAAGTAGCTACAAAGAGTGCTCCCACGGCTCTGTCTCCACCCTTAAAGAAAAGAAAAACCTATAGGGAGGCATCTGTAAGCCCATTTGTATCCTCTCAACAGGATATGGACATAGATATGGCCACTGAACAGTCTCTGGAGACATCCTCTCAACAGGGTGGATCTATTGAAATTCGCCATAGGGCCATGGCATCTTGTACTGAGTCAAGCACTCTCCCATTACTCACAATGGGAGAAGATATCCAAATAGATGATACTCAGGACACTTTGCAAGGAGAGCACTTTAATTTTGACTTTGAAACAGTGCTTACCATTGTTACGGTAGAAGTGCCTTCACAGGCATCAGAGGGAAAATCTGATTCTTCGCCACCAATAATAGAATCATTTTCTCCCCTCCCAGAGGGAACATCTCTGGCTCCCCTAAGGGATTTTTCACTCGCAGTTTTTACTGGAGAAAGTGAAAGGCAACCTGATGAGTCTGTCCCTGAAGAAATTTAGTATACAATGTCAAATATTTTGACAGACTCAATCAGGGATCGGGAATTGCGAACTCCCATTGCACCACCACTGACCTCTCTTGAAGGGGCTAGGGTGATTTTTCATGTAGGTACATCTTCTGAAAATCTAGAAAGACAGTTAGTGGTGAGAGATATGAGTCAAACACCGAGTGATACACAAGCACGTGAGTTGAGTGAAACACCACTGAGAGCAATTGAAGTGAGTACATACACTGACACAAACACTGCTTTGTTGAAACAGCTAGCTGATCTACAAAGGAAGTTACAAGACACCCAGGCTGAGAACACTCTTCTAAAAGCACAAGTGGTTGCACAATCTACCACCTCTGTATCAAATCAGCTGGGTACTGTGAAAGATGACCTGGAAGGATCGAAGAATAATCTACTCCCGAGGCTGAATTCAATCCAACAATCTCAAGTACTGGTGGCTTCAGACATCTCTGATCTTACAACGTCAAATGCTCAGATATCGGAGAGTGTCAAGGAGATTGCTGCCATTTCTACCAAAGTGGACTTTATTCTGGAAACAGTTGATGAAAATCAAAGGTTTAATGAAGAAAGGATATCGAGGATAGAAGGAGGGATGGAGCATCTTAATGAAGGTATGAAGCACTTGTACAATATGATAAAGAACTCACATCAACCTACAGCACAACAAAGAACATTCTTTGAGGGAGATTATGATGATGATGATGAGGATGATGATGCTGATGAAGGAGGAGATAGAAGAGAAGAAGGAGAGATAAGGAGAACATCTGAGGTGAATCCTAGGGCTTCCTGTTACATATAATTGTTGATGTTTGTTTATCAGTGTTTAAAGTATCAGGTAAATATCAGAGTTTAGCTGGAAGACTGGTCAGAGTTTGTTGAACTCTGATAGTCAGAGTTTACTTAGCTGTCATTGTTATACTCAATGAAGATTCTAGAAGCGATATACTTTGAAGAAGGAAAGAAGCAAAGAGATATCGTGATGGCTAAGGAAACGGAACAGAAGACAGAAGCAATTCTTAATTGATATTAATTGTATAGCTGATTTATAGGAATATCAATTAAAGATTGTATGTAGTTGTGTACTATATAAACACAGATAGGTTAACCCTAAAAGGGATGCGAATACTTGAAATATTATTCTTGCAACCTAGCAGCTCTCTGTGATATTTTACATCACCGAGAGAGGAGTTATTAATTCCATACAGTTTATTATTCATAAACAGTGTTCTTATTGTTTTTCTCATACATATATTTGATTATATATTGTGTATTCGGTCTCAGACATGACATATATTTAATATATACAGTTTTCGTTTGATCCAAACACAAGTATAATCATGGCTGAAAATATCCAAGCAGGTTCTAAATCCGAAAAGGTTCAACCAACTTCTGTGAGTCGATATGAGACGATTAGGGTTCCAATTCTCAGACCAGCGGAATATCCAATATGGAAGGTAAAGATGACCATGTTTCTGGAAGCCACAGATCCAGAATACCTTGATAGAATCTATGATGGTCCTCATAAGCCGACTAAACTATCTATTGTTGTTGTTGGTGAAGAACAAAAGACTATTCCAAAGGAAAAGAAAGATTTGACTCCTGAAGACATCTCGTCAATTGCAAAGGATGCAAAAGTTAGACATCTTCTCCATAGTGCCTTATATAATGTCATGTCTAACAGAGTTATTGGTTGCAAAACTGCCAAAGAAATTTGGGATGCTTTAGAAGTCAGATGTCAAGGAACAAGTGCTATAAAGAAGAATAGGAAGACTATACTTACACAGGAGTATGAACACTTTGACTCGAGACCTGATGAAACTTTGACTGAGACATATGACAGATTCTGTAAACTGTTAAATGATTTATCTCTGGTTGATAAAGAATATGATCTTGAAGTGTCTAATCTCAAGTTCCTTCTATCTCTACCTGAAAGATGGGATTTAAAGGCAACAACAATAAGAGATAATTATGAGCTTGCAGATACAGAACTTGATGAAATCTATGGGTTGCTTAAAACTCATGAACTTGAGATAGAACAAAGAAACAGAAGATCTGGTAAGAAGACAAAATCTGTTGCTCTTAAAGTTGAAGAAAAGCTTCTTAAGAAAGAAACATCAAAGAAGAAAGCTAAGGGAAAGGCTTTGGTCATAAACTCTGAAAGTGAGTCATCAAACACTGATGATGACTCAAATACTGTTGAATCATTTGAATCCGAGGATGATGAAGAACAAATGATGCAAATGGCTGCTTTGATGGTGAAGACTTTTAAGAAGATGGGTTTCAAGAACTTCAAGAAAGGAAAAAGATTCTCTAGGAGAGATTCAAACTCTGAAAGGAAGAGTTTCAGAAAGTCTGAAGGAAGGGATACCAAATCTGGGAAGAAAGACAAGTCTGAGATCCAGTGCTACAAGTGTAAAGAGATGGGTCACTATGCTCCTGAGTGCAAGAAAGGAAAATCTGAAAAAGCACTCATCACTAAAGGGAGAGACTGGGTAGACACTTCAGACTCAGATGAGGGAGTCAACAATGCTCTAATGGCAACTGTTAAAGATGAATCTGAATCATCTGAAAACAAGGTACCCCTAACAACTTATGCTTATGATACTGATAATATATCTGAATTGAGAATTTATCTTAAAAGCATACATGTTAATTACAGAGATCAGACTTTAGAAAATGAAAGAATTAAATCTGAGAATCTGAAGCTTAGAGAGAGAAATAAATTTCTTGAAGAAGAACTTGTTAACAAGCAACAAGTTCAAAAGGAAAGAGATGATGTTGTTTATGTTGAACAAGAGTTGCTTAAGAGATATAGGCAACTAGAATCTGAATTGGAAAAAGAGAGGAAAATAATTAAAACCTGGACAAACTCTGGAAAAGACACACATCAAGTGTTTCAAACAGATATAGTTGGGTTAGGTTACTGTGAGGAAGATGAACTTAGGTTTAAAGATAAAGTTAAAGTTAAAACACATATTCAACCTATGAAATTTGTTCCTGAGTCCAGTAAGCTAAACTCTGTAGTTAAGACAGAAACTGTTAAGGAAACACCAGTAAAAACTTGCATTAAACAGGTCAATGTTGGTTTAATGACATAGAAACAATTCAAGTATAAGCTCAAAGAGGTAAAGTCTGTCGAGAAGCAGAAAGTGTCCAGGAAGAACAGAAATGGAAAAGTAGGCATTAATAAAACTAATAATCATTTGCCTATTTATGATGCTCCTAGAAAAACATGTCATAATTGTGGTAGTACTAACCATCTTGCAAGTTTTTGCAGGAAGAACAAAGACATTAATTCTTTACCCTCCAAGACTGGAGTAAAGAATGATTATGTTAGGGTTAGACCACAGACTTTATGCACTCACTGTGGGAGTACTTGGCATTCTATTTATACTTGCAAGAATTATCATGCTATTTATCACAACTATTATGAGTTGAAGCCCAATTTGAAATGGGTTAAAGTTGATTCTGCAAGTGTAAACTTTGATATTGTTAGCTTAAACTCTGTTTATAAGAATTCCGCTGCAAAAGCTAACAATGTTAAGAAAGCCAAAGGATCCAAGCAAGTCTGGATCCTTAAAACTAACTCTCAGTAATTTTTTGTGATTGCAGGGCATAAGGAAGAGCACCCTAGTCTTGGACAGTGGATGTTCAGGGCACATGACTGGAAATAAAGCCTTGCTATCAGATTATGAGGAGAAGGCTGGCCCAAAAGTTTCCTATGTAGATGGCAACATAGGACGTACTCTGGGATATGGCAATATCAATCTTGGAAGTGTCATCATCACAAATGTAGCTCTTGTCCCAGGACTCAAGCATGATCTGCTATCTGTGAGTCAAATCTGTGACAGAGGTTATCATGTAGATTTTCAACCTGAATACTGTGAGGTTGTTAGCAAATCTACAGGGAAAGTTGTTTTAGTTGGACACAGACGTAATAATATTTATGAAGCAAGTTTGATAACAAACTCTGAAGGAAAAACTGTGTGTCTGTCTGCAAAGATGTCTAGTGAAGAGAGCTGGAAATGGCATAAAAAGCTCTCTCATCTAAATCTGAACAACATCAATGAGTTGATTCGAAAAGATCTTGTAAGGGGACTTCCAAAATCTATACTCAGCTTAGATGGTCTGTGTGATTCTTGTCAGAAGGCCAAGCAAAGGAAGTCATCTTTCAAGAGTAAGTCTGAATCTTCAGTTGTGGATCCTTATCATCTTCTTCATGTTAATCTATTTGGTCCAGTGAATGTAATGTCTCTTGGCAGAAAGAAATATTCTTTAGTCATTGTTGATGAGTACACTAGATACACCTGGGTGTACTTTCTAGCAAAGAAGGATGAAACTGCCTTAACTCTGATGGAACATGTAAAGCTACTGGACAAAGGATCACAGTATAAAGTGAAAATTATCAGGAGTGATAATGGTACTGAATTCAGAAATGCAACAATGGAAGAATTTTGCAAGGAAAGAGGAGTGAAGCAAGAATTTTCTGCACCAGGGACTCCACAGCAGAATGGTGTAGTTGAAAGAAAGAACAAAACTTTAATCGAAGCTGCCAGAACAATGCTTGTTGAAGCAAAATTGCCAACTTATTTCTGGGTAGAAGCTGTTCAAACTGCTTGTTTTACTCAAAATGCTACACTGATCAACATGCATGGGAAAACACCATATGAGATGGTGAAAGAAAAGAAACCAAACCTGAAATATTTTCATATTTTCGGGTGCAAGTGATTTGTGTTGAAAACTCATCCTGAACAGTTGACCAAGTTTGAATTAAAAGCTGATGAAGGAATTTTTGTTGGATATCCACTTTCGACTAAAGCATTCAGAGTCTATAATCTGAGAACTAAAGTGATCATGGAATCTATACATGTGTCATTTGATGACAAGAAAATAACTGGACTTGAAAATGAAGAAAATCATGATCAACTACGCTTTGAAAATGAAGATCTAAACTCTGATGACGTAAACTCTGATGAAGCCTATCCAACAAACTCTATTGAAGCAAACTCTGAACCTCTACTGGTAAACACTGAGGAAGTTTCTCTGACATAACAGAATAAAGAACCAGTTGAGGGGGAGCAAGGAGATACTTCAGGAACACCTCAACATGATGACTCACATTCTGAAAGTGAGTCAGTTGAAGAATCTGACACAAACTCTGGCTTAAACTCTGAAAGTTCAAACACTGAGCAGTCCAATTCAGGGGGAGCCTCAGATAATATAGATGGTCAACAAGAAAATCACGAGAGCATGGATCAAGGGGGAGGATCCAATAATGATGAAAGAAGCCACTTACCTACAGCAAGAAAGTGGACACAGGCTCATACACCTGATCTGATTATTGGAGATCCAGATGCAAGTGTGAGAACAAGAAGTGCTACAACAAATGAATGTCTGTTTCATGCATTCCTGTCTCAAATAGAGCCTAAGAAAGTGGATGAAGCTCTTCAAGATGCTAACTGGATAACAGCAATGCAGGAGGAGTTGAATGAGTTTGAGAGAAATGAAGTCTGGACACTTGTACCAAGACCCAAAAATAGATCTGTTGTTGGTACAAAATGGGTTTTCAGAAACAAGACTGACAGTGAGGGAGTAATTACAAGGAACAAGGCTAGACTTGTGGCAAAAGAATATTCACAGCAGGAAGGAATTGACTATGATGAAACCTTTGCTCCAGTTGCAAGGTTGGAAGCCATAAGGATTTTTCTAGCATATGCTGCTCACAAGAAGTTTAAAGTCTTTCAGATGGATGTGAAGAGTGCTTTTCTCAATGGGAAACTTGAAGAAGAAGTATTTGTTGAACAACCACCAGGGTTTGTGGACCCCAAGCACCCAGATTATGTCTACAGGCTTGACAAAGCACTTTATGGACTAAAGCAGGCACCTAGAGCATGGTATGAAACTCTGGCTCAATTTCTTTTAAAGAGTGGGTTCACAAGAGGTACAATTGATAAAACCTTATTCTATTTCAATTCTGGTAATGATTTGCTTTTAGTTCAAATCTATGTGGATGATATAATCTTTGGGTCTACTAATGATAAACTCTGTAAGAAGTTTGCCAAGCTTATGCAGTCCAGGTACCAAATGAGCATGATGGGAGAGCTTAGTTATTTTCTAGGCTTGCAGGTAAAGCAAACAGATGATGGGATTTTTATCAATCAAGAAAAATATACCAGAAATCTTCTCAAGAAATTTGGTATGCTTGATAGTTCATCTGCAACAACTCCTATGGCAACTGCAACCAAGCTAGACAAAGACACAGGAGCTTCAGTAGATATGACAAACTACAGAGGCATGATAGGGTCTCTTCTTTATCTGACTGCAAGTAGACCAGATATCATGTATGCAACCTGTCTTTGTGCAAGATTTCAAGCAGATCCCAGAGAGCCTCATCTAACAGCTGTGAAGAGGATTTTCAAATATCTCAAAGGAACCATAACCTTGGGTTTTTGGTATCCTAGAGAATCAGAGTTTAAGCTTATTGGTTACTCTGATGCAGACTTTGCAGGTTGTAAGATTGACAGAAAGAGCACCAGTGGAAGTTGTCAATTTCTTGGTACAGCAAGAAACAGAAATCAATTTCCACATCCACTACAGAAGCAGAGTATATTGCTGCTGGTAGTTGTTGTGCACAGATTCTGTGGATGAAGAATCAACTGCTGGATTATGGGTTAAGGTACTCTAAAATACCTATTCTCTGTGATAATCAAAGTGCTATTGCTATGACAGGAAATCCAGTACAGCACTCCATGACCAAGCACATCAGCATAAGGTATCACTTTATCAGGGAACATGTGGAGGAAGGAAATATTGAGCTTCATTTTGTGTCTACAGATCAACAGCTTGCAGATATCTTCACCAAGCCATTGAGTGAAGCTACATTTACAAGACTAGTAAATGAACTAGGAATGATCTCTGGTGTAACACCCCCAGACCCGGGGTCGGAGATCTGGGTTGTCACGATCCCTTGTTCCGTACAAACACTTAATACTTGAACTAGAAAACAATAAATCATCACACATGGTGACCCCACCATCAATATACTCACGCCAGTTATGTCTCAGAAATGAACTTACAATACAGTAGTCATATGATCCACAAATTAAAGTTATTACAACCCAAAAGTAAAATACTGCAACCTACTACCAGTATGATTTCTATGTGATACCATAAGGTAGCGCAAAAGTTTGTTCTGGTTCATTAATATACATAAGTGATACTTATAATTAAACCGGAGCAACAAGAGTTACACTCCGAACCAACTCAGGACTTCTACCTGATCAACTGTAACAACCATGTTACCGGAGGCCTGTATAGCTCTAACGCGCTTCCGAGCGGTACGACGAATCCTGGCCATCTACTCTAGCTGTTGTGTTGTGATATATATATATATAGAAAGAAAAAGCAAGAGTGAGCACTCGGCCCAACAATAATACAATACAGCATAAGCATATAAGTAAGCTTATATCATAAAGGAAAACCTTTAAAACTTCATTCGTATACAGAATGATATATTTATTTCTCTTTTCATCAAAATATACCATACAGTACGACTACTGTATGAGGAACATCATTACTCATTACTGTCACATTATCAGTAACTCAGCGCCTAGGCTTTTGTTACAATGTGCAGCTCAACTCCAATTGGAGGGAAGGGAATGTACTGGAACACCCGATACACGGTGATCAGCCGTTGTATCGTAACTTTTCTTTTCTACTAGTAGAAGGACGACTTCCTGTTCGGTTATCACCCTTACCGCATATGGGCCATTGTGCTAAGAGATCACTACCTCGGTGCCTATTTTTCATCACCAGGCAAGCCTTAGCACTCAAGAGATCACTACCTCGGCGCCTATTTTTCATCACCGGGAAAGCCTTGATAATTTGGCACTACCCCGACACCTATTTCATTGCCGTGTAGGCCTTTCCAATTCCCATGAAGAAAAACATTAATGAAATGGAAATCGGAATTTAATTCCACATTTCCCAAGTACGAATACTTGTCAAAACTTTGTAACCGTTTAGAACACCTTACTCCAGAGTAATTGAAAGGTGTAAGTCAAAGTGTGGGTTGACATTAGTCAACGAGACTACCGATGATTACTACGTATTTTGAAATCATGACCAGGGAGTTTATTGAAATATCAGAGTTCAGTGAGTTTGGAAAAACTCTTATTTGAATGGGGGAGCCATCCCCTAGTTATAGATACTTTAGAGGAACAGTGGAAGTAAATCACTGTCCTCGAATTCTTGAACTAGATTCCCAGTTTTCGATGAGTTGGAAATAAATATTGTTTGCATTTAATACCTTCAACTATCTTAAGATAATAGTTGGGAATCTCTAATTTTAATATCTTTTCTGAAAATCAGAAAGTTACATATTTGTGTAAATAATAGAACCTTGGATCATATAATAAGGTTCTATGATTTTAAATCATTTTTGGAGTATTTAATAAATACCCAATTAATAAATATTAAATTATTATTCAATGTAACTACTTAAGTGAATATTCAAAATAATATTCACTTAATTAAATAATAATCAATTAATAAATATTGAATTATTATTCAATATAAACACTTAAGTGAATATTAAAAAAATAATATTCACTTTAATTAAATAATATTAAAATAATATTTATTTAAATATTATTTAAATATCTCACCTTAAATATCCCTCAATATAGATATTGGAATATTTAATAAATATTTAAAATATAACCGTCCCTGGAACCTTCCAGCTTTTGACAGTAATTTAAAACAAAATAATAATTTGACTCCCGGTCTAAGTTTTAAAACCATCGTACAAGTGCTCTATACTTAGAGTCTTTAATCTTTAACCTTGGTATATATCTAGTACTTAGCTAGCATATAAACCTTATACCTTATACAGCTTTTTACAAAGCAAAAACAGTTTTACGTTATTTCACAGCATAAAGCAGCATATATAGCAATACCACAACATATATCACAACAGCATCATTATATGGTATAGGGTTTGAAAACTTGCCTTGGGGTCTTGGTGGTGTGGTAGTGGGGGCTTGAGAGTGTGCGCGTCGATCTATAACAAGATACATAATTCACAGTCAGTCCCCTTGAACCATTTAATGTGCTATAACTCAAGCACTACAGTTCTACCAATGAAAATTAAACGTCTCGCTCTTGGTCATCTATAACCTCGTGACGTTCCGTAAACCTCTAAGTCAAAATCTTGGGTGAAAACCATTCACAAATCCCAAGTTCTTTTACTTTACCATTTCCTTGGTTTAAACCATCCCCTTAAGGGTATTTCACTCGCGCAACTTTCGTTCGCGTATTTTTATAAAATCACCAACTCATATTTTTAACTCGAACCCTTCTAGGCTTACTTTCCTTATTATACATACTAGTATCCATTTTAATATCTCAACCCAATTCCAATTTTAAAGGGCTTGATCCCTATCTCAAAGTTCATACAATGAACTATCTCGTTACGCGAAACCGCTTTTACTAAAACGGACGTTACTCCTAAACTGTAAATCAAAACGATACGATTCTTTCGCTAAAATAATCTAGGAAACAGAGCCTAGATGCTCATGGTCATAAACCTCAAGTTTATGCCCTGTTTTGCAGTCGTGGTTTCTGTCTAAACTATCTAAGTAAAATCCGACATGGTAACGGCGCTTATGCGTACTTCCCGTGTTTTTTAAACACTCAACCAAACTACAATCAACCATCAACCAACCACCAATCAAACTCAAGCTTATACTTCCATTTATCTGTCCAAATAAGGTCACACTCTATTTCATAAGTTCATCCACAAATCAACCATTAAACATGCTTAAAATCATGCATACATGTTTTATCTCAACATAGTTCTAATCAAACACTTCTAACTTACTAGATCAAGCAAAAATCTTAAAAAGAAAGAAGTTTATACCTTCCTTGGATCTTAACAAAGGCTATATATGGGTGATATATCCTCCCTTGCTCCTTAACTATGTTAATCAAACCTAAAATCATCAAAACAAAACAAGATTCTATGAAGTTACTATTCACATCACTATTCATCATCAACTTTAAATCCATTTTTGACCAAGCTATGATCCATGGATGAGGCTAAGATTAGAGATCTACCTTGGATATAGGATGAGGGTGATTTAGAGCCAAAGATCAAGAATTATGGTTGAGTGGAAGTAGGAGCAAAAGTTTTAAGCCCTTGGTGATGAAGAAATAGCCGAATGCTTCATGTTCTTGATACTTCTCTTTTGTGATTTGTTTTCTTTTGTTTTTCTTTCCTTTTTGCTTTGTCTAATTACCTTTAACACTTTGTAACTGATTTGTGTGGCTAATACAAGGTTTTGTCATCAATGACAAGGCCAAAATGAACTTGTGGTGGTGGTGAAAGTGGTGACAAGGTGGTGATTCATCACCTTGTCATCACTTGTCATGCTTATGTCATTCCCTTGCATCTTGCTAATGTCATCCTTTGCATCCTCAATTCTTTTATATATTGCACTTGATGATCTCATATAATACTCCTCCTTTTGTTAGGGTTTAATCCATAATTTATTACGCTTTTGTTTCGCGATAGTTTCCAGTGGTTCTAAAGACGTTTCTCTGTACCAAAGCTAGGGTACTTCCTTTATCCTTCCATTACCTTTGTCTAATATATAATCTTAGGTTTCTCACCTTGGTTTAAGATATGATCATGTATTTCTCATTCCACATACTTTCTCAAAACGATTAAATCAATTCATCCTTAACTGTCCAGTGAATAGTGATTTAAAACTCGGAGGGGAATCTTCTGATTCTGATCGCGTTTACATTCTTTTATTCTTCCTATACATCAATAATATCACTTCGAAACATTCATTCCATGTCGTCTACATAGTGTAGGCTGAAAAACTTTTCGTCAGCAAATTTACTATTCATCAGTGGAAATTCACTATTCATCAAGGTTTTAATTATTACAAAAATTTGGGATATTACAGTCTCCCCTACTTAAAAGGATTCCGTCCCGGAATCAGATCAAAATAGATGAGGGTACTTTTCTAGCATTGCACTCTCTAGTTCCCAAGTGGATTCTTCAACATTATGATTTCTCCACAAAACTCTTACCAGCTTTATAACTTTATTCCTTAGCACTTGATCCTTGCGGTCAATGATTTCTACCGGCTGCTCTATATATGACAGGTCTGGTTGTATATCTACTTGCTCGTATTCTACCACGTGTCTGGCATCCGGATTGTACTTCCTTAACATGGACACATGGAACACGTTGTGAACTTGCTGCAGGTTTGGGGGCAAGGCTAGCTCGTAAGCTACTTCCCCGATACGTCTCAAGATCTCAAACGGTCCAATATATCTGGTGCTCAATTTCCCTTTCTTTCCGAATCTCATCAATCCCTTCCACGGAGATACTTTCAACAGCACAAGATCTCCCACTTCGTATTCTTTGTCCTTTCGGGCCAAGTCTACATATTTCTTCTGTCTGTCTTGGGCTGCTACCAGCCGTCCTCTGATAAGGTCTATTGCATCCTTAGTTTGTTGGACCATTTCGGGTCCGAGCATTTTTCGCTCTCCAACTTCATCCCAATACAAGGGTGATCGACATCTTCTTCCATACAAGGCTTCATACGGGGGCATCCCGATACTTGCATGAAAACTGTTGTTGTAGGAAAACTCTATCAGGGGTAGGTGATCATCCCAATTTCCTTTGAAATCTATGGCACAAACTCTCAACATAACCTCTAAGGTTTGGATAGTCCTCTCACTTTGCCCATCCGTCTGGGGATGGTAAGCGGTACTCATGTTTAGCTTGGTTCCTACACATTCTTGAAAGCTTCTCCAAAATCTGGAGTTAAATCTAGGGTCTCTGTCTGACACAATGGAGACTGGAACTCCATGTCTCGCCACAATTTCTTTCATGTAAATATCCACTAGCCTATCGACAGTGTATCTTTCATTAATCGGAAGGAAGTGGGCTGACTTCGTCAACCGGTCTACTATTACCCAGATGGCGTCGTGATTATCTTTGGTTCGTGGCAATCCTACTACGAAGTCCATGGCTATTTGTTCCCATTTCCATTCTGGAATCTCTAGGGGTCTTAAGAGTCCACCGAGTCTTTGGTGTTCTGCCTTTACTCTTTGGCAGGTCAAGCATTTTCTTACCCACTCTGTTACGTCCTTTTTCATGTTAGGCCACCAATAATATTCCTTTAAATCCCTATACATCTTGGTACTTCCCGGGTGAATTGAATATCTTGAGCTATGACTCTCATGTAGAATCTCGTCTTTTAATTCCTGGTCATTAGGAATCCAAATCCGGTAAGTATACCTCATAACTCCCTTACCGTCTCTCTCAGTCCTTAATTCCTCTCCCGTCTTTAGCTCTTTCCCTTCGCTCATCATGTGTTCTTGACTTAATTTGATCTTTTGTAGCAAATCTGATTGTAGTGCGATTTCAAATAATTTCTCCGTGCCATCTCCGGTTATTTTAACCTCCATCTTCATCTTTTCAAACTCTTGGATTAACTTCTCTGAGGAGGTTATCATTTTGAGTCTCTCCTTCCTACTAAGGGCATCGACCACCACATTGGCCTTCCCTGGGTGGTAAAGAATCTCGCAATCATAATCCTTGATTAATTCTAACCATCTCCTCTGTCTCATGTTGAGCTCTTTCTGAGTGAAAATGTACTTAAGGCTCTTATGGTCTGTGTAGATCTCACATTTTTCCCATATAAGTAATGCCTCCAAATCTTTAAGGCGAAAACTATGGCTGCTAGTTCCAAATCATGGGTAGGGTATCTACTCTCATATTCTTTTAACTGCCTAGAAGCATATGCAATCACCCTTTCGTGTTGCATAAGCACGCATCCTAACCCTTTGTGTGATGCGTCACTATAGATCACAAAATTTCCTCTTCCATCTGGCAGTGCCAGTACAGGGGCAGTAACTAGCCTCCTTTTCAATTCCTGAGAACTCTTTTCACATTTCTCAGTCCACTCAAACTTCTCAGTCTTTCGGGTCAGTGGGGCTGCTATTTTGGCAAAATCTTTCACAAATCTTCGATAATACCCGGCTAAGCCTATAAAACTTCTCACCTCAGTCGGGGTGGTCGGTCTGTCCCAATTTGAAACAGCTTCTATCTTAGCAGGGTCAACTAGCACTCCATCACTGCTGACTACATGGCCTAGAAACTGTACTTCTCTCAGCCAAAATTCACACTGGGAAAGCTTAGCATAAAGTCTTTCCTTCCTCAAAGTCTCTAACACCATTCTCAAGTGTTCTGCGTGTTCCTCCTCTGTCTTGGAGTAGACTAAAATATCATCAATAAAAACTATGACACACTTGTCCAAGTATTGCTTAAAAACTCTATTCATTAGGTCCATGAAGGCTGCTGGGGCATTTGTTAGCCCGAACGACATTACTAAGAACTCATAGTGTCCATACCTCGTGCGAAATGCAGTCTTGGGTATATCTTCAGGTTTTATCTTTAACTGGTGATATCTAGTCCTCAGGTCAATCTTGGAGAAGTAAACCGCATCTTTCAACTGGTCAAACAAATCATCAATTCTTGGTAAAGGATATCGGTTCTTAATGGTCAACTTGTTTAGTTCGCGGTAGTCTATACACAATCTCAAACTACCATCCTTCTTTTTCACAAACAGTACTGGTGCACCCCAGGGTGACACACTGGGTCTTATCATTCCCTTATCTAGCAATTCCTGCAATTGACTAGCTAACTCTTTCATTTCTACCGGAGCTAACATGTACGGGGCCTTTGAAACTGGCGCCGTCCCTGGAGCTAATTCGATAGCGAATTCTATCTCCCTATCAGGGGGTAATCCCGGAAGGTCTTCCGGAAATACGTCTTCAAATTCATTAACTATAGGAATATTTTGTAGCTTAGGAACCTCTCGACTTGTATCCATCACATAAGCTAAATAAGCCTCACACCCATGCCGCAACAACCTTTTGGTTTGGGCCATGGTTAAAAACTTACGGGTTTATCGTTGTCCCTTGAACACGACCTCCCGCCCTTCGGACGTTTTAATCCAAACTTTCTTTCTTTCACAATCTATCTGAGCACCATTGCTCGACAACCAATCCATTCCCAGAATAACATCAAATTCCCCTAATTTAAATGAAACCAAATCTACACGAAACTGTTGACCTTCTATTACTAGGCTACAGTCTATGTGTATTTCATCAACTGGAATTACTTCCTGATTTGCTATTTCTACCTCTAATACTTCGTTTAATGGTTTCGCCCTAAGTCTTAACTGACTCACGAAATCCCTCGAAATAAAAGACTTGGTAGCTCCCGAATCAAATAAAACATTTGCATTGACGGTGTTGAGTGAAAGGGTACCTGCTATCACATTAGTGTCCCTTACGGTGTCTTTCACCGTCATGTTGAAAGTTCTAGCAGTTGGGGGTTTGTTAGAGGCGGCTCCACTGATTCTCGAGCTGGCATGGTTTGCCATAGGGCAGTCTCTTTTCACGTGTCCTAATTTTCCACATCGAAAACACTTTTGATCATTTTGGGGGCAAGCACTGGAGTAATGCCCTGTTTTGTTGCACGTGAAGCAGGTAACCGACTTTAGGGCACATTCTCCCAGGTGTTTTCTTCCACAAGTTTTGCAGTCAGGTAGTGGGGGTCGAGGTTGATTAAAACGGGACAATCCAGTCTGTCTGCCTCCCTGGCTTAGACTCTTATTCTCTGGTTTCCTGAATCCTGAATTCCTTAATGGCTGAGACCTGGTCCCTCCGAATGTCCTTACTGGGAAGCTCTTGTTCACCGAGCTTCCTCCTTGACTACCAAACTTTCTCTTTTTCTCTTCTCTTCCTTTCTGACTTTTCTCACTACCTGCTTCCACTATGGTTGCCTTTTGCACTAGCGACGCATAGTCCGTTAATTCCAACACTGCTACTCTATTCTGAATCCATTGTTTCAGCCCTTGCTGAAACCTTCTTGACCTCTTCAAGTCAGTATTGACAAAATCTGGCACAAACCTAGACAATTCAGTAAACTTGGCCTCATATTCTGCCACAGTCATGTTATCCTGTTTCAGTTCCAAAAACTTCCTTTCCATTTGTGCTTCCATAAACACAGGGAAATACTTTTCCAGAAATAAGGTAGTAAACCTTGCCCAGGTAACAACAGTATTTGTTTCTAGGTTCTTCTTTGATTCCCACCAGTAGTTAGCCTCCCCTTTCAGGAGGTAAGTAGCAAAGACGGTCTTTTGAGCTTCCTCAATACCTAGGATTTCAAAAGATTTTTCCATTTCCTTCAACCAAGCTCTTGCCTCAACAGGGTCAGCAGATCCCTGAAATTCCGGGGGTCCTAAAGACTTAAAAGCCTTAAAAGAACTATGCCCCGCAATATTGGGGCCTGGTGGTGGTGGATGCTGGTTCAGATTCTGTCGGAGTAGGTGCATAAATTGGTCCATCGGGTTTCCACCGGGAACCTCTACATTCTGAGTACTCTCATACTCTTCCTCTTCGTAGTCCTGATCATCAAACTCATTGTAATCATCATCCTCTCCGCTTCCTTCATACTCACCTTCCTCATGGTTCTGTTCTTCCATCTCGTGGAAGTCTGGGTTTTCTTCCTCATTATGATAGTTTTGCCTTTCATCCCCCTGGTTAACACTGCCCTGAGCCGCAGAATCGGCAAGGCGTGCTCGTGTTCCCATACGTCGGAGTGGCATTTTCCTGATGTTTTTAAACCAAAAACTTTTATTAAACCCATTTGTTTCTTTTTACAAAATATTTGGTTGAATCAATTGAGTCCTTGGTGAAAATCTTGGAAATCATCCTTGCTCACACAAAACTCTTTTTATTTGTAAATAAAAATATTATATATTTGTCAAGATGGGGTTGCACAGTTTATATGTCAAAACTAATAACTTGTAAAATAATTGAAATAGCAGGGGATGTCAAATTTAAGACTGAAAGCTTTAAAGAAACTGAAAGGTACGAATATATACATAAGTGACATAAAGTCACGAGGTACTGAACTAAGTTCCAACAAAAGCGAATACACCACTGAAATACATCGTCCGTACAACAGTCAAAAGCTAAGTACTACCAGTCAACCTGTCAACATCTGCTATGTCAGTCTGATTAGCCTATCTCTAACTCAGAAAGGATACTACTATACATCGGAACCATCCCACAAAAACTGGCACTACTAACGGCCATCTGAGTTTAGAGAACTAAGCTATCTATCACCTATCAAGTCTCCCCATCCGAGCGAGTCAGGTTCCTGACACGCGCCATAGCATCTGCCCAAATCCTCTCTGTAGCTAGTCGGGGTACCAGTCCCTCAGCAATAACAGACATGCCTCTCATGCGGACCATAGCTCACCACTCGATGCGGGAAATCTCAAGTCTCATCTCCATAGGAGTCATAAACCGCATCCCGTCCTGATAAGAACGACGGGTCTCTCTCTCTGCAGCTAACTGTCTCCTCAACTCATCAGCTCTAGCCTCTGCCGCTGCCAAGTCAGTGGTCAGCCTGTGACGCCCCCGACCCCGGGATGACCTCAGAAACCCGACCCGGGAAACGTCAAACAAACCAAACGCCTCAATATATGCTTACATACTCAAACTTTAATTAATAAACAAAAGATCTTACAACGTGATCAAGCCTTACGACAAAACGTTACAACATATAATAAGTTCTTACACAACTTCGAAACATAAGTCTATTACAAAAGTATTCTCCTTAGAGTACTACTCGCTTCCCGTCCAACATCGATAGTTCAGTTCATCACATTCTTATCTTTTCCTGAACATCCTTCTCCAAAATTCTTCCCTGTGGGAGTTAGTGAAATAAAAGAATGAGCTCACAGAGCTCAGCAAGTATATATTATACAATTTAACTGAGGTTTGCAATTTCACAAGTCGTTCATCACAATAAAATGATTTTTCACAGAAGTTGAATAAAAATGAGTATTCAAACACGATAAATTCACAAGTTCTACTAGTTGGGATCCCGGCCAGCTAAACAATTGGTTTAGCTTTACTTCCAATAAGGAAGCATCACAGTTCACAGTATCAATGTAAGAATACTCAGTTTTCATCAAATATCAGCAATAAAATCATCGATATTTCAAAATCACAATTGTTTAACAATAAAACAGTACAGTATACACTTACCTCACAAAGTCCTTAGAGTTTCCAAATCCTCGTTAGTTCCGACAATACGTATTCCTTTCGAATCTACTTGTGAAAATATTCAGACCACTCATAAATACTTATTTATATGTCTCAACATAAAAACGAATATAGAATCATATAACAATTTTCGTTAAGCTACAACATAATAATATACTCTTGCATCTATATCGACTACTAAATCCAACGGCTTTATCCAATCCTTAAAATCAACCTGAGTTCTTACTCCTCTTTTACAAAATAATTACAATATTTCCTAAAAATACACTAGTTTCTAATATTTATTAACATAAAAAAAAAATATATACAATAAATATTTGTCACTCAAATCAAAAATCTGATTCCACCATTAAATCTGAAAATTTATTTACTTAAACTTTCATATTCCACTCTTTTTCTGATTCTTTCATTTAATCCTCCAAATAAATTAAAAACTAATAATACTAATTCTAGCCAATCAAGCAGTGCCACGTCATCATCTTCTTCCTCAAATAAATCAGCATTTTCTCTCACTCCCGAAGTCAACTTTAATGTCCCAACTTTGACCACCTATATCTCCCTCGTTTTTTATCCAATTTACATGATTCAGGAGTCTATCTCATGTATTTTCTCGCAAGGAATCCAAATATATAATTGGTTTTCTATTTCGAAGTCACCCAAGTAGTATACGTTTAATATATCAGCAGCCCCGAAAAGTTTATACAACTCAAGGATGTTTATATATATTGAAACAAATCAAATGACTAAGTTGAAACAAAGAAGTTGCCATCAATCAAATTTACAAACTAAAACATACGCATAGTCGTATACACATTGGATTAATACTAAGTATATAGTTTTAAACTTAAACCAAGAGAATCCACATATGGAAGACACGAGAGCTCACCCTTACGGGGAAAGAAACCTCGGCCAGAGAATTGATGAACCTGCTCAACTAAACAATTACCACTTGGACTTCTAACTGGGTATTTTGTATGGGTGTATGAAAAGTGAAAACTTAACCCTTATCTCATATCTATTCTTTAACTAAAGCAATTAATACTAGTCTCATGTTTTAGACAGCCACGTGTGTCTTAATGTGCCACCATTCTGTATCCTCTTGCCACGTTTCTTGTTATATATATATCTACCTTTAACTCAAATCTCTCTTTATTAATTAATTAAACTCATTTTGATGCTACTTCCGTAACTTCCATATTGTATATACCTAACTTACCAGGTTGTTTGGCCCATTTTCTTTCTTGGAAGCCCAACACTATAATTATCAAGCACACTCTAATCCACACTTCTAACTAATTTATATATCCCATTTTACAATTTGAATTTATAATTTTAAAGCAACACTCAAATCTACCTTTCTCAATTATTACAGAATATTTAGTTACTAACTCCCCGTAAATAAAAATATAACCTCCAATAACAACTGATTGTAACTAAATAACAATATATCTATAATATAATTAACTAACTAAAATTTTGGGTTAGGGTGTTACATCATTCCCTCCTTAAAAGAATTTCGTCCTCGAAATTAAAATATACCTGATCCAACGAACAAGTTAGGATACTTCAATCTCATCATCTCTTCGGGTTCCCAAGTTGCTTCTTCAACATTGTGATTTCTCCAAATTACTTTCACCAAATGTACTGTCTTGTTCCTAAGTTTCTGTTCACGACGATCAACAATTTTTACTGGAAATTCCTCGTACTGTAAATTTTCCTGAATATCTATCGGCTCATAATCTATAACATGTGCTGGATCGGCAACATATTTCCTTAGATATGATACGTGAAAAACGTTGTGAATATGCCCCAAACTTGGCGGCAATGCTAACTCATATGCTACTTCACCAATCCGTTTAAGAATTTCAAATGGTCCAATGTAACGTGGACTTAGTTTTCCTTTCTTCCCAAATCTCATAACGCCCTTCCACGGAGAAATCTTGAGAAACACAAAATCTCCTTCCTTAAACATCACATTTCGACGATCCTTATCGGCATAACTCTTTTGTCTACTTTGAGCCGTCAAAATCCTATTCTGTATCAACTTAACTTTCTCTGTAGTCATATGAATCAACTCCGGACCTAACAATCTTCTTTCTCCAACTTCATCCCAACACAATGGTGTTCTACATCGACGTCCATATAAAGCTTCGTATGGGGCCATTCCAATTGTCGCTTGGTAACTGTTGTTGTATGCAAACTCTATTAAGGGTAGATGTTCTTCCCAACTTCCTTTAAAATCTAGCACACAAGCTCGTAACATGTCCTCCAATGTTTGAATGGTACGTTCCGACTGTCCATCTGTCTGAGGGTGAAATGCCGTGCTCATACTCAACTTAGTTCCCATCTCTTGCTGAAAACTATTCCAAAATCTTGATGTAAATCTCGGATCCCTGTCTGATACAATTGAAACAGGCACTCCATGCAATCTGACTATTTCTTGAGTGTATAACCTTGCCAACTTTTCTAATGGTGACGTTTCGGATATAGCCAAGAAATGTGCACTTTTAGTTAGCCTATCCACAATAACCCAAATAACATCATTTCCTCTCTGTGTTCTTGGCAATCCTAGTACAAAATCCATGGTGATATGTTCCCATTTCCATTCAGGGACAGGTAATGGTTGTAACAATCCCCCAGGTCTTTGATGTTCTGCTTTCACTTGTTGACAAACCAAACATCTTTCTATCCATTCTGCGATCTCTCTTTTCATCTTAGGCCACCAAAAATTTTGCCTCAAATCTTTATACATCTTAGTAGATCCAAGATGTACCGAAAAAGGTGACGAATGAGCCTCAGACAAAATCTCTCTCTTGATCTCTAAATCAGATGGTACAACTATTCGATCACGAAACCTCACGATGTCATCATTTCCTTTCTTAAAGTCCTTCTTACCCAATTCCGAATTTGAATTATTCAGAATCTCCTTTACGCGTTCATCTTGTTTCTGGCTTTCCTTTATCCTCTCTAACAACATTGGTCTGACCTCGATTCGATACAATAAGCTGGCATCCCTTCCTTGCCTCACGAATTCAATTCCCAGTCTCTTTAATTCCTTAAGGTTTGTTGATTCCACTAAAACACTCGAACAATTCCCAACTTCCTTTCTACTTAACGCATCAGCTACCACATTCGCTTTACCAGGGTGATATAAAATCTCACAATCATAATCTTTTAATAACTCCAACCATCTTCTCTGTCTCATATTTAAATCCTTCTGAGAGAAAATATACTTTAAACTTTGATGGTCCGTAAAAATCTTACACTTCTCTCCGTACAAATAATGTCTCCAAATCTTAAGGGCGAAAATCACTACAGCCAATTCCAAATCATGGGTGGGGTAGTTTCTTTCATGATTCCTTAATTGTCGAGATGCATACGCAATTACTTTTCCTCGTTGCATTAGTACACACCCCAAACCTTTTCTTGATGCATCACTATAGATCACAAAATCCTCAGTTCCATCAGGCAATCCAAGTACTGGAGCAGACGTGAATCTCTTCTTCAATTCAATAAAACTTTGTTCACACTCCTCAGACCAAACAAACTTAACATCCTTTCTTGTAAGATTCGTCAGTGGCCCTGCTATCTTAGAGAAATCTTGAACAAACTTCCTGTAGTATCCGGCCAAACCTAAGAAACTTCGAATTTCCGTCACGGTCTTTGGTCTTTCCCAATTCATAATTACCTCAATCTTTGCAGGATCAACTGAAATTCCTTCCTCCGAGACAACATGTCCAAGAAAGCTTACTCTCCTTAACCAAAACTCACATTTTGAAAACTTTGCGTACAATTTTTCTTCCCTCAAGGTTTTCAGTACTATCTGTAAATGTTCCTTATGTTCTTTCTCATTTCTCGAATATATGAGAATATCATCAATAAAGACGATTACAAACTTATCCAAATAATCTCTAAATACTCGATTCATCAAATCCATAAATATTGCTGGTGCGTTCGTTACTCCAAATGGCATCACTACAAACTCATAATGACCATATCGAGTCCTAAATGCCGTCAACGAGACACTTTCTTTCTTGACTTTTAACTGATGATAACCTGAGTGTAAATCAATCTTCGAAAAGTAGGTAGCTCCTTGTAGTTGATCAAAAAGATCATCTATTCGTGGTAAGGGATATTTATTCTTCACTGTCATCTTGTTTAGCTCTCTATAATCAATACATAATCTTAGAGAACCATCCTTCTTTTTCACAAACAACACTGGTGCTCCCCAAGAAGAGACGCTTGGCCTAATAAACTTTTTGTCCAACAACTCTTGCAATTGAATCTTAAGTTCAGCTAACTCTGTTGGTGCCATCCTATATGGTGCTCTTGATACTGGTTGGGCTCCTGGAATCAAATCAATACCAAACTCAACTTCTCTCTCAGGTGGTAATCCTGGTAGCTCATCAGGAAAAACATCTAAAAACTCTTGAACTACAGGTATATCCTCAGCTCTATCTTTAACCTCTTTGTCCCCAATCACATATGCAAGAAAACCTTCACATCCTTTTCTTAACATCTTACAAGCCTTCAAAACCGATATCATAACCCTAGACTTTTCTAACTTATCTCCTTTAAAATACACTTTCTTTTTGTTTGGCCCAACTAAAAGTATTCGTTTCTTACTACAATCTAGATTAGCCTTATACTTGGTCAGCCAATCCATTCCTAAAATTACTCCAAAATCTCTCAACTCCAAAGGTAATAAATCCACCAAAAAGGTTTGCCCACTAATCACTAAGGGACAATCTCTATAAACTTTATCTACAAATAAACTTCTACCATTTGGGAGTTTCACTACCAATCCATTATTCACATTTTGCACAGGCATGTTTAACTTGTTCACATATTTTAGATCCACAAAAGAATGGGTTGATCCCGAATCAAACAAAACATGAACATCTTGAGCACAAAGTTGAAGTGTACCTGACACCACATCATGAGAATTCTTAGCATCCTGGGTCGTCATGGCGTAGGTTCTTGCTATTGCCCTAGGTGCCGATTGTTGGGGAGTCCCCGTTGCAGTAGTCTTGTTTACTTTAGTTTCAACTTCAGTCTTCACTTTCTTCTGGGGGCAATCCCTTGCTTAATGACCTTGTCTTCCGTAATTAAAACAAGAAGTTACTTTAGGCTTTGGGCATTGAGTCGCTATATGTCCCTTTTCTCCACAATTGTAGCATAATCCATCAGCTCGATAACATACATCACCACCATGCTTCTTTCCACATTTCTTACACTCCGGTGCTGCAGTTTTCTTATCATCCTCCCGAAAATTCTCTTTCTTCCGCATTTGAAACTTATTATTATCTTTCTTGTATCCTGACTTAGAACTCGATTCTGTCTCTCTTCCCCTCTTCTTATTTGTAAAGAATTGAGTACGAGCCTCATACTCCCTCTCCGCAATCCGAGCTTTTCCAACCAACTTATCAAATTCCTCCAGTTCCAACAAAGATACTTTTTCTCTGATTTGAGGTTTCAGCCCTTCTTGAAATCTCTGACATTTCCTAGCTTCAGTATTAACCTGATGAGGAGCAAATCTAGAAAGTTCCAAAAATTTCGACAGATACTCCGACACAGACATTCCTTCCTGTCGTAACCCTAAAAACTTCATTTCCATCTCATTTTTCATACATGTAGGAAAATACTTATCAAAGAACAACTCCTTAAACCTTGTCCAAGTCATATTAGCACAATCCTCAGTTTGTTTAATCGTATCCCACCAAAATACAGCTTCCCCCCTTAAAGAGTGAGTTGCGAATTTTACCTTTTGTTCCTCCAAACATTCAGAAATCTCTATCACTTTCTCCATTTCTTTAATCCACGTATTTGCAACATGTGGGTCCAAATCTCCTTTAAATACAGGGGGATCAGCGTCCTTAAAAGCCTTGTATGTACACCTTCGTTTCTTCTCACCCTCCCGCTCTTCATTCTCTACACGTTCTTGATCCTCCACACGTTCAACATTCCTCGTGGGAGTATCCACAGGTGTTCGTCCTTCAGTTAGGCTCTTAAACATATTCTTCATTTCTGCTAAAACCAATAGCATCTCAGGACTAATCTGCACACTAGGTCCACTTCCACTAGCATTCTCGTCAGCCATTTTTTTCCTACAATTTAACACATTATATATATATATATATACCACTTCATTCATAACGTATATCATGAATATATTTCACAGCACGATTTATCAAATACTACGCACGTAATATATTCTATACTTTCCACGTTCAACACTTATGTCTACTTGTCTCCTAGACGTCACTCAGACCCCAAATTTCTAACTCGGGATTCTAATATTCACGTTTTTCTCCTTTCCTAACCTTAGCTCTGATACCACCTGTGACACCCCCGACCCCGGGATGACCTCAGAAACCCGACCCGGGAAACGTCAAACAAACCAAACGCCTCAATATATGCTTACATACTCAAACTTTAATTAATAAACAAAAGATCTTACAACGTGATCAAGCCTTACGACAAAACGTTACAACATATAATAAGTTCTTACACAACTTCGAAACATAAGTCTATTACAAAAGTATTCTCCTTAGAGTACTACTCGCTTCCCGTCCAACATCGATAGTTCAGTTCATCACATTCTTATCTTTTCCTGAACATCCTTCTCCAAAATTCTTCCCTGTGGGAGTTAGTGAAATAAAAGAATGAGCTCACAGAGCTCAGCAAGTATATATTATACAATTTAACTGAGGTTTGCAATTTCACAAGTCGTTCATCACAATAAAATGATTTTTCACAGAAGTTGAATAAAAATGAGTATTCAAACACGATAAATTCACAAGTTCTACTAGTTGGGATCCCGGCCAGCTAAACAATTGGTTTAGCTTTACTTCCAATAAGGAAGCATCACAGTTCACAGTATCAATGTAAGAATACTCAGTTTTCATCAACTATCAGCAATAAAATCATCGATATTTCAAAATCACAATTGTTTAACAATAAAACAGTACAGTATACACTTACCTCACAAAGTCCTTAGAGTTTCCAAATCCTCGTTAGTTCCGACAATACGTATTCCTTTCGAATCTACTTGTGAAAATATTCAGACCACTCATAAATACTTATTTATATGTCTCAACATAAAAACGAATATAGAATCATATAACAATTTTCGTTAAGCTACAACATAATAATATACTCTTGCATCTATATCGACTACTAAATCCAACGGCTTTATCCAATCCTTAAAATCAACCTGAGTTCTTACTCCTCTTTTACAAAATAATTACAATATTTCCTAAAAATACACTAGTTTCTAATATTTATTAACATAAAAAAAAATATATACAATAAATATTTGTCACTCAAATCAAAAATCTGATTCCACCATTAAATCTGAAAATTTATTTACTTAAACTTTCATATTCCACTCTTTTTCTGATTCTTTCATTTAATCCTCCAAATAAATTAAAAACTAATAATACTAATTCTAGCCAATCAAGCAGTGCCACGTCATCATCTTCTTCCTCAAATAAATCAGCATTTTCTCTCACTCCCGAAGTCAACTTTAATGTCCCAACTTTGACCACCTATATCTCCCTCGTTTTTTATCCAATTTACATGATTCAGGAGTCTATCTCATGTATTTTCTCGCAAGGAATCCAAATATATAATTGGTTTTCTATTTCGAAGTCACCCAAGTAGTATACGTTTAATATATCAGCAGCCCCGAAAAGTTTATACAACTCAAGGATGTTTATATATATTGAAACAAATCAAATGACTAAGTTGAAACAAAGAAGTTGCCATCAATCAAATTTACAAACTAAAACATACGCATAGTCGTATACACATTGGATTAATACTAAGTATATAGTTTTAAACTTAAACCAAGAGAATCCACATATGGAAGACACGAGAGCTCACCCTTACGGGGGAAGAAACCTCGGTCAGAGAATTGATGAACCTGCTCAACTAAACAATTACCACTTGGACTTCTAACTGGGTATTTTGTATGGGTGTATGAAAAGTGAAAACTTAACCCTTATCTCATATCTATTCTTTAACTAAAGCAATTAATACTAGTCTCATGTTTTAGACAGCCACGTGTGTCTTAATGTGCCACCATTCTGTATCCTCTTGCCACGTTTCTTGTTATATATATATATATCTACCTTTAACTCAAATCTCTCTTTATTAATTAATTAAACTCATTTTGATGCTACTTCCGTAACTTCCATATTGTATATACCTAACTTACCAGGTTGTTTGGCCCATTTTCTTTCTTGGAAGCCCAACACTATAATTATCAAGCACACTCTAATCCACACTTCTAACTAATTTATATATCCCATTTTACAATTTGAATTTATAATTTTAAAGCAACACTCAAATCTACCTTTCTCAATTATTACAGAATATTTAGTTACTAACTCCCCGTAAATAAAAATATAACCTCCAATAACAACTGATTGTAACTAAATAACAATATATCTATAATATAATTAACTAACTAAAATTTTGGGTTAGGGTGTTACAAGCCGGCCAATCATCCAATCATGGATCACAGTAGGTACTCCAGTAGGTGAGGGAGGAGGTGTGTCTGGATCAGTCATAGCCTGGTCCTCCTCATATCCCTCAGGGGCAAGATCATAGTCATCGTCTGATGGTAACGGGCTCAATGGGGGCACAGGAGGGATAAGGACTCTCATAATAGGCAGAGGGTACATCCTGATGCCCTCTCGGCTAGCACTATCCTCAGAAGTCTCATCATCATCCGTAGTAACTACATCAGGTACAATCTGATCCCCCTCAGTGGAATCATCATCATCAGTCGAATATCCATCAATGGAGGGAATAGGAGAAGTAGGAAAGTCAAACACAGTCGTGGGGTCCTCTTCCGGATCCTCGTCCGGGTCCTCAGTATCCTCCTCGAGATCCTCCATGGGGTCGTCCACAGGGTCGTCCTCAGCCGCCAGCAGAGCCTCGTCGTGCTGGGTCTCAAAGTCATCAGCCTCCTCGGCCGCGAATACCTATACAAGCGAAAACTAGGTTACTATACTGTGTAATCAAAGTTCCCTTGCGGGTTTTAACAGTCGGTGCTACATCCGGGAGCCCAACCATGAACTCGATGGGAGTTCTTCTTATTATTATAGTTGCATTTATTATTCCTAACGCCCTATCATTTCTGAGATTAATAACTATAGGCTCTGATGCCATTTCTGTAACACCCCCAGACCCGGGGTCGGAGATCTGGGTTGTCACGATCCCTTGTTCCGTACAAACACTTAATACTTGAACTATAAAACAATAAATCATCACACATGGTGACCCCACCATCAATATACTCATGCCAGTTATGTCTCAGAAACGAACTTACAATACAGTAGTCATATGATCCACAAATTAAAGTTATTACAACCCAAAAGTAAAATACTGCAACCTACTACCAGTATGATTTCAATGTGAAACCATAAGGTAGCGCAAAAGTTTGTTCTGGTTCATTAATATACATAAGTGATACTTATAATTAAACCGGAGCAACAAGAGTTACACTCCGAACCAACTCAGGAATTCTACTTGATCAACTGTAACAACCATGTTACGGGCGGCCTGTATAGCTCTGACGCGCTTCCGAGCGGTACGACGAATCCTGGCCATCTACTCTAGCTATTGTGTTGTGATATATATATATATAGAAAGAAAAAGCAAGAGTGAGCACTCGGCCCAGCAATAATACAATACAACATAAGCATATAAGTAAGCTTATATCATAAAGGAAAACCTTTAAAACTTCATTCGTATACAGAATGATATATTTATTTCTCTTTTCGTCAAAACATACCATACAGTACGACTACTGTATGAGGAACATCATTACTCATTACTGTCACATTATCAGTAATTCAGCGCCTAGGCTTTTGTTACAATGTGCAGCTCAACTCCAATTGGAGGGAAGGGAATGTACTGGAACACCCGATACACGGTGATCAGCCGTTGTATCATAACTTTTATTTTCTACTAGTAGAAGGACGACTTCCTGTTCGGTTATCACCCTGACCGCATATGGGCCATTGTGCTAAGAGATCACTACCTCGGTGCCTATTTTTCATCACCAGGCAAGCCTTAGCACTCAAGAGATCACTACCTCGGCGCCTATTTTTCATCACCGGGCAAGCCTTGATAATTTGGCACTACCCCGGCACCTATTTCATTGCCGTGTAGGCCTTTCCAATTCCCATGAAGAAAAACATTAATGAAATGGAAATCGGAATTTAATTCCACATTTCCCAAGTACGAATACTTGTCAAAACTTTGTAACCGTTTAGAACACCTTACTCCAGAGTAATTGAAAGGAGTAAGTCAAAGTGTGGGTTGACATTAGTCAACGAGACTACCGATGATTACTACGTATTTTGAAATCATGACCAGGGAGTTTATTGAAATATCAGAGTTTAGTGAGTTTGGAAAAACTCTTATTTGAATGGGGGAGCCATCCCCTAGTTATAGATACTTTACAGGAACAGTGGAAGTAAATCACTGTCCTCGAATTCTTGAACTAGATTCCCAGTTTTCGATGAGTTGGAAATAAATATTGTTTGCATTTAATACCTTCAACTAGCTTAAGATAATAGTTGGGAATCTCTAATTTTAATATCTTTTCTGAAAATCAGAAAGTTACATATTTGTGTAAATAATAGAACCTTGGATCATATAATAAGGTTCTATGATTTTAAATCATTTTTGGAGTATTTAATAAATACCCAATTAATAAATATTAAATTATTATTCAATGTAACTACTTAAGTGAATATTCAAAATAATATTCACTTAATTAAATAATAATCAATTAATTAATATTGAATTATTATTCAATATAAACACTTAAGTGAATATTAAAAAAATAATATTCACTTTAATTAAATAATATTAAAATAATATTTATTTAAATATTATTTAAATATCTCACCTTAAATATCCCTCAATATAGATATTGGAATATTTAATAAATATTTAAAATATAACCGTCCCTGGAATCTTCCATCTTTTGACAGTAATTTAAAACAAAATAATAATTTGACTCCCGGTCTAAGTTTTAAAACCATCGTACAAGTGCTCTATACTTAGAGTCTTTAATATTTAACCTTGGTATATATCTAGTACTTAGCTAGCATATAAACCTTATACCTTATACAGCTTTTTACAAAGCAAAAACAGTTTTACGTTATTTCACAGCATAAAGCAGCATATATAGCAATACTGCAACATATATCACAACAGCATCATTATATGGTATAGGGTTTGAAAACTTGCCTTGGGGTCTTGGTGGTGTGGTAGTGGGGGCTTGAGAGTGTGCGCGTCGATCTATAACAAGATACATAATTCACAGTCAGTCCCCTTGAACCATTTAATGTGCTATAACTCAAGCACTACAGTTCTACCAATGAAAATTAAACGTCTCACTCTTGGTCATCTATAACCTCGTGACGTTCCGTAAACCTCTAAGTCAAAATCTTGGGTGAAAACCATTCACAAATCCCAAGTTCTTTTACTTTACCATTTCCTTGTTTTAAACCATCCCCTTAAGGGTATTTCACTCGCGCAACTTTCGTTCGCGTATTTTTATAAAATCACCAACTCATATTTTTAACTCGAACCCTTCTAGGCTTCCTTTCCTTATTATACATACTAGTATCCATTTTAATATCTCAACCCAATTCCAATTTTAAAGGGCTTGATCCCTATCTCAAAGTTCATACATTGAACTATCTCGTTACGCGAAACCGCTTTTACTAAAACGGACGTTACTCCTAAACCGTAAATCAAAACGATACGATTCTTTCGCTAAAATAATCTAGGAAACAGAGCCTACATGCTCATGGTTAGAAACCTCAAGTTTATGCCCTGTTTTGCAGTCGTGGTTTCTGTCTAAACTACCTAAGTAAAATCCGACATGGTAACGGCGCTTATGCGTACTTCCCGTGTTTTTTAAACACTCAACCAAACTACAATCAACCATCAACCAACCACCAATCAAACTCAAGCTTATACTACCATTTATCTGTCCAAATAAGGTCATACTCTATTTCATAAGTTCATCCACAAATCAACCATTAAACATGCTTAAAATCATGCATACATGCTTTATCTCAACATAGTTCTAATCAAACACTTCTAACTTACTAGATCAAGCAAAATTCTTAAAAAGAAAGAAGTTTATACCTTCCTTTGATCTTAACAAAGGCTATATATGGGTGATATATCCTCCCTTTCTCCTTAACTATGTTAATCAAACCTAAAATCATCAAAAAAAAACAAGATTCTATGAAGTTACTATTCACATCACTATTCATCATCAACTTTGAATCCATTTTTGACCAAGCTATGATCCATGGATGAGGCTAAGATTAGAGATCTACCTTGGATATAAGATGAGGGTGATTTAGAGCCCAAGATCAAGAATTATGGTTGAGTGGAAGTAGGAGCAAAATTTTTAAGCCCTTGGTGATGAAGAAATAGCCGAATGCTTCATGTTCTTGATACTTCTCTTTTGTGATTTGTTTTCTTTTGTTTTTCTTTCCTTTTTGCTTTGTCTAATTACCTTTAACACTTTGTAACTGATTTGTGTGGCTAATACAAGGTTTTTTCATCAATGACAAGGCCAAAATGAACTTGTGGTGGTGGTGAAAGTGGTGACAAGGTGGTGATTCATCACCTTGTCATCACTTGTCATGCTTATGTCATTCCCTTGCATCTTGCTTATGTCATCCTTTGCATCCTCAATTCTTTTATATATTGCACTTGATGATCTCATATAATACTCCTCCTTTTGTTAGGGTTTAATCCATAATTTATTACGCTTTTGTTTCGCGATAGTTTCCAGTGGTTCTAAAGACGTTTCTCTGTACCAAAGCTAGGGTACTTCCTTTATCCTTCCATTACCTTTGTCTAATATATAATCTTAGGTTTCTCACCTTGGTTTAAGATATGATCATGTATTTCTCATTCCACATACTTTCTCAAAACGATTAAATCAATTCATCCTTAACTGTCCAGTGAATAGTGATTTAAAACTCGGAGGGGAATCTTCTGATTCTGATCGCGTTTACATTCTTTTATTCTTCCTATACATCAATAATATCACTTCGAAAAATTCATTCCATGTCGTCTACATAGTGTGGGCTGAAAAACTTTTCGTCAGCAAATTTACTATTCATCAGTGGAAATTCACTATTCATCAAGGTTTTAATTATTACAAAAATTTGGGATATTACATCTGGTTCCGACTAGAGATACTGGTTAGACTCAAAATTTACTCTTCTGTGATTTGTTGCTCATGTTTCTATGTATATGTTAACTGTCATGCAAATCGTATTGTTAAACTCTGTTAGCATACTCTGATTGGTTAAACTCTGATGTTAATCTCTGATTGTGGTATTGTCTGAAACATAAACACCGATGAAGAAAATAGTATGAAGCATGATTCTCTGTAAGTAATTATGAATCCTTCTGAGTTATATATGATCTGATCTCAAATGAGTGCAGAAAATTTACAAAGCATGATACTGTCTCTATATTTATAGCATCTCTTAGTTTATTGGTCCTATACACTGAGTCTGTATTAGTTGTTTGCATTTTCTCTCATAAAATATATGTGTTAAATGATGTCAGTCTAAACTCTAATAAATAGTTTCACTTTGAGATGCTCTAAATATTTACATTCAGTACACTCTACTATCCACACACAAATACTCACAACTGTGCACTTTGAGAAAAGAGTTTATTAATGATGTTGGAGAATTGATAAACACTGCTGAACTGTGTACTCTACGCCGAGGTAATTTATTTTTAATCTCTGATGATTAAAATAAATAAATGTGTTTCAGACATTTCATATTTTTGAGAAACATTATTATTTTTTAAATAGAGAGTATGATTGACAACGGTTTGTATGCGTTTTGAAAAGGATGAAATGTGTCTAGAAAATAGCAGTAATTATTGCCTGTTTTTACTGCGCATGCGTGTTGGAAACTACCACTTTACTACTGGCAGTGACTGTATGTGTGACACCTGTCCCACTCACACACTTCACGAGTAAGCCAGTTGTGTGTCTTAATGATTAAAACTCTTCAGTTTTAATTTTTACTTAATCACTATACACACAACGTTCGTATTCTTTACAGACTTACTCCATTCACAGATATTGTCACACACACATTTTCACAAACACTTTTCTGCATCTATTTTTCAAACACCTTTCAAAGCTTATTCTCTGATTATTCGAATCTGTTTCTAATGGCAACCACTGTTTTTCACTCTGTTGGATTAGAGTTTGTTCCTAACAACTATGCAGCACCATTGAATAATGAGAACGTACCGGAGGTGTTTCATTTGTTTCAAAATTTTCTTGCTCATTCTGCTATTGGGAAAGCTCTCGTTGAACCTGCGAAGCTCTCTGGATCGCAAATCAAGGTTTTCTGGGAGACAGGCGTCTATGATGATGGAGGAGAGTCTGGTACTCCTTCGATTGTTTTTGAGTATCAAGAGCAAGAGTTTGTGGTTACTCCAGGCACTGTCCGTGATGCTATGGGTTTTGAAGATTTCAATGCTTACACAATCTCTGTTGGTGATGCTGAGCTACAGAGAATGATGAGAGATATTGGTTACAGTGGGTCACTGGCAAGAATAGGTCAGTTGAAGCGACCGCTTTTGAGGAAGGAATGGAGTTTTTTCTTTGACTGTATTACTCGAGCGTTCGGCAATAAGTGCACAAACTGGGATGCTATTCCTATTGATAGTCTGCAAATCGGGTATTCTCTTCTCTATGGTAGTAACTTTGATTTTGCTAGACTAGTACTGCAAAATATAGGAGAGAAAATGTCAGAAAATAGAAGTGTAGTATACTTTTCTCGCTTTTGTCAGTTGATATTTTCTGCTTGTGTTCCTGGGGTTGACATTGCTGAGGATGATGTGATTCCCTCTTTTAAGTTGCATAAGAGGATATTCTCTGATTTGACCAACAAGGATGTTAAGAAGGGGAATGTTGGTGACCTGTTACTTCCTGAGACAGTCCAACAGTTCCTAAATCCACCTCAACCACAACCTCAACCATTAAACACTGATCTTCCTCAATCTACTTCTCAAAGACCAAAAACTGGAGGTAGAACTAAGCACATGGCTTTTAAAGCTGTTAAGACTGCAAAACCATCTTTTGATGCTGAGTTACCAAAGTCTGTTGGTACTTCAAGAATAAAGAAAAGGGCAAACATACCACACTCTGATGATAATGAGCCCTTACAGACTAAAAGGAGGAAGCTGGTAGCTGATTATTCGTTTGATGAATTGGTTCAAGATTCTACACCTTCTGAAGTTCCAGAAATTGTTTCTAAGGATGCTATTGTGCCTGATGAAGCCAGAGCAAATACTGATGAGATGGCTGACATAAATGCTGAACAACCTGAGCCAAATTTTATTGAGCCATTGGAAATGGAGATAGAAGACAGTATTGAAGGACATCCTTCTGCAACTCTTGAAGAGTTTGACAGTGCTGCTGAAACAGATGATGTGGCTGCAGCTGATCAATCTACTGTAATTCTTGATGAGTCTATGGCTACTCACACAGAGGTATGCTCTGTTACTCACCAGGTTCTTGAAAAGGGTGAGGAGGTTGATCAGACAACAAAGGCTGTAAGTTCTGAGAATATTCTTGAAGATGCTGCAGAGACTGTACAAGAAGCTGCTGTAGAGCCTATTGTTGAGGTTGATCAAGCAAATGAGAAAGTTTTTGAGAATTTAAACTCTGAAGATATTGAAAATGAAGCTGCACAGGAAAATGTTGCTGAGAATGTTCCTAAATCTCTAAGTGCAGAATCTTTAGCAAAGTCTGATGACATAGCTGATTCCTCATCTTCTCCAAGGGTTTCTGTTCAACAAAATCCTAAAGAGTTTGGTGGTACATCTCACCATGATGCTGAAACTCATTATCAGGATATGTACTTTGCAAATTGGTCCAGTCATGAGTGCATTTTTCCTGATTATAGGGCAGCTTATTTTGTGACAAAGTCTGCTGCAAATATCACTAATCCTGAGCTTCTCACACATCTTAAAGCTACTATAGTTCAAGTCAAATCTCTTCATAACCGCTTTGATGATGCTCAGAAGGCTGTCACTGGGTTGAGAAATGAAGTGGCTGCAAGAGAAATGTCTTTGAAACAGGATAAATCCTTGTATGTCTCTTTATTTAAAGATCAGGAGTCTTTAAGGACTAGGCTAAGCAAGGTTGAAGACAATCAACTTGTAATGTCTGACAAGCTTGATACTATAGCTGCTTCACTTCAAATGCTCACATATGTGTTGATTCCAGATGATGTCAAAAAGGGGGAGAGAGTATTTAAGGACAAATGCAAGATATCTCAAACTCTGAACAAAAAGGATGATGGTACTGATGGTGGTGAAGATGGTGCAAAGGAAGCAGAGTTAAGATCAAAATCAAATCAAGAGCAAGGGAGACTGAGGTCAAACTCTGCTAAGACAAACTCTGGGAGAACAAACACTGAAGTTCAGTCATCTTCAAAAGCTAGAAGCTTAATGCTTACTTCTCAACCAATCACTGATGAAGAAATTGCAACTCAGTTGTTTTTGGAAGAGCATGGTGCAAATGCAACAGTTGAAGATATTCAAGTTGAAGAAAAGATGCTGGCTGAAGAGCATAAGAAGAAATTGATGTTTGGAAAGATCAAGAAGCCTGTGAGAGTTTCAAGGCCAAAAGAGAAAGGGATTACTATCAAAGATAATGTAGATTCTCAACAGAGTTTACAATATGCAAGAAGACCAATTGAAGCTAGTCTTGATAAAGGCAAAGGAAAGTTGGTAGAAGAAGAACAAGTACCGAAGAAAGCTAAATCAACCTCTGACGATGCTGAAGTTGACAAATCAATGGAAGCTGTGACAACCACTGATACTACTCAAGTTGTACAGACTCAGTTATCTTCTCAACTTCAAAGGACATTTGGAAAACCAATCACAGTTCAATATACTCTGAGTCCTGGAAATGTGAATATTTTTCAAAGCAGAACTATCATGGGCAAGGAATCTCGAGATAGATCTGGATTAGGATCCCACAGAGAGAAGAGGGTGAATAATAGTCATATGGATCATACATCATTAGCTGAACCTGGTGTTGGTGTGACTCAAGAAAATCTTGATACTTTGGAGTCAGATCAGTTAATATATCATAGAGGTTTGAAAAAGGACTTTCTGTTATACTTCAAAACTTATGAAAGAGTATACAGAGTTAGAGAAGCTGACATTGAATTGAAGATGAAGGAAGAGCTGGAATATGTGCTGTATTTACTCAATGTTAAAAATCAAAGAACTCAACAAGCAGCTGAGGTATTAAGAAGCATGATGATGAAAGCTAGAGCTCTCAGTGGCCTAAAGTCTGTAGGTTCTTACATACCTAAGTACAAAGATTATCATGGAAAGCTTGTAGAAATGAAGAGAAACAGTGCAAGATTTAGAACATCTCTTGGTATAAGAGTGTTAGAATTTAATCTGGAGTCAGATAAATATTTCATGATAAAGCTAGGAAATGAAATGAGGAAGAATAGTATTTATGCCTTGAGAGCTGCTATCTATCAAACTGGAGAGAGTGATCCAGAGTTGAAGGAACTGAAAGAGATTATGGTAGTTGAGCTTGAAAGGGCTGAAAGAAGATTGCTTATAGACTATCTCAGAACTGTACCTGAAGTTGAAGAGATTAAGTAATTGGAGTCTGTAAGTTTTTAAGTTTTCTGTTCTAAGTTAAAATATAAACTCTGTGATTTTATAAATGTAATATCCGTGAATTTTATTATTTGATTAAATGATATATTTAATCTAAAATATTTATGTTGGAATATTGGAATATTATTATATGATATTTAGTGTGTGATTATGTGCTAAATGGTGAGTCGGAAGCCCCTTTCAAAAATTTCGTCATTTGGAATTTTCTTCAAATTTGAGCCGTTTTGATAATTCAAGAGCCCCGTTGAAATTTCGTACATTCATTTTTAATTCTTCGTCTTTCGTATTCGAATCGTTATCGAAAGGGTTATGGGATTCTATTTAACCCTACCTATTTGATTCTGCAAATTAATTTCAATTTTTGATCCGAAAAAGGAAAAATCGTTCCGAACCCTAATTGCTTAAGGGGACGGATTTATCGTTCTATATCAATATTGAAGTTGTTATAGCCCTAGTATTCTTGAGCATTAGTTATATAATGATATATATCAATTTGGATAATCATCAACCTTTTTAACCCCTTATTTTTAGTAAAACGTGTTTTTGACCTAATTAGGGTTTTTAAACGATCTAACGAATCAATATCGATCCAAAAATGTTATTTGGGGTATTATTTTTCCAGAAATATAAAAAGACCAATCAGACTTCATAACCCTAGCAATTCTTCAGAAATTACTCAAAAATATTCGAAATTCCCAAAAATTATTTTGTGTTCTTGATCTTCAATCAATTCGTTCTAAGGGTTATTGAAGTCCAAATTTGAAGTTCTTATACTCAAATCAAAGCCCCAAAAATCTAGTTTCAGAATCTTCCAACCTCATCATCATCTGGTAAGTATTCGATTTTATATTGATTTTACAAGTTTCGAATTAAAATTAGGGTTCTTAATTAATTTGGGGATTTTCATTCTGTTGATTCTCCGTTCAATTGGTTGCTTCTAACATGTTCCTAGGGTTCTAATTAGCAAGAATCCATGCTTTAATTTCATGTTTAAGTTCAATTTAGTCGGGTTTGATTTTCGGGTTTTGACCCGATTTCTTCTTTCGATTCGTACGTTCTTGATATTGATCTGACATTGTTTTTGATAAAGGGCTTTGATTGTATGAGTTATAAGCTTTATTTTGGTATATTAATCTTTGAGTTTCATGTAGGTTTTAAGTAGATCGGGTTTCCGACCGAGGTCGTCGCCGGCGAGTTCTTTGAATGAATTCTGGGCACGATTCCGGCATGGGACAGATGTGTGTGTATGTGGGTTGTGTTTGTCTTGCAAAAGCGAACAAAAGCCCTATGGTTTGGTTTTGTTTTGATCGGAAACGGCGAAGTCCGGCCACCGGACGCCGGCCGGATTCTGGAAAACCCAGATTCCGGCGGGTTGTTCTTGGTGACCCGGATTCGTTCTTCCCGACCCGTTTACCCGATTTTTCGACCCGGTTTCAATCTTCAAAACCCTAATTCATTTTCAGAAAACTGTTTTTGAATTTTATTTTTAAATTTAATTCGAAAATAGTTTAAAAACTTTAAAAATTCATATTTTTATTTTAAAAATATATTTTAATATCAGAAAAATTCTGATAAATTATATTTATTATTTTAAATCCGAAAATTGATTAAACTTAATTATTTTAATTATTTTTAATTAATAATTAATTTATTAATTAATTGGTTAATTCTTTTAATCAATTAATTCTTAAAAATTAATTATTAATTAGATTTAATTAATTAAAAATTCAGTTTAATTATTTTCAAGCCTAGTTATTTATTTAAAAATAGTTTGAGCATTTAAAGAGTGTCAATTAATTTTATTAATTGATTTATTTTCATTTAAATGTTTATATTGGATTTAAAAATCCGATTTTTGATTTAAAAATTAGTAATGACTTATTAAAAATTCAAATGAGTTTCAGACGATGTTTTAAAAATATTTATAAGTGCAATATGGTTCATATTAATTGTGTGTTGTGTTTTATAGTCTGTATATGCCCGTGCTAGGGCAAATATCTGAGTTTTAAATATGGTAAATTATACCGGACGTCCGATACGTACCCGGTTACGTGTTTAAATGTGATTATTGATTGAATAAGTGTCGAGAGTAGAACGAGAATAGTTAGACTTATTGTAATGAGTTGTTTAATTATAGAATCGAGTTCCCGGAGCAAGGGAAAGGGGAAAGTAGAGTGAGCAGAGTCGATCCGACAGCAGCTTAGACCAGGCAAGTATCTGTGCCTTTACTTGTGATAAAAATTATTATTGTCTTGATTACTTGAATACCGTTATCCCCAGAACAATTCAAATTATCCATCTTTTAACCGCATTTGGACAACTGATTCCATTTCCTTAGAAATTCTTGATTCTTTGATTTGATCTGCATCGGAAACCCTTATTTCCAATTTACTTGATTATTGTTTACCACCTATTGTTGCTATTTATCATCCTTTGATTATCATTGACAACCTTTGATTATTTGACTTCCATCTTGACTACCAATTACGGTTATTGATTAACGATTACCAATATGGATTACCCTATTGAATGAGTACACTGTACCATTGAAACTACTCCATGATCCTTTCTCGATCTTCGTTGATACTGAACAGTTGAAGCTCTTTTGCAATTACTATACATTCAGTTTATCTTATTGAGCATGTTATTGTTTATACCCTATTATAGAATTGGCATGTGTTTTTAAAAATGGACCAGTAATTGGTCGGAATAACTTAAGGCCCAGATTGGCCTGGGATCCAGTAGAGGACTATGACATGAGCTAGTCCGGGGTTGATGCGTGGCTGGCCAGCAGCACAACCTTTGATTTGAATAAAATGTATAAGCCAAATTCTAATTCTTTACTCCAATCATTATTGATACAAAGCATGTGTTAGCTAAATATTGTTGATTCTGATATCTTAAATTCATATCCTTACAACTGTGATAGAAATGATTCGTTGATGTTTGCTGAGCAATTTTGGCTCACTCTTGCTTGTTGTTTTCTAACCCTATTCCAGTGAAGCGAGAGTATGAGTTGGCATAGCGTGACCGATAGTTCACCAGCAGTCAGGAGAGCCCCTCGAGTCACTGTTATTGGCAGGGTAGTTGTTGTTTTGCTTTTCTAGATTTAGTGTCTAGATTTGAACTTTAGTTGTGATGTAATAACTCTGATAAAACTGGTTTGTAATAATAAAAGATTGTAGTAGCTTGTGTTCATTGCCATAATCTGGATGCGGTCTTGGTCAAGGGGTAATTGTGTCTTTATATATATTATGCATGTGTTAAATAGTATTCCGTTGGTCGGATGACTCCTCAAATCTGTACCCCGGGTTTGGAGGGCGTCACAGTTGGTATCAGAGCAACAGGTTATGGCATTTGAAACAAGTTAGGACTTAGGGTCCAGGATAACATAGAGAGTTAGGAATTCACGTAAGGATATTAGGAGGTCAACTAGGGATATTACGCGTAGTAATTAAATGTGGTTATAATTGCAGCCCCCTAGTTCTAGTTCAGACTCAGACCCTTCCGAGGATACGATAGCAGAGATACCTACACCCGTTGAGAGAGCAGGACCGTCTCGGCCAGTGCGATATCAGCCTAGGCATCAGGACCCAGTAGTCAGGAGAGATCAGATACCTTGTCCTATTCCACTCCGACAAGTAGCCCCAGCACCAGCATCTCAGGCATCAGTTTGTGGGCCTTTGTATCAGTTATGTGAGCCACCAGTTCCACACCATGTGTATCAGAGGGTGAGAAGAGAGAAGGATTTCCTTTATGGATAGGTTATGGAGATGGGTAGGATTCGTTCGATCGAGGCAGCCGCTGTCAGAGAGAGAGACAGACTTAGAGATCAGATGAGAGACATTCAGATGAGGTTTAGGGTTACGAGGACTTTGGTTGAGACTCGATTGCATGGATTAGCTTCTAGTCGAGAGGGAGAGACAGTAGCAGGGATGAGACAGATTTTGGATTATGCGATGAGTGAGATTGCAGAGGTTTCAGGACCCCCGTTATGGCCGGCAGGAGCAGGTGATCTGTGAGCAGGTATCGGTAGCAGACAGATGTGACATGGATGTATGGTTCTAGATAGTTAGTATATAGATGCATATTGTAGAATCAGCAGTGCACCGGGCTTATAGGAACGCCTCGGGTTGTTGTTGCATTTTTGTTGTTGTATTGCTGGTCGGTAGTTATGGTTCAGCCATGATATATTTTCTTTTGAAGCGTTCTACGCTTGTACTGACTCTATCTATATATATATGATAAACCTCTTTTATAGAACTGTATTTATTCCCCTGTCATTCATTTCCAGCATCATAACTGTTATTCTACTTATTGCAACGAGTGTATCCATACACCGTTGAGAAGATCTGTAAACCTTCGAGATATCAATTGTGATCCTTCCTTCTCTTATATGAACTGTTTGATTAAGCCAATTATTGGTTATTCATCAGCGATATGGCTCCTAGACGACAAACCCGTTCAACTGATACCTCTGACCAAGAAGGTCAACAAAATACACCTCCCACGGGCCGTGTGGACCCGATGGTAATCCAGTTGTTAAATACCCTTACTCAACAGACTGCCGCATTAGCACAGCAGCAACGTGCATTTCAGCAACAGCTCTTAGAACAGCAGCAACGGCATCAGCAACATCAGCATCAGCAGCATCAACAACAGCACCAGCAAGCAGCACCGGCAGTTACGTTCAAATCTTTCCAGGCAGCAAAACCTCCAGAATTTAAAGGATCAGCAGACCCTGTAGAGGCTAAGGCATGGTTGAAAGAGATGGAAAAGGCTTTTGCCTTGATAGAGGTGACAGAGGACAAGAAGATAGAGTATGCAAGCTATTTTCTGAAGAATGAGGCTAGTTATTGGTGGGAAACGAGTAGGGCTATGGAGCCCGAGGGATTGATTACGTGGGCAAGATTCACAGAGTTGTTTTTGGAAAGGTATTTTCCGGACTATATGAGAGATCAGATGGAATTGAAGTTTTTGGAATTAAAGCAGGGAAGCATGACAGTGCCCCAATATGAAACAAGGTTTACGGAGTTGTCAAGGTTTGTTCCAACCTATGTGGATACGGAAAAGAAGAAGGCCAAGAGGTTCCAGCAGGGACTGAGGTCTTGGATTCGTAGTAAGTTAGCTGTATTGGAGTTGGACACCTATGCAGCGGTGGTCCAAAAGGCAATGATTGCGGAGACAGAGAGTGATTCTTACATGAAAGAGAGGGAGAACAAGAAAAGGAAAGCAGGGATACCCGATAAGGGACAGCAGCAGGGAAGTTTTCAAGGGCAAGCAAATAAGAAACTGGGATTTCAGCACGGAAGGAATACAAGTTTTAGGAAACCAGACACCGGAAACGTAGGACAAGATAACCGTCTACTAACCGGCAGTCAGCAGGGACTTTCTAGACCCCCACTACCAGAATGCAAGACATGCGGGAAGCGACATCTAGGGATATGCCATCGATTGAATGTCACATGCTTTAAATGCAATCAGAAGGGACATTATTCCCGGGATTGCAAGATAGGCATCGTGTGTCATCGGTGTAAGAAACCAGGTCACGTGATTAAGGACTGCAGAGCACCAGCAACCGTGAACAATATGATTCGGGCAATTGAAGCACCCCCAGTTGTTAACGTCCAGCCGTTAGCCAGGACCTACAATATGTCAATGGGAGAAGCAGTGAGAGATTCCGACGTGGTGGCAGGTACACTTCTAGTAAATTCTATTCCTGCACAAGTGTTAATAGATTCGGGAGCGACGAAGTCTTTTATTTCTGAGACGTTTGCTCGTAGATTGAATTGCGTAACGAAACCTTTAAGTGGAGTGTTGACTATAGAGATAGCTAATCAGGATCGTATCGCGGTCAGTTCATATTATCCCCGTTGTGAGATAGAGATTTTGGGAAATCGTTTTTATGTTGACTTGTTACCTTTTAAGTTAGGTGAATTTGATGTGATATTAGGGATGGATTGGTTGACTGAGCATGATGCAAGTATTGATTGTAAGAATAAGAGGGTTACTTTGATTACCCTAGAAAAGAAAGAGATAATATTTAGAGGAGAGAAACAAAGAAAGAGGTTCCTGACAATGATTCAGGCTAAGAGGTTATTAAGGCAAGGTTGTGAGGCGTATCTAGCTTATGTGATAGATATAGATAAGGAAGTTTCTAAGTTAGAAGATATTCCAGTCGTAAATGAGTTTCCAGATGTTTTTCCGGAAGAATTACCAGGTTTACCTCCA